>OZ030393.1:18842187-20149687 GCA_964023965.1 Melinopterus prodromus
TGTGTGTGTGTGTGTGTGTGTGTGTGTGTGTGTGTGTGTGTGTGTGTGTGTGTGTGTGTGTGTGTGTGTGTGTGTGTGTGTGTGTGTGTGTGTGTGTGTGTGTGTGTGTGTGTGTGTGTGTGTGTGTGTGTGTGTGTGTGTGTGTGTGTGTGTGTGTGTGTGTGTGGGGTGTGTGTGTGTGTGTGTGTGTGTGTGTGTGTGTGTGTGTGTGTGTGTGTGTGTGTGTGTGTGTGTGTGTGTGTGTGTGTGTGTGTGTGTGTGTGTGTGTGTGTGTGTGTGTGTGTGTGTGTGTGTGTGTGTGTGTGTGTGTGTGTGTTGTGTGTGTGTGTGTGTGTGTGTGTGTGTGTGTGTGTGTGTGTGTGTGTGTGTGTGTGTGTGTGTGTGTGTGTGTGTGTGTGTGTGTGTGTGTGTGTGTGTGTGTGTGTGTGTGTGTGTGTGTGTGTGTGTGTGTGTGTGTGTGTGTGTGTGTGTTGTGTGTGTGTGTGTGTGTGTGTGTGTGTGTGTGTGTGTGTGTGTGTGTGTGTGTGTGTGTGTGTGTGTGTGTGTGTGTGTGTGTGTTGTGTGTGTGTGTGTGTGTGTGTGTGTGTGTGTGTGTGTGTGTGTGTGTGTGTGTGTGTGTGTGTGTGTGTGTGTGTGTGTGTGTGTGTGTGTGTGTTGTGTGTGTGTGTGTGTGTGTGTGTGTGTGTGTGTGTGTGTGTGTGTGTGTGTGTGTGTGTGTGTGTGTGTGTGTGTGTGTGTGTGTGTGTGTGTGTGTGTGTGTGTGTGTGTGTGTGTGTGTGTGTGTGTGTGTGTGTGTGTGTGTGTGTGTGTGTGTGTGTGTGTGTGTGTGTGTGTGTGTGTGTGTGTGTGTGTGTGTGTGTGTGTGTGTGTGTGTGTGTGTGTGTGTGTGTGTGTGTGTGTGTGTGTGTGTGTGTGTGTGTGTGTGTGTGTGTGTGTGTGTGTGTGTGTGTGTGTGTGTGTGTGTGTGTGTGTGTGTGTGTGTGTGTGTGTGTGTGTGTGTGTGTGTGTGTGTGTGTGTGTGTGTGTGTGTGTGTGTGTGTGTGTGTGTGTGTGTGTGTGTGTGTGTGTGTGTGTGTGTGTATGTATGTGTGTGTGTACCCGAGTTTTGTAGCGACGGTTCCGAAGAAACTACTAAAGGTATTGGGAAGTTCTTATTTAGAACTTTATGACCAAACTTAGAGCTGAAAAGCTTTTGGTTCAAAAGGGACCAAAGAAACGATGTTTCCTGCAAGTATTTTTCAAGGATTTTACAAATGAGCTGCCATTTCTGTACTTTCGTCAAAATAGTTAAATAATGAATTAAAGTAGAGGAAATTCTGTATTATTTATGTCTACGACATTTTTTGGTAAAATTAATGGTTTAGCTATAAGAGCAAATTCTTTTTGATCGCAATCGTGTCTGCATTAAAACTTAGTTAGCCAGCAGTTCGACAATTATTTTCATTCTGACAGTGGGTAGTGTCAAACGCTGTTTTTTTCACAATACCTACTGTCAATATTATCAATCGAAATATCTGTCAAATCCTGGCTACTTGTTTTATTTTAATGCAGACCCGCTCGATCACGATCAAATAGAATCTCATACAGCTAAACTATTATTCTTATATACTGTATGATTATGTCATGAGCCTGGCCACATTAGACTTTTTTATTTAGTGGAGCAGTTTAGACTTTGGTGGCACTTCGAATTATAGAGCTCTTTTTTTCTTTACGACACTTACACCAGTCCGATTTGCACCACCTTTACACGCACATCGATTTTTGCCTTAGCCTTCACTGTTATGACATTCTTGCGCATTCTCTCAATGAATCCACTGACTCCGGAACTTATTCGGCAGAAATGAACTCTTCTTTGCATTGTTTATTTGCATGTCTGTTAGCTGAACTACAGTAGCTAGAATATTCCTCCATGCTTCCATCACTACGAGCTCGGTCAACATCCGGCACCAAAACTCTTACTGTACCACCTACTTTGGCAGCGTGAAATTTGGTACTTGAAGTACTAAGCAGTTTCTCGGCTTGTTTTTTAGATTAAGTAAAGCCATTGCTCTAGTATTTTTTACAAATGTCGGCTTCTTTTCCAAAATCGGACTTTAATGGCGTCTACTACCACTGCCATTACCACTAATCAGAACGCACCTTTAAGCTGGTCGCAAACGTTGTTTTATGTTTCTGAATTTGTTTTCGGACGCGGATGCACACAAAACCTACACTAATGTTATATATGATAGATAAGATTGGCACTTGGGATAACGAATTTAGAAACCGAATTCGGAAAACAATTGTTTCTGGCAGCCTTTACAGCTATCGTGGTCGGTTTGAATTCGTCGTCGTTCTGCCGACATAGGTAGATTGTCTACTACTTACTCACCACCACACTGCTTGTGATATTATCAAGTGCCCAACACAATTTAGCAGTGTTCATAGTGCCCGGGCAATGTGATTATATATCATGCATTAATACAAATTTATTAAATTGCCCAATCTTTCAGGGCAATATTCATAATGCCCGGGCATTATGAATACAGCCCGGATTAATCACTTGGTCCATAACATATATACAATAAATGGCCATATCAGATTTTCCATTTACTTCAAAATTTACGGCCGTCTATATTATAAACATATGGAAAGCGAAAAAAAGAAAAAAAAAATCATACCAAACAATGCAAACACAAAATAAGGACACAAACAATAACGTATACAATAATAAAATCTAAATAAATCAGTTAACAAGTTAAATAAAACTGTAATAAATACAAAAGGAAGAAAAAACCTTTAATTTTGTGTAAAAAAGATTCATATGACTGACTTCTTGGCTTTTTCAATTGCTTAAGAAGTTTAAACCGTTCAAAATGCGGTATTTACGTACTCAGTATGTCATTTAAGTCTTTGTAAAATTTATTTTTATATATACAAATTTATTTTGTATATTTTTACACTCTAATTTCATCCATAACAGAAGGTTTTCTCCTAAAGTTTGTTAAATAAGAAACAGCTTGCTCACATGGATACAAAAAAAGTTGGAAACTACAATAATACACTGTAGAGTCTATCGGCAATAGTCAGCGCAGCTAAGCAAAACTACAGGTTAGAAAAGGATAGCTGCATTAAAATTCTGTAGAAATAGTGTAACTTAAAAAAATATAATAGATCAGTTGCATAAGACCTGTGTAATATGGCGTGCTATTTCTGATGTTTTCTCATGATCGAAACGAGCTTTGATCCATTTTAAAACACTATTAAAATTACACAAAATTTCACAACAATTATGGCGCACTCTAAATCTGTCTTGTTTATTGGTGATCCTAGTAATGCGCGATTTTGTTTTCCAACGTTACTTATCTTCAAGAACACGCGAAATTTACTTATTTGTGTCAAATCGTCCATTAACACCAATAACATAAATATGCATGCAGATTAATGAAGATTGCGATCATTACAATATTAATAGTACCTACAGGTTTATTTATAAGCTGTTCCGTTCGCTGGTATTGCAAATGAGAAATTTGATTCAATTAGAGGCAATAAAGTTATCGGAATATAACAAACAGTGACAGCGAATGCGAGTTGAGTGGAGTTTACAAACTCGTATCTAATAATAATAACAACAATCTGTAATAACGCTCGGAGCGTAGAAAACTCATTAATCTTCAATATTGCCGGCTGTTTCGGACCGTGGCCGCCTATTTATTATACTTATTATGTGCTTACATAGTGAACGCTTATTATTTACAAAACACGCATAATAATTTGACGCGCGATTACTACTCGAGTATCGTAAAATAAGATAGTTTGATGTTTTGCGGTCTGTGTAAATTACTTGTTTATGGAAACATTACGTATTTTAAATAAACAATGTTTATAAGTCGGTAGGTCCTGCTAGGACACTACGGATGTCCACAATTGACATCGTAAAATCTAACTAAACGGACGTGTTTTGCAAACATCGTTTCTAACTAAATATACAACTTACAATTTACAATTTACATTTATAATTGTAGCTGAACCACTCTAGCCTATTTGGCATGTGTTTCTTCCATATTATTATGGATAAATTATTGTAACTTACCGCAATTTATTATCATTAATTATTAAATTATTAAACGATTTGGTTCCTAGTATACGTCCGTCCGGTAAAAATGAGGATTTTGTACATCAGCTCAGCTTGGCACTTTGTTGGAAAATAATGTAGGAGACTGTAATATTTTCAAATCGATGATTATCTTTATATTTACTTAGTAAGGTAAACGCCGAAAATTCAGACAGCATAAGGAATTTTTGTTACATTTGTAACTGACAAATCATAATCGACAAATATTAACATTCAAGTAAGTATTAAGTGATTTAAATATTTTTAAATAAGATTTGTTATTAAGAAATGTTAAACATTTATGTTTTACCATTTTTAATGAAAAACATATGAAACGTATGAAATAAGTCTTATTTCTCTAGAATGATTTTCTCTGTGCTTCCTTCTTTTTTTATTATCAAATATTCTCTCCAAGCATTTGATGTTACAGAAGAACAGTTTCTTTTTACTTTATTTGGGTGTTTCAGGCCAGAATGATTATTTTTCTAAAGGAGATGGCATGACTTAATCTGTTTTCCCCAAAGGTGGTGTATTAATGCCGAAATCGCCACTCTTTGCTACTAGTGTAATAATTAGGGATTATTGATTGATGTCCGTAATTCCGACACTCGTGTCGGAATTTGGACAAAATGCGTACAATTAATTGTAATATCACAAACGATGTAAAATATGTTATTTTCTTGTGTAAAGACAGCAATACAGCCGTATGTTTTACTTCTAACTATGTACACAATTGCGACACACATGTCTGATTTAAGGACGTGATATATTTACATGTACCTAATTCCGACATCCCTAAATTTGCAAATAATAGTGGTTAAAAGACTAGTACACCGTATTATTATGAAAATATAAAGCATTTTTCATCAGTTTAAATAGATATTATTAGTATGTAATATGTAATATAGGTACAGTTAAATGTAATATACTCTAATATATTGATAATCAAACAACTGAAATAATTCTTAACAATTCAAACAGGTCAGTAAGAAACAACTAATTTAACTATGTATTTGGTGTACTTAAACCAATTAAATTATTGATTATACATACACATACTTCAGAAAACCTATATAGCGACGTTAGGTTTTAAAACTTTTGAAAACTTAACATGCTATTTCACATTTCTTTTATCGAGTTTTGAAAAATTAAGGAATTCTTGTGATTACAAAATTTCAGCCTCCTAAAAAGGGCCACCCTTTGAGGTACAATTCTGAGATGCCTATACATTTATGCGCCAATATTTAGTACCCATTCTAATCACTAATTGTGTCAAGTTTAGGAACATTTCACCAACCAGGCTAGTTATAACTAAGGTGACCAGATTTTGATTGAGGCAAAGCGGGACATAGGCGGGCAGGGCCAAAAAATAAAGCCAAATACATTATCCGTTAGAGTAAAAATATAAAATCGAGGCAGTTTACGTTTTTTTTTTATAAAATATTTAAATGTATTATCTTCAGATTTTGACTTGGCTTGGGTACACAGAATTTGGCGTTTTTGAGGTACTGAGCAAAACATAATTATTTTACACCAAAAATTGTAGAGATTCTTTATTTTACCATATTTATTTTATATCAACTAGATAAATGTTTGGAATGTGTCTTTTTTAAAGAAAATTATAAACTTAGAAATTAGAAATTTTGTTTTCTATTGAGTAACTTGTGATATTACGTGATATTACGTCCTTAAAGTCAACTTTATATCGACTTTTTGATAACTCATTTGATTTGTAAGAAAAAATTCAATGTGATAACACATTTTCAATTTTGTAATTTAGATTAAAAAAAAAACTGTCGATGCACCGTAGTATTTGGCTTTATTCAACCTTTTAAATAATTCACTTTTCCGTACCATCATTTTCTCGATATAAGTTTTTTGTACAAAATAGATTTAAGAAATAAACCGATTTTTATCCAGAAATAAATATATTGTTGCCTGTAATGAAGTAACACCAAAATGCAAAATTTGTGGTGAAGGTATAAAGAAAGACTAATAAATACATAATTTGAGTTCCAAGAAGATAGTAATCAAATGTTCTAATTCAGTGTCTTGAATAATACAACAAAATATCGTATAAAGTTGAGAGGTACAGTCTAAAAGAGAGCACAAATTATTTTGTCTGAAACCATTTAAGATTAAAAAATCTGATGTGGCCAGGCACATGACTTTATCATACAATATATAAAATTAATAGTTTAGCTGCATGAGAATCTATTCTATTGAGATAAATCGTAGGTATTGCCAAAGCATCAGCATTTGACACTACCTACACTACGTCATTAGAATAATAGTTATTTATGTCACAAGTGCCGAAAGTACGGAATAGCGCGACCAGCGGTGATGCGGCGCGTCACCGAAGGCGGGGTGTCGCCGTCGCATGTGAGCGAGTCGCGCTATCTAGTTTTTGGCAGGACCGACATCAACGTTTATTGTGTTGCTTTTTAAGAAAAACGTATTTAAAAAAAATAAATGAATTCTGTATAGTAAGTGCTAGGTTGGTACCACTTTGACGGAATGTCAAGTTTAAAGGTGCGTTCCGATTGGTACGTAATGGTAGCTAATGGCGGTGGTAGAATACGAAATTATAGTATTTCTTACATATCGTGATAATGACACATATTAGTTTGCATGTACATAAACATGAGTCACTAGTAATTTTCTATTGGAAATACTATAACGGCGTCTGCTACCACTGCCATTATCACTAATGAAAACGCACCTTAAAACAGGTAATTCAAATTCTGACAGATTTATATTTGTTCATGACACATCCCTCCCAACATATTAAAATAAAAGTACACTCATCGCTATACTTTATTTATAATTTTCTCAATTTATCGTTTTTAGAATTAGATATAAAGACGGGTTGATATTTCTTATCAACAAACAATTAAATTGGTCATCTTATTTTATTTGAAATTTGTATTTTATAATTTGCCGCACTACAGCGGCAACGTTCTATAGTGGTTCTCCAACCTCTGATGAGATCAGCTGTTTTCGAATGTGACAACACAAAAAAATATTTGTCAAAATCCTGGCTACTATGTAATTTCATATCAATGCAGATGCGACCGATGTCGATCAAATAGAATTTGCTCTTGAAGCTAAACTATTAATTTTATCAAAAAATGTCATAGGCATAAATTATTCAAAATGTCCTCTACTTTAATTTATTAATTAACTATTTTGACGAAATTACAGAAATGGCGGCTCATTTGCAAAATCTTTCAAAAAGGCTTAGAATAAACTACCAGTTCCTTTGGACCCCTTTCAACCAAAAGCTTTTCAGCTCTAAGTTTGGTAACAAAACTTCTAAATATGAAATTTCGTTCCGATACCTTTAGTAGTTTCTCCGGAATCGTCGTCACAAAAATCGTTTACACAGACATACACACACACACACAGACATTTTTTTGTACCTTGGTCAAAAATGTTCAGGGGACCCAAAAAGACCTATTTCCGCTAAAATCTAAATTTTTTTTTCGGCATGATTACAATACTTTATCTTACTGCGTATGATAAAGTAAAAACAAACAAAAATTAAAATATCAAACATTCCTCTCAAATGTTAATAAATTAGCAATAAAAATAAATGTATAAATTGTTTGTTCATAAGTACATTATTACAACCATAAATTTTCATCAACTTAATAATAAATCAACAGAATTGACAGAAAAATTAAGGTAGCGAAACTAGGAAATTTATTTACCACTGACTGCTACCTATTGCATAAACACTATCAATGCAAAGCAGTGGAATGACATCGTAGTCGGATGTGTTTTTTGTGGGATAAAAAGAAAACATTGCGCATGTTGCAAAAAGAAACACGATCTCATTTTTTCGGAATTATTAACGAGTTATAATAACTTCCTACGTTGTGCGTATTATATAACGTTAAATTAAACATTGTAAACCATATTATTGGAATATACAGTATTCCAATAATATGTATATTCGTCTGTATTATTACAGTTTGGGTTATTTATTTTATTGCTACGCCATACTTTTCAACCATATCATCTTCACGTATAAATGGAAAGTGAACAAAATACTCATTCTGCCGAGAGTATTGATGTTGACAAACTAATCAATATTAACTTCTTATTATTATTACTAACATTAGCCTATTGTTATATCTTATAATTATTGCGGTAGGTAAGTTCCGATGAGTAATTTAAAATTTTGTATGGACGAACAAAACAAATATGTAGTAATGTAATAGACATTAATAGACATTAATGTAATAGACATTAAATGTATAGCGAATCCACGAAATTTTAAAATCTTCCTAAAAAGTGGAATATTTTGCAAACACCGCGGGACTGTCCCGCCAAAAGCGGGACGTCTTGTCACCTTAGTTATAACAGAAATTTTTGTAAAAACTGCTTTGGCCAATTTACAGATTTAATATTTTCCAGTTGGTCCTAGGGGCCATTCCCACTTCTATTGATAAGCGCGCTCATTTTCCGTTGCTAACAGTATAGGCGTTTTGATGATGAGATGATAAGAAAAGAGGCTTTTAGTAATAAACAAAGAATTGCTGTGGAATACAAGAATCTTGACAACCTCTTCAAAGGATCAAAAGTTTGCCATAGAAACCGTATATAGAATTTTGGAGTTTTGGCATATACCTCAAGTGGTAAAATCTGCGTACCAACACCAACCAGAAGAATCCAAATCAGCAGGCATCTGTGAAACCAAAACAATGGAAAAAGAAGGCATAATAATGCGATACGCCACTGCTGAAAATTTCACCCATTGGTGCTCGATTTGTAAACAAGCGCGCTGCGGGCATTGTGTGCCCGCGTATGTGTTGGAATGTTAACAATATTGCCAACACTCACAATGGAGCACTGTTTTAAAAATATTTTGCGTTGTTCGAGAGCTAACGTCCATATTTTAAAACACACGCACATTAGCCGTGACGGATTTTACTGTGGGGGCCCTTCTCGTATTATTCTTATTTCCATCTCTCGCCTCCAGGCCGAACCGTTCGCTCGAGCACGCCCAAGCTCAAGCCGAAAAAGCCACGTTCCCGGTCGGACCGCGCGGTAACGCGATATCGACAGCTGACGAAAAATACATAAATTTCAGGCCTTAATGACCGCGGTCGTGTTGGCCGACGGTTTTGTTTATTTAATCAATTTTTTCGTTGGCGCGCATTAAATTTGTCCAAATTATGTCAACCTGAGCATATTTGGTCGGTATCTGCGACAGCAAGGTTAAGAACATCCACATACTGCGTGTTCTTTAAACAAAATGGGTAAATGAGAGAAAACCAACAACTTTATTAGAAAAACTCTAGATTAAACTTGAAAATTATCCTAAATGGGCAATTTATTCCTAAAAGTCAAAATGGTAAAAATAATTTAAATATTGATAAATGGTAAATAATTTTAATCATTAATAATGACTTGGAATGGAAATGGGTTACTGCAGCAGAAACATAAAGGTTAGAGAATCCTTAGATCTTTATTTTTTCTCCATTGAGTTGTCATAATTATGAAACAGTCTGAAAATATTGTGCTTTCCTGTGAACTCAACTATGTACTATACAGTAAAATCTACAGCATTAAAATAAGGCATAATTTGTTCCTAAAAGTTGGCTAACGGTTTTGTTATTTTTGGTAGTTTTTCCAGGCAGCTGGCAACGCTGTAAAAAGGAAAAGTACAGAAACTACAATTAAAAAACGGTTATTGGATTAACTTAACAGAAAGACATCAAAACCAACACAAGTTTTGTTTCTCTACTTTCCCGTTTTCCAGCGTTTGGTTGGTTTGATAATACCCAAAAGGGGAGGGCTGAGTAACACTTTGTTTTATTCGAATTTGCCATTGAATAGCCGATTTAACAAAATACCAGAAATTCAGAATACCAGATTATTGAAAGTTCTGTAGGGTTTGCAAATTGACGAATATAAATTTTTCAAGTGATTCTTCTTTTTAAATATCGCTGAAAACTAAACAGAAACAGAAAAATTAAATGTAACAGTGCTCAAAATAAAATTGAAAAATCGGAAATCCAATATGAATAAAACTATCAGTTAATACTAATATTGTATTTTTATAACTATCAGTAACAACATGATGGTCGAAAGTATGTCAATGGTGGAAAGTATAGTACTACTACAAAACCAAAATATTTTTTGGTTTCCATCATTTCGTTTTGTTTTGAAAATTATAAACGAATTTGTTGTTGACAGACACCTTATAAATATATATACACTGTGGGCCAAAAAGCGGTACACATGTTCAATTACTTCTATTTCCAAAGATTTTAAGTAAATTAAAGCAAGCATTTCTTTGAAGGACTAATTGCTTATATTGTGAGGATTGAAAACATACCATATTCGCAATTCCACTTCTTCTTTTTCAGTAAAAACAGCAAAAAGCGATGTTTCAAAATTTCACACTGTATGCAAAAAAATTCCTGTATTCGATGCAATAAAATCTCTGTTGTCCCTTTTGACCAAAGGAAAAAAATTCATTACCTACTAATTTTATTACAGCTTGGCATTTCACATTAAATTGCGCCAGATGTGTTATAAAACGAGTGTAATATACTATTTTACTACATTGCGTCATTAATTTTATATTAATTTAGAAATTGTGGTTACTATATTTAGAATCTAGGGTATTTTGCGGGTACCATATTGTAATACTGGCAGTACTGTAGTAAACTGTAAAGTTGGGATAAAATAATGACAAAATCTTATTGTGGATAATTTTACTCTACTTTAGCCGATGAGGCTTATACAATTACATGAACTTATAATTGAAACCAAATTCTAATTTCGGTGAAACAATTTATTAGTATAAAGTACACTTAGTAAAATTACATGCGATGGAGGTAACACAAATAGTTGCACACAACTAGAACTAAGACGAAATTGGAAGCGACGTATAAAATTATATAGGCACGAACCGAATTCTGTTCAAAATGTTACACAAAACATACACGTTACATAAACTTAGACATCCTCAACACTTTAGATGTACTATAGCTTGCTACGTGTATGCTGATATTCAATAAACTACTTATTGGGCATATACAATCCAACAGCAGTATTTAAACCCGATCATATCTACGATGTACGTTTGATCTTCGCATAAAACCTTATTCAGGTAAATGGGACCCTTGTATTGTATCTGAAAGGCGGATTTGATGTTAGTTGACGAGAATGGGTCACGCTCAATCTTAGAAAAAAACTTACTAAAAGCGGTGTTACAATTTATTAGTTGTAACACCCTTAATGTGCGCATTATGAATGCAAAGTAGATAAAATATATTGATTTAATTTTCCAAATTATTGATTCATGCATTTTCACTGCTAATCAGTCCACATGTAAAAGTTCAATTCGTTTGGACTTGTTTTGAATTCCAGTTTAACCGTCTATAATCCTTTTTATGAAAGGTGCCCTGCATATCCGCGTATAAACTTATATGATATGACTTAATGTTGGTTAACATTTTTTTCTTTGAACTTTTAACTATCTGCAAAGTATTTTACATCAATTTGTTTTTTTTTGTTAACACTCTGTATTAGGGATATTTCCTTTTCCTGGCAAATGGAACGAGTTTCAGAACTGAAAAAACAACCAAAAAAACAACCGAAAAAAAATTAAATCAACACCAGAATCAGTTGTACCTTTTTCGATATTTGTAGTATATGTTGTCAGTTTCCAGTGTAGTCATTTAGTCTTCTATTTTGACGAATTAAAGAAATTTACCAGTTAACATAATAGTTTCATAGTTTCGAATTTATAGTATCCTTATTATTAGTTGTGAAATTATAGGTTGCAAAATAATAATTTTTGATATAAGTTTAATATAGCTCCACGAATACTATACACTCTACTGTACAGCATCTTTTTTAATGCTGTAGAGTTACATCTACTCTCGTAGCAGTATCTTTAACATCGTATAAGTAATATTACGCCCTGATCCGTAGAAATATAACAACATCGCGGGAGTGACCGTGCTTGACCCAAGAAAGTACAGAGTTTGCTCTTTGTACAAGTGTTCCGTGTGAGTCTAGGTGTGTATGCAATTAGAAAAGCTCACTGTTTTGCCATTGTTGTACAAGATTCCGAGAATAGCACGTATGGCCAGTTTTCGATCAAATTACATGAGATGTCGATGAACGACGTGCGGCTCGCATCACTGTCATCATTTCCATTATTACCATGATGACTAATATTAGGTACGTTTTACAATAACATTATACATTTATTTGTGCCATAAGCTGGATTCAGGCAGATTTTCATATTTCCAGCAAATGTTTGAGTTTTGTTTCAAATTACCTTCTTTACGTAAAATCGTGTTTACTTTTGATGTGGTAATCTGTTTTATTTTGGAGCGTCTTCTCGCTATTATACTTTTCCAACTTTGTTTTTCAAATAACCATCGTTTTCTTTATCAATAAACGCATCACAATCTAGCAATATTGACTAGTAATATTTCCTATTGATGTCGCTAATTTAGTCTTAGTGTACGGATCACAATTTTCGTGTATCATTGCGTCTGCTTTCGGAACTAAAACTTACAACCAGTAGGGACTTCATCTGCTTAATGTCGCTACCACATTTACACTAACTCAGCTATTGTCGAGAAGCTGGAAGACCTCAATGTTCACCTGATCAAGTTTTTGTTCGTCACTTCTTGCATTTTTTTTTGTATTTTACTCCACAGAAACTCCCAGTATTTGTTATGGAGGACGTCATTTCTAATGTACCAAGGTGCAATATCAATGCATCTCGGTACTTTATTTTATTGCTTATTATGTAGGTACTGACAACGTGGAGTTTTTTCCAAGCAGCCAATACATCTGTCCGTAGAAAATTCCTAGTTCTTCTCCTTTCTTTCTGACATGAACTTCCAGCTGTGATTGGCGTCTAAAGTCGCTTTCGTACTGTACAAGTTGGTTGTTAATAGTAACCGGGATGTATTGTATTCTCTTGTTGGTGAAGTCAACATGTACCCACTTGAGTTCATTCAGTTTAATTCTTTTTCCATCAGACCTGACAAAAACCTTGTTGTTTCTCTATTACTTTTACACACAGCTAGAATAACTAGCTAGTTTTGTTTGCGAAGGTTACGACAGTATTGTTTAGCACTACCTTGCGGTATTCCTGCTTTTATTTCCCGTGGAGACCTCTACCATCTTCCATAGTTTGGGCACATACCTTGTCTGAACGCAGCATTGATAAGATTGGTAAGGTCTACTATAGCTTGTTCTGTTTTTACTATCAAACTGCTTAAGTAAAATCTGCAGTTATCAAGTCATAAACTGTTTTTTATTACGTTCGTTTTTAATTAAGTTGTGAAAATATGTTGGTGTGGTAAGCACGATTTCCTAGTCTTCTTGCTCATTTTCCTCCATATGCGTTTCTTCATTTTCTCGGTGATAAGCTTAAAATATGAATTAATCTTGATTATTTTTACACAATTCAAGTTGCATTTCCCAAAGTTCCTTTAGTGTACACAGATAGAAAATATTTCTTTTTTTTAACAAATACAGTCTTTTATTTTGATTCTTTTGGGTCAAAACATATTTCTTTGACGCTAACAATATTTACGTCATTGAATAATCTATTTTATTTGCTTGTAGAGATTAATTTATTTGGAATATTTAAGTCAAATAAATATATTTGGATACAAACAAAAATTAGTATCCTTTAAAGTATTATTTTTGTTTTTATTTAAAAAGAAATTTCTTTACACCAAAGAAATCTAAGTTTGATTCAAACAAATATTTTTAAGTGTGAATACTTCATCCAACTGTATTGTTAGACGACGCTGAACTCTTCTCGCAGTTCGGCCTTATCTTGAGTATAAATAGTAAGCGACCAGTCTTCGGGCTACGGGTTTTCAGTTAAATTATCCGGGGTAACTCTATGACGCGTGGGAAAAAGGAGTATAAAAGAATACCTTTCTAATTAAATAGTAGCTTACACTCGTTTGTCCTCGCGTCACAGAACTAAAGGTAATCAACAATCTTTTGAGAAGCAGTAAGGACCGTAAATTTAAAAAAAAAATATGATAGTGGCTAGAGACCATAGGAAACCATATGTTTTTATCCACTTTTCATTCGTATGCCTTCAATTCTTATTCTAATCATATAGTTTGCAGCAATTTCCCTTGAAAAAAAGGATTTTTTTTTTTCAAAATAAGGAGCACTCTATTACTCAATCTTCACAACAATTTAATTTTATTTTTTGAGAGCATGTGAGATACTTTGAAAGTAGCAATTGTAGCATTTTTAGATTTTGTCACATATCTAGCGCATAATGTATCCTGCCTCGATGATCATAGATTGAGACAAATCTAATATCAAAAATGGCTTTCAAAAAGACGGGTATTATGTAAAGGTAGGAATTTTGCTTGTCAGAAATCAACATTCAATAATGATACATTAATTAACAAAGTATGTTTTGAACTTCCGTTGATAATTGTAATATGTATGTTGTTCAGATGATAAGAAATGTCTCAACAATATGTTTGAATTTGCCCAAGGCAGTTCACAGAATAGTATCATGCTGGTCTGCCATAAAACAGTATTTTTTAAACCATGGAGATGACGACAGCGATATCTTTATTTGAAAATTGTATTATTAGTTGGACTATATATTTACAAAGACTGAGAGATATAGTTATCATTTTTGACTAGAGACACATTTATTATCTGGGTTTATATAAAACGCCAATATTGTCCGAATAAAATGAAAGTTTAAAATTAGTTAGGGAATGAGTAGATAAAAACTTCAAGCAAAAACACACGATCCCTTAAAAAAATGGTCTCAGTACATCACAATTATGCTTGGCTTAGGTGGTAATATTGGCATTTTGTCTCATGTTGATTGTGTCGTAAAAATATCGACAATAAGAGGCGATTAATTTAAACTTATGTTCCATAATATAAATATTTTTCTCCGGGTAAGCATAGGCACAATGTTGGCAACCCTAGGTGAAAGACTACCGCTCGGTTGATGTCATGTTTCTGGGGAAATTGCTAAATAAGCCGTGTGATCGGCATTATAGAGCATAGTGCATGCAGGTTCAAGTTCCGATTCCGAATCAGCGTACACTTTGCTACTCTAACCTTGACTATAGATAGATAGATAGATAGATATCATTTATTTCCAAATACAACTGCAAGGTAGGTATTACAGAAAGTCACACACAAGAAAAAGGTAATTCAATACAAAAAAGAATTAATTGAAGAATACAAACTAATCTCCTAGAAATAACGCCGACGATACAAACTCATCAATACTATAGATGGATTTATCTAATAATGTTTTTTTCAGTCGTGTTTTAAAAGTTACCAATGGTAATTGTTTTAAGTTATCACTTAAGATATTGTAAAATTTTATACCCTGATATATTGCAGACTGTTGAGAGACCTGTAAACGGTGTAAAGGTATTGATAAGTGATTCTTAGTTCTTGTGTTATGGTTGTGTGTATTGGATTGGACTTGGAAATCTTGGATATTATTCCTGATATGAACTATAGAATTGAAAACATAAAGAGCTGGCACAGTAAGAATATGCAAGCGTTGAAATAATTCCCTACAGGAACTCCTGAAACTCACCTGGCATAAAACTCTAACTATTTTCTTCTGTATCAAAAAAACCCTCTGCATGTGACATGAGCCACCCCACAAAACAACACTGTAATTCACCAAACTGTGAAAATTGGCATAGTACAGTGAAACAGCCGTATCCAAGTTTGTCACTCGCAAGATCCTTCTTATTTGAAACAACACCACATTAAGCCTCCGACACAGATAATCAATATGTGGGCCCCAACCCAATGACGAATCAATATGTAAGTAATAATATAATAATATATGTAAGTCTGGGAAAACCATCCACTGGTCGAGGATGTTCTACATCCCAAAAGGCGGTGACACGTGGAGTTTTTGGGTCTACTGTACCCTCCGAAAAGTTCTAGGCAATAATGGATCCACATTAATTCCTTCAAAAAATTAATCATTTCTTTACCAAAGAACTATTTATTGCAACCTTAATATATCGCATTGTAACTCAATCAATAATATCGTTTATTTAAAAAATTACTATTCTTTCACTCAACACAATCATAATTAATTGAACTAAATAAATCTCGTTCGTTATAATATACAAATTGTAAATTTTAACTGACAAAAAGTTGTGTTCGTTGTGTCAATGCATATTTATTTGGATTAAACAAAACTTTCTGCCTGTGTATTTAGAAACCATCTACTTTAATTTAATTTATCATTTAATGGTTAACGACCTTTATACTGAACTACTGAAGTTGAAGCAATGGAGTGGTCCTAGATGAAATATACTGAACATTGGCAAATAATCTTGGTGTTTTAGAGACCTTTTAAGTTTGTGATCACAGCGGATTGTCAAATAGAAAACCACTTTTAATGGAAGAAACGCACAACTTTATTTATAATATTTCTGTTTAAAACCTCGTGGATTTTCTCAGATTTTGAAAATTTTTCAATAAGCTGTCTTTCGGTATTTCTTGCCTTCTTGTTATTCGACAATCAACTGTTATTCGGACGCATCGTGTTGCGATAAATGACAAATGCGTACGACGACGGTAGCTGACATCAATCGGAGATATCACGTTGGCGCCTTATCTCAGATAAGCGTTTGCGGTGAAACGAAAAAATTAGAAGATCTGACCTCTCTCTATAATTAAACTGCCCACAATTTCGAAACGTCGTACTCGCTGGGCAGCACACTTTATCTTTGTGTAACGCGATCTGGCACACGTCAAAGCGCGTACACAAACTTGTTATTCACGAATTTGCCCGTTTCAGGAAACTGATAGAGAGTGCCACTAGCTCTTATCTGAATTTTTGCTTAGCTTTAGGATGTTTGGGTACATATTTCGATTGTATGCGGATATTTATATAGATTATTCGCTATTTAGTGTTCCGTTGTTTGTAAATACGTGTCTCTGGCTATCCTGAAAGTTGATTTACTCAATCGTTCAATAGTTTAGTGTTTAAATATTGTCAGATACAGACTGTTCAGTAGATTTGAAATTCGAACCATTCAAACTGAATTGAATTGGACATAATGGGTGTTGGAGAAACACTTCAATCGGCAAATTATATTAGCAGTTCAGATATCAGAACACAATTAGTTCTACCAGAAACTAGGTAATGAGGTTATAGATCAGAAATACAAACAAACCAGCAACTACTTAAAAATAAGGTACATAGTCTTTGAAACAAGAAAAGCGAGATGACATTGGCGCAGATTGTACTTTATGGAAGGTGAGTACAGGAAAAACGAAAAAAAACTATATAGTCCATGCAAAATACTTGAATCAATTGCTATCTACTGCAAATTATGATAAAATTTTGGAAAATATTACCAAGTCTATTTTATTGAGTAAATAAGTTGTAAAATTTGTAGAAGTCTTTGGTTTGTACCAGCTACAACCACAAAATAACAACAGTGTTAAGTAAATAATCATTACAGGACATTTTGTTTTAAACTAATGAATATAATTATATTTTCCAGAGAATTAATTGAGGGCCTAT
The DNA here is from genome assembly GCA_964023965.1 of Melinopterus prodromus. NCBI lineage: Eukaryota > Metazoa > Arthropoda > Insecta > Coleoptera > Scarabaeidae > Melinopterus > Melinopterus prodromus. Next base: position 18,859,839 of record OZ030393.1, read on the forward strand.
TATTATAATTGAGGGCCTATTACGCCTTTGAAGGATTATGCCAAATTAATTATTTTACCGTCGGAGAATCCTGTTAAATATTGATAATAAATAATATAAAATAATATATGATACAGTGAGCGCGCGAAGTATGGAAACATGAGAAAATCTCTGAAACGGTTTGTTCTTTAAAAAATCCTCGGACACGTCGATTATTAATTATATCAACTATTTATATAAAATTTAACTTCGTACCTTCAACAGTTTTTGACTTATAACATCATCGACACATTGTCTTAAATGTAATTTACAATATGTATGGCCTTACATAAGAACACTTTCGAGGAAAAACACAAAAGCACTCAAAAATTAATAATTTTATAAAAAAATTATAACTCTTGTTTGTTTATGGAAAGGCGTTTGCAATGATATATTGATTTCCGGGTGGAAACCGCATAGAGGACTTAGAAGCAGCTTCAAACCAAGTGCTAAGAAGATGATTCTTAGCAACAGCGCGCGAAACGTCGACTGCTTCAAAGTCCTCAACGCGGTTTCCACCCGGAACTCAACATATCATTAACTCAGACCGCGGAAGTCTAAAATCTAGAAAGGCGTTTTCAATTGATTTATTTGTATCTGAATACGCACCCGAGCTTGAAAGTTAGTCAGGTTATATCGTTTTTATTGATTCTTTTATGAAGACATTGGTGAAATTTTGTGAACAAACTTTCAGGATTTTTGGAAAAAAGTGCAAAGATTAAAGTTACTATGGGAACTTTTTCAGGTTTCTCAGACAAGGGGAGCTGGTATAAATTTGTAAAGATTTCAGACATTGCGTTTTTACGTTATAAAAAAAATAAAAATTTCGTTGTGTATTTGTGTCTGCTTTTTGTAGCGACAATTCTGGAGAAACTAAGTACTAAAGGTATCGGGACGATGCTTATATTTTTTGTCATATTTAAAAGTTTAATGACCAAACTTAGAGCCGAAAAGCGTTTTGTTCAAAAGGATCCAATATAATTAACTAATAAATTTAAAAAAAGGGGAATTTGGTATAGTTTATGTCTATGACATTATTTTGATAAAATTTATAGTTTGGCTGCAAGAGGAGATTCAACTCGAGATCGGTCGTGCTGCATTAAAACTAGTTAGCCAGGATTTGACACATATTTGATTGTATTTGCACTTTTGTCAAAGCGGTTGATACAGCTTGACACCATTTGACCCTGCTTATAGTATATGCCTGGCCACATCAGATTTTTTATATTTTCATCTCAATTTTATAGAAAATCTAACCCGATAGAAAATGTTTCAGTACGGATTCGGTAAACTTAGAAGATATATTTAATAGACCCATAGACACTTCGGATCCAATAATTTCGAGCATGAGTTTAAAAAATCGCATAAAGCTCCAACAAAAATTAAAGATTCCGCTTCCGAAATTTCTTAGTTCGTTACTACGGCCATTTACGTCAGAAAATGAGCCTCCTTTTTCCATTACTACAGAGAAGGGATACTGCGAGAATCAAGACTAGGACATTGAAGAGACCGAGACCAAGACCGAGTTTGTCGATCTATCATTGCCTACTTGATTGTTTAGAATTATAGGCGGAATAGATTTTAAGTACACATTTTTTATTATTTATTAGTTTGGTTGTTAATTTGTATTTAATATCTGTTAATATCTATCTAAAAATATATTATAAGTAAAACTTACTTAATTAACGCGTAGCTTTCTTGCAAATTTTACGTTCATGAACTTAAAAGCAAAATATCGCATACAGGGCAATGTTTCAGGTAAACAAAATAGTTTTTGAAGAAAAATTTGCAGTCGGTACAGGTTTATAATTATGACTACGTCCTCGGCCACGTTTTTAATAGATTAAATAATTTTTTAATACAATCATCTGCCTATGCAATCTGCAATTTTGATTTTTTGTTCTTTTGAACTTCAGAGTTCAGGTCCACAATCAGCTACCATAAAAACCCTTTAACGGCCAAGTTTCAAATAAATTAAAGCATATTTTAAAGCGTTTGTCCGCCGCATATTGAAATCGCCTTTTTTCATCAATTTTGAGTTCAGATTCGTAGTCAGCGACCTCAAAAACTCCAGAAATACACGTTTGAAATAAATCAAAACATATTTTAATGTAGTCGTTCGCCATATTGGATCCGCCCGTTTGTTTCCACAATTTAGAGTTCAGATTCATAATCAGCGCCATCAAAAACCCAAAAAAAGGCAATGTATTAACTAAATCAAAACATCTTTTAGTGTAGTCGGTCGCCATATTGGATACGCCATTTTGTTTTTGGAAATTGCGAATTCAGATCCACCAATTTTGTTTTTAGCAATTTACACTTTAGATTCATAATCAGCGACCGCTAAATCCCTTATATACCAAGCATCAGAATTTTGGCCAACTTTTCGCGAGTTCAGACCACTGTGCATTGTAGCAAAACGAACAGTTTTCCTTTTGGAGGAATAATATTCCATACTGCTGTTTTGAAAGAGCAACACCGTCCTTGTTTGAATCAATATAATAACAGCGTCAGGCTATTTGGAATGGTGAATCCCACTTCTGATGTTAGATAGAGCAAATAATATTCGCCTTTTATACGAACCAGAATATTTCGCCACGGCACGCGAGTGACTAATTAATCCCGGATTTATTTATAGGTGCAGGCGGACGCGTAAAAATATTGAAAAGTGTTATTTTTACGCGTCGTCGCATTCGCGGCTACTTTATGGTCGTCATAAAATGGTTAACGCACTAATAAGAGCTGCGCCTGTGACGGGAATCCTTTTTGAAAACATATACGCGTCCACATAACTTCGAGAAATGCGGCGACGGCCGATGTCTGGTTAGCGAACGCGTTCGAAAACGTTGCCGCTTTTTGACTGCCGCTTAAATTATGGGTAGATTCGGTTGTCAGATGTTGTTCGCCGCTTTCGCGGTCAGAAAATGTCGCAACTTAAACACGTCACAACAGCTTTTCGCGTGAATTACCGATACAGTTGTTCCTGAAAATCACGAACGAAACCATAAAACTTGTTCAAAACGTCGATGCACTTTTTGTGTTATTTTTGGACTTCAGAGAAGATTTATTAAACTGTGTAGCATTCAAATTTTTTAAAAGATCATTTTGGGTTTATCGGTCCTCTCCAACAGATTATACAAATGAGATATATGTTAATGAATTCATAAGCAATCTAAGGTAATAACTTTTCTGTGTGCTGAAATGCGTATTAGCAAGCATATTAACTAGCAAGCATATTTAGGCTCCCCTCGGCGAGGGCCCAAACCAATCTTCAACAAATTCATTACCCTGGCAGGAATATCGAATTTCATATTTAGCCGTCCTGTTGGTGGGGCCCCAAAAGCAACTTTTATGAACTATAAGTTAATTAATTAACAATTTACCGTAGTAAGAATATCAACATTTAGAATGATCATGCCAATGTTAGGTCCCAAAGAGTGGATAAAGTTTTAGCAGTTACACTAATTTTTTTGCCATAAAAACATCTAAATTTATGAAGACAGTAGTGTGGAACACTTTATAAAGTTAGAAGGCACAATTTCTATTGATGTGATCTTCAATTCTACAATGAGACAAACAAATCTTTGCTAAACAACAATTCCGATAGGAAAAAACAGCAATTTTTTTAAAAATCCTTAACATTACACTGTGTGTACAAAAGGAAACGTATCCTGTCAATATTTTGCCCTCTGAAATGTTGAAATGCAAAACAAAGTTTTATGAAATGACATAACGTGCAAATTTTAAATGCTTCCCATTTCTAATGAATCACACTGTATATTCAAAACTATTTAGCTTAAAGCGTTTTCTAAAACTTTTATTTTATTTTGACAAGTTATTGACACGGTATGAATCTTTTTGACATTTTTAATCGCTTTCTATTAACAGACCTGTAACACTTGGGTCTTCGATTAAAAAAATGTACAATGGTCTGCAAGTTATAAATGAATCACCTGTATATTCAAAAGTATTTCAAGTTTGTAGTTTAAGCCACATTCTAAAACTTGTATTTGAATTGAGGACGAGCTATTGACACATTACGTTTCTCTTTGTATATTAGGGTGGTTGAAATTGGCTATTTTTGAGACATAAGGGAAAATGCATGGAAAAAAACACATATTTTGGTATTTTTCGAATACTTGTTCGGTGTTTAGGAAAACTTAAAATTAAAGTCATAGGACTTGTAGAGGACATTCCAAGAAAGAATTTAACCTATTATACATATAGATTTGACATTTACATAGGGATTAGCCCTGAAACCTACACTTAAATGAAAAAATGTACATTCTTCAGAAAATGTGCCCTTCTTATCATTTAATTCTCTTTTTCTCACAAAAATCATTACTTTTCAAATAATTTCCATTTGTGTAACCAAATTCTATTTGTTTAAATAAATCGTTTTTCTCGAAAATCCGTCTGAATTTTGTTTTCTGATTTCGAAATGGCAGTTTATTACCTTAGAGTGACATTATTCATTAAAAAGTTCTTCCTATTGTTTAAACATCAATAAATTATAATTCATTTTCAACGTTTGTTTCCAGTTATAGTAGAAAAATCGTTTTTTTTTGTGAATCTAATTTATAAATTTCATGTTTGTGATATCTGGCCTATATTATCTGATAAACCCACATTTGTTTAAACAAATGCAATTTCTTTAAACATTTTTTTGCAATTGGCATAAGATATTTTCTTTAGATTGACCTGCCAACTGTTATTTTCAAGTGACATCATTTATATTTTGGGATGATTTTCATTGTTTACACTTGTTGAAGTGTGAAGTCATTCAATTGGGGCTAGTATTCAATAATGTGAACAATAATTTATTTTCATTTCTTAAAAAATAATATTTTGTTATTTTGTATTTCTTAAAAATAATTACTTATTGCATCAGATAACACATTTTATTGCAAAAATAGTTAATACCTGTACTGCTTTTTATGATTTTTGTTGTTGTTAATTATTTACAAATGTATACCTATAGGCAACTATCGGCAATAGAGTTTAAAATTAAAGCAATATCTATAACTTTTGTTGATATTGCGTTTTTATAAATTCTTTTATTAAGACAGTTGTGAACAAACTTTCAGGATTCTAGGATAAAGTGCAAAGATTAAAGTTTACTATGAGACATTTTTGAGGTTTCTAAAAGAAGAGCTGGAATAAATTTGTAAAAAATGCCAAAGTCGCGCTTTGTGACATTTTTATCTCAAGCGGATACATGAGTTCGGATTTGAATTCAGGGCAAATAATTCTATCCAAATCGCCTATTCATGTTCCATTCAGAAAATTCATATTTACTATACAATTTTCAATTGTAGTTTTCGCTCAGTTTCTGGTGTAAGGCCATAAAATGTTTCCGCCACTATTAAGACAATAAAAAGATCAATAAGAAATCAGTGAGAAAAATATGGGGTTGCCAATAATATTCTCTGTAAACGGAAGAAACTCTGAATTTGTCGTTTTCTACAAAAGGCTAAAACAATTTCTCTAAAACCAGAAATTTCAATCCTGTTTTCATGGTAATATTCGTTCGATAAAATAGTGTACTGTTCGTCAAGCGGCTCATTCAGTTTTGACGTTTGTTCATGTTATGGTAGAACAAAAATAGCAACAAGCGCAGAATTCAGATTCACGTGTATGTCCATCTCATGTTACCAAGGCTAGTTCTCATGTAGGAATACTTGTTCACATATCTGTGATGTAACTGATACTACTATCAGACTATTTAGAACAACTGACCTGAGCCATTATGTAATAATAAGTTATATATTTAAGTGTTGTAGTTGTGCCAACAATATAAATAGTGTAATTGTTTATTATGTTATTATGTATGTATATTTTTAGGATATAGTTGCTTCAAATACGACACAGAAAATATATGTGATTAGAAACAGAATATCTTACAAAAACAACAGATCATAATAATAAATTAACGTAGTTATATGTATGTTTATTGCATTAGTGTGAGTAATGCAGGAGCAGGCTAAATAGTACTTACAATATTTTAAAGTAACAGAAATATAGCACAGGCATTTTACAGTTATTTAACGTCATACTTAAAATCAAATTTATCAAGTCAATTAATACCACTAATAATATATTTAACCTGGCAGCAAAATAATAATATTTCAAGCTTGTTGCCATATGTCACGTCAAATTGAGCTGTTGAACTGTTACTAACCTACGCGACGGATTTACTGGCAAAAATAATTTTCAAACTATTTATTATGGAGAAATTATAGTGCAACAAAAGTATCAAAGTTTAGTTAGTACATATATCATTTAATACATATTGTGTTTGGTTTGAAAAGCTATACGATATATCGAACTATTTAGATTTAATTCATTTATTTTTTTACGTCAATCGAATACCGATCATATACCGATTTCGTTGTCAACGACATTTTGTTAAATGAAAATTGCAAACATAGCATTCCATAGACCAGATTTTAGGTCAGTTAAAAATAATGGTCACTATGTCGACAAATACTGCAGACCACTACTCATTTGTAGTAGGTATGCTGTAATTTCAATATTAGGCAATATTCTACAGTCCAAAGTTTGACATAATCATGTGGTAGTACTATAAACTAAATTAGAGACAAGACTAGCAAAAACAAAAAATCTTTTTGGATTTAAAAATATAGACTGCAGTGAGAGGCACGAAAAACCGGACACCTAAAATGTTTGCTTAACTTTGATATTTAATAATTTTGGCTATTTAAGCTTTAAAGTTCAATAACTTTTGTGAACTTTTGAACTGATTTTGACTAATTTTTCAGTACATAAAGCATATAAATTTTACAATTTCCCGTGAGAATGATTAAAATCGATCAAAGATTACAAAAGTTACTCAACATTAAATTTTTTTTAAATATTAGGTGCCCAGTTTTGTGTGACCTCGATTGTATGTTTCTTTCTAGATCACTGAGAGAAAACTCGTTAGAATATGTAGCAGCACTTTTATATTTAGTTTCCGTTGTGTAAAACCATGCACAAAATGTAAAACCACTTACACCAAATTTAGATAACATAGATAATACTTTGCTGGTACAATATGCATTTGATTTCAATATATAAAAATCAATATTCTTTACTTAAATAGTTTTTGTTTCAACAATGTACATAGTGTTTAGGTTTTAGTTTAATTTTAAGTTTCCGTCATTACACAGATAGAAAAAACTTTTTGTTTTTAATAAACATATTTTTTAACTTATGCTTGTCGATCAAAACACATTTCCTTGGCATAAAAACCATTTAGCTTAAATAAGCAAATGCTTGTAGAGATCAATTTATTTGATATATTTAATTAAGTGAAATAAAATGTATTTGGATACAAAAATTACTTTCGTTTAAAGTAATATTTTTGCAATTGTTTTAAAACTCGTTTTCCTTCTCCAAACAAATCCATTTTTAATTCAAATATATATACATATTTGTATACAAGAACGAGAACGAAAGACATTTCTGTATAAATTTCGTATCATTCTTGCTTTTGCTCAAAAAGACGTTTACTTTCGTCAAAGAAATCAAATTTTGATCCCAATAAATGTTATTGTTAGTGTAAACACCTCATACTGTATTGTTGGTTAAAATTATGTGTATTTTTTTTAGAAATTTGTTATTTAATGTTCAATACCTTTTCAGTAACTTAACCAAGAAATCTGATGTGGCCCGGTACATTACTTTATCAGCCAATAGATATATAAAATTAATAGTTTAGCTGCATGACTGACAGTCTATTTGATCGAGATCGATCGTGTCTGCATTAAAATAAAACAATTTAACCAGGATTTGACAGATATTTTGATAATATCATGTAAATACAAAAAGATCTACTGGCCACGCATGCGCAGTTTGATCCCGGGCACCACATCGATAGACAAAATATATATCTGCGTCTCACAATGTTGGAACCGAGACTACACATTGGCGCTATAGGACAAGCTCCGTATAATCCCTAATACATAAAATGGATAATATCACAGTAGGTATTGTCAAAAACCAGCCTTTGACACTACCTACTGGCAGAATGAAAATAATTGTGAAATCCTCGTTAACTAAGTTTTAATGCAGACACGATCTCGATCAAAAAGAATTTGCTCATACAGCTAAACTATTCATTTTACCAAAAAATCTCAAAGACATAAGTTATACAAAACTTCATCTACATTAATTTATTATTCATCTATTTTGACGAAATTTAGAAAAGGTGGCTCATTTGCAAAATCAGTTAAAACTGCTTAGAGGAAGCATCCAGTTCCTTTGGACCCTTTTGTCAAGTTTGGTCATGAAACTTCTAAATATGAACTTTCGTCCCGATACCTTTAGTAATTTCTCCGAAATCGTCGCCACAAAAATCGAATACAGACATCCACACATACACACACACATACACACATACACACACACATACATTTTTTGTGCTTAGGCAAAAATGATGGGGGTCCCTAAAAGACCTATTTCCGCTAAAATCTCGATTTTTTTTCGGCACGTTTACACTATTTTATCATATTGCGTATGATAACGTGAAAAGGTGAAACGTGAAAATCAATAAATTCGGTTAAAGATTACAAACTTTATTTATGATCAAATTTCACGAAATATTGGTGCCCGTTTTATAGTTTACAATGGAATGTAACACCATTAAGATTACACAAAATTTGATATTGTCTATAGTTCGCAACTAAGTTCTTTTAAAAATAAAAATTATCTACTTAATTTAGAGATTTGTTTTTGTCGATAATGAACATATTTTTAGTTTTTATTTTCTTTCTTCCCAATTAACAAATTCCTCACATACCAATGTCTTTTTTGCAGGATATTCTTGGTCCCGACATTTCAAAAATCAAAACAGAACAACCAGAAAACGGCTACAATCTTCCACCCATCATTTCACTACCATCTCACACACACGGTAAGTACTTTCCACGTTTACTCGCATATTTTTATAGTGCGAACATACGATTTTGCAATGTAATGAACACACTTGCTATACACTTGCTTTTACTAAACGTAAGACCGATATTAACTTTAAAACCCATCTGCACTCGTGTCGGTTGCATTTATGACGTGACAACTACACAAGTATTAAGACTCATGGCGTCATGGCCTACCAGTATTAGCGCGTGATATTTTAAACTACAAACATTCTTAGCTTTTCTCACGTATAAATTGCAGTTCCTCTATTTTTGTTTTGTCGAGCGGTTGCCCCTTAGTTTTCTTTTTTGTTGAAAATAAATTGCTTATGTTAAGCCATAGGGATACCAAATGTCACGCAAAAGCGTGCGTATGGACTTACTGCTTGAGGGCAACTTCAAGATGTTGAAATGCAGATTTAGCTTATTTCGTGAGCACGTGCTTTTATGTAGCTACGTGTTATCTTATCTCGACGCACTTTCAAGTCATTAAAGCATGTACTGTTGGATTGTAATAGCTATACTTTAATCATCTCTATTACAATCTTAGACAAGTTGGGATAAACTCAAAAGAAACCACCGCAAGACGCTGGGAGCGGGACTTTTGCATACACGTTTGGTTGGGCATTACAAATAAAGTGCAATTTTGGTTGGTTGAATTGGGGATTTCTACAATATCTTGCCTTGCCTTTAAAAAGTTTTTTTTTGTGTTTTTGAGTTACATACTAAAAATATGTCAAAAGTACGTCTGAATAGCAATTAACAACGTATATATGCGCTTGATGATCCATTCCGCGTCCCAAGTATTAGAAAACACGAATGAACATCATATTTTATACTATGACAAACAATTCCATGCTGTTAAAACTTGGCCCATTCTGAGATTCGTCCTTCAAAAAGTTAAGAAATGTCTATCGTAATACCCACCTCGTTTTTTAGAAAAAATATAACAAAAGTGTGTTTATTTAAAACACTTTTTCGTTATCATACGTAGTATGATAAAGCTTTTTGTTCAAAAGGGTCCAAAGGAAGTGGAGGTTTACTCTTAGCATTTTTCAATGTTTTTGTAAATCAGCCGCCATTTCTGTAGTGGCGTCAAAATAGTTAAATAACAAATTAAAGTAGAGGAAATTTTGTATAAATTATGTCTATGACATTTTTTGGTAAAATTAATAGTTTAACTGCGTGAGTAAATTATATTTGATCGAGATCGGTCGTGTCTGCATTAAAATAAAACTAGTTAGCCCGGATTTGACGAATATTTTGATTCTATTGGCAGCACAGATTGACAGTATTGTCGAAACATTAGAGTTTGACACAGTTTGGCACTGCTGTATAGTATGATAAAGGAATGTGTCTGGCCACAACACATTTTCTTTTGTAGAACGTATCTCGAACACCGCGAACTTTGTGATTTCTGTATACTATGTAAAATTTGTTCATTGCCACTTGTTGTTCGCGCTTTTTTTTACTTTATCATACGCAGTATGGTAAAGTATTGTAATCATGCCGAAAAAAAAAATTGAGATTTTAGCGGAAATAGGTCTTTTTGGGTCCCCTGAACATTTTTGACCAAGGTACAAAAAAATGTCTGTGTGTGTGTGTGTATGTATGTCTGTGTGTGTGTAAACGATTTTTGTGGCGACGATTCCGGGAAAACTACTAAAGGTATCGGGACGAAAGTTCATATTTAGAAGTTTTATGACCAAACTTAGAGCTGAAAAGCTTTTGGTTCAAAATGGTCCAAAGGAACTGGCTATTTACTCTTAGCATTTTTCAACGATTTTGCAAATGAGCCGCCATTTCTGTAATTTCATCAAAATAAATAAATAATAAATTAAAGTAGAGGAAATTTTGTATAATTTATGTCTATAACATTTTTTGGTAAAATTAATAGTTTAGCTGCAGGAGCAAATTCTATTTGATCGAGATCGGTCGCATCTGCATTGATATGAAACTGCATAGTAGCCAGGATTTTGACAAATATGCTTTTGTGCTGTCACACTCGTAAACAGCTGATTTCATCAGAGGTTGGAGAACCGCTATGGAACGTTGCCACTCTAGTGCGGCAAATTATAAAATACAAATTTCAAATAAAATAAGAACACCAATTTGATTGCTTGTTGATAAGAAATATCACCCCGTCTTTATATCTAATTCTAAAAACGATAAATTGAGAAAATTGTAAATAAAGTATAGCGATGACTGTAGTTTTATTGTTGTATGTAAGTACGGATGTGACATCTACAGTGTCATGAACAAATATAAATCTGCCAGAATTTGACTTAGCTTTTTAAACTTGACGTTTCGTCAAAGTGGTACCAACCTAACATTTCCTATCCAGAAATATTACCATTCTTTATTTATTTTTTTAATACACATTTCTCAAAAAGCAGCACAATTAACGTTGATGTCACTCCTGTCAAATGCTGATGCTTTGACAATACCTACGATTTATCTCAATAAAATGGATTCTCACGCAGCTAAACTAATTTTATATATTGTATGATAAAGTCATGTGCCTGGCCACATCAGATTTTTTTAATTAAAAAAAAGATTTATCAAGTTTAATCGAAGCTTTCCTGTCGTCAGACCAATAGGAGAAAGATAATGGTTATATGTACATTGTACATGTACAATTTTGCCCATCTTTCAAAATCATTTCTATTTGGGGCATTATCTTCCTTCCTATGGTTTGGCCAGAGTGAAAATTAGGATGAAATAGCTAGCTAGGTCTATTAAACATCTACAATAAATGTAATAGATTTTTCTTGTACAAGCAACCGTGTTTTTTTTTAATACGGCTGAAAAGCTCATTCTTAAGAGTAGCCCAGCACACACTGTGGATAGAGTATTAAGATGTCACCTTCCTAGTCCTGAAAATTTACAGGGGGATTTCGAAAAGCATCATATTTACGATACAAAATCCAATAAACATGTCAAAAGTTGGCCGTTTTTGCTTTATGTTCCCCAGAAGAAAAAGTGGTTTAAGTAAATAAATAATACCTCCCTGGTTTTTACGAGATTTTTCCAACACTATCCTTTACTAGGGTACATTTGAATATATACTTTCAGAAATTTGGTTGCTTTTTGGCAACAAAAAACAAGGTGGGTTTTAGATTAAAAACATTTTAACCTTAATGGACATATTTCAGAAATGGTCAAGATTGAACTCGGAAATGGTCGTTTCAACTTGTTTTTGTTATTATAAAATATGATGCTCTATCATGTTTTCAGAAAATTATTCAGTCATCTTTGGCCATGAATAGCTCGCGACGCAGACGCGATGTGGATGTAGACTTTTTGAACATTATTTGTAATGCCCAACCAAAAAAATAGAATAATCCAGCAAGTTGTTTAATCCGAACTATTTATTGCACTGGTTAATCCGGATTTTCGAAATGTTCGGATTATCGAGGACAGACTGAAATGCTCCCTATTTTGCAAATAAAAAAATACAACTCTACTACCTATCGTATTTTGTAGTCTATATATGTCAGGTTAGAAACAGAGAAAAAATACTTAATTTCTTATAACTTCTTATATTTAGATACTTTTTACTTTGTTTTTAGATTTACATTATTTAATTAGTCATGTCGACTAATGCATTTCTTATGAATGCATTCTTTCTTAGGGTAATTTACAAATCGAAAATTAAGATAAAAACATCGTCAACGAAGAAATTTTAGCGGTCAGTTTACGAGGTGTTTGCGTTGTTAAAAAAAGCCAACCTCAGAAACATCTGAAAGAACCTGAAACAAACATAATAATATGTCTGCCTAAACCACTGCGTTACCACTTCAGTCGAGAACAATAACGAAATTCCAACCGAAAATTGTATTTTTAAGTTTCCTTTCTACTTCCCATCTCGATCTTGTAGCGGAAATTCATTACATAAAAAACATCATGTAGCTATTCTGGACTTTACGTATCACTCCTGAAGACACTAATAGCATTTCGAGCGATGGTCGAGACACAATTAACACGCTCCGGATTAATTTTAGAAGAACGATTCCAGTAAAATAGTGGAATATGACACACTTCTCGAGTCGAGCTATACGCGCCGAAACAAAAAAATTCTCGTCTCCATTCGGTTTGACGTTTATGTCCAATCATTTTGATGTGTTGGGGCGAAGCACATGGATATGAAAATAAACTTTGTAATTTTAGAGGGACCATAAAAATCTTGATCGCCTACTAAATAAGAGTTGAATAGTTCGTTGTTTTGGGTGTTATTTCATGTCGTTTTAGTTGTTATTTATTTAATTAATCACGGCTTTTACGATTCGATAACAGGCAGCATTTTTATTGGTTGATATGTATAATGTTTTGTGAATTGACAGACGACGTCTAGGAATCATATTAATAAATTTAAATTAAATGTAAATTGTGTTATACTCGTCAGTCTTTTCTTATGAATCCTAATTTTCTGCCCATCTGTTTACACATGAGCTGGTGAGATGCGTAAAAAATGCACTCGATTTTTTAAGTTTTTAATTACCGCTTGTCTTTTTTTTTCTCCTAACCCGCTCCGCACAAAAACAACAAATTTTAATATGGTAAAATTTTGAATCTCTCCTTTAGCCAGTCACCTGTCCCTATAAAAAAAACTTTACTTACAAAATTACATAAACATATAAGGAAACGAAATCGATAATATCTGTAGACGAAATTCTAAATTTCATATAACCGAAATTTGAAGTTTTTGTGAAAAGTGGTTTCGTAGAAAAACTAATCGAAAAGACGAGTGTTAATTTAAAATGCGTATTTTGCTATTTTTGATCTAAATACAATTATATTGCCTGAACCATGTTATGCGGTTGTATCATTTTTACTGAAAACGTTACTTGCACTACTTTTCCTACCTTCAGTGAAATGTTGATTATTGGGAAGTAAAATTGAAATAAATTCTTCCATTATCCGTAATATTATAAATATGTAGGTAGTCTAACTTATACACGCTGTTGCTTAATAACATGCTAATATTTAAAGAGTTTTTTTTTTGTTCATTTTGAGGAAACAAATTCATATGAACATATGTCCTAAAGGTCTTACTCTTTAACTTTTTTGGTCTTAACTACAGAGTGTTAAAGTTTCAAAAAATTCAAAATTCATTCCAAAATGTGTTTTAATTACTGTAATTTTATTATTTTGCCGTTTAAAATTATTGTCTTAAATAGGTTTTTGTTTAAAGTTGTATTTTATTTAAATTCTTTTTCTCGTTTTCGAGGTTTAGAGATGCAAATGAATGCATTTTATTTTTTATGCACGTTAAAAAACGCACGTTAAACAAAAACCCTGATGTGACAAGGCACATGACTTTATCATACAAAATATAAAATTAACAGTTTAGCTGCATGAGATTCTATTTGATCGATATCGGTCGTGTCTGATTTAAAATAAATCTAGTTACCCAAGATTTGACAAATATTTTGATTCTATTGACAGATACTATTGTTAAACATCAGCGTTTGACACTACTGTCACTACCATGAAAATATCTGTCAAACCCTAGCTAACTAGTTTTATATTAATGCAGATGCGGCCGATATCAATCAAATATAATTTGCTCATGCAGCTAAATTATGAATTTTAGCAAAAAATGTCATAGACATAAATTATACAAAATTTCCTCTGCTTTAATTCATTATTTAACTATTTTGACAAAATTACAGAAATAGCCGCTCATTTCCAATCCTTTGAAAAATGCCTAAACATCCAGTTTCTTTGAATCTTTTTAACAAAAAGCTTTTCAGCTCTAAGTTTGGTCATGATACTTCAAAATATGAAGTTTCGTCCCGATACCTTTGGTACTTTCTCCGAAATCGTCGCCACAAACAACTGATACACACACACATGCACAGCACACACACACACACACACACACACAGACATTTTTTTGTACCTTGCTAAAACATTTTCAGGGGACCCATAAGGACCTACTTCCGCTACAATCTCGGTTATTTAATCGGCTCGATTACAATACTTTGTCATACTACGTATGATAAAGTAAAAACATCAAGAGACCAGATTTGGTAAGAAATGAATGAGGATTTCAAAAATAATTTTTACTTTAAGAAAAACCAGTGATCATTTAATACAAACCCAGCACGAACGCCACTGGCAAGAATAAACCAATATGTTGTACAGCAGAAAATACCTTTTGATGCATAGAATTTGCATACTACGGTCAAAAAAATATCTAGTCGTACCAAAGTCATCATAAAAACAGATCTTTTTCTTACAACTTGTAGTTCGAAAGTTAAGACCTTTAGGACATATGTTCATATGAATTTTTTCTCTCAAAATGAAGCCAAGAATAACCTCCTTAAATATTAGCATGTTATTAAGAAACACCTTGTATATATAATCCGGATGCAATTTATTTTGTAAATATTTATTATGTAGCCTCTTTAACAAATAATGTCCTTTCCAGAAAAGATAAAGAATAATGGCAACCTCTAATTTATTATTAGTATTGATTTTGAAAGAATTGTCTTTACGGTATAGAAAATTCATGGCTTTCTCATTTGACCGAGAAGTTTTCTGACATGTAAGATTCTCAACGAGAAATAGCACAGAATATGAACAAAGTGTTTTTTGGGATGAGTGCTTTTTGTAAGTTGTTTATAGTTTGTCGGTATGTTTTAATTATCTACATAACAAAAACACTTTATTTAAAATTTTCAAAATTTTGGATCTAGAAAGGCGATATTGTATTGAAGTTCTTTTGATTAGAATTATTTACCTTGCAAAATAATCCGCGCTACAAAACTTTCTACGGCGTATTTCGGTTTTCGAAAAATTGGTCATAATGTATAGAGATGAATTTGGCCAAAAATAAAGTTAAATTTCAGAAAGTTTAAAATGGTCTCGTAGTAAGCTAAACTTTGCACTTTTACTTGAAATTCTTTTAAAGTGGTGTGCAGACGTAGGTAGTCATAAAATGAATAACAAAAAACGTAATAACCTGGCGTTATATGTAATTTTCAAGCTGGAATTTGTATTCAGCGCAAATAAATAAATCGAAAACGCCTATTCTCTTTCTATAAACAAACAATGTTACCCTAATTTTCAACTATTAAACTAACCGATATTGGTATTAATTATATTATATTTGCAGTAAACAAGTAAACGACTGCATTATTTTATTATTTCGTATAAGTTTAACGTTAAGTCTTACTTATCTATAAATAAATTAATTAATTGACATCCTATTGCAGAGATTTGGCGTTTACACTTCAATTAATAACACATAAAGATAAAGGTATCAATATTTACGAGAAACGAGAACTAAATAGAAATTTGTGTATATTTACAGTTACAATTAATTGGTTCGCTTGTACGGTCTGTTTCAACAATATCCATGCCGTATAGTGTGAATTATTATCGAATTCGCTCTAAGCACATGGTTATCGCTGTTTGTAACCTTAAGCCTGCAGATAAGACACTCATTTTATAGAAGGACTGCGAATGTTATTCCACACAACATGAGCGTATATCTGTATGCATGTATATATGGAATATGTAGATAGCATTAGCGCAATTCGCTAATCTATCTGTAGGAAGTCATCGCGTATCATGTTAGCTGACCAGTTAACGATATTTTTAACATTTAACCATGCAAAATATCATCAAATAATGATAATATCAAATGCTGATGATGCGTTTGATAATGTAAACGTATGTCATATTAAAACCAATAAAATTAATAAGTCGTATTGATGATAATGGTGTTATAAATAAATACAGAGCACTTGAATTCTATTTATGTACTCGTATGTATATAGTTTTCTGCTGAATGTAGAGTTTAATGAAGCATAAATAGCAAGCAAATATTGTTTTCAAAGCTCACGTAATCGTCGAAATAGTATATTATTATACAAGTTTTATAAGACGTCAAATTGGCGCACGAGTTGTTTTGGAACGATTGCGCCAATACGTCTTATAAAACGAGTGTAATATACTATTTTTTCTACTTTGCGTCATTAATTTTATACAAATTTAGAAATTGTGGTTACTATATTGCGCTAAATTAGAATCTAGGGTATTTTGCGGGTACCACGTGGCAGTGCTAACTGTCAACTTTGTAACTTACTGCTATTTATATATATGTAGTTAATTATGTCTCGCAAATTGTTAGTTTATAGGTATATTATAGATTGTATTATGTTGGACGTGTCACACCTACTTACTGTAGCTAACGTGAATAAAAATCTATCTAAGGTTACGATAAAATCATGACAAAATCTAATTGTGAATAATTTTACTCTACTTTAGCCTACAAGTTTTAATAAATAATCAGCGAGGTCGCAACTATAATCATAATGTAGCTTGCGGCGACAATTTTAACCATACTGTCATAAATGCATGTAACATAACCTAAAAATTTACCTTTAAAATAGGGAATTTGTCAAGCTGACGAGAACAGCTGTCTTTTTGTTTTTTTTTTTCGTTTTTTAATGATCTTACTAAAGAATTGTTATAACGGTTAACGTTTAATACCAGTTTGTATCTAGTACCACTGGCTTATATAGGTTTACACGCACATATAATTAAAACTAAATTGTAATTTCGGTATAATAATTTATTAGAATAAGTTACAAGAAATTACATGTGATGGAGGTAATATAAGTACATACGTTGCACACAACCAGAACTAAAACAAAGTCAAAAGCGACGGATAAAAACGAATACGGTATAGGAACGAGCAGAATTCGGTCCAAAATGTTACCGAAAACGTATACGTGACATAAACTACGACATCCTCAACACTTTAAACGTACTATAGCTTCCTATGTGTATGCTGATATTCAATAAACCATTTATTGAGCATATACAATCTCGCAGCAGTAATTAAAATCGTTCATATCTACGATATAGGTTTGATCTTCGCATAATACCTTATTAAAGTAACTGCGGTCCTTGCATTATAACTGGAAGGGAGATTTGATGTTTAGTTGAAAAGAATGATGACGATCACTTACCCGAGTCGCAAAACATCACTCAAATGTCATGCTGGCGTATTTTTATGAACACACCAAAACTAAGAAAGCCCCAATCCTTTGGCCAAACTATACCAGGCTACACGTAGTTTAAATATGTATAGAATATTGATATTTCGCAGTTTATGCGATTGCAAGCGATTAAAAAGAGGCACTGTGTGGTTAGGTGTGGTGTGTTGTACGTTTGATATATGGCTTTCAATGGCATTTGATATCAATGAGTAGTACCAATCTTAGAAAAAAGTTACTAAAAACGATGTTACAATTTGTTAATTGAAACACCGAAAACAGTGTTACAATGTGTGCATTGTGAATGCAAAGTAGAAAAACAAATTTGTTGACTTTTTAGTGTATACAAGGTGAGTCATTGGTGACGCAGTGGTTCATATGTTCGTTAGCTTTAGAAACAGAAACCAATGTTTTATAATTAAAGTTGGTTAGCCCATCATTTTCTACAATGAAAAAAGTGTTAATACTTCGATGTAATGTTTTTCAGGGGTGATAAAAGACGTCATTGGAACCCTTTATTTGTCTTCTGAAAGGTTTGTACATTGTACAGACAAAACCCACTAACTTGTAGAAATATGTATATTCTTCTGAATTTATTCCTTTAGATCGAAATATACACAAAATTTGTTGATACAGAAAATTTTACCTTCATTTAATACTCTAGTAGTCTATTTTTTTGCTTGTAAAAATTTAATTATTTGGAATATTTTCGTTACATGAAATAAATATATGTGGATACAAACAAAAATTACTTTATACAAATATTTTTGTTTTATTAAAAGAAGAAAAAAAAACTGGTCTTTACCCCAAAGAATTCTAGTTTTGATTCGGCCAAATATGTTTGTGTACAAAATGCCAGTTCTTGCCGTCAAGTAATATTCTTGTTTTGGGTTAAACATAGGTGTACTTCCGTCAAAGAAATCATTCAAATAAAATATATTGTTAGCGCAAAACATGCACACAAATAAGTTTTTATTATTGTTATTATTTATAAACATATATTAAGTTGTATATTGCCACATCCATTTATAATTAGCATGTACTTACTTTATAGTAATAAAATTATAAACCCCTAACCACAACAAGTATTTTAGAAACCTAAATACGTATTTCAGCAACTATGTTGCCATCTTCAGTAGAACCTAAAAAAAGAAAAAGAGAGATTAGCACTTCATAGTATCTTTACTGGATATTGTCCAAGCAAATCACTAGTGGAAGTCACTAGTGGACTACTGAAGATGGCAACATAGTTGCTGAAATACGTATTTAGGTTTCTAAAATACTTGTTGTGGTTAGGGGTTTATAATTTTATTATTAAGTTTGCCACAGTCTCCAAAATATTGTTATTACTTTATAGTAAACAAATCAACGAGTAAGTAATTAATTCCTTTAAGTAATATTCTTGCTTTGGCTTAAAAATAGGGTTACTTCCGTCAAAGAAATCATATTTTGATTCAAATAAATATATTGTTAGTGTGAACACTTAATAATTAATAATTCTCTCTACCAAACAAATATTTAAAATAAATCAATTTTTATCGAAGAAATATTCCTTTGCCTCTTTTGAAACACCAGATTTGTTTGAATCAATGCATTATTATTTGAATTAAAGAAAATTTGTCACAATTGTAGTTTTAGACAAAAAATTTAATATCTCAGAAACTGTTTCAAAGTTCAAATTAACCGATCGTACAATAGGTTTAATTTTACATTTAAAAACGATGATCGATCATCGTACCAATATCACAAATTTTCCCTTCTCCTACAGTGATTAAATAAAAGTGTTTCAATTAAGACTTATTTGGTTTTAGAAGAGGTGTTCTGTGATACCTCACAAGACCTACTGTCCTTAAGATGTTTTAAAAGTCCCAATATCATCGATAATGGTTTGAAGAACGCAACCCTTATGCGATCTCTCTGTCTGGGTGTTAAAGTTAAAGTATGACGCCTCACAAAATAATGTATTTGGTGGTTGTAAAACAAGAAATTGTTAAATTGCACAAGAGTAAAGTATGACTTTTTAACAATTATGAAAGTGTTCTTACAAATGTACATTATTATTAACAAAGAAATTATGACAACTGCGTTTGATAATGTGCTATTGCTAAGTGTCAACTAAGTCATAATAACAATAACAATAGGTAACAATATACTGTGTTTTCAGTAAAACATAATGTTAAAATCAGCAAATTCGTTTGTCACATTTTGTTACTATTCAAAAACCCGCAAAAATATCAACAAATTCACACAAATTTTATATTTACCTTTATTTTGGAGTATTATTTATAAGATCTCTGAACAAATACCTGAGAAAACCTCTCAGAACATTAACATTTTGTTTTAAAACTACCTGTGCGATTCTTTTTCAAAAAACAAGTTTTTCATGCAGGAAAATCTATTTTCTGGTCATTGTTAACGAAATAAGATCTGTGAACGATTCTAGATGTTATTTAGAATGATTTTCCGTATCTTTAATTTTTTTAACTTCGGTTTAAAAAATCAAGTGTATAGATAGCTTGTGATATCATGCACAAAATGTGATTTTTTATTTTCAATTTTAGCAGTTTAGACCTAATATTACTACATTATTATTATGAAAAAAATATCTACTTAACTAGCATCTAACACGTTTGTAGAAACTAAAATGTGTCTTTATGACATATTTTTGGAACAGATCTTTAATCTTTACACATGAGTGCGCTTGAAATTATCTAGCGTAAGTCGGTAATTGGAATAAACAAAAAACAAGTTATTAATAATTAAAATGTAATAAATATTGAACGGCTAGTTCGAAAACAAATTACATATTTACGCTAAAATACTGCTCAACTTTTGACCTTTTGATCAAAGATTTCCTAGATTTAATATTAGCAAATATATTGATTTGACTGGAATAACACCCTAGGTTTTTAATTTCACCAATATTCATCTTCTTATCTGAGTCATGAATGGAGATATCATAGTTTACGATACTTTAAGCAAAACATGCGCACAAATTAGTTTGTACTATTGTTATTATTTATTAATATATATTTAGTTGTATATTGCCTCATCCATTTATAATTAGCATGTATTTACTTTATAGTAAACAAATCAACGAGTATGTAAATAATTCCGTAGTATGTAATAATTCTACTCTTTCATTGTAAATAGGAACCCAGGTGACGCTTATCAGCGTTATGTCAAGAAAAGTTGTTGCATTCGCAAAATTTTGTGTTTTAATGGGTTCTTATTTGGGACATGGTATGGCAAACTGTAACTCTATGGTGTCGAAAAATAACGTGCTGATGTTGACAAAAATAAGTAACACGATTTATGATAAACAATCTGCAATCAAGTTCTCCTAAACATTGCGAAATTGTTTTGCCGTCCCAGTTTCTTCGGGGACCTTCAAAACCTTGCTTATTATGCAGAATTCTTTGCTGGACAGCTCTACAAGATAAACATACCTTTAGGTATGCACTGGGTTTCAACAAAACAATACAAATAAATATGTATTTATCAAAAAATTTCACTTGTAATAATAGTCGCAGAGATGTGATTGTACAGGGTGAGTCACTAGAGTCGCGGCGATAGATATAGCAGTTATTTTCAGAGATTTTTTTTAAATTACCGTTGCAGGCCGTATTAGAAAACTAAGTCATAACGACATTTTTGCAGATATATTCTTACAACTTTGTCAGAAAATAACTTAAACTAATAGGGAGGTAATTTGTGTGCCCAAAGAAATTCGATACGCTATACAGGCTGTTCCTAGCACGTAGTCAATTTTGATATATTTTAAAAGGCATTTTCTTGAGTTTTTTAAATGGTTGCAGTTACCACTAAGTTCTTGTGTTAAGTAGGGTATATACCTATTTCTACTTGTTTTCGTGATCATTATTTTATTGTTTGTAGTATATTTTAGATCTAAAAGAATCTAAAATAGATTTGTCTCAAATTATATTCTTTTCCTTATTGAGTCACTTTAAAAATGGTAATTCAATTCATTTTCATTCCTTTTCAATATATTTATTATGAAAAAAATAAACAAATTAGACAGGGTGCATTAAAGCACGATTATGGTATACTTTACTTCACATTTTCTTTAAATTCCAAATATTACGAAAACGGGTACAAATAGGTATATGCCATACCTACTTAACATAAATTAAAGAAAACTCAATGGAAATGCAACCAGCAAATAATATACAGGACGTTCAATTTAAGCATTTAAAACTCATGAAAATCCTTTTGAAGAATACCAAAATTGGCTACGTGCTATGTCCACACTGTATAGTGAATCAAATTTCTTTTAGTACTATCACATCCCTATTAGTTTCGGTTATTTCCTGATAGAACTGTCGAAAAGGGCCGGCAACGGCCAGTTTTTTAAATGATATATCAACCAACACTTCTTATTATAGTTGTATAAATAAGAATAAATAACGAGCAAAACTATTTTTTTCTACTTTGCATTCACGATGCACACATTGTAACACTGTTTTCGGTGTTACAATTAACAAATTGTAACATCGTTTTAGTAACTTTTTTCTAAGATTGGTACACATAACACAGTACACTGATTGTTGTGATCAAATCCCATATGGCAAAAGTACAATACATAACCACACACTCCCTCTTTTTAATCGGTTGCTATCGCATAAACTGCGATTTATCAATATTCTACACATATTTAATCATACATACGTGAAGCCTGCTATAGTATGGCCAAAGAATTAGGGCTTTCTTGGTCTTGCTGTGTTCATCACAATACGCCAGCATGACATTTCGGTGATGTTTTGCGACTCAGATAAGTGATCATCATCATTCTTGTCAACTAAACATTAAATCCTCTTTTCAAATATAATTCAAATACCGCATTTACTTTAATAAGGTATTATGCGAAGATCAAGCCTACATCGTAGAGATATATCTCTATCGTTGTGATATATCTTTTTAATAAACTTCATCATTCCTGAAGAAGAATTTCCTTTTTCTTTTATACAACTACATCGTAGATATGAACGATTTTACTGCTGCGAGATTGTATATTCCCAATAAATGGTATATTGAATATCAGCATACACGTATGAAGCTATACTACACATTTAAAGTGTTGAGGATTTCTTAGTTTATGTAACGTATAAGTTACATACCAAAATCGGTAATTGTTAAAGTTTTTTTGGCAGGGCAGGGTAGTCATTCAGTTTCAATTGTTTCTTTGGACAAATTAAGTAATTGGAAAACTGCAAAATGCTTATGATATCTCAACTGAAATGAATATCGATTATTTTTGGTTATTAAACTGATAATAGTGGTATGTAAATATAATGTAAAATTGAAAAACATAAAATACTGGTAACTGGCGTTTTAATACCTGTCGTTTTTCGTTTGGTCTGATTGGACGCCCGACCACTTCAAGATTACTTACATACATGTGTCACTGTGTGCAAAAAAACTTTCAGGATTTCAAGCACTAGCACAATGTTTAAGATTTAGTTTGAAACTATTTTGAGGATTTTTTTAAAGTATTTATTGGGGTAAATGTATTGATAGAAGTGCCCACACAAATACAAAAGTAAGTTTTCCATTTTGACCTAAGCTTTTTACGAAATTTTCGAGTCCGGAACGAAATCTATCGAAAATACTTATTCACTTCACATTTACAAAACCCATGTTCCTGAAAGTGACGATATGTAACGAGTTTTCACATATTCTACTACTCAAACATTCGTATTTCTTCTCTAACTATTCTATTTTAAAAAACAAATTTAGTTGCTATAGCAATAAATCAGAATAAGTTATAAACAAGACAAAACTGTCAAAACTTATAGCCCAAAACAGTTTTACATATTTCATATTTAGTTTTTATAAAACAACAATTAAAAAGTAACAACATCAAACTGAATCTTTAACCTTTTTACCAATTCTTCAGCAACTCTTGGAACAATGGGCTTTATTACAATTTTTTGGCATCAATGACATCACCGATCGGTGGAATAAATATCCTAACAAGAAGAATAGCGTGCGAAACCATGTCAAATATTTGCTTAATTTTGGACAATTATAAAAAAATAATTTGTTAAGCTGGTCAAGAACCTTCGTCCTCATAATACAACCTCTTTGCATTGTGTGGGCGTTTCGAAACTGCTGAAACCATAAAATTACAAAACAAATTCCTTGGAAACAGCATGGTTATTTGCCTATGTAGCGTTATAATTATAAATACCCGCTTTAATAATTGCGATTTTCGTTATCAGCGCGGGTCAAATGTCATGGGGACAAGATGGACAAGACCTTCGATGACGTGCTTCCTAATCACGTCGACGTTTCAACTTTTGAAGCGAAAGATTGACGAGAAGACGCTGGAGCATGCGCCGTATCTATCCAATATCTCGGAATAATATTTACAAAATAAAGCCGGGCGGTCGTGTTTGTTTCCGCTGAAAATAATAAACAGTTTACAATAATAAATTATAAATTGTTGTTTAAACTTCAACTAATTACTTTACACACAACAAAAAATAACACAAGCTCTGATAAATTGAATCTCTCTCGCACGCGGTTATTACTTATTATGTACCGAGAATAATTATTCCGTAAAATTATTATCAATTGTGTTTGCATTAATGTGCGCTAATTATATTTTTAGTATTGTGCTTGCTGTAATCGATTTGAAAAAGTGTCGACGTTTGATTTGATGTGTGTGTGCGTTTCGGTGACATTGATTGAGAGGTTTTTTTTCTGGTTTATTTCTTCTGTTATCGGCCGCGTGAATTGTTAATGATGATGGCAGTTTGGCGCACGATTTTGATAACCGTTTGACACGGAGTCCGTTACAATTTATAAAGAGCAACGGATCTTCGAAAATAGGGTCAAGGAAAATCCTAGAAATAAAGACGTTGATATTGATAATTCCTCAATGTGATACAAGAAGAGATTATTTTAATTGCTGAATAAAATTTGACGTATTTGTAATCTGGTAAAAGATGTTCAAATACAATGCATTGAAATGTTGTTTGGTATAATCGTTTCCCCAAAACTAATTAAAGATTTCGTTAATTAAACGTTAGAGATTTTCCCTGGTATCAGTATATTTTGAAAAGTCAGCAAAAATTAGCATCTTTTCGAATGTTCTTAATAATGACATATTGTTTTTACTTTTAGTAGATAGCCTAATACAAGTTGATGTCACAATAATTAGGATACAAATCTTATTCAAAAACTTCAATAATATACCTAGTGTTTCATTTAAAAGAACATAAGTTTCTGTTGATACGTCGTTGTGTACATGCATGAAAATATATTTTCTGGCTGTAGAGCGAATGCTCTACACCAGGGGTCCTCAACCTTTTAGGTTCCGTGTACCACATAAAAAATACTAATCAGATTTTAGATATACATACCTACATATTATTTTGTATCAAACCAATAACGACAGTTTACTTGGGAAAAAATAAAAATATTGTCTAACAATAAACAATTATATTGAAATAATATAAAATAATTTAAATATTGAAGCGACGGTGATTGATTTGCTTAACCATTTATTTAAAAATTTTATGCTAAAAAAAGTTTCTAGTTTGAATCACCAATTTGCCTCAATAATTAATTTTGTCCTATGTTTGTCCTTTAAATTAATATTGATGACAACTATAATTCACATAAATTGGTGGTGCAAAAAGACATTAAAAATCTAATATCTTAATCTGCAATTTCTTTAAAATAATTCTTCCTCTGGATCTAAACATTGGTGTGTATTAATCTTAAAATTTTCGATCAGTCTGAGGGACTTTCTATCAATTGTTGTTTCTCTTTGGCAGTGAAGTTATCTGGTATACTCATAGTTTTTGGAGTTCTGATCCAATTTTTATTGTCATAGTTTTCTGGAAAATAACTGTTAAACTTAGTTATTAAGAGGTGTAATGATATTTTCATGAAAGTCTTCTAATGCTGACAATAAACTACTATTTTTATTAACTTCTTTTATAAATAATAATTTTTTATTGTTGCGTTATGTTTACAATAATAAATTAACAATATAAACAATAACAATAAACGATCATTTATTCCTGCAAAACTTAATTTTTATTATACAATTTTCCAAAAATATCAGCTATATATGCTAACCGGACTATCCACAATTCATTAAAGAAACAATATTTGAAGACGAAATTAGCTCCTACATGAAAAACTTGAACTTCTGATTTAAGTACGAAGAGACAATGTTATTTTTTACTGCTTGATCCAAAACTGTTTGTAGCCTGTCTAGTATAGATTTTGCTACTAGAAAATCCCGATAAATTTTGCAGTGAGGAAATTGAGCTTCTGGAGCTATTCTTTTAGTTTTTTATGAGGGTCGCGTTTCTTTTCTGTTAAAGCCCGAGCTCCATCAGTGCAGACACCAATAAATTTCTTCCATGGAATGGAATTGTTAACCGTAGAATTACTAAAATTTATCACTAGATCTTCTTTCGGGCAGAAGTTCCTAAAATAAATATTCCTTTGCTATTTCCTCTTCAACGTCAAATCAGTTAAAGACTAATAATAATTGTTCAAATAAGTTATGTCGGCACTTCAACTAACTGTAGCGTAAAATATTTACTTTGTTTTGCCTTTTTAATTACACCTTCTTTTACACAATCTGCCATTTTAGAAATACGTCTGTGTACGGCACCATTTAATAATGGAATATTATTTAATTTTGCCGTTATAATTATGGGTCAAACATTATCATCAACATAAATATGATTTTACCCATAAAGATTGGTCCCTTCATGTACCACCTGGAAGTCCTTCGCGTACCCCCGGTTGAGAACCCCTGATCTACATATAACTTTTATGGAAGAAACGACTATTTCGATTTCTTAGGCTCATCAATCTACTTTGTTTCAAGCGTGGGACAGCCTGTAGGTACATTGTGTGTTTTCAATAGGTATATACTATTGTCAAGTACTACTACTATCAGAAGCAATCATTTTAATTACGACGGTAGAACTGCTGTAAGAATGAATTTAGTCAATTTTGAACCTTGTTCATAAACAGTACTTCCACACAAATTAACGATCAATCTATTAGAAACAGTTTCTAAATCTTATTAAAATGTGAATTGAGTTTTTAATTTAATCAAACTAATTTTGACTCATTTTACATTTAAATCGATTCTTTTATACTAATCGAACTTCGACTTTCAATTGTATTTCTTCTTTCTAATGTTAATCGTCAGTAAGTAACTTTATTGTTTCTGAAAACATTAGCAGAAAACACACAACAACACTTAAATAAAGGCCAGGTTGGTCTAACATCTATAACAATAAAAGACCAGATAACTTTTTTAATAGATGTATTACGTATACCATACTGTTTTTCTTTATCATCCCTTTGTTTATTCCTTCTTCAACTTTATTACGCGGAAGGAAACAGCACCAGTAATTACCCAATTAATCTCCCTTCCCGTTAGGATAGTTTTACACCTTAAGGATATAATTATCAAAATGGGGTAGCGCTCTCTAGAGTTACCTGGGCGATAATGGCCACTTGGTTGCAGGGTTTGTTGCTGGTGTAACATGACGACCTAATGACAGGTGTAATAGGGGGTGAAATTGGCCATGCTGGAGTTCGGATAAGTTACTTACTCTCGGTAGCATCGCCGTCGGCGTCGGCAAATTAACGGGCGACGCTCGACAGGCTCATGCCCCCTTCTGTTTACCAATTAACCTTCTTTGCACGACGGTCGGCACTCAAGCGAATCAAGCTGAGTTACCCCTTCAAAATGTCTAGATTTACTGATTATTTCAATAAGAAGTGTTTTATGTATTGTACAGTTCATTATTTATTTTAACCAGTTTAGCAAAAAGTATAGGATATCTATTTTAATCCCAATGTGAGCAGAGACTACTTACCGCTTATTTTTTTGGTAGCTTTTTTTACTTTATCATACGCAGAATATATGGATTTCGCAGATATGCCGCCATTTCTGGAATTTTGTCAAAATAGTTAAATAATGAATTAACTTAGAGGAAATTCTGAATAATTTATGACTATGACATTTTTTGGCACAATCAATAGTTTAGCTGCATGAGCAAATTTTATTTCACCGAGATCGGTCGTACTGCATTAAAACTAGCAGCCAGGATATGTCAGATATTTTGATTCTGATGACAGTAGGTAGTGTCAAACGCTAATGTTTTGACAATACCTACTGTCAATATAAGCTGCGTTCGGATATTGTACACCGTTACATTTTACACTCAAGAACACGTAAGTGTCATTTGGATGGTGTACCCGGTGTCAACGGAGTACAATATCCGAACGCAGCTTTAATCGACATATCTGTCTAAGAATTTTATGTTAATGCAGGCATAGCCGATCTCGATCAAATAGAATCTCATGCAGCTAAACTATTAATTTTATATATAGTATACTTTTAAGATATTTTTTTTACTTTATCATATAATGTACGATAAAGTATTGTACCCGTGCCGAAAAAAAAACTGGGTTTAGCGGAAATATGTCCATTTGGCTTTGGGTCACCTGAACATTTTTGAGCAAGGTACAAAAAATATGTCTGTGTGTGTAACCGTTTTTTTTTTGTGGCGACTATTCCGGAGAAACTACTAGGTATCGGCACGAAAGTTCATATTTAGAAGATTCATGACCAAACTTAGAGTTGAAGAGCTTTAGGTTCAAAAGGGTCCAAAGGAACCGGATGTTTCCTCTAAGCATTTTTCAAGGATTTTGCAAATGACCCGCCATTTCTGTAATTACGTTAAAATAGATAAAAAATAAATTAAAGTAGAGGAAATTTTGAATAATTTATTTCTTAAATTTTTTGGTAAAATTTATAGTTTAGCTGTAGGAGCAAATTCTATTTGGTAGAGATCGTGTCTGCATTAATAAAGTTAACCAGGATTTGATAGATATTTTTATTCTAATGACAGTAGGTAGTGGCTAACGTTGATGTTTTGACAATACCTACTGTCAACAGTATAAACATATCTGTCGAATTCTGGCTAGCATTTTAATTTTAATATAGACACGACCGATCTCGATAAAATTTCATGCAGCTAAACTATTATTTTTATATATAATATGATAAAGTCATGTACCTGGCCACATCATATTAATAAGTAATAACAATAAGTGAGTAAAAAAGCATGTTAGATATTGATATTTTTACGTGAAATTTTATATACTTTTCGAGAAAGGTGTAACTTAGATGCATTATGCGGTACTTTTTACAATTTTACCCTGCGCGCTTCATAAATAAAATTGAAAAATCTGTCAATTTTATGTCTTGTTCTGTAACAGATTTGTCAAAAATAAAGAAAAATTTCAAAAATCTACGACTATAGAAAATTATACACCATTTATCTTTTATTTGGTGTATTGCTTCTACGATTCTGTAAACTAATAGCTGAGAAAACCATGTCCGTCATCTCAGAACGCCACTTTTCGCAAATGAGCTTGAAACTTAATTAGTACCTCAAGGGAACCAAAAAGCAACCCAAAAGACGTTGATGTCACTCCTGCCGAAAACTACATAGCGCGACTCGCTCACATGCGACGGCGACGGCATGTGCTCCGCCTTCGGCGACGCGCCGCATCACCGATCGTCACGCTATTCCGTACTTTCGGCATTTGTGACATAAATAACTATTATTGTAATGACAGTAGATAATGTTAAATGCTGTTGTTTTGACAATACCTACTGTCAAATCCTGGCTAAGTAGTTTAATTTTAATGCACACACGATTTATCTCAATCAAATAGATTCTCATGCAGCTTTTATATATTGTATGATAAGGTCATGTGCCTGGCCACATCAGATTTTTTTTTTCGGCACGATTACAATACTTTATCATACTGCGTATGATAAAGTACGTATGATAAAGTAAAAAGGAAACATAAAAGGTCTGCCATTTTCCGTCAAAAGATCGATTGCATCATCGTTGGGGGTACCGCAGGGCGGCGCGGTTGGTCCGCTTCTGTGTGCGATGTGCGCCGCCGACACAGGAAATCCACAGAGTAAAATAACCAGATCGTTCTCGCCACGCTCGCGAGCCGAACCCCGTTCGGCGTATAGGGGTTCTGTCTCGTTCTGCGAAATCGCGTGAAATTACTTACTAATAACACAGGATATCGAGTTTTGATTGATCGATCGGTAAACCGCTGGGCTTGGCCGGTTTGTTTTGCGTTTCGGCGTCGCCCAGACACATGCCGCCATCTATTCTCGTACGCGAATCGTGGTACTTTTGATTCGATTTACTGGATGGTCGTGATCGCGCACGTGATTTCCCCGTTCGCTTATTGAACACAGACCGGTCGAAAGTTTACAAAATATCGGGCTTAATGGGAGGCCCGAGAAACGACCGGGAATTATTAGAACTTTGGAACGGAAAAGGCTGCAGGGAAGACGGAAATAGGTTACCGAAGTCCATTAAACTTAAGTTTTTATGGTCTTATGCATGTATGTAGGTTCTTTTTTGTTGTGATTATACAGTATGATCAAGCAGAATGTACGTATAAGTACAAAGGTTAAGGAATTAAAAATTACTATGAGACCATATTGTATTTTCTAAGAAATGGGGTTCGTCCGCTATAAGTTTGGAAAAAATTGTACATTTAGGTTTTTTTTCTTTGCAAGCGTCATCCACGTCTGTGGCACTTAGTATATTGTGTACTAGGGATGCACCGGAGCTCCGGTTTTGCTGCGATATCCGGCCGCTTCGGCCAATTTTCAAAGATCCGGCTCCGTCCGGAGCAATCTTAGTATCCGGCGACCTGAGCAACAAATTACGTCATGTTGATACGGGATATTTTTAGACATCTGTCACCTCAGGACGCTACTTTTCTCAAATCGAAAACTTCCAATTATTTAGTGACCCATTTAGCAATAACTGGTACCACCAACCGCAGAATTAGTACCTCAAGGAAACCTTCCTAATTTATGAGTAGTTCTTTTTAACATCACTTTAGGACGCTTTAGTAGATACCCAGTTAGTACCCTCAGAAAACACCAACCCCCAAATTACTAACTCAAAGAAACATTCTAAAATCGGAGGTAAAGATGGCGCGCACACCTGTGAACGACACTGTCGAAAAACAACTCTAATCTATCCTAATTTTTGTAAGGATTTAGTACCCAATTGATACCGTCGGAAAACATCAACCTCTAAACTTGTAGCCCAAAGAAACACCCTAAATTGCGAATAGTTCTTTCAAACTACACCTCAGAACTCCACTTGTCGTAAAACAAAAACCACATCAGATTTTATAGCTAAGCACAAAAATCCTTGGGTATTTCAATAATTCTTCTTTAACGTGCTCTCAATTGAAATATATACAAACAGAATTAAACATTGGCCATGAAAGGTTACTTCAAGATGTAACAACTAGGTGGAAGTGGACTTTTTACTTACGACAATATAGTAGGTATATGACCAAAGGCGAGCAGTTACTATTCTCCTAGATGCTCATTAGAAGATCCTGCTTCGGCGGAAGCTTCGGTGCTCCGGCCAAAATTTAAGCCGAAGCTCCGGTATTCGGCCAAATCCCGCTCCGGTGCATCCCTATTGTGTACCAAGCCGTGAAAGAGGCTCTTTTCCGGGCCGAGAGAAGAGTTGCACACGCGAGCGTACACACAGAGAAATGTTTAAGACATTCGTTGTCTTGCCGAAATTTACTCCGAACAAATCAATAAAGTTTTGAATTTAGATGAGCTTTTTGAATCAAAACTCACAAATTACTCCTTTGAAGCGACAACATTTTGTTTCCAAGCAAACTACATTGGATAATTTTAAAAGTTCTTATGAGTTCTTTTAAGAATATAGTGTGTTGCATTGAACAATTCAATATATTCCAATGAAAACAACTATTGCATTGAAACAAGATCATATATGTAAAATATGGTGTTCAAAACAAGTAAAATTAGTTGGTTGATGCAAGAGACGTTTTGTGTGAACCAAGTAA
Source organism: Melinopterus prodromus (assembly GCA_964023965.1). NCBI lineage: Eukaryota > Metazoa > Arthropoda > Insecta > Coleoptera > Scarabaeidae > Melinopterus > Melinopterus prodromus. The sequence continues at coordinate 18,891,742 of OZ030393.1, forward strand.
CCAAATGCTTAGTTTAAAATATCGGGTGGTTTCATTGTGCGGAAAACTTAAGAGTTTGCGCGGTTTGTGGCACCAGACTGACGCGACCTAGAACGGCGACAGTTTTTAGATACGCAGTATATGAGGACTACATTCTCCAGTCTCACTCACAACCCTCACAACGTTAACTCCATGCAAATATATTGGTTATAGTGGTAAGCAGTGTCGCTTTGATATACGCTTGATTGTATCTGCAGTTTTACATGTGATAATGGACAGCGTGGATGATTTTTCAATTTCATCAGATCATCTTAAAACGATATTTGACAGTAAGTATATGCGTATATCTACTTTTTATGCGAATGTTAATACACTACATATGTGCATTCTATGTTTGCAGACCATAAAATAACTGTGCAAAACATAACAAAACTTACAGAAGAAGAGATAAAAGAACTTATTCCGGCTATTGGAGATCGGATTGTTTTCCGGGAAGCGGTGAAGCTAAGAGGAGATTTAGAAACATCTAAGGTGAGAAACCGTATTATAATGGCCAGTTGCAGAAAGGCCCATCAAGTCTTGTTGACTGCTTAGCTCTTAACTGTACTAATTAGTGTATCAGGATGACATTTTTTTGTATTTTTGATTGTATTTTAAATGTATTTTTTTTCTTTTATAACAAGTTATTGGGTTTATATCAGTATGACACCTACTTGTTTGAAATGTATTTTTATTTTTATAATAAATTAATGTATTGGTATATATGAACTTTTTTTACCCATTGTCTTTGCTACATGACTAAAAAAAATATATGTCTTACAAAATAATTGCTTAAAGAACTTTGATGTAATACCACATATTATGTTTTGATTAGATTTGTCAGCCAGAAGAATTATTCTTGCTAGTAAATATGATTAAGAAAGTAATGTGCTATTATAATCGTGTAGTTCTTTCTGCATTTGATTTGATAGACTTATTTTTTATGTAACCTTTGCAGCAGCGGTAGATAGTTTTAACAAAACAACAAAAACATTCACTTCAAACCAATATATTATGTTGAATGTAAATTACTATTACTTGCTTTGAATTTTTAACGCACTTCGTTTAAAATGACAGTTACTTGCTTTGAGAACAAAATACTCTATTCAGAACACTAAAGGTGTTGAACCAAAATTACAAATGTTTCTCTGAAACATTGGTTCTTCCAAGCAAAATAACCTATTACTTATTCCGATAGCTCTATTACTCTCTTTAAGACATCATATGGTTGCATTAAAACAATATTAGTTTGGTCCAAATGTTGAAATATTTGAAATAATACTACAAAGTTTCATTCAAAACAACATTATAGTTCTTTCGAGTTGATGACTATTTGGTGCAAGTCAATAGTTTACTCGTTGCAACTAATTTTATCTCGAACGAAGCACTTAACACATTTGTACTGAGAAAATATTGTCTCGGTTGAAGTGGATAGTTATTTCGTGGATATGGAAATCAACCGTTGTTTTGATGCAAAGCAATTTTATTTGAATTGAGCATTCCTTTCTCTGTGTGTAGCGAGCCTGGGCACTTCTTCAGGCCGGGAAAACCACTTTCTGGGCGTGGTGCACACATAATTTTTTATCCTACACAACAATATCTTAATAAAATCGCCCGTTTCTAAAGACTCATCAATGACATATTGGCTTTTGAGAAATAAATTCCGTTGATATTTTCATCGCAAACGTCAAACCGAATCGAAAACTGTGTTTTGATTGGACAGACCATTCGGTCACATTCGGTCAATATTCAACAAAGGCATCCATTCAACTCGTTTTGAAAACTCATAAACATATTCATGCGATAGTGGGTTTAAATTAGCAAAAAAAAAGGGCATACGGGAAAAAATGGTAAATACCCTTTTTGAGCAAGGATTATTTGTGCACATTTATAAAATCGTGACAGCTTTGCTGCTTTTAGGGTTGCCAGGCTCTTATAAAATTTGCGGACGCCATAGAATATTGTAACCCAAGTCTTTTTTTCTGCGCCCGCTCACGAAAGGCTCAACTTTGGGATTTCTTTCTCCTCTTTTTGTTAATTTTACAGTACCTCCTATTTCAAGTTTTCTGATTGTAAAATCTGATGTTTGATTGTCAAATATAGACATGATTTCTATGGCCTTCTATAAAATCAGACTTAAGGCTTCCGTTGCATGCTATTCTACGAAATACCGATAAAAATTTAAAACTCCATTTGTGTGAAGGATTTCACATTTTTCAAAAATTAACGTATATGTACACCACTTTAACCTCATTTCAAATTTCACCATTACTACGCATCTCCAAAATAGTACGACTTATCCTTTTATAGTATCTTTTCCACATTAAAAATATAAGTGTCAGTAAAAACATTGTTAAATTTCAACAATTCAGTACCAAATTGTTAGGTCTACTCACTTTCTCACTGTTACTTAAATATGGTATCTAGAAGAACACGCTGTTTAAACAGTATCAGTAAACAAAACAAATAATAGCAATTTCCGTACAAAACCATGATGTTTTTCTTTTTAATTTTGTTGACCAACCTACACATAATATATACCTACCTAGAATATGTTCTTGTGTTATACTGTGTCTTGTCAATGTGCTGATGTTAAAAGTGAAAAATGGACATGGTCAATACTCAAGCCTTATACCTGAATCTCAAAAATTGGATGCGACCAGATGAATAAGTTTAAGTTTTCAAATTAAATTCTAACCATAGAAACTATACATGTATGTATGTAGATATTTTATTGGAAGAGGTCCTAATATTGATTCATTGAAGTAAGATTTACCATAGATTTGTTGCATACCAACATTATGATTATTCAGTTTTAGCTTACAATAAAATATTTAATTTCATTTCAAATTCGCAAAAACCCGATAACATGTGAATAGATTAGGTATCATTTTGATTCTAAGATAACTAACCGATTTCTGGAAATATGAATACGAGACAGGCCAAAGACACATCTGTGGTGCTGATGTGATGTTTTGTGATATGGTTGCAATTTTCCGCAGCTTGTATGTTTCCAGTTGGTATTTTGTTTCAAGTTAAACAACGAGCAATACACAGGGTAACAAAAAAATGCTTCCACGATACATCAGAATACATAAATACTATAAATAGCATACTTTAAAAGCTGATGAAGTAGAAGATTACCCATCGGATAAATATTTTCTTTTTAACTCACAGCATCCAAATACAATTACAAATCATCGTCTGGTTATTTATGTCATCAAAAGAGAAAAACATACACACACAAAACGCTTTCGAATTCCAATTCACACAACCAGGTCATCCCTCATGAATTAATAGCTAGGATTTGAGGAGACAATGAATTATTTATAAATAACCATCGCCTTTGCCAACTATTTTCCAATATAAAACTTTTACATCCAACCGTTCCTAGAAAACTGCTTACACTTGCAAGCACACTCTATTGCTTCATTCTTCGGACCATTGTTTTCATACCAGATAAGCAATATTTATCAGTGTTTATTAATCTAGACCCACTCGAGTCAAAAAAAACCCAACGACTTGTTTATTCGCTGGCAGATGCAGATGTGAGGCTAGGAATGAACTATCGGTCGGCTAAGTTTACAAAACTGGCGATAATCGGGTAGTGTCAGTATAGGTTACTCATTTTCCGACGGCCAATCTGGCTATCGCTTAGATTAATTCATTTTTTTCTAGATTGGCGAACGGGGAATGTCGATAGGGACCGGCCATGTCTCGCGAATATTGGGTTACTGCCAGTCCTCAGACGTACATATCTTATCAGGTTATGGGATACATCGTGAAAAATAATAGGCCGTATTGTGTTTTAAAGGAAGAGGAATTTCGGAGATGAATTGAATACTGTTTTTGAACATTTAAAATATAGCAAAACATAGCAAGTAAATCGAAAAGTTTTGAATGCCAATGAACATAAGAAATGCCGCCATCTTGTAACTATGATGGACTCTGCTTTCTATCGGAAGCAGCATACTTCTACAGATTTTACAAAAAAATTTTGTAACTAAATTGCTTCCTTAAAATAACGAGGTTTATGCAAAATTCGACATGAAATCCCCTCCAGATAAGTTTGTATTATTGGCCATGTCCAGCAGACTCACCGGTGAGATACCGGTAAGTTACCGGTGGATCAGCGGTGACGATAATCGGAATTTCACCCTGGATTCATTAATAAACTTCTTTTTCGTATCAAGGCCACTGTAACAGTAGCACAAGAAGAAGAAGAACTTTAGGAATGCATTCAGGCTGAAAATTCTGACTATCGTCACCGCTAATCCACCGATAACTTACCGGTGTGTCACCGGTGATTCCGTTGGACATGAGCAATGATGCGAACTTAGGTGGACAACATTTCATTACGAATTTTTTTATCACTGATAGTTTTTATTTAATTTCAATAATAATATCATCGCAACCATTGGGTAACCGCATTTCGATATGATCGCCAGGACATTTTTGTGAATCTATCGGTATTGCATTTACCCAAATATTGGTATTTTGTTCGGACGTTTCATTGTTGGCTTTCAATGATTTTCTAGTAAATTGGCTAGACTATATGATTGTATCGGCTTTTCTATGGAGTTTCTGCTTTTTACTTTATCATACGCAGTATGTAAAGTATTGTAATCGTGCCGAAAAAAAAAATTGAGATTTTAGCGGAAATAGGTCTTTTTGGGTCCCCTGAACATTTTTCACCAAGGTCCAAAAAAATGTCTGTGTGTGTGTGCGTGTGTGTGTGTGTGTGTGTGTGTGTGTGTAAACGATTTTTGTGGAGACGATTCCGGAGAAACTACTGAAGGTATCGGAACGAAAGTTCATATTTAAAAGTTTCATGACCTAACTTAGAGCTGAAAAGCTTTTGGTTAAAAAGGGTCCAAAGGAACTGGTAGTTTATTCTAAGCCTTTTTCAAGGATTTTGCAAATGAGCCGCCATTTCTGTAATTTCGTCAAAATAGTTAAATAATAAATTAAAGTAGAGGAAATTCTGAATAATTTATGCCTATGACATTTTTTGGTAAAATTAATAGTTTAGCTTTTTAGTTTATTCTAAGCCTTTTTGAAGGATTTTGGAAATGAGCCGCCATTTCTGTAATTTCGAAAAAATAGTTAATTAATAAATTAAAGTAGAGGAAATTCTGAATAATTTATGCCTTAATTTTTTGGTAAAGTTAATAGTTTAGCTTCAAGAGCAAATTCTATTTGATCGAGATCGGTCGCATCTGCATTGATATGAAATTACATAGTAGCCAGGATTTTGACAAATATTTTTTTGTGTTGTCACATTCGAAAACAGCTGATCTCATCAGAGGTTGGAGAACCACTATGGAATGTTGCCGCTGTAGTGCGGCAAATTATAAAATACTAATTTCAAATAAAGTAGGATCACCAACTTGATTGTTTGTTGATAAGAAATATCAACCCGTCTTTATATCTAATTCTAAAAACGATACCAGAAAATTATAAATAAAGTATAGCGATGAGTATAGTTTTATTTTAGTATGTTGGTAGGGATGTGTCATGAACAAATATAAATCTGTCAGAATTTGAATTACCTTTTTAAGGTGCGTTTTCATTAGTGATAATAGCAGTGTAGCAGACGCCGTTATAGTATTTCCAATAGAAAATTGATAGTGACTCATGTTTATGTACATGCAAACTAATATGTGTCATTATCACGATATGTAAGAAATACTATAATTTCGTATTGTACCACCGCCATTAGCTACCATTACCTACCAATCGGAACGCACCTTTAAACTTGACGTTTCGTCAAAGTGGTACCAACCTAGCATTTACTATACAGAAATCATTTTTTTTAAGTACGTATTTCTCAAAAAGCAACACAATAAACGTTGATGTCACTCCTGCCAAAAACTAGATAGCGCGACTCGCTCAGGTGCGACGGCGTCCCTCCGCTTTCGGTGACGCGCCGCATCACCGCTCGTCGCGCTATCTGTACTTTCGGCAGTTGTGACATAAATAACTATTATTCTAATGACGTAGTGTAGGTAGTCAAATGCTGATGCTTTCACAATACCTACGATTTATCTCAATAAAATAGATCCTCATGCAGCTAAACTATTAATTTTATATATTGTATGATAAAGTCATGTGCCTGGCCACATCAGATTTTTTTTTACTGTATTTTATGCTATAACACTATATGCGACTCAAATAAAACATTTTTTACTTTATCATACGCAGTATGTAAAGTATTGTAATCGTGCCGAAAAAAATTTTTGAGATTTTTGCGGAAATAGGCCTTTTTGGGTCCCCTGAACATTTTTGACCAAGGTACAAAAAAATGTCTGTGTGTGTGTGTGTGTGTGTGTGTGTGTGTGTGTATGTGTGTAAATGATTTTTGTGGCGACGATTCCGGCAAAACTACTGAAGGCATCGGGACGAAAGTTCATATTTAGAAGTTTCATGACCTAACTTAGAGCTGAAAAGGTTTTGGTCCACAAGGGTCCAAAGGAACTGGTAGTTTATTCTAAGCCTTTTTGAAGGATTTTGGAAATGAGCCGCCATTTCTGTAATTTCGACAAAATAGTTAATTAATAAATTAAAGTAGAGGAAATTTTGAATAATTTATGCCTATGACATTTTTTTGTAAAATTAATAGTTTAGCTTTTTAGTTTATTCTAAGCCTTTTTGAAGGATTTTGGAAATGAGCCGCTATTTCTGTAATTTCGACAAAATAGTTAATTAATAAATTAAAGTAGAGGAAATTTTGAATAATTTATGCCCATGAAATTTTTTGGTAAAATTAATAGTTTAGCTTCAAGAGCAAATTCTATTTGATCGAGATCGGTCGCATCTGCATTGATATGAAATTATATAGTAGCCAGGATTTTGACAAATATTTTTTTGTGTTGTCACATTCGAAAACAGCTGATTTCATCAGAGGTTGGAAAACCACTATGGAACGTTGCCGCTGTAGTGCGGCAAATTATAAAATACAAATTTCAAATAAAGTAAGATCACCAATTTGATTGTTTGTTGATAAGAAATATCAACCCGTCTTTATATCTAATTCTAAAAACGATACATTGAGAAAATTGTAAATAAAGTATAGCGATGAGTGTAGTTTTATTTTAGTATGTTGGTAGGATTGTGTCATGAACAAATATAAATCTGTCAGAATTTGAATTACCTTTTTAAGGTGCGTTTTCATTAGTGACAATGGCAGTGGTACCAACCTAGCATTTACTATACAGACATCATTTATTTTTTTTTAAATACGTTTTTCTTAAAAAGCAACACAATAAACGTTGATGTCGCTCCTGCCAAAAACTAGATAGCCGACTCGCTCATATGCGACGGCGACACTCCGCCTTCGGTGACGCGCCGCATCACCGCTCGTCGCGCCATTCCGTACTTTCGGATTTGTGACATAAATAACTATTATTCTAATGACGTAGTGTAGGTAGTGTCAAATGCTGATGCTTTGACAATACCTACGATTTATCTCAATAGAATAGATTCTCATGCAGCTAAACTATTAATTTTATATATTGTATGATAAAGTCATGTGCCTGGCCACATCAGATTTTTTTTTATTTTGTTCGTTTGTTTGTGGCATAATACCTAGTGAATGACTAACAAGTTAATTTCACTTAACCTAAACTGGTAAATTAATGAGTATTTCTACAATTTTGCCTATAGGCCCAAGTTGTTTTAGTCCGACAGTTTTTACCACTCAAGTAGACGGCGCACATTGGGGTATTAGACCCAAAAAGCTGGCCATAAATCAAATTTCTAAATTGTTAAATTCCAAAAAGTAAACCAGTTTCTGGGATAGGTATAAGACCGATGTATTAAAAGGCGGCAATATTTTTTCGCCTGAGCCCTGAGGCACATGTCCTTGTCAGCATTATTTTTATTAACATTTACCCACAATTTTGTTTATTGCAGGGCCGAGAACATTCGCAGTTATAAAAAAAAAACAGTTTTATGCAGAACTCGAGTGTTTTAGTTTAGTGTTTAGCTTTGTTAAGCTTTTGAAAGTAGTTCAAATTATTGTGTTTGAAGAAGCGAGCAACATGGTTCGCGAAACGTCAGCATTAACAAATCTTGACACACGGCATAACCCGGAAGCAGTTTATTTTCTATTGTATACATATTTGACATTACAACTACTGGAAAATCTGCTGCGGATAGGTGCGGATGCGGTTTTTCTGATTTTATTTCTAATACGTTGTAAAGGAAAATCCAAAATTGATGTACCGGCTTATATGTAATTTGGTGCAATTTCTTGATACCGTGATAGTAGAGGTAATTTAGAAGCCGAAAAATACCTTAAACTTTGTACTTGTATATGCATTTCTCGGAAATTGGTTGCTTGAAGCCAATCGGATTCATATTCAAGGCAAGAAAATACATCGAAAGCATCTACTAGCATACACAGTTCACTGGTTTAAATTGGATTCTTGTTGAGGAGAGACAATAGTACGTTTGTAAATAGAAACTGGTTAGGCGTTTTCGATAAATGTGTTTATGCTGAATGCGAATATGGGTTCAAAACATGCGTATTAGGGTCATACCACTAAAAAACGACCGTTTCAGTTTGAAGTATGATCAAATGTCGAAAGCTTTCATGGAAACAATAAGTATAAATATTAGACAATTTTGAAATACATAATACTAAAAATAATAGATTTTATAGTGATAAATTTGTTAAAATAGGGTTTTAATTGCCTCTACTATCACGTCTTAAAAGGAATGCATCGAACGGAAAACAGCATGAATAGTATATGTACCGTTTTAATACACAATATCGACTGGTGTAAACTTTCATTTTCTTCCTCTACCACTGGTCTTTAAAAATAATACTGTCTTCAGGATTTTCTTACAACATAACAGACCCAAACATGTTATCTCATATAACTCAAAATCGACATGTGTTGTTCAATTTTAAATCCGTATATGCTGCGTATTTAAAGTGGACATGCCATATATTATTCATAAAATAGAATTTGACACGGTAAAACATAATAGAAATAAAATCACAAAAAATTATTTATGACAAATGTTGTAGCAGTAATTAATTTACAATAGGTGTAGTGCAGTGAAGAACAATTTTTAATACAGTTTGCTTTTTCCTATTTTGTACTGTTTTATTGTGTTTATTAAGTTATTAACGTTCAAATTCTTAGTATGAAGGTTGTTTTCACTTATACTATCACTGTGAATACACCACTGGTGGTCTGCTTTTAATCACTCCCGCACTAGTTCTAATGGTTTAGTTCTTTTCAGCCAACGCACTAGCGCACTGTTGTCTAGCAGCTGGATGCCTTCAATGTTGTCGTGGTGGAATAGACGATCCTCGTGCTTCTTAGCAAATTTTGATATTTGTTACCATCTCCATGCGAAGGTCCCGATGAAGATGGGCGTTGTTGATGTACCATGCTGCACCAACAATGGCCCTTTATTTTGGAAGCTCTGAATGAGGTTGATATTGGACTGCTTAGTGCATCCCCATAACTGTATTGCATACACACCCATAATGACTTTAATAATTGCTTGTATATATAGTAGGAGCTTATTTTACACTGACAGGGCTGACCTCCGTCCCATTAACCAATACATTTTGCGGAATTTTAGGTCGAGTTCGTTCCGCTTTTTCTTGACATGTACTTTCCATCTAAGCTTGGCGTCCTGTGTAATGCCAAGGTATTTCGCTGTACCCGCGTATGGAATATCGCTCCGATTAATGGTTACTGGATTATAGTTAACTCTTTTATTGGTGTAGTTTACATGCGTGGATTTTCCTTCGTTTAGTTTGATGCGCCATTCCTTTGCCCAAATGTTGATTTTGTTTGATCCTATCTGTAATTTTTCAGTTGCTTCTTCGACACTGTCACTAATCGCCAAAATAGCCGTGTCGTCTGCAAATGTTGCCACTGTGCTTTCTCCGGGAACAGGAATATCATAAGTATACAGTAGGTACAAAAGTGGTCCCAATACACTTCCTTGTGGTACTCCGGCATTGATATTGCTTAGCGAGGAGTATTCGTCATCCTGTTTCACCCTGAAGCGACGGTCTTTCAGATATGATTTTAACAGTTCTGTAGATTCAATAGGAAACTGCTGTTCCAGTTTCTCAAAGAGTCCATCATGGTTTAACTCCTCCCCACAGACATACGTCTTACCCAAATACTAAATATCATTCTTCTTCTTGTTCCAGGAGTAACAACATCGATCAACTACACAACGACAGCGTCGTCATCAGCCACCGAAGAAGAGCCTCGAGCGAACAGCAACTCGAGTCAGTCGCCACAGCCATCCTCGAGCAGTACCCTAACAAAACCACCATACTCCTACGTAGCCCTAATAGCAATGGCCATCCAGGCCACAGAACTAAAACGAGCAACCCTCTCCGAAATCTATTCGTACATCACCAGCAGATTTCCCTACTTCGAGAAGAACAAGAAAGGCTGGCAGAACTCCATCAGACATAACCTATCTTTAAACGAATGTTTCGTCAAAGTACCACGAGAGGGAGGTGGTGAGCGTAAAGGAAATTACTGGACTTTGGACCCACAATACGAGGATATGTTCGAGAATGGAAATTATAGAAGAAGGAGAAGAATGAAGAGGCCGTACAGGTCCGCTCAGCCTTATCCAAAGAATTTCTTTGGGGAACCTTTGACGCAGCATACTTTAGCGTTACCAAGGGCTATATTTAGCCCTTCTACGTATCCAGCGTATACAAGATATGATACGCCTGGCTGGATTGGTCAATCTCAGTTGGCTTATACTACTTCGCCGATTTCGTACAATCAGCAGAGTTACCCTACAACGGCGCCGTTTAGTCCTTGCAGTATGAGACAGGAGACAGCTCGGTACCCTCCGTACTGGGCGCCGGAATCAGAGTATTCGAATACACTAGCTTCGCAGAACGCTGACAATCAGTTGTTGCTCTGGTGACCAACGTTTAGTTCCAACCAAGGGTTGTTGGCTTCAGAGAGGAACACTTATATGGGGAGGTGTTTTAAGAAATGTATGTGAGTCCGTTGGTGTTTTGTCCAAAACTTAAGCGTGTACATAGGTCGTTGTTGTAGTGTATACTTTTAGGTTATTAATTTGCTGTGTTGGTAGAAGCGTCTAAATTTGAATGTGTTGCATGTGGTGTAGCGTCATCAACATTATGAAATAGAGTTGCAAGTTTGTTTAAAGACGGTGAGGAATGCATTGTAAACAATTATCAATACTATACACGTATTTATTTATTTTTATTGAACTGTCAACAATCAACAGAATTATAGGATTTAATTATTTTATACTCAATTATCTATTCATTATTTCTATCATGCAATAATATTTCAGCAAGCGTACTTTGGTAACTCTATCAACAAAATTATAAACACACGATCGAGCTCAAATTGCTTTTTGATGTGAACTTTAATTATAATGCATTGCACCATAATATGTCACAACATTGATATTACCGGAAGAAAATCAATATTATAACGTAAAGGTAAAATAAGAAATATTAATTTTCTTTCTGTTTCATTCATGTAGGTATCTATATAATCCTAAAAAATGTATAATATTCGAAAAACGTAAATTAAGCATTGTAATTGTTCATCTGTAAACTATACACAACTTTTTGAGAAGCCGATATGAAAAAGCCTACTCGAACAAATTATTGTATATTTCTGAATAACGCATACTGCTTTTACTGTATTTGTATAGATTTGTGCAATTTATTTTGTATAATCTAATGTGACGTAGCTACTAATTGTATTATCTGAACCCCCCCTAAAAATGTTTCTAAACGTTTTTGTTTTAAGATATAAGAGATTTTTTATTTTGTTTATTTATGATCCGTCCTGTACATTTGACTTATTTTTATCTGTTTCGTCGGTTTTGTGATTTACCTATTTGTCACAAAATCTTCTAGCGAAAATCTTCTGTAATGTACTTTAAATGTTAAATAAACTATATGTTTCATTTATGCTGTATTGTTTTATTTCTAAATTAATGACATCAGCAAAAATAGTGTCAAGGTGTAAAAATCGAAGGTAAGTGAAATTTAATAACCGAGAAAACTTATTTTCTGTATGGCCTATAGATAATTAAGATCATGGAATATCTAATGCAAGGGTTATCTTTACTTTTACCTTTTGTTTATTTATTATTGCTGATTATGAACGCATTAACAATACTAATTAGTAAATTTACAATCTATTCAATTGCTTTATTTACAGGGTAATTATTTAAAAAAAATCTGATGTGGCCAGGCACATGACTTTATCATACAATATATAAAATTAATAGTTTAGCTGTATGAGAATCTATTTGACTGAGATAAATTGTGTCTGCATTTTGATAGTCAATAGTATTAATCGAAGGTATTGTCAAAGCACGCTACCTACTGCCATCAGAATAATAGTTGCTTAACTCACAAGTGCCGAAAGTACGGAATAGCACAACGAGAGGTGATATGGAGGTGATGCGGCGCGTCACCGATGACGAAGCGTCGTCGTCGCATGTGAGCGAGTCGCGCTAGGTAGTTTTCGACAGCAGTGACATCAACGTTATTTGTGTTGCTTTTTGAGAAATACGTATTTTTAAAAAAATTAAAAAATGGTTATATTTCGGTATAGAAAATGTTAGGTTGATACCACTTCTACGAAATGTCAAGTTTAAAAAGCTAATTCAAATTCTGACAGATTTATATTCGTTCATGACACTGTAGATGACGTTCCATAGCGGGTCTCCGAGTGTGACAGCGTGGTGACAGCCATAGACATTTCTGTGGTGACAGCACAAAAAAATATTTGTCAAAATCCTGGCTACTATGTAGTTTAATATCCATGCAGATGCGACCGATCTCTATCAAATAGAATTTGCTCTTGCAGCTAAACTATTAATTTTACCAAAAAATGTCATAGGCATAAATTATTCAAAATTTCCTCTGCTTTAATTTATTATTTAACTATTTTGACGAAATTACAGAAATGGCGGCTCATCTGCAAAATCCTTGAAAAAGGCTTAGAATAAACTACCAGTTCCTTTGGACCCTTTTGAACCAAAAGCTTTTCAGCTCTAAGTTTGGTCATAAAACTTCTAAATATAAACTTTCGTCCCGATACCTTTAGTAGTTTTTCCGGAATCGTCGTCACAAAAATCGTTTACACACACACACACACACACACACACACACACACACACACACAGACATTTTTTTGTACCTTGGTCAAAAATGTTCAGGGGACCCAAAAAGACCTATTTCCGCTAAAATCTCAATTTTTTTTTTCGGCATGATTACAATACTTTATCTTACTGCGTATGATAAAGTAAAAAATCTGATGTGGCCAGGCACATGACTTTATCATACAATATATAAAATTAATAGTTTAGCTGTATGAGAATCTATTTGACTGAGATAAATTGTGTCTGCATTTTGATAGTCAATAGTATCAATCGAAGGTATTGTCAAAGCACGCTACCTACTGCCATCAGAATAATAGTTGCTTAACTCACAAGTGCCGAAAGTACGGAATAGCACAACGAGAGGTGATATGGAGGTGATGCGGCGCGTCACCGATGACGAAGCGTCGTCGTCGCATGTGAGCGAGTCGCGCTAGGTAGTTTTCGACAGCAGTGACATCAACGTTATTTGTGTTGCTTTTTGAGAAATACGTATTTTTAAAAAAATTTAAAAATGGTTATATTTCGGTATAGAAAATGTTGAGGTTGATACCACTTCTACGAAATGTCAAGTTTAAAAAGCTAATTCAAATTCTGACAGATTTATATTCGTTCATGACACTGTAGATGACGTTCCATAGCGGGTCTCCGAGTGTGACAGCGTGGTGACTGCCATAGACATTTCTGTGGTGACAGCACAAAAAAATATTTGTCAAAATCCTGGCTACTATGTAGTTTAATATCCATGCAGATGCGACCGATCTCGATAAAATAGAATTTGCTCTTGCAGCTAAACTATTAATTTTACCAAAAAATGTCATAGGCATAAATTATTCAAAATTTCCTCTGCTTTAATTTATTATTTAACTATTTTGACGAAATTACAGAAATGGCGGCTCATCTGCAAAATCCTTGAAAAAGGCTTAGAATAAACTACCAGTTCCTTTGGACCCTTTTGAACCAAAAGCTTTTCAGCTCTAAGTTTGGTCATAAAACTTCTAAATATAAACTTTCGTCCCGATGCCTTTAGTAGTTTTTCCGGAATCGTCGTCACAAAAATCGTTTACACACGCACACACACACACACACACACACACACACACACACACACACACACACACACACACACACAGACATTTTTTTGTACCTTGGTCAAAAATGTTCAGGGGACCCAAAAAGACCTATTTCCGCTAAAATCTCAATTTTTTTTTTCGGCATGATTACAATACTTTATCTTACTGCGTATGATAAAGTAAAAATACATTCCACCCTTATATCAGGTAGGAATGTACCATATTAGCCCACCCCACGAAGCTAAATTTAAGGAAAATGTTTTGAAATTTGGTGGATATGTTCGTTTAGCCTTACTAATCGTACGAAAAGTCCTGAAAAACTCATACTTTCTGCAGTCTGCACGTGTCTGCTTTTGTTTTTGCATGTAAAGTTGATATTTATTTCCCTTCACTATGGTTCTCGATGATTATGCGTAATTTTGTAAAAGGCTTCCGTTTTATTGTTTTACATCATCATCAGTAAAAAAAAAACTCCAAGAAAAATTTGCTATTTTTATTTTCATCTACTCTTTTTATTTTTTATGGTTTCATTTATGGCAAATAGATATTGAGTCTGTATTTATATGTTTAAAGCTATTTGCCTAGGCGAATGTATTTGCCCAAGCCGTTGTTAGGCAAATAGCATTTTGTATAGAAATCGATCGGGTAGAGAAGTCTGTAGCTTCAGCTACGTTTCTATTTACCGTTACGATTGACGAAGTGCGCGCTGCACGAAATTTATATCATTCGTATTAAATCGCTTTAAAAATGAGTTAAAATTATTATGCAATTCTTTTTCTACAGTCGCAGTAAATAAAATATGACGATTGATTACGTGCATATTCCGATATCGTTCTAATATTTGTTACTGAGATATTCGCTTCAATGAAAATCTTGTACGCAACCTTTATTACACAAAAACGGAAGAAAACAAAAACGTCAATCTATAGAAAAGGCTGTGTCATTGATAAAACGTCGCATTTTACTCGCACATAACGAATCTAAATCATTCGCATGTTTATACACTCGCCTACTGCTCGTGTATATACTTATTATATACAAATTTATGGTCTATAAATAAAATACATATTATATTTATAGAACTCCCAAAGCACTCTAACCTGGGTAGTGGCAATTTTAACTATTAAGAATTTGACACATGACTTGATCATACTATACAAAAATAAAATTAGCTGCATGAAATTTGATCGAGATCGGTCGTGTCTGCATTAAAATAAAAGTGTTAGCCAGGATTTGACAGATATGTTTATACTATTGACAGTAGGTATTGTCAAAACATCAACGTTTCATTCGTTCATACCTACTGCGTATGATAAAGTAATAAGATAATAAAGCGTGATCAGACAATAAAGTGACTTTGTAGACGTTTTCAACTCCATGATTTGACGTGCAATTGTATTCTTTGAAAAATCTCGAAAGGAATTCTGCATGTTTTAATTTCGTCATTTATTGCGAAACTGATCTGTGGAGAATCCACCATAGTGGGAAACAAAATGGCAATTTTAATTGGTTCCATAATCTATTTAATCCGCTCTAATCTGGAAAATTATACTTGTTTCATATTGTTCAGTGATGAATTAAAGGCAAAAACCACAAAAACTTATTCCAAGATAGCGGCGTCATCTCACAATTAATTTTGTGGGACTTTTTACAAGTTTAATACTAAGGTCAAACATATTTTCAAAACTTTCTAATTGTTTCATTTTATTTGCTGAAAATAGGGCTACGTTCACTGGACTGAGATGATAATAGAAAAAGACAGAATTATGCTGTATTTAAACAAACAAAAAAATCTGATGTGGCCAGGCACATGACTTTATCATACAATATATAAAATTAATAGTTTAGCTGCATGAGAATCTATTTGACTGAGATAAATCGTGTCTGCATTAAAATTAAACTAGTTAGCCAGGATTTGACAGATATCTTGATAGTCAATAGTATCAATCGAAGGTATTGTCAAAGTATCAGCATTTGACACTACCTACTGTCATCAGAATAATAGTTGTTTATCTCACAAGTGCCGAAAGTACGGAATAGCACAACGAGCGGTGATGTGGCGCGTCACCGATGGCGGAGCGTCGTCGTCGCATGTGAGCGAGTCGCGCTATGTAGTGTTCGGCAGGAGTGACATCAACGCTTTTGTGTTGCTTTTTGAGAAATACGTATTTTAAAAAAATCTAAAATGGTTATATTTCTGTATAGGAAATGTTAGGTTGATACCGCTTCTACGAAACGTCAAGTTTAAAAAGATAATTCAGATTCTGACAGATTTATATTCGTTCATGACACTGTAGATGACGTTCCATGCGGTTCTCCGAGTGTGACAGCGTGGTGACAGCCATAGACATTTCTGTGGTGACAGCACAAAAAAAAATATTTGTCAAAATCCTGGCTACTATGCAGTTTCATATCAATGCAGATCCGACCGATCTCGATCAAATAGAATTTGCTCTTGCAGCTAACCTATTAATTTTACCAAAAAATGTCATAGGCATAAATTATTCAAAATTTCCTCTGCTTTAATTTATTATTTAACTATTTTGAAGAAATTACAGAAATGGCGCCTCATCTGCAAAATCCTTGTAAAAGGCTTAGAATAAACTACCAGTTCCTTTGGACCCTTTTGAACCAAAAGCTTTTCAGCTCTAAGTTTAGTCATAAAACTTCTAAATATGAACTTTCGTCCCGATACCTTTAGTAGTTTCTCCGGAAGCGTCGTCACAAAAATCGAGTACACACATACACACACACACACACACATACACACACACACACACACAGACATTTTTTTGTACCTTGGTCAAAAATGTTCAGGGGACCCAAAAAGACCTATTTCCGCTAAAATCTCAATTTTTTTTTTCGGCATGATTACAATACTTTAGCATACTGCGTATGATAAAGTAAAAATGAACCCAAATTATTGAAAAAATTATTGAAAATAAGAAAAGAAACAATGTATTTTTGAAATGAAAGAATGTATTTTTGAAATGAAAGAATGATTTTCCTTCGTCATATGATCATACAATGACTGGTGATTTTAATAGCAACACGTGATATTTTAAGTATTGACAGGATGTGTTTTTTTATATAAACAGTACCCAATATTAAGCCACATCAAAAAGCAATAAAAATCATCGATCTACATAAAATATACCAACCATAACACAAACTGACAGTCGTTCACAGTTTAAAAAATAAAATAAATACATCATAAAATCAAAGTAGGGCTAAATAAACATTATTGATTTTGTTGACACACCAAACAGTTTTATTGTCACTCGAAGAACTAGCCTCAAAATAAACACGTAAAAATCTTACAGTATAACCATCCAGGTTGTGGGGTGGAATTATAAATATATCGGGACGTTTACGGTGTCGTATATTTTCAAAACACACCCTAATATGTTTACCGTTCGGCGTTACTTCTCAAAGTAAGCAACTCATTTGGTCTGTAATTTATGTGGCCCGTCAGTGATCTACTTCACTCGGCGATGTGTTAAAAGTGAGCTTTCATGTAGGATGGCATGCCGAAAGGGCCTTTTGGAACAGGGGGTTGCAGCGCGGACGGAAGAAAGCCCCTTGAGATCCGTGCGCAAGTGTTAAAACTGTTACCTTCTGTAGGAGAGCATCCTCTCAGCTGTCGACGCTATATCTTCAAATATCCGGCTTGTGGAACCAAACGGGAATTAAATAATTCCACTCCCTTTCAAACGGTACCAATAGGTACCTATGTATAATAAATTTTGAAATTATGTAGTTAGAAGCGGGAATAAATTTTTTCCATCCGTGAACTTTCAAAAATGCATCGTTTATTAAAATCGGTTAAAATTAAGTTTTATAGCCAACTTCCCACCTCACCGGCAAGATCTTAAATTTTTTTCTAAGCAATAGAAATACCCGCTGTGAATACAATAATCGTTTTGTTTTATAAATATTATTACAACCTTTCTGACTGAGAATAATTAGAAGTAAAAGTTAACAAAATACTTACGACTAGGTAATTGACAAATGACAATTGACTCGGTTGAGTTTGATACATTTTTGAAGGTTTCAAGAAACAAGATAAACTGTATCAAGTTTACGTTTTCTCTCGAAACAGTTCCATTATGATCGGGATCTACTTGTTTCGAACTTTTTCAAAATAGTCCGGTAGTTAATTGCCACTGATTGCCGGTCTCCCGGCAATAACTTGCGATCAACTTTGTTATTTAAAATGGAATCATATAATTTTTATTCAACTTTGCTATTTTAAATGGATGCCATAACTTCAGAGGTCTTTTGATTTTCCTACTTTTTTGTTGTCTTTCTAATGGTGTCAAATCGAATAACTTGGTTATTATTGAAATAACATTTTCATGTTTGATGAGAACATAGCTCAAATATGGACAACGAAAATAATGTTTAGTATAGCATAATATCTTACACTGGTTGTTCAGAATTTGCAACTCAAGTACTTTTTTGAACGGCAAAAATAATATAAAATAAATCCACTTTGAGTGCCCTTTATGCTTTATTTGCCCAGAATTCATCAAGACTTAATCATTTCATTATCGTTTTTCTCATAGAAATCATTACTTATTAGTTTTGTGGAATGTTCATACACATTTGTCAGTTAATTTACATTTGAGTAAACAAATTCTATTTATTTAAATAATTAGTTTTTCTCGAAAATCAGTCTGAATAAGTTCTAAATGGGACCTTCATTAAAAAAATCTTTCTATTGTATAAACAATCAATTATAATTAATTTCCAACTTTTTTCTAATTATGGTAGAAAAGTCAGTTTATTTGTCAAATTAACTTATAAATTTCATGTTCGAGATATCTAGTATGTATTATCTAATAAACGCACATTTATTTAAACAAATGCCATTTCTCTAAACATCTTTTTGCAATTCGCCTAAAATTAATTTTTTAGATCGTTCTTGCCAACAATTATTCTGAAGTGGCATCTATTTTGGGATGATTTCCAGTGTTTGAAGAATAAAATAATATTTCTAGATATGAATATACGAACATAGCGTATGATACGGACTTACCGTAATGATGAAATTAATCAAAGTATAGAAGATGGTGATATACAGGCGGGATGTATATCACCATCTTCTATACTTCGATTAAAATAATATTTGTTTTCAATATTTCATCAAATTAGAGTACAGGGAACAGCTTCTACACAGCAACAAATCAACATTATGCGACACGCAGAATAAGAAATTATGAAAGAAATGTGATAATATTAATATTAATAATAATAATAATAATAATAAAATTTGTTGACTTTAGGAAATTTAAAATTTTAAATGTCCAATATTCTATTTTCCCGAAAAAAATGATTTGAAATCATTTCAATTTTTTCAAATAAATGATAATCACATCAGAATAACAGTAGGCCAGGCGGTTCGAAAAAAAAAATAATAATTTTAAGGGAATTGCTAACAAAAATTGTTTAATCAAATGTGGATTCATTAGATAATATAGGTTTGTTAGACATCTCAATCATGAAATTGATAATTCAATTTCACAAACAAGCTGACTTTTCTACCATAATTGGAAAAAAGTTGAAAATGAATAATAATTGATTGCTTAAACAATAAGAATTTTTTTAAATGATATAATGTCACTGTAAGATAATAATTTGCCATTTCAAACTTAGAAAACAGAATTCAGATTGCTTTTCGATAAAAACAAATTATTTAAACAAATATAATTTCTTTAAACATATATAAATTAACTGAAAAATGTTTATAAACATTCCACTAGACTTATTGTTATCAATTTTGAGTTGTGTTTAATCAAGTAATCAATTTTTGTTGTTGCTAAGATAAGTTGTATTTTTGTAATAATGACAATATAATAAAATATAGACAATTCTACTCGTTTGACACACATCGTGGGTTTTTCTATTACAGTTTATACAGTCCACACGATTTAGTCAACATTTTGGTCCGTCGAGCCGGATACGGTGTGTGTGATTGCTATTTACGAGAGCAGAAAACCCCAACTGGGCATTATAAACGCTACGCGTCAAATTTACATCAGCGAGGACAACTTTGCATCAACGATACTAGAACATCACGCGGAGTACGCAGAGATAATCTTCAGACGGAGTACGGAGTGACGGAGAAGTTACTAGGTGTATCTCTATTGGGATTTAGGTCAGTCAAAACCTCTATTGTATATTGACTAAATTCTACCTATTTTACCTTATTCTTCTTTGCACCCTTATTCTGCTCAAACCTATTTCGCTCGTATTCTCATGGTATTGTTTCTATTTTGATTCCACTTGGTTGTCAATTTACCTTCTATTTAAACTATTCTATTCAATTATGCCAACACTAGAAGATTTGTCTGAAGAATTGAAACAGGAACTTAAAATATTAAAACAAAAAAGGGGACACTTAAAGGCCAAACTTACAAGATTTAAAGCATTTGTCGAAACATGCCGCGATGAGGTTAATATTGATCAATTGCAAATTAGAGTAGATCGTAATGAGCAATTGTTGGACAATTTCGAAGATATACAATTAAAAATTAATGTAATATTGGGAGACGATACAGAACCTGATTTGCAAGACTTTGAGGAAACCTATTATGAAGTTTTTTCTGCTGCACGTATGCTAATTACCAAACATAGCGCATATTCATCAACAACTAATGTACCGAATAATGAAGTTATTGTAACCAATAGTAGTAAAGCGGTATCTCGTTTGAAGTTGCCGTCTTTAACATTACCAACTTTTGCTGGGGAATATGAAAAGTGGTTAACTTTTAAGGATACATTTATTTCGGCAGTGGACATTGATGATCGGTTGGGCGATGTTCAGAAATTGCAGTATTTGCGCGGATGTCTAAAAGGGGAAGCTTTGGCACTTATCGGAAATTTAGAAACTAGTAATCAAAACTACAAAATAGCTTGGAATCTATTGGTGGAAAGATTTGAAAACAAAAGATTGATTATTCAATCACATCTTAAGTTATTATTAGAACTTCAAAATGTTGCGAAGGAAAATCAAATGAGTCTACGACAATTTGTAGACACAATTCAAACACAATTACGGGCTTTGGAGGCATGGAAGCTGCCTATTGATCAATGGCATACTATTTTAATTTATTTGTTTACCAGCAAACTAGACTATTTTTCAAGAAAAGAGTGGGAAACTGAATTAAGTCAGAAGAATGGGGAATATATGCCAACAATTGAAGATTTTTTGAAACTTTTAAATAACAAATGCAGAATGTTAGAAATGTTGGAAAAAAATAAGCCTTCTCAACCTAGGAGAGATTTTGGTACTCTCAAGAAGGTAGCAAATGTTACCACAGAAGCTCATTCATGCAACTATTGTAAAAATACAAATCACATGATATATAAGTGCAAGGATTTTCTTAACTTAAGTATTGTAAAAAGGTTGGAAGAAGCAAAGAAATTAAGACTATGTCTTAATTGTCTACGAACCGGGCATTTAACGAAAAAATGTAAACTAGCACCGTGTAGAATTTGCAAAAAATACCACAATTCTCTTTTGCATATAAACTTCAGGGATTTTACTGATTCAAGCGAGAGTGAACCACGTGAACAATTGTCAACAGTTTCAAATTTTGCTGAAGGGACAACGTCGTATGTACTTTTAGCTACGGCATGTGTGGGAATTAGAGATGCTACAGGAAAAGTTCAAGGGCCATACACTTGTCTTTTGGATCCAGGGTCACAAATTAGTTTTATAACCTACGATTTATGCAAACGATTGCAACTAGTAAAAACAGGAATTGATGTTAGCATTAGAGGAATCAATCAATATAGTTCGAGAGTTACTGAGAAAGCTAATGTGAATATGATGTCAAGAATTAATAATTTTGAAATTACCTTTGATTGTTTAGTGGTACCTAAAATAACAGAAGGTTTGCCACAAATGACGTTAAACTTTGGTACATTACCAATACCAAAAGGAATTGAACTTGCTGATAGAAACTTTTGGAAACCGAAATCAATTGATTTGCTTATTGGCGCTGAATTATTTTGGGAATTATTGGGTGAAGGTCAACAAAGATTAGGTGATACAGGAATTATTCTTCAACAAACAAAGTTAGGTTGGGTAGCGTCAGGAAAAACGTACAATTTGTTTGAAAACAGAAATAAAAGTAATTTTAATGGGTTCTCACAACTAGACTATGAATTACAGCGATTTTGGGAAACAGAAGAAATTCATAATGAGCAAATTTATTCAAAGGAAGAACGAGATTGTGAAGAACATTTTGCAAGAAATGTTGAAAGAGAACCAGATGGAAGGTATAAAGTAGCACTACCAGTTAAAAATGAGGCTAGCAAATTGGGAAATTCCAAGAATTTAGCATACAAGCGATTACTGTATTTAGAAAAAAGATTTGAAAAGGAACCTAATTTGAAGAAGGGGTATGAATTGTTTTTGGAAGATTATGAAGCCTTAGAACATATGAAGAAGATTGATGAATGTTTTGACAACAATGTTTTAAAAGGTTGTTTTTATTATTTACCTCACCATCCAGTGGTTAGATCAGATAGCTTGACCACGAAGCTAAGGGTAGTCTTTGACGCCTCGGCAAAAACTTCGTCAGGGTTATCACTTAATGATATTTTGATGGTAGGGCCTAAAATTCAGAGTGATTTGTTTGATATGGTCTTGAGATTTCGATTTTACCCGATTGTGTTGTCAGCAGACATTACTATGATGTACAGACAGATTAATATAAAAGAAGAGGATCGAAGGTATCAAAGAATTTTATGGAGAGATGAAAATCAAGATGTAATAACATATGAGTTAACTACTGTCACATATGGGACGGCCAGTGCACCGTTTTTGGCGACAAGGTGTCTTAAACAATTGGCTATGGACGAGGAAAATAACTATAAGGAAGCAGCTCGTATGTTAAAAAATGACTTTTATATGGATGACTTGCTGACAGGAGTAAATAATGCAGAGGAAGCCAGCTTGATGACAAAACAACTAACAGAACTGCTGGAAAAAGGAAAATTTAAGTTAAGAAAATGGAGATCAAATTGTACTTTAGATATTGAAAATGAAGAGCAAGACCCACTATTGATTTTGGACAAGGAAACGACAAGAAAAACGTTAGGATTATATTGGAATGCAAAACAGGACAATTTGCAGTTTTCCGTAAAGTTAGAAAATGATGATCGCATAACGAAACGATTAATATTGAGAAAAATTGCGAAGATTTTCGACCCATTAGGATTACTTGGACCTGTTGTAGTAACAGCGAAAATATTTATGCAGAAGCTATGGTTAGAAAAATTGAGTTGGGATGAACCGATTTGTGACAATTTAGGAAAGTTATGGATTGATTATTATAAACATTTAGATGCAATTGATAATCTGAAGATACCGAGACTAATTTATTTTGGAAAAATAGAAGATGCATTTGATATCATGGCATTTTGTGATGCGTCGGAAAAGGTTTTTGGAACTTGTTTTTACGTTAAAAATATTAACAGTGCTCCGGAAAATTCGGCAAGATTACTTTGCTCGAAATCCAAGGTAGCGCCATTGAAAACTTTGTCATTGCCAAGACTTGAACTTAATGGTGCTCATTTATTGTGTAAATTATTAAAGAATGTTCAAAGAGCTTTGGGTTCAAGAATTAGGAATATCTATTGTTTTACGGATTCAATGATTGTTTTAGCATGGATTAGAACTGAACCAAATGTATTAAAAACTTATGTTGCCAATAGAGTTGCCGCTATTCAACGAATCACTAAAGCAACCGATTGGTATCATGTTCCATCTAAAATGAATCCTGCAGATTTGTTATCAAGGGGATGTTTAGCCACAAAGTTAATTGATGATAAACTGTGGTGGGACGGTCCGCAATTTTTAAACAGTAACCAGTTTCAGGATGAAATATTAAAGCAAGATTTGAAATTTCCAGATATATTGGAGAGAAAAAATATTACTCTGATGGTAACTGAAAATAACATAATTTCTGTTTTGGTAGAAAGATTTTCGAAATATTTGAAGCTGAAAAGGGTTATTGCTTATACATTTAGATTTTATCACAATTGTAAAAATAATTCTAATCGACAAGTTGGCGCACTTACCATAGAAGAAATTCAGAATGCATCTAAAATTATTATTCAATTGGTTCAGGGGCAAATATTTTCAAACGAAATTAAAGATTTAAGGAAAACATATAAACAAGAAAAGTAAATTATTGAATTTGAATCCATTTCTAGATGAAGAAGGTTTTCTTCGCGTGGGAGGGAGAATTGTAAAAGCGACAATTCCGGACGATCATAAGCATCCTATTATTCTACCAAAGCATAGGATAAGTTGGTTGATTCTTACAGAATACCACATCCAATTACATCATGCCGGAGTGGATGTAATATTAGCAAGCGTACGAACAAGGTTTTCGCCAATTGGAGGACGGAGTTTTACTAAAAGAATTATTAAGTCATGCTTAAAATGCTATCGAATTCGTCCGCAATCTTTAGACCAATTAATGGGAAATCTGCCATACTTTAGAATAGAACCAACAGACAGACCATTTTTACACACTGGAGTTGACTTTGCCGGTCCAATTAATATAAAAGAGAGTAAGAGCTGTTTTACACGACCGAGAATTATAACGAAAATAATAGCCAAAATTATCGCTATAATTTTGGTGAGAAATATTGGCAAATTAATTTCGAACGATAGTTAAAAGTTGTTTGACACACGGCAATTGATTTCGCTATTAATGTAGTCATGCGCGTGCGTACTATAGTAGATATTTAGATATACGCGGTTGTAAATAAAACTTGGATAAAATAAACATTACCTATACAATCGGTGATTGTATTTCTAATAAGGAAAGGGAAGAAAAGTATGATAGAAGATAATAAGGTTATGTATTTGCATTTTTGATAGGTGTTTACATAATCATAATCGCATCCAATGCCGTTTTTCTGAGGTGGCGATTTTTATTGTTTACGGACTTCGAATTGTATAGATTAGGCCACTTTCTGTATTCTTCAACTAAAACCACCACTTCGGCACGGGTCCACGCCGTCATAATGCAGCTGTAATAAATCCTCACAGAACAACTAGGTATTATTTCTCGGCAATATGCGCAATACGAGCGTGCCGCCTCGCCCGCCCCCGCCGCCCATCTTACGCCGCCCGGCTTACGCCGCCACCGCCGCCCGGCATACGCCGCCACCGCCGCCCGGCATACGCCGCCACCGCCGCCCGGCTTACGCCGCCACCGCCGCGCGGTTTACGCCGCCACCGCCCTGCTTACGCCGCCGCCACCGCCAGGCTTACGCCGCCACCGCCGCCGGCTTACGCCGCCCCCGCCGCCCTGCTTACGCAGCCACCGCCCTGCTTACGCCGCCACCGCCGCCACCGCCGCGCGGTTTACGCCGCCACCGCCCTGCTTACGCCGCCCCCGCCGCCCAGCTAACGCAGCCACCGCCCTGCTTATGCCGCCACCGCCGCCCGGCTTACGCGGCCACCGCCGCCAGGCTTACGCCGCCCCCACCGGCCGGTTTACGCCGTCCCCGCCGCTCGGCTTACGTCGCCCCCGCCGCCCAGCTATCACTGCTTTGAGCGTTTTGAGGTTAACTGCGCGGGCCGATCAATATAATCGTAAATTGTACGAAATGCGCAAATTATCGCGCACAATCTCGCGGTGAATAGAGCAAGTGTGGTATTTTTCTCACAAAAAGTTTCGTTATTATTTTCGTTATAAAATAGTCGTTTTACACGTCCGATTTTCATCGACAAAACTTTTGGCTATTATTTTCGCTATTATTTTCGTTATAATTCTCGGTAGTGTAAAACAGCTCTAAGAGAAGAGGCAGGCCAATAACTAGTAAAGCATACATAGCAGTTTTTGTATGTCTTGTAACTAGGGCTGTCCATTTAGAATGTGTTACCGAATTATCAACTCAAGCATTTTTGGCTGCTCTAAGAAGATTTACGGCACGCAGGGGACTTTGTTCAATTATTTGCTCTGATAACGGAACCAATTTTGTTGGCGCAAATAACGAACTAAAGCAAATATACGATTTTCTATACGTACACAAGGATGCGATCATAACTGATGCAACTACTCATCAAATTAATTGGAAATTTATACCGGCTCGATCACCTCATTTTGGAGGATTGCATGAGGCAGCGGTCAAATGTTTTAAACGCCATTTTTATAAGGTTACCCACGGTCTTCTATTAACGTTCGAAGAATGTAGTACTCTATTAGCTGAAATTGAAGTTTGTTTGAATTCTAGACCCCTTATCAGAATTTCAGACGATCCAAATGATATGTCCGCTCTTACTCCATCCCATTTCCTAATTGGAGACACACCTATGCTTCCATTGGAGTACAATTTATTGGAAAGACCAGTAAACTTATTGAAGCGTTGGCAACATCTTCAAAGGGTCCGTCAGCACTTTTGGCAGCGTTGGCAGAGAGAATATTTACATCAGTTGCAAACCAGGTCCAAGTGGAATGTTACCAACGATAATCCCAGTATAGGCGATTTAGTCCTATTAGTTGAAGACAATTTACCACCTCTGCGTTGGACGATGGGACGAATCATCGAGCTGCATCCAGGTGACGACGGTTTCGTGCGGGTTGTTAGTGTTCGCACAAAAGACAGTGTTTTTAAACGCGCGATAACAAAAATTTGTTTATTGCCAAAATTTGACACGACATGAACGGTGTTAATTGTTAATCGTATATGACTTTGTAATTTATAATTTCGAACGTAGTTCAAGGCGGGCGGAATGTTACCAATTTTGAGTTGTGTTTAATCAAGTAATCAATTTTTGTTGTTGCTAAGATAAGTTGTATTTTTGTAATAATGACAATATAATAAAATATAGACAATTCTACTCGTTTGACACACATCGTGGGTTTTTCTATTACAATTTATACAGTCCACACGATTTAGTCAACACTTATAGTAATAATTTCAGTGAGAAAAAAGTGACTGAAATGATTAGAAGAATGAATTATCTGAAGAATGTACATTTTTCCATTTAACGGTAGTTTTCAGGGCACTATGGGGATTGGTTGGGGGCGTCAAATCCATATGTATAATAGGTCAAATTCTTCCTTGGAAAGTCCTCTACAAGTCCTTAAGAAATCTTAAGTTTTCCCAAACCCCAAACAATTATTTGAAAAATACCAAAAAATTTATTTTTCCCATGCATTTTTCCATGTAATTTAAGTAAAATTTAGACAGTTTTTCCACTTGTCTACTTTTCTTGGATTTGGAAAGTATTTGAGGGTATCGTTGCTTTCTAACATCACAAAAATTTTTGTAGGTAAAGGAAAATCATATTGCGTATTGATTGCTGTTAACATCAAACAGTAGCAAATCATCTGCAATATGTAGGCGGTCAGGAGTAGTTTTGACATCCTACGACGAAGCCTATAACGAAACCACGTCCTTAACGAAGGACGAAGCCCTCAGTTGATTGCTTGAGATATAAAACCATAAAGACAATGAATTCAATGAACCAAGGCATCACAAACCGCACCATAAAAAATACACAAAATCGCACCAAATTTTATAAATAATGCCCCGCTAAGTGCGTTAAAAGCGAAAGACAAAGAAAACGACAAACAAAAGGCGACGCAGCGGTGTGCCAGCCAGCGAGTAACTCCGGCTATCCGTTTATCCGTTCAAAAGTCTTTTAAGTTGATGCATAGATCTGTTAGTTAATTTAATGTGAAGTGAAGAGACGACCGTCCCGGAGCTCACGGGTGTCGTTCGGTTAAACGGGGCTGAAAATACGCTGTCGTCGAGGTGCCCGAGATGGAAGGAGTGCTTCAGCTGTTCGCCGTACGTCTTGCAGCCCACGCACCACCCAGACACGACAGAGGACCGCTCTCTCGGCTGCTAAATTTAAATATGTACATATAGTGGCAGCGCGGTTCCACTGGCTCCTTGGTACATTCTCCGGTCTAATCCTTAGGGACCCATACGTCAACGGGGCTATTATCCACGGGGCCAAATTTTCTCATGACACCTTTCACGGAATCGGAGAAGATCTTGTGACTTGTGCATGCGTTTTTCGGTTTCGAAATGAGAGTATTTTTGTCCTACACTGTTCTTTTACATGCTTATTTATTCATTGGCAATCACTGCAATAAATTTCGGTTATATTTATACCACATTCAGCTATATATTGAGATATATCGGAAGCAATATCCAGAATGTGGTAACCATCGGATTATCGACAGAAGTGGTTTTATGCCGTTGAGCACTAAATGCTCCACAGAATTGGACTGAAAGTTGTGAAAGGTTCTCTGCCTACCACCAAAGCCACTGCCATGCTCTGCAAATCCGAAATATTGCTGTTATAGGAGACTTGAGGACACAATCGCTTGTCTGTTCACATTTTCAGTATCCTGACGACCCAGTGATATACAATAATGCTTCTTCTTTGACAATATCTGGTTATCCACTTCTCGACTCCCATTCTTTAGTATCTCACCGTGTGCGTAACCATCGTTTGATGCTACAATTCTAACATACTCCATGAGTTTTCGTCTTCGTCCCATTTTGCACCCTTGCAGACTTGTCTCTAACTTGTTCTGGGGGTTGACAACAGCTTTACTAGGTAGTCCACCTTCCATGTTCAGGTCTTCTAGCAAGATTCGAGTAAATTTAGTACACGTTCCATATGGAAAATGCAGAGTGGTAATTAATGTCTATACGTGATGTCACCACAGTTGCACATGTAGGGAACAAAATATACCCGACGTGGCAAAATACGTGCCGCCACATGTTAGTTTTTACATCGAAATGCGGTAAAATCAACACAAAAACTCTTATGTGGCCAGGCACATGACTTTATCATACAATATATAAAATTAATAGTTTAGCTGCATGAGATTCTATTTGATCGAGATCGATCGTGTCTGCATTGAAATAAAACGAGGTACCCAGGATTTGATAGATATTTTGATAATATTGACAGTAGGTATCATCAAAAAATCACCGTTTGACACTTCCTACTGTCATTAGAATGAAAATAATTGTCAAATCCTGGCTAACTAGTTTAATGCAGTCAAATAAAATTTGCTCATACATCTAAACTATTAATTTGATCAAAAAAATGTCATACGCATAAATTATACAAAATTTCCTCTACTTTAATTTATTATTTAACTATTTTGAGGAAATTACAGAAATGGCGGTTCATATTTAGTAGTTTCTCCGGAATCATAGCCACAAAAATCGGGTATACACATACACACACACAGAGACATTTTTGTACCTTGGTCAAAAATGTTCAGGGGAACCCAAAAAGACTTGTTTCCGCTAAAATCTCATTTTTTTTAGCGGTTATTAAAAGATGAGCTGCTTATTGGCCGATAGAGGTTATGTTATAGTTTGTGTTATTGTTTAGCAATGGAACAATCGTAGGCGCACAATGCTATCGGATAATTCTATCAGTCCTAGAAAATATTCAAAAAATGATTTTGCCATTTGGATCCTTGTTAAGTTATCAAACGCACAATATTATGTATGTAAAAATATATCTACAAGCTACAAACTACAAAAAATTTCCATCGAAAATGTATTCTTAACAAAATGTCCTGGATTAATTTGAATTCTTAAATCAAGAATCAAATCTAAAATACCCAGTGAAAATCAAGGAAAACAAAGTACGAGGTATGAATTTTGGAACAACATATTGGTCATGTGAATTGTGAAGTATCAAAAAAGAGACCTCTTAAAACCAAACATCTTAAAACAGTTAAAACTTACGTCTTTGAAGACAGTTCAATAGTACTGTAATTTGGTGATATGGGGTCAAAGGAGGCTCTCTTTAATTCTGTTTAATAACGTTAAACTAACAAAGTTTTAGGTAAAATGAATTTATTTTTTTACAGAGCTATCCTATGATATCTCGCCGATCTCCTTTTTTCTATTAATTTTTTTTTACTAAAGTAAAAAAAAACTATGAATATCACAAAAATCACTGAAGATAAGTATAAGAATCATCAGTACGGCACGATTTTCTTTCAAGTGGTGTATAAATACGCAGGATGTTCCATTGCAACACTTGAGTTGCAAATTTTTAACACCCTGTATAAGATGCAGTGCACGCCGCTTAAAGTGATCACATCGGGACTCGGAGTTTTTGATAACAATAACCGATTGATAATAATAGCCGCAGAAAAACAAAAATTCGAAAAAGCAAAGCTTTATAAAGAAAGTTTATACATAAAATAAAATAAGTATTGATGCTTTACTTGAGGTATGTAGGTACACAAACAAAATTAGAAATAATCCTCAATAGTTGTTTGTCTCAGGTGCAAAACTTCGAAAGCATTCAGCATTCCTTTATTTGTTGGAACTGCCAATATTTCTACAGTATCTTCGTCCACTTCCTGTTGTTCATATTCGGTTTGGGAGATTGAAAACATTACAGATTAACAAATTTCATCTTCTGTAGGACGGTACGCGGTAGTTACGGCGCATATGCCATGCATATGCTGACGTGCCAAAACGAATGACGTAAGAAAATGTGATAACATAATCCGATGTGATGAATCCAATAAGCGGTGCTTTTCCTATGTGATAATATACGGCCGGCCCGTTTTTGTCAAAAGTGATAACAATAACCGATTGATAACATTAACCGTGATTACAATAACCGGCGTGCACTGTATAATAATGTACTAAACATTATAATGTTTGACCATTTAAACGTATGTCTCGCTAAACATGAAACTGTTAGCATCAATAAGAACCATGATATTCAATATGAAACAATTTGATTAAATGTGATGGATTTTGATACGTATAAACCAAAATTAAATTAAAATAAAATATTTGTATCTAAAATAACTAAGCTGATATCATCTTTCAGTCCAACTTTAAAATATATAGAAATAATGAACCATTAGAAACTTCTAATGGAACACTTCGTTAAAATTTGAAACCTGTAACTATACTGAATGAAAACAAACAACGTTATAGGAACATATTTACTCAGAAATCTATTCCTAAAAAGTTTAGACATAAAAATTACAATTTTTTAATGAATAGATAATTTCATAAATTAATAATAACAATAATGATTCATTGATAATTAATAAATAATAAGTATTCAAATTAAATAATATAATAACAAATAATAATAAATCAAGTCTCTTTTGCGTTCAGTTGTCATCGAAATTTGTTTCACTTCGCACAGAGTAGTCAAACCTGTTATTTTTGGTACATAAAATTATACAAACATTGACCGAATTATTCAACTACTTAACCAAGTGATGTAAAATTGTTATGAGTAGTATGATGCGACGAGCTACTGAGCGCATCCAAAACAAACACCGGTTAAGCAGTAGTGAGATGTTTAGTGTATATTTTGAAAAGTGTCATTCGGGATCTTTATGTTTTGTAAACGACGGCCCGAACATTTCAACAAACAATTATACAAAGTTTTCAAACACATCTCCGTATCGTAAATATCATTTTTAAGAAGAGCGCCTTTAACCGCACTCTACGTCTAAAGCTTTACGATGTCGGATCGACGACGATGATTGCCAAAAGGTCGCTTCCTACATTTTCCGCTTATTATTTGACGCGACCGTTTTAAATCATAAGCGCATCGCGGTGATTTATTTTTGATTCACGCGCGACATAATTATAATTTTGGAACGTTTTGGCGTCGAGATCTATTCCCGCTTCTTAAGTGCTTACTTTGAAATTTTGTTATAATTTTGTTACTTTACAATTTACAGGGTGTTTCAGAAATAGCAGATAACTTTAAAGGAGCATATGCACAAGGGGGCAGCTCCCCCCTTTCCGTATTTTAGTATTATGTTTATTACATAGCACTCTTTCTCTTATGGACACTATAGGGCCGTTGTTTTTATGTAGAAAGCAACGATCTTCCCCAATTCGTTTTCAAGTAAAAAAAAGTAGACAAGTTTTTTTCGAAATTTTTGTTTTTTATCGACGCCTCAAAATACCATGGGGAAAAAGAATTCTTTTGGTCTTTTTCGAATAATTGTTCGGGATTTGGGAAAATTAATGTTAAAGTTATAGAACGTGTAGAGGACTTTCCATTTAATCTATTATTCATATGGATTTGATGCTCCCAACCCACCCTCACGCTCACAGTGCCCTGAAAACTACCCAAATAAAAAAAAATTTACAGTCTTCAGAAAATTTACCGTTCTAATCATTTAATTCTCTTTTTTTCTCATAGTAGTCGTTATTATACGTCTAGTGGAATGTTTATAAACATTTGTCAGTTAATTCCCATTTGTTTAAACAAATTCTATTTGTGGAAATAATTCGTTTTTCTCGAAATTCCGTCTGAATTCTGTTTTCTGAGTTCAAAATAGCAGTTTATTACCTTACAGTGACATTATTCATTTAAAAAAATCGTCCTATATTGTTTGAAATCAATTGTAATTCATTTTAATTATACATTTCATGCTTGAGATAGCCGGCCTATATTATCTAATAAACCCACATTTGTTTAAACAAATGCCATTTCTTTAAACAATTTCTTTTACAATTGGCATAAAATATTTTTATGTAATGGAGAAAGAAATTTTAATAATAAAATTTGTTGAGGTTAGGAAATTTATTATTTTAAAAATAAATGTAACTCTCCAATTTACCGAAAAATATGATTACAAACCATTTCAATTTTTTCGAATAAATGATATTGAAAACGAATAATATTGTATTATTTAACCAATGGAAATCATCACAAAATATAAATGATGTCACTTGAGAATAACAGTTGACCAGAGCGATTTAAAAAAAAATCTGATGTGGCCAGGCACATGACTTTATCATACAATATATAAAATTAATAGTTTAACTGCATTAGATTCTATAGAGATCGATCGTGTTTGCATTAAAATAAAACGAATTAGCCAGGATTTGACAGATATTGACAGTAGGTATTGTCAAAAAATCAGCCTTTACCACTACCTACTGTCAGAAGAAAAATATCTGGCAAATCCTATATTAATGCAGACACGATCTCGATCAAATAGAATTTGCTCCTACAGCTAAACTATTAATTTTACCAAAATATGTCATAGACATAAATTATACAAAATTTTCTCTACTTTAATTTATTATTTAACTATTTTGGCAAAATTACAGAAATGACTTCTCATTTGCAAAATCGTTGAAAAATGCTAAGAGTTAATAGCCAGTTCCTTTGGACCCTTTTCAACCAAAAGCTTTTCAGCTCTAAGTTTGGTCATAAAACTTCTAAATATGAACTTTCGTCCCGATACCTTTAGTAGTATCTCCGGAATCGTCGGCACGAAAATCGTTTACACACAAATACACACACAGAAAATTTTTTTGTACCTTGGTCAAAAATGTTCAGGGGACCCATAAACCCCTATTTCCGCTAAAATCTAATTTTTTTTTGCACGGTTACAATACTTCATCATACTGCGTATGATAAAGTAAAAAAACGTAGCCAGTTATTTATGTTAAAAAATCTGATGTGGCCAGGCACATGACTTTATCATACAATATATAAAATTAATAGTTTAGCTGCTTGAGAATCGATAGGTATTGTCAAAGCATCAGCGTTTGACACTACCTACACTACGTCATTAGAATAATAGTTATTTATGTCACAAGTACCGAAAGTACGGAATAGCGCGACGAGCGGTGATGCGGCTTGTCACCGAAGGCGGAGCGTCGCCGTAGCACGTGAGCGCGTCGCGCTAACTAGTTTTTGGCAGGAGAGACAACGTTTATTGTGTTGCTTTTTGAGAAACATGTATTTAAAATAAAATAAATAAAAAATGGTTATATTTCTGTATAGGAAATGTTAGGTTGGTACCACTTTGACGAAACGTCAAGTTTAAAAAGCTAATTCAAATTCTGACATTTATATTTGTTCATGACACTGTAGATGTCACATCCGTACCAACATACTAAAATAAAACTACAGTCATCGCTATACTTTTCTACTCAATTTATCGTTTTTAGAATTAGATATAAAGACGGGTTGATATTTCTTATCAACAAACAATCAAATTGGTGATCTTATTCATTTGAAATTTATATTTTGTAATTTGCGGCACTAGAGCGGCAACGTTCCATAGCGGTTCTACAACCTCTGATGAAATCAGCTGTTTTCGAGTGTGACAGCACAAAAAAAATATTTGTCAAAATCCTGGCTACTATGTAGTTTCATATCAATGCAGATGCGACCGATCTCGATCAAATAGAATTTGCTCTTGCAGCTAAACTATTAATTTTACCAAAAAATGTCTAAGAGTAAATAGCCAGTTCCTTTGGACCATTTTGAACCAAAAGCTTTTCAGCTCTAAGTTTGGTCATAAAACTACTAAACACACACACACACACACACACACACACACACACACACACACACACACACACACACACACACACACACACACACACACACACACACACACACACACACACACACACACACACACACACACACACACACACACACACACACACACACACACACACACACACACACACACACACACACACACACACACACACACACACACACACACACACACACACACACCTATTTCCGCTAAAATCTAAATTTTTTTTTTTTCGGCATGATTACAATACTTTACATACTGCGTATGATAAAGTAAAAATATTTTTGGTGAATTGCCAACAACAATTGTTTAAGCAAATGGATTTTCTAAACAAATGTGGGTTTATTAGATATCTCGAACATGAAATTACTAGTTAATTTCTCAAAAAAGCTGACTTTTCTACCAGTATCAGGAAAATGAAAATGAATAATTATTGTTTAAGCAATAGGAAGTATTTTTTAATGAATAATGTTACTGTAAGATAATAATTTGTCATTTCGAACTCAGAAAACAGAATTCATACTGATTTTCGAGAAAAACGAATTATTTAAACAAATAGAATTTTTTTTAAACAAACGTAAATTAAATGACAAATGTTTATAAACATTCCACTAGCCTGAAATGATTAGAAGGATCAATTATCTGAAGAATGTACATATTTTCATTTAAGGGTAGTTTAAGGGTGCTATGAGGGTGGGTTGGGGGGCGTCAAATCTATATTAAATAATCTTAAGTTTGCCCAAACCCCGAACAATTGTCTTCTTCCCATGTAAAGTAAAGTAAAGACTTTACATCTTACATGGGAAAATGCAAAAGTAAACTTTATTGGTCTCTGTACATACAGTGCATATTGTACTTAGAAACAACGAGAATCAAATGAAATAAAATTCAATGCAAAACAAAATCAAGACAATCCATACAAATTAAAAACTAATATAAAACCAAAAACAAACACAAGAAAGCGAATGAATACATAAATCAATACAACGGCAATAAAGAAAAAAACGACTAGACAAGAGCAGTAAACTTAAGGCCCCGACAGGTACGGTTATAAATCAAAATTTCAACAACACAAAATACGTGTCCACTTTTTTGGATTTGGAAACTATTTCGGGGGCTCGTTGCTATCTATCATCACAAAGAATTTTGCAATGCATTTTTGAAACACCCTAATGGGCAGGCACCCTTCCACCATACAGCAAGGTAAAATTAGAAAACTGCCCCCCCCCCCCTTCCGATTTGAACTGGATACGCCCACATCTTTGGCCAATACATATCTGACCGAGAAACGATCAACAGCTCGACTTTTGGTGGCAGGCGGGGGAAATTTTGAAAATTTTTTATCGATCTTTAAAATTTCCCACATACGTATCATCAGAAGATCGATCTGACCGATCTTTTCTATCTGATTGATCTTCTCGAACTGCTTGATCTGATCGATCAGCTGTGTGTACCTCTAAAAATCCCTAACACAATAATTAAAGGTTAATGCTGAAATGCATTAAGTTTGTGTATAACAAATTACCAAAATAATAAATATAGTAATAATAATAAATTAATAATGCGTATAACAAGAAAAAACGAAACATTCAACAGTTATTCTTATAAAATAATGCTGCTCTTTGCATGCATGTGCTTATCGTAACTCATTCAGATCGATATGATTCGACGCAATAATTTTTGTTTTTATTATTCTGGGGGATTCCTCGTCAATGTCTAATTTTTTTTAGTATTATCTATTTTATTAAAGGACAATGCACAAAGCAACTCGTGTGATAACATTGATAGCTACCATGAGTCAGCTGCGACATACGGAACCCCGCTAATGGAGCAGATGCGGTGTAACGTACCTTTGAAACAAAGAAGTTATTATAAATTATATCCAAATGTTTAGTCTCGGCAGTTGTAGTTTTTATTAGTATTTTTTTCTCATGTTTATTTACTAAACACCATTTGCTTAAAACAACTGAAAACCAAATAATCTAACTTTGTCAACAGAAAACCTTTGTCACAAAGTAGTTATTATAAACACTACCGAATTGTTTAGTCTTAGTACTTTTAGTTTCATTTCTACTTATTTTTTATCTGTTTGTTTATTAAAATAATTTAGTTTAAACAATTTTATTGAAAAACTGAATAACTCCTTATACAGCGGATGCGACGGTACAAATAATAAGAAAAATCGTTAATATGTGTCACAGAAAGGAATAATATGTTTAGAAAACACGGCCATAGATTTGATCGTAATCTAAAATTCCGCTGATGGCCCGTTTATATATAAACTGGCGAGATACGACGCTTTGAATCTGTCCGAGATAAAAGTGTTTTTGAAATATAGTTTAAAAGTGAAAACCAGTTGTTTCCAAAATACATCCTCAATAAAATAAACTCGAGTAAATTTATGCTAATGGCGCGGTTTTCGAGTGTGGTTATTTATTAGCGTCCGGATTGATTAAGTGCGATTTTCAGCTGTTTTCTGTTATCATCCGTGTAATACTGAGCGTGTACAATAAATTTATTGCGGATTATTGCTTAAACATAATGTAAAAATGTTGTACTACAGCAACTTGACGATTGTTTCAAATAAATAAATATTATTTCAAATAATACATAATATGAATTGTAATAAATTGATGTACAAAAAAATACATATAAATAGTCAGCAATCACGTACCTTAGAGTGTCAAAAATTCTTAAGCTTGTCATTTAATGCAAATCTTTTATCAGTAACAATAGACAATATAAATATATTATAGGTACATGGTAAATCACATATTAACAAATACAATCAGCATAGAACAAGCAATAGTAAATATTGTTTCAAAACAAACCAAAAGTTCACTTAAAGTACATACTATAATTGACACGAACAGTAAATAAACAGACAGATACATGTTTTAGATACAATTTATATGCTATGTATGTACATTAATATGTATTGTTACCTATGTATTGTTATCATAATTTTCTTGTGTGTATCCAATACCCCACTGTTTTTAACTATTTTCTTACGCTTTGTATACATTGTTCCTACCATATGTCAGAAACCTTTAGGAATCATGCTGTTTTGACTTTTATCCCATTTTGGTTTCAACCATACGTACACTCCACTTTCAGAGTGGACAAAATATAAAGATAACATTAGTGAAAGACGTCGTTTAAAACAAGACCAGAATTATTTAACGCGAATCATTACAGAATTATGCGAGAACATACATACAAAATTATCCCTGCGAATCTACGTGTCGATTTTATAACCTCCTTTTTTTATGTCTGTTAAAAATACACCATTACGTTTAGACTCACACCGTGCACCGTATGATTAATAACTACGTTATGGCTTGTTCTGTTGCCTTTTTGATCAGCATGAAATGAGAACAAAAGAAAACAAGAGAGGGGAATCGAATGGTGTTGGTTTTATTAAGATCGAACAAAGCGTCAATGAGACTTGAATAGACCAATTTTTGCTAATATGTCGTGTCACCTAATCAGTTATTAATTAATTACGGATATTAATTTACATATTTCGGATCGGACTTTTCCACTTTTAGAATGACCGAAGAATGCTCGTTCGAACGGTGTTAGTTTCATTGCGATATCTCGCAGGGTACTCGAGTAATTAGCATTTTTCTATATACGTAACTTCCCATAAGGGGGGCTGGAAAAGCCGGCAAATTAAGAACGCAAACAGTCGTATAACACGCCGATCTTTGTCTACGCCTGCTATTTCAAGGCTGTGAAAGAAAGAAAAATAAATGACATAGTCAAAGAGGTGAACATGTTCTGTTGCTCTAGCCATCTTACCCAAAGCTCAAGACTTTAAGTAATGTTGTCAATAGAAACAAAAAAAGAAAAACGACAACAGAACCAGTATTGATAAACTGTTGTGCATTGACTCCATTATCAGACTATCTGACAAGACAATCCTCGGTCTACTTTTAAATGCTCCAGAAATTGCCATGTAAAGACAGAAAATGTGACCCAGTTGTTCGTTCCAGAAAACGTTGCGTTATAGAAATTGGTGTACGCTGAATTAAGAATCAAACGCTTTTTGGTCCTGTACTGACCTATCCTACGAAGTTTTGTTATACCAGGAAACCTATTTTGAAAAATATTGGAACCTCTTTTATTTTCTTCAGCCCAGTTAAGTGATTATCAACAGATTTGATAAAAACAACCAAATCGATAAAAAACACTCGCAGTAAACCATCATATACTTACATATATTATTGTATTGATAGGCAGTTCTATATTTCAAATTCCTTTTACAGTAAATAACTAGTGACGCTGAGAAAATGTATTTTCAAGTCGAATCTCCTTCGAACGTCTTCATTTGGAAGAAACCAGCCCAAAAACAAAATCTTGGAACTACCAGAACAAGGAGAAGTGATACAAATATTTCAGGATGTTCATTTCACTTCAACGCGACTAAGTAGAGTATTTTTTCAATTGTTCCCGTTACTTAGCGCTCTCATCGCCAGGTTTTAACATATTCTTTATAACAAACGGTTATTGGCGTACACGAAACCCAAAAATACAATGCCACCAACCGCACAATCACATCCCAGGGCTAAATTGTCACAACACAATTAAGAAATGGCGCAAAATGGCCGAATTTACTTAGCGCATCGGAAATGCCGATGACAGCGCCCCCTTTACCGCCAATTTACGCGCGAATTCTAAATCCGCGCGCACGTCTAGACCAATAACTCGACATTTTTACAATCGCCAACAACGTTGGCTGTAAAACTTAATCCGGTACGGATTAACCCCGAGATCGTCACGGATACAATTGAATCTCGAGCTTATAAATAGAAGGGGAAATATAGAGAGAAGGGCGACCGGGTGAAAGAAAGTAAAGCCTCAAAACTCCAAACAAATAAAAGTGTCGCTAGCGCGTCGAGGGATTTATACATCTGGACCGAAATTAGCAGCGGTTCGGCTCGGCTACGCTGGCCCGTTCACTCGCTCGTTCGCTCGAAGTGGAAGTGTATTAGCGGCGCTGATTAATGGCGCTCATTTGCCGGCTCGACAATTTGTAGACGTTTAGGAAAACGCCTTTTTTCGACCGTAAATCTCGCTTTTAATAGATCGGAATGTCGCCCATTAGGCCGTGTACCCGTCGACGGCTTAATCCCGACGCTGTGCGCCGATCGGCCGTTCGCACGTACCACCATGACTGCCGCGGCGACGACGTCGAGGACGCGGCGGCGTTAATTGACGAGATGGAACTCATTACGTGGATAGTTTCCGCTCCGTCATAAAAGCATGCGTGACGATTGGTGATTGCAAATGTTCTTTGCCGTGGATCGTTCTTGAATTTGCATTTGAAATAGAGTTTTAGAACTCAACTCGACAATCTTCGCATCTTTTGTTCGTGAGGTCGACATCAGTTATGCATTATTTAGGCTTGGACATAATAAGCAATTCCGGTGTCTAATCTGCGCAATGATCATATCCAACAACTTGTTCGACATCTAACATGTTACGCTATGTAATACGTCTTCCCCACTCTCGCGAGACAATGCATCATTTTTGAGTTTTAAGCAATTAATCAAAACTCAAACTTATATTTTGACTAAACGGATAAAAAATAATAGAACAATAAAATAGAATTAAATTAAATGTTCAAACAGCAATTTAAATCAAAGTACAAAATGATGCCCTTTATGAAAAATGACTGAAAAATGACAATGAATTAAAAAAAAATTAAATATGCGGTATGTTCTATTCGAAAAAGGAAATGTTACCAAATTTAGAAAGCACGTCTAAAACAAATTTTTTTTTATTTGTTTACGGTTGGAGAATTACTTAGTTGTAATTTTGACTAACTCTGTATGGATATGCACTATAATATTTGATTTATACCGCAATACATTATACAAAATAATAAGTATGCGGATATCAATTTTTGTCTATGGAAAATCATATTACTATGTCATATATTAGTATATGGTATCTAATCAGAATAATAAATCAATGGCAATTAAGAATTTTTTAAATATTTATTAAATTTGTATTTGTTATTCATTTAATTATTAATTAATAATAACCACAATTTCATGAAAGTGCCTATGCATACACACTATACGCTGCGGCAGCGGCTACTTCAGCGACGTCCATTCTCTATCACCTGCAGATGAGCACTGAATGCACGAGCCGAACCCCGAGACGGTGGATGGCATTCTTTTCCCGCTGTCTCACCCAGCCTCGCCGAACGTTTCGCCGATTTATTCGGGCTGAGTGTCTAAAGAGCAACTCGAATCGGTTTAGCACATTCGTTAAAACAAAAATTGTCTCTACAACGTCTATTTGGAGCAGTATACAGACTAAATGCAAATTCATCGTCCCAAAGATACGATGGGTAAGACATTACCATCGAATTACGGGACAGCCTGTACTTACGTTGCATATCATCATTGTTACCTAAATGCATTTTTCTTTAAATGCAGTCTTTAAAAGTTTGTGGAATAAAAGCACCATCAGCAATGTAACCGACATTTTTTGAGGTTATGTTAACATTTATAGCTTTTTCTCAGAATTATTTGTATATAGATCACTCAAACATACTATTAACGAAATAGACTTTGTACGATAAGCCAAGTCCGTCACATTATTATTATTTAAGAGTTTTAGGGCAATTTTTTTTACCAAAACGTCTAGTTACTAGTTGGTAATGCAATTGTGATTATTCAACCCCGCTTAACGGCGAAAATAGAAACTACATAAGAGACTTTTGATACCAGCGCTATATAGAGAATTATATTCGAAAAACTAACTCACCCACAGTTTCTGGGTCCACAATGTTTCGAAATATCGGTAGCACGAATCACAATTTACATCTGGGTGACAGGTAGAAGTACTAGCGGATTCGAGATATCGCAAAACTCGAGGCGAAACGTCAGATTTCTTATAATTGCGAACTTGCGTTCAATTACCGGCCGGTAACACAATCATGGGCATGCAACTCCCCCTAACGGCAACATTGAGAACTACTTAACACATACATCTCACCACATAGTACTTCGATATGCAACATATATTCGATAAAACTGTAGCACCGACCGCGACAGCTTGCGGGCCCGCAATTTTTCGAAATATCGGTAGAACGAATTACAATATAGATCGAAACACAACAAGACACTAGGGGTTCAAATTCCTTCGGAATGCTAAGAAATTGGAAAAAATTGGACCCGGTTTAACTGTTTTGTGGTCGGATGTGTAAACTGCGAACTTGCGTTCAATTTTCCGCCGGTAATACAATCGTCGTTATTCAACAAACACATTAGCTTGTTTTTGAAAAAAAAAAAAAAACACTATTATTGAAAGGTGGAAGTGCCGGAACGCATATAGTTTATAATTTCGTTAAACTGTAAAAAAATGCCTAAAAAGCCGGACACCTTTTTAAACTCCACGTGACAGAATGTGACAAACCAATCCATATTATGTATTGGCTTCGTGTCCAGTGGGGAGTGGGGGACTGAGAAACGATTTGGATGCCTGTGGCGGATAGTGGTTCCTTGATAAGATTCTGTCATCTGAGGACATGTTTTGTAGACAAATATGTGAC
Organism: Melinopterus prodromus; assembly: GCA_964023965.1. NCBI lineage: Eukaryota > Metazoa > Arthropoda > Insecta > Coleoptera > Scarabaeidae > Melinopterus > Melinopterus prodromus. Next base: position 18,933,927 of record OZ030393.1, read on the forward strand.
TTTTGTAAAACTCCTTCGATGTAACGAACGAAAAACCCCGAGTTAATTTCACTATACGCACACAACTTGCTTGTACCAATTTACGTACAGCAACAGCTACACGTACCTACCTACACGCTACGTACAGGTCTACAGCTACAGGTCCCGGCATCTTATACCTTACTAAGTAGGGAATTGCATAGTGAACAGACTGAACAGCGTCATCACGTGGCGACCTTAGACAAGTGCCACGTAAAAATGATCTGGGCTAGCCATCTCTTTCTATCTCATACGGTACAATCAGTACAATGGCCGTATGCGGTTTGACATTTTCATTTGAGATATCGTTTTCAATTAAGAAAACACTGCATTTCGCTATCTACCCACGTTAGTCAGACAGTGCCACATACCCCACATTATCGCTCTGTCTCTTTTGCTTGCGCCTGCCTCAAATCTCACCACCTAATGTACAGCGCGCGTTCTTTCCAGTTAGATTAGAGTTTACTGCGTAAAACAGATACAGAATCTCATTGCGCGACTGTAAATAGCTGCTGGAGTGGCTTACCGTCATTGACCGAAACGAGCCGGGCAGCAAGCGGGATTCGATGCTTCCCCGCTCTTTAAAATGAAGCGTACGCTCATGGAAAGGATAAGTGACTGAAGTGTCTAACATGTTACGCCCGCATCTAATAATCTCTTTCCTATCTTCAAATTCCAAATCTAATAAGCTATGCTCTAGTCTCATAAGTTAACCAACGAGCAATACCGCATTTAGTATGGTTGCAAGGTACGGGCAACCACACTAGAGGCGTTAAGTCGCATAACAAGCTATTGCACCATCTAACATGTTCGGCTACTAGCATCTAAGAAAATCAGGCATCTAATATGTCATCCCAGTATATTATAAATTGCCTAATAAGCTAATCCAACATCTTACAAGTAACGCTCGCGTCTAATAATCATTTCCTTATCTCCCAATTCCAAATCTAATATGTATATTATACGCGTATCTCATAAGCTGTAACATAAAGCCGTAATGTTTAAGATTAGCAGAATCTACAGTTACTAAGAGTTATCATCCACATCATACTTACCTGTCCAAGTTTTATACTACCACTATAAAAAAGCGAAATTAACCAACATTTGGTAATTTAATAATAAAACATTTATTAAGTAAAATATACAGAAATTTCATAACATAGAAACTCATACAAATTGCAAACTCAGGAATGAAACCGTATGTAATACAATAATACTATAATAGTATAAATATAGTTCTGTACTAAGCCTAAACACATCAATCACTCAACAAATCTTCGTCGATATTAATATCCTGAAACAAAAAGAAGACAAAATAACAGAAACGATCAACGTCTTTGATTGCTGATGAATAAAAATTTACATCCCCATATTCCAAAAAAAGCGCAAGAAACAAAATTCCTGGCAATTACCTATAATATAAACACATCCGCGTGCTCATTTTCTGAGACAAGAGAGAGGAATGTTTTGGAAACAAATTCAGGGAGCATAGTAACAAATATAAACACAAGCAAGAGGAAAAAATCGGTTGGGGGAGATGAGTAGATGGTGCCTTGCAGAACGTACTCGGATAGTTTAGTTTAGAAGGCGCCACCCGCATGCAAGGGGCGGACCTTACTCACCGTGGTATCTATGTTTTCGTCCAAGTTCATTCCCTCTAAATCCAAATCCAAGTCATCCTCGGTTATTGGTTGCTTGGGGATTGTGCCGGTGCCCATAGCTGGCGGCGCTGATTCGGTTTGGTTCTGTGGCTCACTAGATTTAAATTATAAAAATAAATGAGTCATAGTTTCCATTATAACATTATGCTTTGAATGGATAATGTTTTTGCATTATAAACTTTAAACAATAAGCCACAAATGCTGTCTCCCAATCTATTTGTAAAGAATTTAAAAAAAACACCACTTTTAGCATGAATCATATTTTTTAAATTATATTTTTAACAAGAAACTTGACATCAATTGAGTGCAGCAGAAGTATTGTAGCTATAATTAAAAAATGATATATGATGTGGCCAGGCACATGATACAATATATAAAATTAATAGTTTAGCTGCATGACAATCTATTCTATAGAGATAAATCGTAGGTATTGTCAAAGCATCAGCATTTGACACTACCTACACTACGTCATTAGAATAATAGTTATTTATGTCACAAATGCCGAAAGTACGGAATAGAGCGACGAGCGGTCATACGGCGCGTCACCGAAGGCGGAGTGTCGCCGTCGCATGTGAGCGAGTCGCGCTATCTAGTTTTTGGCAGGAGCGACATCAACGTTTATTGTGTTGCTTTTTAAGAAATACGTATTTTAAAAAAATAAATGATTTCTGTATAGTAAATGCTAGGTTGGTACAACTTTGACGAAAGGTGCGTTCCGATTGGTAGGTAATGGTACCTAATGGCGGTGGTAGAATACGAAATTATACTATTTCTTACATATCGTGATAATGACACATTATTTGCATGTACATAAACATGAGTCACTAGCAATTTTCTATTGGAAATACTATAACGGCGTCTGCTACCACTGCCATTATCACTAATGAAAACGCACCTTAAAAAGATAATTCAAATTCTGACAGATTTATATTTGTTCATGACACATCCCTACCAACATACTAAAATAAAACTACACTCATCGCTATACTTTATTTATAATTTTCTCAATGTATCATTTTTAGAATTAGATATAAAGACGAGTTGATATTTCTTATCAACAAACAATTAAATTGGTGATCTTATTTTATTTGAAATTTGTATTTTATAATTTTGCGCACTACAGCGGCACGTTCCATAGTGGTTCTCCAACCTCTGATGAGATCAGCTGTTTTCGAATGTGACAACACAAAAAAATATTTGTCAAAATCCTGGCTACTATGTAATTTCATATCAATGCAGATGCGACCGATCTCGATCAAATAGAATTTGCTCTTGAAGGTAAACTATTAATTTTACCAAAAAATGTTATAGGCATAAATTATTCAAAATTTCCTCTACTTTAATTTATTAATTAACTATTTTGTCGAAATTACAGAAATGGCGGCTCATTTCCAAAATCCTTGAAAAAGGCTTAGAATAAAGTAAAAAGCTAAACTATTAATTTTACCAAAAAATGTCATAGGCATAAATTATTCAAATTTTCCTCTGCTTTAATTTATTATTTAACTATTTTGACGAAATTACAGAAATGGCGGCTGATTTCTAAAATCCTTGAAAAAGGCTTGGAGTAAACACCCAGTTCCTTTGGACCCTTTTGAACCAAAAGCTTTTCAACTCTAAGTTTGGTCATGCAACTTCTAAATATGAAGTTCCGTGCCGATACCTTTAGTAGTTTCTCCGGAATCGGATTCACAAAAATTGAGTACACACACACACACACACACACACACACACACACACACACACACACACACACACACACACACACACACACACACACACACACACACACACACACACACACACACACACACACACACACACACACACACACACACACATACACACACACAGACATTTTTTTGTACCTTGGTCAAAAATGTTCAGGGGACCCAAAAAGAGCTATTTCCGCTAAAATCCCAATTTTTTTTTTTCGGCACGATTACAATACTTTACATACTGCGTATGATAAAGTAAAAATATATAGTTCGCCATTTTTTTGCCAAAAAAATCTCACTTTTCTGTTCATTAATCTAGGTGGCTATGATTTGGTGAAAATGGTCGAAAATTGTGAAATGAACACTAACTAAATCGCTTTTGGCCGATATTGTATTACTGGTGCCCTCTTATGTGATTTAATTCCCTTTTGACAATTTTTTCGATATTTTGCTGAAAATCATAGCGTCTTGAAAAAATATCGTTTAAAGCAGGGAAAGATCAGAATAATGCCATTACATCATGAAGTCAAACCATATCTATCGTCAATGTTCATCACGATGATTGTCGATTGTCAAATTGACACTGGCGACCTCGAACGTTATTCAATTCGTTTTTGGACAAGAAGTGATTTTTGCATATGAACCCACGAGTACACATTAAACACACATGCGGAATTATAATTATTTTACTATCATAAAACATAATTTGGCATAAGTATAATATGTAATGCCAAGTTATTTAAATAACAAAGTAAATTCGTATTCAATGAAATCCGATAACACTCTGTTGGAAACGTATTCAGTGGGCTAGTTTTCATTTGCTACCAATAGTGGCAGCGTTAACTACCCGGCGAATTGCTGTATTCTTATTCTGATACGGTCACGCTTCACTTGGCATATTGCAAAAGATTCGCTTGCGCGGCGGAATCTCATTCATCTTTTTGAAGCGAATGCGAGACTTTTCAAGTGGGGTGGGGATATCACCGGTTGCCCGTATCTATCATCTATGAGCATGTTTGCTTGTTGCCAAGAACAATAACACACGGATGGGCGTGGCCCATCCGTTCCCATACGTTTTATTGAAACGTATGGGCGTGGCGCGTGTGTTATTGTTCTTAGCAACAAGCAAACTTGCTCCTAGATTGGTACCAGAGGGCAACCGGTGATATCCCCACTCCATTCGAAAAGTCTCGCATTCGCTTCAAAAACATGACGAGAGTAGACACCCTTGGAGTCTACTCTCGTCATCTTTTTGAAGCGAATGCGAGAAATCGCGAAGGGACTGGGGTTGCTAACACGTTGCTAAGAACATTACAAGCCATCAACAAGCCAACTTGCCCCTAGATACGTACCGGAGGGCAACCGGTGATATCCCCACTCCCTTCGCGACGTCTCGCATTCGCTTTCAAAAGATGACGTGAGTAGACCCCCTGGTGTGGGAGTACTCTTGGAGTACCATGACTTGTGCAGACTTGTGTTTGATTGCTGGCCGTGATCAGTTCAGTTCAATCTGATTGGCGGTCATTGGTTATCATTTGGTTGCCGTTCGATTGCTCGTTTGACATCTGACTCAAACTGGTCCCACCAATAGCAAGTGTTTCAAATTTAGGATCAAAAGGATCCAAATCAGATTGAATTGAACGGATCGCGGCCAGCAATCGAACACAGCTTTTATTGTGCTTGGCGGCAGTTTGACATGACTCTAATTCACTCTAACCTATTGCTTACTCGTCGCGTGGTATTTTACCGCTGTTTAAAGTGTTAACCAAGTGTTACTTCTCGCCTCCACTTGTCACTTTACTCCATTCTTTACTCAAACTCAGTAAAATAGAGCCGTAAATTGTCACAATAACGCTGTCTAAATTGAAAATTTAGAGTCATGTCAAACTGCCTCCAAGTACCTCCAAGCACAATAACGCTGCCTCTATCGGTAGCAAATGAAAACTAGCACCCAGAATACGTTTCCACCGCAGTGTTATCGCAAATAACCCCACTCCGCCTCACCCTTCGTGTCTTTTTGTATTCGCCCAAGAATTTTATGAGGTTTAATTTTGTTCAGGAGCTAATATTTTGAAATCGCGGTAAAATACGAAAAACCGCAAAGCTGCATGTTAGGGGTGGCTTTTAAGGGGTTTATGACCACAGTAATCCTATAAGGGTGTTGGCATGTAGTTTCGACAGATACATGGTACATTTGTACAAAATTTAAAGTTTAAGAAGTCGGGTGGGTAAATTGTTCCCTAGCTCTTGGTCTATTATTGTTTATTTATTGGACATCACATAGATTAAGTTTTTGTGTTGACTGTCATCCTGATTGCAAATATCACAAAAATAATATTGGGTTAATATATAAGATATCAATTCAAATTTCAAAGATAATGTGATATCCGGAAAAACTTGAAATAGTAAAATCAAGAATACCCCAAACAATTGCACATTTTTAATTACTCTATTATTTATTTTTGTTAATAGCATATCTCTCCTGTCATTGTAGTAACGGCATGAGTTACCATCTGGGTTACTAAGGTTGCGTCTAAAAAGGATACACAACCAAATATAATTCATAACAGTTAGTCAGTTGTTACACCTGAATATTCAGGTGTTTGCAATTAAACTAAACATTAGTTCGCTCACTTTAAGCTTACATTGTTTGAAAATATGGACAAATCATAGTATACTCCAAAGAATCGGAATAGTTTAGAAACTTGAATATGTGCACTTCTTCACTAGCTGGAACCAGTATACTACATCCATATAATCAAGAATTCCATCGATTCACTTTCTGTCAAATAAAACAAGACATGTTTGCTATCCTAAGACAAATAACTTGAACGAGCATTGACTCTCAAAGCTATGATGAGAAAAACCAGTGGCAACTCTGTGATAACTGGTGCTACTGTCCATTGTAGTCTATGAATTAAATGTTAAAAATCCTTTTCAAGATAAAATCAAACAAAATGCATTCCAATAATGACATAAGATTTTCCTGATGTTCACTTACCCAGACTGCTGCCTCTCATAACTAAACTTCCCGCTAGCTACAGCCGCCTTCATCTCCTCAACAGGTTTCCTCTCATGATTTGGCGGGATATGCATTGCCATCTCGGCGGGTGGCAACCGCTCCCTCTCCTTCTCCATATATTTCTGCGTGGCGATCGCATCCTGCAGCCCCGGGAACAAATTCTCGTAATCCTTCGGATCGGCCAAGCTCGCACCCGCCTTCTCGTTAATCGCCGACAACTGCTCCCTCCACAACCCCACCACATACGAAATCTGATCCGGCAGGTACGACCTCGCAAAGAACGCAGCCTCCGGAAGACGATCAGTTTGGATCAAGATATCCATACATTTTTGCAGATCGCCCAAGAGGAAATACGAGAGGAATGATATATTGTTCTTTCCTTCCGTTAGAGTGGACTCGCCTAATTTTCGGACGAGATCTGCGTCTCCGGTACTTGTTGCGATTAGGAGTAACCCACCAAAATCTTGTGCACGTTGCATGCATTCTTTTGCTAACGGGAGATTGTTTGACGTCGCGGCTAATTCCCCAAGTTGGTTCCACTTCTGCGGGCTATTCGCTTCCACCGCTAGAATTTTCGCAGTTTCTAAATCGCCTAACGCGAGCGCTAAATCAAACCGATGCTCGGGGTCTGTACTAACAGCCAACGCCTGTTGTTTAAACCCTTGCTTCTCTAAGAAATGCGCGACACGCGTGCGATGTTCCTTCGGAATCGACGGTAAAACACGATCGGCGGTACCAAAATCGCGACGCATGACCGCCGTTTGATATTCGAGAACCGACAATAACAACTGATAAGAAACCACGCCCAATTCTTTATCGGCTAAGTATAATCGGTCGTCTTTCGGGACATAACCTAAAACGTACAACGGACGGTCCAAATGAGCGATCGTTACGATCTCGCCGCCAACGTAATAATTGATACGGTTGACCGCGTTGGTGTAGATAAAACAATCGCCGACCCATAGACCGGTGCGAACCGTCTCGGTGAGTTCGCCGAGGACGTTAAAAGCGGATTCTACGCCGTCTTCGGCAACTTGGTTCGCTGCGGTCGCGGCTACGACTTGGTCCTGGTCATAGCCAAGGATGAAGTAGCTGTCCTCGGTGGCCAAGCAGACAAGGCGGCCGTTGTCCGACCAGTAAACTGCGCGCGGTTGGATTTCTATGCGACGGACTAAGTCTAAGGAGTCCCAGTCGTAGAAGTTTAGACCGGAGGCGGATTTTACGCCGAGGAGGAAACCGCCAAAGATGCCTTCGGCGCCGAAGTCGGGTTTGAAGCTTTTCTTCTCTTTGAAGTTCTTGAAGATTTTTACGGTCGATCCGGATTCTCGGATTGCGTATTCACTCGAGTCCTGTAAGAGAAATAAGTTTGTTAGACGCAAATAAAGGTACAAATTTTAAAAAAATCGTGTGTCTGTGATGGAAATTGACAGGCAACATGTGGAAATACAACAGAGTGGAAAAGGGCTTTAATTAGTTAAAATTTATAAATTTAACGTACGTACTGCAATAATTTCATAAAAAATATTTAAATATTTTATATTATACGTTTTCTGACTGATTTTCTAATTGTTCCATAGAAATTATGGGATTATCAATATTTCTATAATAGCAACCACGTTTTTCTCCTTATTTTCTTCTAATTTAAATCTTTAACTTATGTGTTGTAAAAGAACTGGAGAAAATTTATTGAACTGTTTGGAAAGTCGATTCAATTCAGTAAAACAAAGGTCGAATAAAAAATACTGTTCCTAACACAAACAATTGTACACTACCCCTCACGCGCTCACAGGCACTTCAAATTGTATATGAGTGCGTTTACATCGAGCGCTAGCATCCGATCGAATTGGATCGGATTGAAATTTATTTTCGTTTGGAGAGCATTTGAGACGCTCAAAATGGGACACATATCAGCTGATGTACTGAGAAGCCTTTACCTGTCGATATTGACAATTTTTAATGTTAATTTGATAAGACATGACGTTTTTAAGTTCAAGTCGATCCATATTCGATCGGATGCAAGCGCCCGATGTAAACGCAGTCTATGACAGCTCTATGTTTGAAATTGAAAATGGTACAGTTTTCGTGGAATCTTTGAAAATTATGATATTAAATTCATGAGAAGGTAGCTCTTTATCTACTTACAAATACGTTACAAAAACAATATTGATATAGTTAAAACACCAGAAGATTTTGACAAAGACATTATTTTTATGTATCTCTCTGCAATTTAGACAGTACGTGTTAAGAATTGTTTAACGAGATTTGTAGATTAAGTTGGCACATTTCTGTATATTTATATTGTGATTGTGTTTTGTTTATAGATTTAGGACCGAAGAAGGCTAAACATGTTTAGCCGATATAAAATAAACAGCTATTGAAACAAGAATTCAGAAGTTTGTTTTCACTCTTTGACAATTAACGACTAACTTGCAAAATGGATGTTTCTACGTACCTATTAATTTTCGATTGTCAATTCGAATGGTTACTTTTTGTATCAGTAAGCTTATCTTAAATCTCAAATCTTGTGAACGATTTTTTACCTAATTTCAAATGTCGAACAAGTTGAAATTTTGCATGTGATACAGATTTTCAGTTCAAAATTATTGATAACTCCGCAAAATATGGATTTTGTGGATGGGTAAGGTAATAGGCTGAATACAACTAGGGACACACAAGTTTGGGCAAAAAGGTTTTGAATAAAGACAAGACTTTTTGTCAAAATTCTAGTAGCTCAACGCAATCCTAATAGTAACATAAATCTTAATTACTTGTACTTTTTCAAAGATTTTCTACCTTAAAGCATATGTGCAAACAGAACAAAAATGCAAAAACCTTAACGATTTATTCTTTTGAGTTCAGAGTTATATTGAGGAAAATGTGTTCAGTATTAAATTTAAAGACTATTGAATTCTGCAAAGATGTCCTAGTGATAGCAGAGATAACACATATCATTACATGTGATAAAACAAAGTTGGTTAAAGCATCAAAACAAAATAAGTAATAAACAAAATAAAACTGCTATAACCCAAATCCAATATGACGCCCATTATGAAATCAATCTATATTTAATGTAATATGAAATCCAATGGCATAACCGAATTCCTTGCAAAACTGTATCCTAATAATTGGTTCTCCAGTAATATCATTAGATACATTAAAAATTTCAGCCTTCTTCTTGAGTATTGATATCTTAAAAACTAAAAATGACAGCGTAAAACATCTACAAAACAAAATTACCTGCGCCCAGACGAATTCCTGCGCGCTTCCAAACGCCTTATTCCTCAGCGCCATCGCCGTGTAGATAATATACTCCCCGTCGCCGCAAACGACAACAAACCTCCCGTTCGGATTATGCTGAATCGTCTGCGGGTAAATCTCGCAAGCGCCCATATCCTTAACGGCAACGGGCAGTCTCTCCCCATCGCGAACCTCCGCACCCTCAGGCAACGCCTTCAGATTCGCCTGCTGCAGCTCGGAATGCCTCGCCCAAATAATCTTCCCACCGCTTGCGTCCATAGAAACCGCAGGCTCTTCCCTACCAACCTTCACGAGGATACTCCCCTCGTCGTAACCCAACGCGACGTTATTCGATCCCTTCAGACAACAGATCGTCCAAACCCTCTCGAAACCGTAATTCAAACTACTCTCCAAGCGATTTGTATTCGCGTGCCAGATCCTCACAGTTCCATCCTCGCTTCCGGTTAGTACTACGGGAAGTTCCGGATGGAAGCATACGGCGCTGATATTCTGCGCATGGCCTTCTAAAGTCTGGACGCAGGTCTTGTTCTGGTAGTCCCAGATTTTGACGAGGCGATCGTCCGCGCCGGAGATTATGTAGGGTTTGTCTCCGCCGTGATAGTAGTCGACGCAGTTAACGCCCTTCTCGTGACCCTCGAGCGTGAAGTTGGCTGTGGACGCGCCGAGCTGCCAGACTTTGACGGTGCGATCGAGGGAGGCGCTAGCGAACGTGTTGTTATCTTTGGGGTTGATGGCGATCTGCATGACGTAGTGCGAGTGGCCCTCGAAGACCTGCTGGCAGGCCCACGACTTGTCCCAGTTCCAGAGTTTTATGAGCATGTCGTCTGAAATTTGGAATGGACGCGTTAATTTTGGTACATTGTTTGGTGAAATTTTTTATGAAATGAATTAAGAGATTTTTTTTTTTTTTTTAATTTATTTATTGTCCCAAAAAGACTACAAGTCCATAACAGGATTTGATAATATATCACAACGTAATGTAACTCTAACAATATAAATATACCTACACAATACAAACATTCACAGAGATCTCATTTTAATTAAGTGAGTTTTCACAGCATTTTTGAAAGGGGTAACATTTTTTATATTTTTAATGCAGTTTGGGAGGTTATTGAACAATTGAACAGCATATGTGGTAATGCGCTTATTGCCTACATTCGATGTATGTGGTAGAATAAAGAAGTTTTGATTAGTTCTAGTATTATGAGTATGTATATCACAGTTGATTATCAAGTTGACATCACTCTCAATCAATTTATGTTTTATTTTATAGATTAACATTATACTGTCTAAGTTGATCATTTCTCGTATTGTCAGTAATTGCAGCTCATTGTATAGTTCAGTTGTATGTGTCCTATGTGGTTTACAAAACAAAATCTTTAAAACACGGTTCTGAGTGACCTGAATTGAGTCTATGTCTATTTTCCGGGTTTGACCCCAGAAAGCGCACAAATAACTCAAGATGGAATAAAAATACGAATAGTACACCATATATCTAGTACGAGTATTGAAATATTGGGCATTACGTCTTAGGTGGTAACATAGAATATTAATCCTACTCTGCAAACTTGCTACATGACGCTCAAAGTTTAGACGATTATCGATTATTAACCCTATTAACCGTAATTAGTATTCTACAACAAGAACTCTTAAAGGTGACATCAACAAGAACAAGAAAAACAACAACAAATCTCCAAGAAGGATGATGGAAAAACATTTAAAAGAAGTATTGCGCTGATATGAATTGTTTTATGCTGTTTTTATACATTTGATCAGTATTAATTTTTACCGTTTTTTTTTAAATTCTTTTGGTTTTTTTGACTAGCATCAAGTGGAGTAAAAACCCATTTTATATCTTGAATTCATCAGGAGTTAAAATTAATCATATCGATTTGATTTTTTTTTGTCAAAATTGCCTTTGGATGCAAATTAACATACATAACCCACACTTTGGGTGAAGATTTTTTTTACAAAAACATTACACATTTATTTTTAAAAAAATCATATCTTACTATACAAAACTCAGATCAGTGCCAATTTCACAAACATAAAGTTTATATAAAAATGATCTTTTTTCTAGTAAAGACCAATACAAAAAACCAGAAAACATGAATGATGCCAGCCTGAAAGGTTTTCTGTGGTTTTTCTCACTCTACGGTGCAATGCTGGTTGACATATAACTTAAGGTTCCGTTCAAAAAACATCGCAACTCCCAAACGAAATACTTAGTTTCAATGTTTTTTTTTTTGCTGGGAGTGGTCAGCCTGTCCCCCACCAACGTCAATCCGTAGTCACCAGTTATAGGTGGTGTTTAGAGCTCGTGACGTCTGGTGTCTACACCGGGCAGCAGTAGTATGGGCAAATAGATACATTACTGGCAATTACGCTTTATTATCGCAATTATAATTTTTGGGTTAAAATTGCTCTTAAATAAAAAAATCTATTTTTGTATTATGAGTTGGGCTAGATGTTTTATATTTGAAAAAAGCGAAAAAGCCAACTCGTTATTTATCTAAGTTACACTGAAAATTTCATAAACTTTGAACAATAAATAACGCTTTTATTTGAAAACGCGTTTTAGGAGCGGTAGAACTGGGTCCTTAGAGGCAACATACACCTTGTCTAGAAAAACATTGGAGTTTTAATTTACATTTTATTTCGATAGTACTACATTTAAAGAATGTTCACTGAAAACTGTATTTAAATATTTTCGTAAAACATCCGGCATTATAAATGTGAGAAGTTGACTGCAAGAAAAAAACAACGAGTCTCAGTAGATTGCCAGTACCTTCGCCAATTTTTTGTTGAATTTGCCAGAGTTATACTGCATTAGTTCGACAATAAGATGAGTATTCATATTTTTCAATAAACAATGATAGTTGGTGTATTATATATTTCGCTTTTTTTTTGTCTCAGCAAACACGTTCTCTAAGTCGGTGTAAGAAATATTTCTGAAACTTCTGGCCTGATCTTGCCGATTACTCTAATAGTTGTAATCTATACTATTATCTAGATCTAGTCATAGGATTCTCTTGATACACTGCTTTGTTGCTTAATAAAATAATAATAACTATTTTTGAAAACCTGTTCTCAGTAGATTTAGCCTCCGCACATGTTTTAATATTTTTAGTTGATATTTTGGGGGCATATACTTCATTAGTTGGGCACTGACCTGAACTTTTTATTTTTTAATAAATACTTACTTTTCCACTCTATATATAAATTTTTTTAATTTTGACCTCAAGGTTAATTGCCCATAAGGTGTATGTTGGATCTTAAGGCATGTAATCAGTCCGACACCTTGCATCTCCCCATATAGGCATAAGCTACAGGGGATATTAAAGCATTGATTGTTATTATTGACATCCATTATATAAACTGGATATCAGTCTGTGATAGAATCAAAAAGACCATCAGACAAAAAAAAAATGTTTTTGTAAATATTGGAATAAATAATTTTTTGGTTTTATATGAGCAGTTTTTTATGTACTTATGACAAAAACATTAATAATTTTTTGACGATAGGTACACTATTATTTGCTGAGAATCAAGTTGTTCTAAATTTATTTTTCCAGCGGAGTATAACAAGCAAATTAAGCTATAAAACAGGACCCGTCAATAATTTCAAAACAACATTGTGCCGAATAAATAGCGCCCATATAGGATGGTATGAACTAATGAGTGTACTTTATTTGTAAACCAAAAGATCCCCCGGGAATGTGAAAGATTTTGTACCAAAATTGTGACTGTCGTGAATAGCATTAATTACGTGTCCTGATCAATGCATATCAAATTAGGTCAGTACATCTTATAACAGAGACTTTGAACTGTACTTTTTTCAAACTGTTTAGCTTCAAACATTTTTAAAAGACATGAGTTTTTAGGAGGGTCCAGTGGAACTCTGGGCAACATTATTTAGAAAAAATGTTAATGAAAGCTACAAATCTATTTAATTGCATTCTCTTATAACTTTTGCATTTTAGTGTGCTTATTGTTGAGAACACTATTAAAATTCCAGACTTTCAAAATATGAAGAAATAACTTTACGGACTTTTTTTTTAAAATAGGGATTCGTAAAATTATAAGACCTATTATCGAAGAAATTTCAAAAGAACTTACCACTGCATGTTAAAATATACGGCTGTGTTGGATGAACGACAATGCAACGGACATAATCGGAATGGGCTTCGAAAGCATGAACCCTATCGAGCGTGTTGTAATTGAAGACACGTATTTGCATGTCATCTGACCCGGTGATGATCCAGTTCTTCCTCGGAACAAAAGTGGCTGCTCTGACAGGTAAATCGCAGACTTCGAAAGTCTTGACAAGTTGCTGCGTCTCATGGTTCCAGACATTTATGTTTCCATTGTAGAGAGAGCAGAGCATCCACGGTTCCGTGGGGTGCAAGTCGACGCATTTCACCCTGTCGGACCGGGCTGTAAGCCTACGTTTTATATCGAGTCTCAATGGCTGAAAACGACACGTTCGTTATTACACAAAAGTACGCGTTTATTACGAAATTTTTAGGCGAAATATTAAAGACTGTTATTTTATGAGCGTACTTACCATTTTCTTAGCACCACCACTTGTTTTTATTACTTAAATTAGGTGAACTCAAAAATCACAAACACATCATCTGTCATTCAAAACAAGACGTGGCCGGGATGTTGCCAACCTAGCGATATAAAAACAATAAAATAGAGTGTTCGTTGATAAGTTACTGATTAGCTTTACATGGAAAATATAATACGTGCTCGACGTTTTAACGATTGTAGGATGTCTATAATTATCTTAATTGTTTAATTAAATATTATGTTATGGAATTATTATGTATAAAAGACTGTGGGGAAAGTGAACACTACTCCAGTGGTTCTGCACCACATTGCACTCACAATTGCTTTTGCAAGAGTGATTTATAACGATTTATGATTAATTCTAGCGATAGTATTATATAAATGAGTGATAATAAATTATTTTTGAATTGTTGTGTAGGATTGTTATTGCTTTATAAAGCGTGTCTCGTTTGGGGACTATCACTTGTTGTGGGGCACTGGTCGGTCGTAAAAATCCACAAATGTCAACAATTCAACTTGAAAGTTAACTGTTCACCGCTAGATACATAGATTTATGAGTTCTTGTTAGCTTTATTTTTAACAGGTAAGTACAGCGTGCCGCTAAAACGTAATTTTACCGGTTAATTCGACCTTAGACCCCGTTTTGTATGCATAATTAGACGTAATGACTGTTCGGGATAATGAAGTGTTTGCTAAAAAAAGCGCGTTATTAAGAAAAAAACTGGAAAATAGAATAATTTGTTTGAAATGGATTGGTTCAACATTTATGATTAGCCATTTTGCTTTGCGGACGTAGTGGAGACGCTGTTTGAGAATCGTCTTTTATCAGTTTTAACGCTCCAGTCGGGTCTTTCTATCGTCGTTTACGTTTTATTTAAGCATTTATACAAAGAACTTAGGTAACCATAGCGGGTTAACCGGTACTTTTGATCATTGAACTTAACTAACAGTGAATGTATTTTTGTGTTCTGTTAGAATGTCTACCAAGCGTAAAAGGGCGCCAGCTAAGAAGGCAGCAGGAAAACGTAACAAGAGGAAGGAAGAGAGCGATGTTGACTCAGATTTAAGCGATGTCAGCGAGAATGAGAATGCCCCACAACCTGACGAGGTGCTGATTGCTGGCCACGGGGATGTGCTTGATGAACCAACACAACTACCTCAAGAACTACTTAAGACTTTGATCAAGCCTGCTGGACAGTTGTTCCTCTTCGGCAATGTTAATTGGGATGTCGCAGGACGGAAGGAGACGAAAGGCCAAAAGATTCTACCGAATCTTTACAGTCCGCACAGATTCACCGACCTAAAGGTTTGTGGTGTACTTAGTATTGCTAAAATTATACGATTATTGTGTTTTTTGATATTGTATGCACTTTGGGATAATTACGTATTGACAATTTGGTTTTACTTATGTTTTATTATCTGGGATTGAAGTTATTTATATCTGGGAACAATTTACTATAATTTTGCAGGTGACGAATGTAAAGTGATTACAAATTGCCAACAGAAGAAACTTTGCTAAACTTTGAGATTTAATGACTTTTGTAATATTTGACTCACACTGATACTCTTCCACTATAAAAAAATCCAAAATTATATTTTTGATGCTAGTTTGATGAGATATTCTTCGGCAAGGTTACAAAGCCAAACCAATTTTTTTTTTTTGGGGGGGAAACTCATAATGCGTTTTTTCTCATCTATAAATAGAAACAAACCTTTTATTTTAACCAACAATTATGAAAAAATAATGATAAAAACCTGCAGAATCTCAAAGCAAACACCCACTTACAACAAACAATTTTTGAATCTGTCTAACTTTTGAGATTTTGTTATACCATCCATAGCTGCTCTAATGTGCAGCTGGACACCAAATATGCAGTGGAAATTTGAAATTGTGCAGTGAGAATCTTATATTTGTGCAGAAATTTATGTCTTCCAATTTCTGGGTTTTATAATAATTTTTCCACGTTTACAAACAACAATCAATCCATCCAAGAATGTTATTTCTAATAAACTTTTTTTTTAATATTTTGTACATAAAAACTGCCTAGGTTTGATAATTTATAACAGTTGAATTGAATTTTCTACAAACTTTAGCTTTGAATTTGTATGGGTTTATAATTTTGTTTACATACTATGTCCCTGAAGTTTGTTTGGTACTGGGTGGCATATTAGACCGGCAGAATGAGATTTGTATTTTTTACCACTTATAGAGATTTTGTAATTTCCCTCCAAAGATAAACCTAAATGTGAAAACTTCATGGTGTAGAGAACCCACGTCCATTAATTTTTTTAGATAACGTTAAAGCCAGTGCTTATCTTCAAAAACACCACTCTAACGGGATAATCCCTAAGAAATAATCATTTCTTCCATTTCTGATATAGAACCAGAAAATCATTACCAAAAAAAACAAACCGTTCACTATTTGTAACTAGTTCTAATGCAGTACAAGCAGGGTTGTTCTAAAAAACATTTTTTGTATTTTAAACAAAACAAACATGTTTTTTTTTTATAAAATGTTTTTTGAACGAAACAATGTTGTTAAACACTTTGCAAAAAACATGGTTTAAACATGAAATAAAACATGTTTTAAATCACACACACAAAAAAAACATGTTTTAAACAAGCAATAAAACTTGATTAAACATGTTTTAAATTAAGCAATTATTTTTATGTACATTTTAATCGGCGTATTTTCATTCCTTATTTTACTTGCAACCCATTTACAACACAACATTTAAAACAAACTCTTTCAAAAATGTTTAAAACAACATAGTATATTTGTTTTAAAACACTGTTTTAAAACAAATATGTATTAAAACAAATGTTTTTAATATAACAACTGTGAGTACAAGTAATTTCGATCAAATGGAATTAGCTCATGCAGCTAAACTATTAATTTTACCAACAAATGACATTGAAATAAATTTTACAAAATTTCCTCTACTTTAATTTATTATTTAACTGTTTTGACGAAATTACAGAAATGGCGGCTCATTTGCAAAATCATTGACGAATGCTAAGAGTAAACCTCCAATTCCTTAGGATCATTTTGAATAAAACTTCTTTCAGCTCAAGTTAAGTCATGAAATTTCTAAATATGAAGTTTCGTCCCGATACCTTAAGTAGTTTCTCTGGAATCGTTGCCATAAAAAACGTGTACACACACACACACAGTAGTTTTTTTTCCCTTGGTCAAAATTTTTCATGGCACACAAAAGAACATATTTCCGCTAAAAGCTCAAACTTTTTTCGACACGATTACAATACTTTGTCATAATATGTATGAAAAAGTAAAAAAGAATATGTCTGCAGCAATAAATTAACTTTGGCCCTATTTTGTTGAAAACATTTTATGAAAATTTTAAAACTGAATCTATGCGATGATTTTAGATTGACAAAACTGTTTTAAAATCCTGAAATGAGCATTTTATTGGAACATAATGTACAATTTAACCTGCCAATTCGTCAAATAAGTTTTGGGAAAAATTATGGGAAATGGGAAATTATGGGAAAACAGCTTATTAGAGTATCAAATTTTGTACAGTGTACAAAAATGAACAATTTAACCTCAAAATTCGTCAAATAACTTAGGATTAAAAAATTATGGGAAACATGTAGCCCCAAGCACAAATAAAATCAACATTGAAAATACTAAAGCCATTTTTTTATTACTTTATTAAAATGTCCAATGGAGTGGAAGTATTTGCCTCATTTTCAAATTTTTTTATTATGCATATTTAGAAAAATGTACTGATAATTGTACTGATAAAACTGATACAAAGTACAGCTTATTAGAGTATGATATACTAAATAAAAAAATATACAGTGTACAAAAAATACCTAATACCTGACAGTTGTTCTTAAAACTTGTGTTTTGAAATGATAACCGGTGATAAACACAAATGGAATTTGTAGGCTGGGTTCGAAATCAACCAATGTCACAAGAAATACATGTTCTTTATTTTTGATGTGCAGGCAGATTGTGAAACATTCAAGGCATTCAATTATAACCTGAAATTGTAAAAACCCATAATTTTAGACATTTTTTACTTTTTAAAGCATGATTTTTCGAACCATGTTTTCTATATCAACTTTTTTATTCCTTGTGGGCGACATATCGGATTTTGACACAATCTGATACTCCTATTTGTTCTGATAAGAAAATGTATGCGATGATAGTTTATTAGAATATTTGTAAAAACAGTTTTGGTCATTATAAATGATTGTAGTCGAAGTAAGCCATGAATTTTTGTCGCTCTACACCAACAACTGTCAATCTTGAAATAGGTTATGCAAACAATTTACCTTTTGCGTGTAGAGCAATTGGTATTCCATTCCAATAGAGCCGCAAGCAAATATTTACATTTAATATCATGGCCTACATCGACTACAATCATTTATAATGACTCGTTACAATATAACAAAGCCTTTGGATATGAAAAACGGCAACTAAAATGTCTTATTAACGCATTATTCCGGATAGGTAATTTTTTGGATATTTTTTACTATTTTATCTTATTTTAATATTATTTATTGTTATAACTTTAATATATGTAATAATAAATTTTATACATTTCGAATCATAACAAAAAAAAATACGATTACTAATTCGAATTTTGCTTTTGCAGGTGCGTTTAGCCGTAAGTGGGTGTGTGGCGGCCCACAGTGTCATCGTATCGGACGAGGGAAAAGCAATGACATTTGGCCGCAACCAATTTGGACAGCTGGGCGTTGATAGCACTGCCACGAAGGAAGCTCCGACAGTCGTTCCCGCTCTGGAAAACATGAACGTCATATCGGCGGCTTGCGGCCGCAATCATACCCTCTTCTTGACCGATACCGGCACCGTATACGCCTGCGGCGATAACCGTTCCGGACAGTGCGGCGTCGGCAATCTGCAACCGCAAATTCTCACACCAACTCGAATCAATTACAGAGGACCACCGATAGTTAAGGTAATGTTGAATTACTTATGAAATTAGGAATTTTTTTAGATGACAATTTTTGATAACCCTTTATACTGTTTGTTTTGACACTTTTCTTTTTTAAATATTGTTTATAAACTCATAAACTTTGATAAGATTACTGTGTTTACATTATGATAGCGAGATAGCAAAATTTTAAATTGTTGAAAATGTACACCAGTAGTTGGGTTTGCTTTTTATCAGATTCGTGAAGATGGAACATTAATAATTATAATTAAATAATATTGATACTCGTCATGATGTTAAGTTTCTGATTGTTGTAATTTTAAGTACTTATTTCACCCGTTAAAGTGAGAAAAAGTGCCTCAATTCTATTTATTTAGTGGTCAATTGTAGCTGTAGCCAAAATTTGGCATCGGCATCCTAACAAAAATGGAAATAACAGATTTTAATAACATCATGGTTGAAATAAAAAAGACACATCATCAGATATAATGGAGGGTGATATTATCAAGGCAGGGAAAGAAAAAAAGATGAGACAAGAAATAATAAAATTAATAAATAAATAAATCAATAGATGAGTGTAGACTGCCTACAGTTTGGAAAAATTCTCTTGTTATTCCTATACCAAAAATTGCAAACACAAAGAAATGTGAACAGTTCAGACCCATCAATACATTGCCACTCCCCGAAAAAAACATGTGAATACACATAAAAAACAATTCCTTCTGCATCAATATTTTAATAGAAAACCAGTCGGGTTTTAGAGACAAAGATTCATGTGAATCATCAATTCAGCTGGTTGTGTCTGGTTGGAGGGAACTGATAGATCAGAAGAAAGTGATAGTGACTGTGTTTGTAGACTTTAAACGAGCAATTGAAACTATAAACAGGCAATTAATATTAAAGAAACTTAAAATGTCCGGCATAGGTGACACGGCTTTGGAGTGGTTTCAAGACTAATTGAAGGACAGACATCAGCGAATAAAAATAAATGAGTGTATTTCAGATAAATTAAGTGTAAATTATGGGGTCCCACAAGGATCAGTACTGGGTCCATTATTGTTTATTACTTACATTAATGACATTAAAAGCTGTTTTGAGGAAAATGTTATGGTTAACCTGTTTGCTGATGACACAGCAGTTTCGGTTAGTGGGGATTCATTAGATGAGGTCATGACCAGAGTGCAGCATCAGATGGATCATTTTGAAGTGTGGTTAAATGAAAACTTTCTCTTTGTGAACACTAAAAAAACAAAATTATGGATATTTGGAAATTATGACGGTAGTTTGGAAGAGGAGAGTGAAATTGTTCGATGAGGAATTAGAGTATGTGACGGAAGTCAACTACTTAGGCTTGTTAATTGATGATAAATTAAGATTTGGTAAGCATGTCGATTTTATAACTCAAAAAATAGCTAACGGAGTAAATTAGTATAGAATTGGGTATCATTTATCTATGTTTGCGAGGCTAACAATTTATAAAACAACCATTGCTCCGCAACACACGTGCTGCAACAGGTATTTATGTTAAAGTTGCAAAAACAACGAGAACAAAGAAGTCACTTTTTCATGATGGTATGATCCTGTACAATAGCCTGCCATTGTTTATTAGGTCAATAAGGAACATAAAGGAATTTAAAATGATACTCTGTTCATATATAAAAGCACATTTTGGGTAAGATGTTGTCAGTTGTTAGTTGTATTAGAGTTGTATATTATGGGGTGGAATGGTTGTCTTTGTTTATATTGGAACTGGCACAAAGAAATAAGGTGTTTAGTTATTAGGTTGTATTTTGGAATTTATGAGTGTTATTGTTATTTTTAGTATTATTATTATTGGTTTTTATTATCTGTACTTGTGTAATTATGTATAGCAGAGAGTTGCTAAATAAATAGATATACTACTTGCAGCTTTATCTTGTTGTGCTGAGGAAAAAGCATATTTGAGCAGTAATTAGTTGTTTGAATTCCAGTGTTTATAAGTTTGTATTTAATATTTCATCCACAAACAACGTACTAGTCAGTCATTCCAAACGATACAGCTATTTCATTCATATAAACTTTTGGAACACAAATTTTGGAACAAATTAATAACGCAGTACTTTTTTTACGAAGAAAAAATAGATGAAAAAATACAAAGGTTTGATGCAATGCATCAGACCATTATTTTCTTTAAATATGAGTAGTCTTTAAGGAATTTGACGCGAATATTCTAAAAAAGAATACAGTAGAGAATACAGTAGAATACAGTACAGTAGTTGTTGACTTGACAGACTAGATAGTGAGCTTCATTTTGTATCCAAGCTACATAATAAAATATGTCTGACTCAAGTACGCAATGAAGTAAAGTTTTGAGTGACAAAGCATTCATTTCCAAATAGTACCAGCGCTTGTAAACTCTTACAAGCAAAACAGCTAAAAAAAGGAAAAACCGTCATATTTACTACTTCAATAATTGTGTATTTTGTAATGCATTGCACGAGACTACCAGCACACTCAAACTCCCACAAAACCCTATAAAACTCATCTATTATCATTATTCATAAACATTCAATAATCTTGTATTATTTCCTGCTGTTCAGGTTGGTTGCGGAGCGGAGTTCTCGGTAATCCTCGACGTCAAGGGCGGTCTCCACTCGTTCGGTCTGCCGGAGTACGGCCAGCTAGGTCAGAACACCGACGGCAAGTACTTCAAGACGAGTACCAAGCTCTGTTTTCACTACGAGACAAGCCCGAAGCGCATCGTGTTGTACATTGAGAAGAGCAAGGACGGACATGTGTCCCCCGTCGATGTCACTGAGATCGTCGACTTCAGCTGTGGCCAGAACCACACTGTGGCTATCGACAGCAAGAAGAGGGCGTTCTCATGGGGATTTGGCGGATTTGGTCGGCTGGGTCACGCCGAACCTAAGGACGAACTTGTAAGATATTATGAGACGAATATTTTTTTTTTGTTCAATGTTTGCCAGACGTTATTTTTCTCCTTACATCTTCATTCTTTTCTTACCTTTTCGCCATTTATTTATAGTGTTTCTGTTTGTTTTCTTATTATGGCCCCTCACCTTTTGCGTTTTCAGTTGGTAATTTGTTCACACTTAATTTTGCCTTTTACTTTATTCCTTTGTTTTTTTTTTTATCACCATTATTGTCCTTTTATATTTCCATGTTGACCAATTCCTTTTTCTGTTCATCCTTTATCATTTTATTACTCTTGACTATGTTTTTCTTATAATTTTCCTCGCTGTTCGATTTTTCACTTCACTCTTTCGTTTCTTTTTTTCTTATAGTATTTTTCTTGAATGTTTTTTCAGAATGATAAATCTCACAGAACTTATTTTCTTATAGGTACCTCGCTTGATCAAATACTTTGACTCTCAATCACGAGGCGTCCGTTCTGTCCATTGCGGGTCCACATACAGTTTGGCTGTGACTGATTTCGGAGCGCTGTTCATGTTCGGACAGACAAAGCGTACCGGCGAGGCAAATATGTACCCGAAGCCCGTCCAGGACCTAGCCGGATGGGACATTCACCATGTTGGTGCCGGTTTTACATCGATTATCCTCGCCGCCGACGAGACTGTCATCGCGTGGGGCGCTTCTCCTACATACGGAGAACTTGGTTTGGGTGAATTTACCAAATCCAGCACCGTTCCAAAAGAGGTAAGAATAATTCTTGTTACTTTTTCCGTTCCTCTTCCTTTCCTCTTTTGTTCCTCTTCCTCTCCTCTTCCTTGTCTCTTCCATTCCTCTTCCTTTCCTCTAGCTTTCCTCTTCCTTTCCTCCGTCTTTCCTGTTCTTTTCGTCTTCCTTTCGTCTTCCTTTTCTCTTTCTTTCCTCTTTCTTTCCTCTTCCTTTCTTCTTCCTTTTCTTTCCTCTTCCTTTCCTCTTCCTTTCCTCTTCCTTTCCTTTCCTCTTCCTTTCCTCTTCGTTTCCTTTTCCTTTCCTCTTCTGTGCATCTTTCTTTCCTCTTCTTTTCCTATTCCTATTTCTTTCCTCTTCCTTTCTTTTCTCACGTTTTTTTATTGAACTGGTATTATAATTATGCGTTTTTTTACAGGTTACACGTTTGGGTGGTGTGAAGGTCATAAGTTTAGCAATGGGCCTGTCACATACTCTGCTTGTGGCGCAGAATGAGACACCAGAACAAACTGAGAAGTTGGAATCTTTCGAAAAATTTGAACCGTAAATTGTATAAGAATAAAAACTGACTGTCTTTCTTGTAATGGAGCACGTTACTACTGCCCTTTTTATGGTTTTTAATTATGTCTAATTAGATATGCGTAAGTTTTATATTTCCAGTATTTTTAAATATATTTATTTAGGATAAAATATAGATGTAACATTTTGTTTTTCAGTTTTTTTTTCTTTTGTAATAGGTATCGATTTGTTTACATGATACTTTTTTGGATATTAAAGTGTATACCACTAATGTGTGTGTGTCTTATTTTTAAAGAATGTTTGTGCCTTATTTATATTAGTTGGTGAGTCAAATATAGGTAAAGGTACGTAAAATTGGTGATAGTTCTGAGTCTATGCCAAGACTACAAGTGTAAAAAGTTTATACAAATACATTAAGCAAAAAGGTAAGCAATACATTGCAACATTGTTCTATTCGTACCAATTTTCGGTGCAATTTTCCAAGAGTGTACAGCAATCCTAGAAATAAACTACAAAGGTTTTGTCACATAATTTATGTTGTAGTACTCGTGGTGGTCACGCTTTTTAATATTAACAAAACAGCAACAAGCGTGCATGATATAGGTATACCTACATACTATTTTTTTTGTTTCTGAACATTTATGATCAACATCCTGAATAAAAATATTGATTTATTGACTCTTTTTGCTTCTGTTTGCTTTTTGTTTTTTCTTTAATTTAATAAAAAAATATTCTTTTCTTCGCTTGTCACTTCATGAAAATGACAACAAACAGAACAATATTTGTTATTGTTTACATTCGCCCTCCATATTGCACTCATAGCGTATTCTTTTGGTAAAATTCGGGCGCACCAGCGCACAATTTTGTATTTCTTTCCACGAGCTCCTGGAGCTCGTGCTGGCGAGTGCAATATGGCTCCAACGCGTGTTCTGTTGGGAGCGCACTCGCTTGCCCTACACTCCTGAAAAAGTGCACCAGTTCGCTCGAGTTTTGCCAAAAGAAAACGCTATGAGTGCAAAACCGGTTGCAATGGTTGTTCAAAAGAACACGATAGACTGTGTGAGTGCAAATAGCAGAACACAAAATTGCATTCCAGTACGCACATAGTTTTTACATTTTGGGTCGCCATCATATTTCACCGCAATTACAATTCTGATAATCGCAAAGCTTATAGAGGCTTATTGCTTTTCCTATTGGTAAAAGTAGTGCGCAAAAGTTGAGTGCCCTGGTGCAATTTTTCACGTGAGTAGGTCAAGCGAGTTCCCATCGGAACTCGCATTAGAGCTCTCGGATCTCTTGGCGAAAAATGTTCACTGAGTGCAGTTTCTGTTGCAACGGTTTTCCAACAGAACACTCAACACTTTGCGAGTGCAACCAACAGAACACAAAATTGTGAAAACGCTAAAAGATATCACGGGAAGTGAGTTTGGTGTGAATCCGACAGTTGCTTTCTTTTTATTGTGTCTATTTCAATAAAAAAATAGTACCGATTTGAAATATGTGACCCCAAAACCCTTTTTCTATTAACTGTATATTGATAGGGCTGATAGATACTCTTGTCCCATAGACGTTCGAAGATCATTTTTAATAATAATAACCTTTAATTTAGATTTAAGGTTGTAGGGTAAAAAATAGTAAGCTTGCGAGTTCCTTAATGGTATATATTTTCTCAATTACCAATTTCTAACAGTTTTTCAAGGCACATAATTGATCATAACGATCAACCGTCAAGTGTCTATGGTATTTATTTAGTAGTTATTTAGTACATCGCTTGAAAAGGAAAGTGGTTTATCCGGTTTTCAAATTTCAAACATACTACTCAGGTCACAGAAGCTACCTATACATAATTTAAGCACTATTGTCTCCTATAAGACTTACCAAGTGTGTAAAAATTGTAACAGTACAACAATTATATTTAACAACACTTTATCAGTACAATTTATTGGCAGCGAGAACCAGATAAACTAAATTACAAGTTTGGTGCGAGACATGGAAGCAGTATCTTAAAAAAACACAAATTGGTCCACCTTAGAATAGTTTCGATTTTCGATTGTTCGAATTTGACTATGGCTACCGAACAAGTGCGATTAGGTGCTTTGGATTATGTGCTATTAGGGGTTGTTCTGTTGATTTCCGCTGGGATTGGTATTTATTACAGATTCACAGGAGGAAAGCAGAAAACCGTAAAGGTATGTTTAGAGATAGTATCTATTAGAGTGAGGTTTTGTGTAGCTGTGTGCATTTTATGATAAGATTTTTTGATATGACTTAAGTGGCGTGTTCACATTTATTATTGAAATACTTCATGTTATCATGTTAGGACGATCTTTACATCAAATCATTAACAGGCATATTGTCGATATACGATTTTGTATTGACGGAAAAAATTGCGGACTAAATTAATGACAACTGAGTTCCTTGGTGCTATCAACTAATGGACAGTAGGTAATGAAAAAGTGGACTCGAATGAAATTGAAATACCTACATAGTTGAAAATCGCTTGGAAAGGCAATAGATATCACTCTTATTAGAGGCGAATGATAGTGGACGTTAAATAAAGCAAAATTAAATCACATTTAATTTATTTTAATACATTAGCTGTTTTTAACCTGCGCGCGCACATTTTAGTGAAATTTTCTTTATTCAAAAATTAAACGCTGCCCCCATGAAAAAATTGGGAATAATTTCAAAAAGCGTTCGTGACATGTTGATCCTTTTTTGTCCTGTTTCGTATTTGTTGGCATCTAACAATTACGACGGGGACCTACAGCTTAACGTAAACTCACCGGCAAAACAAAAAAGGCAGCACCTATAATTTTGCCAAACTTTGAGATCCACAACGTTTTACCAATTTTAATGATTATTTCAGTAAAGAAATTTATCAAAATTGTCACATAATTTTGTAATTTTGAAAAATAAATAAATGAAAACAGATAATACCGGGAGACCCCGGAGAACCTGCTCAAGTTCCTAAATTACGCCACAGGTTGTCACAAACTTAGACTTGGTGGTCGACAAGAACTCTGTTAAAAGTTATATGTATTTCCATCATTTTTTGGATTAATAACAGTACCTGAGTTCGTAAAAGATACACAGTTACAAACAAGTGTTTCTCATTTTAGCTTTGATGTTTATTATCATTTTTAATCATTGATACATTTTGATGATTTTATCACCACATAACATTAACCACATGTCTCAAAAAATCTTAAAGCTTGTTATACCGGACGTACCAACATGATGTTTTCGTGGTCAAAGTTTGGGACAGGCTGTGGATTTGTTAGTGGAACTTATCAGGTTGTCTTGCAGCAGAGTACCTACTGCTTACGTCATTTTACTTCTTAACATTAATATTTTGAACCATCCCAATATCTGAATATTTATAAAAGATACAGTACGAATAACAATTTGAAATTTTAGCTCTAATGTTCAATAACTTTTGTGGTCTTTTAGCGGTTTTGACTACTGCACATTGTAAACATTAAATTAAAATTATCGCACGCCTTTACAATATTGGAAGAAAATAAAGATATTTTTGTTTTGTATCCTTGCAGTAATTTAGACTTCTGTTTTAATGGCAGTTTTATATTAACTTCAGCTAACCAAATGGAAATTATTGTGAGTGTTAGTAAAGTTTGTTAAATCGATATTTACAAATTACAAATATGTGGAAACTTTTCAATTTTGTATTAATTTTAATTAAAAAGATTGCTCAATTTATTTATTCTACCCCGGAAAGTCATTTACATAAAAAACAATATTTACTAAAAAAATAAGATAACCCAATTAATTTTTGTCAATCAAAAGACTTCTTCTTTCAGGAATACCTTCTGGCAGATAAGAATATGTCCATTCTACCAGTGGCGTTTTCGTTGATGGCGTCCTTTATGTCGGCAGTCACCCTTTTGGGCGTTTCTAGTGAAAACTACATGTACGGTGCACAGTTTGTAGTCATAAACATATCATATGGTTTGTTCACACCTATAGCATGTTACGTATACCTTCCAGTGTTCTTCAGATTGCAAGCTACCAGTGCCTATGAGGTAAGAGTAATGGGTCCTGAAGAACACGTCTTCATCAGTCCGTATTATTTGCTTTCTAAAGAATATATATTCTAAAGAATTACATTATATGATTTGTTTTGAAAATGTGTACAAAATTCAAATGTTCAGTAAGAATCAAAACGGCATGTGTTTTGGGTGTCTATGATCGAAAGGATGTAGTAAGAATTTATTTTATTGTCTTACAATATATTAAGTTAGATTAAATTATTGGCTATGCTGATAAGATAGTTGTTAGTTAAAAATAGTGATTTTTTGTGTGTGTTATGGGATTATAATATGATTTCAGAAATTCAGTAGGTATTGTCATAGTTTTAACTACTGCGGTATTTATAGTCGTTTATAGTCATTTCATTGTTAATAACTCACATGTTGCCCAGGAGAAAGTTTTTGAAAAGTTCTCTATTTTTATTGCTGGGATTAAGTCTATTGCCCTTTCTTTTTTTTTCTGTAAATTTATATAAGATAATAATTATATAAGATCAATAATTAAAATGTCATTTATAATGAACTAATATCCGAGAAGACTAATTTTCGAACATTCTACACAAAATTATTGTTAGTGTTAACCTTGTTCTTTGCTTTTAGTATTTGGAAAAGCGCTTTGGAAAAGTTGCAAGAGTAATGGCGTCGCTCTGCTACACTATGCAGATGATTCTGTACATGGGCATTGTCCTGTATGCCCCAGCGTTAGCATTTGGTGCATTAACTGGTATTTCGAAAGCTACTGCAATTTTAACTGTAGGTAAGATTCAGTGCAAATCATGGAGTGTGTACCACTGACATTAAAATACAACTGCTAGTGTGGATGATACTAAGCGTAAGATGTGACTAAAAGTAACAAGTTACTAAGGGTATGGTCCGGTAACTATTTTTCTGTTGTGCATTTGATAAGATGCATTTTCTGATATGAATAAGGATTGCAAAGATTTATATGGCCAATATGGTTAACTGTATCATCATCCTCCAAGCTCAACTTACTCTTATCTTGTAGAGACGAAGCATTAGCAGGCAGTGCCCTGAGAAGACAACAATCAGTAATTTAACATCTAATATAACCAGATTTAACCACGATTCGTTCCAGTAATTTCCCATCAATACAACTCTTAATCGAGAGTTTGGTCACGTTTCTTACGAAGGATCGATTCGGGCGATAATGTTTCCCTTAGAATGCCTGGACCTCAATATAAGAATTCTCCTATAATTACGTTTCTTAACATTGCGACTGTATTCAGTGTTTAACGACTTGAGACGCAAAGACTCAGTATAAGTCAGTATAAAAAACGCGGTTAATGGTGAAATCAGAAAGATAATGTCGGAAATCTGAGAATAATGTATAAAAGATGATACAGATAAGAAAGCAAGAGCCAACTGACTATATGAATGGAATATTAGTTTGATAAATATTAGTTAGTATCATTGAAAACAGTGGCGGACACTGTCAGTAGATTTTCAAAATACCGGGACAATGTTAGGTTAATGGACAATGTTCCTATACGAGTTATCGCAGAAGAAATAAATGTGAACAAAACCACTGTGCTTAGAACCAAAAAGAAATTTGACGAAACTGAGACGATTTAAAGAAAAATAGGCACTGGAAGACGAAACATTTCAAATGGTGAACAGGACGTACAATTAGCCGATTTTCTTCGGGCCAATCTTTTTCGAACAGCGATTGCGGCTTGAATAATAACTAATTTCCCAGGATCTACTAGAACTGCGAGAAGAAGAATACGCGAGACAGAACTTTTTTTAAATGATAGGCACAAGTTGGCCAGGATACATTTTGCTCAACAACATAATGCAAATGTGGATTTCTTGGAAAATGTAGCAACGGTCGGGTAAGCACAGACCTGATGGGCAACGATTTCAGGAAGAATTTGTGCTTAGGGTTAATCTTCAGGGACGATTCTCCGTTAACGTTTGGGGCTGGATAAGTGCCCAAGGGCTAGGCATCTGTGTGATTATTGAAGGAAGGCTAACTGTTCTCGTTTATAGAGATACCTTACAACGATGCATGTTGCCGTCGGTGACGCAAGTTTTTGGTGATATCTTTGTGTTTAATTTACAGTGATTGTAAATTATAAGGGAAGATTTACAAAGCCAAGATTTTTTCTGTTGCAAAGTGTATTTATTACCTTTCAATTGCCGCAACTGTATATACATACTAGAAGTTTGTTGTAGACTTTTTTCACCAAAGTTTGCTTTCCTGTAAGAAGTACAACAAAAGCAGCACACCAGAAATCGACCACAAGTTGCGACAATAAGTTGTCAAGTTGTCTGGCATCTAATAAAATTCTAGTATGTATCGTCACCATTCTAGTTCCCAGCAACAATAGTCACTATAACAAGATACACATCTCAGAGGAACATCAAAAGGACCACTCGGAACAAAAAGTGCAAGGCACGAACAACTGCGATGAGACCTAAGATATATCAATGGAAATACTTAAGAGCTAGACAGCTATACCCAGTCATACGACAAAGATGTGGAGTGCTGGATGCAGTTCATCCAGCATAGACGAACGATTACCTACGTAATCATAATGACGAATCGTAGAGCGACTACGATCGCCAGCTATGGAAAGCCGGAAATAGTTTTAGGCAGACTCCCGAATCGACCGATGGACTCCTGGTGCTCAGAATCGCAGGAAGCATGTACACCTCACCTGATATTTGACTGTTTACGTCAGAGTTGCTTGGAAGAAAATTTTGATGGTTCTGCCTGTCACTACTTTTTGGAAATATTCTATGCATACATAGATATCAGTGGTAACAAACACTGCTTGCAGTATAAATTCATATCAGCATGACTACATCTTGTCTGTTGTTAACTCTCTTATATCAATCCATAGGTTTATCAAAGAGCTATCGTCAAACTTGACCGCATCAGCTTCAAGTAAGAAGGGTGTCATCCATCAACACCAAATCGATCCCAGAAATGTGCGTTTTGATCCTCTCATTTCAAAACGGTATTGACAGTGTATTCATGAACTTTTTAAAAACTCGAACCGCTTTGAAAACGTTATCAAAAATCAAAACGACATGTATACATAAGTGCTAAATGTTGTTCGATGTTCTATGTAAACAAAATCAAATCATAATATGCTTTCATGTACTACAATTTATTGTAAAACCAACATACAAGCAAAAGCAGGCAGGATAAATGCATGCGTTCATCAGATTTAAAAATCATTATGCATTAAAAATAGAAACCGTATTACCTACTAACAAATACACACCCAAAATATCATCTGTAGGTTTGGTATGTACATTTTATTCTACAATTGGCGGGATGAAAGCAGTACTTATAACGGACGTCTTCCAAGCATTGCTGATGTTCGCAGCTGTCTTCAGCATAATCATAATCGCTGCTATCAACGTTGGTGGTTTGGACGAAATCTGGAATATAGCAGAAAAAGGAGGACGAACAGAACTACTTAAGTAAGAGTTAGAGCTAACCATGGCAGTTATAAATATTCAATAATTTGTATATTGCAGTTTTGATCCAGACCCAGTAGTTCGTCACTCGTGGTTCTCCTTGATAATTGGAGGTGGAATCACTTTTCTTACACTGTATGGTGTCAACCAGACTCAAGTGCAAAGATACCTTACTCTCAAAGATCTGAAATCAGCCCAAAAGGCCTTATGGTTGCAATGGCCAATATTGAGCGCAATGAGTGTAAGTACTTCTTTTGCAGGATTATCCATATACTCAAGGTACTACAAGTGCGATCCTGTGGCATCTGACAAAATTGAATTTACTGATCAGGTATACTTTTTCGTATAATAACAAACATTATTTTGCAATGAATAATTTATCTTCTAGCTTATGCCATACTTTGTTGTTGATACCATGGGTCATATACCAGGACTGACTGGTCTTTTCATAGCTGGTTTGGCTAGTGCAGCTTTGTCAACTGTGTCTGCAACTATTAATTCCTTAGCAGCAGTGACAATGGAGGACTATTATAAGGTAAGGAAATTGTACTAAGCCTAAGAAGTTGTTCTAATTTTTGTCTGAGTTTCAGCCCGTCTATCAGAAAATCTATTCATCTGAACTGCCGGAATCCAGAGTCGCGTTGTATACAAAGATAGCAGCTCTGATTTACGGGTTTATCTGCTTGGGGGTTGCATTTTTAGCGGAACAACTTGGTGGTATCCTGCAGGCTTCATTGACAATCTTTGGAGTGGTTGGTGGACCACTTTTAGGCCTATTCTCTCTAGGCATGTTTACGACAAAAGCAAACCAGCCAGTATGTAAAATTTGCCACTTGTCTTTAATGATAATGAAGGGGATTATTGTTTGTTATAGGGTAGCGTATTTGGTTTATTAGTGGGGTTGGCTTTGGCTCTCTGGGCTGGATTTGGAAAACCTAGACCAGCAGCTGAAAAATTACCGATATCTATTGAAGGTTGCCAAGATGCTGATTTATTTAATCTCAGACGTGATGCTTATGATTTGTATAATGTAACAAGGGATTCCACTGATGAAGAGTACGTTTATATAATTATTAGTTTGAAATTTATTTCATAATCTCATAATTATTATTTATTTTAGAGAATATTTATGGTTGTATCGGATTTCGTATTTGTACAATGGCGTCTTAGGTTTACTATCAGTGTTCATTTGTGGATATGTTGTGAGTTGGATCGCTAGTTTCTTTATAAAAGACGGTGAAAAGGAGCACGATCCTAATTTATTTATCACACCTGTTCGTAGAAGACTAAAAAAGCAACAGAATAAGTTAGCGGTTCGTAAAGATAACTTAATTAATATTTTCAAATATAACTTTATTAATTGTTTTCTTTCTTTTCAGAATAAAAATGATTCCAATAGTGTATCCATGGTTTCTAGAATGTAACAATAATATAATGTAAATTGTAAGTGTATAGGAAATGAATTGACCGTATATACTATTACTGTGCTGATATGGTG
Organism: Melinopterus prodromus; assembly: GCA_964023965.1. Taxonomy (NCBI): domain Eukaryota; kingdom Metazoa; phylum Arthropoda; class Insecta; order Coleoptera; family Scarabaeidae; genus Melinopterus; species Melinopterus prodromus. Next base: position 18,966,266 of record OZ030393.1, read on the forward strand.
ACTTTTTTTATTGTAGCATTAATTGTTTTAAAAATAATGCATTTTTTAAGTAATATACGTATAATTACTTTTAGATGTTGCATGGATTCTCTGGTGTTGGTTTGGATGCACAAGAAAGCAAGACAGAGTATGGAAACAATTGAAATATATCGATATTCCATTGAGATTTTATTTTTGTAGGAAATCTTTCAGCAGTTTTATACCAAGAAATGTATGCAATTTTATGTTTTAAACCGTTAGTATTGGCAGTTATGGGCGAAAAATTCTTATATAAAAATTGCCTCTAACGGATCCTGAATTATACCATCTTTAAAGTTGAACTGGATTACCAGCATAGAAAATACACCTTTGCTTTCTACCTATGTTGTCTGATATCCTATATTGACTTTGTCCTAAACTAGAAGTACTAGCAGTTCACTCACTGTACTGCTTTTGACACATTGCACAGAATTATTACTTATTTAAGATCCTAGTATATTCAGCTACCTGTTTTATTCTGAATAGTCTATCTGATATGTAGAATGTTAGCAGCTGGATGCACTATAAGGGTAGCATACTGTTTAGTTTGTTATTCAATCTTCTTGTCAATTGTCTGTGTCACATCAAGAAAGATTGTTGAGTAAATAAACTTTTCTTCCCATGCTTTCTCTATTGTATCAATTATGGTGTGGACGAGTTTCTCTAAAAGCAAATAGGCAAATTGGAGTTACTATCTCTCTCTCTAAATTATAATTTTCAACCTCGTCTCTAGCATCTTTTCAAAAAGCTTTGACATAATTGGTAATAGTGATATTGGGCGATATGAATTAACCTTTTTCGGTGGTTTGCCCAGTTTTGGTATCATATAATAACTTCTGCTACTTTCCATACATAGGGATATTTTTAGTGGAAACTGCATTTATTAGATAGGTACGTCACCATATCAATACATTTCCTAAACATCATATCCAGGTGCCTTCTTTGAAGTCAGGTTTGTTTTGATATCTTTGACAACTTCCTTCCGGGCGACTAGCTGGATGGCTCCTACTTCATAGTTTGTAACTTTCTCTGCGATTGCCTCTGATTCAATTCTGATTGGGCTGGAACAATTCTGTTAGAATTTATGTAATAGTGTCTGCCGTCTGTTTATTGTGTCTTTCACACGCGTCATCTATTCGTCTTATGGGTGGCACATGCATTTCTTCATCTGGTCGGGAGTAAATTTTGTTAAGAATGATTCCAACAATGCTAATTTTACCGTTTGAATTTCGTGTTTGAGTTGTTGGTATTTATTGGGCAGTATTGTTTCGTCAGCTGGCTCTTGTGAGTACCGCCATCTTCTTTCAGTTCGTCTTTTTTGTTTGACCATTTCGCTATTTCTATAGGATAATTTTTTCCAATAGTTCGGCGGGCGATTTCTTTTGTATTGTTCCAGGCTGGTTTGTGGATGGTGTTAATAAATTTCTAGGCTTCAACTTACAGTTCATCCCAGGTTTTAAGCTGGATTCTATTTTTTAGCTCTGATTTAGCAAAGCCATTTTGTGGTCCATAATCAGTGTAAATGTGACTAACCCCGAACACCGTGCAGTGTGTTCAGTTCAATGCTGACCTATTGACAGTGCACGACGCCAACACCCTTAGTTTGTTGGACTCTCGGTTAGGGTTGTAACGAAAGTGATCTTGCAGATGTAGTTGCGGATGCGAAACAGAAACAGAAATAGAAGTTTATTATTAAGTTTATTAAGTTTAGGATTATTATTAATACAGAGATTATATTTCAATATTTTAGTAAAAAACATAAGTAGAATTAATGTAAAATTGTATTTTATAAACAATAAAATGTGTTACAGTTTTAGGTTGATGTAGATCATTTGCATTTACTTTATCGGAAACATTGCAATATCATTTGATCTACATTAGATGAAGTTCTCCATTGACATTGGTGAGAATACAGTAGCCAGGATCAAATAGAACACAATGTGTTTTTCAATGTTTATTAAACTGGGTGGCTTATAGCCATCAGCAATAAACCATAAGCTCCCCATTCTAATAAACATTGGCAAACACATGGTGCTTTATTTGCTACTACATTATATTGCTTTTTTAAATTCTCGACTTTTGGATCTTGTTTTATTTTTACAAATAAAATTGAGACTGTATAAAACACAAACCTCATATAAAAACGTTGGGGTTTTCCATAAAAATCAATACTAAAACTCTGCTCCACTGATTTTAATCAATATTTCACTTAATGCTAATTTATTTTAAATAGCTGCCTTCCACTTTGGTTTTATTCCATGTGAATAATATTGATCTTTTGTTGACTTTATACACTTTCTATACTTTATAATTCATTAATATAATATTATACTATAGTGAAACCATAATATTTGTCTAAAATGTTTTAAGCTATTATCATGTTCATATCTGCTATATTTAAGCATAATTGTTTCTTGTGTTATTATTTTTAGCAAATTTAGTATTATTGTTGAGCATTGTTTATTAAAGAGGTGATAATAAAATTGACATTTGGTGCACCCCTAACAAATACCACGTAATAATGTAATGGTACATTCTAGCGCAAAATTTAACGTTTTTTTTATTGCACAACATTTAATCGAAGAAAACGATTTTGGGAACCTTTTTTTAACTATCTCCCATATCTACATCTTTCTTCCAATATTTGTAAATATTTCTTTTCTGTCGAATAGGTACCCACATTACTCCTCTTTAAAATTACTTATCATTGGTTGTGATAAGCTTAATAGTTTTGGATATCGATACAAATATGAGTGGACATGATTAAAACTTTGGGAATGTCGTTACACGTCGAAAATTTAAGCACATTTTTTCAGAAAAACTAACCGAACGCTTTTAGAAATTTTTGCGACATTGTATTCGCAGAATGACTTGGTATGGCTCAGATGTCAATAGATCTCAATCAAATGAGAAATAATTGAAATTATTATTCACTTTGACGGTCGCCCCACTTTAGACTGTGGAAACGTTCAATCTTCAAATTTCTTTCTGTCATTTGTATAGTGTACTCTTTAAATGTTTTGCAATTAAAATACGCGATTAAATTCATTTATTTTTGAAATTTTACACCGGATCGTTCCCCTAACAAATATTTGCTTCAATGACAATTCGGTTATTCTTTTTAAACATTCTAATATGTATCCTTCAAAAATAAGATCCAAAATAAAAGAAAGCTCGAAGTAATAGAACCTCCCAAGTAGATTAAAACTTACTTATATCAGTGAGGATATCCAATATTACGTATTCGGATCTGGTTTTCATTTGTTCTGTTTTTTCTTATATCCTATTGTTGTGTTATTCTATTATCATATTCTTCGGTTGTCCTTACAAGACACGAAGGACAAACGAACCAACGTTTCGCATAACGTAATGCGAGAACGTCAAGCGCAAATGCGGAGAGAAGCAAAAAAAACGTGGTCCGTGGTACTAACCGGATGAATCTCAAACTGTCAGTGAGAACCGGATAGAACCAAACCAAATCTGGTGTTGAACTATCCGACCAGAGTACAGCCAATAAAGCGTGTACGTAAGCTGAGCGTCAACGTGCCTAAAGGCACTTCTACAAACGTTCCGTTGGTCAACTGTGCAAACATGAACGCCGTTCCTCGACGTCGGCGCATTTTTTAAGCGAATTACAATCCTCCGACCTCCGGCGTCATTCCCAGCTGATTGGGATCAATTAAACGTGTCAATACACTGTATATTCGGGCATACGTATGGTTTGCGTATAAAATAACTAATATTTATTAAGAAATAATATCTAATATAGGTCTTTTATATAGTGGCGCAAGGTCCAATTGCAAGGTCCAATTGACAGTGGTTTAAAGCAGGCAAGATCACTGTAAAAAATCCAGGACAATATTTTATTTATTGAAATAAAACATAGATAAATATTAGAATTTAATCCAACATGGCTAGTTTTTTTCTGTCTATGGGTAGCCATGACTGCAAAGGTTCCCTCTTTCTGTAATTTTGATTATACCTTTCTATTTTACCGTTTGTTGGATAGTTGTTCTGGAAAATTGATTATCCATATTTACATAACTTTATAAATTATAGGAAGTGTGACGGAAATTATAGGAAGAGTTTTGGTGACGATATCTCTGTATTTAGTTAATTTTTAGGGGTATAGATTTTAATGTTGGTATACCTAGACGTAGAAGGTCATGTCACATGTGCATTTCATACAGTACTTGCAACACATGTTATGATGTGTACCCAGCCTACTATGACTTTGCGAATATTAGGGTGAATTCCAGATATTTTACGGTTGATTAGAGATATCGAAGAAAATTATTAAAAAATTTATTCATAATCTAAATTTTACTTGGAATACCGACTTTTAAGCAAAATGTGCACTCAAGTTTTTACAGTTTTCTCAACTATTCCAGTATTTGTTTGAAAATTTGTGAGAGAAAAATAGCAGAATTTGGAAATGCGATTTGAAAAGGAAAACAAGTTTTCTAATACCTTATTACAATCTTCATAACGTAAAATATATACTTTTCTATTTGAGCATGTTAGTTATTTAGAAGAAAAAGATTTGTACAAATTGTAACTTCTCACATACAATGTTTTTTTTTTGTAGGGGCTATGTATAACCTACCATAATATATAGGTACTGCCATAATGTTAAAAGTTACTTCAAAATAAGTGGATAATTAAACTAGTGTTGTAAATTGGTGTTGCATATGGTCAACAGTAATCTGCAACAGGGGGATTTTCCAGAAGAACTGAAGCTAAGTACAATCATACCTATTCAAAAAGTAAAAAACTCAAAATTGATCGAAGATTGTAGGCCAATTAATACTTTACCACCTCTTGAAAAGTTATAGAAGTTGCAGTGTACAATCAGATCGCTGATTGTTTTCAGGATAATCAACATTTATGGAAAACCAAACGGGTTTTCGTAAAAATATTTCTTGTGAGACTGCCTTACAGTTTGCATTGACGAGATTAAACAACAATGTTGATAATAATTTATACACCGTAGTTGTTGTACGTGACTTAAAGCGAGCATTTGAAACAATAGATCGAAACATATTACTAAAAAAAAGTTAAATATCTTGGTATAAACGGTCTGTCGCTCAGGTGGTTTACGAGTTATTTGGGAAATCGTAGACAGGTTCCTCAAATTGGAAATGTACGGTCACAAGAGAGGAGTGTAGACACTGGAGTCCCACAGGGTAGTGTTCTGGGTCCGCTATTATTCATTGCATACATCAATGATCTCCAGAATGCCGCTGATTTTGATCATTAGCCTGTTTGCGGATGACACTTTAGTCGCTATACAACAGGAAGACCTAAATGTTACATTGCATAGAATGAATTGCGAATTGTCAAAGTTTTATGATAATAAGCATAAAGTGAATGTGAAAAAGTCCAATGCTATGATTGTCACAACTAAGTATTGGTATAACCAACTTAACATTTCTTTCATACATTAATATTAGTATGAACGCCCAACGACAGGGGCATGGGATTTGTTGTAGATAGAAGTTTAACATTTAAACATCATTATGACTATGTTACACGCAAAATATCAAAAAACTGTTATTTTTTTACAGAATGTCCGTATCAATGCAGACTAGAATTAAAATCTATAATGCTGTAATTCACCCCCATTTTGACTATTGCTCGAGCATATTGTTTCTGTTTAACAACAATCAAAAACAATCCCTCCAGATACACTCCTGTGGATCTTATGCTGGGTACACTCAATTGGCAGTCAGTCCCAAGTCGATTAGAGTAGTAGGTACCTGACATTGGTTTTTGCTTTTAAAATTGTTAAGTGCCTGGCACCAAACTATCTTACTAGCTTGATAAGTTATAACAGTGACATTCATTCGTAGACGTGTTACCAAGTAGAACCCGGAGATGAAGGAATTCCTTGGTTCATATTAGAGGAATTGTCCAATATATATATTTGCCACTTGCTATCAAAGAATTGAATCGCTTAAAATTGTTTAAAAAAGGACTCAAAAAATGTTTGTTGTAGAGTTGTTGTACACAGAGAGAAAAGATTTCTTGTTTCAAAGAAATGTATTTGTTTGAATTTATTCTTTTGGGTCAAAACATATTTCTTTGACGCCAACAATATTTACTTCATTGAATACTCTAGTTTATTTGCTTGCAGAGATTAATTTATTTGAAATATTTATTTAAGTGGAATAAATATATATGGATACAAACAAAAATTACTTTCCTTTAAAGTAATATTTTAGTTTTGATTTTAAAAAACGTTTCTTTACACCAATGAAATATAATTTTGATTCTAACATATAAATTTGTATATAAGGAGAGATTTATTTCGCTTAAAGTTTAAATAAATATAAATATTTTGTTTTTGGCTTAAAAATAGGTTTACTTCCGCCAAAGAAATCATATTTTGATTAAAATAAATATATTTTTACACAAGAAGATATTTATTTCCTTCAAAGTAATATTTTTGTTTTGGCTTTAAAATAGGTTTCCTTCCACCAAAGCAATCATATTTTGATTCAAATAAATATATTTTTAATGTCATCCAACTGTATTGTTAAGGTGCATACAGACCTCCGCGCCGCGCCTACCGCGCGCCGGTCGCAGTGGGCGCGCGCGCCACCCGCGCGCCGATCGCAGTGGGCGCGCGCGCAACCCGCGCGCCGGGCGTAGTGGGCGCGCGCGCTTGTCACGATTGGCGCGCGCGTCAGTTTCGGTTGGCGCGCGGGTAGATCACGGCTCTCGAGCATGCGCATTATTCTCTCTCTACGAGGGAGGGAAGTACGACGATTATTGCGGTTTGTAGTTGTATTTTGTCTGGCTTTTCAACATCGTCATCCACCTAGTGGTTTTGGTGATTGTGTGATAAAGTTGTATGATTCTACTTGGTTTTTACGAAATTTTAAGATAGGCTTGCAGTTGCATTTTTTTAACACACAAGTGAATATCTCTGATAAATTTTGAAATACAAATTCCTTAGTATTAATACGTAATAATATATAAAAGACATTCCATAAAAAAAGTATAGTTTCTTCATGCACCTACATGTACTGTATAACTAAAAATAATTTTGCGTACATTTCTTTATAGATAATTGATCAACATTAACGCATAGTTTTCGAATCGTTTTTTGAGACCGAGATCCCCTTGAATTTGCACAAAATACGGACATTCTGTTTTAACGGTTCATTCACGTAACCATGTTGACATTTACATTTGCTTTAAACATCCTGAATAGCCAAATAAACATACATCCACAAATAAATGTAGATGCATACTATGTCCTTGGTAGCAAGTGCCAGTAATAAAAATTGATTTAACCAACCATTAATTGATTGTTTTAGACGAAGCTTAGCTTGTCCTGTCCCTACACATTTTTATGTTCGCTCGCTCTCCCTGTAGGTAGACAATAAACTATCAATTTTTTTACGTGCATCTCCTGTGCAATTATTCTTAATTTTATTTGCTATATCCTACCAAGCATTTTTTAATGTCACTTTTAGAATAATTTTTGTGGGTAGGATCCCATAATATTTTAAATTCTCTGTACATAACTATAAAATTTAAGCTGGCCACTGTCCACTCATCTGTCCACCCTGCAGACGACATGGCTCTCCGTTGACGTCCCAAGTTGTACTGCCGACTGCGACTTGCGAGACCATTTGTGCTCGAACAACAAAATATGATATGGGACTGGCGCCTGGTCTCGGCGAATGCTGCCCGAGCGCGCGATCGTCGCGTCGCAGGCGCGCACGCTTCGCGTTGCAGGCGCGCCGTGTCGCTCAACCGGCCCGCAGGGGGCTCGGCAGAGGCGCGCGCGCCGCGCGGCGCGTGAGCGTCGCGGGCGCGGCGCGGCTGGTTTGTATGCACCTTTAGATGGCGCTGTAAACTCTCTCCTCGCACTTCGTACATATCGAGAGTATAAAGCCGCGTGATCGACAGTATAGAACTTATAGAGTACAGTGCCTGCAGGTTCAAGTTGCGATTCCAAATCAGAGTACCTACACTTTACTAACTTAACCTTGACTATATGTTGGGTTGGGAAGACCAAGCACTGGTCGAGGATGTGCGACATCCCAAAAAGGAGGTGACACATGGCGAGTCTTCCGAAAAATTCTTGTCTATTAATTCCTTCAACAAATTAATAATTTTAAGCATTTTAACTCGACCAACAATTTTGTTAATTTAAAAAAATGTAATTATTTCACTCAACACAATCATAATTATTTGAAGTAAATAAATCTCATTTCTTATAATACACAAATTGCAAACTTCGTAACTGGAAACATAAGTTGTTTGACGCAAATCAATGTTCTTTCTACCAAACAAATATTTCAAATAAATGCGTTTTTACCCGCAAATAAATATTTCTTTGCCTCTATTGAAACAACAAATTTCTTTGAGTCAATGCATATTTATTTGAATCAAACAAAAATTTCTCTCTGTGTAGGTGTGTTAGTTGTTAACTTATTGTATAGGTGATGATGTATCTGTGTTAAATGCGTTCTGTGCATTTGTTATTGTATTGTTTGTATTTTGAGTTTTATTGTATTAGGTCACTCCTATTTAAATAAAGTTTATTATTATTATTCAAATTGTTAGTTGATCAAGTGTGCGCAAGGTGACTGATGTATTCGTTTATGCCTGGTAATGCTAATATTCCATGGCTCGTATAGTGTTGTTGTTTATTGCAACACGTGTTTATCATAATTATCAAGATAATCGAGAAAAAAAAAAACATATGGGTCACTACTCGCTTACCGTGGCATTGAAATTACCGTAGGTATTCTATACGTGTTTCTACTATTTGGTGACATATCGCATTGTACCCTTCTGCAAGGAATTTTTACATCACAAATAGCAAAAGTTAGTCTCAATTTTCTCTAGAACCTATAATCCGATTTACATATGATTTTCCATTTAATTGTAACGTTATATTTTATTACATTACACATAGATTTATTATATACATTTGGTTACAGATATATTTGAAAAAAAAAAAACAGTATAATGGGTGTGATTGGTTTATCGTGGTTTAACGAGCACAGGAACACCATTGACACTCCTAATTGCGAAGGAGGATTTAATATCAAGTTCGTGTTTTGGAACAACTGGAAGAAACTCATATCTTCGCACCATTTTGGCCAATATCAACTTCATCTTTTGCATGGCCAAGGTCTTTCCTGAAAGAAATAAAAATCATGCAATAAATAATTATGTGAAACATTACAAAATTATACACACCTATACAATTTCGGATGCCCAAGGAAAAAGGCGCCCAAGAATTTAGCATCAAATTCGACTTGTTGTGTTCACTAAATCTATCTGGATTGAACAGCAGCGGGTCTTTGTAATATTTCTCTGATTTATGAAGTGCGTCTATGTCAAATACTACGGTGGTACCTTGTGGAAGTGTTACATTATCTACAAACAGAATGATTAAGGAGTATAATACACAAAATCTTTAGTAAAATATTAGGCTGACTCACTCACGACTGCTGGTTTCTCCAATTTTCTTAATATAAAGGGGACAACTGCGTGAAGTCTTAATCCTTCCTTAACAACACAATTGATATATTTCATTCGCTGGATATCAGCAGGAGAAATAGTGGAGTTCGGGTCATTGCCTATAATGGAGCTTATTTCTGCGCACATTTTATTTTGAACATCGGGATGATTGGCTATTTCGAAAAACAGGTACGCCAATGTACTTGCAACAGTTTCGTGAGCCTGAAATAATTAAAAAGCATTTCTATACGTTGTCCATATAATTAGGGTTGCCAACATTGTGCCTGTGCTGGCCCGGAGAAAAATTATATTATGGATCATAAGTTTATAGTATATTACATTACAAGAGCTGTAACTAGCATATTACGTGCGAGTGGAAAGTTAACATACGAGCCGCGAAGCGGCGAGTTTTGTTATTTTTCACGAGCACGTTATATGTGTGTACAGCTCGAGTATTGTACATAGTTTTACCTACGACCGACAATTTCAATAAATTGTATCAAAAATGTCAAATAAATAAAGGTAAGGATATTTGACGGCACGACGGGTGACAATTATTTGACGGTATTCGCGCGACATCTATTGCAACTACGGAGAACTTTGTCTGAAATGTCGACCGAAAATTCCAATACAAATTCAACATAAATGTTCACGAGCATGCAATATATGTTACAGCTCGAGTATTGCACTTACCTACGACCGAAAATTTCAATAAATATAAATAGTATCAAAAATGACAAATAATTAATCAAAATATTTGCGCGACATCTGTCATTATGACATTAGGTCGTGCGTAAAAAACACAAACGCACAGCCAAACGCACACGTATGTTATAAGCGATATACGAGCGAAGCAGTCCGTGACGTAAGGGACGTTTACACGTCGGTCGTAGGTAAAATTAATAACACCTGCCACAAAAATGTGCGGCTTCGTCACATACTTTTTAGTAACGGTTTGGTGTGAAATTTGGATACAGGCAGTGTATCCAAACGATGAGATCTAGATGCTAATTACTAAGCAAATTAAATTATTTCAATTAATGTCTACTAGATTTTGCTCTTTTCGTTTCTGCCTCTTATTGACGATCTTTTACGACACAACCAACATGGGACAAAATGCCAATATTCTGGTCAGAACAAAGAAAAAGAGAATTAAACTGAACGAACTCAAGTCAGTACATGTTGACTTCACGAACAAGAAAATACAACACATCCCTTGTTACTATTAATAACCAAATAGTACCGTACGCAAACACAGCCAAAATTATTTCGGCATGACATTACACGCCCGGCTCCGCTGGAAAGCCCAAAAGAAAAGACATGGAACTAGGAATCCGTTACAGAGAGATGTACTGGCTGCTAGGAAGAAACTCCACGCTGTGTGTACAGAATAAGCTTTTCTTGTACCAGCAAATTCTAAAAGCCGTGTGGACGTATGGTGGTCAACTCATAAAATTGTCCAGACCTTTCAAAATAAAATATCAAGATGCATTGTCAATGCGTCTTGGTACATTAGGAATGATAATCTCCACAAGGACCTCAAAATGGAGTCTGTATGCAAAGAAATCCAAAAAGTACCAAGAAGTCACGAGGAAAGGCTTCACCATCACGCAAACGTTGAGGCCAGCCAGCTCCTCGACAACACCGAATTAATCGGAAGACTCAAGAGAAAGAACCGAGGTAGTGTGAATGTGAGTTAGTGGAAAAGCAGAGTAAGTGCTAGTTGTCGGTGTTAGTTCTAAAAGCAGAGACAGTGCTACGTAGTGCGCAAGAAAAACGTGAGACATCGATTAGGCTAAGTTATACAGACTAGTAAAATAAGTTAGAATTAAGTTACTCATTAGTCAATTATGACTAGATTGTAATGCATTTATTGAATAAAAAAAAAGTTGTTTTTGCTAGAAGTAATTATCTATACATTACCTAACTAGTTTTAAATTTTTATTGTATTCTGACAATATTGGCGTTTTGTATAAACCCGCATAATAAATGTGTCTAGTCAAAAATGATAACTGTAGTCTTTGTAAATATACCTATAGTACAACTAATAATAACATATTCAAATAAAGGTTTTTTAGGATTTTTTAAGGGATCATGTGTTTATGTTTGAAGTAATTATCTACACGTTCCCTAACTAATTTTAAATTCTTATTTTATTCCGACTATATTGGCGTTTTGTATAAACCCCATAAATATATCTCTCAGTCTTTGTAAATATATAGTCAAACTAATAATAAACTTTTCAAATAAAGGTTTCGCTGTCGTCATCCATGTCTCCATGATTTAAAAAATACTGTTTTATGGCAGACCTGTATGATACTATTCTGTCAACTGACTCGGACAAACTCAAACATTTTGTTGGAACATTTCTTATCAATTTAACTGAAAACCAGTAGAGAATGGTCGCTAAACCCGAAGTCTCCGGGTCAAAATGACCATGTTGGCAACCCTATATATAAAATACAATAACGAGTTTATTTGGTAAAATTGTTATGTAAGTAATACGTATTTACCAATTTTCAATGGCACCTAGATCAAAAACGATCACTTGAGGTAGGATCCTATTCAAATGGTCCAGCCCTTTTAGATCAAATTTGACCTATATCGACCACGAAAGATCTGGATATCGCCATACATGTCATTGGCGTAAATATTAAATTGTATGTTTCAATATCTTGAGAATATTGTTTATAAAAGTATATAGGTTTCCTAAAAAGCCTATAGCCGCATGTCAGAATTAAAATAAATCTTCTTAAATGACAAATTAGGAGAATGTTGTATCTCAAATCTCAGCACCGATCTAATTTAAGCGCGAATCTGTAAAAGGTTAATCCGTAATTGAAAATAATAGCAATCTAAAGCTGAAAATTTCTTCTAAAGACAGTTAACACTAGCAATACTTTGCTGTAAGTATTGCTTAGTTAAGATCAATCGATAAAATAAAAACAAAAGTAAAAAGAAAAGATAAACCATTAAAAGAAGATATACCAACTTTCGAAAAAGATCATGTGTATATGTTTATTCAGTATTGTGTTATGTGAGAGTCCCATATACAGTTTTTAATTATTTTATTTATTTTATATCTACAGTTTAATGTCTTATTTTAAAATGTTTGTGAGTGTGTTTAATTGTATATTTTATATCTTTGGTACGAGGGTATGATGATGCTAATAGCGAACCCGGTCACCATCTAGGTAATCAAAATAAAAAAAGTGCACGAGATGCAAATATTGTTAATTATTTCTAATGAAACACGCACACGTTATGGATAATCTAAACATATACACCATTAACGTATAAAAAATATACAAAATATTCTTTAGCATTAAATATGTGTAAAACTACTTTTCCCTGTGACAGTTTATATTTCATTGTGAAAAACTAATACCTTACTCATGAGCAAAGTAACAATTTCTTGTTTTCAACCAATTAATATTCTGATTATGAATATGACATGTTTAGAACATCAAAATATCTTTATAATGGAGACCTTTGAACCATATGGGTATAGTTATGTCAAACTGGAGCCACACAGAAAAGATTTCAAACCAGAAAACGTAATTTCTTGAACTTATTTAATTGATTCAAATGCATATTTACATGGGTATATACAAAAATTTCACCTACTCAATATAGTGAGAATCAGAATTTCTTAGGTAAATGCCCTTGACAAGAAAATTCTTTCTACCGAATAACTAATAATTCTAATTATCGTTCCAAAAATGTCATATTTCTACAACGAACTACTTCAAAATACATTCTAGCGTTAAAGGATTTGACCCAAGAAAATTTAAGATATTTAACATAACTATGGATTATTTATTAAACGAAGTGCATTCGCACAAATATAAAACATTTATATAACTCAGAAACAAGCATCTATTGATTTTATCAACTAGGTTAAAATTAGTAATTATTTGAAAGAAATACTATTATTATTGGTTTAAGTAATAAAATCTCACAAGGATATCTTTATTTTGAAAATAGTATAAAGAATGCCAAATATCGCTTTCATTTCAATCATTTTAAGAACCAAATTTTATATCAACTATGAAAAATTTATGATTGTTGAAGAAATTTCTTATACATATAATGGAAGGTTATATAAATTTTAAGAAAAATGAAAACTTTTTACTTATTATCTTACTTACGTATACTTACAGCTTCAATAAACAATACAAGGTTATCAACTATTCTCATATATGGAACACCGGCTTCGTGCAATTTGTATATGATATTGTTTTTATCATCTGTTGATTGTTTATCTTTGATTTCCAGATGAGCATCAATCATAGCCTTCGCGTACTGTTTAATAGCCCTTCCATGTTTCTCTAACGTTTTGAAAGTGGATGTCCATTTGAAGAGATGGTCAAGATTCAGTACAATGGGCAACATTGCTTTAGCAAATGTATTCAAATATTCGTGTACATGTTTCTTGTATTCATTTGTTCGCTCTGGGTTCAACTGAATGCTAGGATCTTTTAGCGAGTCTAAACCATAAGTAAATAATTTATGACATGTTTACCAATTCTATTAGTAGGTACTCACCTAATGTTGTGTGCAATATAAAATTATGGAGAACATCCTGCATGTCTACTGGAGCATTTTTATCCTTAATAAGCATGCCTTCAAGTATATGCAACTTTTGATCTAAATTTTCTAAGAAGCATTTAAATGATTCGTGCCCAAATACTTCATTCAGAATTTTCCTATCATTTCTCCATATATCAACTAAAATAAAATGGGGTATACAAAACTAATTTACTCATTCCTTATTTGTCATTAGTGTAAAGCCTGAGACTCACTTCGTTGTACTGCAAATATGCTGTCACCGATAAACTCCTTGAAGGATGCATAGAATGGTGATTTGTTTAAGTATTCCTTCGATGCAAGTACTTGGCCAAAATAATCCCGATCGCTTGTGACGAGAATCGGTGAAAATGGTTTGTAATGAATGAGAAACGTCGGACCATACTTATTGTGGAGACTGTGCAGAATCTTAAGGACGTCTGGTATATTTTATGAAAATAGAAAACTTGTTTATTGAACTATGAGCGTGTTATATAAGAAAAGACTTACCGAATTGTGCACGATTTCTAAATATATCAACAACAAATTCGAACAAAGATGGTGCTGGAACTCCAGATATAGCAATACCATCGCTGGACATATACTGCTTTAAACAATATACCAAAATAAGACATAGTCCGGCAAAGAGTATAATTTCGTACATTTCGTTGGAAGAGATTAAGGTTGTGAGATGCAGCTTGCGTAGAAACCGCGAAATTTATCTTTTGACCTTCTAATTATGCTGCTATCGGTTAGGATTTGATGAATATAACAACGTAGCCTTCACAGTCTTTGTTTCAACGTAATTCGAATCAGTGCACACAGGGGCCAAATACCTCAATTGTTGGCATACATCAAATTTGTGAACTGTTGGTGGGGTTATGGAAAATATGTGAATGTTATAATAATTATATATAGGTTTGTTCGAGCAGCAGTAAGAATAATTGGGTATTCTTGAAAGCATGCACAATGAAGGCTTTGGAAAGGTAATTGCACGTGCGCAAGAGACCGCAAGAGAGAGAGAGAGAGAGAGAGAGAGAGAGAGAGAGAGAGAGAGAGAGAGAGAGAGAGAGAGAGAGAGAGCGCATGCTTTATGCAGTTAATTTGGTGCTGCTCGAACAAACCTTATGTTAGGAAGCATCAGTAGCTCGAAAATTTCCTTGTCCAAGTTCATATGTCTTCTGTTAGGTATACTTCCCGCATGCTGGTGATGACAGGGTCCGCTGATATGAGAAGTAAATTTAATACGTCTTCATTTGGTTTTGACTCAAGATATTGTTACGTAGCTCTTAATGGGGGACGGCTCTAGGTCAGGATGGATGTAGATAAAAGTCGCAGTGTTGTTTACATAGGTCATGTATTGCTGACCACACGGAATTCCAATATTACAGCTGACTGGCGACCGTGAAACACGATCGTTGAGCGTATACTCTACTCAGGTGCTGCAAATTACTGATTGATTTTCTTCCCATCCCATGCCGTGGGCCGTGGCTAGTATATGAATTTGGCAAGACGTCATGACCTGTTTCGGGCCACCAAAAATCCTTAGTTAGAATTTTTGGTTGCACACGGCTTTTGATATAAGTTAATGTTAATTTGCACGTTTTGAACGCGTGGCACAAAGGAATGTTCCGATTTGAAAAGCCTGACGTCTGCATTTCTGGCCTAGCAATTGTCTGCAGGTTAGATGGGTTTGATGACCTGGCCTCAATTATACAATGTACTTAAACTATATTTCGCAACAATATCTAAAGAGAGAAATATTATCTGTATCTCTTGAACTACTTATTCTTAACTTCTTGTAACAGGTAACAGGGCATGCACAATAATTTGGGGGCAATGAATTAAAAGCTTGTGAATTGTAATACCTCATATTTAATAAACCTTTTGTGTTTAATAACTTTTATAATTAATGGATCTAGATGATTTTTGTCAAGATGTGTAAACAAATTCATCAAAATTATCACACTCATTTTCAAATTATTATACTGGTAGACATGATGTTATGGTGGTCGAAGTTTGGGACAACCTTATAGAATATGTCAGATGTCAGGATCTCAAGTAGTCTGATACAAATCCGTATCAATTCGCAATGAATTGGTTTTTGATTCATCCCCATATGTTTGTGACAAATGCAGATTTTCAAGTAAACCTTTGCAATTTTAGCGTTAGTGTTCAATAACATTTGTGAACTTTAACCGATTTTGATTATTTTTTAGAACATAGGTAAGCCAACTATCAGGTGCATAACGCGCGGATGCCTATTTTGAAAAAAAAATTCTCCCTGTGGAGAAATGAAGTACTCCGCAAGACCAAATAAATTATTCTTTGATTTGTCCAAAAATATTTTTTATATGGTGAACAAAATTTAATAAAACCTATATTGCAATTTATGTATGCAAAATATATACAGACCAATGCACAAAATGAAAAGTTTTTGCCGCTATGATGAGCTGCAACATTTTTTATTTCAAAATTGCAAATACTCTTGAAAATTTGTTTATGTGCTGAAAAATGTCCATCTGTGTACACGATAACTGTCGTAATTTTGAAGTTATTGATCTGAAATTTGGTACACAAGCTTATCTCTTAAAAAGTAAGGACAAGTTCGTGAATGGGCAAAATCGGTTCAGTTGTTATATTTACGGTGGGGGTATTTTAACTTCAGCACAGCTGAAGATAATTTTCTTATGCATGATAATGTTTATCTAACTAAGTCCTCCTCCCATAGTGATAGTAATTTCTGAATGTCTTTTTTTTAATATATAAACCGAGTGTTAGCTGTATTCGGTTTGTAGCAGGTTTTTATACAACTAAAGGTTGCAATGTCGAAAAAATGCTAATTATATAAATTATTATGCCTAACATATCTAACAAATAAACCTTGACATTTAGATGCAAAAATATTATATGAAACGTGACGTAAAGTCTGTGGTTCGGATCCACAAAAAGTGCACATTTGTATGACAAAAAAGTCATATAACAATTTAACGAAATATACAATACATGCATACCATACCTACCATTCAAAATACAAGCATTCAATAAACTTACAAACAAAAGATAAAAGCTTCCAGCAAAATAGAAATCTTAACCCAACCCAACCTGGTGCAAATAAAAGTGTTGCACAATAACATTTTTTTTTTAATGGCGACGGCGTGAATTCAACTGTTATGTCCAAAGGTGGTGTATTAATCCTAAAATCGCTACTCTCTGCTGATAGTGTAATAATTACGGGTTATTGATGTCCGTAATTCCAACACTCGTGTCAAAATTTGCACAGAATGAGTACAATTAATTGTAGAATAGCAAACGATGTTATTTTCATGTGTAAAGACATCAATAGAGTCAATATTACTTCTAGCCATGTACACAATTCACACACATGCCTGATTTAAGGACGTGCTATATTTACATATACCTTAATCCGACATCCCTAGATTTGTAAATAACAGTGGTTAAAGAGTAGTACACCATATTATTATGAAAATATAAATCATTTCTATTCAGCCTAAGTAAATGTTATTAGAATTTTCTTAATTAATTTTCCCGTAGCGATGTAAAAAGAAGTCGAATTGCAGTTACCTTATAAGGAAGAATCAACTTTTAGCATTACACTCAATTCTCAAGAGCAGACAAACTTTTGGGTTATATTCTGTCTGTTAGAACATTGGTAGGATAAGTAACGATTGAGGGTTGTTAAGTGTAATGTCAAATCAACAAACAGGATCTTCCAAAATAAAGTTGTATATTTCTTATTTCTTATTTATCTGAATTTGGGACGTTTACCTTATGATCCAAACTTTTAATTTGTATTTCAAATACTAAAAATTTGCTCAGGATGTTGTAGAGAAATCGACAGTAATTTTTTGTTAGGTCGTACAATTTGTATGCTGCTATTAATATTAATAATAATACTCAACACTAATATTAAAGATATTAAAAACATGTTAATTAGTAAAGTAAAAAACTATTTAAGGTCAGAATGTATATTATGTTTTATAAAGATGATACTTCTTATAATTAAGAATAAACGAGTAATGTTTAATAAAATGTTTGTTTTGGTAACTATTAGACAAGATAACTAGCCGTATCGCCCGAAAAAAAATCTATTCGAAGAAACATGTGAATTGAACATTCTACCGGGGCCTTCAAATTCAACATTTCCTGGGCCGTATGACGATATAACGCGTCAGACATGAGCGCCAAAATTAACTTTTTTCATTTCCGATACACTCAAAATAAAAAAAAATATTTGTTAGAAAAGTTATATTGGCTAAACGTACCTATCTATACAAATGTTCTACAATTTTTTTTTTCTAATGCCTAATATAGTTTTGTAGTTGCTCACATACTAATTATTGAGTGTATTTAGCAAATATATTTCTTTTGTCAGTTTTTCCAATAAAAAAGTATTAACTGTCTAGTTTTGTGGTCACTAACAAAGAATACGTAAACATTTTCCGGACATTTTCACTGCAAACAACACCAGAAAATATGCCTCAGATTGCTTAGTAATGTGATTAAGGGTTAATTTGAGAAAAAATTAAACAAAATAATCAGTTATATTATTGAGAAAATATTAGACTATAATTCCTTTTGTTGCAATTTCACAAACGCGTTAATTTCTTATCATGTTAGATATTTCTATTAACTTCGCGTGGTTTTACAAATACTGGAACGCCATTGAAACTCCTGAGGACGAAGGCGGATTTAATATCCAGTTCGTGTTTTGGAACAACAGGAAGAAACTCATATCTTCGCACCATTTTGGCCAATATCAACTTAATTTTTTGCATGGCCAAAGTCTTTCCTGAAGGAAACAAAAATCATGTAATAAATAATTATGTTAAACATTAAAAACTCATACACACCTATACAATTTCGGATTCCCAAAGAGAAAGGCGCCCAAGTATTTGGCATCAAATTCGATTTGTTGTCTTCACTAAATCTATCTGGATTGAACAACAGCGGGTCTTTGTAATATTCCTCAGATTTATGGAGTGCGTCTATGTCAAATACTATGGCGGTACCTTGTGGAAGTGTTACATTATCTACACAAACAGAACGATAATGGAGTAATACACAAAATCTTTAGTGAAATAATAGGCTGACTCACTAACTACTGCTGGTTTCTCCAATTTTCTTAATATAAAGGGAACTGTTGCATAAAGTCTTAATCCTTCTTTAGCAACACAATTCATATATTTCATTTGCTGGATATCAGCAGGAGAAATTGTGGCGTTTGGATCATTTCCTGTAATAGAGCTTAATTCTGCGCACATTTTATTTTGGACATCGGGATTTCTGGCTATTTCGAAAAATAGGTACGCCAATGTAGTGGCTACAGTTTCGTGAGCCTAAAACAATTAGAAAATATTTCTACGTGCAAATAAAAACAACTCTGTTTGATAAAATTGATGGGTAAATAATCCTAACTAATTTTCAAAGGCATCCGGATCAATACTGATAACTTGCCCACTAAATTTAACCAAAACCCGGACATTGGTATACAGTGTAACTCCAGATGGGCCAAGCTTTAAGTGTAATTGACTGAAATTTTTATTTCACGAGAAAAAGTTAAAAATTATAGTAGGTACATTGAAAAGTCTATAGCCATGTCAGAAATTTTCTCAAGTGACAAATTGGAATGTTGTATTTCAAAACTCAGCACCGATCTAATCTAAGCGTGAATCTGTAAAGGCTGGACGCCAACAAGAAATTGTTAAATGTTGAATTTGTTATAGAATAAACAAATTATTTTCAAAACCCAAGTTGGAATGTTGCATCTTAAATCTCCGATATCGGCCCAGTTCACGACAAATCTGTACAGCGGCAAGTCAGTACTAAAAAATAATAGCAATGAAAATTTTTCATATGTGGAATTGTGATCAATCACTACAAGGCGATGATGTAAGGTGTTCTAAAAATGATTATACAGGGTCTCCCACGACGAGCTACCATTAGAAGTGTATGGAGAACCAAATGAAATAAGAGATTGAAAATTTGTGAACTTACATCGATGGACACGATCGTCTCAAATAAAATATTTTGAGTTTTCGGTTACTTCCGGTTACACCGAAAATGATGCCAACTTTTATATTTCAAATGGAACACCCAGTATTTTGTCCCATTTTTTTACCTTCATTAAATTTTAGATCAATTTTATGTAACATTCCATATAGCTAACATGTGTCATTTCAGAGATATTATTTTTTTTATCAAAAAATGACAGCTGCACGGTTATCGTCAGTTACTTATAAATTATCCCCTGTGATGCGTTTGACAACAACTAAACATTTGGCATAAACAGAACATTATTAAACAAGTTTGTTTAGGTCATTTTTCATTATAATTAATTTAGTATTTATAAAATTATAAGGCTATAACATTAAAAATAAAACAAAATCGTAAAGTCTTAAAAAAACTGCTTAATTCTAATTCAGTAACTGTTTAAACCGCTAAACATGCTTCAATTCTTTTTAACATTTTATTGTTGGTGGCGTCCCTGATAGAGTTAGCACCTAACTCTATCTTTCTCTATCGTCCTCCTTATCAGTTATTGGGTCCTCAATAATTGGGTGGTTTCAAATGGACTGTGCTCCAGCGCACACAACTGTTGCAGTAAGAGGCTTGCTTAACGAGATGTTGGACGATCGGTGGATTGCACTTAATGGGCCATACAAGTATCCACCACGTTCCCCCGACTTCCCCCAACGTTAAAGATAGAGGTCGAGCTCTTGCAATGGGTTATGTGCTAACTCAATCAGGGACGCCACCAACAATAATGTGTTAAAAATAATTGAAGCATGCTTAGCAGCAAACGGCAACGTTATTGAATAGTTACTGAAATAGAATTAAGCAGTTTTTTTTTCATTTACTTAACGATTTGGCTTTATTTTTAGTACTGTCTTTTATTGTGTGCTTATAATTTTATAAATACTGAATTAATTATAATGAAAAATGACCTAAAAAATCTTGTTTAATACTGTTCTGTTTATTCCAAATAGTTCAGTTGTTTTGAAAGGAAATCTAGATTTGGCAATGTTTTCAATTTCTACTGTGATATTTAAAAATCTATTTCAATAGGCACAAGTACATTTTAGGTATACGACATTGTACACAAGGTTGATCTAAAATTTTCCATAGAATTGAGAAATATATTCATATGTTAGGGTTGCCATATGAAAAAATCGACTTATAGTACTTTTCTCGAATTCAACTTTAGTCTTATAATTTGAACACCCTGGATAACGTTTAGAAGAACTCTACCGATGTGTCGATAAAATGTTACATTCACAACAATTTTGTCGGAAAACTCCTTTCCAGCGGTCACAAGGGCTAATTAATAAATAATTGAAAGCAACCGTACAGCTGTCATTTTTTAATAGAAAAATTGAATATCACAAAAATGACGAATGTTAGGTATAGGGAATGTAACATAAAATAGATCTAAAATTTAACGAAGATTTAAAAAAATGCTATAAAATACAGGGTATTCCATTTGCAATATTAAAAATTGACATCATTTCCGGTGTAACCAGAAGTGACCGAAAACTCAAAATATTTGAGTTGAGACGATCGTGTTCAACAATATTAGTCCACAAATTTTCAATCTCTCATTTCATTTGGTTCTCCATATACTTCTAATGGCAGCTCGTCGTGGGAGAACCTGTATTATTCACATTTAGCATATGACGTATCACGTTTATTACATAACCTTTATTTTCAAAACGAAATCAGAAAAATTTTAAAATACGAAAAATCTTTCTAAAGTAAAATTTAGAATGCACTGAATTTAGTTCGTAAAAGATACCGTAGAAGTGTTTCCTGCCTGGAACGTACTGTCTTGTTGTAGAATAGTCAGCACATTTAGTCCCAAAGCACGTAAAAGTTCCGCGGGTATTATTTATTCACAGACTATTTACAGCAATACATCAAGTTAAAGATAAAGAATTAAACAATTTTCCATCTTGTAGTGGATTTTAGATACGCAGACTCTTTATGAAGAATGCCCTTTTCCAAAGAAATCAAAATTTTGGTTCAATATACCGTGTGTTCATTTCAAAAGTATCCACCCTTAATAACTCTTGCCCTGATGCGTATATTGCTTTGAGTGAAAACACGTCGATTTAGATATTGAGGGGGAAGTTCAAAAATGGTACCTAGAGAATTTTAGGTTTCATCCCTTCACCCCCCAGCCACCCCAGTTCGAAATTTCAAATAGCACCCCCTACCTTGTGATATATCCTTTAAAAGGGCATAACATTCTCTACTCAACAATGATAAAAAAATAATTCGATCGATTGGTTCTTAAGATATACTACCCAGAAGATAGAAGATATGAAATCAATTATTATTAGCGGAACATTGCGAATTGGATACACAGTTGAATTAAATTGCAGGCATAAGAAATAAAAAGTAAAATAAATAATAAAATAAATAAGAAATAAGAAATTATTTTATGGTATGTTCGAAATGGCCACCATTATTTGCTATACAAAAATAGATTCTGTTTTCGAACTCTTCGCGAGCGCAAATAATGGTGGCCGTTATTCTAGTCTATCTTAAGAACCAATCGATCGATTTATTTTTTTATCATGGTTGAGTAGAAAATTTTATGCCCTTTCACATGATGTATCACAAGATATAGGGTGCCGTATGAAATTTCGAAGTGGGGTGATTGGGGGGAGAAGGGACGAAACCTAAAATTCTCCAGGTACCATTTTTGAACGTCCCCCTCGACATCTTACTCGACGTGTTTCCACTCAAAGCAGTAATCGCATCAGGTCAAGAGTTATTAACGGTGGATACTTTTGAAATGAACACATGGTATGGTAAATCTGTATAGCTGAACAACATACAGTCAACAGCTCCAATGTAATTTTTCTTTATTTTTGCTAATACATACTAGCTTAATTACCGTATCTTGTGTGACATAAAAAATGATAAAATTGCGAATCAGAAAATTATAATTACAGAAAAAGTCGGCACAAGGTTTGCTTTAGCAGGACGCTGAATCCGAATTCCGTATTTACATTACAAAATTCAAAATGCTGTCAATTAAATGAACAATGACAGTTAAAGGAAATTTCAGTAAATACTGATTTATGATGGTTATAAGACTAGTCGAAGTAGTATAGAATTCTGAATCACCGACTAAAATCCTGCAATGTGAGTTTCGTTTCGCTACTTGTATATGTTCAGACTATCAGAGTATTGGTTGAGTGTTGAGGTATGAAATATCTGCTTAGAATTCACAATAAGCATTTGATTTGTGACATTTCATTCCTCGCCAGGAATGAAATGTCACCTGCTCACGCAGATACGTATTAGTAATGTGTAGTCTCGGTTCCAACAATGTGAGACGGAGATATATATTTTGTCTATCGATGTGGTGCTCGGGATCAAACTGCGCATGCGTTGCCAGTAGTTATTAGGATCGTCGACAGATGGCGCTATTGTAGCTTAAAGTGCGCGGTCGGTTTTACCGCGGCCGTTAGCCGGTAACATTCGGCATCACTAACGCCAAACCACTGACAGCCCATAGATAACCTTATACATGTGGCAGCTGGTGGCAGCATTGCGGCAGCCTATGGATCCAATCCAGCCAATCGAATCCAAGAAATTGACGCATGCGTAGTGTGTCCAGTGGCACTACGTCGAATGAGATAGAGATATATGTCGCAACGCTAGTGTTGGAATAGCCTGCTGTTACCAACATTCTTTATATCATTTTGTAAATGTATTATATTATCACACGATCGATCTCGATCAAATATAATCTCATGCCGCTAAACGATCAATTTTATATATTGTATGATAAAGTCATGTGCCTGGCCACATCAGATTTTTTTTTTATTATTTTATATAGATTCCATATTAAGTCTGATTTTCGACATGAAAATATTACGTAGGACGTTTTTGCTGAGACTTAAAAATTCTATTAAACATTTTAGTGCATGAAGTACTGAGGTTGTCATACTCATAATAAATATAACTCATAAAAAAACAGCAGTTTAAGAAACAAATTATATCTCAATTACTATAGAAGTATGTTCAAAGTGGTTTATTATGAAGTCCTAGAACAGGAAAACTATTTACACTGTGGGCCAAAAAAAAAACGGTACAAATGTTCAATTGCTTCTATTTCCAACGATTTTAAATAAATTAAAGCAAGCATTTCTTTGAAGGACTAATTGCTTATGTTGTGAGGATTGAAAACATACCATATTCGCAATTCCACTTGTTCTTTTTCAGTAAAAACAGCAAAAAACGATGTTTCTAAATTTCACCCTGTATGCAAAAAAATCACCCTGTATTTATTCGATGCAATAAAATCTCTGCTGTCCCTTTTGACCAAAGGAAAAAAAAATCATTACCTACTAATTTTGTTACAGCTTGCATTTCACATTAAATTGATACGATGTTATCAGAAATGTTGCATAGCCAAACACAAAGCAATATAACTGTGGATTGAAACGTCCTGTCATTGCGAATATGGTACGTTTTCAATCTTCACACTACAGGCAATTCGTTTTTAAAAGAAATATTTGAATTGACAAAATATTATAGGAAATACGAATGATCAAAAATTTGTACCGTTTTTTTTGGCCCACCGTGTACTTATCTACTAATTTATCCTGAATACTTACAGCTTCAATAAATACTATAAGATTATCAACTATTCTCGAGTATGGAACTCCGGCTTCGTGCAATTTGTATATAATATTGTTTGTATCTATTGATTGTTTATCTTTGATTTCCAGATGAGCATCAGTCATATCCATAGCGTATTGTCTAATAGCCTTTTCTTGTTTGTCTAACGTTTTGTAAGTTGATGTCATTTTGAAAAGAATCTGAAGATTCAACATAAGGGGCAATATTGCTTTGGTAAATATTTTCAAATATTCGTGCATATTTCTCTTGTACTGATTTGTTCGCTCTGTGTTTAACACAACGCTGGGATCTTTCAATGAGTCTAAAACATAATTAGATAATTTATTCAGATTTACCTATCGTTAGACCAAACGTGTTCGCCTATTGCTTTAGTATGTACTCACCCATAGTTGTGTGCAATGTAAAATTATGGAGAACCTCTTGCATGTCTACTGGAGCATTTTTCTTCTCGAGAAGCATACCTTCAAGTATATACAATTTTTGATCTAAATTTTCTAAGAACCATTTAAATGATTCATGCCCAAACACTTCATTCAGAAGTTTCCTATCATTTTTCCATATATCAACTACAAGAAATCAGGCATTACTAAAGAAATTTACCCACTCCTCATTTGTCAGTAGCATAAAGCCTGACACTCACTTTGTTGTACTGTAAATATGCTGTCGCCGATCAAATTCTTGAAGAATGCATAAAATGATGGTTTGTGTAAGTATTCCTTTGATGCAAGTATTTGGCCAAAGTAATTCCGGTCGCTTGTGACGAGAATAGGCGAAAGTGGTTTGAAATGGATGAGGAACGTTGAACCGAACTTACTGTGGAGACTGTTCAGAATCTTAAGGACATCTGATTTATTTTTCGGAAAAGAAACTTGTTGGTGGAACTCATACTGTTATATAGAAAAATACTTACCACCGAATTGTGCACGGTTTTTAAACATATGCACAACAAATTCGATTAAAGATGGTGCTGGTATTCCAGATAAAACATCATTATTTCTGGAAGTATACTGGTTTAAAAAGTATATTAAGACGAGACATAGTCCGGTAAAGAGTATAAATTCGTACATTTCTTTGGAAAAGTCGCTGAGATATTGATGAATGTGCACATTGCAGTTAATGCGTATAGTTATTATATATTATATAAGATTGAAGTAATGAGATCCGGATTACGCCAAAACAACAAAATTTATCTTTTGACCTTTTAGTTTTGCCGATATCGTTTGTTATTAAATATTTCACTATTTATTTCTTGTTTCAAAAACAATCAAATGCATTAAATGTCATTCCATACGATAAATTTATTTCTAGATAAATCAAATTAACAAATAAAGATTTTTATAGATTTTTGGAAAAACAGTTTTGATTATTTTTTTATCGATGCGCAATCAGGAGACTCCAGAAGGGTCAAATAAAACCTTAAATTTCTTAAACTTAGCAAACTGTTCATCATTATTAAAACGAATACATTTTCTATATTTTTCTTAAGTCATTATATAGACATTCAATTCAATAGAAGGTCCTCTGCGTTATACCTATACTGTCAGTTCATATTCACTGATGATGATTGAAATAATTTGAAAATCTGTTTGCCTGCAAATCATAACGAGTATGTTACTTTTATTGATGGACCCTATACAAATTAAAATGACAGGCTCACAAATTTTATACAAGGATCACAATAAAATGTAAGAACTGACTTTTACCGCTCACACGCTGATTGAAAGTTACCTATTTCAAGTCCGAAGTCTTTATTTAACGCCTTATAAATACCCAAATAGTTCTACTAATATTGTTAGTACTACATTATTATTAGTTGTACCAGCCGTAGCGATGTACCTACAACTCACGATGATATGTGAACCGATAAAGCTGATGAATAATCGGTGGCTAATAGCTATCCCCAAGAACTTGTCAAAATCGCTCTACCGGCACCCTTTAATATTAACAAACGAAAGCGTCAATGTCGGCAATTTCTTTGTATCTTCGTCGGCATTCGGTACTGGCGTCACTTTTTACCCTCATAACACGCGTAGTATATTGCAACTCTCCCGCAAAAGTAACCGAACGTATTAGTACTACTAATTTTAACTACCAAATTAGTACCTACTACAAATTATTTTAACTAGTATATTAGTAGTACTAATTTTAACTACTAAATTAGTACTACTACTTTTAACTACTAATTTAATCGATCACTAGGTAAGACTCCTTTCACGTTGGGGAGTCACATGGTACGGCTGGTTAATATTAAAGAGCTCTAACTGTGTGTATCAGACAACCTTGCGTTTTTGTTGGAGATAAGGATATGGGAGATATAAACACTATTAATAATTTAATATTGAGTCATAAATTTTTTCCTTAATCCGTGTAGGCCAGACAATAAATTATTAAAAAGTGGCTAAGGTGGAAAAAATCCGGATAAGTCAAAAATTTGTACTTATTTTATTTTGGTACACTTTTTTTAAGCAATATTTTTATTTATAATCAACATGATTACATTACGTAGTATCTCATAATACAAGATTATAGTGAACTAGTCGCCATCATGGTAGCTGGTTTCTCACTCGATCCTCGCCTCGGGATTTGGAACAGGGTCCTTTCTCGGGCTATCGGTGGTGACTGGTGAGGATCCTTGGCTTCAGTATGTGGTGTAGTCGATCATCTTTCGGGTCTCATTTCGTTTCTTTTAGTATGGCTTTGACTTTAGTTTTGAAACCGTGATATGATTTTTTCTTTACTTCGTCTGGTAGTGAGTTATATAGCGCTATGTCGTTGGTTTTCACGATCGGGGCGCATCGATTTGTTCGGTGTTTCTCTGGCCTTATGTGGTCCTTGTTTTATTGTTATGTATGTCTTCTGACCTGGTAAGTTTTAGTTTAGTTTTCATTGTCTTATTCCGCAGTTTGTAAATTAGTAGCATTTTGGTTAAAGAAATTCTTTGTGATAGTGTGAGTTCATTTGTCTGTTTGTGTACGTTTACCGTTGGCGTCTTTTTGTCGATTCCGTAGAGGATTTTCAGTATTGTTTTGCTGTCTTTGAATTTTACTTATATTTGTTTTGGAAGTGTGAAAATCCATATTCAAGCAGCCTTAGACCATGACATCCGTCATACATCCGTTTTAAATTTACTAAAAGTAGAAAAATTTCACCCCGATAAAATTCAACTTACACATCAGATTGCCGAGACCGACACTGACCAGAGACTGGAATTTTGTGAAAGCTTGATGAATATTTGCACCCAAGATCCAATGTTCGCCAATCGGATAGTGTTTTCGGACGAAGCAACATTCTCGTTGTCCGGTTTGGTGAATCGACATAATTGTCGGTATTGGGCTAGAGAAAATCCGCATTGGACGGTTGAAGGGCATACACAATATCCCCATAAAATAAATGTGTGGGCAGGAGTTGTTGGCACTCAACTTGTTCGGCCATTCTTTTTACTTTATCATACGCAGTATGCTAAAGTATTGTAATCATGCCGAAAAAAAAATGAGATTTTACCGGAAATAGGTCTTTATGGGTCCCCTGAACATTTTTGACCAAGGTACAAAAAATGTCTGTGTGTGTGTGTGTGTGTGTGTGTCTGTGTGTATGTATGTCTGTGTGTGTGTAAACGATTTTTGTGGCGACGATACCGGAGAAACTACTAAAGGTATCGGAACGAAAGTTCATATTTAGAAGTTTTGTGACCAAACTTAGAGCTGAAAAGCTTTTGGTTCAAAAGTGTCCAAAGGAACTGTCAGTTTATTCTAAGCCTTTTTGAAGGATTTTGCAAATGAGCCGCCATTTCTGTAATTTCGACAAAATAGTTAAATAATAAATTAAAGTAGAGGAAATTTTGAATAATTTATGCCTATGGCATTTTTTAGTAAAACTAATAGTTTAGCTGCAAGAGCAAATTCTATTTGATCGAGATCGGTCGCATCTGCATTGATATGAAATTACATAGTAGCCAGGATTTTTCAATTTTCAATTTTTCGTTCTAATGACAGTACCGGTAGTGTCAAATGCTGATGTTTTGACAATATCTCACTATATCTACTGTCAATAGTAAAAAGCTTTCATATTGTGATACCGTGTACGGTCCTTGCCTGACGGCGTCGGATAAGCAGCGTGTTCAGCGTGTCCAAACTGCATGTGTTCTGTTTGTTTTTGGTTTGAGGAAGTATGATCATGTATCGAATGGGCTGGGCGACTTGGGGTGGTTAAACATGGATAATAGTAGGCAGTGGCGGACTGGCCAGGTGGTGCCAGGTTGCCCGATGGCAAGTGGGCCCCCCCTTGAGTGGGCCCCCCTGAAGACAACATGTTGAAAATATTATTAATATATTTATTTATAATACTGCAACTGGGACGGGAACGCCGCACGAAATATAAAAAAATATCAGGCAATAAGAGGGCCCCCACCTATTTGCAATACATTCATGTCTGCATATTAACAGAGTAAAAACAAACCCTTTGCACGCTATTGGTGCCGGTGCGGTGGCATCTCGCGCGTCGCGCCGTTCCTGCCAGAAAAGAATTTTGTAACTATTTCACTTTGATTGGCCAGGTTCTGGCAAAAATATTATTCGTCCGTAATTGCAATACCAATACGTTACAAAGTACAGAATTGTTACGGTATCACGTGGTAGTTTTTTTATCAATAAAATTAAAAAGTCGAATGCTGTGATGAACAATTAAGTTTAAAGCTTAAAGCGAATAATTGATATACAGGAAAACATTGTGTAAAATGAATAAAATTTTACTTGGGTACCAAAATGAATCACTTATACAGAATGTTCTTTATACATAATGCAATCAAAGTAAAATAAAATTTATTTATAAATTAAAATATGTAATTTAAAACAAAATAATCTAAAAAAAATATAAAAATACAAAAAAATATTAGAAATAAAGTTGCGCAGTTTTGTGTTTATCAATTATATAAAAAGTGATAGTGATAGTTGATTTCACTTTCGAAGATATAACATCGATGTACAGGGTGCTATAAAAGTTATAATCATTCACTCTACAGCCAGAAAATATTTTCATGCTTACCTACAGGGTGTCCCACAACAACGTACCAACAAACTAATATTTATTTATAGGAACACTAGGTATATTATTGCAATTTTTAATGAAGATTTTTAACCTAATGGCTTTGACATCAACTTGTATTAGGCTATTATGAACTGTTTCTGAGATATTGTGAAATGATTGGCATTTTCCGATAATCATTCTAAGGCAGGGCCGCGTTTACCAGTAGGCAAAATAGGCATGTGCCTAGGGCCCGGCGAAAGGGGGGCCCCTAAACGGCCCCATTCGACCTAAATACTGTAGGGGCTAGGGCCCACTAATTGTATAATAAATAAATGGACTTAGAATTAGAAGTCGAAGTTATATACAATTTTCGAAAATTATATAACAATAATACTTTATACCAATAATAATACAATTTATTACAACCCAAATTCAATTGCATATCGCCCATATCGATACTTCGGGGCAGTGTTCAGGAATAGGTCCAGGAAGTCGGCGGACCTCTATGGATGATTTCGGTAGTTTTTTTTTTCGTGGATTATTTTTCCAATGTCTTTAGTAAACGAACCTCCGTAACATCACATTTTTGAAAAACTAAGTTAAATATTTAAAAAAATAAGTTTAGCGTAACTTCCCTAAAAAAAATAATTGCACTTGATAGAATTCTGTTAATTTGTGTATGCCAATTTTTTTAGTAAGACACGGAGCATTTTTGGTCGCTCGTTTAACAGTAATGAAATAACACTTCATTTAATCAGTGATTGCCGTCTCCTTTGCAATGAAGTTCCAAAATTCAAGATTATATTTCAGGCTACCTAAAGAATGCAGCGCAAAAAAAAGAGGTTGCTGATATTTGGTACAATTTATGAGATTTTTGGCTAAGTATAAAAAAACTATCGTAATGATCTGTTTTTCCTTGCGAGACACAAAAATGCTCGAACAATGTCGAGTATTCTGAAAACCGCACCGCAATGTACCAAACGCTTTATTTTTAATGTGACAAACAGCAGGCTTTTATATATTTTGGGGAATTCACATGATGTCAATGAAAATAATTCTTAAAACTTTCGTAAAGAAAATAAAATAATATATAAAACCCAGTTTTGGGACTTTTCATACATTTGTAGACAAACGTACATTCAACAATATTCATGTGTGCACAAAATTAATAACGAAAATTCAAAATCCTGTTTATTGTTATATGTGGAAATTGTTTTGATCAGCAAAAAATGCGTTTGCCCCAATGTAACGCTTGTATCTCTTCAAATAAACGAGCAAAAAGCGACCATCCATTATTTAAGATTTACGTTTAATTGCGTTTTATCTAAGGAGAAAAAAATAAGGAAAACTGTAACGTAAACTGCAGAATCCATAACACTCTGGAGAGAGTATAAAAAAACTGAAAATGACAAAAGAAGAGATTTGTTGCTTTTAGAAGTGCCAAACTATTTAGTTGACCAAACTCGCTTATAAAGCCACTGTTTATAGTTTGAATAAAATAATTTTAGTAAGTTATTGTTCCACTTATTTATAGAAATAGCAAAACATATTTTATTGCAGTTACCCAAATTTTATAGACTTCTGACAAAGATTTAAATGTCGATGAACAAAAAATATAAATAGAACAGTTTTATTTATTATTAGAAATCGCAGAGAATAGGATTTGCTTTAGAGAAGTTAAATTTTATTTCAGATAACAAATTTTAATCTACCTTTACTTAATGTTGAAATAATTTTAAGATTTTTTTCTAATACGACCAGTCAGCACTGCCGAGGGTCCATTTCTATTTTAAGCTGGCAAAAATTTATTTGCGCGGTACACTTTCGGAGTAAATCCTCATCGCGCTTGGAAAACTTAATATTATTTAAAGAATTTTAGGTTTATACATAAATTACTAATTCTTTAACTTTGACGAAAATAAATAACACAAATTATACGTTTGTATAAATCAAAATTGCAGTTATTACTAAAAGCTGCATGAAAAGAAGAAATATATAATTGAGGGCTTGTTGAATTTCATCGAACAATCTGGATATTTAATATTAATTTATGAATATTGTGCATAAGTTACAAATGTCACATTAGATGCTTAATAACCTTTTAGCTGTTGACGATAGACCACCGAGTTTTAGGACATTTTAGGAAAACTGATTTATCGATCTTATATACAGGGTGATTCAATTTCGAGGTAAATTTCCCATGGAGATCTCGCTTATTAGTGGAGATAGAGCATATGTTTAAATTTGGCAATGATACGTATTTTTGAGCTGATCAATTATCTGTAAAGAAATTTAAGCTATCATTTTGAAGATATCCGCAAAAAGCTGAAATGTTAAGATATCGTTTTTAATTTTTTATTCAAAACCAAATGTAGCTAGACATTTGAGACACAAACATTTTTTAGCGACGTTTTAACAAAGAATGCAGTGTTGTTTTTTAATTTGAAATAGCATTAAGAATGGCGGCGTAACCATGGCCAAGTTTTTCTTATGGGCGTCATGTTGAGTTTTGGCATTATCCGATAGTCCTGTGTTTTCTTATTTCCGCAATGTATAACATGTTGGCATTATTTTTTTAAACAATTGTTTAATCATAAAACAAACTTTCTTATTTTTCTTGTTGTTTGTCGTGGTTATCAGGTACCCAACCGGAGCTTGATTACCGATCGCCGGACTGAACAAGAGTGCTTTGGACTAAGAACATTCAGATTGTAAAAGAAGCTAGTTTATACAACAAAAAGCTTATTTTTTAAGTAAATGTCTGTTGTGCCTAGGATTTTCTGTCGCTCAGCTCAATAATGCTCCTTGTTTCGATTAAACATTTTAAATTTATAAATTTCGACCCATCTGACCAAATGATGTGATTTAAGAAATTTTGTCCTTGGTCTATTTTATTTAGTAGCCAGATGTAAAATTCCGCACGTCTGATGTTATTCTCACGATGCAAAGTATGACTTGTATGGGGTTTGTACGGTTTCAATTTCTTTATTTGTAATGATCTCCAAACACGTGTTTGCGGCAACTCCAAATTAGAGGCTACTTCCCGCGTAAAAATCCGAAGATCTTCATTTATCTAAAAACCAGTAGTTGAAGCATTGCAAATTATAGTAATCTAACGTTTATCGTTTTCAACATTTCCATGAGGATTATAAGGATTGCTGGGTTTACTAAACGATCCATGCTCCGCTACATTTCTGTCCGATGTTAGCAATATTGTACGATGGGGCATTTTTGTGAGAACAATAATAAACCCTTAACATATCACGTCTTTCGTTATTGGTAAACGGCATTTTTCTATTAAAATTTGTTTACACCAAAAACGCTTATTTTTAATATTTATTCGAACATTCAAGTTTTTCTTTGTAATTTTTGCATTTTTCACTTTTTTCCCCGCAATTTTTATCCAGTATAGTAAATGACACACAGAGTATAACGTATCATATAGACCTATTGTGTTTTCTATTTAGAACAAAGTTACAACCGTTTGAGTTATTAACAAAACCGCATTTTAACCGGCTCAAACTTCTTAAGCAATTGAGAAAACCAAAAAGTCCATAATGATACTTTTTCCTCCAAATGAATTGAACAGTTCTCAAGAAAAAAAAAATAATAAGAAGCTTCATATAAATCAGTTTGTTCATTAACTTATTCAATTTGTTGATTTTGTTTTAAATATTTTTCATTAAATTGATTTTCTTTCTATCGTTGTAACGTGTTGTGGGTGCGTGTTCAAACGGTTGAAACTTTTCAAGGAATTGAGAAACCAAATAAGCCCTTATACAAAATTTATTCAATATGACAATTGCTTTCTAAAAATAATTGTGCGGGGAAAAAAGTGGACACCTGTATATGTATATACCGTCAGCATGAACAAAAAAAAGTGGGCCCCCCCTAGGTTCCTGGCAACCAATATTTTTGGACCCAGTCCGCCACTGATAGTAGGGTGTTTCATGCAGCAATATTATCTCATAAGTTGCTATCCAAGAGGATCCCACAATACCTCATGCGGAAGATACGCTGTAGAACGGATGTCCATAACCTTAATTTAAGATTCAGGGGGTTGTTTGCTCCACCTGCCCATCGCGCTGAGCTGTATAAACGGTCATTCTCTTAGCAGGTCAGTCACATACACTGGGTCTCAGGGAAGATATGAAAAAATTATCGTTAACAAATTTTGGGGGAAAGGTGAAGTGTTATCTGTTTGCTCAACAGGGGGGACTTTAGGCATTGAGCGCACATCGGAGCCTGTTTTAATTTTTATTTTTTATGGGCATGTGCGACGTTTTGTTGAGTTGGATTTGCTGCAATTACGTGTAATTAGACTCTAGAGTAATTTTTTGTTTGTTTTTGTTTTGATAAGTTCTCGGAATTATTGTTATATTATTGATACAACTATGTCTTAGTTCTAGTTTGAGTAAGGGGTTGAGTAGAAGAGCAAGGCAATTTGGAAACAAGTGTGCTGATCTCCGCCCTAAATATAAATATTATTTTGCTATTTTAACTAGCTAACTAGTTTTATTTTAATGCAGACACGACTGATATCAATCAAGTAGATTATCATGCAGCTAAACTATTAATTTTATATATTGTATGATAAAGTCATGTGCCTGGCCACATCAGATTTTTTAATTACAATTTAACTGACGACCGATATTTGCAAATTTTTCAAAATGAAGTCGTGCCAGCGTTACGGAGAATGTTTCCAAATAACAACATCCAGAACAGGCAAATGCATTAATCTGGTTCCAGCAAGATGGTGCCCCACCGCACTATGCCGCTAATGTGCGCAATAATTTAGACGCTACATTTCCTGGGAGGCAGATTGGAAGAAGGGGAGCAATGGAGTGGCCAAATAGATCACCAGATCTTACACCGCTTGATTATTTTCTGGGGGGTTATTGAAAACATAAAGTTTATAAAGATCGTCCCAACAGTTTGGAACACCTTCAACAGAACATACAACACGAGTGTCAACAAATAACTGTCGAACAGCTTCAAAATGTCGTGGATGAGTTCTATAAACGCCTTAGAATTTGTTAAGTGGCGCAAGGTCGACAATTTGAACACTTGTGAGCCAGCATATTGTAATTTTGTAAATAAAATTTAAATAAGTTTTTGTTGATTTTTAAATTTTGCCTTTTTGTATTCGGAATAACTGGATAAACAATGTAATGAAACGTACAAGCCAAAGTGTTTCTTGTTCATTTTTTAATAAAAAATATCGATTAATGCACCCATAATTAAATTTCAATTCTATGACCGTCAATTTATGGGGAATTATTTCAAAACAAGTTAGTAAGGTGACCTACTCCTAGAGCTAAACAACAAGATTACTTCGATTATTATAACCAGTACAAAAAGTTTTCAATAATTTTTCTTGAAAATTTTCTGATGTAACAATAAAATTTTTATACCGTTGAAAAGAGATTAAAAAGTACTATCAAAATAAAAAATATTGGTTGCCATTTTAAAAAAATATAGTTGACGTCATAAGTCTTACAAATGTTGATGAAAATCCATGAAAATAGCTTGTCCATATTTGCTATAATTTTAATCGTTATACCCCTTTTAGATTTTTTTCGATATTTTAGTTAACAGAATTATTAAATTATTTCCTTACTTCATTTCCACCTGTATATATATATATAATATTATAATGAAAATATTAGACTATACTTCGTAATGGTTTTACTTCAAACACAGTGCAGTGGGTACACGCGTTAATTTTTTGTCATGTTCGACGTTTCAATTAACTTCTCGTTGTTTTACAAGCACAGGAACGCCATTGACACTGCTAGTTACGAAGGCGGATTTAATATCAAGTTCGTGTTTTGGAACAACTGGAAGAAACTCATATCTTCGCACCATTTTCGCCAACACTAACTTCATTTTCTGCATGGCCAAAGTCTTTCCTGAAGGAAACAAAAATCATGCAATAAATAATTACTTATGTGACATACACACCTATACAATTTCGGATTCCCAAAGAGAAAGGCGCCCAAGAATTTGGCAACAAATTCGACTGATTCTCTTCACTAAATCTATCTGGATTGAACAACAGCGGATCTTTGTAATATTTCTCTGATTTGTGTAGTTCGTCTATGTAAAATACTATGGTGGTACCTTGTGGAAGTGTTACATTATCTACAAACAGAAGAATTGTGGAGTAATCTTTGGTAAAATATTAGGCAACTCACCAACTACCGCTTGTTTGTGCAATTCTCTTAAGATATAGGGAACTGGTGCGTAAAGTCTTAATCCTTCTTTAGCAACACAAGTGATATATTTCATTTGCTGGATATCAGCAGGAGAAATAGTGGAGTTAGGGTTATTTCCTGTTATGGAACTTACTTCCGAGTACATTTTATTTTGAACTTGGGGATTTCTGGCTATTTCGAAAAATAGATACGACAAAGTAGTTGCTACAGTTTCGTGAGCCTAAAACAAACGGAAAGCATTTCTAGTTTGTGGAATTATAGCAGATTTTTGATATTTTTATTGCTGGTTTTAATGGTTTTTTTTTGAAAAGTGTTATCATTAACACCCGAAATAGTTTGTTAAGTATTGTTAACATAACATCAACCGAAAGCATTAAATTTAATTTAATGTTTTTCCTGTGACATTTGTTCCCTATGATATTTTACAGTTCATTGAGAAAAACTGACCTTAGTCTTGAGAAAATTTTACAATGTCTTGTTTTTCAAGCACCATGTATGTTAAATTAAATTAATATTCTGACTACGTCATTTTTTGAACATCCAAAATTGCTTGTAAAAATGCCTCTTTCTCGAAAACGAAATTTGGTCAAAACTGTTTACTTATTACCTATTTATTTATCCTGAATACTTAGAGCTGCAATTTGTATATGATATAGTGTGTATCTTCTGATTGTTTACCAACTTTTGTTTTTCCGATGATCAATCATGGCCACAGCGTATTATTTGATAGCCTGTACTCTTTTGTCTAGCGTTCTGTAAGTTAATGTCATTTGAAGAGATTTTCTAGATTCAGTGCAATAGGCAACGTTGTTTTGGCAAATATTTCCAAATATTTGTTTAAATTTCTCTATCTGTATTCATTTGTACGCTCTGGGTTCAACTGAATGTTGGGATCTTTCAATGAGTCTAAAACATAAGTAAATAATTTATATAGATTTACTTATCTTTAGGCTTACTTATTTTATTTATAATATCGCATGTGGGATATCAATTTAATCAAAAATAACCCTATATTCAAATACGTGATTATAATAAGTAGTAAGTTTGATTTTCTACTAAGTTTGATCAAAAAATACTAATTGAATTCTACATCAAAAGTGATCACATGTTTCTAGTACGTTTTCTTAATACCACACATAAAAAAGCTGAATAAGGAAACAAAAACAATACGAACTATAAGAAATAAAAAAGTTGCTTCCAGCTATTTATGGCAAAAAGAAATTCAAACTGTCATAATCCAAGTGTAAATATGAAACTTCCCTTACAAGAAGTACCTATTTAGGGTGGACTTTAAATCTTAACATTTACAAAACGTTTCTTGTAAGATGACCACAAGAACGTGTTACCGGTTTTGTCACAGATAGTGCTAGTGGCGTTTGATAATTTTCGACTATTTTCACCAATTCCTAGCCACCTAGATTAATACACAAAAAAGTTATCTTTACGTTGCCTTGGTGATAAAAATGGACGATCGATATGTTTTTGTGTTCAGAATGTCATCCTGATTGAAAATATCGCAGAAAGAATATAGGGTGCCATTTAAAATTTCAATGATGTTATATTAACCTCAAGAATATCCCAAAGAATGGCATTTTTTGTCTATTAACACATTCCCAAATTTCATTCGTCCAGCATTATAAACAAATAAAATAAACGGGAGTACCTATCCCGTGGATCACGCGGTGTATCCCAAAATCTACAAATTTGTTATACCGAAATTCTATATGGAATGGAAGGTCCTGTCAATTTCTAGGCACACGAAAACTACTTACTTAATCTACATATTATTTAACCTGAATACTTACAGCTTGAATAAAAACTACAAGATTATCAACTATTCTTGAGTATGGAACACCGGCTGCGTGCAATTTGTATATGATATTGTTTGTATCTGTTGATTGCTTATCTTTAATTTCCAGATGTGCATCAGTCATATCCATAGCGTATTGTCTAATAGCCTTTTCTTGTTTTTCTAACGTTTTGTAAGTTGATGTCATTTTGAAGAGATTCTCAAGATTCAAAGTAATGGGCAACATTGCTTTGGCAAATAATGTCAGATATACATGAATATTGCTCTTGTATTCGTTTGTTCGCTCTGGGTTCCACGGAATGCTAGGATCTTTCAATGAGTCTAAAACAAAAGTACATAATTTATACAGATTTACCTATAGTTAGGTCAAACATGTTTGTTTATTGCAGTAGTGTGCCCACCTATTGTCGTGTGCAATATAAAATTATGTAGCACATCCTGCATGTCTACTGGAGCATTCTTCTTTTCATCAATCATACCTTCGAGTACGTGCAACTTTTGGTCTAAATTTTCTAAGAACAATTTAAATGATTCATGCCCAAATGCTTCATTCAGAATGTTTCTGTCATTTCTCCATGTATCAACTAAAACAAAGTAGTCATTACAAAACAAATCCACCTACTCATTCCTTATTTGTCATTAGAGTTAAGCCTGATGACACTCACTCTGTTGCACTGAAAATACGCTGTCTCCGATAAAATTCTTGAAGAATGCATAGAATGCTGATTTGTGTAAGTATTCTTTTGATGCAAGTATTTGGCCAAAATAGTTCCGATCGCTTGTGATGAGAATAGGCGAAAGTGGTTTGAAATGGATGACGAACGTTGAACCAAACTTATTGTGGAGACTGTGCAGAATCTTAAGGACGTCTGGTTTATTTTTCGGAAAAAGAACTTCTTTGTTGTCTTACGAGTGTTATATAAAATAAGACTTACCACCGAATTGTGCACGATTTCTAAACATATGCACAACAAATTCGAACAAAGATGGAGCTGGAATTCCAGAAATAACATCGTCATTTCTGAACATATACAGCTTCAAAAAGTATACCAAAAGGATACATAAACCAGTCAGGAGTATGATTTCGTACATTTTGTTGGAAGAGTCGCTCATAAACTGACGAATAAGCACATATCAGTCAAGGAACGCACTTTAAAGATTGAAGTAATGAGATGCGGGTTGCGTACACACCACGAAATTTATCTCTTGACGTTCTAATCTCGTTGATATCTATTTCGGGTTGGCTTAACTATAAACAGATAGATCTCGGTTTACGCCATAGTTGTTCCTGAATTACCCGACGTAATTTGAATCAGCGTATAAGAATTAGGTTGAAAAAGTGGTGGCGGGTCTGCGAAGAGACAAGAACTTCTTGTCTCTTCGCACGCACCACATGGTCTATACCTTTGTACAATTAGAACCTTTTAACTGTTGGGCTTCATACATATACATATTGGTTAATTTGATGACTCTGGTGCTTCTCCCATCTAATATGTTTCATAATGATCATGACAGAGAAATGATTTCACTGCAGCTATCGATGTTTTAATATCTGACAATTTTTGGCTGAAGAAGGCAGCATTGCCGAAACTAGTATACAAGTAAACTAATAAACTGAATCTGCAAAGTTGAGGGGCGTTTTACTTACTTCCTTATTCAAATACTTTTTTGTTTATTGAAAAACTTTAGTATTACTTATTACTTGTTAACATCTAATTTTTGGTTTATCATTAACTTTAAATTAAATTGTTGCTGGTATTAAAAGCAGCAGTCTAACACTATTAATTAAGCAACATTTACTTGCAAGGTTAGCCTTTAAAATTGCAAAGGCTTATTGTTTATATATCTTCTACACACAGTCAGATATTAAAATGAACCAAAAACAAAATATTGAGAATTTAAATGGCTTTGGAACAAAGTGCTTGAGAAGTTTCCGAAAATTGCCTAGTTACTCCACATCGTATCGCGAAAGTACACCAAAACATCATATTATAACAATTATATTATGACAATTATTAGTTATATGAGTACTAAGAAATAACTATTCGCTCACACCATTAAATTGACATTGTTCCATAATCGTGACGTCCAATCAATCCACAAATATCCAGCTTCGTCCAGTAGTATTTTCCTTACCGCAAACTCTCTTATTATTCATTCAATATCCTGAATAATTAGCAATAACAACAGTATATCCCCAAGGTAATTAAATCCTAAACTTCGGACCTCGAATGACGCAATCCAACATTCACCATGAAAACATGCAGAATGCCGAACGGCACCAAATCCTCAAGCGGTCTGTTAAGTGCTGGCACAAGTTCGTTCGGTTTTGTCATCGTAAATTAACCGCGGTCAAATATATTATTGTCGCTGAAAGCACAATTTTGCGAAAAACGAAAAGGACAATTTTATTATTGCTTTCATGTGACCGCCTTGGAGATTTTTATCGAAAGCGGTTAAGACTGGCCATTTTTAATCCGTTTGTTTTTGAGATGAGACGATATCCGAGCAAATTTTTGCGCGCTCGTCCAGATGTTTTCGATGGACTTTTAAATGTTTTAATTGCTTTTTCATTGTTTGCGATTAGGACACGTAATTGAGGGGATGGTCAGATATATTTATGTGTCATTTCGTCAATTGTTTAAATTTTGATCAAGTTGTAGGCGCCTGTCAATAACTGGCTTAATTTGATTGGTAAGAGAGCATGTGATTTCTATCGGATGTTTAAAAAATAGAAATTATCATAACAAAAATATGGATTTGTTTTGTTTATTAATGCTGCTGTTCCAAACACATCTCTAAGATTTTTATCAAACTTTGTGATTTAAATATTTTCTTTTTTCATTTCAAGGGATATAACAATTCTTTGTATGTTTGTGCTTACTATTTGCACGTTCGACATTATTGCGCATATAATTTGTACTGTTACATCTTTAATCTTTTACCGACTATTTTTACTTTATCATACGCAGTATGTAAAATTAATCGTTTAGCTGCAGGAGCAAATTCTATTTGATCGAAATTGTGTCTGCATTATTAGTAGGTAGCCAGAATATTTTGAAACGTTTGACAGTATTCATAACGTCAGCGGTTGCGAAACGTCAATTTAACACGGAAATGCATGGAGAGTGCGATGAGGAGAAGAAGCATGCGCGCATTGTTATGCATTTTTCAAGGATTTTGCAAATGAGCCGCCATTTCTGTAATTTCGTCAAAATAGTTAAATAATAAATCAAAGTAGAGGAAATTTTGTATAATTTATGTCTATGACATTTTTTGGTAAAATTAATAGTTTAGCTGTAGGAACAAATTCTATTGGTCGAGATCGTGTCTGCATTAATATAGGATTTGCCAGATATTTTTATTCTAATGACAGTAGGTAGTGTTAAAGGCTGATTTCTTGACAATACCTACTGCCAATATCTGTCAAATCCTGACTAATTCGTTTTATGTTAATGCAAACACGATCGATCTCGATAGAATCTCATGCAGCTAAACTATTAATTTTATATATTGTATGATAAAGTCATGTGCCTGGCCACATCAGATTTTTTTATATAGCGCCAAAACAAGTTTTGCGAATGGTCCATTATCTACTCGGTGGTTCGTTAAGCCAATTGGTAACAAAATATTTCGGCGTCTTTACATCAATCTAAACGTCACGTCTAAAGAGACGAAAGGAAAAAAAACATACTACTATAAATGATTAATTATGTGTTTTTTACAGGCGCTAAAAAGAATAACAACTTTCAAAACAGTTACTATATTTTGTTTTCATTTTAGCCAATGACGAACGGCTGTGTGCAAAAAATGCGTACTATGACGCAAACCTGCTCCAAAATGAGCAAACTTGTCAGCTGTAGACAGTGTCAGAGGTAGAATACCGACAGAAATCCTGGCAATTTCAGACGATTAGACGACTCAAAAAAGTCTAACTGCTTGCAAGTATTAGCCCAGTGAAATTAGACAAATAAGGCTAATCACTTCGGAAACATTCAAACACAGC
This sequence comes from Melinopterus prodromus, assembly GCA_964023965.1. Taxonomy (NCBI): domain Eukaryota; kingdom Metazoa; phylum Arthropoda; class Insecta; order Coleoptera; family Scarabaeidae; genus Melinopterus; species Melinopterus prodromus. Next base: position 19,008,078 of record OZ030393.1, read on the forward strand.
GGGACTTTTGCAGATACCATTACAAATAACGTGCAAAAGGTCCCCATCGGCATCAATATCGTCGCTACTTATTCACGGCCAAAGATGACTGAATTTCTAGATCTACTGAAACTCTACAAAAAAAATCTATACGTCGGCGTCGTTCAAGTACGAGTTGGCGTTTCCAAGTTATACCGTTAGACATTTCAAAAACTGAAAAACACGTAACAGTACCAACGGTTTTATGTGCTGGGTGATCCCTTCCGTGTCCCAAGAATTTGAAAACATGAGTGAGCATCACATTTTATAATAAGAAACACAATAGCATGTAGTTAAAACTTGATAATTTCCAAGGTATGTTCTTCAGAAGGTTAAGAAGTTCTACAGTAATACCCGCCTTTTTTTGTTGAGGAAAAGCGCCAAAACTAGTGTAGAACTATGGCCTCATTTTCTACGCTCGTAAAGGACATCAAACGGGGTTAAGTGGATCAAGCGGGGTAAAGTGGATGTCTGTAGCACATGTCTATAGTAGTTGCTCTGATTAGCTGCATTCAGAAATACTATCAGAAATACTAGAACTATCTGTTGAAGTAAGGGAATCTGCTTTAGTTGTAACAGGTAATTATATAGAAAAAAAATAAGATACAAAAGCTCAGTAATAATGAAAAGAAAAATTGTTTAATTGCACGTATCAACTTAAACGCAATACACAAAATTTGACATATGCATCAGGTATATGCTTCTTTTCGAAAAAAAAATACAGAAAAGTAATGATTTTATACAAAAACAAAATTACAATAACTTTTATAAAATATACCAATTAGCGGTGGAAAGTGTATCATTATTCATTAATCAAAATCCCTAAAATACGGGAGACAATCATGTTCTTGCAGAAATTGACGAAAAACAGTATCGGACTCCATGATCAATGTGTTCCGAATGGGTTTGGCTTTAAACTCTATCGAAATCAGACATATTGGGACAAATCTTATAAAACGCATGGCAGGTATTTATAGAAGATACATTTTGAAGAACATTTTGAGGAACGAGGATTCCCTGTATAACATGTATCGTGCTTATTACTACTTGTTAGTGACGTTTTTCAGTCGTATAACGTAAACACGTAGAGTACTTGTAGAGTACTTGTACGTAGAGGATGATAGAATCTTTATTATAGAGAATTAAAAGATCTACCAACTTCATCCTAACATTTTTACCCATTTTACATAATAGATTTTGGCAATAACTTCCTTTGTATGGTCTGCCAAGAGTGAAAGGTATGATAAATTTCTTCTCTAGTAATTTTCAATAAGTGTCATAGGCATTTTTTTCGTATAAACAACGGTACTTACCTAATACTGCTGAAAAGCACCACCCACACGTAAGAGTAGCACGGCACACATTGTATGCAAGGTGTCACCGTCCCAGCCCTGAAAATTTGCGTGGGAATTTAAAAGAGCACCACAGAGAGAAAGGAACTAATTCCTAATCACCAATTTGGTTGTACAGAAAAGCATTCCACTATACATAGATCAAGTTCATAGAATAACAGATATCATAGAGAAAGCATTAGAAGAAACGTTTATTTGCTCTACAACTTTCTTGATGTGACAACCTTTCGATAAGGTTTAGCACGAAGGATTGACACACAAACTAAAGAGTATGCTACCTTTACAATACGTCGACCTACTAACATCCTATATATCTGATAGACTATTCAGAATAAAACATATCAATGAATACTCGGAACTAAAAGAAGTAAAAGCTGGGGTACCCCAGGGTAGTGTATTGGGACCAATTGTTTATCTACTATATACAAGTGACCTGCCACAGCTGGAAAATGTAACAGTCGCAACATTCGCAGATGATACGGCTCTAATGGCAGTGGGATCAACTATTGGAGAATCTACTAGGAATCTTCAACGAGCTAGTAATAAAATATATAAATGGACCAAAAGATGAACACCAAGCTCAACGAACATTAACTTTACAACTAAAAGAATCCACGACATACCTCATGCCAAGATTAACGACGCCATAGTTCCATATGCGAACACTGCAAAGTATTTAGGTATGACTCTGGATACAAAACTAAGGTGGAAAGAACACGTTAAGAAGAAAGGAGTAGAGCTTGGCCTCAAATACTCAAATACAGAGAACTTTACTGGCTTCTGGGAAGAAACTCTCAGTAGTCAGTACAGCACAAACTACAAGTTTACAACCAAGTACTAAAACCGATTTGTTTATACGGCATCCAGTTTTGGGATTGCGCGAAAAACTGCTATAAGGAATAGTGCAACGTGATATTGGTGTCCCACAAGTCAACCAAGAGATAAAAAGATTCGCCACTAAGCATGAATCTTGCCTAAGCCACCATGTCAACGTAGAGCCCCTGCAGCTACTGGACAACCAGAATCTAGTGAGAAAACTAAAAAGCACTAAACCCTTCGAACTAGTGAATCAGTGAAATTTGTAAAGAGCAGAGCACAGTGAGTGAAGTGTTAGTGCTTCTTGTTTAGGACAAAGTAAATATAGAACATCAGTGGATAGCCTATTAGATACAAGTAGGTACCTAATTTTAAGATTTCAGATTTAACGATAAAACAGATAAAACGCCAACTTGTGCTTAAGCGATGTACATAAATTAGTTATAGAGAATTAAAAGATCTGTCCGATAAATACAAAGCAAGATATTGTTCAAACCCCAATCGATGGAGACTTTTTGCGCGATATTTGTAATGTTTAACCAAATGTACGGAAAACCAAAAATTACATGAAAGGTTCGAGCGCAGCGAGCTAGATGGTTTGGACACATTGTTCGAATGCCGGAAGAGAGAATTGTGAAGAGGATTGTGTGTGTGCGGGGAAGGAGGTAAAAGGTAAAGAGGACGTCCAAGGAAGAAATGGTTACAGGAAGTGAAAAGTGATGTGGCGGAAGTGGGAGTGTATGATTTGAGGCAGAAAGCTGGAGACAGAAGGAAGTGGAAACAAGTCATCCAGAGAATAGAAGCCAAGTGCGTTCCAAGCCTGTTCCGCTGACATATATATTAACCAAAGGTGTATGAAAAGATCTAACTGGGTTTGAAATGCTCATACTCCAATCGTCCACGGGGTTACATCATAACATAAGAACCATGAGTGAGTCATGGTCTAGGAGTAGAGACTTAAATCTCATTAAGTGTTTGTTTAACTCAAGAATTAAAAAAAAATAGATGGCATTTGTTTACATAGCCAAACAAAAAATGTCTCTGGTATCGTATCTATTATAATTTCTGGTTGTGAATATATTACCAAGCGTACCAAGATAATGCGGACAATTCATGCGCCCGGCACATACGAGTATGGTAAAGGAATAGATGGCATAGCCAATTCATGTTCTTCGCATGCAGGTCAAACCGGTAGAAACAGATATATCTGGTTCTCATCTATCCTGAGCTGTCCAGAAAGAAGCGGACGAGAGCGGTTAGCTATTACATAATTATATAATAAACACAAATTTAATACTGTTTGTCATAGATATTCAATCATCTAAAAGCTCGGATCTCCCAAGAAATTATGTATAATAAAAGGTAATAAACAACTAGAGGACAATTTGAAAACAAAAGCTCATTCGCATTGCAAACTATGTTGTTGCAATTTGGTGCGAATTTAATTAAATTAATACCAAATGTAAATAAATTAAACTGTAATAAATTAGACAAATAATAAACACAAAATATTAAAACTTACACAATAATTTATATAGTGACTAGCAAATGCTGGCGACTGAAAGCGTGTAGGTTATGGGCTGGTTAATCATCTTACCTTTTATATACCTGAATTTCAAACTGATTTGAACTGGATATATTCGAACATGCCTCCCATTATTTCTGCTTTTGGACAATCAAACCGGCACCTGACTTGGTCCTTTTGTAATATGTTTTTAGTTTTCTTGTTCATTTCGTGTGAACGGTTTGTGATAGACGTAGCCTCATTGATTTAGTAGTCAATTACATTTATTAGGTACTGAATATTGATTAGTTTTACTGGATTAGATGCTGCAGAATTCTGACCAAATAATGGTGAGTTTTACGAACAATAAATCATTTTTATCTATTTTCTATGTTTGGTTTATTTAAATTTTAAGGCAATTGTTTGTGATTTAATTTTTAATATTTGAAGAGTTGAAGTAAATAATAACAATGGTCCCAAAAATCTGACGGTATACCTACAGTACCTATTTTCTTAGGCTTTATTCAAAAGAAATTTGTATATGACATACAAAAGTGTACGTAATTATTATTTCATTTCAATAATAAATTTGAAGGGATACCAAGTGCGACCTACTCCTATCAGGAATGCCCTTTCCATAACTATCATAGTCAGTAACAAAAATTTGTATCGGGACGTTTTCCATATCTCCGAGCCTTCTTGGGTTTAGATTTGAGTAGTTGATCTACAAACAGAATCAGGTGGCACGAAGTCTTAAAAAACGAATTCCGATTCAGTCTAATGATTCCACATACCACTCGAAGTTTGGAGTTACAACGACAATTATTACATTCTTCGGATATGGTTATATTATTCTAATATGTTATACTATATGGCTTTGTGCAGCTATGTATAGCTAATATGGCTATGTTTTGCTTTATGATATAGCCGTTATATAGAGTTATTTCTTTAACCAATTGATTTAAAAAAGAAACATTTCCAACAAAACTTTTTAAATTGTGATCCTTATGACTTAAATTATGCTTACTTGCAGTATATTCCGGAAAAAAGTATCATTCAATTCTTTGGGAAAACTTATGTTGTCCTGTTTCTGTCGCTATGACGTCATATAACCAAGCAATAACCTGACACCGATGGTTGGTTTTACTTACCTTATTGAAGTTAGTATTAACGTTGCACATTTATTTCTGTTGACGTTGTCATAACACTTCCCACATTACCATGCTTTTGAAAAAAATATTAAATAGCCAAACTCTAATCAGATATTTTAGCCCCTCACATAATATTGTTACTTAATCCATTATAAAGGATGCCATGTAAGCATATGTATATTTTACAGAATGTGGAACTAAATCAAACTTATCTCATCAGATTATGAAAATAATAAATAAAATTAGCTATAAAATCGAAAAATTAAAATTCAAAAATACAGTTTATCGTTAATATCTTCCAAAATCCTTACATACTGCTAAAAAACTATCATCATTAGACAATATTCTGTAGATTTAAATATTATGGCAAAGCACCTCTTCTACCAATTATTGACTTTATTTTTAAATTGTTTTTTCATTACAAGAACTAGATCAATAATCTACTCTTTGCTTAAGTAAGAAGCCCAAATAGTGAAGCTTTTGTACTCAGACTAGCTTACCACACTATTTTCTAAATATCTCTGAACTATGTTTTTTTGGCACTTAGCTCGTAAATTACAACTATTCTTTTGGAAAAGGCAAAATTTCCAAATTTTCAACAAAAATATAAATTGGTTTAATATAAATATTTGGTTTAATATAAATAATTACAGAAGAAATAAAAAATATATAAATTGTAAATTTGGATTAAATTTTTGAGGATTATTTCAACACATTTAATTTATTTTTTCAAAAACGACAAGTAATACAGGTTATAAAATCAACTGGAAACTGAAAAACTAGAAAAAATAATGTCTTTCTTGCAAACCACGTCTTGAACTTGATATTGTACCAGATATTTTAAGTTTCCCGATTCCAAGTCTGATGTCTGATGTCAAGCAAAAATATAAAAATTCTGGATTCGAACAAAATTTATTTCCTATTTTTATTTATCTTAATTTCAAATCAGATATTAGATTTTTAAAACGGCAAATAAAATGCGATCAAAGGCGTAAGACAATCTGAGAATCTGAAGAATAAGAATCATCCAAATCCAAGTCTTTCATAATTTTGTCGGCATTTTCAGAATTTATATTTGGAATCATAAATCTTCATACTGCAAAAAAATAGGTTCAACAACGAATCCTACATTTTGGGCTACCATATTTTATCTGCCATTTTGAATTTAGCACCATTATTATCGGATTTTTTTATCGGGGAATGCTGTATTATCATACAAATCCAACTCTATTATATTTGATCAGATTTGGACCAGTTTTGACCAGTTTCAATGTTTCAATGCAAAAAGTGCAATACATAACTCTTTTCTTGTATATCACTTATAACTGAACTTAGTTGCTAAATAATAAAAGTCCTCAATGAAAAAGGCAACAGAAATATCAATCATACGGTATATGTTTACCACGTCTCTATATGTACTTATCAACACAAAAGCAAAACAATTATTCCTCTTAAAACGATATCCCAAATTTTATTAGGGTTGTTGAGTCATCAAGATTCTTGCTGGTTAGGATCCAGTCCAGCACAAGAATAACCTGTTTTCTTATGTTTACGTATGACATCAGCGATAGCTTGTTGTTAATAATAGGTCATCAACTGGATAAGGGATCTGGACTATACAGGGGCACCAAGAAAGATTCTGTATAAATGAAATAATAACAACCTAGATTACTGTAAACTATAAAATGTGTTTCCTGGCTAATACACACTGCGCGCCCACCAGATATTTGTCACAATTTGTAAGTTTATTTTATCTCGAACCGCCCATACAATTTTGTTGATTCTATTGTTCAGTTGTTACTCAAATTTTAGTTTTGTGCACAAGGTATAATACTGAGGATATGCGTTTTTTGTCGATATTTGCAATAAGCTGTGGTTTGTACTAGCAACAACCACATAAATCAAGAGGAGTCAAACAATAGCTCAATCTTTTGTTAATATTTTATTTTGGTAGTTTGGTTTATTGCATTACCACTTTTAATAAAATGTTTAGAAAACATTGGGCTACTGTTTGGCTTCTGTGGTGTATACCTCATCCAACTGTGTTGTTATTATCAAGATCAATCAAATTTCTAGGTTATATTCTGACTGTTAGAATATTGGTAGAATAAGAAACGATTATGGGTCGATAAGTGTAATGTCAATTCAACAAACCGGATGTCCTAAAATATAGTTCAATATTGTAGATTTCTTATTTTATCCAACTAACCAGAAATAAGGTGGATTTTAGGACAGTGTCTCCGTTTTGTCCGGATAGACTAACCTCACCAATGCTCACCAACTACCGGTAGAGAATATGGAAATATAGGTATGTGGAAAGTATGCCATACTGTATCAAACTAAAGGTCCACATTAATGTCTTTAATCAAACAACCATTTATTGCAACCGTAAAATATCGCATTTTTACTCAAATTCGTGAATAAAAAAATCATTTTATTATTGTTTCATTTAACTCAGTAAGTATGTGAACTAAATAAATATTGTACTTTATACAATTGTAAATTTTAGCTCAAAACACAACCTGTTTTACTAGAATAAACGTTTCTTTCTACCAAACAAATATATCTCTATCCGCACAGAAATAAATATTTTCCTCTGTTGAAGCAATTTGAACCAATGTAGACATTTTGACAAAAAATCTTTTCCACATTCTTGCAGTATATTGTCCAAAATAAAATGTTCTATCACTGTGTATAGTTACAACTAGTTGGTTATATTCCCGGAGATTTCTTCAATACCGCGGTATTCGGGATTAGAAGTTTTCAAATAACCGGGATTTCCCGGAAAACTTTTATTTTGTATATACATTTGATATTATAGAGTAATTTAATTATTTTTATATAAAAAACACATAGTAGATTGTTAAGTTATGTAAAATATATATAATTCAATTCATTTATTTAAATAATAATAAAATTATAAACCCCTAACCACAACAAGTATTTTAGAAACCTAAATACGTTTTTCAGCAACTATGTTGCCATCTTCAGTAGAACCTAAAAAAAGAAAAAGAGAGATTAGCACTTCATAGTATCTTTACTAGATATTGTCCAAGCAAATCACTAGTGGAAGTGATTTGAACAGACAGACTGAAATAACCCATTTTTTGTGCTCATCATCTCACAAATTGGAAAACATTGTTCTTATTGGGTCGATGTCGGGTATTAATAGTCAATAACAAATCTTATACAGGGTTTAATAAAGTAAGGAACAATTTAAAAATGTAATTATGTTATTAACAAAAATTTGTACTAATTTTTGTTATTATTCGACTTGGCTGCCATAGCAACCAACTCTGCAACCAACTCCGCCAACTCTGTTTGTATGGCCATTCATAAAAAGATTTTGTAGAAAACGGACCTGAAAATAGTAAAGTACTGATAACCATGGAGAACATAGATTTTGTGAATAAGTGTTTTCAATAGATTTATTTACAGTGAACCCAAATTCAGACAAAAAGGTTGATACTTTTGGCGGATTTTTATACTTTTTAACACGATGGTCTGGAATATTCAAAATTATCTCAAAGTTAAATGTATCCCAGGAAATCCAGGGAAAAAACATAAAAATCGGAGCAACAGCTCGAGAGAAAATCAACTTTGATATTGTTGAAGGTTGCTACAATTCAGACCTGCTTTCAGTTGAAAGTCAGAATTTCAAAAAGGAAGCAATTTACGTGAGATTTAAATTATACAATTATATTCATGTTGGGACCCCAATGCAAAACATAAAGACCCGCAACCCTCCTGAGTCTTGAGCAAAAAAGATAATACCTCGTTCCTACTACATTTTAGAGTAAGAACACAAATATTTAGAGCATAAAACTTATACCACTCGTTCTTTAAACATTTTTTGTTAGATAAATAGTTTACTAGTTATGACACATGAAAACGGAGAGCGTATGCAGGGTTGTGCGTGTATACAGAGTGATTCATGATGGTACAACAATGAACAATCTGGACAATGTCAGGGGGGGGCTTAAATTTTGGATTTTGTAAATTTTTCCTCAGCCTTATTTTTGGCTCTAGTGCCTGGACTCTTATACTGCGATTACATTTACTTTAGAACACAGACCAATAAGTAAAGATGTTCATTTCCTTTTTTTGTAACTTATTTTAGAAAAATTCTCAATATTATGTTGTGCTTGTTATTGTAAACGTAGTCTAAAGCTTGGTTAATAGAAAACAAATGATTTCTCCGAATTAATGTCACGCTACTACTGAAAACACATAAATCTAACAATTGACGAATTCTTTCAGTTCATAACAAATCAATGTAAACAAAATGGAAATCAGAACGACGAGCTTCGTAATATCGGGTTGGAACCAGATTTTTTTCGCATACCTCCCGGCATCCATGCGCCTCTGGATCGTGGCGTGGAAAAAGCAAACAAGCGGACAACCGCCCCCCACTCCATGTGTCCATTCGCACACCAAGAATCAATTAAGGAACCCCAGGAGGTTATTAAAGAAGCCAAATCGCACGAGTTTTCCCAGTAGATATCTTCCAGTGTCGAGTATCGTTTTGACAATCAAACAAGTCCTAAACACAATCTAACCAGCTGAAAGAGTAGTCAGATTCTTGTGAGTGTGCTTCTCTGAGACGTGTTCCGGATTTTCGCGCTTTTCTTTCACACTATTCGCGAATGAAATACAGGAGCCGGTCGAATAGACAAATCATACAGATTCAATTCAGGACTTTCTTACCAGAGCGGACCAGATACTTAGGATAAAGCTATTTCGAATTATTTCGTAAGTATTGTAAATGATTATACAAAATTTTCAGATTTTTTTTGTATACTGTTTATTGTATAATGTGTTTCTAGGTTTCATATTCCTTACTTAAGTTATGAAAATCATTCTTCAGTATTTCTGATTCTCTAGACCTAAAAAAATGGAAAAGTTTAGCCTTAATACAATTTTGATGGTTTTCTATTACTCTGTAGAAAAATGTAGATATTACTTATTGTTCGGTGATATATTCAACATATCTTTTTTACTTCTGAAGAAAAACAAAAAACTATAATTGTTGTCTTGATTTTTACTCAAAACTCCATGTGTTAAATCATACTGTGCAAATTTCAAGGAGTACTTATAGTTCCAATAATATTTAGTCAATTCTCTAAAAACCAAATTGCTTATAATGTGAAGATTTTAAAGATACCATATTCTTACAACAGAACATTCCAGTCCAATGTTACGTTATGTATGGATATGCAGCATTTCTGATAACATCGGTTAACTTGTGGTTAATGTGAATGGTAAATGTGGAAGAAAACATGTGTTTGTTTAGCTTTGGTCAAAAAGAACAGTAGATATTCAGTATACAGATTGTTTTTTTCTCGTTACAGGGTAAAATTTTTAAACATTGTTGTGGTATTGTTTGTAGTCAAAATACATTGGAGTTAGCCGTTTGCAACAAAAATATTGCACAGGCACGAAAAACAATGCCTTTAAATCTTGCCAACGTTTTGTATGAGCGACATGTTTGATTATGACATTTTATGTGTCTTTTATTTATTTTTAATTATGATGTATCACACTTGTTTTTGAAACTGGAATCAACTTGTTTTGTAGAGCAATTTCTAGTTAAAAACGGCCAAATCAATTACTAAACCACTTGCGTGCAAATCTATAGGCCCACCTAAAATGTTTACCAACTTTAAAGTAAGTATCTTTTCAACCAATTGTTCAATTTTTCTCATTTAATAAAGAAGCTACAATAAGAGCAGCAATGACATGACGCGCCCGGGTTAAAAAATATAGTAAATGAAAGCGTTATTTGTTGAGATTTTTGTATTTATTCGTATTACTCAACTAATGGGGAAAGAAATATGGTAAAAAAACATTATTTCATTGTAAAAGAAGTGAAGATGTTAGCGATACATTTTAGGCAATGTTAGGCAAGTTCGCAAAAGTTTTTAATAACTTGACCTCCTCGTACTCTATCAACAGCGGTTATTCGTTGAATTAATTAGGTAAATGTTAACATTTTGTGAGACCGCGATACCAACTTCTACCTCATCATTCGTTTTCATTTCCCACACCCCACTTCTCTGTTCAAAACTAAAATATCAATAAAAAGTACCCCCCAGCGCTATTGTTGAGGAAAAGGCTTTCAATTGAATGAAATAATCATAAAAATTTAACAATTGGTCGAAAATATACTATAAAAGATACAAAAGAACACTTAAAAACCTAATTCATTCATAATTTACATACCTAATTTAGTTAAACTGCATCTTACATTATTATAAAACACTACCAAGACAAATGAAAGAAAATTTATGTTCCTGCTTATAAATAAATAAGTTAAACCAGTTTTTAATAATAAACGCTGATCATAACTGAACTGTTAATCCAATATCCATTGCATAATAATTATGTATACAATGTAAACAAGGAAGTTAATGGTATTGAAAATGTTGTATCAATTCACAGAGTCACAGGTCATTAAAACTTTGTAAGGTTAGTCTGGCGCTTTACTGTAGATCTGGTGAGCATACAATAACAAAAGCTACTGAAATGTTTGAATTTGAAAGTCGTTGAAACAACTGTATACCTCGCGAGTGTCAAAAGGTTTATTTGTATTGAGAGCTATAGTATCTACTTATACCAAGTCCATAAAACTATTAGATGTGAATACAGTAGAGATTAGAGAGCCAATTTATGCCAATATGACGTTCAATGTGACAGCGAAATCAATGCGACCTTCTTCAGAGAATTGAGTCTATGAATGTGACATTCAATAGGTCAGGTTACTGTACTCTCACATGTATAAATGTAAAGTTTAGAGTTTACAGCCCCTTCCGCTATATTTTATAGTCGCATATTATGGGAAAATATAACACATTAATACATTAAGATCGTTTTCATTCAAATAACAATCTTAGCTTAACCAATAACATCTTTTTTATAACAAGAAGCTTGTTTACTATGGTGCTCCTAATGTTTTATTAACATGATCGATCAAATTTTTCAAAAAATTGCCTGTAAACTACTGAAATGTCCCTCCCCAGGACTGTCCCATGCCCGTTATTTATCAAATATGTAGAATGTAGATACATTAAAATAAAATCCATCACGTTTTCTAATACGCTACAGTACCACGACATACACTTATTAGACAACCTACGCAATTCTATATTATTTCTTATTAAGACTTATCATCGAATATTTTTAAAAATAAACTTTTTTTGCTAAAATTTGACATATCTTTTTGTTGCATATTTTGATCCACTATCACTGCGAATATAGGTATTTCTGGCCCGTGAACATAAAACTGGAAGGTGCACATATAAGAATGATTGTCTAATGTAAAAAAGTTCTTAATTCTAATGTTAAAAATGTTCTTAAGACATTCTTAAATGTTTGTTTTAAGATATATTTGTGATGAGAATATTTTTTAATATAAAATAACCTAAGTTTTCTTTTAATTTGAAATAATTTATTTTTAATACAGATAACATCCCTGTTAAAAAAATGATTCTTCACATACATATATATGCTCGTTTGATTTTAATCTTCGATGAATTAGAATCTCATTCATTCAAGATAATTACCAGAAGAAAGAAGAACTAGATAACTACGGAAATAAAATTTTAGTGAAGAGTATAAAGGGAGAGATTAAGTTAAGAATGAATCAGAAAATAAGAGTGGGTTAGTGAGCCAATGGCCTTTGCTATGCAAAGGAAAATTTCATTTTGTTTATTTGTAAAGCATATATATCGTTATATTTCAAAATTGGGTTGAGCTGCAGTGATACCTGCAAAAGGAGTGCCCTAGGCTTCATGGAAGCTCGGTACTACCAATTTGCCCAGATATTCTTTATTACTTTTGTAAATCTATTAGTATAATTTTAGTATTTATATGTTGTATCTAAATTATATTATCAAGGTTTAATTAATGTACCTATCAGATAGTTCCACGTAAATAATAATATATCTAAATCTTGTGCTGTTATATCGTATATGTATTCGAGAAACCATCAGTACCTCGACTATTGCTCCAGCACCTACAGTCAGTTCCAAAAGTCTTCCTACACCACACGAAAATGAAAAATTCAACAAACTACAAAATAAAATTACAGCAAAATATATTTATTTTATCCACGTTTCTTTTAAAAAATTCAACGAAAAAAAAATTAAATTCGCAATAACGTCTATGAATAAGCATCAATTCTTGTCAAATAGTACAAACAGTTCTCAACTGGGTTGATCGGATGAATATACGATTGGATACGTAATATAGATACGAATATACGATTGGATACGTAATATAGTAATACAACTGACGAATAATGCAATGAAACAATAATAATTTCATCTATAAAAATTTAACTGGGGATTAATAAAATTATTGAATTTTAATAATAAAGTCATTGTTTTGTTTCCTTTACTGTTATTGTTTTCAATGTAAAAAAAGTTGAATAAAAGTGATATAATGACCGGGCATCTTCCAGCATACTCTTTGAACTCTCAAAATAATAAAATTTAAAAAATTCCTTAAATTAACAATTTATTTGTTTCGCCATAAATCATAAAACATGCCATTTATTACAAAACATCTACATATTTAACTACAATAATCAACCAAAATCATTAATTAGTTTGTGGAAATACTATTTAAATGTCACGACTTAAAAAGGATTCTTTAATTTCCTTTTTCTAAGCATACGCCTACACGCTGTTGTAAGCACTCTTTTGTAAGTATTTCAGCATTGAATAATGATTCTTTTAACGTCGTACATCAATTTCTTTAAAAAAGTATTTAGGGAATATATTACAAGATAATAAATAAATTTTCTTCTCTTTTACAGAGAAAAGAAATTGGAAATAAATAACTGATTATGAGCAAGTCATCAGAGAGAAGATGTAGCAGCACTATTTTCACCGCACTAACACTAATTCTCCTCGGTTTATTCACACAAAATGTACTTTGCGATGGAGAAATTCGCATGACTAAACATGGACAAGTCATAGGACTCAACCTCAAAGCAGGTAAACCATGTTTTCGCTTTCTATGGCATCATGATCTTTTGACGGGATCCACAATCTAAAACTAATAAAATGTAGTTCCCCATGTAATATTTTCTTTCTGGTTTTAGAAGGAGTACTTAAGCATGATCTGAACAGTGCCCAGTGTGAAGATGGGCACGAAAAGATCAGCAACACATTCTCCTGGGCAGACTACCTGGTACTTATCGGAATGCTTGTTGTATCCTGTGGAATAGGAATATTCTATGGCTTCTTTGGCGACAAGCAAACCACCAGCAGTGACTTCCTCTTAGGAGGAAGCTCCATGGGCACATTCCCCATGGCTATGTCCTTAGCAGCTAGGTACATCCAAACACCAACTAATCCTCCCACTTATATCTAATAAATCATTTTCCTTTCAGTTTTATCACCGCTATAGAACTCTTAGGAAACCCCGCAGAAATGTACAATTACGGCTCACAGTATTGGATGGTTTGTGTATCTTTTGTAGTGGTTGTACCATTGGCTTCCAAACTGTATCTTCCCGTTTACATGAAGTTGAGGTTGACCAGTAGTTATGAGTACTTGGCCATGAGGTTTAGCCCGAACACTAGGTTGCTCGCTAGTGGCCTCTATATCCTGCAGATGGTGTTGTATACCAGCGTTGCTGTGTACGCTCCAGCATTAGCTTTAAGCCATGGTGAGTTTAATTTGGATGCTGATGTGGTTGAGATGTATTTAACTGGTTTTGTTTTGGTTTTAGTTACTGGATTGAACGTGTATTTGGCGGTTACGGTTGTCTACGTCGTCTGCATCTTCTATGCATCTCAGGTAAAAATAGATCACGTTGAGTATGTTGTTTGATTTGAAATATCCCAGAAACTATTGTATAGTGAGCGCCGAAAGTATAGATACATGAGAAAATTTCTGGAACTGGTTGTTATAAAAATATCCTTGGGCACAATTCTTTTGTCATGTAAGGTTTTTGACGCCAAAAACGACCCAATGCCACTGAAGTCACAATAGGGTCTCACAATAAACCTTAAACTTTGTAGACATCCTGAAAGTTTGTTTACTACTGATTTTAAAGCATCGACAGTTTTCTAAGTGTGACTAAAAACCAAAATCTCACAAACTTGACGTCATATGCAAGTTTGTATTCAGCGCAAAGAAATCTATCGAAAACGCCTATTCACTTCCATTCACACCAGAAAAAATTAGCAGCAACCCCAGCAACCCATCTCCTAAATTATTTTGAAAACATTGCCAATATAAGGTAGCCAACCTGAACTTCTTGAGGATTATCTCTATCATCTTCAATATTACCAATAGAACACATATATAACTTCATCAGTTTGTTCAGAACACCCGGTATAGTCTATACAAATTTTGGGTGCAAATTAAAGCTTACCAAAGTCTAAAATTCAATCTCCATCATGTGATATGGAAACATCTTCTCAGCATCCAGAACAACAACAAATACATCTTAAATCATCTCATCCTTAATCAAAAGTTGTTCCTATCGAAAAGAAGAGGAAGAAATAAACTTAACCAAGCTTAACCAACTCAACCAACCAAATTCAAAAACAACATCCCAACAAAACTAATGTGAAGATAAATTGTAAAAAATCTGATGTGGCCAGGCACATGACTTTATCATACAATATATAAAATTAATAGTTTAGCAGCATGAGAATCTATTCTATTGAGATAAATCGTAGGTATTGTCAAAGCATCAGCATTTGACACTACCTACACTACGTCATTAGAATAATAGTTATTTATGTCACAAATGTCGAAAGTACCGAAGGAGCCATGCCGTTGCATGTGAGCGAGTCGCGCTATCTAGTTTTTGGCAGGAGCGACATCAACGTTTATTGTGTTGGTAATGGTAGCTAATGGCGGTGGTAGAATACGAAATTAAAGTATTTCTTACATTCGTGATAATGACACATATTAGTTTGCATGTACATAAACATGAGTCACTAGCAATTTTCTATTTGAAATACTAGAATGGCGTCTGCTACCACTGCCATTATCACTAATGAAAACGCACATTAAAAAGGTAATTCAAATTCTGACAGATTTATAATTGTTCATGACACATCCCCACCAACATACTAAAATAAAACTACACTCATTGCTATACTATTTATAATTTTCTCAATTTATTGTTTTTAGAATTAGATATAAAGACGGGTGGATATTTCTTATCAACAAACAATCAAATTGGTGATCTTATTTTATTTTAAATTTGTATATTATAATTTGCCGCACTAGAGCGGCAACGTTCCATAGTGGTTCTCCAACCTCTGATGAGATCAGCTGTTTTCAAATGTGACAACACAAAAAATATTTGTCAAAATCCTGGCTACTATGTAGTTTCCTATTAATGCAGATGCGACCGTTCTCGATCAAATAGAATTTGCTCTTGCAGCTAAACTATGAATTTTACGAAAAAATGTCATAAACATAAATTATTCAAAATTTCCTCTAGTTTAATTTATTATTTAACTATTTTGACGAAATTACAGAAATAACGGCTCATTTGCAAAATCCTTGAAAAAGGCTTACAATAAACTACCAGTTCCTTTGGACCCTTGTGAACCAAAAGCTTTTCAGCTCTAAGTTAGGTCATGAAACTTCTAAATATGAACTTTCGTTCCGATACCTTCAGTAGTTTCTCCGGAATCGTCTCCACAAAAATCGTTTACACACACACACACACACACACACACACAGACACACACACAGACATTTTTTTGAACCTTGGTCAAAAATGTTCAGGGGACCCAAAAACACCTATTTCCGCTAAAATCTCAATTTTTTTTTCGGCACGATTACAATACTTTACATACTGCGTATGATAAAGTAAAAAATCGTTAAACTAATATTGCCTCTTTGTTTTCAGGGAGGTATGAAAGCAGTAATCATGACGGACACATTCCAAGCAGCAGTCCTCGTAGGCTCAATAGTCTTGATAGTGTATTTTGGAGAAAGATTTGTAGGTGGCCCTGGTGTGATATGGTCCGAAAACTATAAAACCGAAAGATTGGAATTGTTCAAGTGAGTATTATACATCTGCTCATTCACTAGCAAAGTTGTAATCTTCTTCTCATCTTCTAGCTTGAATCCTGACCCAACCATAAGAAATAGCTTCTGGCCTGTAGTATTAGGTGGAGCCTTCTACTGGATGACCATGTTCTGCTCTAACCAAGCGTCCATCCAGAAGTACCTTTCAGTGGAAAACATTTCCCAAGCCAGAAAGTAAGGATCATCTTCAAAGAACATCATCACTTTCGAAGAACATTGCTATTCAACATTATTTGTTATTTTAGAGCTCTGTGGATATCTTGTTTTGGCCTAATTTTGATCTTCACCATCAACTTCTATACTGGCATGATCATGGTGGCACACTATAGAGGCTGTGACCCAGTACGATCCAATAGCATCCATGCTGCCGATGAAATCTTACCATTGTACGTCATATCAGAGATGGGTCATATAAAGGGAATCACTGGGTTTTTCGTCGCAGGAATTTTTGCAGCTAGCTTGGGGTATACTATAACATCAACTAACAATATTTAAATATTAACGTTTAGATGAATTTCAGTACTGTCGCGTCGGCGTTGAATAGTTTGGCGGCTGTCACGTGCGAGGACTTCCTCGGTGGAGTTTTTGGCATCACCATGCCAGAATCCAAAGGAGCTTTATGGGCTAAGTGGATTTCGATTGGCTACGGAGCACTGAGTTTTGCATTGGTATGTTTGGAAATTATTGACTGTAATTGACTGTCCCGAATGTATGTTTTATCTATAGCTAGTTTAATTCGTTAGCATAATATTTGTTGGCTATTCTGTAGCTCGATGAGCTGCTACTTCGAAAACTTTATTTCTCTGTAGGACTTCCTGAAAACTCTCCTGCCTGTGCTGATGATATCTCATCCATAATCGTTTGTGTTTAGGACTTCAGTAACTGTTGAATTCCAAGTTTAGATCTGAAAATAATTATATTCGATGAAATAGGTCACCCCTTGCGGTCTGTCTGTGAAGCAACCTTTACTGAACAACGTTTTCCTAACGCAAATTCTGACATAATTACACCAACAACATCAACTAGCCGGATCAAATCGCGCTAATGTTAATTTGGGTACTCTAAATACCCCTGACTTGGTAGTCCAAAACTTATCCTAAAATTGGATGATGCCGTTTGTTCCTGATTATGCAAAATGTGTATAAATGCTTAGAGAATTTTACTTAAAATATAGGATAGGCCAACTGATGGCCATCAAGGCCAACTGATGGCCATCAGTTGGTTTCCTTATAAAATAACTATTAAAACTACACAGCCCAATATTCTTAAATGATTTTTGCTTTATTAAAGAGAGTATATCTACATATTCCGACTATTTATGGAAAATTCCATACCATGCCATGTATCACATTGTTGATTGTTTGTGACATTTCTCCATAAAAATCAAATTGGAACTGCGCGCTGGCCTATGAACATGTCCAAAACGGCTGATAATATGCACAATATTTTGGATTTTAAGGGGGGAGCCTCAATAGATGGCAAAAAAATTCGGAAAACTTTGGGATTTTTTTCTGAAAAAACTGCAATATTTTTACTGTACATTCTTGAGTATTTTCAGCATTTCATTAATTTTTTTTATTGCGAAATTTTACTTAAGGGCGTCGTAAAAAAATAATAACGTTGATTGCTTTTTTCTTCTCAATCGGCGCTTGATTTTGTGTCTGCTGTATCCTTCTGAAACATACCAACATGATTTTGTTGTTGTTATCATACCAATATCGCGTCCACTTACATAATTCTAGTTATTAAGTATAAAAAATGAGCATTAAAATTGCGAGCTTTAGAAAAAAAATTGAAAAAGTTTTTAATTATTATTGCAAAAAAGTGGTTAAATAATTTTTTGTGGCTAATTCCAATAGGTATGTCGACTAGGTGATTAAGTTTTCCGCCAACACGGAAATGTAAAAAACTGTTTCCGAGAAAATGCGATTGAAGTTCGCGGTAGACGATAATCGTATTTTTACTTTAGTTTACATTTTCGATGTTTTTGCGAGTACGTTCCGAGCGGCCCTCCTCACTCTGCCGTGCGCACTGTTGTCTGCTCAACGCGCTGAAGGACCTTAGCGAAAATACCTAATTGAAGCATCCGCTTGGAATTTAAAAACACGATTTTTCTACCCATCTATACGAAGCTCTCCCCTTAAACAAAATAATCGTGACTTACAACTTACAGTGAAAATAGTCAAATAGTCCATTTGAAATTTGAATTAATGCAATCTGGCAGCACAAAACAATGGTAAAGCAATATTTCTTCAAGTGACACTTGAACTGTTTACCGTAAGTACTTTTGGGAAGCTTATTAAATTTTGTGTTTGTTTAACTCAGAAGAAATTATTGTCCATTAAGCCGCTTAGGTTTTGAAATCTGAAGTTTGCTCTTCACAAATCCGAAAAGAAAATGGTCAGGCCTACATAATTGAAGGCGTAGGTAAAAGAAAGGGGCTTGTTTCCAACTGAAAGTTCCAGTAAATTAAGGGTAATGCGTGTCTTTGTTTTTAGAAATTTTCAATTATGCTATTGCTATGCACATCTGAATAGGTACTGACCTAGGTGCATTGTGGTAGGTGGGTGTTGTGCTGAAGCCTAAATAAATGTTTATTGACATATGTTTACCAAGAAAATAAAATGTTAGCCTTCGTTTCTTCGCGATCTATCTTATGATCTATCTTCAATATTAAGGCTTTCTCTGAAACCTTGTTGAATGTAATCTCAAATCGTTCCTATTTTGTTGGCTTTAAAGCGTCTAATTCTAACAAACGGTTGGTTTTGTTATTAAAAATGAAAGACAACTTTGAATACTCCAGAAACACTGGTTTTACTTTACCACCAAAAATATAAATACATCATCAAGAGTTGTAGTTAACCAATTATAATATGTAGGATCCACCCTCTTCCAGTTACAACCCAGGAAAACCCTAAATCTACATATCCAGGAAACTGAGCAAAGACCAGACTTTCATAGTCTAGCAAAAATAGCCCTTTGCAATTCATCTGTGCGTCCAGAATACAGAAACACGCCAAAAGTAGATTATTGTAGACAACCTCTGTTTTACCAAATAATTTAAACTAGAAGAAGTCCAAATAATATTAGCAGCCGTAAAGTTAAAATTATATATTACATTTTGCGATTCTCCCAACTAACTATTTTTTAACTTCCTCTTCAACATTGCAAACCTTTTCATCTACTTGTTCAATTGACAATTGATCAATTACATTTGGTGACCAACACTTGGTGGAGTTAACTGGTTCTGAGTTTACTTATTCATTTTACAGGTGTTTATCGTGGAGCAGTTGGGAAGTGTCCTTCAGGTTGCCATAAGTTTCAATGGAATGGTTGGAGGAGTCACTTTGGGTTTGTTCTCACTCGGAATGTTCTTTCCATGGGCGAATTCTAAAGTAAGTACAACTTCAAAGCTGTTTTCCTCTAAAGCAAATAAGGAAAGACCTGTAATATCTTATGTTCTTTCAACAGGGAGCCATTTTTGGAGCTACAGTTGCTTTGGCGCTAGTGATGTGGATGGGCCTTGGCCAACAGATCTCATTGGCAAGTGGTGCCATGGCGTTCCCAGAAAGACAAATCAGCATAGAATTCTGCCCTTGCCTAAACGAAACAATGACAACTCAAGAACATGGAGACCCCACAAAACCAAACGAGTAAGTCCTCTAAAAATTCCAACCTATACATCGATATTAACCTCTCAATTTTTCAGACCAGCGTTTTTCTTATACCGCATCTCATTCCTATGGTATTCTGCGATTGGTTGTATGGTGACGGTCATCCTTGGTTTGTTGGCGTCATTTGTATTTGGGAAACAGGATCCTGCTGATGTGAATGAAGATTTATGGTCTCCTCCCATTTATAATTTCCTGCATTCTCTGCCTAATAACTATAAGGAGTTCTTGGGAATACCACTGAAGGTTAATAGTAACACTAAAGAGAATAATATGCAGATGAGGGGTGTTGTTAATGTTACTATTGATCTAAGTGATGAAAATCCACCGCCGATTAAGGAGGACAAGGAATACTTGAGGAAGATTTCTGTCATGACTGCCTAAGATCACAGACCATCCTAGTATCTTGCCATACGTAAATTGTACAAATTTTAGTTGTAGGTTGTAGGTAGTTAAGCTATGTGAGTTTATTTATGTGTTTTGTTTAACAAGTATTCGTTGCAGTATTAATAAAGTTATTTAAGATTGATCGTCCTTTTTATAAACTATATGGTAGTTATATCTATAGATATTTCATCTTTGTGTGGAGAAAAGTTACGTAATCACACATGGTCATGGTCATGGTCATTTTAAATCTGCAGTTGGCAGCATTGACTGTTCTCGAAGCTCAATACACTGTCATGCAGTTGAAAGGCGATAAATGTTTTAAGTACAGTAAATAGATGAACCTTTTTTCCTATGTCCGGATTTTGCTCGAGAACTATTGGAAATAATTATTCTATGGAATTTAGAAAACTAGTCAATCAAAAAAAGACGACCTAGAAGAAGATGGCAGTAGTTTTGAGATCCAGTTAACAAAATGTCCATACTTAACAATAAATCCAAACAACTATAACGCGAAATTCAAAAACTAAATAAGGCGTCATTGGAATACTTCTTAACAAAATTGACACCCGATGAAGACTACTCGCTGTAGAAATAAGTTCCTCCCTTGACAGTGAGGAAGTCAAGTAGCCAGTGGTCCATATCACACCAATAAGATGAAGTGATGGCACGTGTGTAAGACACAATAAACGGAAAGCTGAGACTTAAGCTGAACATCTAACAGAAATCCCCCAGTCCAACAACATCGAATCCGAAGCAATCTTCGAGGAAGCTATATGCTATAAAAAAGTTATACAGTCGTCAAAGAAGTGAAAACGAACCTGTATCCAAAGAAGGTTATATGATCTCAGGAGAAGCTCTTAAACTACCTAAGAAACATATTGTTGTGCTATCTACACTACATGACTGGACTACACTACGTCCTACATGCCTGGAAAGTAGCAGAATTTATCATGACACCATACCTAGGCAAACCACCGAATGAGGCCAAAGCATATGAAACCTATAATTGAGGTAAATAAACTAATACTAAATCACCAATTTAGTTTTAGAGAAGAGCATTCTACTATAGATCAACTCCATACAATAACGGTTATAATAGAAAAAGCATTAGAAGAAAGGCTATCTTGGTCAACAATCTGTCTTGATGTGACATAAGCTTTCGTCACAGATTATCCAGATACGCAACTCGCAGGAAATCACAAGTTCAAAATTTCATTGTGCATGTTGACGCGCCGGGTACTTTTTTCATTCAAATGGGAGGTCGGATAGGCGAAACTCTGAAGGAGGGGGAAGTATTACATTTCTATAGCAAATAGCTGGCGAGTAAGGTGACGCCCAATAATAGGTCGTCATAGTTACAACATTTGTGTTCTATTCAGCGGGGGGCTAGGCCACGTAAAGTCATGACGTTTTGTGACGTCAATACCATCAAGTGGGATTCAAGGTCAAAAAATTAGGTACCGCCAGATCAAAGGCGCCGACACGAAGTTTCGCGTCTGTATAGTGTGTGCTTTCGTTAAGGTTTGGCACGAAGGATTGACACATAAACTAAGGAGTATGCTACCTTTACAATACGTTGAGCTGCTAAGATCCTATATATAAAAAGATAAATATAAAGCTGAATACTCGAACCTAAAAGAAATAAAAGCAAGGGTACCGCATGGTAGTGTCTTTGGACCAATATTCTATTTACTGTAGACAAGTGCCCTACTACAGCTGCAAGCAGCTACTTTCGCAGAAGACACGGCTCTAATACTAGTCAACAGTGAACGGTGCCATAGTTCCATATGCGAACACTGCAAAGAATTTCGGTATTACTTTGCATACAAAGCTAAGGTGGAAAAAACACATTAAGAAGAAAATAGTAGAGCTTCTCAAATGCAGAAAACTGTAGTGGCTTTTGAGAAGTAACTCTCAGTTGTCTGTACAGAACAAATTACAAATTTACAACCAATTGCTAAAACCGATTTGGTTATATGGCATTCAACTTTGGGCTTCTTCGAACCAGTTCAGGGAAATGTGAAATAAGCAGAGCATAGCTACTGTAGTGTTTCTTGTTTAGGACAAAATTAGAAAAGCAACACGATCAACGTGATCAAAATCAGCTTTTAAATCGTCAGAAATTATTTATTAAATAAATTTAAATAAACACAAACAAGAATAACAAAGAAACACAATAAATAAACAAAAATCTCAAAAGCACTTCCTGTGCACAATAACAGGCCCACACTCCTCATATTCTTGCTTGGATATCCACATCTGCTGGAAGGTAGTCAAACTGGCCAAGATGCTTCCACCAATCCAAACGGAGTACTTCCTTTCTGGTGGCGCAATGATCTTAATCTTCATACTAGCTGGCGCCAACGCAGCAATCTCCTTCTGAATACGATCGGCAATACCGGCAAACATAGTACTACCACCAGAAAGCACAGTATTCGCATACAAATCCTTCCTGATATCAACGTCACACTTCATGATCGAGTTATAAGTGGTCTCGTGAATTCCTGGAGATTCCATACCGATGAGAGCAGGTTGGAACATGGCTTCTGGACAACGGAATCTCTCGTTACCGATGGTGATGACTTGGCCATCTGGGAGTTCGTACGATTTTTCGTAGCAATTGGTTTGGGCTGATTTGACCAGGTCACTGTCAAAGTCAAGAGCGACGAAGCATATCTTCTCTTTGAGGTCTCTGATTATTTCGCGTTCAGCTGTTGTGTTGAAGCTGTATCCACGCTCTGTAAGGATTTTCATGAGGTAGTCGGTTAGGTCGCGACCGGCTAGGTCTAGACGAAGTATGGCGTGGGGAAGCGCATAACCTAGAAAAGAAAAATTTTTAATGTAGAATAATCTATAAAGAAGAATTTTCCTCGTGATGAGCATCTCAAGTTGAAATAAGAAGAATATACTACAGCAACATATGTATATTCTAATCATGTAGAGAAACCTGTATACTATATCAACATTGAAAACTGGTTAATCGACGGTGAGATATATAAAGAGAAAGGTTTTTGTCGAGCAATTCCGTCATCGAAGAAGCAACCGTAGACACGTGTTTCGGACAATTAGTCCTCATCAGTACGGTATAGCCAAGGAGCAAGATGGACGCTCTATGGAGAAATTGTCTCAACGGCGACATTGGTCACCCCCTTTATGGTACCATTTGGTATCCATTTGTGTGTTTCTTCGATTGCCAGACAAATACCTTTCTCCTTATATCAACACTATGCAATATAATATACACAATTACTGCCATATTATACCTCCTTGTTGTTGTGATTTCAATTCTGTGTTTACCACTTGAAATTGCATAGGAATACATAAACTGGACTGACGACGATTTATTCAATTTACTTAATTGAAAATTTGTTGACTCTAGAATCGCTTTGTGGCGCCTCCACATAATTATGGAAAGCAAAACTAAAAAGCATTGGTATCTAAAAATTAAAATAGCCAGTTCTTATTTTTATAAATTAAAGGTATTTATCTAGATATATTTTATAGCTCTTCTATTAACTCTTCTATTATTTTTAGGAATCATTGTTTAAAAAGATATTCAGCCCAGATGTGTATCCCTCAACTAAGATAAAACGGACACATTATGTTGACACGCGTACGTCTATCTCTGTCAAGCATATACCTACGGTTTTCTATATATCAATCTCTTATAGTATAACGTTCGTGTTTAATTATTTATCATTTGATCCGTTTATTTCCGAAACCCGCCTCAGACGCCTGAGAAAAATTTTCAGGAAACGCGAATAGCCATATCTTTTACTTGGATGGGGTTACTTGGTGAATGCATACTTAGCGTGAGTATTAGAGATTTTCTGACACGCGTTTTTGAGTAGCACGTGTTTTCTAATGCGCGTGTTTTTTGAAGTGCGTGTTTTCTGACGCGCGTGTTTTACACGTACGCGTTTTTACGTGTGTGATTTCTGCAGCGTTTCCTAAAACGCGTCAAAAACGCACTTAGGAAAAACGCGCTTCATAAAAGACGCTCATTTTTATTTTTCGGTAAGTATTGGGTACTCAACTCAAAAAATACTCCAAATAAATTAATGAATGCTCATTTTTGTTCGGTGAGTATAGGGGTATATTATATTTTTTTATATAAACGGCATAATTTTCTAAAAACGTGAACTAAAACTTAAACTTGGCTATTTATGGAGATTTATGATAGAAATAAGGCGTGTTTTGGCAAGAAATCATCGCTTAAATCTGGGTTGACTTTGGAATGAAATAAATGTCTTTTAGGACATTTCTGGGAAGAAGTGTACAAAAAAGGTTTTGAGGCAGTTATAACAGTTTTAGGAAGTAATGGAATGCACTATTGGATTCGTGAGAATTAGAACCAAAGTTAAAGTATATTTTTGGAACCTTCCGGTTTATCAGGAAATGACGTCATCATTGAAATTTAAAATGGCATCCTATATTATTTTTGAGATGTTTTCAATCAGGACGATGCTGAACAGAAAAATATATTCATTGTCAATTTTTACCACTAGTGCAACGAAAAAATTACGTTTTTGTTTATCAGTCTAGGTGGGTATGAATTGGTTAAAAGTTTCGAAAATCAAATAAATACTAACTAAATCAATTTTGGCAGATATTGTATTACTGGTGCCCTCTTGTGTGACTTAATTGTTTTTGTCACTTTATTTAGGTGTTTTCCATTGGTACACCCTGATTATTCGTCAGAAAACATTTTTGCGGTTATAATGATATCAAATACTTGATATTTTGCGGAAAATCGTACGAGAAAGTGTCGTTTAAAATCAGAATCATGAACACAAAAACATGTCTACCGTAAAATTTCATCACCAAGGCAACAAACGTGATTTTGAATTAGTTAAAATAGTCGAAAATTCTGAAATAAACACTTGACTGTCGAATTTGGTCGATTGTGTTACTAGCGTCCTCTTTGCATTTTGTAAAATGTGCGGCAAGAATTTACGTGGCAGATTAACAGCTATATCCAACAAAATGGCACGTTATAAGTAGTTAATTTATTTTATAGCGTAATCATTTTATTTTATTACACAGGAATTTAATTTATTAGTTAGTTGACTTGATTATTGTAGGTACTTATTTAAACCTATGGTGTATGGTTAAATAATCTCGCATCAATGTGTGTGTATGTGAATGTGTACTAATAAGTACACATGGAGAGATGACCGCTTGTCCAAAAAACAGTTGAATAACGCTAGAGGTAGCCAGTAAACAAAAGTGCATCGTACGCCTTTAATAAATAGTAAAAGAAAACTAACATTCAAGGAAATGTATCAAAAGTGTCAAACGAGATAAAAAGTGGGAGAAACATATCAATAATACACAATAAACCTGAAAAAAAGAGTAGCATAAATAGTTAAAGAAAGACTTTGATCATGTGGTAAGAAGGTCAATTCGTCAACTGACCTAAATATTACCAATCGGTCAATAAAATTTGCTTGATGGTCCCTTTTTACAATCAATTTACCTTCATAAATTGGTACTGTATGCGAAACACCATCTCCAGAATCCATCACAATACCAGTAGTTCTTCCACTGGCATACAACGACAGCACCGCTTGTATGGCAACATACATAGCGGGCGTTCCAAAAGTCTCAAACATAATCTGCGTCATCTTTTCCCTATTAATCTTTGGATTCAGCGGTGCTTCAGTTAACAATACAGGATGCTCTTCCGGGGCTACTCGAAGCTCATTGTAGAAGGTATGATGCCAGACTTTCTCCATATCATCCCAGTTACTGACGATACCATGCTCGATGGGATACTTGACTGTGAGGACACCTCTCTTTGTTTGGGCTTCGTCCCCAACGTATGAATCTTTTTGGCCCATGCCTACCATGATCCCCTAAAAGTGTGCCATATGCTAGCGTAAGGTAAAATTGGATGGTTTTGATTACCTGGTATCTTGGGCGACCCACGAGACTTGGGAAGACTGCTCTTGGGGCATCGTCTCCTGCAAACCCTGCCTTGCACATGCCCGAACCATTGTCGACTACGAGTGCTACCAAATCGTCGTCACACATCTTGATATTTCTGGAAGAATTGAAAGAATTGAACAGAAATATATTTTTCAAATGGACATATTTATATAACAAAATTAAAACAGAAAGCTACTGGTCAACTTGGGTGGATTTGGCCACCCTGGGTGACTTTGGCCATAGTTAGAGATAGAAACCTACATTAAGCACCTATGCATTCAATATAGTATAGGATCTATTAATAACAAAAAGAATACCCTCAACTTTTAAAATAACAACAAACATCTGAACAAACAAACAAATTTCTAACACTAGCCAAAACCACCCAGGGTTGCCAGTGTCATCCAAGTGTACGGTATCTATTGATTAAGCATTAAGAAACTATAAATTTAGTTAGAAAGAATACGTAGTATGTAGAAAGACTACTAAAAGGAAATATTTTGAAAGCACTCTCTTCCTTTATAGGTAATTAAACCTGCTGTTTCTTGTCTGGCTAACACTGTTGGCTATGTTCAGGAGGAGGGTTTCAATTCCGTAACTTTGGGATCCCGAAAGTTCGGGATCCAGGCCAATTTTTCTATTCGAGATAATCCCAAAAATCCCGATTATCGCAAAAATTCCCGATCAGTACCGAAACTGATTTTAAAATAGCGAAGAATGAATATTACAGAAGGCGACACGAAAGTCTGCCTACTGAGTAAGAAGCAGAGTTCCTATGTTTAACACACGATATTTTAAAACATGTATTATTTTCTTTTTAATTATTTTGTATTTAATTATTTTATACATCAGCATAGACCAACAAAGAAAATTAAAAAAAAAATAGTAACATTAGTTGTTAAATAACAGTGGTAGCAAATAAAGTAAGGAATAAAAAGACGTCGATCAAAATGCTTACAAATAAAATAATTCTCTGATTAAAAACATGTTTAAAACAAGTTTTATTCCTTGTTAAAACATGTTTTTGTGAAGTCTTTAAAAACATAATTTAGTTAAAAAAATATTATTGTTCATCTTGTTTAACTTTATAACAACCCTGAATCTCGGGGAACCACTAATCTACCAAATACGCATTTCAGCCAATTAAGGTTACCCAGTTACAATTACAATTTAATTTTAATTTAATTAGTCTGTAATTTTTTGTTTATTGTTTTTTAAGTTACCATAAAGTGTAGCTTGTTCAGGAAACGTTATGCCTTCAAATAACCACAAAGAAGGAAATATGAGAATAGGGATGCCATAACAATTTACATCTTTTTTTTCACCTTTTGAGACTACTGGATAACACGTATAAACTCTTTAGCTCAATTCTGTGTGACTGATCACCCGCTTTTAGTAAATACATATTAGAAGATGCTAATAATTCTAAGGGACTCTTTTGACGTGTTTTGATATAATATCTAAAGTTTATTTGAATCTACCTGTGACGTGAATTCTAACATTTTTTTGCCCATTTTGTATATAAAAAAGTGTTACGTGGTAGAATTCTAGGTAGACAGAAATGAAAGGAAACCTCGTGTTTCCTTCCTGTTAAAAACAAAAGCACTCGAAAGAAAATCTTGTGCATTGAGTTGGCACATTTTCTGTTTGTTGTCATAGTACTAAAGTTCAAATAAGGTTTATGGTGTCAATTCGGCCTACTTAGTGAATTACGGATTACGACTTAACAATTGTGAAAAAAAAACTATTTACAAGATGTCAATATTATTTATGTGAATGTATTTATGTTACGGTGTCAATTCGGCCTACTTAGTGAATTACGGATTACGATTTAACAATTGTGAAAAAAAAAACTATTTACAAGATGTCAATATTGTGAACATCACGTATACAAATTGTATGTTCTATGTAATCTATGTTATAAAATTGATCAAAACTTTACCTGCTAAAATAAATTATACAATAATCTCATATGAACTTCGCCTTTTGTGTGGAGTTTTAATATACCTATATATTATGTGTGTATAATACTGTCGTGTAATGGTATTTTTCAAATAACGAAATTTTATTGTTATAATTATTATTAAACTAAGTGAAATAACAAACTAACAATAGTTTTTTTCTCGAACTGCTGTTTTTAGTCAAAAGAAGCAATAACTCAAAAACAGTTGCTTTTGGTTATTAAAGTTATGAAAGTACAAATATCGTCGTCATCAGACGATAGAGTTAAGCAACAAAAAACAGTTTAAAACAGTCATAATGTTGTGTCCAATATGGTATGTCAACGAATTATGATATGATTTCGATAGTTTTTTGTATAGATTACGAATCTGAAAACCAAAAGACTTTATCACTTTATTGTGAAAATGACGTCACATTTCCTCGAAATGTCAAGAAATCGTATTTTAGTTAAAAAAAGCTTCACATGAGAACTCAAATCTTCGCCCTAGAATAGGAAGATAAAGATAATTGAAAAGAAAAATACTTCATGTCAAAAAGCCGGTCCTATACCACTTCACAGAGTAGTTTTTAGTTTTAGGTTTGATGTCAGCATCGAGTTGACAAGATGGTCCAAAGGTTTGAATTAAATGTACTATTACAAAGGTAGGTTAATGGTGGAAATTAAAGTAATTAATTGAATTAAATAAATGCTATTTTTCACTTCAGGTTAGGATTGTGACCAATTTGCTACTTATGAAAGGCATCACAATCACAGTGAGATCTATACTAGATAGCAAGTGTATGTAGTTTTCAAAAAATGAGTGAACTGAGGGCGACTTTGATCACAGGGGTGCATTGGTGTCCCAAACTGCTATCACCATATGCTATCATCATAACTCTACCCGCCTGTTATGCATTGCAAGATAATTTGGTTTTAAATGTGTAGGGTTCTATCTTGATTTTTTTCTTAATTTTACAGTTATATTGTAGCCAGTTTGTCAATAATTTAATAAAACAATTTAATCTTATCCAACAAATTGAAGAACCAATTAAGAAAACTAACAGCCGCTAGACACAGCATAGAACGTACCTACCTGTAATTAGCAAATTACTCCAATCTGTGCGTTTCACTGAGTTTCCAGGTATGCCACCGTTATTATCTCAGCCACAATTATCCGCACTTACAACACGTTTCTCCTCTTTCACAGTACTTTTTAGTCTATTGCCTCCGCATTTCACCTCTCATCATATATATGCTCTTTTCTAAACCCCACTTCGTCTGCAACAGAGGAAAGAATGATTTATTTATTAAATACGTTGTCTGATGTATCAGTGAACATGCGGGCTCTATTTTTCGATATTTAACATATTAACGCCTTTTTCTGGACTACATACATGTCCTATCCACGGCTGAGTTAATATCAGTGCTGTGGATCTGCAGACACCAAATTAAATTATATCTTTTCTGGCACACATGCATCTAATTTGATCAACATGGATATTCACAGATATCACTTCAAGTATATCACTTTATTTTTACATTTGCAACAAATGTTACAACAGATGTTGGAATGCAATTGTTTTGTAGATACGTGGCCAGTCGTCTTTCCCTATTTGCGAGTGCGCTAAGGTTTGTATTTACAAAAAATTGGTTCTTGAAGATCAAGACAATAGTGTCTTCATAATTCATCACCATGCAGATGGTTTCTAACCATAGTAAGTAGTTGCTAGTTAGGTTGATTTCTGAGTAACGATACTGTAGTTTTTGTATTCAAATTTCAGTTTGGAACATGGTGCAAGAATGAGGACAAGATTTTCTTTGTCAAACTAGTTCAGGCTATGGTAATGCTCAGGAGAGAGTCAGCAGCCCTCAGGAAAATGAAAATCAGAAAAGCTCCAAGTGAATACAGGTGCATGTAGGTTAAACAGGTGCTATCGACATGATATGGCGAATATGAGGTGGCGAATATATAAAATTCAAAAACTTACTTTACACATTGTATAAATTTTTAACACGAATTATTAAAATGTAAAATGCTTCTCTTCAGGTCTAACTAGGTACATTCATATTGCCAGAAAATCACAATGAAAATGCCAAACTTTGGAAAACAATACACTCGTTTTGATATAGGTATTAGTTTTGATGCATTTCCGCAGAAAAAAAACAGTATGGGTAATACTTACGACAATTCTTAACCTTCTGGAGACCATATCTTGGAAGTGGTTTAAGTTTTAGCGGCATGTTATGATTCATGTTTTCTAGTACTTGGGACACGGAAAGGATTAACCAGCACATAAATACATTGTTATTCCGTCGAGCTTTTGATGTTTTTTTTTCTTCTTCTTTGGCGTATAACCTCCAACTAAAACGCTAACTCGTACATAAACGATGTATAAACATTTTTTGTAGAGAATTAAAAGTTCCAGAAATTATTATCTAATAACGGTAATTGGCACCAGATGAATAATATCAAATTAAAGGTGCAGGCAAAAGTCTCGCCGGGTTTAAAATTATCCGGATTGAATGGATTTATTTGTCTAATTTCAATGGGCTAGTTGGTTCAAACATTCTCTAAGAGGCACCATTTCAAAATTTTTATAATCGGGAAAACAAATACGGTATTTTTTGATGATTTGGGAGCTACCAGCTTTAAAATGAATGAAATATTTAAATTTTACACATATGTTTTGGTATATTTGTTAATTTTTATATATGTATATTTGCATATCTTATAATAAATTTAAATAATGATTTTCCTCAAAAACTTACTTTATTTTATGATAATTCATGTCGTTATTAATGGACAGCGTACGGTTTGTTTTTTATGTCCTACTTGATCATAAAGTGACATTTTACATCGTAGATAACGGGGCAAAAACTACTTCTTAACGCCCGCGTTAAGGATTCTCAACGCCCGCGCGGGCATTAAGGGTTGCCATCGTTATATATCAAATATATTAAATATTTGTCATTCCAATTGTAAATTTTAAGTCATCATTGTCAATTATTGGCGATTAAGGTTATAAGTTTGACAATTAATTGTCCGTATTATCCAACTAGTATTATCACTCAAATCCGTATTGTTTGTATTGTTATTCAACCCCGTAGATACGCATGTCACTTGATAACGTCAACATATTTATTAATATTATTCAAACGGAGGAACAAAACCATTGTAGGACATAAAATTTTGTATGCACCTCGGGCATTACTTGATGGACTCTTACCCTAAATATTATATTATAATTATGAGAAAAAATATTCTAATTCTTTTCCAGATTCTATTTTCCATCTATTTGAAGAGATGTCATTTAAATTATTAAATTGAAAAAATTAAGTTCTCTGATGACCATTGACCAATCATATAATTATTTATTAATCATTAATTGTTTAGGTATGTGTTAGTTTTGATAGATATAAAAAAAAACATCTTTGTAATTCCTGAATCCAACGATATTAGACATTTGAACCCCAACTACAAATAAAACACGTACTTACTAGGAATACAACAGTCAATTGGATTTAAGGTAATTTTAAAATGGTGTAAATACCATCTGCATGGAAGCCACGAAAGAAGACGGCGAGATTTTAAGGATGCTTTGGGCTTAGAAAAGTTAGAACAACTCTTGGAAACCACTAGAGGTGAATCATTTTATTGGCAGTACCATAAAAATAATAAAAGGTAATTGATGCATAATTACTGTACTAAATTTGCAGCTTAGCTCTTCGATGGCGTTACAAACAGAGCATATGCAATAATTCTACACTAAACGTGCTCCTATTAGGCCACGCACCCGTAGTTACATTAATACGAATTTTATACAAAACTATTATAATAACTTTGCTATTATTCCATAATGTCTTCCTACAAATTACCCTTAGCCAACAAATTGTGCAGAGTAAATTATACAACACACTTTTTAGTATGTATGGTTCCCTTCACGATTTAATTATTTGGCAACATTTAAATTATTTGATAGATTTGCTGAATATGCTTAACGTTCCTTTTCGCAAATTAAATCATCAATTAACAAAGAAATAACACGCGCAAACTCATGATTGTCCGGCTAAAACGCGAAGAAACGAACGGAGTAGCGCATTGCGGTTTCAGTAATGTATAATGATGGTCAATTAAAATAGCCGTGGCATATTTAATTAACCATGGTTCAACTAAACGCTCCAATTCACTATAACGAACTTTGTAATTCAGAGCACACCAAGACGGCTACAAGCGTTCTACCTTCTAACGAAATCGAGTGCTGTGACTTTTCTCTCTTCTCTAAATGCGTGATGATTTTGGACAGGTACGATGTGGTTCCTCTTATTAATTTATTTGCCACTCTTTACGTAGCATATGGTTAATTGTCTTCGCACTTTTGACTCCGGCGTAGTGAAACTAACCCAGTTAAGATTGAAAGTGCAATAATAAATTCTATTCAAATCTGTGTATGGCCTTGTTGAATTTGTATTGTATTTAACACGTATTGGTCGTTATTAGTATTGTGGAGCTCACAGCACAGCTGAATTCTATCAAAAAAGTGGAAATAATAATGATGATGTGGCCTATATTCGAAGCGAATGAATTGCTCTCTCGGTTAATATGGTTTGGTATTATTTATGTAACTTGAATAGATTAAATTAGAAACTTTTTGCAACTTTTGTTCTGGATCGGACTGCTCAGAATCGATTGGATTAATCTCTTCTTTTCAGGTCTTTTCCATAGCACGCTGCGGAATCAACTTTAGAAACAGCATAGCGACTAACTGTCGTTAGTTTTCCACTAGAGAAAATGATATATTTTCTATAACCTAAAAATTTAAGCTCAACGTGGTGAGGAGGTAAAAAGGTTCGTCGTCGTTGACCTTTTGGCCCCCCGTTTAGGTGATAAATATTATAAAATATGTGTATAATTCTACCGTAAGAAGACAAATGCCACATGTACTTACAGGCCAAATCACACCACCATCCCCAACCAGCCGATAAGGTATGCGACTCCAGCATCTTGGACGACGAACGTAAACACTTGGAGTGGGCCCTACGTCAGAATGGAAACACCAAGTCCGAAATACGGGGTGTCACACAAAGATAACTGCAGATAACTGTAGATTACTGAAGAAATCGGGTATCATGGTAGGGTATAGACCACCAGTTAAGGTAAAGGATCTTTTGTCTAACCCAAAGGACATCACACCACTCCTGAAGAACGAAAGAACGAAGAATAAAATAACATGTCAGTGTTGAACATGCTATGTAGGACAGACAGGACGAAGCATCGAATGTCGAGTCAAGGAGCAGAGTAGAGACACCCGACTAGGCAAGATTAAATAGTCCGCTGTTGCTCAACACTGCCATGACTCGGACACAAAATGGATTTCGATTACGTTAATATGTTGGCAAGGGTGAGTAATTATCACCGAAGGCTTATTAGAGAAGTCATAGAAATTTACAAACATCCTAGCAACATCAATCGTGAGGATGGCACTGAGTCTGGCAATCGATCCTAACGCGGTCATGATGAAAATACATGAAAGCGATAGCTCCAGATGTGTGCAGTGAGGTGGAAATTTAGGTATATAAGGTATTAAAAGAGAAAGACGTTGCTACAATTGGAAATTTCTTGAAGGTTCTTTCTTTTAACGTGAGGTTCTCTTGTAATCGGTTAAAGAATTTTTTTTCCTTTCATATTTTGAAACGTTGTAATGTATAAAATTAGCCCCTGAAGCAATTTTTGTTGATTCTCGCAAGTTTTACGGTTTTATAGCCTATTTCCTGCATTAAGGCGGCGCAAAGAGATGTGCCTATTCAAATGATAATTTTCGGTAATGTTTTAAATTAGGAATGTGAAATTTGACTTCATATAGAAATCTTCTCGTGTAGAGTTTTTTACACCGATACAACCGATGCGCTTTTCTAGAAACACGATCTTTCAAACTGGCTCTTTTTGCCCTTAGAGAAAATACTTTTTATTGGAGGCTGAACCTCATAATAAGTGAAACTTTTAAATAATTATATTATTTATAACGAAAACGGAAAAGGAGCTGTAAAAAATCGATCTTAAAATTAAAACAGCTGCCATATTGTCTTTTCTCTCTGTTGATCTGTGACATTTGTCGTTGATTAGATGCTGTATACATGATGTCCCACTATTTCTTCGCATAAATATATTTTAGAAATAAATTTCGTACTGAGTTTCATATAGAAGTTTCATATAGACCAATGGGGTTTCTTAATACCTTAAGGAGTTGGAGCCATTTAAAAGTTGGATGTGTTAATATTTAAATCGAAAAACTAATTCCATATGAAACTTTTTACTCAGAATGAAATTTACAACTTGAAAAAAAAAAATGCGGGAAAAAGTAGGACACCCTTATCGTTGTCAGTGTTTCAAAGTGCTTATCTAAATTAGTGCTCAGATGTACATTCTTATGCTAATGAATAATTTGACATTTTTAGTTATCCCCTAAAACTGAAATTTTCTAAAACTATTATTCAAAAATCAATTCTTTTATATTGTTGTTACAAAAATATTTTAACTTTTTAACGAGGCATCTAATGGTGTATTTAAATTTCAGACAGCCTCAAATATGTCGGCGAAATCATGGCCAAGTTTTCTTTTTTTTTGTTGGCACCATATGACATTTTCAAATGTTTCTATTTTTCTCTGATTCTATTGGTGTATTCAACTTGATATGAAAACCCACAGATGTTGCAGGACCAACAGACGATAAAGAACAGTATTTAACAGTAAAATAAAAACGAAACTGCAAAAAATAGCAACAAATATGCATCAGCGCGCCATACTCAGATATTATGTGCAAAATGTTATAGGTTAAAATTTATTTAGTTAAGTCTCTCTAAAGACTAATAATTTAACATTAACGTTTTCATTTAAAACAAAATCGGACAACGTATGCGCTTGTGTCAACTAACAAGGTATCAAAATTACTATAGATTTTTTTGACAAATACTGCCGTGAACATTAAAAATCAAAAGGTGATCGGTTATAGCCTGCTAGGTTCCTGCTTGTTTCATACTTATCCCAACCATTTCTCATATTAAAATCTCATTTAAGATCAATTTTCTTTTCATACAAATAATGAGTTCTTCTAAAATTCTGAAAGCTTGCAAATCGGAGTCAACCTCAATAGAGACACTTTTCTGTTCATGGCATAAAAGAGGTAGCTCTAATTATATAATTGCGGAGAAAAACGACTCGTTGCCAGACTACAGCAATTAAAGATTAATCCGTGCTCTAAACAGACATATGGTTAGTGAAGCAGTTCGGTATATATAAAAGCTTTGAGTGCGTTGTACATATCCGACAATAGATTCAATAAGTTCAATCGTTGAATGGAGAAATCTATTGAAATATAGAGTTGGCGAATAGATACCATACAGCAATAAACATCGATTTAGAAAATAATATCTACTGATACTACAAATCTAATATGTCGTTATTTATCTAATTAATGTTATACGTTAATACGATTAATTGGATTTCTCTTTGCGATGGTACCGTATAATTTTAATTACTTGTTAATGCAATAAAACAGTACATGTTACTAATTTTGTGTTGTTACGGTAATGAAAAAAAGTTTTTAATCATGAGATTTGTCTTGCCTTTTGTTACGGCTAAACCATATGAGTGATTTTGATATCATCCTTATAAAATCTCATTTGTTCGTATGTCCGTTCAAATAATAGGTTTCAGAAGTTATCTATTAGTTTCACACGTATTAGTTTTGGTCATTAAATTACAAAATCTTGTTGCTGCTTCTTAATTTCGTGTTATTTTACGTTGCGTTGTCATTCAAAATTGCAGAGTGATATTTTATCAGGAACTTATTAATTGAGCCCACCAAAAATGCAACTTTTATGTAAAACCAACCGGAACAAGATATTTGCAATATTACATAATATATGCAGTATTAGCATGTACATGTATTTGTAGCAATTCTAACCCAAAAATTTAAGAAATTAGATTTCATGGGCGTCCGCGGGAAATTGCACACCCTGGCCATACGAACCATACGTGAAAAAATATATGAATTATGCACACACATCCTGAGTTGATGCTTTTTAGCGTGAGGTGGAACTCAACGTCTTTTGTAGTTTTAACTCTATGTTTCAACAATAGGTTAAAGCTTCTGGATAGATTTTGTAGTTTCTACTTTTTGGTGTCAAATATCTAAGGTAAAATTATTCCACAACAGATGATTTGGTTGCCAATTGTTATCCTCGTTAATCCTTGAATGACGAAATCAACGTGATAACTCACATATGGGCATGTATAGCCCCAACATCACCCAGATAACAATCGTGCGACGCACCAAATCATCACGCGTAATTTTTCGGTGCGATTAATGCAATATCGCTCGCACGCGTGCGTTTATGTATCCACACGCATGAGTCCCGATCAAAACAATACACCATGCGTCGCACAGAACCCCGGTAAACAGGGCGCGAAGAAGCATCGGTGACGACGCGATGATGGCATCATGCTACAATGCTAGCGTACTATTGTTTTATTATAATATTATAGCAAGTGAATGACGAAAAATAAATTTAGGTAAAAATATATTTTTATAAGGTACGATTTATAATAAAAAACCAATTCTTTTTATATGTCATGCATTGCGATCGGAAATATCTCTACATGCCACATTTTCCAATTTTTGTTATTAATTTATACATTCGAAATCTGAAGAAAGAAATCTGTTCAGATGTAAAATATCAACTGAGTGGCAAAAATTTTCAAAATTTTTAAAATTTTTACAAATTTTGAAATTTTTCAAACTTTTAAAAATTTTGGAAATATTTTCAAATTTCGTTTTTATTAATTGCATTGTCACCGGAAATCTGACCACATGCAATACTTCAAATAGCCGGAAATTTTTTTATTTGTGGAGAATTTTCTAATTTTTTTTACTGGTTCTTTCGTTGTCACAGGAAATCTGTCCACATGCAAAATATACACAATTGGACCATTTTCTAAAATTTAAAAATTTTACAAATTTTTGAAATATTTTACAAATTTTTGAAAGATTTCCGTGTCTTATGATTGGTTCATGCATTGCCATCGGAAATCTGTCCACATGGAAAATTTTCCATTTTTTTATAAATTTATTCATGTCACCAGAAATGATCACATGCAAAATTTCAACTCGATTGGACTAGTATAGCTTATCAATTAACATATGTAAACGTAACAAGCAAAGGGAAGCGTACTAATTATTAGTGAATAATACCTTATTCACAGTATATTTCCCAATAAAAATAGTCAATTCGCAACAATTTAAAGATTTATAACATAACCAACGCTTGGTAATTTTTTGTTCTTAAAAATGACTGTTACCACTCTGCATCTTCGCGCATGCGGATAGGTGGGGACGCCGAACGGAAGAAGGACGAGATTGAGAAGGCTTGGCTTGGGTACGCCATTTTGCTTCGACATATTGCCAAGTTCCGTTGTGTTTATAGTAAGAGTCCTAGTTGTTTTTAGTGCGTGTGTTTGTTAGTCTATGTTCGTATTATTTTATTTCTAGTGTTAGTGTTGTTCTAGTTTAGTATTATATAAACAATTGACTTTTCTTACGTGCGAGAACGAGTTGTGCGGTGTTGTATATTACAAAATGTTGGATTAATAGGATACATGGGTGATGTGCTATGGGAATGAGACCACAGCTGAGCGATGAGAACACCGTAGAAAAGGCGATTGAAGTGTCGGCCTGTTTGACAATCTGTTGTTGCCCGTCACGCTACTGCTACATTACCGTTCAATTGCATCATGTAACATACTGTAAATGCATGTTTGTAATCCGGCTCATATATATTATTATAGGTTTTTATTATATTTGATTTTTATATGATTTCATAAATATTATATTTTTGTAATAAAAAAATGCTTAAAAAATGTCCATTGCTTCTTATTTTACCTCTTCAATCATATATCTATTTTAGTTTTCGCCAAACGGCCGGCACGGTGCGTCGTCCGTGACGAATAAAACGCACGGGTGCGAGCGATATGCGTGTCCATATGCTGATTTTCGTCATACATTCGTCACGGTGCGTCGTCCGTGACTAATAAATCGCACGGGTGCGAGTGATATGCGAGTCACAATGCTGATTTTCGTCATACATTCGGCACGGTGCGTCGTCCGTGACGAATAAAACGCACGAGTGCGAGCGATATGCGCGAGATATCGCTATTCGAGTGACAATGCGTGCGATATGAACCTCCATTGATGACGCATCTGCGTGATCCTATGAACGCACGTGCGGTTTCGGTTGCATCATTATGCGTCGCACGATTGTTATCTGGGCAGTTGTGATCGAACAAGATTGTTTATTTGTTTCTCGAACTTCAGACTATTTAGGACCGATGAACGACTCTGCAACGTCGAAACATCTGCCCTATATAACATAAAAACTAGTACAGGAAAAATCAAAAAGTTTAAATGATTAATGATTTTTTGCCCTTTGACACTAATCGATACTTTCATTGTTGTCGATTGTTAACAATGATAACTACTTGTTTTACTTTTGTGTTCCAAATTTGTTATGGTTTTATTGTATATAACCTAGCTATTAGGTCTTATTTGATGTAGAAATCTTATTACTCAATTATAAACTGTACTTACGTATTGATTTTTTGTTATTTTTTAACAAATATACGCTGAGTGCGCGAAGTATGGAAGCATAACAAAATCTCGGAAACTGTTTGTTAACTACAAAAATTCGTGAAAACGTCGACTTTTGATTATACACGTATATGTAACAAATTCAATTTCTCTCTTCGATTGTGTTGTACTTATGACATCATTGACACTCGTTTTCAATGGCAACTCTATTAAATGGTATCATGATAGATCTGTTAATTGTCTTCATAGTAGCGTAGAAATTGTATGACTTTATACTAGAAAATGTTCGAGAAAAAGTTTAATAATTAAGGATTTTGTTTGTGAACGCAAAGGGGATGGGTATTTTAGATAGATTTGTTTGCACTAAACAGGAATCGTGGCTTGAAAATTTCATAGCACGTCACGTTTTCATCCTTTCTTTTACTGAAGCGCCAGCGCACTACTGAATCACTGTAAATGATTCAAATATATTTTGAACAAACTTTCAGGATTGCTGGTAGAGGTACAAAGATTAAGGTTTACTATGAGACCCTTATGAGGTTCCTAGAACATTTTTATCCCAGTTTTGTCGAAAATCTTACGAGAGAGTCCGTGTTCGTATTCAGTGCAAGAATTTTTTTTTCCAAAGCGCATTTTCATATTCCATTCAGAATACCCAGGTTCCCAAGACTTGGCAATATTTTTAAATTTCACATTGTTTTTTTCAAAAAAGCATATGTAAGCCTATAAAATGTTTCCGCAGATTTGAGACAATTAGAAGCTTTGTCAAAATCGGTAAGAAAAATATGGGGTTGCCATTTAAAGAAAATGTCGATGAAGTCTTAAGTCAGAAATAACTTAATATGAAAAAATGAATTGTCCTTGCAAATGTTTATTTTGGTAGTTAGAAATCAACGTATTCGAGAATTTAGTAAAAAAACTAACCCTCATTTAGATTTTATTATATTTTCTCATTTTACGTATACTCTACTGTATACATACAATAAACATAAAAATGACACCTTCCACTAAAATGTTGTAGAGCGTCGGGTTAATACTCAAATGTATAAACTCCAAAATAATAACATTTACAGTAGAGAAAAAGCGGTACAGATTTGTATAAAACCAAACGAAGACCAGCTGCTTTACTTATTAGGGATGTAAAAACTATTTTCGCTGACAATGCATTATACGAAGGAACGGTTTAAACGCGAATTTATTCCCAATTGATTCCCTATCTAGGAAATTTATAGGAATTCACACGCTACCGGAACTGCTGATTTATGTTTTTCGAAAATTATTTTATATTTTATTGCAAATCTAATCAAATGGTTAAGGTAAGCGATTTTTATAAATTCCAACAAAGTAGTTTCGTCTATGGATTTTTTTTTCAAGAACTTAACTCAAGTGCACCCCCTTGCCACTAGCTGCAGGCCCCCATGTCCATAGCATGATCAAATGATTAATACTTACTAGTATTACATGCACAAACTACAAAGATTTGCGTATGCAAAATAAGGGAAACCTCCAACATGATCATATTTATTTTATGCAATAAATAAGTATAAATACATTCCAGAAAATATCAACATCAACAATTCCTTTTTTTCTATTTTTTTCCAAAATTATTACTCTTGCTTATTTTACGAAGTAGAAAAATTGTAAACTTAATACACATAAAAACATAACAGATAATTCTTCTAAATCAATGAGAATTCTTTCCATTCTTCTCTTTCTTCCTTTCTTGCTCTAAACTACCATCCAACTAAAACAATATCAGAAAACTAATTCAAAATATCCAATTTTAATTGTTACAATACTACCGTTACTAATTTTATAGACGTAGGTCTCCTTTTCTTCAATCTCCGCGCTAGAGGCGGTACAAATAAATTTGGATCTAAATCTTCATCCTCATCATTCGATAGTTTTCTCGTCACAAAACTCACAATGTAACCTACAATGAATGTCGAAAGTAAACCCAATACACCATTGTATAAGTAAGACACCCTGTACAACCAAAAATATTCACTGAAACATAAAAAAATCATTGACATAATATGTAGTTA
This sequence comes from Melinopterus prodromus, assembly GCA_964023965.1. Taxonomy (NCBI): domain Eukaryota; kingdom Metazoa; phylum Arthropoda; class Insecta; order Coleoptera; family Scarabaeidae; genus Melinopterus; species Melinopterus prodromus. The sequence continues at coordinate 19,049,603 of OZ030393.1, forward strand.
AGACACAATAAAGAAAAACACGTACTCTGGTTGTTTATTAGTTAATGTGCTATTAGTTAGTACAAAAATGTCAGCAGACATTGTTTCATTATCACAGCCAAAAGTTTCAACTGGTAATTTTGGTAGTGGGGGTTTTGGTCCACCAAATGCCATCCATAGGGCTAAAGATAATCCTATTATCAATCCAGATAAAGCTCCCTACAGATGTATAAGTATGTATTTGTAATTTGTCCTGAAAACTCTTTGATATTACTGCTCACTTTTTGGTTTGCGGTTGTTGTAAACATTCCTAGGGTAAAAAGTCCTAGGAGGGGTCCTCCAACTACTCCAAAGATTGTTAGGGAAGCCTGTAGAACGCCGCCCAAAAACTGGGCTAGAAATGCTATTGCAACGCACGCTAAGCCGTATAGCATTGCAAATGTCTTCGTTAGCATGGACGCCGGGCCTTCTGGGAATTCTTTTCCACGTACTAATTTATAAACAGGCTAAAAACAAATAAAAGAAAAAGAATTACGATGAGCTCTGACCGTATACTGTACGCCGACCGGTACAATAAAATGGAACGCCTAATATCTATTTGCTATGCTTGCTCTGCCATCTTAAATTTGCTTAAACATTTTACGTTTTAGTGAAATGTTTCAAGAGTAGCCTCTAAATGGTTTGATCGAGTCAATTATAAAGAACCCACATTATAAAAATACATATTTTATCTGAATGCACTTTTTGACAAAACTTTTCTACAAAAAAAAAACGATAACTGTCGTCATAAACTTGAGATGGTTTTACCGAGACGCGATCTATGGCGTAGACGCACTCATGACAGAGAAATATCGTACCTAAATATTACGTTTTTTACTGGAAGAAACTTGAAAATCGGAACAAGAAATGACATCGTTCGTTCGATTGGAATGAACCATCGAAAGGGTAATAACAATGATTAATAGCATAACATTTTTGGTACAATTTGGGTTTCAGTTTACAGTATACATCGGCATTAATTTGTAACTTCATTTTATACTAATTTTCAATATTTTACCTGTATTTTATACCTATTTACTAACATAATATTAATATTCTGTAGTACAACATTCAATACAGGTAAAGAAATCAGCCATTATGTTTTTACTTTATCATACGCAGTATGATAAAGTATTGTAATCGTGCCGACAACAAAAATCTGATCTGGCCAGGCACATTACTTTATCATACAATATATAAAATTAATAGTTTAGCTGGTTGTCTGGTTGTAAAACAATACATTTTACTTGTAACTGTGGTTCTTCTACCTCCACAAGTTGCTTAGTTAATAGGGCTTCCAATCGCGTACAATATACTGATCCCGGGATTTCGGGATTAAAGATTTTGTAATCCCGGGATCCCGGGATTCATGAAAAAAGCGAAAATTGTCGGATCAAAACGGTTGGGGTCCCAAAAGCTACTACATCCAGTCAGTAAGAAACGCCTAAAATATACTGTATTATAAATTTTCCTTACCTTAGTAGAAAACAAAAAATGACGGTTTAAAAAGTAAAAATGTCAAAGTGTGCGTAATTACATCAATAATAAACAACATTATAGGAAAAAATTTATATTTTTGTAAAAACATTTTTTCTTATTGATGTCAACAAAACATTTCGATAAATTCTTTTTTTCTTCTTTAAGATAAAATTGGATACCTTTAGAATTCATACGTCATTGATGCTTATTATGCAAGTAGGCTAAATGTTAGCATTTTAAATAAAATGATTATTGTTGACAAATAAAGAAAGTTTTAAATGCGTTTTCAAGTGAAGACGTTATTTATTGTTCAAAATTGATGAAATATTCAGTGCAGCTTCTTTTAATATTAATTTTTCTTGTCATGAAAAAATTAATATTATTTGTACGTCTTTCGATTTTCACAAATACACCTCAAATAGCCACGTTATAAAAATATTTTTTTTTATCTAAGTGCAGTTTTTGCCAATACTTTTCCACTAAAAATGCGCTGAAAGCGATAATTGCGCGCTGAAGAACTGCCAAAAAAATGACCATATTACCGCGGTCACAGCTCATCACAAACTCGGGATGCTTCGAACCTAAATATTTCGTTTTTTAGTTTAAGGTAAAATCCTTAAATTAGAAGACACTTTTCCGCTGTATTTTATTACCTATTCACTAATTTTATATTCTGTAGTACATCACTGAATCCAGGTAAAGAACGACGACACATTTTTTTAAGTTTATGTTTTGTTTTCTGTTTTAAATATATTATATTGTTTGATGAGGGTAACTAACGAAAAAGGCTTAAGCAAGTTGATAAGGTTCATGTTTGCCTCCATATTGAATTATATTTACTTCTTGCAAATTCTTACTTCCTATTATACCAACATGTTGGCGTAAACGAACATTTTATGTTTGATACTTAATTTAATCAGAGAGGGTGCTGTTGTAGACTGAAGGTCATACTTAAAAAATAGATCAGTGCTTACATGAGCAGTGATTTGCGTCTCCTAGTAACTTTTTCAATTGGGTATCTTTGACAAAAGTAATTATTACTTTATGGAAATAATTTTCTTCTTCTCTGCAAATATATTGATTTGAATCAAAATGGACTTCGTTGGAGTAAAGAAATCTATTTTTTTAAATACAAGCAAAATATTACTTTAAAGAGTTTAAAGGAAAGTAATTTCGCTTAGTTTGTAATACATTTATTTCACTTAAATATACAGGGTGTTTGTTAAATAAGTGCATTAATATTTAGGGGTTATAAATCTTCATAATTGGAGTAATAAATTCAAACACGTTTTTTTCTGTATCTGGCACCAGTTTTGAGTAATTTGTTATTAAAAATGCTCAATTTGACACCTCACGTTTTTAGGAAGACTAGTAGTACCTTGACCTAGTCCGAGAGATCAGCTGACTGCTAAGCGAGCTGTGTGAAGTCCCGTATTTCCCGTGTTGCCCGTGTTGCGTCGTTTTCTAGTTGTCCGTGTCGGATGTTGTTATTTAGTGCGATCAAAATGGATAATGTCACAAGCAGTGAGTGTCAAGTCAATGTTCAATGACTCGTTATTTACTATGAATTTCATAAAATCCGCGTACTAGGGATAAGTGCGGGACACTTTTCGTCGTTGTACCACACATAAACACAGTTTTTTGTACCTCTTCAAATTATTGCACTTATTTCGTATACAGTATACACCCTATATATATCCAAATACATTTCTCTCTGCAAGCACATAATATGGAGTATTGAATGAAGTAGAACATTATAATTGCTGTGCCAACGAAATATGTTTTGATCCAAAAGAATAAGTTCAAAAGTCTATCTACATTTCTTAAAAAGAAAAAATCTTTTCTATATTTGTGGGTTCGGACGTTTTGTTGATTTTTCGGCTTTAATGACTCAACTATTAAGCCCCAAAATGAAGCTATGCAAGCTCAAACTACATATTGACTGGACTATATAATACGACTTGGACTCTTTTTAGTTTCGGATAGTTTTTTCATAAATGGTTTATTATTATAATTGTGTATCTGAAATCCATAAAAGAAACTAATTTATAAATCAGCGCAATCTTATGCACATTATTTGTAGGCAAGCCATTATTTCATTTTAAAATATAAAGCTCACGGCAAGACCCCATGTTACAGTGGTATGAATTTTCGATAAAGCAAAAGTATAGAAACGAATAAAACAAAGAAAAGTTATTACTTTCCAATAATCCTCCATGGTAACGGCGGCCATGCTGTTCAAACCGGCCGAAACAGTAGACAGGGAGGCGCTGAAAATGCCCGCGACAAAAACACCGGAAACGCCTGGAATATGTCCCATGGAATCAACAACATAATAAGGCATCAACTAAAAGCAGTATCAAGAAAATCGCAATCGAACATTTTTCAGCCCACAACCTCAATCTTCATATATACTCACTTGGTCGTCGCTCTTGATTATCTTAGCTTTAACAGGATCACAGTCAAAGTACTTCGAGTATATCGACAGTCCAGCAAAAGAAGTGCTGAAACTCAGCAGACCTAATATAGGCAAGTTCAGCCAGAGCGCCCTCTGCGCGTTTTTCAGGCTTCTTATGGTTAAGTATCTGTAATGGAAAAAAAAAAGTTGGTGCACATCTTAAATTTGATTCTATTACTAACGGAATATAATTATAACTAACCTTTGCACTTGAGTTTGATTCACGCCATATAAGGATAAAAACGTGACTCCGCCTCCGATTATTAAGCTGAACCATGAATGACGCACCGTCGGGTCTGGATTAAAACTAAAGAAGAATATAAAATATGTAGAATAACGGAATAAATGAAATAAGTAACAACTAATAAAAAGTTAAAGAAGTTTACGTACTTAAACAATGTCGTTCTTCCGCCTTCTTCTGCTATCCTCCAGATCTCAGACAGGGATCCTTTTTGTATGCCAGCGCAAACGATGACGCTGAAGACGGCTGCGTACATGAGGAATGATTGGAATACATCGGTCATCAAAACGGCTTTCATACCACCGATTGTGGAATAAAAAGTACACACTAAACCTGTAAAAAAGTCAACAACATAGTGATTGATTCAAAGAATTGTTATTGTATACATCTAATATTAATATATTCTGCGGATACTTGAAAATAAGGAACCACAAGCAAGGAAGGAAACAAGCCATATCAAACTTATGGTTATAGGAGCAACGCTGGGCAAAATTATCGAAAATATAGATAGATCGAAAAGATCAATCTTATGTCACTGCGATTTATTTATTTCAAATTCTCACTGATTAATTATAAATAGGTAGCAACAAGATATATTTAAACAAAACCAGTCTACGACAAAAAGTACATTATCCCATCAATCTTGGTTTGGCAATAGTATCAAAAGAAACACAACCATTAAATTTAAATTACATTTTAATAATGAGCTCCATTGCCCAGCACTGCAACCTTGCATTGTCTAGACGTGTTTCTAATTTAAGGCAACTACGTGACGAATAACGGAAATAAATGACGAACTGAAGAGTTAAACAACTTAAAAATGTAATAAAAGCCAAAAAAATAAATAGCATACAAAATGAAGTTGAAACAATCATTGTTTTCACTTTGAATTTGTTATGAAATGCAGTTTAAAGTTTTAAAATATTCTACAGATATTTTTTATGGATATCATGCCATGGCATAGGGTCCATGTCTTCAGCCCCTAACATTCGAAATTTCAAAATGTTTTTATGTCAAAGTTTTGTGCCGCAAACCAAAAGTTTTGTGCTCCTTTCGTATCGGAGTTATAAGCAATTTTCTGAAGGGGGGCTGTGGACATGCCAGCCCCCCCACTTTCGAATTCTTTCTAATGCCAACGTTTTGTGCTAGTTTTGTGCTGTTGTGAACCGCAAACTAGAAGTTTTTTGCTTCTTTCGTTTCCGAGTTATAAGCATTTTTCTGTAGGGTGCTGTGGACATGGCTGATCTAACTTCCAAATTCGAAATAAAATCCTTTTTTCGACGCTAAAGTATTGTGCTAGTTTTGAGTTATTTTGTGCCGCAAACCAGTCGTTTTGTGGTCTTTTTGTTTTTGTGTTATAAGCATTTTTCCACATGGAAGCTATTCGTCTCTCTCTTTCGTCCGGGCCCGGTTTCTCACAGGCAGCGCGCTTGTTTATAATGCATACGTACGAGTTTAACGATACTGTTTGTGGCTATATATCTTAAAAACTATTCAATAATTTTTCATCGGGGTTTAATTCTTTCTTCTTTGTACTTGAATAATGGACACATGGAATTCCGATTAAATATTGTTGAATAGCTTTTTAGTTATAAAGTCACAAAGATTTAATTATATTATGCATTCCTTTTAATCTCACAATGGCAAATCTCGTCGCTACAATAAATAATCATTGAGCAATTATTACTTAACAAATAAATAGTTGTCACAGATATTTTATAGTATCTGTAATAAGTACCACATATTAAGATTGTTGTATTTATAATATAATTCTCTAAGGAAATATTTCATCTGTTGGTATGTATTACTGGCATTCTGGTATTCTAAAACGAACAGTCTATTGTTTAGCGAGATTGGGTTTATTAATGTACGTAATTTATAAATATGTAGTCCCGATTTTACAAATAAATTATATATAGTCTGTAAACAATTTTTTTGCCATTTCCTGTATCAGTAGTAATCAGAGGTGATCGCCTGGTTGTCGAGACTAACGGCCGTTATGTTCCTGCGAAACAAAAAGACGAGACATGTATGGTAGGGTGACTAACCGTCCCGATTTGGGCAAGACAGTCCCGAATTTTAACAACTCGTCCCGACTCGTAAAGCGTCCCGTATTTTGTCCCGATTTTTGAAAATTTTATCCTAATGGCCAGGATTTTGTAATACAATTCGAATTTCCAAGATATCCACGAACATAAATTAGATTCCCAATTATTATCTGAATTATCTACCTATAACGAATTATAAGCGCAACCTTAGCGACCATAATAATTATATGTACACGCGTAGTGAATAGCCGGTTGGTGGGTGACAATCTAGTCCTTGTGACGGTGTACAAACGGTGCATATTGCGAACCCTGGTAAGTTATTTATAATAAAAACTAATCTGCATGTCAGTCTTTTGAGGAGTCGTTTGGGCGGGGTAATATTTAGCGGCCAGGTCGCGTTGAATCATTTTTATTTTTTGATTTTCAAATGGAATCAATCAACACAATAACAAATATATTTTTGTTATTATCAGATTTCTATTTTACACATTTGTTGGTATTCATAAAATGCGCCATAACAAATCACAGATATATTGAAAAAAAATGTGTTACCGATTTATTTTATTCTGTTCTAACTTAACATTGGGATTTCTTCTATCTAGATTAGTTGCTTCCAAAAATATGGAATACAAAGAAAGAAAACGCAATTGCACGTTCAATGACAACTTACAATCAGAACTAACATGCAGTTTTACATCGGCGGAGGTCGCCGAAATGGTATTGCAAAACATACATCGAATAAACAGAAGCAATGCAATGAAAAATTAAAACAATGAAGCAAGTTCATCGAAATTAACTACTTGTTTTAGAGCCGTAACAATAGGGAAACCAGAAAAGATTTTGGCTTGCAAAGAAGGCACATATGCATACCACTGTCGTTGTGCTACAACCACAATTTTCGATTAATAGACTGCACGTCAAAACTTCTAACGTAAATATTTGAAAAGAAGATGTCTCTCGTACGAACTAACTCAGAAGCAAGTAAACAAATGTGTTTTATCCTCTAGAATTAGTTGAGAAGAAATGTGAGGAAATCCAATTTCGTGACAATATTTTCTAACACATCTAGCCAGAGACATAAAAATACACCCTCTCCTGGTTAGATATTTTGATTCAAATATTTTAATTAATTTTAAATGTTCACGAAATTATTCGCGAGACGGCTGAAAAATAAAATTATGGATTCATTGTAGCAGACAGTACAAATACCAATTTTGGCGGCAAAGAAGGAAGAAGAGAGAACAATGTTTAAAAAAAATCAGAGATCGTCTAGACGGCAAGAATAGAGTCAAGTAATAGTGCAATATGTAAAAATTAAAGAAACTTTATTTTATTTTGTTTTGTTGTATATTTATTCTGATATAGATAGGTATCTTTCAATATTTGCATACAGCTTATTTAATGTTTATTTTTAGTTAAAAAATACTATCATAATAAAAATGTTGTTTTAAGCTAGGTTCTTGTGGTACAATTTGTAAAAAATTGTAGAATTGTGTTTGATTTATGTCGTGATGTTTCTTTTTTTGTTTTAACTAGTGACAGTTAAATGTTTTAAATGTTAAATGTTTGATGTTTGTATTTTTTATATTGTTATTTCTTATGCTTTTTTTCTTTTATTGAAAGTGTAAACGTATAGTAAATATTTTCTGTTGTAAATTTACCCAATAGTACAATTTGTTTATAGTTCAGTACGTTTTGTTTAATATTTTCCACTAACCCAACCCAACTCAACCCCGATCCCCAAGCGCCCCGATTTGGCAATTGAAAAAGTTGGTCACCCCAATGTATGGGCTCTAGTCGGTAGAGCAAAGCTCTCTATGTAGTGTTAAACCACAAATGCACTTCCGTCATACTTCGTTTGTCGTTTGTCTCGATATACCTGCTCTTAAAGAAGCGGGGAAGTAACAAAATAGGAGACGCATAGTATGTAACTGTTTGAAAATAACTCCTTTATGTTTTCTATGCGACATTGGTGAGGCTAGAGTTTGGTTTGGGTCAAAAAGAAACAGTAGAGAGTTTATAGCATCGTATAATATCGTTTTCTCGTATATAAGATGCAATTTTGAAACTTTGTTTTTTTATTGATTTAATTAAAAACACAAAGTCGAATTGGTAGTTTGTAACAAAAACATGGCACAGCCACGGGAAATCAAATTGCGTACTATGTTATCTTTTAATATGATGGAGAAATCACTGTGAACTGTTGATTTTGTTATGAGCGGCATATTTGATTTTGACATTTTTAGGTGTCTTTTTCTTCAGTTTGAATTAGGATGTATGACACTTTTACACGAATGTGATTTTTGTTTTGTTTTTGTAGTTATTTGGAGCTCGAATAACTTTTTTTTATTACACATCACCTCATACCAACTCATTTAATTTATCATAGAAAACTGGCATTTTTAAATGAAGAGCGTTTCCAATTTTAGCCTCAACTGTCGGATTTTTTCCGCCTGTGCAATGTTTTCGTTTTCTCTTTGGTCAACAGTGTATACTGTAGCCATTATCAAACTTTATAAAATGAGTATAGGTATAGGTATATAATTTATTACTTACCTACAGACAACATGGCGGATAACCGTGTAATTCCAGTCAGAGCTTCAAGCGCCAGAGCCGGGGCGTACAGGACAATACTCATGTAGAGGACCATCTGCAAACTGTAACACAGAGACGCAGCCAGTCTAGTAACTTTACCGAAACGCTTTTCTAGATACTGCAATGCGAAAACACAAATCAAAAAAACACGACAAAACGTATAGGTGTCTCCAAGAACACTGTTGAAGATCAACGCACCTCATAAGCGCTAGTTGCTTGCAGCTTGAAGAAAACGGGTAAGTACAGGTAAGCCGCAACGGGTGTAAAAATGAGGTAGGATATGTTTATCACTATGAACTGCATACCGTAGATGTAGTTCTCGCTGGAAACACCCAGTAATGTGATAGCGGACATAAACGATGCCATCAGCGAAAACGCGACAGGAATGACGGACATGTTTCTATCCGCCAGCAGGTATTCCTGAAAAAAAAGAGATAAACGGAATTATCAAATTTTATTGTTACTTGATGCTCTAAATGGTTTTAGAAATATATAGCAACAACTACGCCTACTTCTGTTTAAGGCTTCCGTCTCAATGCAAATATCGAACTGTAGCACACTTTTCTCCAAAGCTTACTACAATACGTACTACAGTACTCCAGAGTGCAAGTCTAGAGAAGTTAAGAAGAAAATAACTTGTGCTCTTATAGTTAAGGCTTAATTATATTTTATAATGTATTACTGCAGACAATAATCAGATGCAACTGCCTTCGGAAAGAATTTCTATATTTGTATTTTCCGATGGCAGTTGCACAAAGACCTTCAGAATCGAATGGTAGCGAGCATTTTGCGATTGGCGCAATAATTATGACGTGGGCTATTTTTGCGTTTTCAAGGTCGAAGACGGGAGCCTTAATCTTTTTATTGTTTGAAATCTTGTTTAATAAAGTTGTTTTGATATTTTGCATGTATTAATGTATTCCTCGGTTTTGTTATAGTGGTTTTCTGTACTGTAACACAAAATTTTCATATTGTACGTTGGTCCAAACATTGTTTTTATGCGCCACCTTTTTAAAAGATTCTTCGATCTAGAAAACAATTGGGGTTTTGTTCAATTTTGTCTTTTTGACAAATTAGTAATTGTAGTATTGGACACCTGGTTTACAAAATGCTTACAATGAATAATAAGTATTTTTTTACAGACGGTCAAGAATAAAAATGCTTATTATATGTATAAAAATAGTTTTTTTTGCAGGTCGAACATTCTGAAAAGGTGCCAATTAAGAAACGTTTTTAGCCCAAATCAACCTAGTATACAGATACAGCCAGAAAAAAGTATTTTTTTACATGCAACAAGGCTATCAGAGATAAATAAACACCTTCCAGTGTTTCTCCTGTAAAATTTGCCTACTTTTTTAGTTGGGCCGCTAGCATCACAGCAACCAGCAATTTCATAGATGAAAAACTATAATTATTAAGGCAATGCTCATGAAAAACATTAAAAGTGATGGACAAGTTATGAATTGATATGAAGAACCTGAAGAAATAACAGTTTAAAGAAACTGAATGCAAAAATTTTCGCATTTAAAACAACCAATAAAGGACCAAAGAACATAAGAAGATAGACAGAAGAGTACATATTTAATTTATTTTGTATCTATTTAATTTAGTATCTGGAATAAGAATAATGTTAAATAAGTTAGGACCTAATTGTATGTGGACCATACTTTATTTTTTCTGGAGAAAAATATATTCTTTCGGAAGAGTTTTGGCTGCTCTAAAAAGTCTATTGAAAAAATCTGAATTTTGATTCAACCTACAGGCTGGTCGAAAAACAATAAATTTGTTGCTTAAGATGAGTTCTTTTTACATTTAAATTTAAAATGTCTTAGGGCATAGTTGTTTTAAATTCTTTTATCTCAATGTCAGATATTAGTCCAGGTTCAGGGCAAATCTGTGAATCGGCACCTCAGTAGTTGAAAGTAACAGAGATCTAAAATGTTGGAGTCAGGGATTAGAATCAAACTACTACGAATACTAAGACTATGTCCTAAAAATATATTTACAGTCATCAATTTGATACAGTCCTGACATCCTAGATATTTGTATATGAAGATTAAATCCAGTTGATGAACCTGATATCAATCGTTACCTTATGGTTCCGGTAATAGCAATCATTTTAAAACATTGATATGAAAGTGTTTAGAAGTATAGTTAATAAAAACAATTGTTCTTGTCGTAATTTAATCCATTTTTCCTCGAATCTCACTCTCTTAATCGTAAAAATAAAAATACCACATTGTAGCGGACAAAATTTACCATCAATAGGATTCGGGAACCAATACGCATAACAGTTAATTTAGTACAATTGATTCCAGTAATTGTTGGTGATTTCGTGCTTGGTTATTGCACCATTTCGTTTGATCGATTTAAAAGCATCGTTGACATTTCTAGAATTACGACTGTTTTACTCATTAAATTTTTAAAAATCACCAACCGCTATACGAATGCAAAATTTCACATAAGCGCTGTCCCACTTTTTGGCGTAACTGTACATTAGGATTTAGGGTGGTTCAAAAGTGCATTGCAAAAAAAAATGTGATGATAGAAAGCAACGATTCCCCCAAATTGTTTTCATATCCAAAAAAAGTGGACCCGTATTTTTTTGCTTCGAAATTTTGATTTTTAATGGTACCTATCGATGCATTTTTTTACATAAGAAAATGCATTGGAAAAAGACACATTTTTGGTATTTTTCAAATAATTGTTTGGGGTTTGGGAAAACTTAAGCTTAAAGTTATAGGACTTGTAGAGGACTTTCCGATGAAGAATTTGAGCTATTATACATAAACGCCCCCAACCCATCCCCACAGTGCCCTGAAAACTACCCTTAAATGAAAAATGTACATTCTTCAGAAAAATTACCCTTCTAATCACTGCATTCTCTTTTTTCTCATAGAAATCATTACTATAAGTCTAGTTAAATGTTTATAAACATTGTCAGGTAATTTCCATTTATTTAAACAAATTCCATTTGTTTAAATAATTCGTTTTTCTCGTACCTCCGTCGGACATCTGTTTTCTAAGTTCGAAATAGCAGTTTATTATCTTAGAGTGAGATTATTCATTAAACCAATTCTTTCTATTGTTTAAACAATCAATGATTATTAATTTTCAACTGTTGTTCTGGTTATGGTAGAAGTCAGCTTTTTTGTGAAATAACTTATAAATTTCATGTTCGAGGTATCTTGCCTATGTTATTAGCTAATAAACCCATATTTGTTTAAACAGACTTGATTTGTTTAAACAATTTTTTTGCAACTCTCCTAACATTATTTTTTTTAGACCGGCCTGGTCAACTGTTATTGTCAGGTGACATCATTTATATTTTGGGATAATTTCCATTGTTTAAATAATAAAATGTTATCCAAATGCATAATGGTGATATACAGGACCACAACCTGGAATTGAACCAGGGACCTGGGATCGGTTCAAATCATTATTAAGTAAAATATTATTCGTTTTCAATATCAAATATATATATCGAAAAAATTTAAATGACTTAAAAAAAAATTTTTCGGGAAATCTGGGCGTTACATTTCTTTTAAAATATTAAATTACCTAAGTCAATTATTATCAATTATTAATCATATTTCTTTCTGCATTTCTTATTGTTATTTCCTACCACTGTGTGTCGCAAGATAATGTTGATTTGTTGCTGTCTGAAACTGTTCCCTGTACCCTGTATGAAATATTGAAAACGAATATTATTCCATTATTTAAAAATCTGATGTGGCCAGGCACATGACTTTATCATACAATATATAAAATTAATAGTTTAGCTGCAGGAGAATCTAGTTTATTGAGATAAATCGTAGGTATTGTCAAAGCATAAGCATTTGACCTACACTACGTCATTAGAATAATAGTTATTTATGTCACAAGTGTCGGAAGTACGGAATAGCGCGACGAGCGGTGATGCGGCGCGTCACCGAAGGCGGAGTGTCGCCGTCGCATATGAGCGAGTCGGCTATCTAGTTTTTGGCAGTAGCGACATCAACGTCTATAGTGTTGCTTTTTAAGAAATACGTATTTAAAAAAAAATAAATGATGTCTGTATAGTAAATGCTAGGTTGGTACCACTTAGACGAAACGTCAAGTTTAAAGGTGTGTTCCGATTGGTAGGTAATGGTAGCTAATGGCGGTGGTAGAATACGAAATTATAGTATTTCTTACATATCGTGATAACGACACATATTAGTTTGCATGTACATAAACATGAGTCACTATCAATTTTCTATTGGAAATACTATAACGGCGTCGGCTACCACTGCCATCGTCACTAATGAAAACGCACCTTAAAAAGGTAATTCAAATTGTGACAGATTTATATTTGTTCATGACACATCCCTACCAACATACTAATATAAAACTACACTCATCGCTATACTTTATTTATAATTTTCTCAATGTATCGTTTTTAGAATTAGATATAAAGACGGGTTGATATTTCTTATCAACAAACAGTCAAATTGGTGATCTTACTTTATTTGAAATTTGTATTTTATAATTTGCCGCAATACAGCGGCAACGTTCCATAGTGGTTTTCCAACCTCTGATGAGATCAGCTGTTTTCGAATGTGACAACACAAAAAAATATTTGTCAAAATCCTGGCTACTATGTAATTTCATATCAATGCAGATGCGACCGATCTCGATCAAATAGAATTTGCTCTTGAAGCTAAACTATTAATTTTACCAAAAAATTTCATAGGCATAAATTATTCGAAATTTCCTGTGCTTTAATTTATTAATTAACTAATTTGTCGAAATTACAGAAATGGCGGCTCATTTCCAAAATCCTTCAAAAAGGCTTAGAATAAACTGAAAGGCTAAACTATTAATTTTACCAAAAAATGTGATAGGCATAAATTATTCAAAATTTACTCTACTTTAATTTATTTATTAACTATTTTGTCGAAATTACAGAAATGGCGGCTCATTTGCAAAATCCTTCAAAAAGGCTTAGAATAAACTACCAGTTCCTTTGGACCCTTTTCAACCAAAAGCTTTTCAGCTCTAAGTTAGGTCATGAAACTTCTAAATATGAACTTTCGTCCCGATACCTTTAGTAGTTTCTCCGGAATCGTCGCCACAAAAATCATTTACACACATACACACACACACACACACACACACACACAGACATTTTTTTGTACCTTGGTCAAAAATGTTCAGGGGACCCATAAAGACCTATTTCCGCTAAAATCTCAATTTTTTTTTTCGGCATGATTACAATACTTTAGCATACTGCGTATGATAAAGTAAAAAATGGAAATCATCCCAAAATATAAATGATGTCACTTGAGTTCAACGTAGGCCAGAATAACGGCCTAAAAATTAATTTTAGGTGAATTGCAAAAAATGTTTTAAACAAATGTAGTTTTATTAGATAATATAGGCAAGATATCTCGAACATGAAATTTATAAGTTAATTTCTCAAAAAAACAGAATGTTCTACCATAATTAGAAAAAAGTTGAAAATGAATAATAATTTAGTGTTTAGACAATTGGAGGATTTTTTTAATGAATAATGTCAGTCTAAGATAATAAACTGCCATTCCGAACTCAGAAAACAGAATTCAGACGGATTTTTGAGAAAAACGAATTATTTAAACAAATATAATTTGTGTTAAACAAATAGAAATTAACTGATAAATGTTTATATTTCAATGAGAAAAAAGAGAATGAAATAATTAGAAGGGTCAATTTCCTGAAGAATCTACATTTTTTCATTTAAGGGTAGTTTTCAGGGCACTGTGGGGGTGGGTTGGGGGCATCAAATCCATATGGATGATAGGTACAATTCTTCATTGGAAAGTCCTCTACAAGTCCTATAACTTTAGTCAAAATTGCGCTTGGTTTGATAACTTAGTCCTGAAGATGCCTCTTGCAACAGAGCGCGAAACGTCGACTACTTCAAAGTCCTCAACGCGGTTTCCACCCGGAAATCAATATATCAATATGTGTCCACTTTTTTTGGATTTGGAAACGATTTGGGGGGATTGTTGTTTTCTAAATAAAAATAGCCAATTTGAACCAGTTGAACCAGTAGAAAACCCTAAAAAACAAATAATAGTTTCATTATTATCATTTATAGGTTAAATGACGTCATTTTTACTGAATGATTGGTGACACAATAATTACAATAAAACGAAACTCCTCACTCTTGATTGTTATCTATAGGTGAAATTGTTCAAAATACAAAATAAACAAACACTTAAAATATTATTTTAAAAAATAAGTTAGATATTAACTTAAAATAGTGCACCATCAAAAGTGTAGAAATGCAATACCATATGTCTAGGCCAAAAATAACCAAAACGAAAGAAAAAGATCGAGCATAGGCATTGTAAGAAGATTATTCAACTGACGCAGAGCAATTTGAAGATCGACGATAGACATGAAAAATGAACGTTAGGACGACATAAATGAAATGAAAGGGTTCTTTTTTTATGAAAGGGGCTTTTTTCCTATTTTGGGAACTATCTACTGGTAAAACTAAAAAAAAAACTTCAGGGAATATCAGTAAGTTCAATTATACCATTCAGTTAGTACCTATAGTGTGATTTGCTGATTTATTATTTTATTTTATAAAAAAATGAGTTTGTGATATAGCAAACTCTTGTTATTTCAGGAGTAAAGCATGATAGAGACCTGAATTTTTGAATTATTTTTTGTGTAGTAGATGTTAGAAATACGATGCTACACGAATATGGCATAAAAATATTTGTTTAACTCACATCTGACGTCAAAAACCATCAATTGAATTGTATTCTTTTGATACTTCAAAAGAGTACAAAAAGAAGTTTCTTAATTTGTAATTCAAAATTCGCAACTCATACAATGTTGCGCTTGCAGTAACTTTTCCTGCAATTTCAGTTAAAAACTATAACCTTTCTTATCAATTGAAATTACTTAAATATATACTTTGTACTGTACAAAGTTGTTACAAATTGTACAATTACTTATCCCTTTGTATTGCATCATTGTACATCATACAACTTCATGAAATAAACAAAACACTTTTATAGACTATTTTTAAATTTAGACTATTGCATAACTTATCAACTACATGTTTAGTCAAATAACGCATTCATTATTCAATGTGCCTTTCCATCAATACTTTCACTGTGTGATAGAGTGATAGAGCAGATGTAGTACAAGGTGCAAGGTTACACGTACAGATAAATATACATTTACAAAGACACGAAAGTAATTCGCGATATGCAATTTTGTTTACAGAATTTTATATAAAAATTGCAATATGGTATGATTAACGTGTGGTTCAAATTGTTTGTGGTGTTGCGATAGTGGATAGTTTGCATATCTTTTTGCGGGATTACCGCTTTTGGAGTAAAGCCAGTGTCGTGGACAAAACCTTGTCACAGGTTTTACATTACGTATTTTACGATTGTTGACCTACGCATTGGGATATTAGCATATACATAATTTGAAGTTAGTAGTAATCATTTTTAGAATCTATTTTTGTTACCAAATTTATTAAATTTCTCAATATAGCTTTGAGCGTTGTTAGAAAAAATCGATTGCACTGGTTATACGAACCCAGACTTCAAAGTTATCATGAAGATGATCATTATTGATTACAATACAGAATCCAATGCTATTAAGCGAGCAAAATTGACTTACCAATAATGTCAGCAATTTGAATAGTGATAACTTAATACAATGTAAATACCGATAAAAAATTGTATGACGACCACGTTGTGAAATATCTATAGCAGTATCGATTCTTTTTAGGATTAGATTCTGCATTAGATTTGTTCCCGCCTTTTCTCATTTTGTTCCGCGTCTCGCGGTGTTTTAAAACTGTGTTGCTTTGTAGGAAGATTTTAAAATTTGTCCAAATATTGTTTTTCAAAGCGTTCGATAAAAAGCAGTTACAATATGTTTATCAATGTAGTTAAAATATTTTCCAAACAAAATTTTAAATTACTCATCATAGGTACTTACATACTACAATAAGTTAATATTAACAATAATAAAAAGTTGGTTACTTTGCCAAAATCAAATACTCTCGACTGAATGACTATAAACTTCACGTTCCATTTGTACGTCGCGATCATTTGGTTGAAAAGCCAGCATTTGGTAGCAGAAAAGCGTAGCAGTTTGGTAAAATTAGCAAAAATAACTAAACAGAACTGTAGTAATTCACATACAGTATTCTAAGAATATGGTTTACAATTTTTAATTTAACGTTATAATTCGTATTATTTAGCAATTTAGGTTCTAGTAATTCGCGTTAATAATTTAGAAAATAATAATTTCGTGTTTTTTTGCAATTTGCGCAATGTTTTTTCTTATCTCACAAAAACACAGTCGAGGCCGTTTTCATTTCACTGCTTTGATAGTGTTTATGAAATAGGTAGCAGTCTGAGGTAAATACATTTCTTAGTCTTGCAAGCATAATTATTCTGCGTTCTTATGGACATATTAACTTGAAGAATATCTACGGGTGTAATATTATACCTATGAACACACAATTTTTTGATTTATTTTTATTGTTATCCTGTCATAGAAACCCAATTGAAATTGCATCGATATTGTGTAGATTTTGTTTTACTTTTCTTGTAGAATTTTTGATATTTTCATCTTATTTTGCATTTAATCTGTAATGACAAAAGTCTGACAAAAGGATTTGCTGTTCTTTTAGACCGTACTTGTCAACTTGGTTTATTTTGTTGTATTATTCAAAGCCAGAGAATTAGAACATTTGTTTGCCATCCCTTAGAACTTCTATTAGTCTTTCGTCAACCTCCACCACTAATTTAGCATTTAGGTGTTCCCTTAATAATAGACAATCTTACACTGGGACGATATTTTGTAGTAATTAAAATTATTAAGTTACTTCATTAGAGGCAACAATATACATATTTATTTCGGGTATTTATGGTAAGGAAAAGAATTAAAATGAATTAAAATTATTTAAAATATTTATGAAAGCTAATTAAAGATAAAAATTAGGGGTAGTTATTTTTTTTAATCGAAATTTAAAAAATTTTACGATGACTACAACTGAGGTCTTTTTCAAATCAAATGAGTTATCTAAAATTTGATATAATAATTTGTCTTTATGGACTTTATATATAAACAAAATTGTAGGCGGAATGGCCGAGTGGTAAGGCGTCTGCCTTGCACTCCACAGTTCCTGGGTTCGAATCCCGCCGTGCTTCGGAAAGCACTGGTTTCGATACCTTTGTATTGCATGGTGTCACATGATAACGTGCCTCACAGGGACAGGCCTCGGCTTGGCAGAATAGCAAACAACGGCCCTCCATCACCCCTGGGACATCAAAAATCGCCCGAAATTTATTTTTTCTCTCTCTTCAAATAGTATGCCGAATATTTGTTTTGAATTTTGTCCTAATTTTTTTGATATTGACGCCGAGTGTCAAATATGGTTGACCTGTCAATCGCTATTGCCTCGCTTCAGTCGATTTATGGTCGATTTGTGAAGTTTACTATAACTACCAACTGTTGAATATGGAGCTACTCTAGATTGTAAGATGACAACCGCAATTTTCGAAATTAATGTAAATTTAATGTCGCAAAGTAAAAATCATAGTATATAACACTCGTTTTATAAGTCGTATTGGCGCACTCGTTCCATTTCAGCACTCCTCGCTACGCTCGTCGTGCCCAAAACTACTCGTGCGCCGGTTTTTGTCTTATAAAAGTTGTATTATATAATATACTATTTAAAAACCCCAGAATGCGTCGATTTTAGACTTTTTCTACAACGTAAGTATTTGATTTTAATTCGGGTGCTAATTAAAATCAAATACTTTTTAAGTAACTTTATAACATTAATAGGACAAGAATGAATAACTCATACATGTTCAATTTGTAACGCATAAGAAACATTACATGAATGTTCACACTGAAACGTTACTTTTATAACATTAATTGGACCAAAAAGAACAATGTTCCATTGTGCTGAGTGGGTACAGGTTATTCAGATTTAGATGGATTCAGATTCTATGGAAAAAAAGCATTGGAATCAATTGTCATTTGTTGGTTTTTTTGTTGCCCAAAACGCGTTCACTCCACTTTTAGTGAATCTTTTAGTCAGTACGACATTTACTAAGTATCTAAACAAAGGTGTGTTAACCCCACTACGTTATCCCCACTCCAAACACCATCTGGTGACACCACTCCACTCATATATAAAGACCCGCCCCAACGGCCAACAGATGACAGTATCTTCTTAGCGCTTGATTTGATAACTTAGTCCTGAAGATGCCTCTTGCAACAGAGCGCGAAACGTCGACTGCTTCAAAGTCCTCAACGCGGTTTCCACCCGGAAATCAATATATTATCTAAACAAAGTTTTGCGGGAAAATGTGGTACACCTCTAAGTTACCAAATGGTACATTACTACTAAAAAAATAAGCAAAGAAACACTGCAGGTTTTGAATGATGTGAAGTTTGTTCGTTAGCGGTTGTGTGTAGATATGAACGTATAATTAGCCTAACACATTTATTTCACACCATAATGTTAAACGTGCGCTTTGCATACGATTGTTTCTGTAGCCAAGGTTGACAGATTAAACAGGTTTTATGAATATTGTTGCAGACGCTATGTTTCAAATTTAGAATTTTCAAAATGATTCATTCTGTTTAAGTTATTCTCTCGTCAATGATATGCGAAGTTGTTACCTATTTGTTTGCCAACCGCTTTTATCATGTCTGGCTCAGAATGAATATGCATTTAACATACAATGGCGCCAGAGATTTAATTTTGGTATTTTTACATAATTTGCTTCCCATCTATCAACTTTAGTAAATTATGCGTTCAAAAATGTACATTTTAAATACATAATACGCACAACGTATATTATAGTTAAATGTAACTACGTACTTCATAGATTCTCTGATAAAATTGATATCTTTTAAAAATTGCAATGTGCGAATTGTATTTCCCAATATTGTAATACTAAAGTAATACTAAGATAGCACAAAATTAAACTTTTTAGTAGATCAATTTATTATTATAAGCTTCAATATTATGATTACATTATAATTATAACTTATATAACCAACAGTACAATAATAAACATATGTGTATGTATGTGACATTTGCGATGTGCAAAGCATACAACAATATCTCCTTTTCTGAATCTCCTCGCTTTTTACATCACATTACACGTTGTCATGCTTCATGAAGATTATAAATTACATTTTTAGATTCTTTCTTTTCAGCACCGCACGCACCGGTCGAAACTGCCAATCTAGCCGTTTAAAATTATTTTAGCGTTATGGTTAGGGAATCCAATCCCGCAAATGCTGGATCCCGCAAATGCGGGATCCCGCAGGGATTTCGCGGGAACAACGTTGCGGGATTATCTATGCGGGATTCGCGGGATTTGCGGGATACGATATCAAATTTCTGAATTCGTCAATAAAAGCGAACATGTCTTTCATAGCGCCGCAGAAAGCAATAAATTACTCATCATAAATTACGGACTCGTGCCAAGTCGGTAACTAAGGCCTCATATATTTCTTATATATAGGTACCCAAAAGGTAACAGATCATATTGATAACGAGTTTTCGAAAAACACTGGTTTAACTGGGCCTATTGGAAATTAATACCCCACTTTACCAACGATGTCGGCAAACACCAGCAAACTGAAGAAACGAACAGCAAACAAACATTTTTTTTTTTCATCAGATAGAGATTACAATACTTAAAATAATATTTTTATGAAGTAGATATATTTATTGATAGTACTTTTAAAACAAAAGTTTTAGGAAAAGAGAATGAAAAGACGTGCTGCTTTACTTTTTTTATTCGTGTTGCCAAATAATTAAGTGCTTTCTACTTTTGTTGGTTTTTAAATGTTTATAAATTTTAACGTAAAAAATAACAGCATTTGAAAATATAAATTTATCATAAACTCATAAGGGCAATCTTGACAACGATAAATTACAAGCTTTGTGAACATTTAATTTTGTCTCTTACCAATCAATATCTTTTGGGAACGAGAAGAAATTAGAAACTCATTTTCTGTTTGCCGCTGTGGCTTTTGCAGCTTTGCACAATACACCCTTGTCCAGGCATACTAAACTAATACGACGAACACTAACACTAATACTAACACTAAACTATACCTTAATATATTACTCTACATACAATTAAAACTAACAAAAAGTCAATAAAACATTATGTAAATTTGCTATGATAACAACAATATAAAAACAATTCGCAATTGCTTACTACGGACCTATATCTACCGCCGTTCAACGTAGGTATAACCAACAATGTAAAAGATGAGACATTATATATATATATTATCTTTTCTCTGAAAATACTTCCTAAATCAATGTCAAATGTAACTTTTAAACTATTCCGACTGTTGTATTTTGCATATTATCTATATGCTAAAAATATTTTCCTGCTACTATACGCTGTTTTTAATTGCATAAAAACTTTAGCATATTTACTGGGTTGAGCACAAAGAATATTATTAGTGTTTGCGATCCCGCAATTTCGCGGATCCCGCGGGATTGATGGCTATAATCCCGCGGATTTGCGGGATTGAGGTTTTGGTGCGGGATTGGATTCCCTAGTTAGTCCAATTAAATCCAAAGTAACAATAAGCATGTTCTTAGATAACCCAATGACATAAAACCAATCAGTTTGCCACCCTAGAAAATAGGTAACCTACACTAATGAGCTAAAGTCCGATGTAGATTTTTATAGTAATTTTTACTGCATCAATTCTCGATTATGGTGGTGAAGAATTTGTTACCAAGAGATTGTCAATGTTATTGGTGTAAATTTTAATATAACCGGATGGCCTGACGATGGAAATTTTGAAATTTAGTTTTTTACAATAAGTATAAGCTAATTTTCCAAAGTTTTTCTGACACGTATACATGATTGTCATTGTCATAATATGTCATTGCCGATTGTAAGCCCTTTAAGAAAGTTTTCTCCATAATCCGATTATATTTCGTAAACCATATGAAGGAGTACGTTTTTTTCCAACAAGCGGCGTTGGTTTTGCCATTTTACCAAATAAACCTTAATTGTGGTTGATTGTGGATGTAAAATACCAATAACGAAAACCGTTATATGATAAGGGGTTATTATTTTTCTCATAGAAATTCCCATCGTACAATATTCCTAACATTGGCCAAAAACTTAGCGGAGCATGGAGCGTTTAGTAAACCCCGCAATTCTTATAATGCTCAACCCATTGGGCCATTCATGTTCCAGGAAAACTTGAATGGACAACGATACTTAAATCTTCTGCGCACCGAAAAGACAGACTATTTTGACGACGTGGGACCAAAGGCGAATAATATGGATAATGTGAATTATGTGGTGGCAGCAAGATGGAGTACCGCCTTCCAATAAAAATAAGCTTTTTGTTGTAGATACTTGTTTCTATAACAATCAGAATGTTATAATTAAAAAGGATGTTGATTTCAGTGAATAGTTTTATGGAGAAATTTATAGTCAAATCAGAATGTTGTCAATCCAAAGCACCCTTGGTACCCAGGTACCCAGTTGGGTACCTGATAAGCACGACAAACAACGAGAAAAAGAAGAGTGTTTTTTATTACGCCATTATTTTAAAGACAAATGCCGACAAGTTATACATTGCGGAAATAAGAAAAAACACGACTATCGGAAAATGGTACGCCGCCATCTTCGATGTTATTTCAAATTAAAAAATTACACTGCATTCCTTGTTAAATAGTCGCTGTAGATTGTTTTTGTTTCAAATGTCTAGCTACATTTGGTATTGAATAAAAAATTAAAAACGATATATTAACATTTCAGTTTTTTTTGCGGATACCTTCAAAATGAAAAATGATAGCTTAAATAGCTTCTCAGATAATTGGTCAACACAAAAATACAAAACTTTGCCAAATTTCAACATAGGCTCTGTCTCCACTAATAAGCGAGATCCCCATGGTGAGCCTCGAAATTGAATCACTCGGTATACCACACACGACCTAGATTTTAATTTGAAATTCTGAAAATTCGGAGAGCACATTTACAACAAAAAAAATTTAGTCAGCTAAAACTGCAAAGTCGACCACTGGTGGCCATGGAAATATCCCTTTTAAGTTTCAATGTCCACAATAGCGATTTTTGCGTAAAATTAACACACGGTCGGTCCTTTGTGTCCGCATTATGGGTTTGTGAAGGACCTGTACGGATTATGGGTGAGTGAACGACCTATCCGGATTACGATATGTCCGGATTAACAAGGTTGCAGTGTACATATTTAGTTTTTGTTAGCATAGATTTTGACGAATTCGACCCCAAAAAATATTACTCTATATAAACTTTACATAATTATATTTTACTTCATCTATTTATACGCTATGATTATAATTTTATTGGCAAATTCCTACCAATTATATCTATTCTACATAGGGAACGAATTTAAATACAAAAATGTACCCAGACAGGCGTTTAGTTTTTATCAAGTGCATGAGTGACGAATCCTTTTTTTGTATAAAATACTCGCGGTATCTAAAGAATTTAAGCAATTTCATCTTGTTTATAAAGCGGTTCAGCACACTACGAAAAACTCGAATGTCACGCTTACGAAAATCCTTTTCTACCGTATAACGTTTCACAACATTTTCCGTAAAAATAGCGGGCGCGGTCAAAACTTTTGTTTTTGCATACTTTAGAAAACACATGCGTGTGACATTCTTCGGGTACATAAACTATTTTTAAGTGCGATAGTCACGGCGAAAATAAACACTCCTTTCGGAATATTAAGCACCGTTTAGACACGGCAAGTTTAGTGGCGGACAGTGCTGGCCGAGCCTAAACTTGCCCTGTCTAAACGAAGTTTAGATCTATATCTCATTTACTTACCTGTACAGTCTTTTGTTTCCCTCCTGTCAGCCTATAGTAAACACCAATTGCTGAAGATATGAGCAGGACCAAAACCAGGACCACATAGTCCCAAGTACCAAAAACGTTCATCGCCATATTCTTTGGATAAAATTGGAAATAATTAAACTAGCTATTCGTTACGAGGTCATTGCGTCTGAAAAAAATTTAACCCAAATTAATTTTTAATTGAAAACGGTTGAAAGGCTGATTAAGACTGACTGGCGCAGAAAATTTGAACTAGCGCCTGTTATAAGAACAGTAATTGAAAAGAATGTCAACTTGTCTTTACGACTAATTGTTTCGAAATGCTAATCAAACATCAAAATTGTTTAATCGCGGATTAAGCATAAGTAGGTACTACTTATTACACTATTATGAAATGTAAATATACACCGTTTTTGTGAAATAAAATTTTGCGGTTAACCCGCACACAAATATTTGTTAAAAACACGAAAACAGCGTTTTATATTACTACACAATCAATCATTCACAAGCGTTGATTATAGTGGTTTTGCAATCTCATTCTTTAAAAATAAACTAAATTAAATCCATATAATATTTCAAAAAGTATAAATTTAAACTAACGTTATAAGATATTAACATCGTTGTATTTAATTCGCCCAATAACCTTCAATATTCCAACGGTACCTACGAATCGTATGCAAAAATTCTCTGTTCGTTTGAGAAAATTGAGGTTAGATTGCATGTTAAAAAACTCGGCGAGCATGACAGACTAGGCGGCGCCGCCAAAGGGGGCTAAATACAGAATGGCACCGTTGTACTAAAGGTTAGTTCACATATCGTACCAGGTATTATATAAGCAGAAGTTTCAAATCCACAAGTTATTGATCAGCAAAACGAACGCACATACACACCGCGCCTGTCGCGGACTTCGACTGATTCAAATTATCTGTTCAAATTTAACATCGGCAATGTGGTTTTACGCGTGGTTTTTACGGCGATCTGTTTTACTACCGCGATTTTGCGCAATATGTTACACCAATCATGATATTATAAGGATGTTCGATATTCGGCAGGTTACGTTGCTACGTCACGCGGTAAGTAAACAGGAATGTCGGATGCTATTGAAGCTGTAGTGTTTAGGCATTTATCTACGAGTCGCATATGTATAATAAATATATTCATTGCAAACGTATCTATAACTATATAATCCACAGCGTCATACTCGCCGATAATAATGACAGTTCAATTGAATAATGACTGCTTTATTCAAAGAAACAGTCATTATTATTCAAAAGTTACTGTCAACACCTTAGCCCTTGACAGTTGACTGACAGTTCACATCGCCACCATTAGCAAATTCATTTATAATATTGGAGATAAAACAGAATTAGTACATTCAAATTAGCAAAAAGAAGGGAAACAAATCCAATACAGTTTCCTTTTTGAGATCCGACACGGTAACTGTCGAGTCAATATTCTATGGCGTCTGCAAATTTTACTAGCACCTCGCACCCTAGGAACCACCCCTAATGTGCATGTTCACGTTTTTTTACAGAGCGGTCACGATTTCGCAATTTGGCATCTGTGCAAAAATAATCTTTATAACATTCTGCACAAAAAAATAAATTAAACTTTTTCTTTATTACTTTAGTTCTTACACACAATCGCCCCATTATAGGGTTGCAGTTATATTTTTTAAGTCCAACTTGATCATAAAGTGACGTTATATGCATAGTTATATGTCAAATATATCAAATATTTGTCATTCAAATTGTAAATGTTAAGTCATCAATGTCAATTATATTTCCTTTCCATCCGTTCATATGACAATCTGTAGTCTCTTTATTTCCACAATAAGCCACGTGTCTTTAAAGCCATGGTATCGAAGAAATGTCCAGTATGACAGGTATGGGTAAGCCGGCCTTGGTATATATCAGTATATATCTGACATTCTTTTTTTTCACGTGATATGTCACGTCACATTTTTTTCAGCTCTCTACCAGAGCTTAAAATTTTAGCCATGGGAGCATCCTGGGACCAACGGAAGATGGAAGTAATCAAGTCTGGACTGGACCCACATCATCTGGAGCATATCTAACAGCGAGATCTTCTTCAAAATCTTAACCTAACCAGCTGGCTTAGCGTTCATGATTGATTTATTCCCGGATCTGTTGCCGGAATATTGATCATCGATGAAGATCTCAACGATGCAGAGGAGGTTGCCCTAATGTTACCAGATGGTGACATTTTTGGCTCGCCTAACATCGCTTACCGTCCGGCTTCTTCAAAATCTTAACCTAACCAGTTAGCTTAGTCGTTGAAGATCTCAACGATACCAAGGAGAATGGCATGGCCCCGGCACTCACTGTCACTGTCACTAACAGTGATTTTTTGTCAAAATTGACAAGCTGTCAGGTCTGCACTTTTTTAATGTTTACCTTTACCTACATTTCCTTTAGCCCATGTAGAGGAAGGTCGTGTTCTTATGGAAGTGGCAGGAAGTTGCTCTTGATGAACACCGAGAGCGCCCCGTACTCTTCTAGAGTACCGACAGATGCATCTGGCAGGCAGTGGTCACAACCACAACCAGTGCCCTTTTGCTGACACACAGACGTCAGTGCCACCTCCGGGCATGCCTAGGCTTCAGTAACACGCATGTAGAAGAGGGCCGTGTTGTTGTGCGTAATAAGCTGGATTCTGACATCTGATCCATGTTGGGCAAGACGACGGACACCAGAGGTGCGTTATTCTATCATTCACCACTTCAAGAAGACCACAAGTGACAGAACGCTACTCTTGGTGTACACCGAGAGCACCCAGTAAACTTCTAGAGTGCCGCCAGATATATCTATCTGGCAGTGGTCCCAGCCAGTGTACCTTTTGCTGACACCCAGCTGTCGGCGCCTCCTCCCGACATTGGCCAAGCTGTAATTTCAGTAATGCATTACACAATTCAATGATGTATAAACACTATAAAATTTCCGTAGACTGGTCCAGAAATTAAATAATTTTTTACAGATTTTTGAGATTCAACGCATTTGAATACCAAAAGAATAATAGTCCTCAGTTTGGGGGAGGAGTATGTGCATCAAAATATTATGGTCTATTTTGCAAAGTTAGTGGATCAAACTGAGGTTCCTCAGTTTATTACTTTGTGTTCAATAATTATGGCGACTTACCGTTAAGTTAGACAAACCTCACAATGAGGTCATCAACAACTCCCCAATCGATTAGTTATTGATTGTTGAAGTTTTGTAATTGTGAATATCGAACTATTCAACAATATGCAGAGACCAAAGGTCAACTTTTTTTTTTGTATCTTGCGAATTCTGGCGCAATATCCTGGGACGCTGATGACTGGTCTAAAGTACCCTTTCAAGGCAGACATCCTTATATTTGGTACCAGTATACAATATCCCAACCGTCAGAACCTGGAACGTTTCCTATCGGAAGCCAGTATTTAGACCATATTGAAATGCGTACATTGGGCAAAGAATCTGGGTGACCATATTTGGTCGTTATTCAGGGCCGACTAAGATATGTTGTATCAAGGTGGACCAATTCTTCTGATCAGTTTCTGCCCCCAAATTTTCTTAAGAAAGAAGAACCGGGTGGCTCTAATAGTAAATCAAATTTAGTGGAGATTGAGATTTGTCATCACTTTCCAAAATTGCAAAATTCTGTTCGTGAATTATAGCTCTATTACTCTGTTACTCTAGTAATTATTAAAATCAAACTCTAAATATTCAGAGAGAATATTTCAAAATAATGGAGATTGGCAAAATTTTTAATGTTGCCTTATAATTTGAAATATATTTCGGTTTATACAAGACTATTTTAAAGAAAGTGTCTTGTCTTTTAAGCAACATTCCTTAGCTACCATATTCTTGCCTTGATTGCTGTCATTAGATGACTCTATATAAGGTATATTAAAGTATTTATACTAATTAGTACATTGGAATTATTAAAAGTTGATTCATATGTATTCCGTACTGATGACGACTAATAGTCCGAAACACGTGCCTATGGTTGCTTTCTTCGATGACGGAATTACCCGATAATTACCTTTCTCCATATGTATTTCATGCACTTGTCACAAGTCATGCAAGCATTGGCATCTAGTCTTGTGTTGGCAGTTTGCCTAAATTGGTTGAAATACCCACAATTTTGCAATTGTTCTTCAATTTTACAACTGCATGCATGAAAAGAAGTTTGATGAAAGTTTTTACATTTGACTCTTTAACTTTGAATAACATGATAACGATATATTGTTGCAATAACATGTTAACAAAATGTTAACATGTTCTCTCAAGTGCATTTTGTTGTTTCTTATTCATAAACAGACGATAATGCTGTTTTGGCTCTAAATTGCTCTGTGCTTTAAACATCTACAGATTGTCATATGAACGGATGGAAAGGAAATATAATTAAATGATTAAACGAACTTACCTTAGTGAAGTTCTATCATAATTATATGATCTTTCCATCCGGAATATGACATAACCCACCCTTCCTTTGTTTAGACTTTCCCGAACCCTGACCAATTTAGAGACCCTATGCTTTCAAGAGAATGTCAGATATATACTGATATATACCAAGGCCGGCTTACCCATACCTGTCATACTGGACATTTCTTCGATACCATGGCTTTAAAGACACGTGGCTTATTGTGGAAATAAAGAGACTACAGATTGTCATATTCCGGATGGAAAGATCATATAATTATGATAGAACTTCACTAAGGTAAGTTCGTTTAATCATTTAATTATTGGCGATTAAAGTTTGACAACTAATTGTCTGTATTGACTATTGTCACTCAACTCCGAATTGTTTGTATGGTTATTCAACTCCGTAGATACGCAAGTCACTTGATGGTCACTTGATAACGTAAAATATGTATTAATAATTATTCACTGATTATTCAAACGGAGGAACAAAACCATGTTAGGACATAAAATTTTGGATGCACGTCGGGCATTACTTGATGTTTATACTTTATACCCTCGGGGCATCCACCGATACCGTGCAGACTTGCGGGGTAATACTAAAACAACTTTCAGGGTGCCAGGCTCTAAGAAAATTTGCTGACGCCATAGATTCAACTCTTTTCATATCCCTTTTTTATGTAATTTGCATGTACTAAACAGTACTTTCATGTTTACTTGGTAGTTGGTACTGAATACAATATATTAATAATTGCCCTTATGTATTTTATTAAGCGATATGTGTGGTAAAGCAAAGAATATTCCTGTATTTTTATTATATGCCTATTAACAATTGTACGATCAGCTTTATTTGAATTAACTGAGCGTTAACTTACCGCGTGACGTTATAACCAAGACCGAACGAAAATGAGTATGTATATTCATAATTCCTTATACCATGCCACCAACTGAATCGCGAAATTCGGCAGGTCATGACTACCGTCTAACCTTGTTTTACAAACAAAACTCGTAAACAACCTACGCACATCTTTTATTTTCCCTCCAAAACAAATTAGTTAAGAAAATTAAATGCAACAACCTACCCAAAAATCAATAAATAATCACTATTGGGGGTTTATATGCGTAGGGTATGGCGCGTGTGCATTGATGAACTTAGTTCCAACGAAAAACAGTTGAAAATCCCGCCATGTTTACCCGGAAGTAATTACCAAATAATAGCGCGTTGATTTTGACGATTTATGCCGAATTGATATTGGTGCATCGCAAAGCGTTGTTTACGAAATAAAACCCTTGCCAGCAATTGATTGTTCCCGTACGGTGTGCCCAAAAAACAGCCCTACACAGAATTTATTGTGCACAGGGCCAACTCTGTTTCCTACCGCTTGATTTGTTCGATCAAACATAACCTATACGTCGTAAGTTGACATTTCTTGTGTTTTGTTAATATGAAATCGACCGCGTACCAGTACGCTGGAAAAATGAAACTGAAACGGGACCAAACTAACCGCAAATGATCAGTGACGGTTAAAACGGACTTAAGATAAATGTAAACCCGACGCTGGACTTACTGTTTTTATTTAATTTATGAATTATTAAATAACTCAGGGTAGTTTTGGTGTTGATGCTTGTGACTTAGGGGGTTGCTGCGAATGGGCAGGACAATGCTTGAGACGTAGTTTGGGTGTGTACGAAGATGTCCGATAATTTCACCGGCCACAATCATATCGCAAAGTTAACCGGTGAGACAATAAACGAGGACTACTTTCACACTCTGAACGACGTAAACATTGACGACCTGACCCTTTCCTATGATCATATGTATGCTTCTTCAAATAGCATCGTTAACGGGATTGAAACAACTGAACAGAATTGCCAGAACTCGGACGACGAAGTAAAATTCCTTAAAGAGTGGTTGGTCATACATCTCGATCTTATACAACAGCAGAGCGAGGAGATTTTACGCAAGGAAAAAACTATTTTCATTTTGAAGCAAGAAAATGAGAAGGTACAACTTCTAGATTACAAAATTCGGATGTTAATAACTATTTGTTGTAGCTTAAGGAACGCTTGCATTGTTTTGAAAAGGATATTTCAATTGAAAACAATCGGGTAGAGCTTAACCGCAAAGAGATAAATATTAATACTGTGGGGTCGCCCCAAGATATGACCCAAGACTTGGCGACAAACGCTGAAGAAAACCACAAATTGGACCGTAATATTGACGCGTTATTCAGTTTCGTTGATCACAATGAAAAACATTTGAATTGTACCGTCACTAATAACGAATACGAAGGTAAATTCGTTCAATCATAATTGTCAACATAACCTCAACTAACTTTTAGCAAAATTAGAAGAACTGGTATCGCACGATCACATTATCAAGAGCCCGTCGTATTCTCATCGGACTGATACGTTAGACTCGAAATACGAAGGCAGCTACACAATCCATAATTCCACGGAAAACGACTCAATGAAGAATCTTAAGATGAGCATCCGTAGAAAGAGGTTATGTAGCAACTCTTCAGCATTTTCAAATAACGACTCCGCGTCCGATGACAAAAAGAATCGCAGAAGGATCAAAAAGCGAAGGAAAAGTATTTAATTGTCCATCGATTCATAACCTCAAATAATACTTCTGTTTATATTCCAGAATCGTTAACCTCCGAGAATATCCTAATGTGTAGTGAACAATATGTGACACACGCGGGCGAAACTAACCTAAGTATTATAAATCCGCTAGATTTAGGTCCTGATTTACCTCCGAATGCTCGGCCGAATAACCTAGAAGTACCGCGGTGGCGAATAAAATCTTATACTAGCTGCTACTCGATGGAAGGTACCGAAAATTTAGAAGACGAGGTTTTTAACAAGCGACATTCGCGATTAGAATACGATGAAAGGCGGAGAAAGAGGTTAGTTTTTCCTCAAATAAAAATGCGTTTTAATTTGTCGATTTTTTTAGATGGGACGTGCAAAGAATACGAGAACAGAGAATCATCGATAAACTAAAGCTACGGCAGGACAAGGTTGGGTCAAACTCGCGAAATGAAGATTCGGACCCCCTTGATTCTCTCTGGCCGGTGTTGGATGATATAAAATTTGTCGAGGTGTCCGACACGCTCCCTGTGACTTCTTTCGGTTCCCCAGTACCGAGAATTCAAAGCAGGTAACCTATATTTTCTCCAGCTGTCATGACAGTTTATTTATAAACAGATTTTCAAATCTCCGCCGGTAATACAGATTTCAAAAATACCGGTGGAGCTACTAAACTATCCATATATCGATCTCGTGTTGATAGATGGCGCTGAGTTGATAAAATAACTTTTGTTGTGAGTAGCGGCGGGAGTTTCAAATATTTAATTTTGTTTCAGTGATTTTTGTTTACCGTGGATAAATCATCAAAATAGTACCACTTCCAGGAGGAGAATGGCGAAAAGGTCGAGGGCAAAGCGAAGGGGTAACGGGAAGAGATAAATTCCAAATCTGAGATATAGAGAAATGTGTATTTAAATGTTGAAAAAGATAAAACGGTTAAACTCGAATATATAGTCATTAAAGTGATCTCCTCCTGAAATTAATGAAGAAAATTATCAATATTTTTTCAAGTGTTGTCTTTTTATTTGTTTACGTCGCAACGATGCGTTCAGTTTTATCAAGATAACCATAGCAATGTTAACATGAACAAGAATATGTGTATCCGAGAGTAGTAGATGTATACTTGTGGATTGCTTTGTTAAGAGAGGCCTCATTGCCGATTGCCTCATACCCGCAGATAGAATTTAAGAATAATTTATTTATTTTTGTATCTAGATTAGTTAGTGAGACGCCATCCTCTGCCCACTTTGTATGTTTGGTTTCCTTTTGCAAAACCGTCACAAAGTATTTCTGCATTTGCGGCATGCACAAAATATCACAAACCCACCGTATGTATGTGTTTTTCTCCATTTCCTCCATGCCAAACCCATCAAAATGACTTGTTTAGTAAGCTAGGTTGTGAATACACGAATTTTCTCTCGCAAGATTCAAAAATGATTTCCTCTGTGTTATATAGGCTAAAACGATGTATATATATTTTTTAATTTTATGTAGTGTTAGTAAAGATTATAAAGATTATTTGTTGTTTTATTTAAAATTAGTGCAAATTCAAATAAGGAGATATGAATAAGTTTGTTGTATTACGTCTGACTATTGCTCATGCTTCGAAGTTAGGGAATGTTCTTGTTTTGGCAGCTAGAAATTGCAATGATTAACAGAAAAAAAAGACAAAATAACGTTTATTTCAAAGGAATATGAAGAAATTTTGGTAAGATATAAACTAAAAGAATTATTTTTGTAAAATGCAAATGTGTTTTTAAATGTCTATTTAAGAATTTCAGATTTTATAAATTTTTCTCTTTTTGGCTGTTTTGACTATCATCGACATCATGTCATGATGAAAATGTTGTTTTTTTGGAAAACTAATGTTTTTTTTTATTTCTATTGCTTAGGTATGTGTTGAAAAGAGAATAATTTATTTTTAGATGCCTCTCTTATTTCGTAATTTGGTATAATTCTCATAAGCTTTTTGTTATTATTATTAATGATATCTACATAGTGACACCTGGAATTTGAGACAATATTTTAACTGAGTTCTATTTAAGTAATCTCATATTGAACAACATACTTGTAAATTCTATGAAAATATTTTGTGGTTTTATTTCAATATATAGATTTTGAATGATTTATTTTTTTTTTCATAATGACTTGATTAACGATAATCGAAATTAAGATGGGCTTCGAAATGAGTTGGCAACCAAATGTGCTTCATAATTTTATTCTGAGTATTTCAGCGAAATGATTAATAGGTATTTCCATTCAAATAATACGTCGAACAGAACTTGAAACCTTTGCCGATAATACAAAAAATATCCGGCTCAATTCTATCATGTATAGGTGACGAATTCTGTGAATATCGGTGTCTTTTTATTGAACGTAAGAAGATGTACGACATAGCCATCAACAATCGTAAAATCCGTCACCTGGACCCGCCAGAATTGAACCGGATATTTTTTGTATTATCGGCAAAGCTTTCAAGTTCAGTTTATAAGCGTATAATTTTAATGGAAATACCTAATCATTTCGGTGAAATACAACGATTCACTGACCTCAAAATGATGAGATACATATTTGGTTGCCTACTCATTTCGAATCCCACCTTAATAAGCAGAAGCAGTAATTTAATATTCTGAGAACCTGTGGTATCTAAGACACCACAGAATCTGCGATGTATGTTTGGTTGCCTATCTATGAAATAAGATGCAAACAAATTGTTATCTGTGAAAATAAGCTACGCCCTACGCCCAAATCTTGGTTCATACTGTTTTAAGCGGGTGGCTACTGCCACTTGTCATGAAAAATACTTTATCCTCACATAAGAATGTTTTTTGAAAACATACCTTACAATTGAAAGCTGCGAATATTTTAGTTATTCTAGGAAACATGGGTTTTGCGAATGAAAAGTAGATAGGCGTACGTTTTCGATAGATTGCTTTGCGCTGAAATCAAATCACGTCAAATTTTTCGATAACGTTGGGGTAATAATGTCCAAAATTGTATTTTTGTTTTCGAAAACAAATAATATCCCAAAATGCCAAAGATGGCAAACCACTTGTGATAGAAAACTGACTTATTCCCAGCAGTAATGTTAAATACCCGGGTATTTATTATCAAGGGTAAAACCCCAGGTATTTACCCAAAGTGGGAATTTATAGGGGTATTTATAAACATAATAATATTGGTTTTTATTAAATATATCAGTAAAAGGAAATATTTAATTACTAAATAAAGGTTTTTTCTATCATTAAATAAAAAGGTATTCTCTTATCACAAAATAAAGATTATTCTTATACATATATAAAAATAAAAACTTTTTTAAAACAAAGAATAAAAATATCTGTCGCATCTGACGATATATCAAAAGAAGACATTTTCTTGTCATCATCGTCCCTTCAATCGTGTCAACCTTCCATATTTTCTGATTCTGTTATCGAAGAAGATTTAGCAGAAGTTTATGATTATATGTTAAGTATGTCAAGTTAGCGGCTTTTGTCGTTGTTAATCAATTTATTATTTTGCTATGAATCCAACTAAGTGTAGTGAATGTTCTTATATAACTCAAATATATTACAATTATTTGTAATCAAGACTACACATTTACAGAGTGTCCCATTTCATTCCCGCAAAACTTTTTTCCAGTTAGTAAATGCCACTGCACCGAGTAAAAAATCTGATGTGGCCAGGCACATGACTTTATCATACAAAATATAAAATTAATAGTTTAGCTGCATGAGAATCTATTTGAGATAAATCGTGTCTGCATTAAAATTAAACTAGTTAGCCAGGATTTGACAGATATTTTAATAGTCAATAGTATCAATAGCAGGTATTGTCAAAGCATCAGCATTTGACAGTACCTACTGTCATCAGAATAATAGTTATTTATCTCACATGTGCCGAAAGTACGGAATAGCGCGACGAGCGGTGACGCGGCGCGTGACCGCGCGCCACCGATGGCGGAGCGTCGCCGTGGCATGTGAGCCAGTCGCGCTATGTAGTTTTCGACAGGAGTGACATCAGCGTTTTTGTGTTGCTTTTTGAGAAATACGGATTTAAAAAAAAATCAAAAATGGTTATATTTCTGTATAGGAAATGTTAGGTTAATACCGCTTCTACGAAACGTCAAGTTTAAAAAGCTAATTCAAATTCTGACAGATTTATATTTGTTCATGACACTGTAGATGTCACATCAGTACCAACATACTAACATAAAACTACACTCATCGCTATACTTTATTTACAATTTTCTCAATTGATCGTTTTTAGAATTAGATATAAATACGGGTTGATATTTCTTATCAACAAACAATCAAACTGGTGATCTCATTTTATTTGAAATTTGTATTTTGTACTTTGCCGCACTAGAGCGGCAACGTTCCATAGCGGTACTCCAACCTCTGATGAAAACAGCTGTTTTCGAGTGTGACAGCACAAAAAAATATTTGTCAAAATTCTGGATACTATGTAGTTTCATATCAATGCAGATGCGACCGATTTCGATCAAATAGAATTTGCTCTTGCAGCTAAACTATTAATTTTACCAAAAAATGTCATAAGCATAAATTATTCAAAATTTCCTCTACTTTAATTTATTATTTAACTATTTTGACGAAATTACAGAAATAGCGGCTCATTTGCAAAATCCTTTAAAAAGGCTTAGAATAAACTACCAGTTCCCTTGGACCCTTTTGAACCAAAAGCTTTTCAGCTCTAAGTTAGGTCATGAAACTTCTAAGTATGAACTTTCGTCCCGATACCTTTAGTAGTTTCTCCGGAATTGTCGCCACAAAAATCGTTTACACACACACAGACACACACACACACACACACACACACAGACATTTTTTTGTACCTTGGTCAAAAATGTTCAGGGGACCCAAAAAGACCTATTTCCGCTAAAAACTCAATTTTTTTTTTCGGCACGATTACAATACTTTACATACTGCGTATGATAAAGTAAAAATTTCATACGGATCTATTTGTTTCCTTTATTCCTTAAAAAAATACAACCGTTTTATATAATGGTACTATTATTAACTATATTAACTTTGTAAAACTTATTCTGATAATTTTTATTATATTTCTGGCAGTTACACAATTATGAAGTAATAACAAATAAGAACAAAGATTCCAGTACGTTAACACAATATCGGCACGACAAACATCGCCAGTATTTCAGCTTCCATTTCAAAATTTTATTAACTCAATCGCAAACGAGTGGATAGAATGTAGCCCGAATAGCATCATGCAATTCTTTTTTCAAAACATGATCGCAAGTAGCAACATAGAACGTCGTACCTACTCTTTTACTTCATGCTTGCGACCGACATATTTTAAATTTTCTACCACTCCACCTAACGTCCGGTTCACGAACTACTCCAAGTTCGATTTTTCTGCACTGCGGTTTATTCTAAATCATGCAATTGAGTCAGGATCGTGGGTGAAAGTAACATTATTTCGGATACACTTTTAAGCACCGTCAATCTGAATAACAATGGCGTGTTCCGCGAGAACACGCGGACCTAACATTTTATCGATTACTCGCTAGAAAGGCGGTCGCAAGGTTCAGTTGCGTATTCAACATCCGCGGCATCGGTTTAAAACCGCAAAACACGATGTAACTATCGCAAATTCAACATGAAGTACGGGATTATATTCCAACGATGGTCATACGTAGTGCCGATTTTGTGTTATCTTACCTTTTTCTGTATGATTTTGGTACTGGCTGTACCGTTAAAATCAAGCATTACCATCCAAATGGGCAATAATGTGGATATGACGTTCAAACGCAACCTGGAGGATACTTTTATCATTAAAATGAAGAACAGCAACTTCAATTCCGATAGCAGAGCCAAAGGTAGTCCGATTTTGAGTGAGAAGAACGAGTACCTCGTCAATGTCAACAATAACGATAATTTTAATAGGGATCAGAATGATATTTTGCGGGAAGTTTTTCGAAAGTAAGTGTTATCTATATTAATTATTATTATTATTATCATACAGTATTAAATAACAACATACAATGACAATAATTGTCAATTATTGACAATGCTCAATTTCTACTTGAGGACATATTTACACGATTAAAATTAGAAGTGGAATAACGGCCGATCTCACAAAAGTGTACGTATAACCTGTAGAATACTTATTTCCAGAATAAATAACCCTGTACCGTTTCCCATTGGCTAAAATATTTGAGTTGCCGTGGTAATAACTACTTAATCTGGTATTTATACCATGGTATACGTATTTTATAAGATCGGCCCGAACTGGGTGCCGAAGTGAAAATAATGTGTGTGGCTTTACTTACATAATGATCATCAACCGCGTGAATAAATAAAGAAATTGATCCCAATTTTCTGATACTCAAAACTGTTTAAAACCTCTTTTCCTTCATCTTATGCACTTTTGACAGCTTACTGTTGACATTTGACGCAATAGCTGTCTAGTAGATATAGGCTAGGTATATAGGCTCCTAGTAAATCTGGGTTTTACAAGCTTTCCAACTATTCTTATTTTACTTTGAAATGTATGTAGGAAGACATTTGAAGACCCTGGCTTTTTGTACAAAGTAACCTTCCTATGCTATTTTATAGAAAGATCTATCCTATGATATCATACATGACCAATTCGCTTACCGCGATTTTTCTAAAGTACCTACTACCCATCGCGAACTACCATTAGAAAACAGATAACGACACAAAATAGTATCATTCTGTTTTGGTGCCAAAAGAGGGCGTCAACCTCCATACAAAATATGTTAAACGTGATAAATAGCTAACAACCAATTGTTTATAAAATGGGACCAACTTACATCATAATTGTAGGAAGAAATTAGGAACTCTATAACTTTTAAATTTAAATGAAAGTCATGTTTTGGACCTCTTCCCTTTTTGCAGCAAGGCCTTCTTTTCTCACTTTTTCTTTGTTACGACTTCTATTCATGGAACACAAAAACATTTCATAAACATCTATAAAACAATAATTACAAAAGGAAGTGTACAGGTGTCCATATTTCGTCAAAATGCATAAACATCGTCGCAATTTACCCCAAAAACGGTCACAATCGCGCAATTCTAGGTTCTGCACAAAACTAGTTCTTATGAAATTTTGCAAAAAAATGTGTATTTATTTTTTTTCTCCAATACAGTGGTTTTTAAACTGCACACACAGAGATATGGTTGTCTAATGTTAAGAAAATGCCATTCTTAACATAAATTGTTTGTTTTCAGGCAACAAATAGTTGTAACAAGAATATTTCTTTAATATACCTAAATATTTGCTTTAATAAAACGATTGTTTTGATTTAAGAAAGTCATTGTTTTGAAAATAATGTGTTCTATAGATGGAGCTTTAGTTTCTCGTCGTAAGAGGGGCTCCTAAAGGGTATATAACCGCATACATATCTATGAACCATCAGTGATTGTGCTATTATACCGTCAATGTAACTGACGTCGAAATGTCCAACAGCTCTAGTATTGATGGAAAAGCGACTAAGAAGGGACAACGGGTGCTTTCTCTAGTTGGAAAATGTCAATACAAAAAAAGAAGGTTGAACTTGAAAAATCCTAAATATACAGCCTTGACAAATTTCTGGAATCTCCTCAATGTTGAGCAAGATGGCACTCAAATCAGTAATCCCTCATTTCTGCTGCATTTTAGAGCAAAGGTATCTTAATACTAAGAGAGATAGTGTCGTATTGTCTAATTTTGAAAAGAACAAAACACACAAACCAGTTTTTGGCGGAATATAGCTTATATTAGTTTCATGTAAGCAATGAAAATGCATTGGAATCAGAAAAGAAAACAGCCTTAAAAGAATGTCAAAATCCAATTTGGCGCATTGGCGCCCGTATAAAAAATTAAAAGCCTAAAAATCTACTGGTGTTGATGATACACATGTTAGTATTAGTAAGCGATTTTCTATATTTTGCAATAGATAAAATGGATAATAGAGATAACATCTAAATTATGATTCTTCTAATATAATATGTCTAGCCTACAAATTTGACTCTGTTGTGTACAGTCATTTCCTCATTTTTTAATAACAAAATAAATAGTGTTCAATACGTGATTAATATTATGCCTAATACTCTAACGGTTACAAATTTGAGTGCCACAAGATAGTAATTATTAATACCAGATTGCATTTCAAGATCGACTTGCTTGAATGCAGATTATTTTAATCTACGTAAAACTATAGTCTATATCAGTATAGAATGATTATGTTGAAATGTAGTTGAACGCCGTGACATTGTGGTTTCAATAGAACAAAATGACATTTAATACTGAAAAATGTGCAGTGACAACTTTCACTCTAAATTAAAATATATCGTTTATTAAGTTCATAAGTGTAGTGTAGCTTTACTATTTTATTACTTCTCATAACGCACTCGAATTTGTAATACGCAACAAAAATCGTACCAGCGATGAACGGATGCTCCTAATATACGTCACAAGTTTTTGGACAAGATTTTAAAACTATTCTTTTTTGAGAACGTATGTAACATTGATAACGGATGAACTGGATTTCATAGAATCTCTTGATGAAAAAGGCTCTCAGAAATGCTTTAACTGAGCCTGAAACACGGACAGAGTTTCTTTGTACTAGTGTACGCGCTTCCAAAAACAAAAGAAGCAAAAACTTTGCTATTTGTTAGACTTGATTAGATTTGATTTGTTTATTCAGCATGGAAAATCTATCGAAAACGACCATTTGGTTTCAATTCCAATATCATCATAATTATCAATTTTTAAAAACTCAATATCTGTTTACATATCTTAAAAATCCTCTTATTTTATCAAATTGTTAACGCTTTAACTCTGAACGACTGATTTGCAAGCCATTCTAGCAAGCCGTTCTTTGTTTATAATATTTTACGTGACGCAAATTAAACATAAACTCTGCCATGACTGCTACGTTAAACAAATATATGGAGTTGAAACTCCGTTGATTGAGGCAGATTTTATTCATACAAAGTATGAGTATATTATACTCACACAGAATATATTTAGGAGTGTTTGCTCAGTGACTTTTATTCTTATGACTTGGCGTTTTTACTTCAAAATAATGAGCATGAACAACACTTGCGAACAAGAAAATCGACTCACGCACTAAGAGAACATAAAGTGTGATTTTTTTTGTAGAAAAAGCATGTTCAGTGTATTGAAAACATACAGTGGTTAATTGCCTGGATCTTTAGCTTAAGTTTTATGTGGGAGAATACGAAAAAGCAGTGTATGCGGTACCCATAAATCGCGCATACAATCGATGATACTGATAACCGATCAGTTACCTTAGGCAGTCGTGAGCAATCACTTGCAAGACGTTTACAGGTACACAACTCAGAGATTTGCATACATTGATTCCACCAAACCATGGATATCACGTTGTTACCACCCAGCCTACTGGGCAGTAAGGGTTAGCCGAGCGGTTAGCTAATTTATTTGATGTTATATGCACAGGTGACTTAAAGTGGAGCAAAAGGGGTTGGAAGATTTATCTCATGCGAATGTAGATTTTAATATTCGAGATATTAGACTGCACTTACCGTTATTTTCATCTATCACACTAAATATTTAGAATTTTTGTTCACTAGGTAAATAGGGACAAACTTGAAATAGTAAAATAAAACAACTAAAGCCAG
This sequence comes from Melinopterus prodromus, assembly GCA_964023965.1. NCBI lineage: Eukaryota > Metazoa > Arthropoda > Insecta > Coleoptera > Scarabaeidae > Melinopterus > Melinopterus prodromus. Next base: position 19,089,984 of record OZ030393.1, read on the forward strand.
ATTCAATTAAAATTAAAGTATATTAAGAAAGTAAATAAAGTTGGCAAACAAATATTCTGATTATCAATCAAACTAATTAAATCAAATAGATAAAACAAATCAAATTAAATCAATTTTTAAGAATAATTATAAATTACAACAAAGACTCAACTAGACAACTGTAATGGCAATAAGCATAAATGCGACAGTCTCAAGTCAACTCACTTATTTTAAACATAAATATAAATTTCAAACAAGATTCAAAATAAATCGAATATTCATAAAGAAATCGCAATTCGCAACGAGATTTACTCAAACATTTAACAGGTACCACTAACTTCGACAAAGAATCAAACTAAAACACTTACAAGAACAATAATTATGGCAATGTGAACATTAACTTATAAAAAAAACTACACTTCGATCGGGCAGCAGCACTTTTCTCTCATACAATATAAACGGTACTTTATCAGACAACATACACGAACAGTTGGACAATTTTCAGTACATACAAAATGAACAAATAATAAAAACAGAGTTATCCTACCAGGTGTTTCCAGCGATCTAGTAAAATCCAATTCTTAGCCACGGCTTAACAATCACCAAAACTCTCACAAATGAACCGAACAATATTGACGCCAAATATTCCACAACCAAATTTGACCCTGACCAAACTACAAGAACCCCAACTATGGGCCCACGGCCCCCACTGACCCAAGAATTCGTAACTGCGTTCAAAACCGGAATTAAAACCTGTATCCCAAACCTGAATCCGAAACTGAATCTAAAACCTGACTCAATCTAAAACCTCACTGAATCTAAAACCGGACTGACTCTCCACTTTTCGCGACCAGCATCTTACCCATTCCCTGATTCTCCCCACCGTTAAACGTTTTCCAAGCCAGCCCACAAAACCCACTTTTAAAAATAACCTACCAATAACCGTTCCGCTATTTTTCAACCCACGTCTCTTTTACATCAGCCGTTTGGGGAGTTTCTCTATGTCATCAAAAGACATTCCCACAGGCCAGAGAACAAAGAGCTTCACAGCTAGTTCTCTGAACATAAACAGTTGATGTAATCTAGCTCTATTTTCAAAGTTCTTGATCCGCTTAACAAAGGCACCTACAGAGAAGTACCAACAGAAAATAAACTAAACGCGAGTTTTCAAGCCGTTGTTAAACATCCGCTGATAACCCGCGTTAAATGCAGCTGCGCCCGTTTAAACAATTATCAATTATTAAAGTCTATGAAATAATTATTACTAATCTATATCCAGCGTCTAATTTCCCATACTTTACATTAATCCGTAACCCGGGTGGTTACACTGCCCCCTCCTTAAAACAAGAAGGGTACTTGCTCTAAGTACCCTTCCTTGTACAACAACAAATCAACCCATTACTAACAAAAACCCGTAGAGGAAATTTGGCGCTGGTAAAATACACCCTATATAATAACCATCTTAATTCTAAGCACAAAACAGTTAGCAAAATAACTATAGTCAACCACAAGGAATAAGCAAAATATTCTTCACACTAATACATCACCGGCGCCTCCACCTTCCGGGATCACGTGGTGACGGCGGTCAGTTGTTCATCTGTTGCCAGCGTTGGCTGTCCAGAAGAGGGGTACACCAGCTGAGTAGCTGGTTTTGAGCTGCCGATTCGGTCGCCCGCTGTAAGCGAGCAGGAGTTGTCGAGCCGCAAAGGGCCCGCTGTATGCAGGCTGAAGTAGTCGTGCCGCAAAAGGCCCGCAGAGTGCGAGCTGGAGTTGTCGTGCCGCAAAAGGCCCGCAGAGTGCGAGCTGGAGTTGTCGTGCCGCAAAAGGCCCGCAGAGTGCGAGCTGGAGTTGTCACTGGGGGCGACAGGTTCCATTGTGACGATGTGAGAAGGCTCCAGGGGGGGTGCCTCCTTAATGACTCTCTTTGAAACAGCCCAGAAGATAAGCGAGTTCCAGAACCTCGCTTGCAGCATACACCCGCAGCCAGTCGGAATGTATAACGTGGACTCCATACAGTCCACTGATAGCCACGCTGAAATCAGCAAACCATCCCCAGAACTAGGTTGACCTTTCTCGTGCCGGACGTCCCATTTCCCCGGGTACTGAGGGCTGCAAGCACCAGGCCAGCCTCCTCGGTAACGTGCTACTTCCGCACGTTGATACACAACACATTACAACACAACAAAAAAAAAATAAAATTAGACAACTAAAATAATTAAAACACAAGCAAATGCAACTAAAATTTACCATCCCGTGAGGACTTCTTCCGTGGTGGACATTAGGGGACTTTTACCCCACGCCGTCCATGCGGTGGCACAATTCTTTAGCCCAGCCACAGAGCTAACGCGTCTCTCAAAAAGCAAAAGAAAACAAAGTACAACCCATACTAAACAATTAAACAAATGAAAACCAAAACAATAAACAATATTCCCCTGATAGAGAGCTTGAAGGCAAGTGAAGTCGTCCTTCAAACTCCCGGTGGACGTTCGGGCCTTTTACTCCGCACCGTCCTGCGGTTGTGGTATTCTAAAAGCCCCCACAACAGGGCAACCACAACTTATCATGGTGACCAATAAAAGTACAACCCTTTTCCCAAAAAAAGTAAATCAAAAGCTTCAACATCATTCCCCTGATTAGAGAGCTTGAAGGGAAATGAAATCGTCCTTCAAACTCCCGGTGGACGTTCGGGCCTTTTACTCCGCGCCGTCCTTGCGGTTGTGGTATTCTAAAAGCCCCCACAACAGGGCAAACTATATATGGTGGCACAGTAATGCCTCCCGCGATTCACTAAGTTAAAATTTTACTAAAACAATCAACCATTTTTAAATTTGGAAAAATACAAACTTGCGGGAGCTTGAAGGAAGCGTTTTCCTTCAAACTCCCTCCTTCTTCTTGCTGTCCTCCCCTAATATGACAGCCTATCCCCCTGCATATTTGCCGCTTTTGCCCCAACTGGGCTCTTTCTTCAATACCCGGTTTATTTTCTTACAGGTCACCATTGCTTCTGCTCCAGTATCAACAAGTCCCTTTTCTGATGCATCACCCTGTATATGCTCAACTTCGTCACAACTAGGCTCTCTCTTCGACTCTCGATTGATTTTCTTACGAGTCTCTGATGATCCCGTTTTACCATTGCCCACTCCCCCTTCAGAGGAATCACCCTGTATATTTTCAACCTTTTTCCGTCTAGGTTCCTTCATGACTACACAACTCCTCTTCTGGCAAGCTTCCTTTGTTCCCATTGCGACCTCAACTACTCCTCTTTCTGAGGAATCACCCTGTATATTCCCAATCTTATCCCATCTGGGCTCCTTCCTGTAACCACAACTCGTCTTCCTATAAGCTCCCGTTGTTTCCGCGACAACGTCTACCGTTCCTCTTCCTGAGGAATCACCCTGTATATTTTCAAATTTGTTCCATCTAGGCTCCTCCATGGCCACACAACTCCTCTTCCGGCAAGTTTCCTTTGTTCCCATTGCGACATCAACTATTCCTCTTTCTGAGGAATCACCCTGTATATACCCAATCTTGTCCCATCTGGGCTCCTTCCTGTAACCACAACTCGTCTTCTTATAAGCTCCCGTTGTTTCCGCCACAACGTCTACCATTCCTCTTCCTGAGGAATCACCCTGTATATTTTCAAATGTGTTCCATCTAGGCTCCTCCATGGCCACACAACTCCTCTTCCTATGAGTTCCCGTTGCTTCCGCCACAACGTCTACCATTCCTCTTTCTGAGGAATCACCCTGTATATACCCAACCTTGTCCCATCTGGGCTCCTTCCTATAATCACTACTCGTCTTCCTATGAGCTCCCGTTGTTTGCGCCACAACGTCTACCGTTCCTCTTTCTGAGGACTCATCCTGTATATTTCCAATTTTGTTTTCTCTAGGTTCTTTCACGGCGACACACCTTCTCTTGCTTTTGTGACAGACTACTGGGTTTTCGTCCTTTTCGTCACTGCTATAGCCATCATCCATAGGGCGTATAATTTCCACATTTACTTCAATTGGACGTGGAAATTTTTCCTTACTCAGTTCGAAGCTATGGTTCCGAGCGGGGGTTGTATCGCTTCCCTTATCGTGCTCTATTCTGATTTCTTCGAGATAGCCCCTTCTGGGCCCCGTGGTTGCTTCCTTCTCTTCGACTACTGTTATATCGTTGAGATCGCAGCACGGCTCCTTCGACCCATTTCGGAGTCCAATTTCCTTGACACGAATTTCTTGCCTACTAGATTTTTCGGCAAACCTATCCATCGGCGGAGAAGAGCCTGGCAAATAATTAAAAAGAGCAGCATTCTTAGAAGACCCTACTTCGACAGAATTACTTGGTCCAGAAGCAGCGCGCGCGGAGCTAGAAATGACGGGAGGGTCTACTCGAGTGTTCGACGTCCCCCTGTCCAACTTAGCCCCAGAACTACCCGGAACCAAAAAATCCACACGCGAAACCACCAACGACTCGGGGCCCCGCACACCTCCACATCCCCGATGGCGGGGCCTTGACCCAGTAAAAGGCTGCTCGCCTGACCTGAGCTCAGCTGACCGCGACAATTCTCTCCGACCTTGTTCCACGTGCCCACGCGGACACACACGACCTATGTGTCCCCTCCTCCTGCACAGAAAACACTCAATCTCCCGGGAAAAATTCTGCCGGCCCCGAAACGGAGTTCTGGATACATTATGCACCTGCTGGAACCTGCGTTTGAGTAAATCCTGATTAGCTTCCTCCAACGTAGCGACCTCCGCTAGTTCATCGAGCGATTTATTACCCTGTAAAAGTGAAGACCCACATTGTTTCAACAATTCAATCCTCAATCCTGTTCGAAACTGATATTTAACAACCTCTTCCATCTTCCATTCAATACCCGCCAGCTGATCCCCAGCTGCGGTCTCCCTGTCAACTTCCATGATTTCCATTGCTACGAGCTTCACCCTCATCAAAAAATCAGACACGGACTCCCGCTCTCTTTGGAACAGCTGCGACAACCTATACAAAAGTTCACCAGATGACCGCCGACCTCCAAATTTCCTAATAAATTTTTCCTTAAACACCTTGTATGTAACCTGCTCGCCCTGAAGCTCCGTCTCCGATCTGAAAAATTTAAACGCTACTCCATCTAACCCATAAATAATCAACTCCAGCAATAGCTTATCCGACCAACCTTCACACGCCTGTCTCCTTTCCAATTTATAAAAATAATCACGCACATCACCCTTACCAGTATAAGGATCTATAGAATTACAAATTCTTGCAAAATTCCTGAAAGAAAACTTATCCACAATACTACCAGGGGCCCTGCTGTCGACCGACGAGTTTGACTCATTCCGGCCCTGCCCATTCTGAGCGGCGTCGCTGTTTACCGGCATATCAGATAACCAAACAAAACAAACTAAAAATAGTCCAACGCTTACAGATTGTTCTTACAACTCGCGCTCCGCAATTAAAGAAAACAATGAAGAGAGAAAATGCAAATGCCACAACAATAATTATTAATTCAATTTTTACCACAAAACAATTTTTCATAAAGAGAAAATCAAAATCTATAATACTTAACACCAGAGAAAGAAAAAGAAAAAACTTATTTATGCAAAAAGAAAATTCTACCCATTAAAAAAAACCAAAAGGTGCAGTCTATACTTCCAAATTATTCAAAAATAAACCCCACACTCAAGACACCAATGTTACCACCCAGCCTACTGGGCAGTAAGGGTTAGCCGAGCGGTTAGCTAATTTATTTGATGTTATATGCACAGGTGACTTAAAGTGGAGCAAAAGGGGTTGGAAGATTTATCTCATGCGAATGTAGATTTTAATATTCGAGATATTAGACTGCACTTACCGTTATTTTCATCTATCACACTAAATATTTAGAATTTTTGTTCACTAGGTAAATAGGGACAAACTTGAAATAGTAAAATAAAACAACTAAAGCCAGATTCAATTAAAATTAAAGTATATTAAGAAAGTAAATAAAGTTGGCAAACAAATATTCTGATTATCAATCAAACTAATTAAATCAAATAGATAAAACAAATCAAATTAAATCAATTTTTAAGAATAATTATAAATTACAACAAAGACTCAACTAGACAACTGTAATGGCAATAAGCATAAATGCGACAGTCTCAAGTCAACTCACTTATTTTAAACATAAATATAAATTTCAAACAAGATTCAAAATAAATCGAATATTCATAAAGAAATCGCAATTCGCAACGAGATTTACTCAAACATTTAACAGGTACCACTAACTTCGACAAAGAATCAAACTAAAACACTTACAAGAACAATAATTATGGCAATGTGAACATTAACTTATAAAAAAAACTACACTTCGATCGGGCAGCAGCACTTTTCTCTCATACAATATAAACGGTACTTTATCAGACAACATACACGAACAGTTGGACAATTTTCAGTACATACAAAATGAACAAATAATAAAAACAGAGTTATCCTACCAGGTGTTTCCAGCGATCTAGTAAAATCCAATTCTTAGCCACGGCTTAACAATCACCAAAACTCTCACAAATGAACCGAACAATATTGACGCCAAATATTCCACAACCAAATTTGACCCTGACCAAACTACAAGAACCCCAACTATGGGCCCACGGCCCCCACTGACCCAAGAATTCGTAACTGCGTTCAAAACCGGAATTAAAACCTGTATCCCAAACCTGAATCCGAAACTGAATCTAAAACCTGACTCAATCTAAAACCTCACTGAATCTAAAACCGGACTGACTCTCCACTTTTCGCGACCAGCATCTTACCCATTCCCTGATTCTCCCCACCGTTAAACGTTTTCCAAGCCAGCCCACAAAACCCACTTTTAAAAATAACCTACCAATAACCGTTCCGCTATTTTTCAACCCACGTCTCTTTTACATCAGCCGTTTGGGGAGTTTCTCTATGTCATCAAAAGACATTCCCACAGGCCAGAGAACAAAGAGCTTCACAGCTAGTTCTCTGAACATAAACAGTTGATGTAATCTAGCTCTATTTTCAAAGTTCTTGATCCGCTTAACAAAGGCACCTACAGAGAAGTACCAACAGAAAATAAACTAAACGCGAGTTTTCAAGCCGTTGTTAAACATCCGCTGATAACCCGCGTTAAATGCAGCTGCGCCCGTTTAAACAATTATCAATTATTAAAGTCTATGAAATAATTATTACTAATCTATATCCAGCGTCTAATTTCCCATACTTTACATTAATCCGTAACCCGGGTGGTTACAACGTTAAAAAGGGCCGCTCAAGTGGTCGCTCTGTTACAGCAGAGGCTCAGTCAGCGAACAGTCGCTGTCCAGCTGCATTTGAGTCAGTCAGCCGTATCAAGATTATTCAGATTTGTAGAGACTGGTGCCTTTAATCGGTGGCCGAGAGCCAATATTTATCGAAAGACTTCTGAGAGAGACGATCGTTTGATTGTTTCAACCTTATTGCGCAATGGTCATTTGACCGGTGTTGCTTTACAACAGGACCTGCAACGTGTTCCAGGAGTCATTGTCAGCGAGTGGACTGTAAAAAGATGATTGAAGGAAGCGAACCTCACTCCAAAACGGCCTGCCACATGCCCGAAACTGATAGCAAGGCGCCGGTAAGCGCCCCTCGAATTTTCTCGAGTGCACCTGAATTGAGGAATAGAGCAATGGCCATCGGTCCTGTTGACTGATGAGTGCAGAATGTATCTACATCACTACATGGCAGTGACAGGAGAGCTAGAGTCTTTTAAACACTGTATATTTTTAATACATTGGCCAAGCTTTTTTTTTGAAAAATTCAAACCTTTGTTTACTCTTAGTGCGTGAGTCGATTTGCTTGCTCGCAAGTGTATAATACATACTCAATTTTATTCATACCATCATTTAGCTCTGATAGAATTGTACCGGCACTAACGGAAAACATGTTTATTATAAATTTTTCAGAAAATTTTATTCTTCATAAAACTTTGTGGATTGCCGTAAACTTAAAATATAAATATTAGAATGTAATTATCTGCTTGTATATACGAGGTGTTGCAAAGCTATGAAAAACTAGAGTAAAGTGCCTTTAAAAGCAACGCGAGAAAGTTATTTGAAAAAAAAAAACGGTTAGAAACATTAGAGGGCATTAAATACGAAATTATTATGTCTTTCGTCGTTGCATGAACACCCGGTATGTGGAATGTCGAAGGTGACTATAGAATTTCATATTTTATGTCATCCAATATTTTGAAAAACATTTTAAAAAATATTTTAGCATAGCTTTGAATAGAAGGTATTTTACACTTCAGTGCATTTTAGGTTTAAAACAATACAGAAACTTTTTACTAAAATAGAATTTCCTGAAAAATTAATAATACAATTCTTTTCCCATATTTTTTTTTTTTTAGTATATTTAAAAACAATTGTTAGATTTTACCGTTACCGACGATACTGTATTTAGAAGTACTGCGATGTTATTCTTTTTTAGAGCTGATAGGGACCATAATAACAAACTCGATTCAAAGGAGCTATCGCAGTGGATACGGATGAAGATCGTTGAGCACATTTCAGCGGCTGTCGGCAACAATTTCAATTTGTTCATGGAGATCGACGTAAATCCACCCAACGGCGTTATCACATGGAAGGAGTACCATACGTACTTTTTGAAGAAGAGGGGATTTAGCAATAAATACGTCAGAAAACATGACGAGAAGAGTCACAAAGGTTTACCCAGATCAACAAGAGGTAATATAGGTATTCCAGCAAGAAAACGTTGTGTTTTCTTCTTATAAAACTTATTTATTTTATTTTAGTGATTGCAATTCATTATGCGAAAATATATTCAACTCCTATGCTTCTTCTTCTTGTTGTTTTTCTTTTTGTTCTTCTTTTTCTTCTCCTATTTCTTCTTGTTTTGTTTTTCGTGTTGCTCTTCGTCTTGTTCTTGCAAATAGCATCCATGTGCAACTCAATTTCGATTTAAATCATTATTATATATTTCTTTCTACATAAGTTTGCACATGTTAACAGTTTTGGCTTTCAGAGCAAATAATGCGTGACAAAGCGTCATGGATGGAAGCGGCGAAGTCTAATTCGGACTCACTCACGGTTGATGAATTCTTGGCATTTACCCATCCAGAATCGAGCGCGGCTAACCAATTGGCCTTAGTGGACGAGTTGTATGATAAATTTGACAGAGATGGAGACGAATTGCTCACAGAAGACGAGTTTGCTGTACTACAAACAGACGGTAGGTCCACAGTCAAAATCAGCAATTAAAGAATGGTAAATTTAACAATATGTTGGCAATGGGAAATATCTTAATCATTGACAAAAAGTTATTGCCAGTGGCGTAACTAGGAGTGAGTAGTCCAATGTGCGAGGTGAGGAAATATGCCCCCTCGGATAGGGGTTTAGTTGTCAGAATGATCGAGCACCATATTTCAAAATGAAAAGAAAACAAGACGTCTTGTATATAATATCCACCTTCCGTCACTAAGTATTCAAAGGTGTACGAAAGTTTCTATTATGTTATATGTATTCGTAAACTATCAATAAAATGACAGAAAATGTAGCACGTAAAAACGAGTACATATTTAATTTAATTTTAAAGAGTAGAACGATCGGTTTCTACTTTTCACATCATCAGGTTTTATTTATCTAAACGGTAGGTTACATGATAATATTACATAAAACTACATAATAACGAAAAGATTGCAGTTCACACCATAATATGGAACTAATAAATTTTATAAATTAATCACAAAAATATTAAAATAATCAGTAATTCCTTTAGAATATCATTTGATATAGTCGATATATAGGTACACAAACGTCCCCATGCGGGAAGCGATAATGGTTTTACAAGACTTTCTATCACAACCCAAATATTAATAGTGTCATAATGTGGATAATGGAAACTTTATAGATGTCGTTGTTTTGTTTATTAAAATTTGAACTCAAAATTTCTTTGAATTCAACAACTACGTTTATCGATCAAACAATGGCGTATCCCAGCCTAGCCATGGGTAGTTTGATCAGCAGTACATCACCATAAAATATGATAGATCAGCAGTAGATTAGCATAAAGGATGATGCTCTATTAAATTACATTGTACATTTGCAAGAGTCGGAAGGTGACAGTCTGTAAACATTATGTGCCGTGCTACTATTTCGTGTGGATGCTTCTCAGCCGTATTATTAAGAATGGTTGCTTGTGCGAAAAAAATATTATAATAATGTCCTCAGTTTCACTCTCGCCAAATCATATAGCAAGGAAGATTCCGATAAAAAACGATTATCAAGAAAGGCAAAAACGTTTTACATTATATTGCTTGCTATTGATTCGATTGAAATTGAAATTTTGTACAATATGTTCTGATCATCTTCTGCGTACGAGCAACTGTTTTTACGGTATAAAGTTAATAAACGCTAAGAGTATTAAACTTATTTTTCTTAAATTATATGTATATATACTATTACTGATTTACAACTAAGTGACAAACAAAAATGGAAGAACAAGAAAATAATGGCATATTTAGATAATATTACACATTTTTCCTTAAATTGTAAATATCACGAAAACTCTTAAAATTGGACATATGACTTATTTGACATAAATATGAAAATATGAACTCGGGGGCAATTCAACTGGCACATAATATACAGGCTGTTCCAGTTAAAAGAGTCAAGGAAAAGCCATTAAAACATCAAAATTTACTAAGTTTTCACTCTGTATAGTTTACACTCTGTATAGTTAATCTAATATCTTTGGATACTATCATCTATCTACTGGCTTTGACTATTGTCTGACATAGTTTAACGACAAAATCTGCAAAAATGTCGTTTTTACATAGTTTGCAAGAAGATCCTGCAACGAGCATATTTTGGGGAAAATAATTGAATATCTCAGGAACTATTAAGGCTGACAGTTAGTTACCAACCTATACGGTTGGCTACACAAATTCAATGCAACATCCTGTATAAATGAAAATAATTTTACGTTATAAAAACGGGTAAGTCAAACAACTTTTGTGTTTAACATTTTTTCTTTCTCTAACGATTTAATAGCTATTGACCGCCGGGATTCTAATAATCTCACCCTGTATATTAGCGTACATGTGAATACATACTTACAAGTTACAATTTTCACAAAAAGCGAAGTTGGTATTACATAAGAAACCTCTTATGCTTCTGATGGGCATATTTCGGAAATGGTCAATAAAGTTCTTAGTCCATCCTATTGTTTGTCTTATAAAATATGATCCTCACTCATGTTTTCTAATATTTGGGTTGCAAAATGCATCACTCAGCACATAAATACGTTGTTATCCTTACGTGCATTTGATGTATTTTCAGACGCATAACTTGAAAACTCCAGTTCGTACTTAAGCGATGTATATGTCGTAGGCAAATAGTTATTTTATCAAAAGGTTTTTGCTTATACAAAAGGAATTTCCCTGGTCAAATATATATAGAGTGTTTATTGATATATTTATAGCAAATTGTCTAAACCGATGTTTAGGTAAATGTATTTGTCTAAACCGATGTTTAGGCAAATAGCATTTACTTTTCAATGGCGTTTGTAACGCATGTTTGTAATGTAATGCACGTGTACATGGTTTTTCAAATATGTATTAATTAAAAATAAGTTGCTGATCTGGGTAATAACGTATTCTAATCAGCATGGTTCTCGGTTAGGAATTTTTAGTCTCCCTTTTACAAGGAAACAAACTCATGTTTGTAAAACAATCATGTCTGGAAAAAAGTAAATTTCTGAATTCTCATCAACTGGGCGATTTGACGTATCGATGTAGATGATATCACTTTCATCTCCGTTTCTTATCACAACGATATGGAAGTGGTTCGGCTATTTGTTTGGATTGGACATTATAGTGAATACAAACAGCTTTAAAAATATTAATGAAGGCTCCATATCTATTTGACCAGGCAAATATCTTTTCCTAGAAAGAACCATTTGCCTACGGCATATAGAATTTTTTTTTAGAGAATTTAAAGATAGTACGGTCTTCCGATCAATAGTAAGTAAGATATTATTAAATAACCAATTCATTATACCGTAAATAACTTGCGACGCAGACATGGTATCGATAGACTTTTTGCAAGTTTTTAGCAATGCGCGATCAAAAATTTATGAAAATGTCCCACTTGGTTTGTATTTTGCCAAAGTGAATAGCTTTATTTCACTACTTTCACTGGACTACCCCTCGGGTGAAAGTTTATTATTTTGTAGGCTTTAGAGTTTAGACGAAGAACTAAATGTCCGGGTCGGGTGGGCTCCCGGGTCGTGGGCCCGTGTGCGCCGCACTCCTTGCACCCCTGCGAGTTCCGTCACTTATTGCCATTTATATCATGCTTAAAATACTCAAAGATGTTCAGCTAATTGATTTGCAAATTTCTATAGGAGGTAATGATGAGCCAATAATCTTGAGACAAGATGAAAACGAACGAAGGGCAGAATTCCGAAAGTCGATTGATCTGAATGGAGATGGGAAAGCTGATAGAAGAGAATTGCTGCACTATGTCGCTCCCCAGAGTCCAAGGCATAGTGAACACGAGGCGGAGGCTTTGCTAGCATTAGCCGACAATGATCAAGACCATATGTTGTCATTGGATGAAATATTAGCTCATCCAAACTTATTTCTAAAGTCGAAGATGGTTGACACAGCACGTAGTTTTCACGACGAATTCTGAATAGTGTAGTTAATTTCTGTCCGGGTAAGAGCAATATTGTGATTAATAATTAATTATTATACAGATGTACTACGTTTCTTTTTGTTAGATTATATGTAGTGCATTTTATAAATTTGCTATGTGATGTACATAATCTGGTATATTAATAAATGAGATGTTTTATATGTATGATACTTACGTCTTTTTTTATCATATAATTTCTTAAGTAACTATTAGACTACATACTGTGAATAGCGATATGAAAAAATGCGAGTTCCAAGCATTTCTTTTTTTAGAGAACATCAATGTTAATAAACATACATGTTTTTGGCAGATCGCAAAAACAGACAGATCACAGCGCCAACGCAACGGTTGGGGGTTGCAGTTTTTCCGTCGTGGGCATCGCGAACGTTTTAATAACGTCTACCATATGGTTCGCCGCACAGAGGCGGATTACCCATAAGGCAATGAGGCACGTGCCTAGGGGCCCAGGGCTTTGGGGGCCCCGGCCAAGACATTTTCCTATAATGTTTTAAAGATTAATTTTAATAAGTATCTTCCATTTTTTCTTAGCTTCAGCAAATTGTTTATAAACGTTAATTACGCCATTTGTGGATGGGGAAATATGTCGTACTTGTACTCAACGCTACGTTTTTCAATTCGTCAATTTATTCAATAGATAGGAAGGTAAGCACTAAATGATGTTAAAGGGGCAACATATGTTGCGTTTACAACGCAAATAACAAGCTTTAAAGCAACCAGTTGAAAAATTTCCAGGCAATCTGGAATCTTTTGGAAAATTATATAAGTAATTGAATTTCATCAACATGTTGCGATTCCCATTGAGGAAAGGGTCTTATAACGAACGCAAGATCATAGACATGTTTAAGCAAGTTTTGATCATGAGATCCAAACTCCAAACGTGAGCATTGCATTTTGACTAAATTTGAAATTGGCGTGCGTTGTATGTGAAGTTCTATTCTAGTTTGTGGTTTGTGCAATAAAAATATACGTTTGCGTGACCTTTGAATCTTTACTAATAATTAAAAGAATGTCCGACTTAATTTCAACTCTCTTATGAATATCGATGTTTTTTTTAATTGATCAAAAGAAGAATATGACAGCCACAAATATTCTTAAAATCCATCCCCTAACTCGAGATAATTGACCCGGATATGTGTTGTATTATCTTATTATTCTAATGAACTATTGAAATCCTATTAAAAGTCAGGAGGTATATTTGGTTATATATCTTAATTTTTAGCGCCTAAATGCCTTATCTCTACTTTCACTCAAACGTAGGTTTTCAAAAATAAAATTTTGAGGACATGTTATATTAATTTGCAAATTCTAAAATTGGCAAAATAAATTTGTAAAAACTACACGAAAATATCCCAGTGTTTTTAAAATTATTTCTAAGCTGAATTCTAATATAAAATTGTTTATGCTGTTATATAAATCATGTTCTTTTTTTATTCTTTTACTTTGCGGGTGGGGCCCCGAAATATGATTTGCCTAGGGGCCCCGCCACATGTTCGCATATGGCCAATACTGTGGCCTATATACTCATATGCAGCCAGCTCAGAAGTAACATAAAATTTGCTAAAACTATTTTGTTAGGATTTTCTTCTCAATTCAACGTTCAACACAAGAAAATGTTTGTAGAAAAAAACAAATAAAAATGATGAAATTTTGATAAGCATTTTGTGAATCGAAAGTGAATAGGCGTTTTTGATAAATTTTTCTTCTTCTGAATACAATTCCGGGGTGTAAAGCTTATAACATGTCAGATGTTTGCTCTTTTTTTACTACGCTTTTATTAACTTCACTAATTTTTCGCATGTTCAAATTTTGCATGTTGACTGATTTCCGGTGACAATAATACATATAATATATAAATTTCGAAAATTTTTAAAACTCAAAGAGTGTTCAAGTTTTGAAACATTTGTCCAATCCATTTGAATTGTTGCATGTGCTTCAAATGCACATGTGGGTAAACTTGCATGGTTTCACTTTCAGGTCTTCTTTTCAGATTCCTTTGGAAGGAATTGTTTTGTTTTGGCTGCTGTTAGTTAACACCAAAATGACAACACTTTTACATACTATAATTTTCTTTACATTTATATCACTTGTTCGAAAAGGCGATTTTCATATTCTGAACTTTTGAGAATTTTTAATTTTTCAAAGTTTTATATATTTTATAACTTTCAATTGTTTTTCCACAAATTGTCTGATGTAAGGTAATTTGAATAGTGAATTCACAAAAACCTCGTGTACTGAATTTCCGAGAAAACAATATAGGTCAATTTGAAAAAAAAATTAACGAAGGGTTTGTAGCACAGCAACATAGCAAAACAAAAATGCCATTAGTTACGTGTGTATATTATGTTGCATAACCAGATGGCAACAGCGTCACATTCGGCTAAACTGTGGCTATGTTCAGTGATATTCAGTTTAGCATTCTTTGGCGTTTCATCCGATTTTATGTCATTCATTCCTGTGTTATTCTACTCGCGTGATTAGGAGTTTGCGTTGGTTTATTCGATTTACAGCTTGTTAAGCTAAGAAGTGACCGTAGTTTATCAACAGATCCGGGTATACTACGACGACCTGTGTTGTGGGGTATGTTTGGTGATTGCTCTTGGTGCCATTTGTCCGTGTTTTAAGATTTCGTATTCAAGTGCTGATTCGAACGAAATCGCGTTCCTTACTGGTATAATAAATATTATCATCTATCCTGCGTAACAATTGGAATATTTGGGTATATCGTTCAAGATGAGTGCCCAACCAAGTCCGGCGAACCAAAGTGTCGACCGTGAAAAAATATATATGTGGATATTGGAGCTCTCCAATCCCGAAACTAGAGAGAATGCACTTCTGGAGCTGAGGTTGGACCTTGTTTGTGTTTTGGTGGAATTTGTGAACTATAATGTTACTTTGATTTTAGTAAGAAGCGGGAAGTTGTGCCCGATCTGGCGCCGATGCTATGGAATAGTTTTGGGACAATCGCAGCGCTCCTACAGGAAATTATCAACATATATCCCGCGATTAATCCACCAACGTTGAATGCCCATCAATCGAATAGGTTAGTTATGTAACGTATATTCGGTTTTTGTGTAATCCATGTCAACGAAGAAATATGTTACGTAGAATTGACTTAAAATAAGAACCATAAAGTATCTTACGGTTAGGAAAGAGATACAGTTAATAGATTAACAGATAAATTTTAACGGATAAATATGATTGTATGGTATTTCTTCATGTGTAGTCAGCCGCTAACAAGCTGCCATTTGAACTTCTAGCTTTAAAATCATACCATAGTTTATAGGTGCAGTTTTAGTGTGCCAACAAATAAAAATAACTAAGTTGAAGGGAAAAATACATCCTATTTATAATATTGGTCAAAGATCATTTGGAGCATTGGATTATTTTTAATTATTTTAGTTATTAATATAGATATTGTAAACTGCGGGTACTTTGATCTATTTTTGATTTCAGTTGAAACGAAAAATCATGATGTATCAGTATTATGTACATAATTTTAAAATAGAGCTACACGACAAATAGAACTAGGAGATGAAAGACGTGACCGCAAAAAGTATTCTATCATGCTAAAACTTTGCGAGATAAACCTGTTTTTTGACATGATTTATTGTCAAAAGTAAAAGGTTATTTTGACATAATTGATCTTGCGATTAATTTGAGGAGGATACATGCAAAACCTGTTAAATCCACGTTTTGCATGTTTCCATGTTTTTAGATACTCGTTTTATATCTTTATTTTACATAAAAACTAAGCGTACTGTCTGAAACATCTTTTCCATTAGTACTTATAACGAAAGGTACCAGCTTTTGAAAGAATAGATGTAAAAGTGCAATTATCTTCAAAACAATAGATTTTTACACAATAGTAGTGTGCTAGTGCTTTTTTATTTACAAAAGTATCTATATTCCAAAAATGAACCATCAAATCAAATCAAATCAAATAGGCTTTAATAACTGTACAGTTAACGTCAAGAACATTTCATTTCATTTAAACATATAAACAGTTACAATAAGAAAATCGTTTTTCTTGGAATGGAAATTCCTAATGCCTTTTTGTAACTTAAAAATATTGTTAGTGGTCAAAAATCTGCTAACAGACACTAAAAAACTCAATGCGTTTTAATCTAGGGATTATCAGAGGGGTTATCATTTTTCAAGGATTTTGCAAATGAGCCGCCATTTCTGAAATTTCGTCAAAATAGTTAAATAATAAATGAAAGTAGAGAAAATTTTGAATAGTTTATGTCTATGACATTTTTTGGTAAAATTAATAGTTCATCTGCATGAGCAAATTCTATTTGATCAACATCGCTCGTGTCTGCATTGATATAAAGCAAGTTAGCCAGGATTTGACAGATATTTTTATTCTAACGACAGTAGGTACTGTCAAATGTTGATATTTTGACAATACCTAGTGACAATAGTATAAACATATGTGTCAAATCCTGCCTAACAGTTTTATTTTAATGCAGACACGACCAATCTCGATCAAATTTCATGCAGCTAAACTATTAATTTTATATATAGTATGATAAGTCATGTGCCTGGCCACATCAGATTTTTTGCCATTTTATTATGTAGCAAACCAACAAGTTGATTAATATTATTTTTAAACATAATTCAAGTTTTATTTTTCTGAATTATATCTTTAACTATTCACTACTACATATAATGGCTACATAATTTGTTTTTTTGGTTGTATTCCCTTGATAATAATATTCCACTAAGTAGTTATATTGGCAAAATAGCCAGTGCAAATAAGAATCTTTAAAATTTAATTCAGCTGCTGATTGTATTACAAATTTGAAAAATAATATGTAACTATCAAAAGTATCATGAAAATTAGCAATAAAACAAACTATTTTTCGATTTTAAATTTGAATAGAATAGAAATAAACAATACTCCCTATATCTTAATCTTTTTCTATTTTCAGAGTTTGCAATGCATTGGCGTTACTGCAATGTGTGGCGTCGCATCCGGAGACGAGATCGCATTTCTTGTTGGCGCACGTTCCCCTCTTCTTATACCCCTTCTTGCATACAGTATCGAAGACGAGACCGTTCGAATATCTCCGCTTGACGAGTCTGGGCGTTATTGGAGCTTTAGTCAAAGTAAGTTTGATAAAATATAAATATATCGACAATTGCCATGCTAAACAAGGTGTCACTTATTTTTTCTTTAAAATTTTTCTTTAACGCTGTTTTGAGTAAAACGTGTCATATGGACCTATTTGTTTCTTTTTTTTAATCATTAGACAGCTACATCCGTTTAAAATATGTATTAACAAAAAGATAAATAAAACATCTATATATCAAACAATGCGGAAACACACAGGACACAATTAATAACTATTACAACCACAATAGTGGTTTTGTTATTATTTCAAACTGCTTTAACTTTTTAAGGACTTGAAAAACAACTACATCCACATGAATCTTTAAAACTATGACATCTACTATCTAAAAAAAGATTTATGGCAAAAAATGATTCTGATATGTGTTACGACATTCCTTATTCACGTATGACACACAATAATCTAATGAATTGGTATAATTTCAGACTGACGAACAAGAGGTGATTACGTTTCTTCTGACCACTGAGATTATACCCTTATGTCTACGAATAATGGAGTCTGGATCTGAATTGAGTAAAACTGTCGCTACGTTCATCTTGCAGAAGATTTTGCTGGACGACAGTGGTTTGTCGTACATCTGTCAGACGTACGATAGATTCAGCCATGTAGCAATGATCCTGGTAAGCAATATTCAATACAATACAATAACTTGTATGTGTTCTTCCTTTTCGCTTCTGATAGCACAGGCTGTTTGCACAGGCTCAATTTTTATACTGTCGATCAATAAAATACAACATAAATGATTAGTATAATAACTCAAAATGTTGAAATTAAATATTTTGTGGCGTTTGAATTTAATTGTTGGATTTAATTGATTTTGGAAATGAATAAACAGGTGTTTTAGTTTGGAACAAATTACAAATAAGGCATCAAAGACAGAAATACACGTAGTAGGTAGCTTTAATATAAAAAAATAACTCTTCAAACAGATATATTAACAAAAAGAAAAAAATAATGTACTGTCTCACTCGTGGTGTACTAAATGGTATACGTAAATAACTTTTACTTCTAAAGCAATTAAATTGCAATTTTTATTTTATTGTCATAAATTTCTGTTAAACGTTGTAGAAAAATAAAGATATTTCAGCAAAAGTTTGTATTTGAGCTTTCTTTAGGATTTACAAAATTGGTAACAACTTTTTTATAAAAAAATAACTAGTTTTTCATGATTTTTTTCTCCGAATGTTACAGGGCAAGATGGTTTTGTCTTTAGCTAAGGAACCTTCCGCTCGCCTATTAAAACATGTCGTCAGATGTTACCTGCGTCTTTCAGATAATCCAAGGTAAAGTAACCCATTTCAATAGCGGAATGTTGACCTTGAAAGGTCACATAGGACATCTGCTAATAGACCAGTCAATGACGCCTTTGGGATCAAAATAATTTCATACCGGATAAAATAAATACAGATTGGTTCAGAAAATTTTGCAGAATCAAAAATGCAATGTTGTTTTTTCTAATGTTATAAGGAATAGTTTATGCTAATTAAAAACAATCAATAATTGCAGCGTCATTGCAAAAATTTGGCGCAGTTTCAGTTAGACTTACCCACTGACAGCTTGTCCACTAGACCAATGTTTCCCAAAATTTTTTATTGGCCTTAAAAAAACTTTCATATTTATTTACAAAAAATTATAAACTACCTATACAGTATATGATCCATCCTCAAATTTCTAGTAAATTTACTAACCTACTATCCGGTATTTTGTTGTTTGAATTGGATGAGTCAAACTGAAACTGCGCATAATTTAGGCAATGACACTCCATTTATTGATAGTTTTTAATTAATTTAAGCTATTAATTAATAGCTATTATTTTAAGCTATTAAACTTTCAGATTCTCTCAGTATTTTTGTATCCAGTATGAAATTATAACGGGTCTTACATACATAAATACAGCCAGGTTCACGGCCTACAAGAGAAGTTAGGTATGCAGGGTAGTGTGTAATAAAATAAATATTCCTAACAAAATTCATGATGATGCGTGATGTGATGATGCCACCTGCATACCTGACTTCTCATAAGCAGAGATCCTATATGTCACTTTTCAAGGTCAAGACTCCGCTGTACTAACAACTTCAATTTTCTGACGGCCAATCTTTGTTTTTTATTACACAGAGCAAGGGAAGCACTACGCCAATGCCTGCCAGATCAACTCCGCGATCAAACATTCACCCCGTGCCTTCAAGAAGATAAATCGACAAATCACTGGTTGTCGCAGCTCCTCAAGAACTTGGACACTCCCGGTCCAGTGACGGATCCCCGACAGGTCGGCATGTCCCCTCTCACTCAGCAATGAAAAGATCATCGGCGGTACTTGCCCCTGCTCTCAATCGTGACTGCCAAAACTGGACTGCATGTTTTATATTGTGATTGTTTCGATTGAAACATTGTGTATAACATTTCGAATAAACATTGTACAGTGCATGTAAAATTTTAACGCATACCCTGTGATTTTCTTGTGTAAGCCATACGGTCGTGACACCAGAAGTTTCGAGTATTATTTTTTTTTAATGTTTGCATACATTGTAATATAGCAACCTTCTGTGAATAATGAACTGACTTTGTTGGAATGATTGGTAGTTTTGCTTGAACCTATTTCCCTATTGAATGTGTCAGTATGCCTTAAGAGCTAAACCTGAAAATGTTTTTTGGGATTGTGGAGTTGAAGTTAACATAGTAGATTGACAGACGTTACATGTGCCAAACACAAAGCGGTTTATGGTAAAGCTATTTGAAGAACAGGCCGGATTTTAAATAAATGCATAGAAAAAATGGACAAATGTCTGTCCTACTATTAGTTTAAGTTTGTGGAGATTTTATGTTTTTGTCATATTTGTTCTCAGTTTTATTATGTATATTGCATATGGTTTTCACGTCAATGCCTTCAGTCATCAAACATAGAGCTTTCTTTATGTCCTTAGCTTTGCTATCCTCGATACAAAGTATCAATGACAAATATACTATGCCAAAACAAAAGTATTTTAAATAAACTATGAAACAAATTTGCATTTTTTCAAATGGTACTGCTAAATTTGGGACCTTAATGAAAAACTTAAATATACAGCCTTGACATGTTTTGGGAACCCCATTCTTGGGCAAGATGTCTGCCCCAGTTATTTCAACTCACAGAAATTCTGAATTGAGAATAGTTTTTGAGAAAACCAGTGCCAAAAATGCAAACATACCCGTTTTTTTTCAAAAAGAAATGAAAAATGACTTTTGCCAGGTATTGAAAATCGCTATATGTATTTATACACGCATTTGTATAATTTACTAAATTATTTACCAAATCAAATTTATTTTTATAGTGTAGACAAAAATAACACCAAAACGTTAAGAAAAATAAAAGATAGTATTAAAAAAAGGCAGTACTTGCATCACGCAAGTACCGAGGCCCCGACGGGATTCGAACCCATGATCTCCTGTTTACTAGACAGGCGCTTTAACCAACTAAGCCACGGCGCCGTTGTTGTACATTTGCCTTATATCAAGATAAGAACCTCGGCATAGGACCACAAAATAATGTCCGTTCTATTTGATTTTATCTAATAAATTATCTTCGTTGTAACAACAAATATATGATTAATTATAAATTCTTGATAACAGAGTTTTAACCGATTCAGGAAACTAATATCGACGCGTTCCACATCTCGTAGATTTCGTAATTCTCGCTAGGTGGCGGAGTAAGCTGGGGGTTGAAATGTGTAGGCAACCAAATATACTTCATAATATTATTCTGAGTTGTTCAGCGAAATGATTAGGTATTTCCATTCAAATTATACGTCGAACAGAACATGAAACCTTTGCCGATAATAACAAAAATATCCGGTTCAATTCTGTCCTGTGGTATAGCCGTATAGGTGACGAATTCTGTGAATATCGGCGTTCTTTTTGTTGAAAGTAAGAGACTACGACATAGCCATCAACAATTGTAAAATCCGTCACCTAAACCCGACAGAATTGAGCCGGATATTTTTTTGTATTATCGGCAAAGGTTTCAAGTTCTGTTCGACGTATAATATGAATGGAAATACCTAATCATATCGGTGAAGTACCACGAAATACTGACCTCAAAATTTATGAGGTATATTTGGTGGCCTACTCATTTCGAATCCCACCTTAAACCAAGTGTTGAACCACACACCACTACTCTTATTTGTTTTTCGATGTTGAAGTCTAGATCAACTCGTACAAAATGTGTGTAAATACTTTATTTCACACAGGGTATTTATTAGTAACTATGAAAATACATTATTTACCTACCCCAGAGGATGTTGCAAAAGGTATGCTCACAACTAGCTCAACGCCTCAAGCATGACAAAAAGGTAAACAGGAATTTTGGCCGTTTGTGATTCACCTTAAATAGCATTCTCAAATGAGCGATGGGTAGGGAATTCAGCAAAACTGTGTTTATTATGTTTCATTTGTTTCTTACCATTCCCCAATTATGTACATTATGTTAAATACCTTTAGAAACATCCGAGATCTGGTTCGCAAAACAATTAAATTCTGAAAACCTGTAACATCTTTCAAACAAAGCCAGTTAACCTAAATTCAATTGGATAATTGAATACATTTCTCTTTAACATGTCTTAACATTATTTGGTATGCAATCATCTAGTTTTGCTGTGTTTCTTAGTGTCAATTGAAAAACCTTTTGTTTTTGTACTTAAACTTAAAAATTAAAACTGAAACAGTATTATTTTTCAGATTATCGATTATCGTAAGAATCCACAAATTTTTCCTAAGCAACGAAAACGTTAGCATGCTGAAATGTATGAAAAATAAACACCTGGTTGAGTAATATTTATGAAGGTACTTATATAAACCGCGAAACTTATGAATCATAAATTCAGAAACAGGATACAGAAATAAAATATCACGTGCGTATTTCTTTTCTATCCCCAGAAATAAGTAGGGCTGATGGTTTCTATGATGATGACATTCCCTTCCGGTTCTAGGGGTGTGCGGCAAGGTGAGGCTCAGCAGGTAGCGACTAGAAGTAGGGTGGTACCCCAAAAGTGCACCCTAGCCATTCTAAGAGGGAATGGCAACTCTACGGCATTTCTCTCTCCCCTTTATTTATTAATTGAAATTTCTTTGACAACTGAGCAACGATCTAAGAAGGGTCGAAGATATTAAATTTCTAACGAATGATTCGGTAGTTAGGCACTTGGCAACGGCACGACAACAAAAAACATGGCCGACCTACTATCCTCTACTGTTTACGCACTCGAAAGGTATTTAAAGGATTTGTTTCCGGAAGTGGGGGTTTTGATTTGGATTGGTTAAGCAAATTCAAAGTTTGTCGGTGTCCAATATTCACCAAAATTCCATACCATTAGATAGATTGGTAAGTAACAGTTAAGTGACGTGATAACGCAATTCCTGCCATAGAGAACAAATTAATAAATTAGAAATACGACAATATTAGTTTGAATTCATCGTTATCGAGAGAGAATCTTTAAAACGGCCAACAGTTAAGAATCTTAATACCAAACTAACATACAACAAAAAGGCAAGGATATAAATTCACGAAATTATTGAGAGATACTGTTTAAAACCGAAAATACAGATTCTTGGATGTGCTGGTATACAGAACGTCAACGGGTACGCTTGGACATACAGTCTACCGTAAGAAGATACATACCGATCGGTATACTTGAATGCCAAACCACACCACCATCCCCAACAGAAGAGAAGTGTTATTAACACTTTGTTCAACAGAGCCGAGAAGGTCTGCGACTCCAGCACCTTGGACGACGAACGGAAACACTTGGAGTGGGCCCTACATCAGAATGAATACACCAAGTCTGACATACGGGGTGTCACACAAAGAAAACCGCAAGTCTCAGAGGAGCGGCAAGAGTCAAAGGGGTTCGCTTGCTTACCATACGTAAGTGGGGTATCAGAAAGAATCGGTAGATTACTGAAGAAATCGAGTATCACGGTAAGGTATAGAGCACCAGCAAACGTAAAGGATCTTTTGCCTAACCCAAAGGATATCACACCACTCCTGAAGAACGAAGGGGTATACAAGATAACATGTGAGTGTGGAACATGCTTTGTAGGACAGATAGGACGAAGTATCGAACGTAGAGTCACGGAGCACAGTAGAGACACCCGGCTACGCAAGATTCAACAGTCCGCTGTTGCTCAACAATGCCACGAGTTGGGACACACAATGAATTTCGATGACGTGAAGATGTTGGCAAGGGTGGGTAATTATCATCGAAGGCTTATTAGAGAAGCCATCGAAATTTACAAACATGCTGACAACATCAATCGCGACGACGATACTGACATTAGTAGGGTCTGGAAATCGATCCTAACGCGGTCAGGTGGAAAAGCACATGGGAGCGGTAGCTCCAGATGTGCGCAGTAAGGTGTAAATTTAAGTATATAAGAGAGATTTTCTAGGTCTTCAGTAGGTCTTCAGTATTCAATTAGCTTTGACGAAGCGAGCAACATGGTTCGCGAAACGTCACCATTTACATATCTTGACTTACGTATTTATGCGCATTTGGCTAGAATTAGGTAACGTTTAGGTATTCAATGAAATGTTACAAAATGGTAGTTAGAGACTTCTACTATTAGCCCGACGATAGTTTTGTGGATTTAGTACAGGGGACCGATGGGGCCAATGATCAGGTTGCTCCGACCAATCCATCCGTTATTCAAATGTTCGTTTAAGAAATGGCGCACAAGAAACTATTTTTTTAAATTCTGCCTGATACCTAAACAGCTCTTTTCCGGACATGACTGAAAGGATGTTCTAATAAGAAAATTGATATCTTGGAATTGAAATTGTTTGATTCATGTATTCCAATATCATGAACAACCGTATACAAACTAATCTAACAAACTAAATAGAATTTAATCATAAACAATTTGAAACTAATTTCTAGGAGTTAAAAAATATTCAAAACTATAGGCCATTCTATTAAAAAACTGAACTTGAACACGTTTTGACAACACTAGCGCCATCTATAATTTTATAAACTAGTAACACGTGTTTGTGGCTCCCTGTATTCAAAAAAGATATTCAAGGAAGATAACCAAATGTTAAGAGCTGTTACTTTTACTTGCCCGCAAAATCATCCTACCAATTTATCAACATGTAGATGAAATATAGATTAGCCACCACTAATTGTTGAATATCATTGTTGGTAACCGCATATAAGCCATAGGAGAATCAGACCATCGATGGACAGAATGTACTTGTAGCAAGAATAGAAGAGCAAAGGTCCACAAAATGAGACCTCATGGGAAACATGGAAGGCCGAACACCCATTGGAAAACCTCGAGAAATATTGCAGGACTAGGTGGACCGGGATGCTAGGATGTTGCTCTGCATACGTAATTGGTGAGAAGCTGCAATGGATGTTCAAAAACAGAAAGAGGCCAAGCCTTGAATAGGGTTATAGATCTGTAATCAGAGAGAGAAAGAGGATCCACTATCAACAGTATATAATGTTATGTTTTGTCAATGGCACAAAAACATCAATTCTGTTGACTACATACGGTATCTGTATGGTTATTTTTTCACGGAATTTAAATGTCATCACAAGACGAGAAAAACATGTAATCCTTATCAATGTTTATCCAGCTACATAGATAACCACTCGTTACAAAATTTGATGTTGACCTACACCATTCAACGGACAAGACTTCAAATTATGGATTTAACAAAACCATAGGCGAAAGTAACCTCAATTCCGTTAGGTATACGATTTCTGTTAAGTGAAACACAGCTACGAATGAATAGAGTTTCTTCCATTTTTGGGCACCTTGACCTGACCTTGAAGTTTATTATTATTCACCAAATACCGCGACATAGTCACGGTTGTTCTCACTGGACGAAATACTACGTAATAATACGACGGTTCCCCTCGATATCCCCCACTTCTATATCTAGCCTTCTTCCACCATTCCACCTTCCGGAGTGGTGTTGTAGCGCCTCCTAGATGTTATGCTCGCCGATGAATGAGGCGGCTAGAATGTTATACGTTGTTTGCCGCCGGCCCAGTTATATTTGGCATCCAGCATGGCGTCAAATTTGAGTCACACTAATTGCTGGCTATCGGTCTTCTTGTCAGACGAACGTGTAATTTTGTCTAATCGTCGTGTTTATTTTACATTTAGAACCGTTTCTCTTGTGTTTTTGTTTGCGACGATTTGCTTCCATTAAGAACGACCTTTTTGTTGTGATTGGGTAGAAGACTTGCTAGTAAAGAACAAAATTGTTTCTTCGAAACAAAATTTGTTGATGATATTCAGAATATGAGTACAAAATGACTTAAACGTCTTAAACCATGCAAAAACAGTTTCGGCAATATTAGAACATGGACTCTACTTAATTTTGTTCCATGTACAGAACCGCCAACTTAACCGAATACGCTTTTGACTCGTGACTACATTTCTCCTAAACTCCGACCTCAACTCCACAGCCCTGGTTCCAAATATCATGTGTTCTTACCAGATTCCTACCAGAACTACCTGCCTACCTGATTTGGCTAGTAGACCTAATGTGAAAACAAAGTGGAAACAATTCTCAGAAGATTTGCAGTTCAAAATAGCCGCAATTCGATTCACAGGTACCTAATACCTAAACTTCATGGGGATGCCCCATAAAGCCCTGAGACTTCCCAACAGAGGAGTAGCCGCTGCACAAACCCCAATCATTGAGGATCGATATTTTGTCGGACTTTACATTTGGTAATATTAACTTATGTTTACAAAATTCTTTTGTATCACTCTGTATAAAATATGATGTAGACGTACAGTTGTTATCGATCTTTTCCTTATTCTTAATTAAATGTCGGAACCTGAATTTATGTACAATGAGCATTTTGATAAAACAAAATGGAAGAACAATAGGGTGGTATACTTACTTATATAGAAAAATAAAAATAGTATTTTTTTTCTGTGGGGCACTCGCGATTTATCCTTTTATATCCGTACTTCACTCCTGTGAAATTTGGGATCAATGGAATACCTACATATTAACATGTTCCCCAAGGTGCTCAAAATGAGAATAAATTCAATATATCAATATAAAAAAAAAATTTTGTTATCTTTTACCATAATAAATATACGTAAGTACTTATGTATAAGTACATAAGTTTTATAGCTTATAAAAAAATGCACTGACTTTTGAATCTGGATATCAGAGCATTTCACACATTTACAAGTACATAATTTGTTGAAAACGTAAAAATCAAAGCTAAGTGAGTATTCTGGCAACATCGTGTCTAGTTATTCACGCAGCTTTTAGTTCTGTTTTTTCTCAAAAACTTAAATTAAATTCAAAGTCATAATTTCTGCCGTCAGATTCAGATTTTACGAACAAAGAGATAATAGAATCAATTATCACTTGCTAGAATTGGTTCATTGTTGGTCAGGATAGTTACGTAGATTTTAGATTATTGTATCTTTGACAAATTAAGTACCTATTTGAAAATATGTGAAATGCTCTGATATGAGAACTCAAAAGTTCATTGATTAATTTCTTTCTATTAAGTTAATACCTGTGGTATATGTAAATTCATTATAGTAAAACAAAATAAAAATATTTTTTTAATATTTTTAATTTTTATTAAACTACATTTTATTTCGATTCTCCGATCTCAAATTTCACAGGAATTAAGAATGGCTAAAAAGCAACAAATTGGGACAGTCCTGCAAAAAAATTAAACGTTGAGAAATACTGACTCTGTATATAGCCTATAGAAAATTGTAATTGTTATTCAATTACACACTGTATTCCATACTTTACCTTTTTGTACTTTGAGTACAATCCAGAATAACCGTAGAGCTTCGAGCACATTTTTTCACATGTTTTAGTTAGTGTGATTTTGCTGATATTTTGTTCGTAAATAATCATGAAGATTCTCATCTTTAAATCGAGATCTGAACTTATGACATATTCAACCAGGAAAACGATTTTATCTCTCAATTTAAACAAGGATGGTTTTGTTTTTGACATTCATAAGATTCCAGAAGTTTTCATGTGACACATTGGATTTTTGCATAATGTCGTTCTGAACTAAACGTGTTATAAACAGAGAGATTTTTTTTTAATTCAAATTAATATGACAATCTGTAAGTACACAGATAGAAAAGATTTCGTTGTTAAGAAATATATTTGTTTGAATTTATTCTTTTGGTTCAAAACATATTTCTTTGACGCCAATAATATTTACCTGATTCAATTCTCTAGTTTATTTGCTTGAAGAGATTAATTTATTTGTAATATTTATTTGGGTTAAAATAAATACATTTGGATACAAAAAAATTACTATACTAAAGTAATATTTTTGTTTTGATTTAAAAAGACTTTTTTTACACCAAAGAAATCTAAGTTTGATTCAACAAATATATTTTTATACAAGCAGAGATTTATTTCCTTCAGGGAAATATTTTTGCTTTGGC
This sequence comes from Melinopterus prodromus, assembly GCA_964023965.1. Taxonomy (NCBI): domain Eukaryota; kingdom Metazoa; phylum Arthropoda; class Insecta; order Coleoptera; family Scarabaeidae; genus Melinopterus; species Melinopterus prodromus. Next base: position 19,118,239 of record OZ030393.1, read on the forward strand.
TTAATAATAGCTTAAAAATAATAAATGTATTTTGATTCAAATATGTAAATATATTCTTAGTGTGAGTACCTCATCTGTATTGTTAGATGGCGCTGTAAACACTCTTCTCGCAGTTTGGCCTTATCTTGAGCATAAATAGTAGACTGGTTAAAGCCTACCGCTCAGTTGATGTCCTGCGTCTGGCTAAGTTGCTAAATAGACCGTGTGATCGGCAGTATAGAGCACGCAGTGCATGCAGGATAAAGTTCCGATTCCGAATCAGCGTACATTTTGCTACCCTACACAGAGAGAAATTTTTGTTTGATTCAAATAAATATGCATTGACTCAAAGAAATTTGTTGTTTCAATAGAGGCAAAGAAATATTTATTTGCGGATAACAACGCATTTATTTGAAATATTTGTTTGGTAGAAAGAACATTGATTTGCGCCAAACAACTTATGTTTCCAGTTAAAAAGTTTGCAATTTGTGTATTATAAGAAATGAGATTTATTTACTTCAAATAATTATGATTGTGTTGAGTGAAAGAATTACATTTTTTTAAATTAACAAAATTGTTAGTTGAGTTAAAATGCTTAAAATTATTAATTTGTTGAAGGAATTAATAGACAAGAATTTTTCGGAAGACTCGCCATGTGTCATCTCCTTTTTGGGATGTCGCATATCCTCGACCAGTGCTTGGTCTTCCCAACCCAACATATAGTCAAGGTAAAGTTAGTAGAGTGTACTCTGATTTGTAATCGCATCTTGAACCTGCAGGTACTGTACTCTATAAGGCCTATAAGCTCTATACTGTCGATCACGCGGCTTTATACTCTCGATATGTACGAAGTGCGAGGAGAGAGTTTACAGCGCCATCTAACAATACAGTTGGATGACATTAAAAATATATTTATTTGAATCAAAATATGATTTCTTTAGTGGAAGTAAACCTATTTTAAAGCCAAAACAAAAATATTACTTTGAAGGAAATAAATATCTTCTTGTGTACAAATATATTTATTTTAATCAAAATATAATTTCTTTGGCGGAAGTAAACCTATTTTTAAGCCAAGGACAAAATATTACTTTAAGCGAAATAAATCTCTCCTTATATACAAATTTATATGTTAGAATCAAAATTATATTTCATTGGTGTAAAGAAACGTTTTTTTTTAAATCAAAACTAAAATATCACTTTAAAGGAAAGTAATTTTTGTTTGTATCCATATATATTTATTCCACTTAAATAAATATTTCAAATAAATTAATCTCTGCAAGCAAATAAACTAGAGTATTCAATGAAGTAAATATTGTTGGCGTCAAAGAAATATGTTTTGACCCAAAAGAATAAATTCAAACAAATACATTTCTTTGAAACAAGAAATCTTTTCTCTCTGTGTAGCCTTGACTATATGTAGGTCTGGGAAAACCAATCAATGGTCGAGGATGTGCAACATCCCATAAGGCGGTGGGAACACGAGGAGATTTTCCTCTATACTGTACCCTCCGAAAAGTTCTAGTCAATAATAGGATCACATTAATTCCTTCAACAAACTAATAATTTCGTTAATTTAAAAATATATTATTCTTTCACTGAACACAATCATAATTATTTGAACTAAATAAATCTCGTATGATACGCAAATAGTAAATTTTAACTGAAAACGTAAGTTGTTTGACACATTTTTATCAGCAAAGAAATATTTCTTTGCCTCTATTGAAATGCAAGATTTGCTTGAGGCAAACCACATTTATGAATTAAACAAATTTTTTATCTCTGTACTGCTGGTTTAACTGTGGTTTAACATTCCGTTTTGCTGTGGTTTAACTATACAGGTTAAACTTTCCAAAAAACTTTTTTTGAAAAACAAATACTGATTTTGTTTAGTTTTCTGTGCTTCATGTTGTCGTCACATCTGCTGTCAGGGCTGCTGAGTCAGGGCGAAAGTATGAAATAAAGTCTTTATATGCACCACGAGAATGGTTCATACATAAGAAATAGAACTGGAAAAGCATTTGAAAAATATGATCGTGGGATAAGTAGTAAGATTCTTCTTAAGACGGAAAGAATCGTAGCGCTTAGATAATAAATAACAGGTGTTGTTGTTATTTGAAAGTAGTGAGTTTCGTTTGAATTCTCAAGACTAAAACGACAATAGTTTAGTTTGATTTCGCTTGGGTGAGTTCTTGCCTATATACAGTCCTCCTAACCTGTCATCTGACCGTTTGTGATTTCTTTTTCAGTCTTGAGTCTTGATGATAATTAAGAATTCGGTTAAAACTGCCAACCATTGCGAAGAAGAAACTATTTTTAAATAGCAACAACACCTGTTATTTATTATTTAACTGGTACCAAACTTCAGTTCTCTTTAGTAAGTAACGTTAAATCAAGAATGGTATCAGATGAAACTAGGTTGGGTTCGAAAGAGCTATCCTATGATATCTAACACAACCTACTTCCACAAGTTTCTCAAGTTGATGCCAATATCACCATCTTATTGTTCTCTTCTATTCTTCAACCACTCAAGTTAATAGTAAAAAGTTTCAGATAAAGTTAATTGGTTTAAAAGCACGCATTTCTCAAATTGGAACTAATAACACCAACGCTGATAACGCTTTCATTGTTTGTTTCAACTTTCACATAAAATATTGTATTTGGCCTCAAGCAAATTATGATATTAGTCCATAAATAATGAAATGAACCACGGATTATCGAAAGTCCTCATTTTGAATATCCCGCCAAAATTGAAAATCATTGATTTCGTCTACCTCCCCCCCACTTCCCCTTAGATCAAAGCGAGACCCCGCTGCACTCCCAAAATTTTGTTCACTTTCCCTATCACTTACTTAGTTTCACTTTCGTAGCGTTCCGCGCGGTAAGGGTCAATCCACCCTCGGAGCGTTCGTTCCCCTACGGTTACCCCTACGGAGGGGAAGTATTTCGGCGCGTCGATTGGTCGCGAGGAGCGGCGGCCATCATGAACGGGGCGCGGCGATCTGTTTGAGGGGTAACTCACCCCTGTTTGCGTTCTAACCGGCGAGATGTTTTTTCCTACCCGAACTAGGTGCACTAACTCACTAATTTATTTTTTCACAGTTGATGTAGGCCTGTACATATTTGTTCGATACGGTTAATGTTTAATGTCGGCTGTTCTGGACAGTTTTCTCAGTAGGGTGTCTAATTTTGGGATGGGTGGTTTGTGCGTTAGATGGAGACTAGGTATTGATTGTATATGCTCCCCTATTGAAGCTAAGAATAAGACGAGCCTGCCACGAAATACTAGTGGCATAATAAATAACAATTGGGTATATACTAGATTTTTTGAAAAACCGTCTGTGGTAAAACAGGTTCGAACTCCAAAATTGCAAATAAACAGTTCAAACAGTTCATTTTTTGCAACATCAATAATAATTAACCACTTAACCAGTACAAATTGTTTTTACAAAAGTTCTTTCGCTTTTTATTCGGTGTCTCTAATACTGAAATTTTCAAATTCAGTGTTTTTTAACTATAATTTATTCATGTTCTTCCAATGACGTATTAATTCATCTTTTGTAATTTGTCCATGAGTATATACTTACGATTTGTTCCATACTTACGTAATGTTTTATTTTGAAATTGCTGGTTTGTAGTGATACTGGTACAACTAAAAAGGTAGAAAAACTTTACAACTGAAACATTTGTAAAATATGAACAAAATTGACAGCTGCCTGTGAAATTATTGTTCTGTATCAGAACATCATTTGTGGGAATATTGTAGTTTTGAGCTCAGAGCAAAGTAAGACATGTGTGACATATATTGAATATTCATTGCAATCTGTTTCCACTTTCCATAGTAGAAATTTAATAATGTGCATAATATTGTGGACTCTAGCTCTTTTTTTATTTAAAAGCCTGTTTTAATAAAAGCCCCAAACCCGCCTTCTAAACAAACAAAAAAACGATTAACCCTATAGTATATAGCATTACATTGATATGTGATATTTTACCTGCTATATACAGGACGGGTGACACATTTCTAAGGCTAAAAATTATTACAAAATTGGGGTTTGTTATAAAAATAATCGAGGTGGATCGATTCACATCGATTATTTTTTATAACAAACCCCAATTTTGTATTAATTTTTATAGATTGACATAGAAAGATTTCGCAGTTATTTACAACTAGTAAGTTTGCCCAGTCATAGGATATCACTCCGGAAAATTTGCAACCCTGGCTGGATTTTTGTACACACACAACGAAACGTTGTCTCTATTGAAAGCAACCTTTGTTAATCCAAAACAACGGTAGCTTTATATATACGCAAGAATATACCTATATCGTTCATTGAAAAAACAATTTTAACTGGATAGAATACTTTTTTGACCTCAGAATGTGTTCTTTTAAATTAAAAGGTTGGGTAGTTAGATTAAGCAGCTCACATTCTTAGATAATATTTTACATGGAATACAGTTAGCGCATACATAGAAGAATATTGTTTTTTTCTTACTAGAGAAGACACCCTGTGTCCTTCTTAGTCTCTTTCCATCAATATTAGAGCTGTTGGACATTTCTTCGTCAGGTGCGTTAACTGCATAATAGCACGATCACTGATGCTGCGTAGACATGTATGCGGTTATATACCCTCTAGGAGACATCGCTTACGACGAGAAACTAAAGCGCCATCTATCGGCATCCGTCACATTATTCTCAAAACAACGACTTTCTTAAATCAAAACAATCGTTTTCTTAAACCTAATATTTTGGTTGTTTTATATTAAAGAAATATTGTTATTACAAGAATGTGATGTTTTAAAACAAACAAATTATGTTAAGAATGCATTTTTTTTATTATTAGACAACGAATTTCTCTGTATGACACCTTTGGTTGGGTACTACAAAAAATCTGTAAATAATTCCCTTTGATATCGTGTCTGCGATGCGAGTTTCTATTGATAAGACGTGATGAAGCGCCATTAGCGAAACACTAAATCTTTTAATCATCAACAATAGATGCCTCTACATGGGTTCAGTACGAATTGGCGTTTTCAAGTTATAGGTCCGGAAAAATGTCAAAACCACGTAAGAAAGTTGTCTGTGTTTGTATGTGTGTGTAGGTGTGTGTGTGCGTGTATGCGTGTGTGTCTGTATGTACCCGTTTTATGTGGCGACGATTCCAAAGCACTACTAAAGATATCGGGCCGAAACTTCATATATAGAAGTTCCATGAGTAAACTAAGAAAAGATTTTTGTTCTAAAGGACCCAAAGGAACTGGAGGTTTACTCTTATCATTTTTCAGCGATTTTGCAAATAAGCCGTCATTTCTGAAATTTCGTCAAAATAGTTAAATAATAAATTAAAGTAGAGGAAATTTTGTATAATTTATCTCTATGACATTTTTTGATAAATTTTATAGTTTAGCTTAGAGCAAACTTTAACTTCGAACGTCATGCATACTCGCATAGTTGACTCTGTTGGTCGCTCTGCGAATTATGTAATTATATAAAATAAACAGTTTAGTGAAGCGTTAGCAGTTTTTATTTGAACCAGCGCTAACTCGACTACACACATTGAGTATCATTGCGATCGGTCGTATCTGCATTACAACTAGTTTGCCAGGATTTAACAGATATTTGGATTCTATTGAGAGTATTGTCAGATCATCAGCGTTTGCAACTGCTGTATAGCATGACAAAGTCGTGGCCACATCAGAATTTTTCTTCTAAAGAATATATATCGTAAACGACCAACTTTTGACTACATATGTGTTGTTTTTTTTTATCATAAAATATGATGCTCTTTTAAATTCCCTTGCAAATTTTCGGGACTCGGAAGGTAATACCTTGTATACAATGTGTGCCGTGTTTCTCTTATCTGTAGGTGACACTGTTCCGCTGTATTCGGTAATAACGGTTAGTTATACAAAAATAATGTATGTCAATTATTGTGGATGATTATAATATCTAGCATTTTATCCCAACTTTCACTTTCGCCCGACCATAGGAAGGAATATATTCACAAAAAACAACGATTTGTAAGTTGCAAGATAGGCAAAATGATTAATGTGGCATTACCTTGCTTCCTACTGGTCTGACGACAATGAACGTTAGATTGACATTGATAGATCTTTCAATTTTCTACAATTAAGGTTCCGTTTTTACCCGTTTTTACCTTCTACGACTGAAAACCGTCAACAACAAGTAGCAACGAACACATTATACATATTATACAAGAAAACGCAAACGACGTCTTTAAATCGTACAGGGCCATTTTAAGTGGCATCATATTTTAAGAAAAAAAAACTAATTAACAAAAATAACTAATCAAAAGTTGTCGGTTTTCGGTGTTTTAAATAAATACCTACCTTATTTTTTATGGGATTTTGCGACAGCTAGTATACTTTGTTGTACGCTATTTGATACATAATTACAAGAGTTTTGTGGCATGTCTGTTAGATAACAAGGTGGGTTCATACCACAAGGAACTTCTTAACCTTCTGGTGCTCTGTCATGCTTTAAATGCCTTGGGTAATGGAAAGTTTTACCCAGCACATAAATACGTTGTTTCTTGTACTTGCCTTTGACGTTCTTCTATACCTACAACTTGAAAACGCCAACTTGCACTGAAACTTTGTACAGATATTTTTTGAAGATATTCAAAAGATTTTGAGAGTTGCTAATGTCGGTTATTGACGTCTGATCAACAGAAAGCAAGATAACATTGTTAAATAAGTTAAATCGGCCATGTTTGACCGCGAATAACACGCAACGCAAACACTTATCAATGGTGACGTTTTACACATTATTTGTAATACCCAACCAAAAGTGTATACAAATACCCCGCTGGGTTGCAAATTTTCCGAAGTTTGCCACTTTGTTCGCCTAATATGACTGGGCTATAGTAGTTAACCAAGAAAGTAATATACAAATTTTAAAATATGTGTATGATTATCTTGAAATCTATATGGAAACAGAGTTTGTTTGCTCAGAATCATGCTGCCAAATCAACTTCAAATAAAATTGGAATTAAGCGGCATTTTGGTATACATACAGCTTCATTGTGAAGTTTTAAAGAATATTGAAGCGGCGCCAATCAATATCACCCCTTAAAAACTCTTATATCGGACAAAAGGAGGAAATACAAATGCAGATATCTCGAAAACGTCATTTTTTAACAATGGTTACTGCGAACTTAGAGTTGGTACTAATTAGAAAAATTTGTTAAAAAGGTTGGTAATAGTCATTTATGTACCAAGGGCATTACACGGATGTTTATGCCCCAAGGGTGACCCAAGTAATGCCCGAGGTGCATACAAAATTTTATGTCCTACAATAGTTTTGTTCCTCCGTTTGAATAATATTAATAAATATTTTGACGTTATCAAGTGACATGCGTATCTACTAGGGTGGAGTGAATTTTTTTTTTCACCTTATGATAATCTAATAGTGCGCAAAGGGTGCCTTTAGGGATCAAATTAATTCATGTAAAATATTATTTGGATTGATTCAGAGTAACTGCCTCCGCCAGGTCAGTCAACTTTTAAAAAAAGATGATTTTCGACCCAGGTTTGACGCTATGTAAATATGCTATTATTAAATAAATTGTAACATTTTGTTTTATTTTTTGATTTAAAATATAGTCTATTTTCATTATAAATCAAAAAAACCCCAGTTTTTACGTCAACTTACTTCAAATCATGGTCAGGATGGCGCGCCCGGGAAGTAATTTTGGCGCACGCGCGGGAGGTAATTTGTCGCGCACTTGTCGTGTCACTGTCAATGTGAAAGGTCGCGCTGTTATCTATTTCACAATATTTCTTGGTTGTTTGAAGCATGGAGAGAACTCGTAGTGCATTCAAGTGTCCCCTTTTTGGTGATATCCGAGATATTAAAGAGAACACTTTACCTACGTATGAAGATGTGATGAAGTACTACGAGTGGACGAGACATCAACGAAAATTGCAACTAGAAACTGCGAAAGAGCCAATATTTTCACAAATAGCAGATATAGTGGCACCTAGAGTTGAAAATATCTGGCAAACTGCGTCTATTCCGACCGTGACTAGAACACGAGTTATACAAATGTTAAAAGCCTACCACTTAAAATGTAAAAATTTACTCAAGTCTATTAAGAAGCTCTCTTCAGAAAAATTTGATAATGTTCGAGAAAATAGTAAGCGGATGTTTGATATTTCAGCATGCAAGTGCAAGGAACTCACGAATTGCACCTGCCCGACCGATAAAAAGGTTCCCAAACGAGAACATGCATTTTTGATTGATCAGCGAACTTCTCGCAAAATGATAATAGGCGGAGTTGACGTTACTACTACGAAGAAGCTACAAAAGACCCTAAGGCTACGTTTAGGTCGACGGAAACCGCGCGGATACCGGTGCGGTTCCTTTGTCGGCGCCCGGCAGCATTTAGGCAGAATCTACCATTGATTAGCAATAGACTATAAATTAAGGTTGCTCATTGGTTGTTGCTAATCGCGGGTACGTTTTGTACAAACGTTGCTAATCGCGGGTAGATTTTGTCGCCGCGGTAATAGATCATGTACTGTTGCCAATAGGGGGTATGATTTGCCTTGCCATTGCTAATGAGCGATATGTTTTGTCTACATACGTATTGCATCATCTTGTTTTGTGAGTTGTGCATAAGCGCATTTCTATATTATTTTTCGGGCGGCGTGGTCAGTGCCCTTTAATTATTATTATACGTGACACAAAATTGAAATTTCCCAAAAATTTTTGATATGAAGTGATAAATCAATCTGAACACAAATATCACAAATATCAGTGTTATGAGCTGATATTACTTCTAGTGAAAAATGTATTGAGTGGATAGCAGAATTTTCTGCCGAAACTAATACTTCGTGGGTGTTGCGCAGCTCCAAGACATTACCAAAGAAGATAGTATGCAGGTAAGTAGGTATATTATTTTGTGTGTCGACACATCGTTCCCCAATCCAACGACTCGCAGTGGATTCGTGACGGAAAATTTGCAATTAAATTCGTGCGAATAAATAATTTATATTTCACCCTGAATGTTGTTTAATAAATTTCATTTTGCCAAGCATAAAATTATAATATAAGGATGCACCTTTCAGGAGATTTTTTTTTGTAGATTGGTTGAAAATTTTTATTTTTATTCGTGTTTAAAATTAGACGTTCAATTTTCATATATCCTAAAATTCTGAAAATATTAATAATTTTTAGTTTTACTAAACTAATTTCTACACTTAACATTTGACAATGAACTGACAAACATTGGTTTGGTTGGCGGAGATTCTGATGAACTCAGTATTTGGTATTCCTATAATGTAGACATTTTAAATTTCAGAAGGCAGTACGTCTGCTACCATACGTCTTTTAATAAATCAAGATCCACTCAAAGATCATCAAAAAACCTAAACTGTAGGTGTCAATTTCTATTCTTGTAAAAGTACAGACAAAATGGGTATAGTAATTAACAATTAAAGGTAAATAATATACCTACTCGGGAATAAGTGTATAGGTATTTATAAAGCTATACGTAAATACGACAATTTTAGGACTTACCAGCTATAATAACTATTAACAACATTCTTACTCATGCACTGAGCAATGCAGAGGCACTTGGTTATTTACCTCCTCCTACTAACGAGCTTAGAAATGTTTTCAAAAAATACTTTAATGATGGCATAGGTGTTACGGAAGCTTGTAATTTTCACAGTAATAAATTAGAGCTGGAAATGGACGAAGGTGATATCGCAAGTGCTTCTGTCAATCCAAAATACAGAACAGTAAAATATTGGTACACTGAATAGAGAAAAATTAATTTAGTCTCACGCACTGGTCTTGGGTCATTAGAGGTACCCACTTATTATGTATAGTTTCAGAAGTTTTCATCACCTGTATTTCTCCCATAAGCTACAGTACAACATGATGTGTATTAAAACCGAATATATTTTTATTACGGATGTCCAAAATGTTTGAAACATTATCCCAAAATTTGTATCGCTCTGTAGAGTTGTGCTGGGTATAAAAACAATATTTAGAAAGAATGGAAGAAAGAATTATTGTAAACTAGACTTTGTCGGATAGTATATTTTGTATATCCCTTTCCTAGCTCATCTAATAAAAAAGATATTCGGTTTTAATGTTTTATACAGACCATGTTTGCGTTGCGCTTATAGGGGAATAATGCAAGCGATGCAAAACGTTTGAATCTACGTGTATTATGCGGTATTTAGATGTATAACTAGAGCTACTTATTTTACATATTTTTTGTTTTAAAATTGGAAGAAAAGGTCCCCGAGTATGAAACTTTAGGTGTCTCCTTGCACATTAACGACGATCCATAGTGTGGTAATCATAACACCAATAATGAGAAGAGCTCACAATTAACCATGTACAAAAAAACATTATAGGCAAAATATACCGCTGATTAGCAATGACAAGGCAAATCCTACCTCCTATTGGCAACAGTACATACGCAAATTACCGCGGCGGCATAATCTACCCGCGATTAGCAACGTTCGTACAAAACGTACCAGCGATTAGCAACAACCAATGAGAGACCTTAATTTATGGCCTATTGCTAATCAATGGTAGATTCTGCCTAAATGCCGCCCGGCAGCGGTCGATGCCGACAAAGAAGATCCGCGCGGTTTCCGTCGACCTAAACATAGGCTAAAGAGGAAACTAGATCGTGAAAATCGGTACATCCTCAAAATTTAGTTCTACTTCAATTTATTCAGAAATAGACGTTTCTATGTTATCGTCGCCATCCGAGGAGAGTTATAGTACAGATGATTTCGCAACTACCACAAATGGAGTTTCTGACAAGAAGAAGAAAAAGTTCTCTTTATCTACCTTATCGAAGACGTGTGACAGATATGGAGTCTCAGACAGGGCAGCAGCAGCAATCGCTTCATCAGTTTTGTACGATATTGGATCTGATGTCGAGGTTATTGACAGACATAAATTACGACGCGAGAGATCGAAAAATCGTCAGAAATTAATAAAGGACGACACTAATACGGAGCTTTCTGCTTTATATTTTGATTAGGGACCTTAAAAGCCAAATTGGAATCCCGTAAGAATATGCCAAAATTCGAGACGAAGAGATGTTTTAAGGCGAATTGAGGATTTGTTTTTTTAAAACATATGACTGAATTTTGTTTCACTTTTTTATTAAATTACATTATAAGTATACTAATTATATTATTGAGTATCATTTATAATCTCCAGTTAACTCTTATTTATTATTTATCTTAGCCCAAACATAGTAAAATTTTTCAGTAAAACATTAAACTTTGAGGCCCCAGCGGAGGCAGAAGATGTTATTCGATTGAGCTGAAAAAAAAAACGTAATTTGACTTTAAACATAAGGCACTAATCCCGCGCTATTAGAATTTAAAATATGAAAAAAAAATTTTTTTCATACAACCGCGCTCCACCCTAGTATCTACTGAGTTGAATAACAATACAAACAATTCGGACTTGAGTGACAATACAGACAACTTATTGTCAAACTTATAAGCATAATCGCCAATAATTGACATTGCCGAGTGACAGTACAGACAATTAACTGTCAAACATATAACCTTGATCGCCAATAATTGATATTGATGACTTAAAATTTACAATTTGAATGACAAATATTTGATATATTTGACATACAACCATGACAACCCTTAATGCCCGCGGAGGCGTTAAGATGCAGTTTTTGCCCCGTTATCTAAAATGTAAACTGTCACTTTATGATTATGTAGAACATAAAATAGTATATTATTTGACGAGCACATAATTAAGGATATAAATCGCGAGCATGAAGTTTACACGCGACCCGTAGGCGAGCGTGTATTCATGCGAGCGATTTATTTCCGTTATGTGCGAGTCAAATACGACGTTTTATCTACGACTCATAAATTCCATTTTATATCACATATTTTAATTGTATTTGTCAATGATGGTGAGGCGAACTGTCACATAACTGTCATCCACGTCGGTTTTGACAGACTTTGATACTAGCGTTGTTTAATGATGACAGTTCGTTCAAATAATGAGATCATTATTTGAACGAACTGTCATTATTAGGTATACAACGCTAGTGTCATTATAATCATTGGCGCGTATAATGATGGGGATTATATAGTCATAGATACGTATGCAATAAACTTATATGTGAGTCGTAGATACTTATTTATCTATGACTCACATATAATAAGTTCATAGCATACGTATCTATGACTATATAATTCCCATCATTATACGCGCCAATGATTATAATGACACTAGCGTTAAATAATAATGACAGTTCGTTCAAATAATGACCTCATTATTTGAACGTACTGTCATCATTAAATAACGCTAGTGTCAAAGTCTGTCAAAACCAACGTGGATGACAGTTATGTGACAGTTCGCCTCGCCATCATTGACAAATACATTTAAAATATTTGATAGAAAATGGAAGTTATGAGTCGTAGATAAAACGTCGTATTTAACTCGCACATAACGGATATAAATCGCTCGCATGATTACACGCTCGCCTACGGCTCGCGTGTAAACTTCATGCTCGCGATTTATATCCATAATTATGTGCTCGTCAAATAATATAGTATTATTTATTTTAAGTTATTTTAGCGTACATACTTAGAGAATACTGTCTTGAAAGTGCCTTGATTTTTCCAGTTTGAGACTTTCTTTTTTTTAATTGTAACATGATAAAATTTTTAGGTTGGCTCACAGGAAAGCTTGGGCTTGGGCTTTGAATATAAGCTATGAATATAAGATATAGGTCATGTGAGCACTCCGAAAGGTGGTGTTGTTAGAGTTTTTAATAGGACGACTGGCAATGGGATTTTTCTTCTAACCTTAGAATTCTGTTACGTTATTATTTATGTTTTGAAAGGTATAAAGAAGGTTTGCTATTTGATGTATTTTGAGAATGTGACGTAAAGAACTTACTGAACCATTTCTCAGGTTATCTCCTAATTTTTCGCTTTATGACTTCAAGGCTCTGGTTATAATTTGAGCTTATTTAAAAAAATCTACAACGTCACCTTATTATTTAAAAAACCATTTAAGTAATATCTAATTAATCGGGACATTCAAAAGTTAACGCAAAAAGCAATAGAAATTATTTGCAACCTATGTTGAGATTATTGTACGCCCATGAATATTGCCATATCAATGGTGAAAATCAATCGTAAAATCCTTATTCTTATAAAATTTCTTTAACTCTGGCACCTGCCCAACCAATGGATACTCCACTGTCCATTAACTTCTGCTAAAAGCACCAACTAGGTCCATAATTACGACCCACTGTTTCCCACTGTTTCCAAATATACATACCGACACGCGCATCCTATATACAGGAACCGCTGCCAAGGAGGAACCATCAATATTGTCTTCTACGTCTTTTAACGAATTAATTACCGTAATTACACGTGCCGAATCGTTTCTAATTGCTGTATCATGTGCGTGGCAATGCCCCACAGGTATAGCATAGCTTACATCCGAATATCCGAAAAAAGGCAACTCTCGTGCATAATGATGAGCATTAACAAGGTTATATGAGCGTAGAACGTGATCTCTAGTGGTATAGGTACTATATATACCCCAGAATAGCCGATTTTTGGACAGCTGGCAGCACACTGATTGGTGCAAACCGTATCCCTCGATGGTTATCGCATTATCGAGTTATCGTTTTTATTCGTTACGTATATACCTTATATGGGACGATTGCAAGGTGTGTATCGTATCAAATAATGTACGGTTACGAGGCAAAAATGAGATTCACTTATCGGTCGGAAAGGAGAAATTTGCATGTTTAATCCATCGAAATTGGTTATGGGTGCAAATTTGCACGGAATTAGTGCCGTTTAATGGTCTTTAGTGGTATAATAACAATATATCCACATTGGATGTGGCTATTATTTTAGTTTATGTATTATATATTTTAGCAGTCGAGCATCTTTTGATTGTCGATAAACGTCTTCTCATAGTGGGTCTTAAATTTATGTTTGGCTAACCAACTTTAGTTTTCTAGAAATCACTGCGCAGTAAAATTGCAATCAAAAGATATAAATAATGCTGTTTATGTCTAGTCAATTTCCAGTTTTCCAGGCATTTTGTTTTTATGGTATTCTTAATAGGATAATTTAATTTTCGCAATACACAATTTATATACTGATTACTGGATATACTATTCCCTCAGATTCATGTCCCAGGACACAACTTTTCATGTCCCAGAACAAGACGAAAATTTTTTGCACTGCCGAATAATGGCATCCTACTTCCTCTCGCAATAAAATCTTTGTAACTGACTTTGCAAATGGAGATTTGCGAGTGTTGGATGATAGTGATGGCGATGTCACAGAAAGACTGCTCAAGAGAGTGCCTGCCGTGCTTCTACAGAAAGGATAAACGACAAGAACATTCTAAATCAAATAAACACCTGAATAGTGGTAGAGGTAGGGGGTAAGATGAAACTCATATTAGGGATGGATATAACCTCCGAAATGCTCAGTACCGTTTCTACCGTGTTGCTTCAAAAATGGTTTAAACAAACGTTATTTCCTCCCCATCAAGTTCATCCTATGCTCTGCAGGTAGCTTGAACTTGGGTTTAATGAACTTCCTAATAACTTTTCATCATAAAACGTTCATTTGAATTAATTGAAAACATATTTATGTAGAATTTACCAAAGCCCATAACCTTAGTCAAAACTGCGAAACTTGAGGTACTAAGAATAAACAGAAGATATTGTCCGATCAGAGCTAAATACAAGTGAAAGGTGGCATTCTTGGTCGATTTTTTCGTGGACGGCCATTTTGATCCGAAAAAAGTTGGAATAACGGCCACTCTAGTGGACGAGCAGAGTCGCATGCAACATATTGTCTGTAGTGCTTGTTGCTGATCATGCCGCATGCGACTGGACAACTGAAAAATTGTCTATTGTTGCCAAATTTCTACCGATGGCAATGGACGACATTTGTTTTCCTTACAGGCATTAAAGTTGATTTTTTTTATTTTTTATGTGCTGTTCAATTTTGTTTTTCTCTGATGTGGTTGTAGATTTTAGCCAAAGTTATTACTTCGTCCAAAGAGTGCTTTGGAAATGGAAACAACTTATTTTGAATGAAGAAATAAATATTGTCACATTTTGCATGGATTTTGACAATGTGCATAATACTCATAACATAACCAGTCGCAAGGGTTAGTTTTGGTAGCCTCGGCCAAAGCGTACTGTGCAAGACAAATCGGATACACTAAAGAGGATAATCGGACTATCTTACCTTCTGTAACCCACTATAAAACATGCAACAACAAGTAGAGTCTATTGTATTTAACTCTAAGATAATAATTGTCACCAAAATACAAAATAAACTGTATAACCCGTCTTAATTCCTACGAGAAAACTGCCGTTCCGCTACAGCCCCAAATACTCTTCACAAGAGCTATTTCAGATTATTGAAATACACAAAGACAATACCTACGCAAAACTAATTTTATTTCAAAGCATTAAATGTTTTACAGCCTACCAGGTGAACAAATTTATTATCATTATTAGTTTTTTTTAAATACTATTAGACTATTAGACATTATTAGGCATTATACTATTATTATTTCCATACTCAACGCCAAGATCTTCTACTCTGTGGCCAGTTTTTCAAATTTAATTTTAATTTAAAGTCTTTTGAATTATTTAAACATAGAGTTACAGGGAGGAGACACAGTGACAGAGGACATATGGCTGCATTGCTACAACGGTAAGCTATGTAAATTCATTTAAAGCTAAACTGGTCTGCATTTTTAAGATTTTAAGAAAATGATAAACCACTCATTTGAGACATGAGAGTCAGTTTGACTTTATTTGGCATCAACCGAGGTGCAAATGCTTCAAGAGCAATTTGGAAAGAGAATTCAGCAGTTCCCTAAAATATTGCCAATGGTTTTACCTATTCTATCAATTCTTTTACCTTCCACATTAACACGTCAAAAATACTTATCATGTCATCTATATTTTTTAATGGCAACGCCATTTTTTGAACTGATTTCAATAGATTTTTTTATTGTCTTAAATGGTGGCGAAAATTTGTTATTGCCTCTTGAAAATTGTAATGTATTGATAACTCTGGATTATCGGACTGGAATATACCTAAATGCGTTGTGGATAGAATTATATACCCTGAACACGAATTCAGATGCCAGTTGAATCTTACATCGTAGAAACTTTAATATGATCTCTCATAGCAAACGATCAACTTTGTTCTTTCACCTGAAATACTGAAAGTTCGTTCACAAGTCTTTATGAAACATATATTAGGTACAGCGAGGTATTTAGGAGGTATTTTTAAACAACGAAACAATAGAATCAGAAGAACTTGACCACAAATTTTGGATCTTCTAAACGACATCGTGCTAAAATCCTAGAGACCAGATAAAAATAATAATTTTTAATCATATCAGCATACTTGATTTTTAAGCAAGAAATAAATTGTTTTGTCTGTTCAACATAGCTGTGAAAATTATTGTTTTCGGCCATGAATATCAGGAAATCGAAATACAGATCTCGACTCACAAATGTCGCATTATCTTAAAATTTTTAGATATTGTTATTTTAGAAGTGTCAATACTTATTTCATCCAGGATATAAACAATAATTTATATAACAAATTAGTTAAAATTGCACGTTTACAATTAAAAGTTTTTATATGATGTGCAATAGGGTGGTTTAAAAATGCATTGCCAAAATTTTTGTAATGATAGAAAGCAACGATCCCCCCAAATCGTTTCCAAATCCAAAAGAAAAGCGGACACGTATTTTTCTTTCTTCGTGCCTATTGATGCATAAAATTTACCTAAGAAAATGCAAGTGAAAAAGACATTTTTTGGTATTTTTCGAATAATTATTCGGGGTTTGGGAAAAATTAAGATTAAAATTATACGACTTGTAGAGGACTTTCCAATGAACAATTTGAGGTATACCTAACATATGGCTTTGAATTTTCTGAAGAATCTACGTTTCATTTAAGGGTAGTTTTCAGGGCACTGTGGGGGTGGGTTTGGGACATCAAATCCATATGTATGATAGGTCAAATTCTTCTTTTAGTCTTAAGTTTTCCCAAACCCCGAACAATTATTAGAAAAATACCAAAAAATGTCTTTTTCACATTCTTATGTAAATGTGAGACATCGACAGGCACCATTAAGAATAATAATTTCCAACAATAAGTGTCCACTTTTTTGGATCTGGAAACGATTTGGGTCCCTCGTTGCTTTCTAAATAAAAATAGCCCTATTTGAACCACCCTAATGTGCAAGTATTATTTGGTAGTATTAATTATAAATGTCCAATTATACATTATTTTGCTGTGAAAAATAAGTTGGTTAATGTATAGTTTGTTATAGGTAGATAGTATATCCATACAAACTGAATTTAAAGTTGAATTAAATGAACTTTAATTTTGGTTTTATTCTTGTACACATTTTACCTATTTCAAACAGAATACTGGCGGCGTCGCTGCTTTGGAACCTTTTAAATAATGATTGACCTTAGCGTACACCCCTCCTTTTCTATCCATTAATCATTCGCAAATCCTAATTTACGTCATTCGAGAAAAACCAACCCCCAATTCGCCTTTGTTGTGCAGGGCACGCGAAACTATCAATGAATGTGAAATTGAAATTATCTGCATCACAATGGTCGGACCGCCATTGCAAATTTACGAACACGCACACACGCACACGAACACATAATATACAGTATGTACTGCAGGACCGCTTGTCCGACAGTACGAAAAAAAAAATTGAAACGACAAAAACCGGTTCAATACCGGCGCGCAACTGTATGCCAACAGGTATTGCACCCCATCCATACCTATATACGTACGAACCATTCTTTCGCCATTGCCCTATAATACGAGCGGGGCAGCGTGTACAAAGTCCCCTTCTCTGGTTACTTTACATACATGACACATAAGTATGGCTATTTACACTTATGAAAACGTGCGGTGTCCAGGACACCGCGATTATTACATCGCACACACATGCAGATGTACATTGATGGTGGTTGACGATGGTGGAATTGAGAGGGCCCCGTATACAGATTTCTATGCGTGTCCGACATGCGTTTGGAGTTTGTGTGTACATACACGAAGTATGAATACGCGCCGTAAAAGTGTCAAGTATGCACGAGACTAACGGATATGGAATAATAAAGGATGATTGTCTGGACATCCTTAAAGTATAGGGTGTTTCGTAATTATTGTGAAATATGCAAGATTTTATGCTATCATACGTATTCTAGGTACCTACACATTACACAATATTTTAACACACTACCAGCGCCTCCGCCAATTACCAGTCCATAAGCAGCTCTTTAACTTTGCGAGAAAAACCGGCAGATAAAGATTCTATATTCCAAACCTGATCGCAGATTGTCAAAATTGAACGTGGCTGATCTAATATGACAACTAAGCATTGCCATATTGGATATTGAATTCATATTAAATTCACACGAAACTTGTCGCTCTTAAAATCTGAGCTAACTGAATCTAAAACTACGGTCAGTTTAACGACAATCCAAACAGCCAATAAAGTATAGCCGCTAAAAATTTACAAAAAATGACTGATTTAAATATAACTTAATTCATGTGACATATGAACAGTCCTGATTTGGGTCAGTTTTGCAAAATTCAAGTTAGCGTCAAACAATATAAAAGACCCAGATACGCATAAAACTTATTTCCTGTGGCAATGAAGAATGTTTATACTTAATTCTAAATATATAAAATTTACCCAGACCAATATGGCGGTCATAATTTAAATGACTTCAATTCGCAAGAAACTTATTTCTTGTGACATTTTAAGAGCTTCCTGATTCTAAATGACAGATTTTTAAGTGGCTGACCAGATATTTTTTTTTTTTTTTTTTTTATTTTGTGCAAACACAGAGTGTTTGTGGCATAACACCTAGTCAATGACTAACAAGTTATTTTCATTTAACCTAAACTGATAAAATAATGAGTATTTTTACAATTTTGCCCATTGGCCCAAGTTGTTTTAGTCTGACAGTTTTTACCACTCAAGTAGACGGCGGTTGTTTTCACTTACACTTGTTTTCACTTTTCACATACTGTGAATACACTACGGGTGCTCTGCTTTTAATCACTCCCGCACTAGTTCGAATGGTTTAGTTCTTTTCAGCCGACGCACTAGCGCACTGTTGTCTAGCAGCTGGATGGCTTCAAAGTTGTCGTGGTGGAGTAGACGATCCTCGTGCTTCTTAGCAAATTTTGATATTTCGCTAGTTACCATCTCCATGCAAAGGTCCCGATGAAGACTGGTGTTTTTGATGTACCATGGTGCACCAACAATGGCCCTTAGAACTTTATTTTGGAACCTCTGAATGAGGTTGATATTGGACTGCTTAGTGCATCCCCATAACTGTATTCCATACACCCATACTGGCTTTAATAATTGCTTGTATAGTAGGAGCTTATTTTGCACTGACAGGGCTGACCTCCGTCCCATTAGCCAATACATTTTGCGGAATTTTAAGTCGAGTTCGTTCCGCTTTTTCTTGACATGTACTTTCCATCTAAGCTTGGCATCCAGTGTCATGCCAAGGTATTTCGCTGTATCCGCGTATGGAATATCGTTCCCATTAATGGTTACTGGAATATAGTTAACTCTCTTATTGGTGTAGTTTACATGCGTGGATTTTCCTTCATTTAGTTTGATGCGCCATTTCTTTGTCCAAAGGTTGATTTTGTTTGCAGCTATCTGTAATTTTTCAGTTGCTTCTTCGACACTGTCACTAATCGCCAAAATAGCCGTGTCGTCTGCAAATGTTGCCACTGTGGTTTCTCCCGGAACAGGAATATCATAAGTATACAGTAGGTACAAAAGTGGTCCCAATACACTTCCTTGTGGTACTCCGGCATTGATATTGCGTAGCGAGGAGTATTCGTCATCCTGTTTCACCCTGAAGTGGCGATCTTTCAGATATGATTTTAACAGTTCTGTATATTCACTAGGAAGCTGCTGTTCCAGTTTCTCGAATAGTCCATCATGCCACACCTTATCGAAAGCCTGAGCCACGTCTAAAAATATTGCTGAGCAAATTTTCTTTTCTTCAAGAGCCTTTTCTATAACATCGGTAATTCGGTGTACCTGATCGATTGTTGAATGTCGAGCTCGAAAGCCGAATTGATGTGATGGAATAGTTTGATTTTTCTCAAGAATTGGGTATATTCTCTTGATAAGTAATTTTTCAAACAGTTTTGAAATGGTTGGTAACAGAGATATAGGTCTGTAGGAGGCTACATCATTTGGCGGTTTACCGGGTTTGGGTATCATGATGACCTCAGCGACTTTCCAGAATGAGGGCACATATCTTAACCTAAGTGCAGCGTTGAACAAATTTAACATCTTTATCACGGCTTTTCTCGGTAGCTGCTTCAGCAGGGCTCCTGATATCAGGTCAAATCCCGGTGCTTTTTTCGAACTGAGGTTGGTTTTGATTTCGGTCATTAGTTCTTTTGGTGAAATATGGGGTATAGGGTTTGACTCCAGTGCTGTCCAGGTGTTAGACTCGGGAAGTTCAGGGGTATGAGTTTCATTCGGTGTAAATGTCTTTTCCAAGTGATCGGCAAAGATATCGGCCTTATCCTTGTTACTTCTGGCCCAAGATCGATCTTCCTTTCTTATCGGGGGAATTTGCATTATCGGTCGCTTTATGTTTTTGGTGGTTTTCCATAGAGAGTAGTCCGTAGCAGAGTCATTGCTTAGCCCCTCCAAATGCCGACCAATAGTTTGTTGTTTGATTTCTTCGGTAAGTTTGCGAAGTTTCCATACCATATTATTTAGTTCTGTCTTAACTATGGGGTCTCTTGTAGTTTGCCAGCGTTTGCGAACTTTTCTCTTTTTTGCTATCAATTCTCTGACTTCTAAAGGATAGATGTTGCTATTCTTGATATGGTAACTTATTTGGGGTGTAGCTAACCACGCAGCTTCCTGTATATCGCCGTGGAAACTCTGCACTGCGTCTTCCAATTCTTCGGGAGTTTTGAGTGAAACTGACAAGTTGATGTTCTGCTCTAGGCTTGTTTTGAATGCTTCCCAGTTTGTTGCTGTAGTTGTCAGAGTTGGTCTTCTTTCTTTTCTAATTACCGATTGACTTAGAGTTAAGATAATTGGTGTATGGTCAGAGTCAAGGTCTAGTTCCTCGGTGATATCAATGAAGCTAGATGACAGATTTTTAATTACAAAAAAGTCTATTAGATCTGGAATCTTGTTTCTGTCAGTAGGCCAATAAGTTGGCTTACCTGTTGAGTGGACCTCGCATCTGTAGCTTTGGATTGCATGTAGTAATTCTCTTCCCTTTGTTGTAGTTAGCCGTGAACCCCAATATGTATTCTTGGAATTAAAGTCTCCCCCAAGTATGAACTTCCCAGAGAAAGTCTGCAAAAGGTCCAGATACTGTGTTCTCTTAATGTTGTGCCTCGGAGGTGAATAAAGAGCTCCAATCGATATTATTCCACATTTTGTTTTGACTCTAACAGACGTAACTTGAAATTCTTCTTTTTCGATTTTCTCGTCCTCATAATGAGATATATTATTTTTAATTAATACTGCGCTTCCTCCTCTTGCACAATTGCTGGGGTGAATAGCGTGATAGATTGTGAAGTCTCGAAGTTTTAGGTAGGATTCTTTTGTGAAATGAGTTTCTGATATTAAGCAAATATCAATTTTATGTTCAGTTAAAAATGTGTGTAAGGTATTTCTATGTTGTAATAGCCCGTTAGCGTTCCAGGAAAGTATGCGGATACAATCAGCCATTTTTATGGAATTTTTCAAGCTTGTCGAGTCTGGCAACAATGGATTTAGTAACATTTTCTTGTTTATTCAGTTTTTCCAGTATTAATTGCAGTGTTTTGCTGATTTCTGGAAGATTGTTTACGGTTTGGTCCATTTTTACCTCAATGCTTTTTATTTCTACTGGCTTAGAACTAGAGGCCGACTTACCATTTACCATGTTGGCATAGGATTGTTCACCAGATACCTCTTTTGCCTTGATAACTTTTCTGTTTACATGCTTTGTTTTCTGCTGTTCCGGGGGAGAGATTTTCTTAAAATTGGCGTTTTTAATCTTTTGAAGTTCAATCGGAACTACACAACCCCTGTAGTTTGCAGGATGACCTTTACCGCAATTATAGCATTTTGCGGGTTCCTCTTTTGACTTTGTGCAGTTCTGGGTATCGTGCTCCCCAGCACATTTTACGCATCTGGGGTCTTTGTGGCAGTATCCACGAGTGTGACCCCACGCTTGGCAATTCTTACATTGTGGCAACAATTTAGGTTTTTTTAGTGGAGATATTTCGACTCTCATTCCCATTATATCAGTTATTCCAAAGATTTTGTTGATATCTTCGGTCTTGTCGAAAGACAGCATGAAGATCGGTAAAGGATCTTTTGTTTTTCGTTTTAAAATATTAGTTACATCTAAAATTTTATATTTTTTTCGCTTCAGATCTTCAATTATCTTTTCCTTACTGCAGGTTTTATGCAGTTTTTTTTACTACCACTTTAATTGGTCTATCTTGCTTATTTTCGTAAGATGACCAGTTTAGTTTTCCTTCCTCGAGAAGGTTGGTGATCATCTTGTAATTGTCGATTGCATCAACATTAACTTTTAGTACGCCACTGTTTAGTAACGTTATTTTATACTTGTTCTCAATTTTGGTATTTAGCAGCTCATATACTTGCTCATATTTAGTCACATCGTATATCATTATCGGTGGAGGTTTGTGTTCTCTCACCTTCTTTTCCTGTGAGTTTTGTTGTTTTTTATCTTGATTTTGTTCTGATGAGTGGCGTGGAGGGGTTATAGAAGAATCTGAGCAAGTCGAAGTATCCATTTTCTTCCTCTTAGTAGTTTTCTCTTTGCCCCGTTTAAGAATCCACTCAGTTTCCTTCGCTACTTCATCCTCATCAGTGAAATATTCCATTACATCTGGTTTCAGTGGTACCGCATTTTCTGCGTCCTTCTTTTCTTTGTCACTGAATTTCTGTTGGAGTTCATGGAGTTGTTCTTGCAACTGCTTCAAAGCAGATTCCAACTCGGTTTTAGCAGATCTTTCTTTTTGCAACTCTTGGTATAGCAAATGCTCATTTGCTGTTTTTATTTCGATGGTTTGCGACATAATTTTTACACTTTAAATTGCACGCGTATTAAACGCGTACTCAGCACAACACTTCGGACGCAGTTCATTAACACAGCTTGACACACATTCCGAAGAGCGATTTGTTTACGCACGCAGTTACATGATATAAGTTTAGTTATATTGCTGATTGACAGAAATATATTCCTCGCTCACAAACAATTAAAACTTGATTGCAAAACACGTCCGATCGCTTCGACTGCACGATTCAAACTGACCAGATATGAAGAACAAAAATGTAAGAAAAGATGTCGGACTTAAGGAAGTGTGAATGAATATTTATTCAGAATGATTTGAAACGTTTTGCTGTCCGTCCTTCCCTCGCATTTAAAAAATAAATTAATTCATACAAATTTCTTTTAAGAATACACTCTTAGAGTTCATCCCATTTCAATCCGAAGTTTTAAAGATTTCAAGATCATATGTAGAAAGAAGTACTCCAGCTTTAATGCTTTTGAGAGTTCAATACTCATTAAATTGTTTCTGTCGAAGAGTGTTCCCACATCCAGGAATATATACCTAGTCGGTGTTATGCTGTTGACCTGATCGAATGTTTGGTTCTGAATCCAAACTGATGAGGGGTAGGTATATAATGTTAATTTCATCTAAGATTGACTTCAGTCGTTTTACTTGCAATTTTTCAAGTAGTTTTGACAAAATGGGCAAAAAGAAATTGAGCTATAGGGGGATGCTTAATTGGGTGGTTTCCTGGCTTGAGAATCATCATTACCTCCGCAGTTTTCCAAACGGTTGGCTGCACATATTTAAGCCTAAATGCTGCGTTTCAAAAGTTAGTTGTCGTACCTATGAATTTGATGAATTTTGGTTTTCATATTCTTTATTTCATTTATTACATCTTTAGGAGTAGCGGGAGATATTCGATTTCCTTCAATTAGTGTGGATTTAGAAAGTTCTGTCGTTCCAAGTACTCTGCAAAGTCGATGACTTTGTTTTGTCATTTCTAGCCCAGGTTCCATCCGATATTTTTATTGGCGGTACTTGGGTGATTGTTTTGTTAAGTCCTTTAGTCGCCTTCCATAGATAATATAATTTCTTCTTCGATTTTATTTATTGCGTGCTTTAAATTGACAATTTAATTTCTTAAAACTATTCTTAAAACTACAGGTTGAAATACACAAAAATAAAAAACAATACATTCAACTTTTCAAGTGATACATAACAAGTTCTCTCCTGTCACCGTGAAACGACCAGCGAAACGCATACAAATCAGCATGTTTATCAAACAATCTCCAGCGAATACAAACAAACCACGACACGCCGCAAATACATACAAAATATACATAATGCGGAAGAAGTACATAGAGGTAGCAAGTGGGTGCGTGCGCTGCACATTGCACGCGACGTATACGCCTGTCACTTTGCATGAATAACGGGTGCAAGTGCATACAGCGACCGCTGCGATTGGCCGTCGTCCGCAATTCGCTAATGGCATGCCACCAATTGTCGGCCGTCGTAACTCGCAAGTGCACTGCGTGCACCGCAGGTATTGCACAATGCAAAAAGTGATGCGCAATGAGAGCAACCGATGCAGCTCGCCAACTGGGGAACGGCGCTCACTTGACGCCTCGATACGTCATGGACTCCCGACTTTAGCTATAACGCGGAAATTGAATGATGTTTGGAATTTAAATAGAATAATCGGCTGCGTCCGCGGTTTTCCTGAATTTTCGCTTTTAGTAGTGATTTTTAAAAGATATAGGTTCATGTTTTATAGTAGACCTCAGACCAGGGGCCTGCAATTCTGTCGATCGACTGTCGGAGCACATTTTTGTTTAAATTTAATGTTGGTGTAACACCTTTTAAATTGTTTAAACTTGTACTTACATGGAAATACAAACATACATATGGCTACAATATGCTCATTTTTTTAGTTCTCGAACATGTCGATTTTTTTATAACAAAAATACCTACACATTTGTGTGTAAAATTCACTTTTCAACATTTAATTTTTACCTTTTACCTGAAATGCTGAAAGCTTGTTTGCAATGTTTTTGAAACATTTACAGCGATTTCTTAAAAGAAACAAGTGTCAAACAACGAATAACGCAATAGAATATGAAAGAATCAGAATCAGAAGAACAAAAACTAGACATTTTGTAGGTTTAAAACGACATTTTGCTAAAAACCTATAGGCACACCAAATAAAAAAATCTGATGTGGCCCATTACTTTATCACACACAGAGAAGTGTTTACTTAGTTTAAAGCAGCCATTGTTAATCCAAAGCAACCGTTGGTTCATATATGCTCAAGAAAATATTTAGTTAATTGAAGAAAATTGTTGTTTTACATGATTGCCTTATTTTGAGAATTTAAAATTTCAACTTAATGCAATAATGTTCAACGTAAGAAATCCTAATATCTTGTATTTAATATTAATATATTTAAACTAAGAATATGTAACTATATTTTAGAAATTGGTCGTTTTAAATCAAAGAATTGGTATTTAGAATTATATAGTTTACATTTTCTAATTGAGCATTCATTTACTTCTTTTAAAAGTTAGCATTCCTCCAAACAACAATATTGATAGTTTCCAGCAAATATTCCTTTGTTTCTATATAAAACACCACAGTTTTATAAGAAATAAATCTTTTATTCAATACAAGCTGATGGACTTTTTGTACTAATTGTTTTTTATTCTAGGGTAGCATTTTTATTTAGGTATTAAAGGAAAGTCTGTAGATATTTCTTGAAGTTTTTTATTCAGAAGATACATTATACATTATACAAATATATATTACGGTGCTCTTACACGCTACGCGAAGTCTCGCTGCGCGTATTCCGCGTTTGCACTTCTCTATGCTGAGCGAAGTAAAAACGCCGCGCAGCATGGCAAAATGAAAACGCGTTTTTACTTTGCGCAGCATAGCGAAGTGCAAACGCAGACTACGCACAGGGAGACTTCGCGTGGCATGTGGGAGCACCGTTACACATAACATATAGATAATACATTTATAATATAACACAAAAATAATACTTATTCCATAAAAGGCAAGAATGCCAATGAACCTAAAATCTAAATATATAGCCAATATATAGATAGAGCCAATAAAGTGAAAGGCTGTTGGTGAGATACATTATACAAATATATATTACGGTGCTATTACACGCTACGCGAAGTCTCTCTGCGCGTATTCCGCGTTTGCACTTCTCTATGCTGAGCGAAGTAAAAACGCCGCGCAGCATGGCAAAATGAAAACGCGTTTTTACTTTGCGCAGCATAGCGAAGTGCAAACGCAGACTACGCACAGGGAGACTTCGCGTGGCATGTGGGAGCACCGTTACACATAACATATAGATAATACATTTATAATATAACACAAAAATAGTACTTATCCCATAAAAGGCAAGAATGCCAATGAACCTAAAATCTAAATATATAGCCAATATATAGATAGAGCCAATAAAGTGAAAGGCTGTTGGTGAGATACCTTGTGTTATTAAACCATTTCAAGGCACTAGTTGATATTTTGAGAAACTAATGTAATTACCATTTGGGAGGGAATGTATAATAGTGGGAAATTGTATTTTTAATTCACTGTACCTCACAACAAAATATGAATCAATGCATTTTACTTTATAGGCTCGGTAATGTAAATCATATTTTTCAGTCTCCATATGTTGACATACAAAATAACAGTTATCAGAAAACATATCTTTGCTGACTAACACACAGAAAATTTTTCCAAAACATGGTTCCTCATTTATAAAGTCGTAAATAATGACATTTCCATTACTGTAATGAACTCCATTCGTTTCAAACCAAGCAGTGTATACATAATTCGTCAATAAATCTAAGGACAGTTGAAAATTAGGTAATGTTATATCCTGTGTAGCATTTATTGGTCCAATGAGATTCACGTCACTAAGACCTACTTTTGCAAAGTACCTGTATGAACATTTCAGTTGAACTCGTTGTGTTAAAGTAAACGGCAAATTGATTCGTGATCTAATTAAGTGGGCATTGGTTTTTAGTTCCTTATGTTTGCCCTCAAATCTCATAGACGATATATTGCGTAGCGGTCCAATGCATTCAATAATGCGCTTATAATGTAGTAAGAAGTGGTGCTTTGGTTTTAATGGTTCATGAAATAATTTAATATAATCTTCATTATGTTGTTGTACCAATAGATCAATTTCATGTAACATATTATCTGATATTCTCAAGGATGTTACCAAATTTATAAAATCAAACAAATTAAGGTAAAATTTCCAAACCAGATTTCCTTCTGGTATCAAGTCCCCAATAATAAACCGAAAGTTTTTTACAAGCAATGCCATTTCAGAAGCCGAGAACATTAATTTCCCATTTTTCAAAAACTCCTGTTTGATAGGTGGTGGAATATTTTTTTCAGTGAACTCATAATGTCCATATTTTATTCTTGAATTTAAGATTTCTAAAGTAAAAAGATTTTGTCGCAAGAATGTAGAAATTACTCGGGACTTGTCATACCTAAGCACCCCTTCATAAACATCATGCATTATATCACATGTCAAATTTTGATAAACATGAAATGTATTTAGTTCATTCCAAACACATTCTTCCTTGACACCATAAGATCTATCTAATACATGTTCATTGTAACTATCTGGTGTCCTAATTAGTTGTTCGTCTTCTTTGGTTTGGTATTGCATTGTTCCTTTTTCGGCAATACAAAATCTGCAGTAATGTGTTGATGAAAAGCTTTCAGTAAGTCCCAACATAGAGTGCAAGCCTAAATTATCTCCAACCAGTGCAATTAGGGAAAAATAAACAATGTTTGGTCTTTCATCAATTTCAATAACAAGGCCTGATTCTTCAAGACACTTTAATTCTGAAATTATGTTATTAAAAATTTTTTTGTTGCCATATTTTTTCCTGTCTCTACTATAAAATATCTGTGCCACAAAAATATTTTCCAATCGTGAACTGTAAGCTGGTGGTATGGTAGGTATGGTGTAATATACTGCTCCTAATTTATACTGGCCAGCATGGCTACCCAGTGGGTTTCCTACTTCAAAGTCATCATAATACACAATTAATGGCAACATAGTTTTACCAGATGAAGCATTATTTTTCCACATTGTTCCATGTATGATATTTGACCTTACATCCGTTTGCTTTGTTAATGCGTTCTGATAATTTTGTATTTCACTAAAAACACCTGGCGTTTCTAAAAAGTATTTAAGTTGCCTTTTCATACTAATGAAAGAAAATGTAGCATGCTTTAAGTTAAGTGAAACAATATTAGAACTAGTATATCGCTGGTTTTCTACTCCAAGGATATATTTCTCTGGTGCAATGTACGTGCCACTGGAAGTGAAATACTTGAAGCACTTGAACTCAGAACTAAATTGTTTAAAACATGATTCCAATTGTAATAGCATTTTCTTTATTACGGGTGATGTACAAGTTTCTAAAATTAAACCAATAATACCACATGATAAAAACGATTGAAAACTATTAATTATTGCCTGTATTGTATTACGAGTCAAAGAAGTATTATTGTATAGTGTTGCTAC
Source organism: Melinopterus prodromus (assembly GCA_964023965.1). Lineage (NCBI taxonomy): Eukaryota > Metazoa > Arthropoda > Insecta > Coleoptera > Scarabaeidae > Melinopterus > Melinopterus prodromus. Next base: position 19,146,941 of record OZ030393.1, read on the forward strand.
AAGATTTGCGGTTGCTGTTGCAAGTGTTTTTTCAAATGAATTAATCAATGGATCCTCAGTCATGGATGTAAGGTCAATATCACTGACTTCCAATGGGGGTGCTCCACCAGTATGCATACGATATATAAAATTAATAGTTTAGCTGCATGGGATTCTATTGGGCCGAGATCGGCTATGTCTGCATTAAAATAAAACTAATAGAACTATAGACAGATATGTCGGTTAAAGCTGCGTTCGGATATAGTAAGTACCTACTCCGTTGACATCGGGTACACCGTCCAAATGACACGTAGGTACGTGTTATTGGGTGTAAAAAGGTGGAACGCTGTACAATATCCGAATGCAGCTTACATTGACAGTAGGTATTGTCAAAACATTAGCGTTTGACACTACCTGTCACTAGAATCAAAATATCTAATATATTTATTTTATTATTTAACTATTTCGACGAAATTCCAGAAATGGCGGCTTATTTGCAAAATCTTTCAAAAATGCTAAGACTAAACCTCCAGTTCCTTTTGACCCATTTCAACACAAAGCTTTTCAGCTCTAAGGTTGGTTAGGAAACTTCTAAATATATTCTAAATATAAGTTTCGTTCCCATACCAGTACCTAGTAGTTTCTCCGGAATCGTCACCACAAAAAACGGGTACACACACACACACATACATCAGGGGACCCAAAAAGACCCAAATAATAAAGTAAAAAACTTTTCATGATTTGTTGGTTGTGTAATTATGCCACACACAACGAAACATTGTCTCTATTCAAAGCAACCATTGTTAATCCAAAACAACGGTTGTATTATATATACGCAAGAATATATGTCGTTCAATGACGAAATCCGTTGTTTTGGCCGGTTTTATTACTTTAAAATTCTACAGTTTTAAATCGATACTATACTTATTGGAGTCAAAAGAAAATGAAAAGAAAAAGAATTTGTTCTTTTAAATCTAGGTAGTAGGTAAATTAATAAGCTCACATTCTTGGATTAAACATTCACCTACTTCTTTTAAATATGAACATGTTATTATGAAAGCAATAATATTTTACATGGAATGCAATTAAAGCACCCAAAGAAGAATATTGTTATTTTCCAACTAGAGAAGACACCCGATGTCCTTTCTTAAGTCTCTTTCCATCAATATGAGACCTATTGGACATTTCTACGTCAGGGAAAATGACGGTATAATACCGTTCACATTATTTTCAAAACAACGAGTTTCTTAAACCAAACAATCGTTTTCTTAAAGCAAATATTTGGTTGTTTTATGTTAAAGACATATTCTCATTACAATAAATGTGTTTTAAAACAAAACTACGTTAAGAATGTCATTCTCTCAACATTAGACAACCATTCTCGGTGTGTAGGTAAACGTGCCTAAACTAATAAGATAATTCTATGAAATTATAGCAACTGACTGTGATTTCACAGTAAAAGTGATGTTTTACAATTCAGATGCGTTTATTTAATTGATAAAACAAAACTCTGTAAACTGTAAAAGAAATATTGTGCGAATTCCAATCTTCTAGATATTTTGTTTTTTGAATTGCCTTGATGGTAGCATACAAATTTTATTAGCTTACGTGTAATTTAAAAAAATGTGGAAATTAGTAAAATATTGATAATTTTGGTTTGTGAAAAGTTTCATATCTGCCTATAACGCAAAAACCTGACGTGATATATAATTTTCTAGCCCGTATTTGTATTCAGCGCAAGAAAATCCGTCAAACACGGATATGCACCCATTAAAGTTACCATTTTTTTTCTAATTCTTTATGCCATTTTCAAGAAAATGTTCTTATTTAAGGCGAATGCTGTAAATACAATTAAATAATCTATCAAACTCCAAATAAATATATTAGGGTGAAGAAACGTGATTATGTCATAAGTCGGAAACAAATGAAGGTAGGAATTTGTATTTCATATGGAAATGTGCCTTTTGATCATTAAAATAGATTTTTTATAACAAACCGTTTACTATATTCCATACTTGCCTGAAGCTAATTTATTCCCAGTAACTAAAGCTTTGAAGATTGTGAATTTTTGTGATTGGGCGAACAGGTTCAATTTATTTGAAATAGTTTTCATCAATCAATAGACAGAAATACATCAGTACATCAATCAAAACACAAACTCATTGATGAGTGAGTACCTATAGGTAAGTATATACCGGTATTTCTTCGATGTAATAAAAGCAAAAATACTTCGAAAATTAAATGGCAAAATTTTCAAAAACTATTCTTCATCAACTTTAGTAGTTTTTAACTGAATACAATATACATGAAAGGTTAAATAAAATTAATGTCTTATAAAGAAACGACAAATACAATTTGTTTTTAGAGACATGTTCAATCACCGACAAACAATTAATTTTACAAGAGACTTTGAAGACGTTTACCAAGTGTATTTTAGTCTAAAATATTATAAATTCAATCTGATGAACATATTATAAATTGAAGCGATAACCTTAAGATAAACTTTGGTAAAGTGACCAATTTACGATTTACTTTCCCTCGAAACGAGGCGTCTAAATAGCCCAATCATTTTCCCATACCTGTTCAGAGTTTTCATATAGAACATCTCGATAACTGCTATTTTCGTATGACGAATAAAACATTGAAAACGCGAATTGATTTTTTCCGAGTCCTCCGCTTTCCAGGAAACTTTTCATGGCCATCAGTGGCAGCCATATTCCTCTTCAGTTGGTTGTTTTATCGGCTGGCTGGCGGATACGTCAATGTTGTTTCAATGATTGATTGATGTGCAGGCCCGATAAACTTTTATAATTGATACTCGGTAGACGAGAGAACATTCGCACAAAACGCGGTGAAAATGAGTAATTGGAAAAGTCGCTTCGGTATATTTTTATGCAGACAAATTGAAATTAATGCCGCCGTGTAGTTTTTACTTGTAATTATTGAATTGTCTATAACGCAAATTTCAATAAAAGTTTTTTTAGTATGTTGCTTTGGGGTTTATTTATTGTAGCTCTATGAAAAAATCAGTTCAATGTTCTTTTTTTGAGGTTTATCTTTTGTTGAATACTTGGCAACCATTTATACATACAATGGCCACCATCTATATACATTTCACCCTATATAGGTACCAATGCGGAAGATATTTTATACCTGGCGTACAGGTAACATGGTGCAAACCCCTCTCCCTTATTGTTTGATGATTGGTCCTATGATCCGCTGCATTTCTAATATCCTCTGCACATGGCCTAGGTCAATGCAAGCTGCATATGCTTAACGTATTGCAAAAACTAGGAACAGCTGTGCAGAAAATAGTGCACCCGTTCGCTGACGTACATCATTTCGTCAAATAGGGTAGCTATTGTCACCCCATGACAGCAACTGCTGGTCTAGGATTTCTGTTGGCGGTGCCATATGCAGGCAGTTTGAGTGGGATAGGCACAATAGTCTATCAAATATTATAAAGTGTGCCCGGATTTGTGCCCTGTTTTTGGTATTGAATAATCGAAAAATCGACTTGCAACATGGGTATTCCGTGAGAATTATCCATTCTATAAGTACAATACAGGCTATTTTACAATACACTACTTTTGTCTTGATCTAAACTTCTTTTTAGTAACTAAACAAATGATTTAAATGGAACAAGAGATAGGTATTGTTCACCTTGTAGTGCACCTTGTATCTCGGTCAGAATACCCCAACCTGGTGCAATCCAAAGCATTTAAGGTTATGTTGTTTGTTTACTTTTTGCAGGTTTATTTCTACGATATTCTGCTTTAATAATCTTAGTCCAAATTAATTTACATAAACTAAGTCACTTGTATAAAGCGTGCTAGCGCGTCACTGTTAGGTTAAACGTAACGCTACTGCAATATGTTAAAACAAAACACAATGTCTCAGGTTGGCACCGTTGGTAGACCTAAGAAATGCCTCTACTATGCATGCGTCTATGATGAAAAAGTTAAGAAGTATAATAATAGTATAATAATAATAGCATTTCAAACTATGGTGGGTCGGACCCACAAGGAACGGAGCGGAGCGGTAGTGACTGCCATGAGCGGGAAATGGATAGCCGATGCACGTTGGGAACAGTTGTGACATACGGAATAATCAGTAATACTAGGTACTTATTACTAATTATATCTGACATTACATTACCAAATGGGCATCGGCAAAAATGTCTCCAGACTACACTGTTTAAACTACAAAATAGTAAGGAATAATTGCTATATATTTTTTTAATATGAACATTTTCGCGAAAAAAGAATTTCCAATCTCAAAATATCAACATAGGAATATCTTGTAGGTAGGCGTTTTCGATAGATTTATTTGAGCATTTAATAAAATCCAAATATCCTAAAGACTAAAGACTAAATTTTGTTTGAGTCAAACCAAACAAATACTTCTTCGAACTAAATATTTTGTTGTTGTTGTAGCACTTGTAGCTAAGTGGACTAGATATGGTTTATCCAGGAATATCTACATTTGTTTGATGTCACTGTTATTGAATTAATCATTTCTTTTTTTCGACTAAATATATGTTTCTTATTATAAATTAAATGTTTTTCCATATTAATACACTCCAATATGCTTTAAATATGCGTTAATCCATCAGTAATAAACTTTATTTGAGCCGAAGAAAAAGTATTAAATATCAGAAAACAAATACTTCTTAGAACTAATTCTTTTGTTGTTGTTGTAGTTAAGTGAACTAGATATGGTTGTTTAATGTAACCGTTTTTGAGTTTATCATATCTCTTTTCAACTTTAAAAAATCTGATGTGGCCAGGCACATGACTTTATCATACAATATATAAAATTAATAGTTTACCTGCATGAGAATCTATTTGACTGAGATAAATCGTGTCTGCATTAAAATTAAACTAGTTAGCCAGGATTTGACAGATATTTTGATAGCCAATAGTATCAATCGAAGGTATTGTCAAAGCATCAGCATTTGACACTACCTACTGTCATCAGAATAGTAGTTGTTTATCTCACAAGTGCCGAAAGTACGGAATAGCACAACGAGCGGTGATGCGGCGCGTCTCCGATCGCGGAGCGTCGTCGTCGCATGTGAGCGAGTCGCGCTATCTTGTTTTCGGCAGGAGTGACATCAACGTTTTTTGTGTTGCTTTTTGAGAAATACGTATTTAAAAAAAAATAATAAAAATGGTTGTATTTCGGTATAGAAAATGTTAGGTTGATACCACTTCTACGAAATGCCAAGTTTAAAAAGCTAATTCAAATTCTGACAGATTTCTATTCGTTCATGACACTGTAGATGACGTTCCATAGCGGTTCTCCGAGTGTGACAGCGTGGTGACAGCCATAGACATTTCTGTGGTGATAGCACAAAAAAAATATTTGTCAAAATCCTGGCTACTATGTAGTTTCCTATCAATGCAAATGCGACCGATCTCGATCAAATAGAATTTGCTCTTGCAGCTAAACTATTAATTTTACCAAAAAATGTCATAGGCATAAATTATTCAAAATTTCCTCTGCTTTAATTTATTATTTAACTATTTTGACGAAATTACAGAAATGGCGGCTCATCTGCAAAATCCTTGAAAAAGGCTTAGAATAAACTACCAGTTCCTTTGGACCCTTTTGAACCAAACGCTTTTCAGCTCTAAGTTTGGTCATAAAACTTCTAAATATGAACTTTCGTCCCGATACCTTTAGTAGTTTCTCCGGAATCGTCGTCACAAAAATCGAGTACACACATACGCACACACACACACACACACACAGACATTTTTTTGTACCTTGGTCAAAAATGTTCAGGGGACCAAAAAAGACCTATTTCCGCTAAAATCTCAATTTTTTTTTCGGCCTGATTACAATACTTTACCATACTACGTATGATAAAGTAAAAATTTGAAGTGGCCAGGCACATGAATTTATCATACAATATATAAAATTAATAGCTGCATGCAATTTGATCGAGATCGGTCGTGTCTGCATTAAAAGAAACCTGTTATCCAGGATTTGACAGATATGTTTATACTATTGACGGTAGGTATTGTCAAAACATCAACGTTTGACACTATACCTACTGTACCTAGAATAAAAATATCTGTCAAATCCTGGCTAACTTGCTTAATATTACCTAATGCAGACACGTCCGATCTCGATCAAATAGAATTTGCTCATGCAGCTAAACTATTAATTTTACCAAACAATGCCATAGACATAAATTATTAAAAATTTCCTCTACTTTAATTTATTATTTAACTATTTTGACACAATTTCAGAAACGGCGGCTCACTTGCAAACTTCTTGAAAAATGATTAGAGTAAACATCCAGGTCCTTTGGACCTTTTTGAAGAAAACCTTTTCAGCTCTATATTTAGTAATGTTACTTTTTCTCTGGAGTCGTCGCCACAAAAATCGGGTACACACATACACACACACAGACATGTTTTGTACCTTGGTCAAAAATGTTCAGGGGACCCAAAAAGACCGCTAAAAGTTAAATTTTTTTGGCGCGGTGCAATACTTTTTCATACTATGTGTGATAAAGTAATTTTTTTTTCTGCACGATTACAATACTTTATCATACTGCGTATGATAAAGAAAAAATATGTTATTATTAATTAAATAGTAGTCTCAGTTTAGCTTGTTTACCATTGTTTTTCTTTTTTTTTAATATTGCATAGATAATCGCCCTAATATAATGCAAACCTCCTATTTTCAAAATAAGTTAACAAAATCGAGAAATTATTATGTGTTTTTTATCGAATATTTTTTATGTTTACTATGTAAAAAATACCTACTTCACAACTGCTCAAAAATTTGAAAATGAACAAAGTTGAATAAAAATTAAATATGTAATATTAAAATGTTCTTACATGCATTTTTACCTACTTATTTGTGTTTTTGTTGTAGGTATTGAAAGACATTTGTGACTGTGTTTGCTTAAAGTTAGATTAAAGATTAATTAATATTTTTCCCACGGTTGGATTGCTATTAGTAATGCCTTCAATTCCCAAGCATCCTTGATATGGTTTATTTAATCACATGAATCGAAGGATCGTCCTTCTTGTCTGCTAGGGTCCCGTTTGGGAATCCACTGCACTGCTCCCAGGCCACCAGGTAGGGGTCATAGGTTAGCAACTGATATTCCCATACGGGACACCAATGCATTTACTGACCCTTAGGACGTCGCCCTAGCCACAACTTGACCTCATAGCTCTTCGCGGTGTATGAGAAAGTAAATTTGTTGTAATTCACCTGGGACAACGCCATCGACGAAAACCCTCCGCTGTCTACATAGTCTCCGAAAATTACTAAGGCTAAGCGAAGGTTATTGACAGACGCTTGTAGGATGACTGTGAGGAATATGGAAACGATGAATAAGAACCGTATCTACAAAATTATAAACGACAAAACGACAACAAAGAAAAACATGAGAAGTGTATTGAATAGACAATATTTTGTAGAGTTTTGGTAGTATCTACAGGTGTAACATGCGATGTTCTGAAACAATTGTCAATTGATATTCAGAATTAAAAACAGCAGGCAGTAAAAAAATTGCGAAATGGCTCTTCATCAATTTAGGAGAACTTCTTCTTATAGATAATTATGGTGTCAAAAATAATAATGCGATCAGTCGATTTTGTTCTTCAGAATTAAATAATTAAATAGAAAGTATTCAGAATTAACAACAGCAAGCCGTAAAAAAATGACGAAACGGGTCTTCATCAATTTAGGAAAACTTCTGCTTATGGATAATTATGGTGTAAAAAATAATAATGCGATCAGGCGATTTTGTTCTTTCTCGTTTGCTGATGCAACAAATAAATTTCTTTCGGGAATAAGATCAGGAAAACAAATAGAAACTACTTTTTCATGTTAATATTTTGAAACTATAATATTGTTTCTTCATCAGAACAACGAATTTGTAGTTTAGTGAAGGCGACAATGACATCGAATACAACAAACCAAAACTATCAATTAAGAATTAAACAATTAAACGCATTAAAAATCAAAACAATAATTATAATTAGTTAGATTTATACATAAGAACGAGTTATTTTGTACTTTGAGCGACTACTTTGCTATGGAGCAAACATGGGTCAGACTTTCATTAAATTTTAATATCACCGACTAACGCTATTTGGGAAGAACTACAATTGATTTATTATTACAAATATTACATTTTATTAAGAGTAATTAAGGAGACCTAATATCCCTATGACGTTCATAGTTTCGTCCCCCTAAAACGCGATAATGTTCGTTCCTATAGCTAACGTATTTGAATCAGTTTCCACAGAAATATGTTTATAACTTCTGCAAAAATGTTTGCATAAATTTCTATCATACCTCAAATTGTAGGTTATTAAGAGACGTAATATCCTTATGACGTTCCGAATTTTGCCTCCCCCCCATAAATCGCGATAATGTTTGTGCCTATAGCTAACGTATTTCAGTCAGTTTCCACAGAAAAATGTTTATAACTACTGCAAAAATGTTTGCATACATTTTATCATACCTCAATTTGTAGGTAATTAAGAGACCTAATATCCCTATGACGTTCCGAGTTTTACCCCCCCCCCCCCCCTAAATCGTGATAGTGTTCGTTCCTATAGCTAACGTATATCAATCAGTTTCCACAGAAAAATGTTTATAACTTCTGCAAAAATGTTTGCATAAATTTCTATTATACCTCAAATTGTAGGTAATCAAGAGACGTAATATCCCTATGATGTTCAGAGTTTTGCCCCCCCCCCCTAAATCGGGACAATGTTCGTTCCTATAGCTAAAGTATTCCAATCAGTTTCCACAGAAAAATGTTTATATAACTTCTGCATAAATGTTTGAATAAATTTATATCATACCTCAAATTGTAGGTAATTAAGAGACCTAATATCCCTATGACGTTCGGAGCTTTGCCCCCCCCCCTAAATCGCTAGAGTGTTTGTTTCTATAGCTAACGTATTTCACTCAGTTGCCACAGAAAAATGTTTATAACTTTTGCAAAAATGTTTGCATAAATTTCGATCATACCTCAAATTGTAGGTAATTAAGAGATCTAATATCTCTATGGCGTTCAGAGTTTTATACTTTATACAACCATTCTACATATCTCCGCTATCTTTTTATGGATAGATATATTATATAATTTTGAAACCGTTTACAGCATTCATTCCGATAAGCACGAAATGTAGGAATCCGTTTTGATAATTCATATTTCTAAATTAACATGTAGGTACTCTGTAATTAAAATTGCAATTGTGTAGAAATATTTATTGATTAGGACCAGTTGAATTAACAACAAAACAACAGGATACATCTTCGCTTTTGCCTAGGCAAAAGCTATTTGCAAAAGCTCAATATCTATTTGTCATGGCAAAAGCCATGACAAATAGATATTGAGTCTGCATTTATATGTTTAAAGCTATTTGTCTAGGCACAGGTATCATTCAAATGTTCACTGAAATCGACATTTGCTTCGTATGACTTCCATATGCAAAATAGGAGTTAGCTGGTATCATCATCTGCATCGATGCGTCAAATCGTCCAGTCGATAAAAATTCAGAAATTTTGTGTTTTCCAGTCTAGCATAACTTTTTACTGACAAAAAGAAAACTAAAGATTCCTAACCTAAAGGTCTTGTTTTAGTGGTAAAATCTATATGAAATCTCCGCACTCATGAGTATTGACGCTTGTCACAACAAATCAGGCGTAAGTTCGATGGACTGATATGTATAGAACGCGATATTAGTCAGAACTAATCAACGACTAAATATTAATTATGACGTGTTTGAGAACTAACATGCACATATTGCACATCACCTCACATAACAAACGCGATTGAAAACTAAATACTATTTGTCTGACAACGGTGTTGCATATACATTTGCCGAGAAAAATAATATTAAAAAAAGGTTCATTATCTATTTGTCCAGGCAAATAGCTTCTGCCTAAAAGCCTTTTGCCTAAAATAATCATTTGCCTACGACAAATGTACAGGGTAATTTAAAAGAGCATCATATATTGTATCATAAAAAGACCAATAAACATGTAGTCAATAGATCGTGGCTTCCGAGATGTGTTCAGAAGAAAAAAGCGCTTTCTTTAAATACCTTTTTAACTTAACTTCTTTGGGATTTTTCAAAACTCGTATCCTGTACCAGCGCCGATTTGAGTACATGGTTACAATAGTTATAGAGCATTTCCCCAGAAAACAAGATGCGTATTACAAAAGACACTTCTTAGTCTCTTTATTGCTTTATTTGCCTAATTTCGCTGAGCTATTAGCGAAATGTTGCTCAGATATTAAATTGGAATGTTGTATCTATATGTATATTGATCCAGATTAGAGTTTTGAGTCTTGAGTTTTGGAATCCATATATATTAGAATCAAAATAAATGGTACAAAACTACGTCATAAAAACAGTTTTATAATCACATTCACATGTGACGTCACGAACTGTTTAATTTTTAAACTGAAATTTCTAGGTCTGGAAGAAGGTGCAGTGTTTATGATGTCTTATTCCTTGCTGAATTTTGTAGTGAGTTTTTATTTATTTTGATTTTATGTTTTTACTCAAAACAAGATATTTTTAATGCAGGAAAAAGTTCTTCATGAAGTTTGATTAAGAACCATTTTTCATACCTACAAATTGTTCTAATGCTAATGGAAAGAGAAAACACAACTACACTAATGATTTAACTATATGCTTGAAAAACTGATAGTTTACTCTTACAATTTCTTGTTTTGCTATCAACTATGTCATCATGTTATGTCATTTAGTTCATCAAACACCCTAGTTTAAGCTATGTCGGCTCTGGCATATGAAATTTGTTGGTTCTGTAATGTTTAAACTAATCATTAATAGCTAGACGAACATTGTACATAATGAAGAAAGAATAATTCATGTGTCAACTAAAACAGCTATAATCCAATAGTAAAAATTTCCTTTTATTTTCCACTGTATTCAGGAGAGTTCTGAAGCTAGACATTCAGGCATTTTCTTTCATTGGACGTTCACAGATTTATTCATTTACACAGAATATTCATACGATCACAGCGAGCGATATTTACAAAAAGGAACGTTGAACGGCGTAACCATGGAGCATCCCCGTGGAAACACCGATACTGCTCGCCAGGGCCATACGTGAGATGCATTGTTGTCCTTTGCATTGTAATTTTTTAACGTCTAATATCGCTCCGTAACAACACCGCACCTCGTCCAGGACAACAATAGCAGCGTTAATCCTTCTTGTTCGCGAGGAATTACAGCACACCAAAATCGTCCTTACATTCGTTCCCAATCGGCCGGAGGAGAAGACATTCGGAAAAAAAGAATCGAGGCAGAAAATTCGGTAGAAACTCGTTCTGTCCGCGATATTTTCGGTGGTCCTCCTTGATCTGCATTGTCGACGTACTCGGGCTAGACATTTCCGGTTCCGTGTGACCTCTGACCTCTAAAAGCGAAACTGTCCGTCAAAATTGCAAACGCTGAGATCAACTTGGACACTCTCAGCGCTTTCTTCGCTCGATGGGTCTTTGTTTGCGCACGGGTAGCAAAACGGAGGGATTAGTTTGTGTGATGTTTTTCGGTTGCAAAGATACGCAATTGTTATTGTTGTTGGTTGGGTGGAGAGAGGTGGAACGGGGGGAAGGGTTGGTACTTTGTACTCGACTTCAAACGACGCCGTCCAGAAGTCAACTGGATCACATGCACGATGGCAAAATCATTACAAGGTATTATTACAGGGATTGTTTTATTAATACTGAATATTTGAAAACTCAATCACAATATTGCTGACTTCGCACAGTGATTCATTTGCAACTTTAAGCTGGACAAAATGATTTTTTCTTTTAGATGATAAAATAATAATTTGGTAACTAGAAAATTAGTGAAAATATCTAAACCTTAAGGGCTTGTGTTTAGGGGGTTGAAACGCTAAACGTTCGTTTAATAATTTGAATTCATCTAAATGTGACATATAAATCGCAGATAATATTTAAAGTACCAATATGATAGTGTTTGAGGGGGTTGAAAAATAAAGTATAACTAAAAATGCTGAACCTTTGCAAATGTGTTAGTATTATACCTGGGAACTCGTTAAAAATATTTTTTACATCATTTGTTAATCGGGTGGTTTGGGAGGGGGTTGATAAATAAAGTATATTTCTTGGATATAGCAGTAGATCAGAGATAATGTAGTAAAGAAGGTCGTAAATAAGTAACTTATAATGAACGTTTTATATACAAATATGAAGTCACACAGATATTCTTCTTATTATGTTTCTATATCAACATGTATTTTATATACAGGGTCTCCCACGACGAGCTGCCATTAGAAGTATATGGAGAACCAAATAAAATGACAGATTAAAAATTTGTGGGCTTATATTGTTGGACACGATCGTCTCAACTAAAATATTTTGAGTTTTCGGTTACTTCCGGTTACACCGGAAATGATGTCATCTTTTATATTTCAAATGGAACACGCTGTGTTTTATCGCATTTTTGAAATCTTCATTAAATTTTAATTCACTTTTATGTTACATTCCCTATACCTAACATGTGTCATTTTTGAGATATTAATTGTTTTCATTAAAAAATGACAGCTGCACGGATACTTTCAATTACTTATAAACTATCCCCTTTGACAGTTGGAAAAAAGTTGTCCGGCGAAATTGTTGTGAAGGTAACGTATTATCGACACATCGGTAGAACTCTTCTAAAAGTTATACAGGGTGTTCAAATTATAAGATCAAAGTTGAATTCGAGAATAGTACTAAAAGTCGATTTTTTCAAATGGCAACCCTAACATATTAATACATTTCTCAATTCTATGGAAAATTTTAGATCAACTTTGTGTACAATGTCCTATACCTAAAATGTACTTGTACCTACTGAAATCGATTTGTAAACATCACAGTAGAAATTGCAAACATTGCCAAATCTAGATTGCTTTTGAAAGCAATTGAACAATTTGGAAAAACACAACTTTATTAAACAAGTTTCTAGGTAATTTTTTATTATAATTAATTTAGTAATTATAAAATTATAAGCCTACAATAAAGCAAAACCAAGCCGTAAGGTAATTTAAAAAAAATTGCTGTGTCAATTTCAGTAACTCTTCAATAACGTTGCCGTTTTCCGCTGAAGATGCTATAATTCTTTTTAACGCATTATTGTTGGTGGCGTCCCTGATTGAGTTAGCACATAACCCATTGAAAGCAGCTCGAACTCATCTTTCATGTTCTCCTTATCAATTATTGGGTTCTCATAAACTACGTCTTTAATAGCTCCAGAAATTAATAAATCCATTGGCGTCAAGTCGGGGGAACGCGGTGGATATTTTTGTATGACCCATTAAGCGGATTCCACCGATCACCGATTATCGCTCGTTAAGCAAGCGTCTTACTGCAACTGTTATCTGCGCTGGAGCATCGTCCATTTGAAACCACCCAATAATGGAGGACCCAATAACTGATAAGGAGAACATGATGAAAGATAGACTTCCAGCTGCTTTCAATGAGTTATGTGCTAACTCTATCAGGGACGCCACCAACAATAATATGGTAAAAGGAATAGTAGCATGTTTAGCGAAAAACGGCAACATTTTTGAACAGTTACTGAAATAGAATTAAGTGCTTTTTTATTTTCTTAACGTTTTCTTTTTTTTAATATTGTGTTTTATTGTGGGCTTATAATTTTATGAATACTAAACCAATCATAGTGAAAAATGACCTAAAAAACTTGTTTTACTAAAAAGTTTTGTTTATTCCAACTTGTTCTGTTGTTTTCAACGCAATCTAGATTTGGCAATATGTGCAATTTCCACTGTGATGTTTAAAAATCGATTTAAGTAGGTACATTTACATTTTAGGTATAGGACATTGTACACAAAGTTGATCTAAAATTTTCCATAGAATTGAGAAATGTATTCATAGGCAGCTCGTCGTGGGAGACCCTGTATAAGATAACTAGATATTAACACTGAACATTATAACATTTGATCTCCAACAAACATTATGAAACTTTAGGATTATAATACTATATTGTCCCAGATAACATACGGAAAATGATGTTAAAAATCAATTAGCAGTGTGTTGTTTTTTGTTGTAAATATGACAATATTATTCTTATCTGCAATCACAAAAAAGATGTTTTTGTAAATCTATTAGCAATAGCGAATCGCCTAGAACAAAGTAGCTGGACAAAAATATTTTATTTGACATTTTATTCTTTTTACTCATTTCGAACTTCTGGCAACCAAACATCCATTATTAATATTATAAATTACCGATGATATAGTGACTTATGGTGGATTATACAGGATGATTAATCACCAGTGATAATTAAAATTAAAACCTCACACATTAAATATAATTTTATATTAAAATAAGAGCGATTTGAAAAATTTTGTTCAAATTTAACTGAAGACATTAAATAAACGATATTTCAGACAAAGCTTATTTGGTTGAAAATAGCTATACACTACTTCGTGTGATGAGATACAGTCTCTTCAGGATTTCTTTAACTAACTGAGCTTCCCAAACAGTCTGTTTCTAATCATGCGAGGTAACTGTATCAAAATTTTAAGTGAATTTAGGTGACCTTACCAAGTTGTACTGCCCTAGAAGTAGTTAGAAGTAGAAATAGTTTTGTCGTTAATACAAATAAAGTCGATCAAACATTTCTGGACTCTCTCTTTCTCCTATAAAATTTGCAAGATCATAATTTCATTTCGATTGCTGCATAACTCTAGTGTCGCGGGCATACCTTGGTGAATTGTTAAGGAAGAGATCCACAGAACTGGTTCAGCACGCCCAGCTTTCTGTTCCTCGCATGTTACGCATGATAAATCGATTTTTAAATGTGACCGCTCCTCATTTCATTCATTCATCCGTTCCAATTATTATTGTTTAGTGTTTATGGTCGCTAGTTGCTTCCTCCGGCGCGGGGACCCACTTTGTTCAAGTTTCCCGGTCTCTCTTTTCTTCCGGACCTCATGACTCCGGACAAGCGACCGCCGCGCCGCGCCGCGCCGCATCCACAACTCGTTTGGGTGTATCATGAATATCGTAATTACCTGGAGGATGTACCGAGTTTGAATGTCTTAATATGCTTAAGTTTCACTAAACGGTAGGCATTACTAAGTTAATAGTATAGTATAGTATAGTATAGTATAGTATAGTATAGTATAGTATAGTATAGTATAGTATAGTATAGTATAGTATAGTATAGTATAGTATAGTAAGTATTACTAAGTTAATATACACGTATTTACTATTTTAAGTTAAAAATTAAGTTATGGGCTGGGTTGTGATAAAGAAAGATAATTCTTGGTTTATGAAAGAACACCACACAACTGCTTTTTTGATTCTCATTAAAAAAATGTTTTATTAAGTGTTAAAGATTTCAAGCTAAAGCTTGAGATGACAAAAAAAAATTTGACATTTTGGCGAAAATCCACCGTACCAATTAGGATTGTTAGAGTTGTTTTTCTGACAATACCCATACGCATCTTAAAGACTTGTTATAGAAGTAAAAAAAATTGCATACAAATACTGTGTTTAACTGAGATCTGATTGCTGGCTTTTAAGAATTGAATTTAATTTGTGTGGTAATATGAAAAAGGAACCAAATGGCCGAATATATAGATATAAAGGCTCATTATAAATGATTGTAGTCGATGTAGACGATGATATCAAATGTAAATATTTCTGGTTGCTGCTCTATTTGAATTGATTGTCACTGTTTGCCATGCAATAGTTAAATTGGTTGCATAACCATTTTCAAGTTTGACAGTTGTTTGTGTATAGCGGCAAAACGTTATCAACATGGGCATGGCCTAGTTTGTCTACAATCATACATATAATGACCCTGTACAATGTATAATGGTTTCTATTCGCTAGATCACAATTTAGCGAAAAGAGAAACTATTTATTTGATCAAAACTGAGGGAGATTTAAAAAGTATAGGAAGCATAGTAGGCATAATTATCTTAAAGATAATTTTCTTTATAACTAAGAATTGAAAATAAAGCTGGTCAAAAATAAATGTGCTTAGAAAGAAAATAGATAAAAATAAGGTTAAATTCTTCATTAACATAACCCAGAAATGAGCGGCGTATACAGGGTGTCCGTTTTTAGTGCTAATGTACTGATCTCATATTAGAGATAGGAATACGGTTTAATGCGACATTTAATGTTGACATTAGTTATATGTGAAACAAAGTACATCTTTTGTTAGTTTTTAAGATACCAACAAAAAAGCAAAATCTTTAATTTTTAAGGTTTCGTCAGTTTGAGAGTTATCTTAACCTCATAGCGGAATTAGATTCACTGTGGTGGTAGAAATATTATTTAAGTAAAAAAATCGTCTAAATGGAAACAAAATCATATAAATTTTCTACAAAGAATGTTTATTTGAGTCACAAAAATATTACTTTACTGCAAATAAATGTTCTTTAGCTCAAATAAACATTCTTTGTAGCAAATAAATATATCGTTACCTCTATTCCAACAACGATTTATTTGTGTTAAACTGATTTTATCTGTCTATTACGTAAAATTTCAGCATTTTATTGATTTCTAAAAAGCTACGTTCCAATTTATGTCAGAATAAAACATAAATCAAGTTATACCAACCACAAAATATTTTCTTTTTGCTATTTTATCAATCCTCCAGTTTCATTCACGTGGCTGCATCAATAAAAGAAGAAACAACCTTCCGTGTATTATAGATGACACGCTATATAAGTGTATTATTTTCATCACGGGAAATTAAAAAAATTAAGAATACAATTACTTTTGTTTCGAAGATATCAACAAAGCCATAAATTTAAAACAAATATGGTTGTTATCGTTGAATTAGAAATATCGTTGATATTAGTTTCGAATCAGTCTTTGGCTTTTTGTTTAAAAAATAATAAAAAGCCTTGTCCAAAATGAATAGCAACAAAAGTATATTCAATAATCGAAGTTACCACACCCACTAATGATCTTTATCTTTATCTCAGATTACTTTAAACAATGCGATTTATCGTGTTGCAAATGTTATTGAAAAAAAACTAAGATGAAATTTGTTGTTTAAAAGAATTTGACTTTTTGCTTAAAAATTGATCAATTTTCTTTGCATAAGTCAGATCAATTTATTACTCATCATGATATTAAAATGCTTAAAATACTTCGGAAAATATCCTCAAACAAATTATGCAAAAAAATATCATTGCTCTAAAACACTCGTTCTTACCTTTTAGTACCATTTGGGTAAATTTTAGTTTTGTCATGGGCCACCAAATGTTTGGCGGCAAAATAACTATTATAAGGTACATAGTCGTATAAATAAAAGACATTTAAAATTATTTTTAATCACCAGTAGGGTATATTATTTGCCAAAGTTGTAGAAGTAAAATTTTTACTTCGATTTCTGTGACTGCATACTGTTGCAGTGCAGTGCTGGCTTCTTGGTTCGATGCTCCTCAAAGCCAAACGCATAGAGGCACTGGCATCCAAAAGATTTCTGTTTTTATTTTCAATAATCAAAACGCCAAGAATCCATGCTCACATAAGTAGGTATGTGATAGAAAGCAATATTAGGTAGGTAATCGTAAAGAAATTTCTCGTATGTTAAAGAAAGATGTCGCCGTTTGTTCCAAAAAACCTCAAGTTTAATTCCTGTGGCGAATGTATCCTTGTAGGAACTATCGTGTCAATTAACTCTGCTTGAATTTCTTCAGGTGCTTCAGTAATGTTAACAATGAAAAGATTGCGAATCAGTTCTCGAATAGCTTTGTCAGGCAGTCAGGTCAGTCAAATAATAAACCAAATAAGTAAATCCATTTATAAATTTTTTTAGACTGTGCGTAATGTCTTTTATCTCAGTACACTGTCCGTCACAAATTGCTGGTCCATAGCTTAATTTTATCGGTATAAAAGCGCTGATTTTATCATGAAATAAAAATATGTTGCTCATGCCTTATTTCATAATTCCTGACCCTTGGAGCTGAAGATTCAAATGATACAGCTTATGTCTTTTCAAATATTACATAACGTAACCCACTGGGTACAAATCTATTCATTTTTTTAGTTAAAAAATTTGCCCTCGGTTTCTAAGTGACGTTCAAGTTTTGACAGCATTCAAGCATCATTGGTCAGAACAGTTGCGCATGCCCAACAGGGTTAGGTTCTAATTGCAATGAGGCATTTTGTTTATATCTAGCTGTGAAACTGACAGGTCACAAGCCTCGAGAACTGGGTATAAAATATATCGCAATTAGGTAAAAATGCCTAGTAGATTTGGTCATCAAGTCCAATCAAGTCCTTAAATTAAAATATTATGTGAACTGGTATAGTAACCTCTAGTATAAGATATTACAGTACCTACCTACTTAGCAAACGTGTAACATAACAAACAAAATAAGTCTTGGTTTACATACGTAATAAACTAACCAAGTATTTTATAAATATTCGTTGTCATCAACGAACTTTGTAAGAAAATGGACGATTTGGCCGTCTACCTACTGGCTTTTTGGCTAACGCCATTTATTAAGAAGTGCATGATGACTTTGCGGACCAGTTCGGGTGCTTTCAGGGACCACCAGCGGTCCGCGGACCACCGGTTAAGAACCACTGCTCTAAAACAAATACACAAGCAAGAGGTAAAACTAAAATAGTTTGTATTGGACCATTTGTTGCACTTCGAATAGTCGAGCTAAAAATTAACCATACCGATTTCAGTGTGAGATGTCTAGTGTCATTTTGACAAATTTATCTAACACTGGTTAAAAATAGATTAATCCCAATGCACTATTAAAAACAAACCTTAAAAATTTCTTTTAAGATCATTCATTATTCAAATTTAGTAAATGCTGGGCCCTTGTGGGTGCTAAACATATTAAACAACCTGTCCAGCACAAAGCTGTTGGTATGGTCTGATCACCCTACCTTAAACACTGTTGCAAGATAGAAATCAGTATGGCAGTATGGAGTCATAAGTAAATTTGCCGACCTCAACATATCGCCCCAACCCTAAATTCGAATTACTAATAGCATAAGTAGGGACAGATTTTCATTTCAAAACTGATCAAATCAGTATCCATATCTGTATCGATATCCGACAAGAAGATAAGACAGTAATTACGACAAGTATTGTCTCGTATCCGCAATCTTCCGTTCGCGTTCACCGAGTTATTAATGGCCGTTATTAATCTTCCCTCTTTATCTTGAAATGGGTCGGGGCACCTTTTCGGCTTCAACGGCGCACATGTTGCCCTGTGCGCAGCATCGAGCCCATAAATCAAAGATTATTGGCGATTTAACAGTGTAAGTGGTTGTGGATGGCATTTGTCCCCTGTATATCTGTATATCATCTGAACTTGCACCACTGCGAGATATAAAATGAAATGAACACAAGCGGGAAGATAAGAAAATAAGATGCATTGATTGCCATACCCCTAAGAAAAGGTTTTAGTAGGAAGGGCCTTTACATTTTGGTATATGACTAGATACAATAATATAAACATATAAAGGACAGTAGTTTACATCATTTTATAGGTATTTATTGTTATTTCGACAATATAAGTCGTATGTCCATCACCTACATAAGAATTGGAATCCCGACGTTTATGATAGAGATTCTCGCGCGCTTCATTGTTTCAATTGCTGCCAAATTTACTAAATATTGCGAAACAAGTGATGGAAGAAATATTTGGACAGTTTTGTTGTTTGGTCCCGGTACACGGATAGAAAAGATTTCTTGTTTTAAAGAAATGTATTTGTTTGAATTTATTCTTTTGGGTCAAAACATATTTCTTTGACGCCAACAATATTTACTTCATTGAATACTCTAGTTTATTTGCTTGCAGAGATTAATTTATTTGAAATATTTATTTAAGTGGCATAAATATATATGGATACAAACAAAAATTACTTTCCTTTAAAGTAATATTTTTGTTTTGATTTAAAAAAAAAACGTTTCTTTACACCAATGAAATATAATTTTGATTCAAACATACAAATTTGTATATAAGGAGAGATTTATTTCGTTTAACCTAATATTTGGCATTGGCTTAAAAATAGGTTTACTTACGCCAAAGAAATCATATTTTGATTAAAATAAATATATTTGTACACAAGAAGAGATTTATTTCCTTTAAAGTAATATTTTTGTTTTGGCTTTAAAATAGGTGTACTTCCACCAAAGAAATCATATTTTGATTCAAATAAATATATTTTTAATGTCATCCAACTGTATTGTTAGATGGCGCTGTAAACTCGGTCCTCGCACTTCGTACATATCGAGAGTATAAAGCCGCGTGATCGACAGTATAGAACTTATAGAGTACAGTGCCTGCAGGTTCAAGTTGCGATTCCAAATCAGAGTACACTTTACTAACTTAACCTTGACTATATGTTAGGTTGGGAAGACCAAGCACTGGTGGAGGATGTGCGACATCCCAAAAAGGAGGTGAGACACATGGCGAGTCTTCCGAAAAATTCTTGTCTATTAATTCCTTCAACAAATTAATAATTTTAAGCATTATAACTCGTCCAACAATTTTGTTAATTTAAAAAAAATGTAATTCTTTCATTCAACACAATCATAACTATTTGAAGTAAATAAATCTCATTTCTTATAATACACAAATTGCAAACTTTAACTGGAAACATAAGTAGTTTGACACAAATCAACGTTCTTTCTACCAAACAAATATTTCAAATAAATGCGTTTTTATCCGCAAATAAATATTTCTTTGCCTCTATTGAATCAACAAATTTCTTTGAGTCAATGCATATTTATTTGAATTAAACAAAAATTTCTCTCTGTGTAGAAAGTGAGATACAAGATAAAACATTTACAGATATTTGGATTCTCGCGCAATTCACAGGTTCAATTGTTTATAACTTTAGTCTCAGAAGGGGGCAAACGCCAAATTTGCTCAGGATGGTTAAACAAATAAAGATAATAAATAATATATAAAGATAAATATAATAAATAATATATTATATAATATTATATAATATATATAATAAAGATAGCAATGTCCGGAGTGGGTTGCCATTTTATGTTGTCTATAAATTAGTATATAGAATAGGAATAGAAATTTGTTAGCGTATCAGGGTTTTACTGCTGTGAGGAAAAATCAATTTGCGGGAAAACTATTAGGAGAAAAGCAAAAATATGAAATGGCAAACGGGTGCAAATGATGATAAATCGATTCCACGTTTTTAATTAATTAATTATCAGTTTGTGAGGTAAAAAAGGGCAAACAAAATGCTATTAACTTAACTTATTTGAATTTTCGAAAATGAAAAATTAATAGGTGGGGGCTGGCTCAGCATGAAGGAGCCAGCCAGGGGCAAACAATGGTAACTTAAAAAAAAATAATTGTGACTAACACTTAACTTCACACGGCTTTATAATAGATAACACTAAATGCACACAGATATAAATTTGTATACAGTGGCGTAAATAGCAGGTGTGCGGTGTGTGCGGCGCACACGGACCCACGAGCCAGGGAGGCCCATTGGAGCCGGCCGGGAGTTTGGGAGGTCTCGCGAAAAAATAAGATAGGCTTAAAGGTAAAAGTCACTAACTTAAATCCAATAATTACTAAAACCTGACTCTAAGAAGGAATTTATTCTAATAAATATAATCCTATTTTCTAGAGATTTTATGGATTTTAGACAACTTAGAACACTTATTGATTGCTTCCTCGTATAAGATTCGCATTTATAAGTATTTGGTTACGATTAATTTATGTTTCAATAAAATGCTTTTAAGAAAGTGCTTTTCATAATTATTGTTCTAAAAAATAAACTGATGGCCCCTCTGAGCGCAGAATACGGTTTTGGGCTAAAAAGAGATCTGAGCAGTTTCTTGGGCCCTCGGGCGCAATACGATGCAAGCATAACGTCAATCAAAAATACCATATGTTATTATTGTTACATAAAAACATAGCAGTGCTTATTTCTGAAAACGTAGTACACAAGACAGAATAATGAATTAACAACAATTGGGCTAAGTCATATACAGTAGGTATTTATTTTTTATATCGTTTTTGAACCCATTCCTAAATGCTGGTAACTGTGGATGGAAAATTGCAGATAAATCGTCTGCATACGTCTCTATTAACTACAGGCCTAAGTTTCCGGAATAATTGATTTGAATAAGTTGGTAACATTTTCTAAGCTGTTGAATCTATCTTTTAATTGTGTAATTATAATATCTAATGTTGAATTAAATATATTAATTCGGAAGTTATCCTCACCATTATTTTTAACCTTTGGTCATCATACAAATCATGAAACTGACGTTTTACTTTCCGTACTCTTTTATTTTCAAATTAGATTCTATATTCCAGAATTTTGCTAAATTTGCTGCTGTAGTTAACGCAAATCGTTTCTCAATTTGGCCACATTGTCATACGCTGTGTGTGCACCAAATGAGCGGCCTTTTGTTAGTCGTAGTGTTTGGATTGTAATAATTTTGAAACCGCGTTTAATGATGACAAAATGTCTGTTTGAATAATTATACGATATACCTTTTCGAAGCATTCCATTTTCTTTTTAATACTTATTGCATCGTTTCGCTCAAAAGTATTATCTTGTTAGTGCTCAGTCTGATCAGGGTTTAAGGGTTTCAAAGTATTAAATAAACAATCGCAAAAAAAAACAAAATTCAATTTAAGGAAAAATGCCTCCCAGTGTATTTTAATTCCAAATTGCTTTTGAGGGATTAAGCACGCGATTAAATCAAAAAAAAAAAAAATAAAAAACGCTTGTTGACCAAACTTAGCATAGGCTTCCATGTGAGTGGGGGACCCATTGTCTCTGTTCGCACACGGTCCCTCTCACTCTTAGTTACGCCACTGCTTATATATATTACAAATGTTATTAATTTATCTATGGTATTCAAATCCACAATATACATTCTCGCTCTCGGACAGTGGATAGTTGCGCGAAAGAACCTACAGTCATCATAAATGATTCTCCTGTTTCTCAACGTATGTGTTGACTCTGTCCAGCTGTCTGAGGTGATTACCGAAATGATAACGTGTATCGGGTTTTCAGTGGCACCACCATATACATATAGGTACCACAAAAATAAAACGAAACCTCAGTCACGTCGCCAATAGGAAAACAAAGTTTGTTGAACATTGCAAATAAATATTTTA
This sequence comes from Melinopterus prodromus, assembly GCA_964023965.1. Taxonomy (NCBI): domain Eukaryota; kingdom Metazoa; phylum Arthropoda; class Insecta; order Coleoptera; family Scarabaeidae; genus Melinopterus; species Melinopterus prodromus. Next base: position 19,170,077 of record OZ030393.1, read on the forward strand.
TCTACAACTCACATAGCCACAATAAGTGTATTGTAGACGTGTCTAATGACTATACCGGGTGCCACACGCCAGCAGTCCTCCCCCCACGCCATTGGTCCATTTTTTATTTATGACGCTGGACGAATGAAACTTTGAGAAGTGCTAATACACAAAAATGTGCCGCTGTTTGCATACTGTTGAGAATAATGTGACTTTCTGTTTTTCCGGAAATGACGTCAACATCAAAATTGTTTATGGCACCTTATTATTTGTGTGATTATTGCAATCATAATGACATTTTGTACTTAAAAGCATATCAATCGTCAATTTTCGATGGCTATGAATTGGTAAAAATAGTCGAACATTCTCCAATAAACAATGAATGAGTAATTTTTCTCCCATGTACCATGCACTTCATGGATAGATACTCCCTGATAATTCGCTAGAAAACATTTTTCCGACAACAACAACACTAAATACTTGATGTTTTGATGAAAATCGTAGTGTGGAAATGACGTTTAAAGCGTCTTGATGAAAAGTAGTATTGTATTTAGGACAACAATAATTTCGATGTAACTAGTAATTGATTACAAATAAATTAATAACGAATTATAATTATATTAATAATCGAAGTACCTGACAATATTCGGATGTTTGCATTCATTCATTGTTCACTTCGACTTTGGTCACTAACCCAATGTTTTTTCCCTTTTTTACATGCTCTAAAATACATTTCCACGCTACGATTTTAAGAAAAATTTCAAGTATTCGGTGTCATTTGTAACCCGACAAATGTTTTCTATGGAATAATCAAGGTTGTTCGTCCACTGTCGTAAATAAAAAATTAAACGGTAGTACTTATAGCGTGGGTCACCCGGTATAATCCCTAGCGTCATACACGCCGATGATAATGACAGTAGCTTTGAATACTAATGACCATTCTTATGAATAATAACTTCAACTTCAACTAAAATTTAAAGGAATTGTCATTATTATTCAAAGCTACTGTCAACACCTACGTGGCTGACAGGTGATTGACAGTTCGCATCGCCACACCATCAACAAATATAAAATATTTGATATAAAATGGAATTTATAAGTCGGTATAATAGTATATTATTTAACGGGCATATAATTAAAAATATAAATCGCGAGCATTGAGTTTATACGCGACCGGTAGGCGAGCGTGTAAACATTCGAACGAAGAACTATCAAATAACTGTCATCAACGTAGGTTTTGACAGAGTTTGACAGTACGTACGCATAATGACAGTTCGTTTGAAGAATGAAATCATTATTTCAACGAACTATCATTATTATACAAAGCTACTGTCATCATAATCATCGTCGTGTACCATGGTAGGCGGGGTTGCCAGGTCTCCGGCATTGCGCCGGAGTCTGCAGCATATCTCATCTTGGATCTCCGGCAGGCATTCAAGCATCTCCGCCAAAATCAAACATGAAGGAAATAGTTTTACATTATTGTAAATAATATATCGTCGGCTTAAAGGTAAAATGGTCACTAACTAACAATTTGTTATATTTTATTGAAGCAGAAATTAATTGTGGCCAAATGCTGATAAATGCGTATCTAAACAAACGAAAATACGATCAATAAGTGAAAATAAAATAAGTTCAATAAATTCTTAAAATGCATTAATTCTTTGGAAAATGTCATATTTATTGGTATTCTATTGTAGTCAGGGTTTTGCAATTATTTGAAATGTTAGTTAGTTACTTTTAATTTTAACCAGACAATATGCAGACAGAGACATATCTTTGTTTAATTTTACATATTCAATGTTATTCAAATTATTTTACACTACGCAATTTATCACGAAAAATGTTCTACAACTTCTTAAGCAATAAAAATTGGGTATAATGCCATTCACATTAGTGTAAAACCGCTACAGTGAGAACACAAAGTATTGAAACATGACAAAATATCTAAATCGGTATGTTATTTTTAAAAAAACTCGGTTTTGAATTGCAAAATATGTAGACATATTTATCGTAAACTAAATTTACGACCTTCGATGGTTTTTGAATGAAGACGGCATCGACATATTATTTAAATGACACCTACATAGGAAAATTTTCTAGAAAAAGATAGTTGAAAATTAGTGTTACATTGTGTATTTTATACAGATTTTGAGGTTTCTGGGAGATTAAATTCAAATTACATTTTGACATTTGACCTCACTTTTCCGGATGTCTTACTTAATTTTGAGTTCGCGTTCGTATTCAGGGCAAATAAAGTTCCAGAGTACATTTTATATTCCACTTACAACCTCCATGCTACTCAAAGTTATTAATATTTACAATTTCAATTATGGTCTTTAAGCCTTAAATTTTCTTCCGCTACCATTAAGATAATTAAATGTTATTTTAAAATAACTCTCAAATATGGCATTGCCATTACATCAAAATGTGTATTATTATAGTAAAAAATCGACGATTCTAAGACGTTTCTTCTTAGCCGTATAAGAAAATTGAAAAAGAAACAAAATAAAAAGCGCAACATCTGCAATCCTGTAAAACGTGGCTTTTGGAAATGGAAACTGCATAGGCGATTATGATCTGTTCTTTGCAAAAATTGCAAAGTAGAGTTTTTAGACCTGTTTTTAACAATTGATTTATATATTTTGTTGTAAGTCGACTAGATTACAAAAAATATGATGGGGGGAGGTATAGTCATACGTCCCCCCATCAGCTCCGGCATTATTGTGAGACTAATTTGGCAACCCTGATTTTATTACAAATTCTGTAATTTCGTGAAGAAACATCCACACTCTATTCGGGACGACGGGTTATGTAAAATCACAAAAATCTGTCAACCCCGGTTCGGGGAATCCGAAGACGAAGTTGACAAATCGAAAAGAATATAAGAAGTATGAGATTTTTTTTATTTTTTTTTGTTTTTAAGAAATTATTAATTTGTAATGGCTATTTCTAGATTGTAATGGTTATTGTTATGTTTTATAACGAAGAAATCAAATTAAAAAAAAAGTTGTTTATCCACGAGGCCCCGGGGAGATTCGAACTCCCGATCTCCTGTTTACTAGACAGGCGCTTTAACCAACTAAGCCACGGCGCCGTATGTATCAAAAAATCTGGCGTACTGTCCACAAGGCCACGCATGAATTTTAGATTCCATAACCACTTATCTAGACAAAACGATTAATTTAACATGCATTTAGTCGCCATTGTGACTATTTTAAACTCAGCAACAACTAAATATTACATCGACTTTAAATAATGTCGAAAATTAGTATTTAAACGTTGGTATTTGACAGACAGCAGTTGTCAAAACACAAAATAGTAGGCCAAGTACGGCTACGAAGCGCAGTTACCCGCCAATCATTGCGCTTGTTATTCATTCTTTTCGATTTTGACATTTTGCGCATGACAGAAAGTTTGTTCGTACGTGTTTGCGAACGTGTTTCGAGAAGCGGTTTTCGATAAGTTTGTCGTCCTTTTTTTTATAAAATAAGTGATTTAACTAATAATTAGCGTTTATGACTACGACAGCGGGAAAGATACCACCCATCACGATGAGCAAATTGTACATAGGGAACCTGCCACTCGAGACCAACGAAAGCACGTTGAGGCAACTGTTTCTCGAGCATAACCTCTCCTGTACAAATATCCTGGTGAAACGAGGCGGATACGCTTTTGTTGACTGTCCCGACCAATCTTCGGCAGACAAAGCAATCGATAAACTAAATGGTGAGTGTCCACTTGTCATACCAAATGCCTTTTCTGATTATTATTCTAGTCATCATTCATCATTCCAAGAAGGCTTGTCGATAATCTTTGTGGCAATCTTCAATTTTGTGGTTATGTTACAGTTATGTTAACAGCTCTTATGATAATTGTCTCTTTCAGTGAACCAATTTGTTGGAAACAATTTGTAAATTTCGCGTAGCTTCTGAAGTTCTTGCATCACATGGAACAACCCCGCCAAATTGAAATATCACTTGCTAAGATACGTGCATTAAGGAAAGATAATAATATTACATTTTCTTTGTAGGATATTCGTTCAATGGAAATGCACTGGTTGTGGAGCCTTCAGTGGCATCTGGAAAGAAAAGGTAGGTAATTGTTTTGTTTCTGTTGCATGTTGCTCTATTCCAAAAGTGATTAGTTTTTATGGGCTGAATTTTGGAGTCGAAAATGTCGCTTAGCACTCCCTGCGGCATATTTAAAGAAAAATGTAGACTATACAGAAGTATTTAATTACAATGTATTTATTCAATCTTTAAACCGTTCAAGTCCTGACTCATATTTTTAGTAAGTAATTACTGTTTTTGTTTCTCATTTATTTGGTCTCATCATGTTGCTGGGATATCTTGAAGGGAACGTTTAACCTCCTTCACCTTTTAAGTATATCATTTCACATATGTGTATTAATGTGTTAAGTGGGGTTCTCATCTGTCAGTGCCGAATAGTTTGACTGATATGAAGACAACCAAACTAGGTGGTCCTTTTCTCAGAAGAACCTTCCCATAGTTTTTTCCTAGAGTCAAGCATTGTTCCGTTAAATATGGTCTATCAAAATAGTAACAAAATAGACTTTCCTTCTATTCATCTTCGATAATATAGCAATTTATACATACTATAAAATGTTTAAAAGTTTTCCTTTAAAACTTTCTTGGTTGTCAGATTTTTTGCCTCAACCCCAAATTTCTGAATTATTGTATGATGAGGTCGCAGAAGCGACCCTGCTGCTATTTTATTTATGTATTCAGTCCAAAGCGTTAGATACGCTTTCTATAGCTCAAGTTTGTCAAATGTCTTTCCTATTGACTACTACTGTTTTCATCTTGTTTGTTATCGCACAAACAATATGAAGACACCGGAGGCCCGATGACAGTCTTAAAAGAAATAAAACCAGCTTTGTGGATTGTCCAACAAAAATAGCCAATATCTTTTAAAAGTGATTGTACCTCAAGACAAGTGAAGTCTGGTCACGTAAAACTTTTTGTTGTTCTTCTAAAAGGAATTAATGTAACGGTATGGATTTCTCTAGGTAGGCTTAAGTAAAAGTTTGTACTTTAATGCTAATGTAAAACAAAAAATCATGTGACAGTTTTTTATGAAAGCGTGGCAATTTGATCCCGTTTGACAGAGTATTCAGTGGTCTTTCTCTTGATAGCAGTTCAAGGACCAACTGCTATACTTAGTACTTCCTGATAACTGTCAGCTTGCGTTGCTTTTTTAAAGTTAAGGGTTGTGACATTTTGTAACATGAAGTGTTTCATTTCTTGACAGTAATAAAAAACACTTCAACGTTCTTCACTTGTGGCACTATTTATTACCCCTCGATGCTCAAATATAAATAATTTGATAAATTGAATGGTTTGAAAAATTGATAATTAGTAGATTGTCAAATTGAGGGATACCTTTGATAAGTGATTGCTTTGAGCATCTAGAGGCAGTATGCTTTTAAACACAACATTGTTTTGGTGTGCTGCTGGATAGAGGCGGTGGTCGAAACATGTTAAAGGTGTCTTCCGTGGGCTCTCTTGAAGTTGAATGATCTGGGCTAAATACGGAGGTTGTCCATCAAAAACTGCTGATCTTAACCAGAGAAACATAATGTATGAAACGACGCTCGTCCATTCGCAGCCATCCAGCTTTCCGAAGGACCTCGGTGTTGACGTTTCGAGGTTGGTTTCGAGGACGTTACTGGTTACTCTGCAGACGCTGCTTGGTTGACTGTGTAATGAGGCCATAGACAACGTAGGTATAGTTCACCGTCGACAATATGAGGAAATCTGAAATTTGAAGTTTTACGTCAGTTGGCAATAGATTTTTAAATTGGCAGAAGGTTAAGAAGTTTAATTAAAGTGAGTTGCTACTTTCCCAATAGAGAATTTGTGTCGGATCCTTATTTATGCTTATTATTCCTTCTTTGGTGTCATGAGCGTAATTGATGCGTAGATCGGGTATTCACCTGCGTACATATAGTAGATGGGACATTGAATTGAATGGGACCCAGTATAGATCCCTGCGGTACTCGCAAACTCACATCCACCATCCGCCAAAAACGGACACTATAAATCTTTGTTCTAACAGTTTGGCCAGAGAGGTGATGTATAAATTAGTTCAGCGTTTGATCCAGACAAAAAAAAATCCCAACTTGTTGCTTATGCATCAGTCCTCAACGTATGTAGTAAAACAGTATTGGTTATGTGACATGAATCGAGGCTAATATGTTCTTGTCCTCAAGATATTTCATCATTTGGCCATGTAAAATGTATTCAGCATCTTGATGCAGAGTACAAAAGCCTTATAGATCGATAGTCATCATGGGTCACATGATTGGTGGTCTTAGAGATCGGTCTGACGCTTCTCTCCAGGTTATTGGGCAGTATCCTTTCTCGAAGGAGTAATTAATAACGTAGATCAGCGGCTCTGAACAAAGCAAATTTTTGATGAAATACCATCCGCACCATAAGAAGACAATTTTTGTTTGAAATTTTGTTTAACGGTGTCAGAAGTCACAAGCCTGTGCCCGGGACACTGGTAATGAAGTACAGTAAAAGACTGAGCATCTGACTAATCTATCGGCACTACTCACATCCCACGATCGAAGATGTTGCCATAGTAATACGTCAAAATAAATATTTGTGGTAAATTGGGGATTCGCTGCGTATTGTTTTGCGACTTCTCTCCTATCAAATTATGTACACCAAAACTAAACGCATCACTATAATATCTCATAATAGGTTACCCTACCCATTTCAACGTCGTAAGAACATTCGGAATTCAATTCCACCACACTCCAAGAAGACCAGATTGATTATCACCGCATAATGATGACATATCAGTCGATAAACGTTTGCCCATAACGACGAAAGTCCGCGTTTAATGTTGTGATGCCGATGTCCATTATAGCAGAGCCGAGAGCAATAATGACACCGGTATTAAAATGAAGTGCCGCTAGCCGAGAGCTCGCTGTGGGCAAACACGTTCCCCTCTTCCGAGCCTGTGCGATAATGAGGAATCAGGTGCACCAGGATGCAGATTGCAACCAGAGCAGATGCACCGGCGCTGCAGCGCAAATTGACGAAGGCGATTGCTTGCGACTGCATGCGTGTGCTTGCTTACACATGCGGCGGACCGAGCACGTGCCGCTACCGGAGAGAACCGCTGAGGCCATCTTCTCTTCGCGGTTGTCCTCTCGCAATCTCGACGATGCGATCTGCATTTTCGGGTCTTCGCATTGCTCGATGTGCTTTGGGTGGAATGTCTGTGCGCAGGTTGTTATTACCGTTTCTTCGTATACTCAATTGGTCTTGTTTACATATGTAGGTACGTGTCGTTAGCGAGCGCGGATTTTAATTGGGGACTGCTGTAGGTACTGGAATTGCATTACCTGCTAATTGCGGTGTACTGCGGACAGTTGTGAGAATTGTGGATAACGGGAAAATGTTGACTGAGGAACGTTGCCTTTGGTGAAGTAGTGATTGGTCATTTTCTTTTTTATTTATTGACGACTGACGGCATGGGGAGGGGGGATAGTCACAACAAATTTAATTCAAACTTATTTCACATCTGCTTCCAGAAAGTCCTCCTATGAACTCAAGTAAGATTTGATGAGGTTTTCGAAATCTAAATTTAACCATGAAGTCAGTTGATCGACTCTAAAGTGGACAAGGTAATCTTGTAAGACAGAACCTAATAAAATGTTTGGTAACTAAAAATGTTGAACGACATATTGTCATAGTAATGCTTGCCACCTGTAAGTCACCATATTATTAACCTAAAATGTTTGGCGTCCTCGTTTCGCGATTATTGTCCTCGTAAAATGTACTTTTCCGCTAAATATTGATTTCTGTTTCCTTGAAATTATGTATGTATGTGGAATTGGGGCAAAATTGCGCCGAACAACTTTAACAAAATAAAATTTCGTTTTCTTAATTATGAAAGTATGTAATAGAAAAACCTACATTTTTGTCAGATATCTATCTTTAAGATGTTAACTGTGCTGTCTCGATGTTTGCCTGCAGTTTTTGTTTTTATTATATTTTTTGTTTGTTTTTGACTGGACTTACTTTTACTTACAACTGTATGTCAGCTTAGTTTCTAGAAAATTGCCAACTCAGAATTATTTGACACTTTTTGTCTGTTTTCAAAGAAATTATTTTCAAGTAGCACTTCCCAAACAGTTTTTTTTCTAAAAAGAATTGGTGAATTTAAAATATTTACTTAATATAATATTTACACTTAATAAAATTAAAACAAATACAATTTTTCTATTTGTATTTATTTAAAGACAATAAAAGCAAATATTTTTATTTTTATTTGTTAATTTCAATAATCTCTGAAACAAGCAGTGTTCAACATTCTTGTGAAAAGAGCAATTTCTATAACCCACCCCACATACCTCCAAAACGAATTTGACAACTTAACCAAAGTCTTATCCCAAAACAACTATAACTATCCCAAGTCATCGATAATTAAAACCATTTCTCGACACCTAAACCCAACAGATAACAGACCTCATCAGCATCACGACGTCCCAATCGCAACAGCTTTTCCTCCTTACGTCCAGGGTACGACATCGTATTGGACGCATCCTCCGCAAGAACAACTTGAAACCGATATTCAAACCCCTTTCCAAACTATCGAACTTACTTCCTTCTACAAAGGACAAAATCCCTCCTCTTCTTTCCTCTGGTGTGTACCGGATTCCATGTGCTTGTGGAAGTGTCTATATTGGCGAGACGAAGCGATCAGTTAGCTTCCGAGTATCTGAGCACGAACGCTGCACTAGATTGCGACAAATCGCTGGTTCAGCTCTCGCTGAACACAGATATAACATGGGACATGAGGTCCTGTCATACTACCCTAGAAGGATCAGTGAATCAATAGAAATCCTAAAACACCCCTCCAATATCAATAGAGATGATGGTTTTCACTTACATCATACCTGGAATTCAGTCCTGTCCCAAGCGCCTCTACCAGCTGGCCCACTACCTGTGAACCCCACCCCTTCCACTTCGTTACCCCCACTCCAAACACCATCTGGTAACAACACTCCACTCATATATAAAGACCCGCCCCAACAGACGACAGTATCTTCTTAGCACTTGGTTTGATAACTTAACTTTAACATCCTGAAGAGCGCGAAACGTCGACTGCTTCAAAGAACGCGGCCTCCACCCGGAAATCAATATATCATTGACTCAGACCGCGGAAATCTACAATCTAGGAATATCTGATATAAGCGCTGCTGGTTTCATTTCCAATAAGCTGGAATCTTTAATTCCAGGGGAAATCTTCAGAGGCTGGAAAATCCGACTCGTTGGAAGAAGACAACATGGTCGTCCTACCATTGCTACCTGGCTTCCTTGTCCGTTCATTGTCTGCATTTTGTTTTGTTTTTAATTTTTAATTTCATTCAAATTTGTGAACATCTTACATTCAGAGACATCACCACCAAAATAATGCCCAATCACAAACACAACACCAACTACCAGAAAATGCTCAAAACTACCAAACTCTTAAACTTAGATCTAAATGTAAACCTATCGATTGCCTGTCGATTAAATCAAAAAATTGCTCTATAAAATCATTAATACTCCGTGCCTGCGCCGTCAAGCCCAGCGGCCCAATCTCTTCCGCTAATCGCTTCATTGAGGCCAACCGTCCGCGTCGTTGCACCTCGACATTTACATCGGTTCGCAGAAATAATCTTCTTATTGTCGTTCTGTCCGAATTCGGCGATTAGATGATCTGTGCGGCGCGAGGACCCCTTAAGCGCCTTTAAGCCAGAGCGCCATCAGTGACATCTGTCGATCGCGTGCTAGCATCAGCGCGGAATCACCTTGTTGTAGCTTAATGTCGCCGGCAGTCTCGGGGGCATGTGTTTTTTGGCGGCTTTATGTGTCCCTCTCTCTTACCGGTCCTCTCATACCCCTTCCCGCCAGTGGCGTGCATTTACGTTAAGTTGTAGCGCTTGTTTTATTAATAAAACAAATTCTGAAGCGTTTATAATTTGAGTAGTTATAAGGGCCAATTAGTTGCTGGTGGTCTGATAAAGGAATTTTGTGCCCAACTATGGTTCTCTCTATAAAACAAAAGTATAGTTGGTGGAACAATACATCGCAATAGGTCACCAGAGCATTGCCACCACTGTGCAGCAGCAGAAATCTCAGAGACACTATTGCTCAGAAGTTGATACACCTTAGAGATCCCTCACAAATGAATGAACCGAGCTTTTTACTATTCAAAGCCATGGACCAGGATGTATGTGTCGAGAACTATTTGGATTGCAAATTAGTTGGATTTCCAACTATTCTTGAAGGAACGAAGAAGAACCTAGCAAAGGCTCTAAGGACCCACCAGTGTAAACTAGTTGTGGTATTACTAAAGTTCAGTGGTACAAAACTGGGAGGATAAGAGCTAATGAGAAACATCCATGGTATGAGAAAAGCAAACCACCACCTTCTACTCTGGAAGGCCAAAGGTGATCTAAAACCAACGAGATCACAACACAAACCACGTTGAATAAACTACACCGGCGTATATGCGTAAACATCACAGGAGCCATTAGAACACTGCTGCTATGGTGGCATACTAAAGTCATACCACTGGATGCCAAACACGAAACAGCTATAGATGTCCTTAGGGTGAAACAATCTGAGAAATCTAAATCTGGAGATCTTAACGGTCAACTGAACATCCTCATCACAATCTGTGCGGATGTTCTAGACATGCCCATGCTATGGTATGGTATGGTAGAGTTGGGTCGTTTGGCATCTGTGCCTTTCGATATACATACTTTGAGTCAGTTATTGTTTGAGGAGTAAGTTGTGTCAGTTCTGCTGGTGCAATGATGGCGGCTCCCAAGTGGTTTTGTCTTGTGCGCATTAGAGCGTCACATTCGCACAATAGGTGTACGGCTGTCGCGAGGGACACACTGCGTTGTTTGCCCGCCCAATCTTTGTGAGATGATATCTCAGTGGACAATGTCCTGTAAGGACACCTGTAATCAGTCGAAGGTCTGGGGATACTGTCTGGCGTTGGAGGCGGAGAAGGTTATGGAGCCTTAGTAGCTTACCTCATGCCAAGTGATGTTTCCCAGTAAGCCAACTGCCAACTGCTGACAACTTCAACAACCCAACCGAAGTGATTGTCTATGATCGCAAAGACGTTGGTGCGACGGTAGCGAGTTCTCAGACAGTTTATCAATTACTCCACTGACGGATCAAAAAGTAATGATATAGTTGGTATAGGTGTAACCGGGCCTTATCTAAAGTTATGGGGAACACACCAACCATCTTTGAGGCGAGACACACCTTATTGATCTTTGCGTCCAAGAATGCATACGAAGTAATCTCCGTAAAGTCAAAGTGTGCATCTTACACGGCCAAGCAACACTAAGGGCGATTAAATCAATCACAAATTGATGCAAATTCAAACATAGTCTAAACCATGAAGGAATCATAGGAAATGAAACTTCCAATGGACTTGCAAAGCAAGGATCTAAGGCTTCCTTTTACGGACCAAATGCAATGTCAAGCAAAAGATTCGGAGTTGGGAAGAAACAATCAAGAAGGGAAGACCTAAGAAGGATTACAAGTCTCCTCATAGGCCACTGTCTTACTCAGACACCACCTACATAAAATGGGTCAGACAAATGATGATACCTGCAGATTTTGCGCTGGAGCATCCGAAACTATGGAGCACATACTATATGACTGCGTAGCACTAGAACTGGACAACTGCTTCCTCGAAGTAACAAAGACTTCGTAAAAAACAAACAATCAAACCTGGCTGAGGTAATTCGAATGGCAGTGAAGCGACTCAGATAGCAACAATATCGTCAGCTATAGAAACCAGACTAAAGACTGATCCGTTGATCAGTCTTTAGTCTGGTTTCTATCGATCTTTATCGATTAGAATTAATAACTTCTCCGCACACCTTGTACTGGAATCAAGCGTACGCCACTGCTGCCCTCATCTCCTCCTTCGCGACTGAGGGCTGCGAATAATACGGAGAGACACGTGCCGACTGGTAGTAGCTTCGCTCGCCGTCTTTACTTGTATCGCATCCCAGCGAAAGCGATTACACAGTAACGATTATGGGTCCGATCCCGGGCTCCGAACGTAATGTTCGTTCGATTTTAATTAACGGTTACATGCCGGTTGCGGACGGACATCGTTTGGCCACTCGATTGATTTCTCGATCGAAATAATAATCATTACGGAGCTTAAAAGCCGGATTGCCGAAAAAAGGTAAATTACGGCTCGTATCGGTGCGTATCTCGACGGCAGTACTTTTTAGCGGAAAAACCTCGAAATTGGTGGTAATAACCGTGTGGGTTTGCTTGGCGAGTGGTGCAAAAAAATGGTGGCCGCCAATTAGAGTTGGTCGATCATAATTTGGGAATAACTGCCCGTGAAATCAGCGTGTTTTATTTTTTTTATCGGGGAGAGTTGCACAGACCAGAATTAAATTCATGATTGCCGCTAAGTATCTGGTTGTAATGTCTGGAAGTCTGGTTAGTTCCGTTATGTATTCTAGGTGGTTATATGCTGGAAAAGTACTGTTTCGAATTTTGACGATTAGTCTGATCAGTCCCGAGTTTGAAGAACCTAGTTCTTCAAACTTTGGTTGATCGGTGTCTATGTCGTAGGCAAATGGTTATTTTAGGCAAAAGCTATTTGTCTGGGCAAATAGATATAGAACCTTTATTTATATTTTTTAACTTATTTGCTTAGGCCAATGTATTTGCCAAGACCGTTGTCAGGCAAATAGCATTTAGTTTACAATCGCGTTTGTGAGGTTATGTGCAATCCGTGCATGTTAATTCTCAAATACGTCATAATTATTATTTAGTCGTTGATTACTTTTGAGTAATATCGTATTCTAATCATCATGATTCTAATGAAGTTACGCCTGATTTGTTGTGACAAGCGTCAATACTCATGAGTGCGGTGATACTAAAACAGGACTTTTACGTTAGGAATGTTTAGTTTCCCTTTTACCAGGAAAAAGTTATACTACACTGGAAAACACTAAATTTCTGATTTCTTGTCGACTCGACGGTTTTACGCATCAATGCAGATGATATCAGCTAACTCCTATTTTGCATACGGAAATCATACGAAACAAATGTACAACTCAGTGAACATATGGTGTGTTAAAAAGTTTGCAACTCTTCATAATGGTTCGCCAAAAGTGCCTATTGTTGTAATAAGAAACCGAAATAAACTTAATAACGCTGTCAACAATCACATAACCTAACATAATTTGAAAATCCAACCTTATGCAGCTATGCGCACTGTCACTTGCTATTGCGGTTACACTCTGTTCGCTAAAACTTTTCGCTTACGTCATTATTTTTTCTCCGTATGAATCAAATAGGCACAGAAAAATAAAAAAAATATTGCTGCAATGTGTATGGCAATTCCAGTCGTCAAAGACTTTTTGTTATACAAATGAGCATAACCGACAGAGAGGAAGGACGAGAGCTCCCCATTAATTGATAACTGTACCCGTACGAAATGTATTTTACCATAGCAAAACGTAACCGATCGATTTATAAAGCTATTCGCCTAACAACGGCTTAGGCAAATACATTTGCCTAGGCAAATAGCTTTAAACATATAAAAGCAGACTCAATATCTACTTGCCGTGGCAAATAGCTTTTGCCTAGGAAAAAACCTATTGCCAGAAATAATCATTTGCCTACGACATCTATACTCCATTCAAGAGTTTTGAGTGTTTTAAAAGGTAGAACAATCGAGGTTGCCCTCTTACGTTCCTTTCATGAGTTTATGAAGATCAATGTCATCACGGAATAATCTGTTGACAAAATAACGTAATCTTGCATAGATTACTTTGGTATTACTCTGCAATAAACCGTAACTGAAACCACCACAACACTAGGGCCCCCCGCCATAGTATTGTGGTGCTTGGGAGAAGATACAAAACAATCGAAATCGCAAGGTTTAAGGAAGTGATAGAAGCTCTGTATGAAAAAGAAATAACATTTACTCCAGACACCATGGATCAAAAGATGTAATCCATAAGCTAAGAATTGAAAGAAGGTTACCCGCATCTAGTCCAGGGCTCAATGGACTATCCCCGAAGAACACAATCATGATAGAGAAAGTAATACGTCTCCAATGAACTGCTATTAATCAACATTCAGAGGTATTGGTTGGTTGAGTAACCTAAACTGCTGCATAATAATAGAACTAGCCGATAAACAATTAATCAGCAATATGTGCTAGGGTTGCTAAGTCGATGTGATATTTAGAAGTTGCGAGCTTTCACGTTTCCGGAGAGAAGGATAAACACCAGGAACAGAAATACCTGGACTATAGTCCGCGTAAACAGTTGCCAGGCCGCAATGTATAATCGTAAAAAAAAGCAATGGACCGCGAATGCTTCACACTGTTTCACTTGGCTGCCCAACAACCAAGAATCTGAAGTCATGCCTTTCAGCTTTAATCTCTGCGCTCTGCCCGATATGTAATTTCTAATGAAAAGACTTGCTTTGTTACCAAATCCAATAAATGCAAATTAGCAATACTCAAGTCAAATGGTGTTTTGGCCAGGAACAAGATAGATAGTTCCCGCAGGAGGATCTTGTTTTTTGCACGTCCATGCAAAATGCGCCTTTGATGATTCGGCAACGATCTTCTTCAGGATCTTGGATATATATATATATAGAGATGTAACAAGACTCTCCTTTCAAAAATGGAAAAATGGAAATCTCCATCGACCATTAACAATGTACATACATCATTTACAGCCGCAAAATAATGTGAACAACACCACTTTAAGAAGGAAGCGGTAAATAAGTCACGACCAACAACACCAGATTTGATACTGCACAGAGCCCTCCGAGCCGCATCGGCTAAGACGGGTACAAATCCAAACGTTGGAGAGTCAGTTCTCCCTGAAAAGCCATCTTAGGAATATCTATTTGCATTTAATATCACATGTATTACAAACTTCACCATCGAGTTTTTATTTTGTAGATTTTGTAGATTTATGATACTGAGGGGACATACATCTAATACTATCAGGTATTGCGCGCTGGTCGATACATTCCATTCGTTTGGCGAATATTTACCCTACGCGAAAAAAAAAAATAACCCCGTCTCCACGTATTGATCTGTCACATCGGTCATCCGTCTATGGCCAGAGATTTGGCCGGAAGCAATTATGACCTGGCGATATATGAAGCCACTCACCACTCACCCTTTGTCCTTTCGATTGTCGGATTTAGCTTTTGGTGATCTACGCTTAATAAATAATCTCATTTTTTTTTGTGCGGAGACCGAGGGCAGCGAAAATTCAATTGAAATCGAATTCGACGCGAAAATAATCACGAAACGGCGAAATTGGCTATTGGGGGTGACGAATGTTGCCGCCCCGTATGCAAATTACTGGAGTTCTATCGATGCGAGATATATCATCAATTCGATGTATTTTGCCCATATTTAAATTTTGTGAAGGTTTTTTCCTAGTATTTATTTTGTTTTTTTTTTGTTTTTATGGCATTGAAGCATTGATGTCAATAAATCAAAGTATAGAGGTGCTTATTGATGTCAATGTCATTTTTTCCTCCCTGACTTGTCTACACTAAAGTAATATGACTGTATTACATTGTGTGGGTGGTCAAATTTTGATGTTTTATAGGGAAAATGTCTATGGAATCTCTACTTGGTGTCCACAGTGGCCATTTCTATCGACTGTAAACACTCAACAGACACACACCCCAAAGAAGGTGTTTAGCGGAGAATGTAATTACTGTGGGGCGACAACGAGGAACAACTACTAGGCGATGAAAACCTGAATTACCAGGCAATCTCTGTCTTACAGAAACACGTTGAAGAACTTCTTTGGACACTGTTATGGAAGAGTGGCCTGGAAAGAGCTTCTGCAATAAAAGGCGCCAATATAATGTTTGATCGTCAACGTCACCATTTTTGAGAACTAATTAATAATCGAATAATATTTGATTTGTATTACTTTTACTTTACGTTTACTTTGTACTTGAACAGTTTTACAACAAACGAGTGAACACCCTCGTTCCAACGCTGTGGATGCCAGCCCATGAATTAAATTGTCAAAAATGCAAACTTCAACTTGTAACTATCATAAATCGCAATTGCGTGCATATTTTAAAGGGTATTTTAATGGTAAAAATCACTTTGGCGGTTCTGTATTGGTACCGTTTTAGAAAATAGCAAAATATGGCCAATCATCGTCATTTGGTTGCGAAAAATAGTGAAAGCTCAAGTATTAATAGCAAAATTGCGATATTAAAACCTAGCATGATCTCGAAAACGGAAGGTGGTCAAATAAAATAAACATGTCCAAAGAAATGGTCACTCGATGGCGTAATAAAAACTTAAATTTCCTATGATCGATGGCTGCCCTAAAGTTGTTCCCTGTTAGAGATTTTTGCGTGACAAAAATAGTATCAGTAAGCCGACGGTCCCAGTTCACGTGGAACAGTCCGTAGATGTATTGTGATGAATTTTCGACTCGCAAATATCATTACTTAATTTGTTATGAACCAAAAACCTCAAAAACGTGTTTTTTTCCGGTTTTCGCTTGTAAAAACTGAACCGATGGAGAAATGTTGATGCTTTCAACAGACGAATTGTAGAGAATGAAAAGACAAAAAATAAACCTCCACGGTCTCGGTCTCATTAAAATTAAAGGAGGAAACTTGGAAAACCCGCAAAAATCTGCGGAAAAGCTGTAGCGGAGGCTTTTCGCGTGAAAGTAGTGACTGATGGGTACTTTGAGTGTGCACAACCCAGGCGTTGTCCGATGATTAGTTTTTGCACAATTGCGATTTGAATTTTTTTTATACAATATGGTACGGCGAGCCTGGATGCGTCGGAGGTGGTCCGATTTTAATTTTTTTAACGTATTTCGAAAGTAGAAGAATTCTGCTACAAAACGTCTGATTAAAATTCTGATTATGCGTTAAAATGTTGCGAAATAGGCGAAAAATGCTTGCAAACATGACCGAAAACTTCCGCGCGCTTCAACGCTGTCAAGTAGTCGGGTACGCGGCCGACTCGGGGAAACGCGCAGCGCACTCGATCGCTTTGGAGCGCGCAGCAGTTTTCGGTCATGTTTGCAAGCATTTTTCGCCTATTTCGCAGCATTTAAAAGCAAAATCAGAATAGACGTTTTGTAGCACAATACTTCTACTTTCGAAATACGTTAAAAAATTAAAATCGGACCACCCCCGACGCATCCGCCGAACCATTTTGCATAAAAAAATTCAAATCGCAATTGTGCAAAAACTAATCATCTGACAACGCCTGGGTTGTGCACTGTGCACACTAAAAGTACCCATCAATCGCTCCTTTCTAGCAAAAAGCCTGGCGCTACAACTTTAAAAATTTCAGAGATATGAATTTTTGAAAAAACGGGGATTTTCCGGATTTTTCGAATTTCCGCCGTTAAGGGTGCCGAAACGGGCACCCAAGAAAGTTCAGTAAATTTGGTAAACGTACTTCGTAAATCGTACCGATCTTTTAAATTTGAGATTTTATGCAGTTAAAGGGTATTAATTGAATGTAGCTACAGCATACCAACTGGACAACGATAACTAAAAAGAGAATACCTTCCGTTCAAACGCATAAAAATCGTCGTTTTTGCTGCTTTCTACCGATCATCTAATTAAAATAATTTCTTGGATATTTTACTGCATGTATTGATAGGTGATTTTACTATGCGTTATATGAAGCAAGGATTTATAATTCCAAAAACAAAATTGTAAGTTATTGTCTATTGTTCAATTCTGACCAATTTTCGGTATGTATTCCCTTTTCATTCATCGTTGTCCTGTTCGTATGCTGTAGCTACATTCAATTAATACCCTTTGGTGCAAAAAATCTCAAATTTAAAAGCAAAATTAAAAGATCGGTACGAAGTACGTTTTTACAATTTACGTACAATTTGCGGGTGCGTTCCGCACCCGTTTTGGCACCCTTAATATTAATCCGATCGGGTCCGTGTAGTGTTAATTTTTTTTCGTCATTTCAATCTCTACAATTCGCCTATTGAAAGCATTAAGGGTGCTCCATCGTATCGATTCAGCTTACGAAGAAACAAACGAAAAACACATGACTTTTTGAGGATTTTTCTTTATAACAAATTAAGTAATGATATTTGCTAGTCCAAAACACATCACAATACATCTACGCACTGTTCCACGTGACCTAGGACCGTCAGCTTCCTGGTACTATTTTTGTCACGAACTGAGTCATTTCCTGCTCTATTGCCTGGTCTATATGTTGAGAATGTCATCAACTTGAAAGTGGTGGGTGGTCAAACAAAATAAAAAGATGGCCAAACATGGTCAAATAAATTGTTAAACATTGGTGTAATAAAACGTTGAAAATTCCAATGATGGAGGGCCAACTTCACGCATTTATCACAAACTCGTACTCCGTGGATGACGGCACGGTAGTAAAAGAGCACACAGTAGAAATACGAAGTGTTGCTTCAAATCAAATCATGTCTCTCTGGTATCAAAAAATCGAAAAGAAATTCATAAGTTGTTTAATTCATACGGCCTTACTTAGTCTAATTGCTCCTGCAGCACCAGTAATCCAGCATCTGTTTAAAGCTCGTCTGGTTTCTGTCTCTCCAGCTCTGATAATGTTTTCCAAACCTATGACTTTTCTGGGTGCCTGGTCGTCCAGTTTCATCGTCTTTGTTTAATGAAACCAGTCGAGTAATCCACATCTTCCTAATTGTCTGTATTTTGTTGCTTCCTAAAACCGTTTCTGATACTCGTATGACATACCATTGCTTGAACTATAGAGATGATGGTAGGAATACGCATAGGAGGAATACATCTAAGCTCGTACATAGAAGGCGCAGCCAAATTTGCAATGGGATACGGGTATCGCTATAGGCATTTTGGAGATCGCAGTAAACGGGTTTTGTCAACAGGCTGGGAATGTAGTTTTTCCCTGGCAAGTGTTTATACTTAAATGATGCCCAAAACCAGGACATGCTACCACAAAGTACTCAAAGGAAGATTGCAATCTAGAAAGCCCTATTATGATATATAAATACTCTCTTCAAAATAACTTCTACCGACTCAGTCTATGCTCGGATGCTTGCATGGATTATCAAACCGTTCTTCATGGGTTACAAACTGTAAAAATACTAGATGTGCAGAGATTACTGAAGCACAATTGAAAAGCTGGCTCTTCTGCTCTTACACTGGGATCGGAGTATCATGACTCAAACAGTTCTAGGAAGCCCTTGCCAATAGGTTCGGTTATCTTTTAGAAATGCAGCTCTTCATCTGGTTACTATACTTTGATGTTGATCAAAACCTAGGGAATGCTTCCAGAAATTGATCGAAGTAACATTACAGCAAATAAGTCTTCTGCTTCTCATACGTTCCTTTGAATTTTTGGTCGAACTTGACACCATCGATAACAGACGCCATCGCTTTCGGTCGGTGGTAATCGATCCTTCCGCTTCATTCGAAATTGGACGTAAAGTGCTCTCGTTGTCTCGGACCACTTTTGCCGGCGTGTTTAATTTAAAATTCGTTAGACGCCGGGCCCGCAGTCGGTCCTCCGTCCGGCGTTGGTGTTGTTCTTTTCGACCTTTTTTCTGCGGGCCTCCGCGCGCGCCTCCCCCGCCTTGCCCCGCCTCGCCCCTCGTCCACCAGCACCGGCGAGCTCATCTATCGGTGCTCGTCTGTTGTTTTTGACGGCCGACTGTAAAAATGCTCCTACGTGGCCGCGTGGCGTTTCCCTTTGTTCTAACTGTCAGTAGTTCGGTTTTGCATCCATTATTATTGCCCGCCCGGCCGCCTCGGATCCGGGTTGGCACATGTGCGCGCTGGGGCCCTCCGAAAACTACTTCTAGGAAAGGCATTTTTTCGATGGTTTCCTCTCCGTCGCGGCTATTGTCGTCCTTGTTTTTAGAGCGCGATTGCAAAGTTCTAACACCTTTACCTATGTTCACACCATGTGACTTTCGCATGTTATTGTAACAGCGGATTGGGAAACCAGATATTCTTATGGTGGACATGCTTTTAGAGCTTGACCGTTGGTCATTTTTTGATAAAAGGTTGATTTTGGGTAGAAGCGTGTATAGAATCGTACCATGAGTTGAAACGGAGATCTCTATGAATGAAGTTGATCCTCCCATAGCGGTTTAACACCGCTCTTGTAGTTTCTCATTGATCTTTATGTGACAACACCATCACTACCACCTAACACTCACTCAAATTACTACTATTATTGACTGACAAGAATAGAAGGCAATGAAATTACTAGAATTTAGCTGAAACTTCGAGTGGTGTAGGTAAAACACCTATTGCGACTGTAACAAATGATAATAATAATAATAATGTTTATTGATTCAGAAATTAAATATGAACATATCACTATAATAGAAACAATGAAAAACTAAATCAAAAAGGACCGAGTCAGGGAGTCCAAAACAATTTTGTACTGTTTTTCATCGGTCCTAGAAGGGAAAAAATACAACAGATGAAAAAAAAAATGAGTACCATCCAGCATGTTTCTGAAAATACTTGCCACATGCCAATTAACTGTTCCAACAAATAAATAAATTGATATCCAATGCAATGCATCGCACAGCAACCAATCATACGCTTACTTGTTCCAATAACAAGCGCAACCACACCTGAAACTTGAATCTGCGCTCCAATTTCTTAACGGACACGGGTAACTTGTTATACAAATTCGGCTGCAATATGAGAATGATCTCTAAAAAATTTTAAGTCTGTGGCGAGGTATAGTCATGGCAGATCCATGCCTGATGTTGATGTTATGAATGTCCGTTCTAAACGGAATCTTGTTGTAAAGGTAAGGGGGTTCTTAAATAAAATAGTTTTATGATATAAGCATAAAGAATGAAGAACTCTACCCCGCGCCATATTCAGCCTAACCCAAACAAGAGCATGAGATATCTGCTTCCTTCTCCGTATTCCATAGATGAATCGTAGACAGGCATTTTGTGCTTTTTGTATTTTGCCTGTGTGTAAGCTATCGAGACAAGAGTGACAACAAAGTGACCCAGATTGTAAAGCAGTGGTGCCTGATCCCTCAGATTCTTGTTCTAGGACGACTCTTCTTGTTTCCTGGCAACACTTTATGAAGTCATCGTTCGTAGGTTGTTCGGGTTAGTGTTAAGTGATAGTAATGGAGATGTAGATAAGAAGATTAATCAAGGGAGTTTCTAGCAACACGAAATGACAACAAAAACATAAATCAGTTATTCACAAAAAGAAAAGAAAAATAGCTGTTAACCTAAGTTAGACTAGTCACAGCGGCGAGACACCAACATGCAACAACAACATTTCTGTTGTTGACAACTGAACTCAAAATACCTTCGACCAAGCAAAATACCTTCGAAAAAAGCAAAGTGAATGCTACACATATTGCCTAGTTAACATACTGAAGGAATCGTCAACGTCAATGAAAGAAAGTTCATGTAACAGAACTACAGTGGGCCAGACTTAGGGGACTTGGCATGTTGGGAAAGAAGACACTCTCGAAAAGGCCTTGTATCTTTACCTGAGAGTTATGTAAATGGGGTTTCAATGTACATTTTTGCGTCCCCATTAACTTCATTCCATGCTTTGCTGATGGCTTGGGTTAATGTACTTCCTTACCATTTATTATGATCATACGTCTCGGATGCATTAAAGTAAATGGTGTTTAATTTACCAAAGCTATAATTTAGGTTAAAACACCGAAAATTGAGGTTATAAGAACGAGTACAATAGTATAAAGGTCGATAACGATAACTGTTTTTTAAATAGGTGATACATTTCTTTCTCAAAAATTCAGTAGTGGATGTATGTCTGAATTCATAGATTTTCAAATGTTTGTTTGGCCATAAGAAAATAGTTCAGAAAAAGACAATTGAAAATTGTAAAATATTTATAACTCTAGACTACGTGGATTTTATGAATGGTGGCAGTTTTCTTTGCGCAGAATACGGATTCGGATTCAGCCGGGTTCGAAAACGTCTTTCCACTTTCCCATTCATAAAATCCACGTTTACCAGAGTTATCAATATTTTACAATATTCAACTTAATTTTTCTTGAAAATGTGAGGCTACACAATTTTGAGTATCATTGAAATTAGAATAGAAAAATCGTCACCATATCAATTTTTGCCTAAAACCCCAAATAACTGTGTATTTATTGATTTTCTACTAATGGTAGGACAAAAATGGTAGGCCAAAAATTAGTTCACAAATGCTCTGACTTTATAGGCAATATCTAAAATGTAAGAGGAAATTGAAACCCACAGTTCTGCGCTTCTCCTAAAGTCAAGTTCCCAGAATTAGCAGCAGATTCAAACTATAAGTACATATGAGTTGAGTCACATTGAAAAAAAGTTTTTTTTATTTTTTCTTAAGATTATGTATTAAACCAATTGGGTTTATGAGTTTGGTGAATCAATGTAAATATAAGTAGAAACCGAATATCGTAAGTGATTACTTCTGTCTGTTTCAGGGGTTCAATGACGGGATTAGCCGAAGCACCGGCAGTTCAAGTCGGAAATGGCTGGATGTAAGTACCAGTAGGTAATTTTTTAGCATGCTTATTTTCGCTAGTGAAGTGAACAAGCCACAACGGCTTGGTACCGTTCTCAACTGAGGAACAAACATGCAAACATCAATTTTAGTTGTTGTGAGATGCTTTGTCTTAAATTAACGCCTTTCGTGGCATTTCAAACACCTTTTTCCACTTCTGAAGGCTTTGAATTTGAATGCCTGTGCCTCACTTAGAACCCATAGTCTTGTATAGGTAGAATTCGTGCTTGTAGATGTCAGACGACAACATTAAAACGTAAACTCACCATTCGCACATATACATTAACAGCAAAACGAAACACTCCTTGCTACTAGGAACGTCGCCACAAACTTTAAATGTAGGTTTTGTGCACGTTGGCCTTTCAGAAATATGTTTGCTCGTTTGGCCCGTACACCGAGGGAATCTGTGTCAGGCGAGAGTGTCCTTGGAGACGCAAGGTTGTCGCTTGCGGTCCCGCACACCCTCCCACTCATTCGTCATCCCTCGCGCCCTTAACTATCGACCCGAATTTTGCGAGAAGGGGCGCATCTCCGAGAACGGTCTTCGAGAGCTGGCGAAATATCAAGTTTGGTTTGCTTGGGTTAGTGTTTGAGTTCGCGGGTGGTCTGGATGCTGCGTGTAATGAGGGAGTGGGAGGTTTCTTGGGGCATGTGTCGCTTTTGAAAAGGTGATTGCGTAGGCAAACAAATAATGTCATCCCAGGTGGGTGGATATGGCGTTTTAATGAGGACGTCGATACGCCGTCTTACCTGTTGAGCAAAACAATACGCAGTTTGTGGAGTTTTCAGTAAAGGTTCAGGCAGTTGTCAGTTGTAGGGAGATGATCACTATAAAGGGTTAGCGAAAATTACCGGAACACCTACATAATTCTCCTACCGTAAGAAGCTTTTAAAAAAATTGAAACAAAGGTTATCTGCTTTAGGCAAGCTATCGTTTTAATATATTTTTTCTACTCCTATTGAGGAATGCATTCATTATCATGGCAATTATTATGACAAATATTTCATTCCTGGCTTCTCATACCCCGCCAGTAGTGAGAAATATTTCATTCCTCACGGCTTTAGAACCAATCACAGCTCTGGATTTTTCATTTCCAAATTGTTGATACACTGCTTAGCGACATTGTCAAGGCATTGACAACGTCGCTAAGTGACAAGGCGCACAAAACAATTTTAATCTGTCAAAATCCTGTAAACCGTCATAGTGACATACAGCTGTCCCTATATGCACAAAAATTAATTTATAAAATTTCGTTGCATGGTCGTAGAAAAAGTATAGTATTCCATTCGCAAGTAATGGCAATTTCTCACTCGAACGCTTTGCAGCACGAGCCTAACTTCGTTCTCGTGAGAAATTGCTTACATTACTTGCTCATAGAATAATATACTATTTTCTACTCCTATTGAGGAATGCATTCATTATCATGGCAATTTATGATAAGTAATACTAACTATTCCCCACACACATGACAAATATTTCATTCCTGGCTCCTCATACCCCGCCAGTAGTGAGAAATATTTCATTCCTCACGACTTTAGAACCAATCACAGCTCTGGATTTTTCATTTCCAAATTGTTGATACACTGCTTAGCGACATTGTCAAGGCATTGACAACGTCGCTAAGTGACAAGGCGCACCAAACAATTTTAATCTGTCAAAATCCTGTAAACCGTCATAGTGACATACAGCTGTCCCTATATGCACTAAAATAAATACATAAAATTTCGTTGCATGGTTGTAGAAAAAGTATAGTATTCCATTCGCAAGTAATGGCAATTTCTCACTCGAACGTTTTGCAGCACTCGCCTACGGCTCGTGCTGCAAACTTCGTTCTCGTGAGAAATTCTTTGCATTACTTGCTCATAGAATAATATACTATTTTCTACTCCCATTGATGAATGCATTCATTATCATGGCAATTTATGATAAGTAATACCACACACATGGCAAATATTTCATTCCTGGCTTCTCATACCCCGCGAAGCGTGAGAAATATTTCATTCCTCACGGCTTTAGCACCAATCACAGCTCGGGATTTTTCATTTCCATATTGTTGTTATATTCGATGTTGTTGAATACTTTAATTTCGTGGGTTTCTTCAGTAACACAGGGATTGAAACACAACTATGCGTTTTATACCTTTTATTCACCTCGTCTTACAGCGCCTTATGGTCTAATTAATGTGCGACTATATTCTATCGTTTCTTGTAGTAGACTAACTAGAACTATTTATGCACACTTCGTGGAAGATCACCATTTTATTGATTGATTGGTCGTATCAGCCAATCATGTTCTATTGTAATGTGTGTTACCTTATATGGTCATGTGCAACTAAGCAAAAAGACAAGTTGGTATACTTCCAAAATGTGTGTCATGTTATTATAACTATGGTGAAATCATTTCACAACATTGTTTTGATACTACGCTTAGCGACATTGTCAAGGCAGTGACAACCGCACCGTACAATTTTAATCTGTCAAAATCCTGTAAACCATCATAGTGACATACAGCCGTCCCTATATGCACTAAAATTAATTTATAAAATTTCGTTGCATGGGCGTAGAAAAAGTATAGTATTCCATTCGCAAGTAATGGCAAGTTCTCACTCGAGCTGCAAACTTCGTTCTCGTGACAAATTTCTTACATTACTTGCTCATAGAATAATATATTATTAAATATACAGGATGCTCATTTTATTATAGAAATTTGGTAACCGTATCCTTTTTTAAGTAGAACATACTATATATTAACTAATTTTTTAATTATAACAATAATTCTAAGAATTTTTTATATGTATATTTTTTATACAATACAGCACAAAACTAGCACAAAACATTGGCATTAGAAAAAAATCGAAATTCGAAAGTGGTGGGGGGGGCTGGCAAGTCCCCAGCTCCCCTTCAAAATTGCTTATAACTCCTAAACGAAAGGAGCTCAAAAGAAAGGAGAAAATTTTGAAATTTCGAATGTGGGTGCTGACAAAATGAACCCGTAGGAATGCCTATCGCAATGTATACAAAATGGGGAACCACCGGCCTAACTGCGGTGCGCTGTACTCTGCGCAGTATGGAACACCACAAATACAACACAAGACGTTTTTAGTAGTTTTCGACGTCGTTTTCTACGCGAAATGTAGAAAACAGTTTTTTACCCGTATTTACCCAACCAACTAAATACTTGTTTTATTGCTTGTAAGATAACCTTTAAAATAGGAGAAACCATCTTTTGTTAACTTGTATTGTCTCGATGTTTGCCTGTAGTTTTTACGCATCTTCTTAATATTTTACTACGTTGCATGATAATACGATGATTCTTTTTGTTTGAAATAATCGTGTGGCAGCTAGCTTACAATTGTTTGAATCAGAACTCAGAACTTAGTTTCTAAAAAGTCGACAACCCAGCCAGCGTGAATTTTCATTAATAGGTATCAACAAAATTATTCACGCTGCACCGGGTCAAACGCCTCTATGATCTTCAGAAAACAATTGCAGCATTTTTCTATAATTTTTAAATCATATTTGCAAGTTACTACCAGCTGTCAAACTTAATTAAAATAACTAATATTTGAATTAATTTAAATCAAATCAAAATTTTTTGTTTTCTTTCAATTTCATAAAGAATATCTGTCATGTTCTCCGTATCTCTTTCCCTTCTACTAATCGTTTTCCGTTTCCTTCAGTAGACAGATATTAGTAATAAATTTAATTCAATGTTTGAGTAAAGGCCCCCATTCACAGGCGGACTCGTCCGCCGGATCAGTCCGTTCGGACCCGTCGGCCGACCCATCCGCTGGTGTATGGTAGTGAGAGACAAGTTCGAAGCGAGTTGTGGTTCGGTCTGCGGTCCACTCTCAAAACAAGTGGACACACGACCCGACCCGGACCAATCGGCGACGAACATATGGTGTATGGACATGACCGGACAGGTTGTGCGACCGTATGCCATCAGCGTCGTCAGTAAATTGATTCAGTATTGAATTATGTGTCGTAAAGATGTCGTTTGTGGGCAAGAAAGATGTTTGGGAAGAGTTTATTAATATATATCGAGAAAACAGCTACCTATGGGACGTTAAGAGCAAAACCTACCGAAATAAGCAAATGAGAAATGTCTTATGATCTTTTGGTTGCTAAATGCAAGGAATAGGAATAGGTTTGTTTGAGCAGCAGTAAATAGGTACCCGACTAGTTGCTCTACGCATGCGCAATGGAGATTTCGCCCCTCCAAAATTCCTTTGCGCATGCGTTGGAGAATACCCAATTAGTCGGGTACTTTTTTTACTGCTGCTCGAACAAACTATATTCCAAATCCAAACAGGGATTTTGTGGTGTTTGTTTTTTTGTAGTCCCCAGCAAGTACAGTATTATTAAACTATTCTTTAATCCACACACGCTTTTTCCTTTTCTTTGCGCCATCATTTAAAATTATCATTGCACCGACAATTATCGCAATTTTCTGTTTTCTTGACGCCATGCTCGCCATTGTTTACAATCGACTGACTGTTGTGGTTTGGTTTGGGCAGGGTTGTTAAAAAAAAACGTTTTTTTCTTTTGAACAAAACAAACATTTTTTTTATATAAAATTATGTTTTTAAACACGAAACAATGTTTTTAAACAGGAAAAAAACATGTTTTAAATAAGGAATAAAAATTGTATTTTATAAGGAACTTTTTTTATTAATAAACTCAATATTTAAATATTTTTTGATTTTTTATTTGAATCATGCATAAAAATTTGGAGACCAGCTGATAAATGAATGCTGATTAAATAATTAAATATGTTGTCCAAATTTCGGTAGTTTAAAACACATGTTTTAAACATTTACATCCAACTGTTTTAAACATTTAAAACATTATTATTATTTATTATTTATTTGTTTTAAAACACGTTTAAAACAATGTTTTAAAACAACATGTTTTATACATTTAAAACAAACTGTTTTAAACAAGTTTAAAATAAAATGATTTAAAACAAAATATTTGTTTTAAAACATGTTTAAAAACATGATTTTAAACAAATGACTTAAAACATAACAACCCTGGGTTTGGGTACTATCGGGGTAATGTATGGGCACTGACGGATGGGTCCGTTGTCGGGTCGCGGTCGCAGGTCGGGTCCGGGTTCGCCTAGTGAATGGCCTGCTTAAAACAAACGCCAAAACGCGCCCAGTACATTATTGCAATGAGATTCTCAAAAGCGACAGACAAATCTTCGATTCTTCTCTTTTTGAAAACTTTCAAATTAAAAGATGAACCTTAAAATCTAATCTAAATAAGTGGGTTATTATAATGTTATCATTTGAACCAGAGAAACAAAACTACATTCTTGGATATCAATTTTAAATATGAGTTTAATTTTTAGTACAAAATTAATTTTCAAAAGATTTGAAAAGAAAATCAATAAAAAGCAGTACTTCTCTATATTTGAGATGTCGTCCTGGCAAGTTTTCTCAACCAACCTACCGTTTTGATTCTTTCTTCGTTCAAGAGATCACTTTACTGATCTTTTTTGTGTATTCCTATGTATTCTACATAATACGTTCTACACTCATGCTTCCATGGATATCCATTCATTCTCCATGAGTGATCCAACGTTAGCTTATCTATTTTGTAAACGATTCTGGCCGTTTAAGCCTTCGTAGCTTTTGCGTTGCCATAGGAAGTATTCCTTTGGCTTTCCTTGTATAATCTCTTACCGTTTTCCCTTACGAGATTCCGTCAATTATTTTCCACCAGACGTGTACCTACTTCGCAAAATTTCACGTTACACCTGAGCAACAGCCTCGTCGCTCGGCGGGGACGCTATTCGTCCGATCGTGGGCGGACTGTTCGAAACGAGCGGGGGCGGCGCCCGCTTGGCATTTCGAGGGCCACGACCGGCGGCGCTCGTAGGCACGTGCCTCGGCGGTGGATCTCTCTCGGCGAGCTGGATGGATTATCGACGCTGGGAGAGGACGTGCTCCCGGCCCTCCTCGGGTTTAAAGTCCTCGCGGCAGCCGCCGCTCCGCCGGTGGCGGCGACCGGCAAGACAGGTATCGATTCGAGAGGCCGCACACAGTGGTCGATAACGCGAATCATGCGAACGTCAAAATTATTTCGGCGCTATGATCGAATTTAATACAAAGTGACATAAACATGTTGTTAGATAACCAAAGAGTGCGAATTACGCGTGCATTATTTAAGTAGATATCTGCAATAAAATAAATACTTTGAGCATTAAAATAATAAATATTGTGCATTAAATAAATATAAATTTCTTTGCATACAAAATTACATATTGTGCCGTCGAATGGATAATTTACTACTTTCTATAATTGAGGAACTGGATGTTTCATATAAGCATTTTCAAGGATTTTGCAAATGAGCTGTCATTTCTGTAATTTCGTCAAAATAGTTCAATAATAAATTAACGTAGATGAAATTTTGTATAATTTTTGTCTATGACATTTTTTGGTAAAATTAATAGTTTAGCTGTATGAGCAAATTCTTTTTGATCGAGATCGGTCGTGTCTGCATTAATATAAAACTAGTTAGCCACGATTTGACAATTATTTTCATTCTGACAGTACCTACTGTCAGAATGAAAATAATTGTCAAGTGTCAAATGCAAATGCCTGGCTAACTTGTTTTATTTTAATGCAGGCACGATCGATCTCGATTAAATAGAATCTCATGCAGCTATTAATTTTATATACTGTATGATAAAGTCGTGCCTGGCCACAGCAGATTTTTTGTACTGATATTGATAGATCTGTTTCTTCTTTTAAAAGGAATTAGCAAGCGTATGGCATTACATAACAATATTTTCGAGAAAAAGGCAATTAAAAAATAGGGTAGTATTGTTAACTTATTTGTTTATGGAATGCGAATAGGCGTTTTCGATTATTTTATTAGCGCTGAATACAAATCTGAGCTTGAATTTTGCATATAAGTTATTGCGTATGTTTATGTTTCTTTTAGAGAGCCGCCCGAACCCACTTAAAAGAATCGCAGTTAATTGCTTTAAAATCATTTGGGAACAAGCTTGGGATTACAGGTACAAGTTTCAATCAACCAGTACATATTGTTTAGGCTGCTTATTATATTGTTACAGAAGTAACGATTGATTGTACATATTGCACATTATTTATTTGAATGTACAAATATATTACTAAAGGAACATTCTAATATATAAATGAACAATTATTTATGCTGACGTTTATATATTTTTTTGCAAAATTGTTTTCTTTAATGCGTAAGTAACTTTTTGAATTGCTCAAATATTTTTTGTATTGGTCAAATATTTTTGTATTGGTCAAATATTAAATAAATTCTCGATTGTTGTGTTTAACAATTTGTTACCAAGTGATTGTGAATGTCGTTGATGTAAACTTTAAGGCCTGCCACACACGTTTAGTTTCAACTGACAGTTTGAACTGTTCAGTTCAAGTGTACAGTTCATCCTCTATACCTGTGTGGGTATTTTAGTCTCAGGTGAACTCAGTTGAACAATGGCACAGTTAAACTGAGATGAATGAAATTTAATTTTTTTCAACCGAATGGTTCAACTGATCGATGCGTGGGTGTTCAATTGTACAGTTCTTGATTCAAGTTGTTTCAGGAGCCAGTGCGTTTGGTCGTGTTTGGTAAATTGTCGCGTAATAAGTCAAACCCAGTGATTAATTTTATTGCAATGTACTCGGAATCCTGTCTGTCGCAAGTAAGGAGGACTATCATGACCGTAACTGCCAGAAATCACAAGGTAGCCATTAATCTTTACTGTGGAGATATTGCTGATCTCATTATTGTAGAAGAAGAAACCAGCGCAAACAACTTTTGGTAGACTGTTTCTGCGAGGGTCAAATGATTTCTGAATAGAAAATATAAAAATACTTGATGTATTTAACAGTTTTGATTTTCAAAATAAAGCGAAATTAGTGATAACTGCAAGGGCGTGGAATTTATAACCAGAACCTAGGTCGTGTGTGGTATCATTGGATAGATATTTTAAAGAGAAGCCACATTTGGTTGAAAACATTCTTGATAAATCATACGGTTTACGAAACAATCCATAATCAGTTATGGCATCTCCATTGGGTGGAATCATGACGGAAATTACAGGTAATAAGTTTTGGGTTTAGTAAATAGAGAAGAGAAGGCAAGTGATATTACATCGGTGGTAAAATATTTAGCAGATGTGATGAAGGTGATTGTAAGCCCTTTAAATCAGCTTTGGACATTTATTTTGTCTAGAGATTTCTTTCCAACGAAAAATGTTTTATTTGAAAATATCTATTCCATGATACCACACACGACCGAGGTTTTAATTTGAATTTCTGAAACTAAGTACATTTATGCTAGTTTCTTCCCGAATGCCTATAACGCCATATAACCAGGAAATAAGCCTTGGTTCAACCTGGTTATATTTACAGATATAATTTGATACCATCCCATTGGTACCTACTACATAGATTCTTTTAAACATTTTACCTACGACAGTATGTATAAATGTCTGTTACGCCACGGATTGCTTCATTCGTATATCGCTTATAATAAACTACTTTTGGTTGTGCTTTTGTTTTTAACGCTCGACATAATGTCGTCACAACGAAAATGAAGACCCATATTTTCCTATTTGATTATAATTTTCCTCTTGTCATAACAGTTCACCGCAGTTCGCCGCAGTTGAAATAGATGCCGCTCGAATAAATATAGACATAAAAATAGACCAAATGCATTTTTGTTGAACTGTCAAATATACTAACCTAACCTAATACATCTACATCTGTCGTAATATTTCTGAATACATTTCTCATTTTTGATACAATTTAGTGAAATTGTCGGTCGTAGGTAGAATTAGGTACAATAGTCGAGCTGTAACGCATATTACGTGCTCGTGAAAAATAACTTTCCACTCGGACGTAATATGCTAGTTACTGCTCTTGTAATGTAATATACTATTATGTGTATTTGCAGCCATATTTTTATCATACGCACATGCTTTCAGAATTTTAACACACAACTTTATTATTTATCTCTCAATTTCAGCCTTGTCAACAACAACGCATTGTTACAGAGTGTTTTTTACTGTTTTTCTTATATTCACAGGTGCAGTAGCTACCTATTATTAACATTATGCACTAGGTTTCCCAGAATCTTTACGCCAAACATATGTTTCAACCCCATTAGAACATCCCCTATTTATCAGAGCCTTTTCACTACTTTTCCGCCTATCCAACGACTATTACTATCACTATTACAAGTTAATTTACAAAACAAAATAATTTTGATCAGCTAAAAGTGCAAAATCGACCACTGTGGGCCGTGGCGGCGGTAGTGTTGGTGGCCGGGTTCATCGGTCTAGACGGATTTTATGAAATGCAAACGCCGCCGCCACCGCCACCGAAGCTACACAACGTCGTCGTGTCCTCGGACGTTATCAAAGCGTGCCCGGTGGTGCACGATACGCTGCCGCCTCTCGCGAGTTTGTTTTAGCCATTTCGCTTTTTCTGTCTTTTTTGTGGGATCTTTTTGGTTGCGGCCCGCGCTGTCGGCCAGGGCCAATGGAGAAATGCGATGGGAAGGCCGGTGGCGGTAATTGCCGTTGTGGTGATGCCCTCGGCCGCCGCCGTCGGGACCAGGTGTCGGCGACGCGTCTTCTGGTCGGTAAATAGCGGAGATGGATGATGTTGGCTGCTGTTAAATGGTCTACTGTGGTGTCTGCTTTGTTTTGGTGCTAGTGGTTATTTTTAGTTTGTATTTGGACAAGAGTTTTAGAAAGAATTGAATGTAGTTCTAAGTGAACTCCGAACACTGGAAATGATTGACGAACATAGTTTTTAAAAAGTCTGGATATGGTTTTCCTTAATTAATTTCTTATCTTTGCTATCTCTGGAATTTGTATGTCGTTCTCTCCGATATATTCCACTGCTGCTCTCATCATCTAGCTCTTTTTTCACTGCGTCTTACTTATAAGACGCTTTGAAATATGTCTATACAATGTTTGTTTCTCTTCCATACAAAAGTGAAATGTTGTTGTTATTTAAATAATATTAGTATTGTTGGCTTTTATTTGCGGTCTTTTAGCACTCTTTGGTGCTGTTTGACGTGAACGATTATGTAGTGATAGAATTCTCTAAGCAGGCTTAGATGAAATCTTGAACATCTCGTTCATGTTCATCAAGTTATAGATTCTACAAGATGATTCAGAAGAAAATATCGTAATTTTAGCGGTGGTAGTTAAAGTTAAATGTATTATTATTATTTACTGATAAAGTACCATTAAACACCACTTTTGCAGGTTTACCTATTTTGTTACTATGTCACTACATACGACATACATTTCTTGGAAAATGCAAATTTTCTACCTCCAATTAGCCTTGAGGCTAATTGGGCGTAGATGTCCTAAACATGATTTTTTTTATCTATATACCTATATCGGAAACAATTATTCAATTAGGGGTGCCAACACAACCAACTTCTCCAAAGAAAGTGTAATCGGAAGACTCCTCAGCCTCATAAACTGGACGAAGATCTTCGATTGCACTACCTCGGCGGCGGCAGTACAACAAGCCACATGGCTGTAAAAAAGAAAGTGCCAAAACTAATAATCAAAAAACATCATAATACCGTTTGATAAGGAAAAGTTTAAGTACGTCTTTTACACTGTCATCGCTGCTAGAATATTTTATTGTGTAGCCTAAACTCCTGTCTCTCGGAACTGTTCCATCAGAAGTTTCACTATTTCTATACAGGCTATCCAACATTTTGCCCGTAAAACTTTTTCCAGATAGTACATATATGTCACACTGTCTAAAAAGATAGCAAAACTGAATTTTAAATGCTTCTAACTTCTATAGGTGTTTGCAAAACCAAATATATCGACATGAAACTTTTTACACAGAATGATAATTGTTTATAGAAAAATAATTGTGTAAAAAATTCAGTGTATTTCATTTGTTCCTACATTTGTTTATTTAATTGAAACTTTAATATTTAGTATTTTTATTTTTAGTGCTCTTATGGGTATTGATCTGTTCTTATGGGTGTTCTTTCTTTGGTTTTGCATTGTTTGATATGTATTTTATTGTTTATTTTGCTTTATTTTGTTGATATTTCAAGCGGATGTAACTTCTAATGATTTGAAAAGCAATTAGGTCCATATGAAAAGTTTTACTCAGAATGACATTAACTTCTTTAAAATATTTTTACGGGAAACAAAGCGGGAAACCCAGTATATTTGAAAGTGAAATCTGGATCAGTAGATCCAGATACTATATCAACAATACCAAAATATTGAAAAATTGAATGTGATCCATTTAAAAAAGAATGAGTTTTTGAATCATCTGAGAAAATAATGATCTGAATTATTTTTATTTTGGGAGAAAATGGGCCTTAACATTAACTTAAAAATAATGTGTCGGAAGATATTGGTTGTGTTATTATAAATTAAAAGAGGGGTGCAAATCCAAAATATGAAGTACATATCTAAGTACCAGTAGGTACCACAAGTACATACTTAGGTAGCAAAATTGTGAAAATCGCATATCTGATTAAATCGAGTCAGCGCGATCATGTGGTGTACTGACCAAAAAAATTATTAAAAGCAAAAACTTTGATTTATCTCTGTAGCGTTGCCAGATCTGCGACCCAAGGTCACAGAGTAGATCTTGTGACATCTTGTCACTGCATGTAGTCCCGAATCATAATCTGATCCTCTCAGCTGATATCAGAAGGTGTAACTGTGGCAGAGTGTCTGCTTCGCATGCTGAAAGTCCTGGCTCCTCCGACTAACTCTTTTTACATGTTGTTATTAAAACTATGTCTTCATCAACCTGGTATTATGAAAGAATAAACAGAAATAAATATTATTCATTATAAATAAATATATCTTATGAAAAGGAAAACATTAGTTGCCATAAAATGTCGATTCTTATTTCAGAATTAGTTGAAAAATTTGGATAAAGAATTTTCAAAGAAAATGATGAAAGTTTTCGATGGGATTTCAAGTAATTGACTGAAAATAATATCAGATAATTACGATAATATAGCGTCTATTTACATGATTCACATCTACTTTTAGGTATTTTCGCTTGCAATATCGAGTAGGAGACCTGACAGAAAATACTTGGAGATCTTTCGACGTGGTACCATCTCGGAAGCGATGCTTTGCCTGTCATCAAACCATTCCAAGAAATTTCACCATTAAACTCGTCCTTGAAGATTTGGCGGGAAGCTGGTGAGGCCCTATATGCACCGGACGGCAGATCTTCTTTCCTATTCACGAAATGCCTGAGATGCCAAAGGACCCGCCCGCCTTTCCTTTTTCCCCACGAGCCTTCCATCTCCGTCCTTCTTTCCTATCGAGCGTGGGCGACGACAGGACGAAGAGAACGAATTTCCTTTCGCCTAGGGACAAAACTACTCGATCCCAAACTGGTTCCCAGCTATTCCTTACCTAACGCAACGCGAACTGATCCCCGTTTTACCTGCTCTTTTTCATCATGCGACCATTGTGTTCGCTCGCGCTCTTGTAGGTACTGTTATTTCACATTTCGGTCATGATTGTGGGTCGGTTGTTTTTTGCGTTTCTTTTTTTTTCTGTTCTCTCCCTCGATTACTTCCTCGTCTTGGATGGGGAGGAAAAACGAAACCCCGATGCGGTCGATTCGAAGGTCTATGGTTGCCTCGGGGTGGGATTCTTATGGAACGAGAAACCTGAGGAGTTCTAGGATTCATTCAGTTCTATTCTCGGTATTGTTTGTATGTATTTGTAGTGGGTGCGTGTGAGTACCCGTATAATTTAGTACGGAGGAGAATTAAATAAAATGAAAAAAGACTAACTAAATGTGTGCCTGGATATGAAAAGGGCCCAGCTGACCGAAATTGAGTTATAAGTGTTTTTAGATAGAATACGTTATGGCAACAATTTAGTCCAACAATTTACGATTACCATAAAGGGAAATTGTAAAAAATATGTTAAGTTGCTGATGCAGAAAGTAAACTCTTGCGCTATGACGCTTCAAACTTTTGCAAAGTTTAACACAACTTCGCGCATATTTGAAAGTTACGCTGACTCCAACATTTTTTGAACAATTCGATATCAGTTTCAAGATTTTTAGTAGAATTTATTATTTCATTATTCCGTTTAGGTTTTATATTTTCTTAATGTATAGCACCATCGGCCATCGGCCTGGGGCTACCAAATAGTCTAAACTAGGTATCCTCATCTTTCTTAAGAAGACTTTTTGTACGGGTTTTTTGGGGACTCTGATTCTAAATCTGATTTCAAATTTTTTGAATTCAAAATGGCCGATCTAATATGGCGACCAAACATGTACTTAGGTGTCGGATTCGGATAAAAATGAAAACTAGTGATACATGAATGTTTCGGATTGCAAATTTGTTGTCATATGTATAAAATTCGAAATTGCGGATGCTATGTAATTACCAAACCGACCAAACATGTAATTACTGTTGGATTCGGAAGCAAACTGAAATATCTTCTTTTCCTATTTCCTGTAACATAATTATGCAGGTCTCTGATGACACTTATGTCAGTTAATATCCAAATTTGCGAATTCAATCAGACGACGTATAAAATACAAATAAATCAGATAGTATCAAATTATAATAACTTTTATCTACGACTCGCATATAATAAGTTCATTGCATACGTATCTATGACTATATAATCCCCATCATTATACGCGCCAATGATTAGAATGACACTAGCGTTGTATAATAATGACAGTTCGTTCAAATAATGACCTTATTATTTGAACGAACTGTCATCATTATACGACGCTAGTGTCAAAGTCTGTCGAAACCTACGTGGATGACAGTTATGTGACAGTTTGCCTCGCCATCATTGACAAATACATATAAAATATTTTGCATAAAATAGAATTTATGAGTCGTAGATAGAACGTCGTATTTGGCTCGCACATAACGGATATAAATCGCTCGCATGATTACACGCTCGCCTACGGCTCGCGTGTAAACTTCATGCTTGCGATTTATATCCTTAATTATGTGCTTGTCAAATAATATACTATTAATGATGAGAAATCAACATAGCTAGGTAAACAAAACATAGACATATAAACATAATAAATTTATATAATATGTACATATTTTAAAAACTACACACCAATTTCGAAATTTAAAAAAATCCAAAGTTTGGAAAGTTTTCCAGTATTTATTCATGCATTATAGCCGGAAATCTGTTCAAATGCAATATTTCAACTTTAATGGATACATTTTCAAAATTTTTAAATATTTTTAAATTTTGGGAAAGCTTCGCCGGAAATCTGGCTATGTGCAAAATTTCAACTCGATTGCACACTGCGAAGAATGTAAAGTATCAATTACAAGATTTGAACAAAACAAACAAACAGACAAACAAAGAAACAAGTAAACTTCATATAAGCGTAGTCATTGTTCGTGAATATTAAATAACTTTGTAGTTAATTGTACAAACAAGTTTGTAAACTGCTATCATACACACATTTGTTTGTGCGACTGTATACGGCAACACCGTATTGCGCTAGAGTGTAGCGTGATATGGACAACTGATTCCTTTTTCTCTCACAATAAAAACGCATTTTTTCATGCGTTTTCAACCGTAGACGGGTTTCAGACGAACACATCTGAGAAAAATCACTACAATGAGGCAAATAAGCGAATAAAAGGAAAAAAAGTGTATTTTGAACCAGTTTAACTTTATTTGCCATTATCGGCGTAACTAGAAACGGACAACTGGTCCCTTTTCACATCCACGCACACAAATATTGAATGGTTTCAGCGTAACAACACAGTGCATCTAATACTCTTTCTTTCGCAACATTTACTTGTTATATTTATGCATATGCATTGTTATTTATATTCTTTTAAATTATGAATGTACTCTAAATATTGAAGCACATTAGACCGGCATATATCGGCATTGAACAAATTACAGAAATGTAGTAGATTTTGGATTGTGGTCCGATGTTGTGTGCGCCCTTTGTACGAACAATGTTCGACGCCGATAACCAGATTAAGCGGTCGGATTCCATCAGGGGGTGTAACTCAGTGGTAGAGTGTCTGCTTCGCATGCTGAAAGTCCTGGGTTCAAATCCCAGCTCCTCCAACTGTTTTTGCAACATTTTAAAAATTGTATTCAGTTATTTTGGCCGAACTTATTAATTAAATATGGGAACATAACATCTCTTAAGCCAGTCATTCTAGACTTTTTGATATATCTAGGTTATATAAAGAAGTTTAAATGGAGTCGATGATGGTTCCACATATTAAAAAGTAACATATTAAAATGTTTAGAATCATAGTAATCGGCAAATATGTAAGTAAACAAAAACCATTTAAAAATTGTGCCTGTCAAACTTTAATCCTTCATTCGACGAATCTACCTCAATTAATCACAAAACTAAATATACCACATTGTAGCGGACAAAATTTATTATCATAATGATTCGAAATCCTATACTAGAAAATGAACGGTTAACTTAGTATAATCAATTATAATCGATTCAACTATTTTTTTGCGGTTCCAGGTAATCCGATAGTTTGATTTTGTTAAGTTGATCACTTTCTCGTATACGTTCCCGAATCCTTTTGATGGTAAATTTTGTCTGCTACAGTAAGATATTTTTATTTTTGTGATTAAGTGAGTGGAATTCAAGGAATGAAGGATTAATGTCTGACAGGCACAATTTTTGAATGTTTCTTTGTTTATTAAATATTTTCCTATTAACTATGATTCTAAACATTTTAATATTTTATTACGGGAACCATAAGCTATCGATTGGTATCAGTTTCATCGACTGTATTTGAA
Organism: Melinopterus prodromus; assembly: GCA_964023965.1. Taxonomy (NCBI): domain Eukaryota; kingdom Metazoa; phylum Arthropoda; class Insecta; order Coleoptera; family Scarabaeidae; genus Melinopterus; species Melinopterus prodromus. Next base: position 19,208,474 of record OZ030393.1, read on the forward strand.
TTTCCTACTTTGCCCATTTAACCGACTTTGTAACTCTATTAATATCAAAAGTACCCATACAATCCAGTCCCGTGAGACACACTGTATACACAGATAGTTGATAGTTGTAACTATGTGGTTGCTTTATAGACCAGTGCTGATGCCTTTGAAAATGTTAAAAAGTGAAATAAAATAAAAGTAGAATGAAACCCATTGGAAAAGGAAGAGAATATAACAAAAATGAAAGAAAAAATAATTTACGGGCGATCTCAGGTCGGGAAGTGGGAGAGGGTGAGTTTTTAAGGGTAAGAAACGGTTTATCTTGTTTTTTTTTATTTAAAATATTTATTTTTTATCTTATTTTGACTTATTATCGAAAAAGCAGCCTAATTTTCAATCGAAAATTCTCAAGTCAAAATATCTCCTTTTTTAATAAAGTCGGTGGGCTTTTTGTTCGTTGAAATCTCTACTTTCTGATGGTGAAAAAAAAAGTATACATTACTATGGTAAATGTTCTCAAAAAATGCAAACAAATGAAAAAAAGGTAAAATCCGATTTTTTTTATTCGTTGTGTATAATTTTGAGTTATTTATTAAAATGTATACTTTAATTACTCGATAAAGGTAAGATTCCATGTTACATTGATAAACAGAAAAATTACAAATCCATAAAACACGAAGATTGCAAAAAATATGCGAAAATAGTTGTTCGAAATATAATTAAAGCTAGGATTTAAAGTGTACTTCATCTATAAAATGTGACTTTTGCTCTTTTTTTTTCAGTAAAAAAGTTAATTTATAACATTCTATTTACATTTGTTAGTATCAATTACTTTTTGTCTCTTTGATGGCATGTCTTCATCGTTAGATTCGAGTAGATCTTCGAAGTCTTCAAGACCATCACCGTCTTCGTCTCCAATATTAGTTCCAGTCTGCATTGGTTGTTCATCCTCAATTTCGTCTGAATCTGAAAGTTCCTCGTAGCTTTTTTCTTCTACATTGGAGCATTTTTCAAAACAATGATAATTTAAGCATAAATTTGTGCATTTGAAACCATGTTTTCGGCAGCCACATTTTAAAATTCTACATTCAGTTGCACAGCTGCAGCAAATCGTTTTAAGCAATAGTTAAGCGGAATTAAATCCTAGCTTAAATTATATTTAGAACAACTATTTTCGCATATTTTTTGCAATCTTCGTGTTTTATGGATTTGTAATTTTTCTGTTTATCAATGTAACATGGAATCTTATCTTTATCGAGTAATTAAAGTATACATTTTAATAAATAGCTCAAAATTATACACAACGAATAAAAAAATCGGATTTTACCTTTTTTTCATTTCTTTGCATTTTTTGAGAACATTTACCATAGTAATGTATACTCTTTTTTTTCGCCATCAGAAAGTAGAGATTTCAACGAACAAAAGGCCCATCGACTATATTAAAAAAGGAGATATTTTGACGTGAGAATTTTCGATTGAAAATTAGGCTGCTTTTTCCATAATAAGTCAAAATAAGATGAAAAAATAAATATTTTAAATCAAAAAAATTACAGTGTATTTGGGACATAACAAGGCAAGTTTTCACCAAATTTCGTGAAAGAAAAATTCTTTTTGTAAAAGATAAAAATAAAAAACCAAAAACTTGGTTATTTGAATTTTTCACATAAATTTTGAGGTTATGTGAAAAAAGTGTAAATACAAAAGTTGTAGATCTTTTCATTACCTACAACTTTGCCATTTAACTTTTTTCCATAGGACTTGTAGTTTTGCCGGAAATCGAGATAAACCGTTTCTTACCCTTAAAAACTCAACCTCTCCCACTTCCCGACCTCAGATCGCCCGTAAATTATTTTTCCCTTCATTTTTGTTATATTCTCTTCCTTCTCCAATGGTTTTCCTTGTACTTTTATTTTTTTTTTGTTTCAAAAATTATCGACCCTGGTCTATTATACCTATATATGACAATAGCTCAAGGAATCAACATAATAAAGAACAACAAAATGCAATTTCCATCAATTATTGAAATATGCAAAGAAATAATTGTTGCTTTGCACAATAAACCTAAGAGGATCAAGAGTCAACATTTTTTAACACCGTTAACCGCAAACAACCGGTAGACTTCAACCGCGAAAATGCCACCTTACTCTTTAAATACAAACAAACAACCAGTGGCACGAATAGTCCACCCGTCTGTAAAAATATCTAACCCTCGAAAGGGCTCATCAGCTGTGCGCTGAAGACTCCTCCGCCTCATCAACGCAACAATAACCGCCTTCGGGTGGGTACGTGTTTAACGTCCGCGGGGGCCTGTCCTCCGTCCGCCCGTAATTACATATCTGGCGGCGGCCGCAGAATTTTTACGCCTGCAAAATTTACGTTTCGATGTATCCGAACGCCGCCCGTTCCGTGTGGACCATATGGATATGGGGGCGGGGCGGACGCGCGAACCGAAGACGGAGACGGCACCTGCTCGCCGCGACGCGGTCGCGTGCTTTTCCCGTGTCTGCGTAACGTCTTAACAAATTGCGTGGTCTTTATTTTTTTTTTCGGGATTAAAACAGCTATCGGTTGATGTAAAAACCGGCGTGGTTGGGGGAAACCCCGATTTCCCGACTTGTACCATATGGCCAAACTCTTGGGATGATGCAAAACAAATGGGGAATATATTGGTATTAAAGGTCTGGGGGTGGTGTACAATTTTAAATCGTAAGAAAGCCCACGAAACTGGGAATAATATAGACGTGCCAAAAGTTAGTGGAGAAGAATTTGAGAGAAATGGAACTGTAATAGATGTACTAATAAAATTGGTCGGTATTTATTTTTGAGCAAAATATATGACAGATTATTGCGATAGTTTGTTACCGAGTACCGAAATACTCCATCTCATACGGAACCAAAATAACAAAAAAATAAAGTTGGTTTCTAAAAGAAATAATGCGAGTACAATTCTGTATGCTGAATTGAAAGCTTGAAATTGAACTTCAAAAGTAGAAAGCGATGAGTCATACATAGCTTATTGACAGTTTGAGTTTAAGTTGACCCTACTTAAAGAGATGCATGTCTCCTACACAGATAGAAAAGATTTCTTGTTTTAAAGAAATGTATTTGTTTGAATTTATTCTTTTGGGTCAAAACATATTTCTTTGACGCCAACAATAATTACTTCATTGAATACTCTAGTTTATTTGCTTGCATATATTAATTTATTTGAAATATTTATTTAAGTGGAATACATATATATATATATATATATATGGATACAAACAAAAATTGCTTTCCTTTAAAGTATTATTTTAGTTTTGATTTAAAAAAAAAAGTTTTTTACACCAATGAAATATAATTTTGATTCTAACATATAATTTTGTATATAAGGAGAGATTTATTCCGCTTAAAGTAATATTTTGTCTTTGGCTTAAAAATAGGTTTACTTCCGCCAAAGAAATCATATTTTGATTAAAATAAATATATTTGTACACAAGAAGAGATTTATTTCCTTTAAAGTAATATTTTTGTTTTGGCTTTAAAATAGGTTTACTTCCACCAAAGAAATCATATTTTGATTCAAATAAATATATTTTTAATGTCATCCATCTGTATTGTTAGATGGCGCTGTAAACTCTCTCCTCGCACTTCGTACATATCGAGAGTATAAAGCCGCGTGATCGACAGTATAGAACTTATAGAGTATAGTGCCTGCAGGTTCAAGTTGCGATTCCAAATCAGAGTACACTTTACTAACTTATCCTGGACTATATGTTGGGTTGGGAAGACCAAGCACTTGTCGAGGATGTGCGACATCCCAAAAACGAGGTGACACATGGCGAGTCATCCGAAAAATTCTTGCCTATTAATTCCTTCAACAAATTAATAATTTTAAGCATTTAAACTCGACCAACAATTTTGTTAATTTAAAAAAATGTAATTCCTTCAACAAATTAATAATTTTAAGCATTTAAACTCGACCAACAATTTTGTTAATTTAAAAAAATGTAATTCTTTCACTCAACACAATCATAATTATTTGAAGTAAATAAATCTCATGTCCTATAATACACAAATTGCAAACTTTTTAACTGGAAACATAAGTTGTTTGACACAAATCAACGTTCTTTCTACCAAACAAATATTTCAAATAAATGCGTTTTTACCCGTAAATAAATATTTCTTTGCCTCTATTGAAACAACAAATTTCTTTGAGTCAATGCATATTTATTTGAATCAAACAAAAATTTCTCTCTGTGTATACTTTTTATACATATTTGGAAGCCTTTTATGGATGCCTACATACCACCAAAATTTTATTGAAATCGGTTGAGTGATCGGTTTTAAATCGGTTTTAAAAATCAACAAAAACCATAAATTGCACCTAGTTAATAAAATTTTGCGACATGCTTATTAAGTTAGAGCTACTGGCCTCGTTAACCAAGTGCCATTGATCCAAATTATACAGGGTGATCAAAATCTAGTGTCAAACTTCTCAAAGTTCAAAGCATGTTATTGTTCTTATTTTAAATTGGTGCCCATAATTTTTTTAGAGAAACGATGCAGAACTAATAAAAGACATTGTATCTAAATACAATCTCATCACAATTTCCATTAATATATTTTAAAAGTTATTCGCCGAAAACTCATTTTTGAACGTTTCCAACGGCAATTTTAGATAATAAATATCGTACAAAACAATTTATTTAATAAAATATAACGCATGGAGGTATTTTTGATTTGAGTGTACTTAATTAAGTAGTTGTTCAATTGCCAAATTTACTGCATAATTTACCTATAGCGGTAAGGTTGGAAATGTGGCTGCAACATGATGGAGCTCCAGCACATTACTCGTTCCATGTCAGGGACCAGCCCAACGAAATCTTCCCAAATCGGTAGATTGGAAGAGAAGAACCAGTTGCTTGGCCTCCTCGCTCACCGGACTTAACAAACTGGATTTCTTACTGTGGGGCTACGGTAAGGACATCGTTTATGCTGAACCTCCAACACCACCAGAAAACATGCAAGAAATAATCCGGGGCGCATTTCAAACTATTACGCCAGACCTATTAAGAGCAGTGGCGAGGTCATTTTATACACGCCTTCGTTCGTGCCTCGAAGAGCACAGAAGACATTTCGAACAACTACTAAATTAAGTACACTCAAATCTAAAATAGTTCTCTGCGTTGTATTTTATGAAATAAATTGTTTTTTAACGCCACGTACGATATTTATTACCTAAAATTGCCGTTGGAAACGCTCTAAAATGAGTTTTTGGCGAATAACTTTTAGAATATTGGGAATTGTGATGGGGTTGTATTTAGAAACAATGTTTATTTTTTAATTCTGCATCGTTTCACATTAAAAAAATGTATGGGTTCCAATTTAAAATAAAAACAATAACACGCTTTGAACTGTGACCAGTTTGACACTAGATTTTGGTCATCCTGTATAATTTGGATCAATGACACTTGATTAACGAGACTACTAGATCTAACTTACTAAGCACGTCGTAAAATTTTTTAACGAGGTACATTTTTGTGGTTTTTATTGATTTTTAAAGCAGACGATGCAAAATCAATTTTTTTTTGTTTTGATTTTTTTTTGCGCTGTAGTCACTCAACCGATTTCAATAACATTTTAGTGGTATGAAGGCAACCATAAATGCTTCCAAATGTGTTAGAAAATATATATCATGCAATTTAAAAAATATATGAATGAAATTCTTCTACCACATAAAAACTAAAGCGTCTAAAAGTAATAAACCACAAATAGAGCAGATTTCTACAGGACTGGCATACAAATTGCCACATTACGCAGAAAGCATCCTTTGTGAATATTAGGCTGGATGCAAACGGGTAGATCTATAAGAAATCTATACCTACGGCCACATTTTCACTGGAAGACAAGACGGCAGAGAAATACCGGAATTATTGCATACCAGAAATTCACTTCGCGCAGGGTTATGCGAGGATCAGACAGAGGGATCTCATATCTCTATTTCAGATTTTACTGCCATTCATACCTCTAAAATAGGCGAGACTTGCAAAAACTACGTTGATCGTTGTTTGAAGTATCATCAAAACGCCAAATAAAAATTGAAGTAAACGTTGATGTCTCTCATGGCTTCAAACAGGATAACTGGTTGATTCCAACACTGATTCAACCTGGCCATAGAATACACCAAAAGACTGTACTCAACAGAAGCCTGAACGGTGTTGAATGAATTACACCTCAAAATATTGACCCCCAAAAACTTGTAGGGCATATGCAGACGATGTATTATTATTATGGGACGATGTATTACATTATGGAAAGAATTACGATATAGGTAAAAATATAGGGAAAATGTCAACGCGATCAAGGCAAAATATTCAAAATAAAACTAAAGCAAACAGCAGTTAAATAGACTGACAAAACATCACTGTCGATGATGACCTTCAACCTTCACAAGGTATGTATAAACCTCTCTCGCTAGAACGACAAAATCACCGAAATCGAAAAAACAATACTAACAGCAAAAAGATCTCTTGGCCTCTTTAGTCCTTCTCATGCTGAAGTTGAGAGAGGTTCGCCACAAGACCAAAATTAATGTATATAAAGCACATTATCGGCCAAAAACTTGGAACTGGCCTACGAGGAATCTACGAATCTATAAAGGAGGAGATATACCGAGGTAAAATATGAACCACCAGCTGTACCATTTCTACAAAGATCTTAAAGCATAACAACACACACGTTCAACGAATGCCAGGAGAAGCTGTTGAAGATGCCAAGCATCTGTTTGCTGAAGACAAGGAAGTGGAGAGCAGGCTTGTCCTCCTAGTTGTTAGTTATACACTGACACAACAGTGTGAAACCCAGAGGAAATAATCGAAGTCATTGAAGCCCATAACTGAGGAGAAATAATTGATGACGTGAATTCCCAAACACATTGTAGTTGTAGCCACGTCTCTCTCTCTCTAAAGAAGAAGACCATCTTTGGTTGTATTCTCTACAAACGCTTCCACCATCAAAGCAGTTGACATATCGTTAAACCATCAAGGTAATGTGTCCCCAAAATGATGATCTATTGTGTCGTCGCGTGGCACGCGATTTCTTCCACCTGTTTTCGCAATTGTCCGAAGACGATCATCAGGAAGCGAACGTCGCAAACTGGTAGAAGGAAGGGTTAATGACGCGCGCGAGGGACGACACAAAACGTGCGAGACATTGTTTCTGGTGACTCGAATTAAGCGTCCCACTTTTTCTGACACCGGTCTCGGACCCTGTACGCACACGATGGCGTGCACGAAACCGATCAAGGAGGTCGAGACCGCGTTCGGCCGTTAGTGATTGCAGTTTAATCATGTGCCAAGGGAAAGAAACGGAAGGCCGCCCCAATCACCCTCGCACGATCGGCCGGAAAATTGGGATGGTTTTTTGCACCAATTCTCCGTCCTTTTGATATTGTTGTCTTAGCTTCTAATCAGTTCTTCGTATATCATTATCTGTAGCTTGTAGAGTTTGTTACGAAACGTGGTTTGTTATTGGAAAATATTTTCAATGGCATTGAAAATTTAAGTTTCCCTTCATAAGGATTACAGTCCGCATATCAAGCCATGTGCAATAACAAAGTTTAGTCAAGGAGTAAAGTCGTACACATTGAAACATGATGTTGTCGAGAATTGTGCTATCTTTGAAGTTAGGTTTTAATTAAACAGATCTAATAGTCAATTGGATTTGGCATTTTTCTTAAGACGCAACACGCGATCAACGCCTTATTAAACGATCATACGTCGCGAAATCGACCCAAAAAGGCTTTTATGGTGGCTACACTTAACTAGAGTATGATGTGAAAGCACCACAATGCGTTGCCTAGCAGCGGCAGCCGTGGTTTTAGCAGAACTACCTGCAGAAAGAGGTTATTTATCGATTGCTGCTGGCCTAAAAATCACCGTTATGGTATTGAAACCGAGATTGTTGGTGTGTCTACTGTACAAATCGAAAAATTGTCGATCCCAATGCATATTTGTCAAAAATTCGAAAAATTTATTTGGCCACTTGGAAACCATATCTCACAATGTTTACAATCATAAGTGACACAATTTTCAGTACTCGAAATAAATAACGCTGTTAAAAAAATATGGAACATTTATATGAACACTTTTTTCGAAACAAAAAGCTATAAAAAAATAATAGTTCTAGGAAAATCAAATTTGGTATACTTCAACGGCATATATTTAACTAAACAAAATTATATAAGCAATGTTACCGCTCTTAGTTACTTCTGTTACACTTAAAAATCTGATGTGGCCAGGCACATGACTTTATCATACAAAATATAAAATAGTTTAGCTGCATGAGAATCTATTTGATTGAGATAAATCGTGTCTGCATTAAAATTAAACTAGTTAGCCAGGATTTGACAGATATTTTGATAGTCAATAGTATCAATAGTAGGTATTGTCAATGCATCAGCATTTGACACTACCTACTGTCATCAGAATAATAGTTAATTATCTCACAAGTGCCGAAAGTACGGAATAGCGCGACGAGCGCTGATGCGGCGCGTCACCGATGGCGGCGCGTCGCCGTCGTTTTCAACGTTTTTTGTGTTGCGTTTTGAGAAATAAGTATTTAAAAAAATATGGTTATATTTCTGTATAGGATATGTTAGGTTGATAATGGGTTGATACCTACCACTTCTACGAAACGTCAAGTTTGAAAAGCTAATTCAAATTCTGACAGATTTATATTCGTTCATGACACTGTAGATGTCACATACTACCGTACCATCATACCATGGAGGAAGGAGGAGTCGGCATAAGCGCTCGGATATGGGACCACTTTCCCCACTCCGGAGCACCTTTAATGTCAAAGTGACATTCGCAACGTTGACGTGTTATTATTTTATTTATTTCGCTTATTTCGCTTTGTTTAAAGATATTATAGTGAATTTGTATGAAGATATACATAAAAAACTAACGTCTAATTGCGCTGTTCGCAGCTGCAACAGCAGAAAATCAGCTATAAACCAGATTTCGTCCGGGGTAACATTTCATCGGTAAGTGACTGTATATGTCAACACTGTACAGGCTTGTACTGGCCGCACGCACAAACATTTTTTGAAATATGTTTATTACGTATTTATAATAAAAATTATATAAAAGAAATTCTTAAAGGTGTTCATATAGCGTTTTTATATAATATACCCACTCGGCACAGTGCAATATATTACAGGAAAAATTTCTTGAAATTTCTGGCCAATTTCAATGTTAATCCGGACCTGGCAGGCCACCAATTGTCAGGCTACTTTAGTGTCATGTTAGCCCCGCCCCCCGGGGTCATTTTCTCGCTGCTAAAAGTATAGCGTACAGCGACTCCATCTTCCTCCATGCATCATACTAAAATATAACTACACTCATCGCTATACTTTATTTACAATTTTCTCTATTTATCGTTTTTACAATTAGATATAACAACGGGTTGATATTTCTTATCAACAAACAATCAAATTGGTGATCTTATTTTATTTGAATTTTGTATTTTGTACTTTGCCGCACTAGAGCGGCAACGTTCTATAGCGGTTCTCCAACCTATGATGAAATCAGCTGTTTTCGAGTGTGACAGCCATAGACATTTCTGTGGTGACAGCACAAAAAAATATTTGTCAAATCCAGGCTACTATGTAGTTTCATATCAATGCAGATTCGACCGATCTCGATCAAATAGAATTTGTTCTTGAAACTAAACTATTAATTTTACCCAAAAATATCATAGGCATAAATTATTCAAAATTTCCTCTACTTTAATTTATTATTTAACTATTTTGACGAAATTATAGAAATGGCAGCTAATTTGCAAAATCGTTGCAAAATGCTAAGAGTAAATACCCACTTCCTTTGGACCCTTTTAAACCAAAAGCTTTTCAGCTCTAAGTTCAGTCATGAAACTTCTAAATATGAACTTTCGGCCCGATACCTTTAGTAGTTTCTCCGGAATGTAATTTCGTATCAATGCAGATGCGATCGATCTCGATCAAATAGAATTTGCTCTTGAAGCTAAACTATTAATTTTACCAAAAAAAGTCATAGGCATAAATTATTCAAAATGTCCGCTACTTTAATTTATTATTTAACTATTTTGTCGAAATTACAGAAATGGCGGCTCATTTGCAAAATCATTGAAAAAGGCTTAGAATAAACTACCAGTTCCTTTCGACCCTTTTGAACCAAAAGCTTTTCAGCTCTAAGTTTGGTCATAAAACTTCTAAATATAAACTTTCGTCTCGATACCTTTAGTAGTTTCTCCGGAATCGTCGTCACAAAAATCGTTTACACACGCACACACACACACACACACACACACACACACACACACACACACACACACACACACACACACACACACACACACACACACACACACACACACACACACACACACACACACACACACACACACACACACACACACACACACACACACACACACACAGACATTTTTTTGTACCTTGGTCAAAAATGTTCAGGGGACCCATAAAGACCTATTTCCGCTAAAATCTCAATTTTTTTTTTCGGCATGATTACAATACTTTACATACTGCGTATGATAAAGTAAAAATGTAATATAATAACGCAAAACAAAATGGAAATGACTGTCATAGTAGGTATCGATGATAGTCGGGTTTTCTGTGGATTAGTGAGGTTGAATACACCTCACACCTGCCTGGCATGCTTCGCACTAGTCTGCGAAGAGATTCTTAGGTTATGCTTTCCCAGCCCTCAATCAAGGTTTGTGTCAGTTCCTGTATCGTTAGTGGTGGATTATAACGCTTGCGAACACGTCGGTTAAGCTGATCCCACACGTGTTCAATAGGATTCAGGCCAGGACTTAACGCCGGCCATTCCATGACCTGAATTCCACGTTCTTGTAAAAAGTTTCTGGTGATGCCAGCGGTATGTGGCTTTGCATTGACCAGCATTAGGATGAAATTTTGACCGACGCCATATGCAGCAGGCACCACATGGTCCTCCAAGATGTTTTCGATGTAATTCATGGCATTTAGTCTACCACGTTCAACAACAAGATCAGTTTTGTTGTCTATACTGATTCCGGCCCAAACCATCACAGATCCACGATTAAATCTATCCACTTTCTGTATAGTAGCGGCTGCGTAGCGTTCACCAGGACGTACTATATACATGTACTCGACCGTCGCAACGAGTTACACGGAATCTGGATTCGTCTGTAAACAGTACAGGCGTCCGGTGACGTCCTATTTAACCTATGAGAAAAACAACAGTACGTTGAATTAGCTGTATGCTCATCTAATTTTTTATGTCATCAACATCTTGGTATGGTTTTAGTAGTTGTGACAAAATTTTTAGGACAATATCTGCAAAAATGTAGTATTTACGTAGTTTTTAAAACTGCCAAAAAATGCCAATTTTTTGACAAACAATTGAATATCTCAGACAATATTTACTTATCACAAGTACAACTTACACAGTTGGAAAGACTACTTCCATAATATCTTCATAATATTGTATGATATACAGGGTATTTATAAAATTTACATACTTTCCGTCCCGCCTATATGCAACATCCTGTATAAATGAAAATAATTTTACGGTATAAAAACTGATGAGTCAAACAACTCTAGTATAAAACATTTTTGCTTTCTCAACCGATTTGATAACTATCGACCGCGGGGATACTAATAACTCACCCTGTATATTCCAATTTGCAGATTAACTTTATTTTTATTTTTTACGGTTTTGTTTGAAATTAATCTAAGATGACTCAGCTATAAATTAGAAAGCGAATGATAATTATCCAGGTGAGTGTAATCTGTGGAAAATCTACATCGGGAGGTTTGTTCATACTTCCTTGAAGTGACAAATGTGCCTATAAATTTCCACTGCCTCAGTAACTCAACTGGGAAACCCCCGACCGGAAATTGGGAGGTTCCTGGTTCAAATCCAGCCCGAGGTATTTTTTCCACAAAGAACAATCACCTAAATTATCATTCACTTCCTAATTTAGTTTGGTATACACTGACGAGTTTTCGCGTCAGTGTATACCAAACTCAATACTTAATCAAATATTGGAAAATCCGATATTGGTCCGAAAATGAACTGTTTAAACAGGCTGTCTTTTTCTTTTGTTGTGCATGGATTGGCATCTGGTATTATTTGTATATATATATATTATACAAAATATGATAGGGGATCAATCACATGCGGACGTTTTTTATCTTCCGAATACAAATCGTAGGTATTTCCCCCGTCGAAGATGATAATCCTCTAATAGAGTCCTGCGAGTGCGTTGGTTGCTCGCAACCCTGGCACACCCGAACCCGAATAGTAACCGAGAGTAGAGGTTCCCTTTGATATTTCGGTCACCCCTCGGAACGGAGGGCCACCCGCCAAATCCGTTACGATTAGAAACGGGTAGGGGAGGGAGACGTTGGAGGCGGCGGTTGGGGCGCGGGGAGTGGGCGGCTTGGGGGGGTACGCGGGATAGAGACCCCGAGCGTCAACGGCAGCGTGCAGCAGCGGCACTACATAATATCCTTTGTCTAGGCGGCAGGCGCTTCCTGTGCGCGGGATGTACTACATGGCATGCTATGGCATGCTCGTATACTTGGTGTCAAATTGAAATAAACGGGGCTCGTAATTTTATTTATGTATTATATAATCTTAAAGAAAGCTAAGATTTAAAATATTTAAGATGCGTTACTGTAAGGTGTTCGTTACATCGTATTGCTGTCCCACTTGACCACCTTTTTTTACTGTTGGTTTAAACTACAGTTTACCTACAACGGTTTCTCCTAATAAAAACAATTTAAATGAAAAAGGAAATGTTCAAAAATTTCAGGCGGAAAAAGTACAGAGTTTATTCGTTTGTCGCTTTCTTATAACTTATATTCAGAAGTGATAGTGACTCTTCCCTTAAAATCATATGAAAAATCTTGGTGTTTATTTTTAATTCTAGCGCTCAGAATTAGTAAAACGTTTTGTCTTGAGTGCCCTGACTATCTTGCTTCATTATATAAGGAGGTAATTATCTATACTCTGGAATACACTAGCTTCCGAACTGGTGTAATAATGCTGAATCAAAAGTATACCAAATTGGACTACACAAAATTATACTCAGCCCCCCCCCCCCCACAAAAAAAAGAAAAAAAAACAGAAAATGTGGATTTTTTACAGACAACTTGTTTTCTGAATGTGAAAGATGAAAGATGAAAGTCTCGAGATTTTACGTTTATGTGAACATACATATAATAAAACATCACTGCGAAAATCAACAGGGTCCTGCAACTCAGCTCCCGTCTTCTGTAGCTCAGTTACTAATTAAGCTAACAGTTTGAAATTTAGCAGGCTTACTCTGTATTTCAATGTACATTTCAAGAAATTATTTTTGATTATACAGTTGTCCCAAAAATGTGCAACGCATGCAAATTGCATTCTTTGTTTCTTTTTACATATTTGGAAGCATTTTACCTACACCTTTTATTTAAATCGGTTCAGTGACAGAACCCAAAAAAATAAAAACCGAAAAAAATTGATTTTGCTTTGTTGGCTTTAAAAATCAATAAAAACCACGAAATGAACCTCGTTAATAAAACTTTGCGTCGTGCATATTAAGTTAGATCTAGAAGCCTCGTTAACCTAGTGTCATTGATCCAGATTATACAGGGTGACCAAAATACTTCTCTGCGTTATATTTTATAAAATAAATTGTTTTTCAACGCCACGTACGATATTAATTACCTAAAATTGCCGTTGGAAGCGTTGAAAAATAAGTTTTAGGCGAATAACTTTTAAAATATTGGAAATTATGATGGGATTGTATTTAGAAACAATGTTTATTTTTAATTCTGCATCGTTTCACATGAAAAATGCATGGTTCCAATTTAAAATAATAATAACACGTTTTGAAGTTTGACTAGTTTGACACTAGATTTTGGTCATCTTGTATAATTTGGATCAATGACACTAGGTTAACGAGACTTCTAGATCTAACTTAATATGCACGACGCAAAATTTTATTAACGAGGTGCATTTCGTGGTTTTTATTGATTTTTAAAGCCAACGAAACAAACTCAATTTTTTCGGTTTTTATTTTTTTGGGTTCTGTCACTCAACCGATTTAAATAAAATTTTGGTGGTATGTAGGTATAATGCTTCCAAATATGTAAAAATAATCAGCATGCAATTTAATAAAATATATTACCATGGCGTTGCCCATTTTTGGTATATAAAAATAATCAAAAATAATATCTTGAAATGTACCTTGAAGTACAGGGTAAGCCTGCAAAATGTCAAACTCTTAGCTTAATTAGTAACTGAGCTACAGAAGACGAGAGCTGAGTTGCAAGACCCTGTATATACTAGACCACAAAATTTTATCCCAGCTGGATTTTTCTATACTCCTTTGGTTGGACATCACAAATAACGTACAAGAAGTTACCATCGATAACGTCTCAGAGTTGCAAGATATTCACGGCCAAAGATGCCCGAATTCTGAATCTTTTAATTTTCTTCAAACAAGTGACGATCATTTAAGTACGAAAATACACTGCTAAAAAAAATTAGGGGAACACGGTTTTCGAAACCTCTAACTTTTTAAATAATTGTTCTAGGCAAATCAAATTTGGTACCTATACTTCAATGGCATATATTTAACTAAAGAAAATTACAAAAATATTGATACAACTATTTAAAAAAATGTAAGTCAATAACAAAAAATCGAAATGGAAATGACTTATAGTATCGATGACAGTCGGGTTTTCTGTGGATTGGTGAGGTTTAAAACAGTGTATGCCCTCCACGAGCACGAATCACTTCCTCACACTTGTGTGGTATGCTTCGCACTAGTCTGCGAAGACATTCTTGTGAGTGCTTTCCCATTCCTCAATCAGGGCTTGTGTCGTTTCTGTATGGTTAGTGGTGGATTAGGGTCCTTGCAAACACGTCGGTGAAGCCGATCCCACATGTGTTCAATCGGATTCAGGTCACGACTTAACGCCGGCCATTCCATGACCTAAATTCCACGTTCTTGTAAAAAAGTTTCTGGTGATGCCGGCGGTATGTGGCTTTGCATTGTCCTGCATTAGGATGAAATTTTGTCCGACGCCATATGCAGTAGGCACCACATGGTCCTCCAAGATATTTTCGATGTAATTCATGGCATTTAGTCTACCAGAAACCACAATACGGTCTGTTCTATTATCTATACTGATTCCACCCCAAACGATCACAGATCCACGACCAAATCTATCCACTTCCTGTATAGTAGCGGCTGCGTAGCGTTCACCAGGACGTCTATTTACACGTACCCGACCGTCGCAACGAGTTAAACAAAATCTGGACTCGTCTCTTAAACAGTACAGGCGTCCAGCGACGACGCACATAGTGGCCGAAGACCATCAAATGTGGCATCAATTCAGCGCTTATGAATTTAGAGAAAAAACTCTTTAAATTATTATTATAAAGGTACACTAACTATTTTACATTCTCTTTATCACAAGGAAATTGATAAACAAGCATACAGAGTGTCCCAGGATGTATGAAAAAATGGTAACTTCCTTGTTATTGATTTACTGGAAAATGTCATACTTTATAAAAGGTTGTCCTTCTTCTAAAACGAATAATTAAAGCATAAAATTTGTAAATTTCTGTAAATTATACAGGGTAGTCCAGAAAATATGAATTTTACTAAGTGCATATGTACATGTACATGCACCTTAATTATTACTCAGTTTTTACTTGGAAAGATTGTCTAGAAGTATATGTTATAAACAAATATGAAGTAAAAGCCTCATATCTTAATGTTTCTTTTTAGTCGGTAATGGCTCGACGAAAATATTGAACCTATCTAGCATGGGCGCCGTTAAAAAATGTTCCAGTGGGGCAAGATTTTTTTAGTAATGAAAGGTGACGTAGTGTAAATGACTATACTGTTAGTTATTTAGTAACGTTTTCGTTGTTTTATTTGTTGTAAATGGCATTGATCGTATTTATTAGTTAGTATTCTAAAATTGGGACACAACAAACATGAAAATAGACTATATTGATCGTTAAATTTAAATTGCATTCACCCTGAAATATCCGTTGCTTTTATGGTTGTGTCAATTTTATTCATTATTGTATGTCATTAGCCACGGTTGTGACCCCTGTATGCTCGGCAACTTATCTATAGCATATTGATATTAGGTGAATTGCAAGAAAATTTGCTGCCTTTCTATCGTTTATTACAGTGTAATTAATAACTTTTTATAAGAATATTATTTGTATTTATATATTTGTTTCAGAATCATTGAACTTTTATCCTAGAATTTTAGATTTGGTCTGACTGCCAACCAATATTGAAGAATTTTTATTAATTTGTAATCTTCTGGAGTAAACATTGTTAATTTTTTATAAGAATTTCCAGCTTGTGTTCATCGAGCAAGGCCTAATGTATAATGAGCAACCTTTCAAATCAAAAATACAGGCACAAAATGAACACAATTGCTAATTTAATTCTATAATCGTGTCAATCGACCATTCCATAAAAAGTCTTAATAATAAATTGGTAAACAATAAAAATTTTTTACCCGAATTAACGACAACCAATGACTTAATATAGAGAAAAAGTTGAAATTTCTGTGATAACGAAATTGTTCTTTTTACTATTATACGTAAACAGTTGAAAGGCGACAATGCTAGGTCAACTAATTATGAAACTTAAAACTAATAATAACTTATATGTAAGCTGTATAGAAAATCAGTATACACACCATACAGACCATAGTAAACAAATTTTTTAATGCACTCATGTCCGGAAATGTATTATTTGAACGCTTGAGAGAGTCGGAAGATTAAACTAATTTTACAAACAGCATAGGTAAAATAGTGCCATGTAGCATAGGACGGCACTTTTAAATCCAATTAACATTTGTGTGCGTTTTTGTTATTTATGTATTGGAAATAAAATCTCTTTGATCCTTTGATTGTTATTTATTTCAATAGGAACCGGTTTCGATCAGCTAAGTGATTATCATCAGCCTAAATGATCAAGTTATGAATGAAACAACAAAAAATTGTAGAGCAGCAACGACTTGGAATTTGTCGCCATGTTGGTTCCGCCATTTTGATTTTTTGGTGCTAATTTTTATGCAAATCCAGCTTTTTATTTTTGCCGCCATATTGGACCCGCCATTTTGAATTTCAAAAATATGATTATATTCCAAATTTTGAATCAGAGACCCCAAAAACTTTTTAGAAGTATGATTAAAACGTCTGTTACAAAAGTCACATTTTTGGCGTACCGTTTCATAGCTATGTGCTATCAACACCATAAAACATCAATATTTAAAAAAAGTGCAAAAAGCTGCAACTGAGATCAAGTGGGCTTTGTTGTAGGAAATCTAATGAACGTAAAAATCGCAAAATTATAACTAACAACCCCTAATAACATAACTTTAATCTGAACAGAAACCAAATTTATATAAAATGACACTGGTATATTCAGTATTGTTATACTGCCTAGATATGAAATATTTTATGTTGATGCAACCATATCTAGAATATACATACCTGGAGGTAACGATTCCATCCCATTTATAGTGTGTTTTTGCCGAAACTACTTCACAAACAATACATCAACCTAACTATTTGTTTGGTCTTAAGCGGATGGTGCGAAATGTTAAATTTTAAGGCGATGCTGTCGCCCGCGCATGCGCGCTGTTTGAATATTGAAGTGTGGAAACGATGTATCATTTATTTAGTTATTTATAGAAAGTATTATTTTAGGACAAATTACAACTTTATTTTTTTATTTTCTGCCAGCTTTTCAGGTACTCTGCCACTATGTGCGACGTTGCCAATCTCTGTGATCCAGAGCAAACCTCATTCGCGCTGCTTTGTGATGCTGCGTAAAGGCGTGGTGCGCGGATGAGTCTTCTTGGTTTCAAATTCGCTTCTTTTAATCTGGTCCTAATAGTTTGATCAGAAATGTGTATTCCTAGTGCTCGTCTTATGTCGTTTAGGAGGTTTCGTGGTGTGGCGGTACGCTGACGTAGAGAAGAAACGACGAGAAATCGGTTTTGATTTCGAGTGGTTTTTCGATTTCGACCTTGTCCAGCTCTTCTATTATATTGGCTAAACCTATTCCATAAACCCTGAATAACACAGGGGGAAACTCGAAGGTCCCTGCTAACATGGCCAATAGAGTGGCCATGCTGAATAAGGGCGACAGCACGAGCAATTTGCACTTCAAGAAGATGCCCCATTTTACTTTTACTACTTGTTACTATCGTAACAACGTATTTATGTGCTGGGTGACATATTCAGCGTCCCAAGTAGTGTTTGAACATCATTTTCTATAATAGGAAAACCAGTGTCATTCAGTTAGAACTTGACCATATTCGAGATAAAATTGCGTAGTATCCTCACAACAGATCTAATGATTTTTTTATTTACACTATGCAAAAATGTCATTTCAATGTGTAATGAACACTTTTCACGGCTAGGCGCGAAAATAACTGTACACAATGACAATATACCAACCAGATGACGACCGAGTGGTGTGTCCAATCAAAACACAGCTTTCGGTTTGACGGTTGCTATTAAAACGTCAACCTTGTTGATTTGTCTAAAACCAATAGGTCTTATTACTGAATTTATTACGATATTATTGTGTAGGATAATAAATGGTGTGTGCCCAGAAACTGATTTTCCTCGGGCCTCGAGAAGTGCTCAGGCTCGCTGTGGTCGCCTGTGCATCTCTTCTGTCGGCCCGGAAAAGAATCACTTTGTCGGCTTGGTATACAATGTACTATTATCTCAAATATAGTGGATTATAATGTGCTTTTATAATAACTAGGTCTGCCTATCTCCATATGACCGGATATGCGTCTGAATTCTTTACGACTCGGATAATTTAAACCTGCTCCCCCTCTTGCTCCGAAAGCTATAACAAAGCAGATTTTGTTGTTTTCGCGCAATTCTTTGTCGGCCTATAGCGTGTCTTTCTGTGAAAGCATATGATTCGATGAATGGAAAGACCGAACAAGTCTAAAATTATACATTTTAAACTAAGATAGCCAACTTAATAGAAACCTTTGCAAATAAAAACTCACATTTTTAAAGAAATGTAATGATTTTTCTCCCTACAACCACGGAGAAATGTTCAGTCTGATTATTTTAAAAGTCTTATTATATACGTCTTAATAACAATTGCTTGCTTCATTGCGCTGATTAATAAATACCCCGAAACGTAACAATAACAGAATTAGAGAGGATATTCTTAGCTAGCATATAAATTCCTTGCAGCATCTCGGCTAAGAAAACATCGATAGTGGGAATTCTTTGCCGTGACTGGTTGGGCATCCGCTGCGAAAAGACGTCATTGCGTGTTAGAATGCAATTTAGGGGATGAGGGCAAAAGCAACCCCTATTGATCTTGCCGATTACCACCCCCAGATGTTCTTCGGAATATCTCGCTTCTGCGAATTGGAAGGCCAGCGTCCGGTTTTCTCCGTGGTTAAGCTTTTTTCAGATTGCTCTATCGGCATCGAACATTCGTTCTTGTGTCGGGGTGATGGAATATTTGCGCGAGTCGAAAATATTAAAACTGACACATGAGGTAATTCGAAATCTGTTGGCCTGGATTCTGTAAGCACGCGAAGCTCAATATTTTAGAGAATCTTCCGACAAAATCATTTTACCAATTTTATGTACACATTTACATTTGACTACAATTTCATACATAATGAAATAGAGCACTTTATGGAAAAATGTGTTACTAGTAATAGTATAGTAGTATGTAGTTAAGCTTGTATAGTTGTAGATAGTCGTATATGTGATTTTAGAGAAAATCAGTGTTTCCGCCGTTCTGATATTTTCTTATGTTAACAAGGAGGAGTTTTATAGTACACACATATTACCTCTATTTATCACTGATTTCCCATTGTACTCTGCACTTGTATTGACATCACATTATTATCATCAACTTTTCAGTACCTGCACTACATGGAAAGAAAGGTATTCAGTATTAAAAGAATTATTATTATTATTATACTTTTACAATCGTGATGATATATGATTGACAGTTGCGGATATGAATTAAATTCATATTGTTATTTTTAAATTAATTATAATTTAAAAAATTACAACTATGCTTAATTCCTTCTAAATTTGAGATCGATCAGTACATATTAACTCGTGTTTCCATGGGTTTGAAATCACGAATGAAAAGATATACTGTTTTCAATTTCGTTCAAAATAGTTTGAAATATTTTTTTGATGAAAAATCGGGAGTGATAGGTTCGTTCAAGAACTAACTATACAGTGACCGCCAAAAATCTATATGATATTGGAAGTTTTTCATAAAAGTTCTTTCTTTGTCCAAAACTAAACATTCAATCATCAAATTTGAAATAGCGTGTATCATATACAGGGTATCAGAACATACATAATTCGATATAAAACATTTGTTTTAATTATAATCGAAAACTGTTATTTTTAAATATTATTGAGAATAAAAAATTATACTCAAGTTTGAAATCACAGCCACCTATCTTTATTTTTTTATTCTTACTCTCGTAATAAATATTAGTAGCTACCATTAATTCTTAGGATTCACTTTCATCTATTTGTTGAAAATTTGGTTAAACTTTTTCAGTGAATCGTGATTTTGATATGATCTTTAAGAGCTTTTGAGGACTATCACAAAATTAGTAATTTTCATGATGCTAGATATGTAGGTATTTTATCTTTATATTGAGATTTTGATATGAAACGTCATCACCATTAAGTGAATGCATAAAGGGTAAATCACTCTTGCTTAGTTATTCTAAGATATTAATTATATACAAGGTAAAATCAAAATTTGACTTAGTTACCTATGACTTAGTTATGTTTGGTATAATTAATTACTTTTGAAACTTTATTCTGTCACATATCTTCTTGTCTTTCTATGGCTAAAAAGGAGAAATACTGGAGCCAATCTAAGAAAACTGAGAACATATTAGAAATCTACGACACACAATTACACTGGATACCAGTGATATATATTATTATATATTTCTATACTGTTTTTATTTTACCTTGAACCTATTCAATATTTTTAAACCTTCAAAATCGGATGCTATAAAAGAAACTATCGGTCATTTGTCCGGAATTTTTCCTTTTTTGATCGTAATATATAGTTTTAGGTGATACACTCTGTAATTATAATACATGGCGTATCTTTCTACGGTCCGAATATTTTAAGGGGTGATATAACACAATTTATTAATATACAACAATAAATATGTTGCCAATATTTAACTTATTTGGAGGTTAATAAATAAAAACTCTTCTACTGAAAAATGCAGCCAGCACACGAGTGAAAATTTCACTTATTTACAGCTCATAGCATTAAAAAGGTCAAAATGGTTCATTAATTCATTATCAAATTCATTACCGCCTTGTTTTGAAATGCAACGTCTTTCCTCGAAGGTGGAATAGGCTAGTACCAGACGAAAATTACCGCCAAGAAAAGTTGTCCACCCATTCTTACATCAATATCTCCAAAACTATCAAGCGCACACATAAATATGTAAAAGTACACATTATTACACATTATTTTGAAAATATTAAAATATCTATCCACGTGCTGTGCGTGTTGTAGTAACGGGTTACTAGTACCAGAAAGTTTACCAGAAAATTGCACCAGAACTTAAGAATATTCGGAACGTGGAACAACACACCCTGTATTTAGTAACTGCGAAAGCTAGGACAAAACATCAGGCCACCTAAATTGGTACTAAACTTTGAGGTTCCCTAACTATTGTAATCTAATAAGTACCGCTTTTGTTGATTATTTCAGATGATGTTCACATGATGTTTTGGTAGTCAAAATCGAAGACACCTGTAGAGTAATTATGAAACTTGGCTAGGTTCTGTTTTAGTGTGCTATATATAAATTAGGTATCAATTTAGTTTTTGATTTCTCTCAATATTTGATTCATTTACGCTAAATTATTGCAACTTTAGCTTTAATATTCAACAACTTTGTAATCGTTTACACATTTTGATGATTTGTTTCTCCGCTTTGTAATCAAATTCAACAAAATCGCCAGTCTTTAAAATACTAAAAAAAGGAATCTTGCTTGGCCTATCTCCTGTCTTTCCGATACAACAACCAGAAGGGAATAAATAAAACGATGCACAGAAACTTAATTAACATTACTGATACATACATAACATTGGTATTAACTGTAATAGCAGCTCACAGTGGAAATGGAATAATAATATTATAGACCAACTGCTGTGAAATTACTTTTGGAAGACAGATGGATAATCCACAAAGAACCAGTAATAATGTTGATGAATTTGTTTACAATGTTTCCAACTTTATGTAATATACTATTATAAAGTAGTTACGCAATTTGAAGATTTATCAATCATGCTCAAAATGTTCTCTTGACTGAATCTTTCTTTCCATGCGGTTAGCTAGCTGTTTGCAACCTTTGATTTTGTTGTCTAGCTGTTCTAGCTTATTCTTGTGTAGGTTTCTGATCAACCTGTAGTTGATTAATGACTAATTGACGATGATTTTTTAATGCTGGGCATATTTTTGCAGGCGCGCAGGCGCGGCGGCACGTTAAGGAAAATGGTGTTTCGTGGTGATGCAATATGGTTCTTGTGCGGGGAAAGCGCAATATATCGTAGAAAAAACTAAAATAAACAAAACCAAAACGCACGCAAACAAACATTTCGCCTATATAAATATATATCATCACACGTATATAAAACAAAATACTATACACCCACAGTACCCTACCAAAAAATATATATATCTATACACATACTTATCCTTACCCCACCCTCCCCTCCTCTCCCTGTTTTTATCCTGTAATGAACACTTATAACGAATTTGTGGACCCATATTAATTACTGTTACTGCTACCGAATATAAATAAATTGATTTAGAAAAAATAAAAACAAAACGGCCCAGCAGCCGCCTTTGTGTGGTCCCTTGACCGCTTGTCTCTTTTATTTATTTTAACCGTATTATTATTCTCTCTCTATTCCCGTCTCTCCCTCCTCCTTCCCTTTACGGTAACCCTTTGTCTTTCTTTCCTCTCGCAAGGAAACCTCAAAACGCCAAAACGCCAACGAGGCACCATTTTCACCGCGAATACGGCAAACGAACAAAAAATTTCTCGATATTGTTTGGTCGGTCGGTAACCGGCATCTCACTCGTGATCTTGACCACCCTTAGCGAAAGATCGACGAAGGGTTAATCGTGATCCTGTATTCTATTGTGTTTCACTGTCTTTGCGTGCTTGGACGAGGATGAGTTTTGAATGATTGGAATATGACAATGGCGGCATTTTTCCACTAAGAAGTTTAAAGAACTAAAAAAAGCACTGTTTAGATTATGCTATAAATGACTTTGTTCAGAGGATGTAGTTAGTTGGGCAATTCAGAAGCTGAGTCCTCAAATAGGATAAGATGGGCTGCTCCTCAAGAATAATAATAAAAAATAAATTTTATCTACAATTTGCGTGGATGATGGAGTGACAAAATCCAGAATGGCAAAATGCTTTGTAGCCCACAAAATTTTACACAAGGGGACAGCGGTGGCTCACATAACGGGAATTTGAGCTACCCCTGGGACTCCGGACTGTGGTCCCGCACTACAGAGAGGCGCAGTCCCAAAATTTTTAAGAATTTTAAAGGAATTTTATAGCATTTGATTAACATCAAGTATTTTTTTATTTATATACTGAATAAATAGTTGGACTGAATAGATATGTCACAATATTAGTAAATTATTTATTAACTCAAAACTGAGATAAAATTTACCAAAAGCGAAAATTATAAAACGATTCTACTGCAAATTAATTACCAGTTAATTAGTTAATTAACCACAAAGGCGAAACAGTAGTTAGCGTTCACTCGCTAGAGACCGAAGGATTAAAATAAACATTATACACAAAAAACATGACTTAACCGAAAATTCCAAAATAGTGTTCATTTGGTGTTTTATGATCATAAAAATCTACATTGTAGGTACCTAATAGAAAATTAATAATGAAAAGAAATAACCATCTTAACAAAATTTGTTTCTTATAAGTCAACACATACCTACTTATAATAAGAATATTTTTTTAATGTAAAACAACCTAAATATTAGCATTAAGAAAACAATTGTTTTGATTTAAAAATGTCGTTGTTGGAAAATAATGTGAAGGATGCCGATAGATGGAGATTTAGTTTCTCGTCGTAAGAGGGGTCTCCTAGAGGGTATATAGAGGGCATCTATACAGCATCAATGCTTGTGCTATTGTACCGTCAATGTGCCGGTTAAGGAAATGTCCAACAGCTCTAGCATTGATGGAAAAGAGACTAAGAAGCGACACCCCTTATCTAGATGGAAAATAACAATATTCTTTGGATGTGTTAATTGCATTGCACGTCAAACATTGCTTTCATAATAACATGTTCATATTTAAAAGAAGTAGATGAAAGTTTAATCCTAGAATGTGAGCTGATTAATCTAACTACCCAACCCTTTGATTTAAAAGAACAAATTCTTAATTCAAATAAATATAGCATCCATTTAAAATTGTACAATCTTAAATTAAGACAACCTGTCCTACGGTTTTCTTCAATGAACGATATACAGGATGACGACGTGACTGCCATATAGCTTGGGAGTGTGTTGCTGGGGTGAGTTCAAAATGTTAAAAATATCTAATGAACAAACACCCAAAACGCTATCGTAACTGAGCTACAAGCATTTGAAGTTTTAGATAAGCCCACTGATGTAGGTATTTAGTTCGGCTGTTGATTTTCTTATTATTAAAACGTCCAGGTGGTTGTGAATGATCATTTGTTGTTTATATTCTGCCGTAGAGAGAGCAACTAGTAGCTAGAATTATGGATGCCGCCGGAACTATTCGTGGTGATCCTGAGACTGTTAGCAGAGCCACCACTTCAATTCTAAGAAGAGCTATAGACTATGTATACAGCATCTGGGTGGACATTTTGAGCAACTATACTTAAATAAAGCTGTTTCTATTAAATGGTCTTTAAATTAGTAGGGAATTCGTATTATTTATTTAAAATTTCAAATGCTGTAGCTCGATAGCGTTTTGGATAGAAATATTCAAAACTAAAATCGCATCTTGTTCAGAGAAATGACCCAGGATTTTAGTCTGCAGCTATGAGCGACTAGAACGGAGTTTCTGGCGACCATATTATTCACAGTGCAACATTTGCCATATAGTCCATTTAATGTTGCATTACGAATAAAGTTAATTTGGAAAAAAATAACCCTTTTAGATCGGTCGGATATCTATTCACAAAACATGGGTTCTTTCTCTAAAGAAGACCACCTGAGTTGTTGGTTACCTTGTGGTAAGAAGCGAGTATACTGCGCTAAAAAGATGTTGTGGGTGTATAGAAGAAAATAATCAATGTACACAAAATAGTGTGCCTTGAGGAGTTGCCCAACAAAATATGATAAAAAATCCAAATTTAAAAATATTTGAAACGGTATGCTTTGAAATAACAACAATACCAAGTGGGTCCAGTTCAAGGTAGGACATACTGTGTATTAGTGTGTATAGAATATGATGGACCATGATGGACCTTCTTTATCTTGAACTTGTTTCCAATATTCTTTGGTCAGTATAATATAACTTAACTAGAAATGGAATAAATATTACATACAATAAATACATGTGTTAACAGTTCCATAGCTAAAATTAATAACAATGTGCTTAGTATTATATATTTATTCATTCAACGTGTCAAGCTCGGTCATTTGAATCAAATAATCTTTTCGTTATAGTTATTACGTGCGGATATGCTTAAATCTTGCTGTCTATCTCAAGAATATTAAAAACCACTTTGTTGAGGATTCTGCCCCTGTGGTTCAACGGGTTTTGAATAATTGAACCCATGACTACATAACAATAGGATCACGAACGGAGCTTTAACTGAAAATGTAAGAGACAACATATTATAATTATTTATGCTAAAACCCGGAAGTACCCCCATCTGTGGAACCATTACCATATTATCATATGTATAAAAAACTTCATTCATTGCTATATTTAAAGAAAAAATAAAGGACATATAAGCTATCTCAAATGGGAGATTACCAAAAGCTACCTACACCAAATACACATTAAAAAGTTGTAATATATACGTGTAAATAATGGTTATTCTTAAAATAAAAGCCAATTTTAAATGTCCATTACGAACAAATTGTAAAAGTTAGAAAGACCCGCTCATCCCTGAATACACACAACGAAACGTTGAATTCAAAGCAACCGTTGTTTTGACCGGTTGTCTTACTTTAAGACTGTACAATTTTCACTACGTCAGGTTACATTGACGGTATAATAGCATAATCAGTGGTGCTAAATAGACATATGTAAGCGGTTATATACTCTCTAGGAGACCCCTCTTACGACGAGAAACCAAAGCTCCACCTATCGGCACAGGCACATTATTCTCAAACAACGAGTTTCTTAAATCAAAACAATCGTTCTCTTAAAGCAAATATTTAGGTTGTTTTATACTATGTAAAGAAATATTCTCATTACAAGAATGTGTTGTTTTAAAATTTTAATTATGTTAAGAATGTCATTCTCTTAACATTGGACAACCATTTCTCTGTGTGTGTTCTCTTAAAACAAATAAATTATGTTAAGAATGTTATTTTCTTGATATTAAACAACCATTTCTCTGTGTAGAGGTAAGAAAGATAAGGTTGAAACTTTTATTATTTATGACTTTATCTCTATTCAATACAAAACAAGCTGACTGAAACTTATATGGTTATGGAAGCTATGCTATACACGAAATAATAATCAACAAAATGGTATAAATGTATCCATAAAATAAATAGTAGTACCTATCATACAAATAGCAAACATTAAATAAATATAAATAAAATATTTATGTGGGCAGAAAGTCACTATCAAACTATACCAGCAGGATAAACCGATGATTTCATTTGTTTCAAACTAAGACAAAGTTCATGTTCTTTAAATATATAGAAATTAAAAAAATAAAGATTACTGTAAAGTTAAGGTAAATCTTAATTTTATAAATTTCAGAAACTGAAGCCAACAAATTACCCTAGATAGGCAAATAAAATAAATCAGAACAACTACTAGATTACTACCAGCAATAACAATTTAATGTGAAACAATAAAACACTCCTTGCTCAATGCACCAACCATTCTAAAAAAGAGATGTCGTCAATCTTATTTTTTTGTCAGCACCGGTTGTCCGTCAAGCCCCAATTCTAAATCACCAATTCCGCCAAAACGGCCTCTAAAAACTGTTTTTCTCATCACGCCCAATTACGGCATACCTCTCTTTACCTTTCGCCCGTGGAAACGCAAACCTTTTTAATGCGATTAATTAATACAGAAGAATGCGGCTTGCGTAACCGGTGTATCTCTGAATGAGGGGAATATCAGCGATGGTGGGGAGCATTGGCATGGTGGGAGCTTGGCAGTGGTAGGGATGCCGCGGGGCGTGGTCACCGGCCGGCCCCTGCGCGTACAAACTGGGCAAGCGTAGCGCGCGTAGCCCGTCCGACGTTTAGTACGCATTTAGCTCGTATTTGGAGTGATATGTTGTGTTACGTCATTTTTCCGAAAAGGACTTTTTGGTTTCGCTTTCTAAAGTGACCGTTTCGGCGCGTTTTCCGCATTTCGTAGCTCTAAATCGCACGTCCGCCCCCCGGTTCATCAGTCGCGGTTATAGATAGTAGTAGTAGATAGTGTGCTCGAGATACGCTTGCTGCTGAAGATCTGGTTTTTTGGGCCATCGTGGTTGAGGAGGAATTGCACCCCGATTTTCGGTTCGTTTTAATTTTATTCGAGTTTTTCGTCGTCCTATGTGATTCAGTGTTCCATCATCATCGCTTGTCATCATCAGCAAAGACACCCAGTCAAGGCTCTATCGATTCACCATCTCTTTTTTGGTCCGATCGGACCTGACGACTGACTACCATCTAAGGATATACCAGATACACTACATAACAAAAAAACAATCGCGGATAGTGACTAAATTCAGTGTTTCAAAACTTGTGTCGGTTTTTTTTTTTCGTTTGTAATCTCTGAGGATAGTTAGGAAAGATGGAGAAGTACCAGGAGCACGAACAGGACGAGGATCAAGTTTTCGAAAGCGAGGAACCACAAGATCAAGGGTAAGCTAATTATCATCGTCACATTCATCACCTTCCAAGCACGCTTCCAGCGTCTGCGATGGAGTGGTGTATTTTTGTTTCCGTTCCCCCGAAAACATAAAGGGGAAGTGGCGGTATTTTTAGAACCGATGCGGATATAGTATGCGGCCCTTTACGCAACTTTTGGGGGACCTATTTCGGTCCCCTTGTTTTCGTTCGGCGTTCTTCCTCCAAACTGAAATAGATCTCCTTCACGACGGTGACTCACTATCGTAAATATTTCGTGTTTTTTTTTTCTTCTTCTGTTTCCTTGCGACCGTGAATCTGGCCCTCGTGAATGGAATCGTAATTAGGTATTGTTGTTATCGAATAAGTCGGCCGAATTTAGGTCACCGGACATTCGGATGAAGCAATTATTAAATACTTATTCATAAATTTGAATGAGTTATGATTAAAATCTTATTGCCCGGTCCGCTCTCTCCGAAGGGTTGGTTGGGTTGGGGAACTGGTTTTCTGAAGTAGGTTCGTTTCTTACAGGGCGGACAGCGGACCTACCTTACAGGTTTTTTTCTTCTCCCGATCCGCTTTTCGTGTGTATTCAGGTACGGATCTCTTCTCGGCGCTGCCTATAGAATTTCTAGATTAAATTTTCAAATGGGGGGGTTATTGTACGAAATCGATCCGAAACTCTGCCGGCAATCGGCATTTTTTCGTCGGTAGGTTAATGTTTTCAATCGGTCGATAAACTTTCACCAAAATCCCGTTTGCTGGCAGCGATAACGAGGACAGTAAACAACCGATAAAATTCGAGCCGAATTCATTCATAAATGTCTTTGAACCGCCTCTCCACCTCTTGCCAGCATCGTGGCGCTGCTGGCTCGGTCCATGGGTCGCTGATAATTTTATGTTTACACAGAGACCTCCGACTTAATCTATCTACTAAGCTGCTCACCAAATATACTCGATTTCGTAGAAATTACCACCACCAACGACAAGGACGACCATCAAATATTTGCTTTTTGTTTGTTTGAAGTAGTAAAACCGGTTTCTGAAAAGGCATTTCCTGCCGATCTACTATAGTGTCGGTAATATTAAGAAGAAACAACACTTCGAAAGAACAACTGCCCAAAGGATGCAATTCTTTACTTACAACATAATAATTTGTCTCGTTTGTTACTCTTACACCAATAATAATATGATATCATATCTAACAAGTTGTTATAACAATAAATAGACATTCTGATGCAATTGAACAGCTCTTGTAGGTGATGCAGTTTTCATCAAACTGAGTATAAAAGAGATTTAAAAATACTGAAACAACATTGATTGTCAAGTTCATAAGTCAGGAAGAATAATAAATATAACGTAACTGGCCATTCACGGATTAATGAATGGATTTCTCTATCTAATATTACTCTGCTAAAACCCTTTTTGCCACCGAAGATGCATAATTCTGCGCAACAGTGAAGATATGCAAAACCGTCAGGCTCACAAAGCATCTGCCAGCATGACTTCAAGGAAGAACACAGTACGCAAAATGTTTGAAAACAAAATATTCACCAGAAAAACTACTAGACTATGAGTGAAAAGAAAATATTTCATCCAAATGTACAATGTCCATCATTCTCTGCATCTACAGCCCTGGTTGGACTATGGCGTATAGACTATGGTTGGACTATAGATCAAGCATTACTAAAGTTAGTTCCTGTTCTCATTTATATAGTTCTATAATATCCTACAAGTTATTTAAAGTTCCGTCTCAGATCATCATTAACAAATAAACTGAGAGCATCCATACGTCAACGGTAGTAAACATTGCACAATCTAAATTAATTGCTATGACTCATCGATTAGCCAAAATATTTGCTGAACCACAATCTGCCTCGTAATCATTACAACTGAATCGCCATTGTCTCTTTTCCATAATCATCGTCGTCTTTATTCGCGGCTCGTGGAGTGATAAAGAACCCATAAAATCCTATTTCAATAAGTGGACAACGAGTATAGCTGTCACTGAATAGCTGGCCATTACGCATTACAGCAAAAAAGTGAGGTTAAGTTCAGTGGTTCCCCAGTTCGCATTTTCGCTGCGTTTTTTTTGCGCCGTCACCTGGGAATGTTATGCTGCCGGCGCAAGACTCTCTGCGAAAGAACTGGGCCCTTAATTTATTTTTTATTGAGTCCTGGCGGTTTTTATGAATCGAGCTGTCGGCAGGACCATTTAATTTTCATAAAAGGTTCCTCCCTACGCAGCGCCAGACGGTCGGCCGGCCAGCGGTCGTCTGATTGATGAGCCCGACTGACGGCTATGAAATTGCTTCCTTACCTTGTTTATTGGGCAGGACTTTTTGTTGGAAGAAGAAAGAAAGACATGTATACGCTTATGATGGTTTGACAATACTCAAAGGTGAATGTGGGCAATATCATATATTGTCATTTGTCAAAACTTATTTGGAAAAGATGGATGCCATCGCATTTTTTAAATGGTCTCTACAGTCTACACGTGGCCTGAACCTAACTGAGTTTACTAGTCTCAAGGCAATATGAAATATTTTCAGGAGCAGGGATCAGAGATTTGCATACAAAGACATTTACCCAGTGGAGGATATAGCTAAAATGCGGCTAGACTAACAATTCAGCAAAAAGCAAAAATACGACAAATATCTTGACTTTGCTCCAACCATGTAAAAGGTGCGTTTCAGGACTTGCAAATCCGTGTACGTACATTGCTATGGAGAACATAGGTATATGAACATAATACTGTCATTGGCTTAGTCTACCATAGAATAACTTTGGAGTAATCATCCTGATATTGTGATTACTATATGAAGAGTTGAAGTAGTTAATCAGTGCCAAAAGTTCAAAACAAAATTTTTATATTACAGTGATCCAGGCACTACTAGCTTTAACATACATAACTGGCTACGCGACAATGTAGCTGAAAAAGCCTAAAAAAAGACCGTTCAAACGCTGCGCCCTGGGTATATAACGAGCTAAGTGCCACCTGGCGATAAAAAAATTTTATGGAGTAGAAGCTGTGGAAAACAATATAAAGCTGAGGCTAATTACACTGTATCTTTTGCAAAGTTTTATACAAAATAAATGGATATATGACATTTATTAAGTACGTAGACAGTAATTATGATTTTATTTTGGATACTAAACAAGAACCAGACGTGAAATGGTGAAACGTGGAATCCTACGATGCTCAATCGTTTGACCATATATATGTTAGTATCAACGTTGCACATTATTTTGTTGTTGATGTTAATGAGAAAACAGTCGGTGCATAACACTTGCCACTTTACCATCCTGTTGCAGTATACGAAAGAATCATCTAATATGTTGATTCCTCACACAATAATCACTTAATCCATTATACAGGGTGTAATGTAAGTTTATATGTATTTATGTTTATATCAATCTAATGAATCCAATCAGATCAGAATAATAATTGTAAAAAAAATCTATTAAATCAAAAAGTTAAAAATCAACTGTATAAACTGGATCGTTA
The DNA here is from genome assembly GCA_964023965.1 of Melinopterus prodromus. NCBI lineage: Eukaryota > Metazoa > Arthropoda > Insecta > Coleoptera > Scarabaeidae > Melinopterus > Melinopterus prodromus. The sequence goes on from OZ030393.1 coordinate 19,240,134, forward strand.
AATACCTTCTACTATGTATCATGAATACCAGCATAAGAGGCAACATACGTAAATCACGTAAAACAAAACTCAAGAACTCGTAACAATGATTTTGGCACTTAGCTAGTTAGTTACTTCAACTCTTCATGTGAACTCGATGAAATCAAGTTGATGGATCAACTATTGGAGAATCTACTAGGAATCTTCAACAATCTCGTAATAAAATATATAAATGGACCAAAAAGTGGAAGACCAAGCTCAACGAACTGAAATCTGTCCACATTAACTTTACAAACAAAAGAATCAGGATATACCTAACGTCAAGATTAACGACGTCATAGTTTCATATGCGAACACTGCAAAGTATTTGGGTATGACTCTGGATACAAAACTAAGGTGGAAAGAACACGTAAAGAAGAAGAGAGTAGAGCTTGGCCTCAAATACTGAGAACTGTACTGGATTCTGGGAAGAAACTCTCAGTTGTCAGTACAGAACAAACTACAAGTCTACAACGAAGTACTAAAGCCGATTTGGTTATACGGCATCCAGCTTTGGGGTTGCGCGAAAAACTGCAATATCCAAGGAATCCAGTCTTTCCAAAATAAAGTGCTAACGAATATGGTTAACGCTGCTTGGTTCATACGGAATAGTGACCTGCACCGTGATCTCGGTGTCCCATAAGTCATTCAAAAATAAAAAGATTCTCCACTAAGCATGAATCTCGCCTAAGCCATCACGTGAACGTAGAGGCCTTGCAGCTACTGGAAAACCAGAATCTAGCGAGAAGACGAAAAAGAAGTAAACCCTTCGAACTAGTGAATCAGTAAAATGTGTAAAAAGCAGAGCAGAGGTGACGAAATATGACAACTCCGGCCACATCATAATTGATAACACATAACAATTTGGTCTCAGTTGCTGGGTATCTTCTCGGCTCTTGTCAAGCGGATCACGCGTCTTTTGCCCCGAAATTCTGAAATACTCTCGCTCTGAGAGCTTTCTAAGCTGCCTGCGAGCGGTGTGCTCTGGTATAGCGAGATTCCTGAATGCAGCAGGACTGAATTCCAATGTACGCAATCGCTCGTGTGCACTCATGAACCTGGAACTCCCTCTTTTCATACTTAACCGGCCTCAATGCTCTGGGCTTACTGGCACGTGTAACTATGCTACCGTTACCTGCGGGCGTTTTATTTTGTGCTCGATATCCGTGAGTGAAGCAGGAATGTGACGATTTCAAATAGACGAGAGGTTACAGTCGGTGGTTTTGAACTAAATACTAGAAAGTTTTCGGACAATCAATATTTGAAATAGTAGGTACCTATATTAGAACAATAGGTAAATAAGAAATGCGATAGAAGTGGGCGGATCTACTTTAAATGTATTTCTATAGATGAACTATGCTGTACAACAACATCAAAATTTGTGGTTTGGTTGGCGACGATTTTGGTTAACAGCAAAATGGCAAACAATTAGAACGGATAAACGATGAACAGTTGAATGGTGCCTGCTACAGTAATATGATAACCGAATCCGTGGTCGTAGAAATTGAATTGCATGAAACTTGAAGATATGTGGTACCAATGCAAGCTGATGGCATCTGTCACGTTGCTTGCAAAACTAATGAGCTTAGTATTTAGGAAGTGGAAATACTTAACAACTTATGCATTTCTGCAGAAAATATGCTGTACAGCGACATTCAAAAGTAATCTCGAGTACTAAAAAGTAAGCAGGGATACTTCTGCCTCACCAGAGGTAGTGACGACAAGACGCTGAAATCATGATAGATAAATCAAAATTTGTGGTTTGGTTGGCGACGATTTTGGTTAACAGCAAAATGACAAACAATTAGAACGGATAAACGATGAACAGTTGAATGGTGCCTGCTACAGTAATATGATAGTCGAATCTGTGGTCTTAGAAATTGAATGGTATGAAACTTGAAGATATGTGGTTCGAATGCAAGCTGATGGTATCTATCACGTTTCTCGCAAAACTATTGAATTTAGTATTTAGGAAATGGAAATACTTAACATCTTCATGCATTTCTGCAGAAAATATGCTGTACAGCAACATTCAAAACTAATCTCGACTATTAAAAAGTAAGCAGGGATACTTCTTCCTCATCAAAAGTAGTGACGACAAGACCCTGAAATCATTATAGATAAATCAAAATTTGTGGTTTGGATGGAGACGTTTTTGTTTACCAGCGAAATGACAAACATTTAGAAAGGATAAACGATGAACAGGTGAATGGTGCCTGGTACAGTAAGATGATAATCTGTGGCCTTACAAATTGGCGGTGTCAAACTTGAAGATATGTGGTACCAATGCCATGTCTTAAGATTTGTGATTGATGTCTAATGTTCCAAGCGAATCCACAAACAAAACCTGACCTCAGGATGGTGATTGAAGGAAAAATACTTAAAAAAAAAGAATTTAATCATTATAACCAAAATTGGTCATTTTGTCGAGGATTTAATCTAAATTTGTGTTATACATTAGCAGATTCAGCTAATGTTTGTTATTAGTAGTTATTTGTGTCAAGTTTGGGATACTAACTTGTGGGACAAAACGTGTAGCACATTTTATTTATTATCACGAATACCAAAACCTTTCCAGAATGGCAAAAAGAACACATAAAAACAAATATCACAAACATCGAGAAATTGTTTAAATTTATCGGCGAATTTAAGTTTCTGCAAATGTAGCTTTTACAGAGTGTAGACAGTAACTAAACTCCAGAAGTAAACTAACTAAACTAATAACTTCTATAACTTTTTAAATTGTTGTTTTACAATAGAATTGTTTAAGGCAATCGTACAGCAAGCGTTGGTAGTTTTGTTTTACTTATAACTGTTTCGAGATAAGGAGATAAGGATCATAACACATGTAAATAACATGAAATATTTTCGAATTTATAGCAATATTTAGCTGAAAGTTGGTTTAACTGTGCCTTCAAACAACTGGCAGCATTTCTGTGAATTTGTATTTGCCGACGTCCATAAAAAGAAAAAATCACAAACCCGAATATGATATGAAGGTTTTGAGCCCGTATTCGTATTAAGCTCAAGAAAACCGATCAAAAACGCATATTTTCTACGATTAGTTCAGAAAAAAAATCCTCTATTGAGTTTCAAAGCAAAAATATGCCATTCTACTTGAAAATACAAAGTTGGTTGTCATAGCAACAAAGCCGAAAAGTTAACAAGACAAAAATTTCAAAACTTGCAGTAGAATTAACTATAAACATTTTAGTTAAAAAAAAAACTTTAAAACAACAATTATAAAAGTTATAGCAATTATTGGTTACTTTTTATGCACTCTGGATGTATAGTACTTACCTACATGATTGATATTAGCCAATTTGTCAGCAATAAATGTGATAAACTCAATTGCCAACCTATAGTATGGAATAAGTCTATCCAATTGTCTGCTAGAGAAGGAAATTTATTTATTGGAAGATCACGTAGATTCCAAATACAAATACAAGCCTAGGAGAGGATCTAGGAAAATATCTTCTGATAAGCCATAGATATTTTTGATTTTTGCCTATTTTCTCGACATCAGGACACGACAGGACAGGACAGGACATGGCTGGAATGGCGGAGAAAGTAGCTCTTCATTATGAAATGTTTTGTTAGCAACAAAGTTTTGAATCAGTTCTATGTTGAGAGATGTTTCGATTTTTTTCAGTGACTCGTTATGCATGATTACAGTTTTTCGATTAATAAGCTTGCTGCAGTCGATCTGTTGAGTATTGAGTATAGAACCCAAGATCGCCCAGGCATATTAAGTTTTAACCTATGTAGTGCCCTGAACAACATACTAAGAGTTAAAAAAATCTTGTTTCTGCGTCATGTTTTTTTGGGTTTTGTTACCCCAAACAACCATACCTTGTCTGAAATCGCACATAACTCCTTCAAACATTTAGGGATTTTGAATGACGCTGTATTCGAATATGGCTTTTAAATTGTAAAATTTAAATTGGCCAGAAAATACAAATTATGGGAGTTTGCTGCCGAATCTGGTTACCATTATTCTTCGGGGGTTTAAAGGACGCTTAATCAAAATTTGCCATAAACATTGCACCATTCAAAATGGCGGTTCCAAAATAACGGACCAGAAAATTATAATTAAAGGAAATTTCTGTAAAATTTTGCATTTGTAGTGGTGTCGAAATAGCGGAGCCAAAACCAATAGAAAACGCGTTTTCTCGAAACAGTTTGTGGCATGATCTTCTAAAAACTGTTGGGCAAATATGTGAACTATATCGATAAAATTTGACGTTGACAAGTCACCATTTCCTCAAATATAAATATTTTTTATTTCTGGTTCATCAAGCAATAACTACTTATGTATAGAATATAACAAAATTCGACATTTTTACTTCAGATCATCTTGAGTGGCAAAATCATGCCAACCACAGACCGCGGATCTACCCGAAATGTTGGTAAATAGGTGTATCTTAATTACAATTCTAATCCGCCATTTTGAATCCGCAATTTTAAATCCGCCATTTTGAATTTTGCAATGTGTATGCCAGACTTCGATTCAGCGTCCTAGAAAAGGGTTTTGGTCAAATTTGGTTTAACAGAAGTGGGCTAAGAATTTTACAACTCATATAAGTGTGTAAATGTTTTAGAAAATATCGGTTTTGATGCAGAATTGCAAATGGCGGTGACCTGTTCTCTGTTAACCCCATTTTTGAGCAGTCTAATGCTGAGGAAACCTCAGGTTATCAACCTATGTATCAAAAACATACGTAATGCCCATCAATACAAAAAATCGACATTAATTATTCATTACCAGACCTGATACAATCCGCAAAACTGTATATCCCTTCGGATCTATAGCGTCGTCGTCACTCGGTTGAGATTCTAGATTATGACGTACGCCGAACAACAAGTTGGTACATTTCCGACCGGTGAATTCCGAAGATGCCAACGGAGGTGTTTTCTCACGGTCACTAGCGCAGAGAGAGGAACAAGCGGCTCTCCGCTATCGACGACAGAGAAGAAGACGCTCTCTTCTACCAAGCGGCAGTTTTCAGGAGGTGGTAGGCAAGCAGGGGCAAGGTTGTGGCCATACATGGCGTTGAGGAATGCGCTCGATGCCATCGATTCTTAGGAGATTCCATCCGCACCGAGCGAGATAAGGCCCGAAAAGAATAATTTAATTACACTCGAGACTGCTGTTATCTTGGGTCGTTTGGTGCCGTTTCAGCCTCCTGATAAGGAGCTCGCGTTCCGCTCGTTTAATGGCGCGTGAAGAAGGAACGCCGCGCTGCAAATTGTTCATCTGGATGGCAATTTCAGGAATTTACATTGCATTTGAGATGATATCGCGATGTCGATAAGGTTGCATAAGTAATTTCAATTTGTATGCAAGTGAATATCAATTGATTACCTGTTATTTGTTCGCTGTGGCGGCTGTGCATGCACAATTTGATCGATCTTGTGATGCTAAGGAGGGAAATAAGGTTAAGGACCTGTATAGTAATGGTGTAGATATCTTGAAGAAATATCGGACTTAATTATGGTAGAATTAATATATGAATTTAATAATGTTTGTTGCGATGATTGGAAGTGGAATCAAAGTCTTCGAAAATGGAGAATTTTACAGATAAGCTACAAGTTATCAGTTCTTCTAGTAGAGGTCTTTTGTCGTTGACATGAATTTAGACTATATACTATGTGTATATTTTTAATTGAATATAGATAGTTTCAGTATTGGAAGTATTTAGTTCAATCTGTTCAATGAGCGATGATAGTTTTTGAGCTGTTCTTCGTGTCCTGTTAGTGAGACCTTTGGCGTTTTTAGCATCTGAAGTAGAACCACTAATGTACACAGACCAGCATACCTAAGAAAAACCTACACTGACCGGGAAAATTGTAGGAACGCTTAAACCAGTTTATCTGAATTTTGGTGCTCGATAATTTTTATAGTCTTTAGACCGGCTTTCATTGTTTTCCGGGACTTTGTAAAGGAATTTATCAGGTTTATCCTATCATCATGTCACAAAATATGAAACATAAATGTTACATTTGATTATACTGAGAGATACAAAATGATGGTTGTTGTCTACGTTTGAGATACCCTGAGGGGTAACTTATGAACTTGTGGAGGTTTTCAAGTAGTCAGTAACAAAACCATATAAAGTCTATACAAATTGTTTTTTTTTTTTAATTTATACTAATACCTATCTGAATTTTTGTAAAAGATGCTTTTTGTAGAAGAAATGTTGTCAATGAAATGTTATGTTGGAATTATTGCCCTAACATTTTAATAACATAAAATACATCTATATCAACGTAGTTCTTATTTGATCAAAAATTGTTTTTTTTTTCAAAAGCCACCCCGTCAAAATGTTATGCTATAGAAAAAAGGTACAAATTATCAATTACTCATATTCCAATAATATTTAGTAAATTCAAGTATTTTTTAAAAAAACGAAATGCCCTACTTTGTAAAGATTGAAAACCTACCATATTCGCAGTAACAAATCCAAAGTTATATCAGTTTACGTGTGGGTAGGGTATGCAACATTTTTGTAAATATACGCAAAATGAAAGTGTAGTAAAATGAATTGATAATGACATTTATCTTGTTTTGGCCCAAAATCATAGTAGAGTTTTTATAGCACCATATACAGGGTGATTTTTTAGTATATAGGGTGAAATGTTGATAGTTTGTTATTGTTTTGCCCAAAAACCAGTGTTGGACGTTTGTAATGACAACATTGCACACGCACCACAAATTAATCTAATTAATTACACGTATCTTTTAAGATGGTGGATAAACTATAACCAGCTTTTAGCTTTCTTATGGGCACAATGTTATATTTTGACTTTATTGATGGATTTTTCTTAATGAATCAAAATTATGCCAAATTTCACTTGTCGGTCGGTTAGGTCTATTAGTTTATCACTTAAAAGTCCCATCTTCAAATAAAACATATCGAAAAAATAAGACTACATAATATATTCAGTAGGTTCAGGGTGACGATGGAAATTCTCTTCATGTAAATATGAAAGTTGCGTATCAAAAGTGAAAGGGTTGTGTTACAAATGAAGAGTTATACTAAAAAACGTTGATTAAATCTCTGATTCAATCTTTGCAATAAAATAGTAACATAGGCTTAAAATGGTAAACGATATAAAAAAACAGTGTCATACATCATAATTGAAAGTGAAGAAAAGTACGCAATTAGATGTCTTGTGCAAGTGCAATATTTTGTTACAACACTGGTTTTAGTAGAAATAATAAAAACCTGGTTTAGCATTTTCGCTTGTATACGAAGAAAATCACTCTGTATACGGCGCTATAAAATCTCTACTGTTTCTTTTTTGTAAATAACTTTGAAAAAAGCTAGTAAGCTACCGGCTGTCAACATAAAAAATTATTTAAGTTTGAATATAAAAAATCTAAAAAACATTTAATTTTTGTTTTGTCTACAATATATTTGCATGCCACGATTATTCTGTTAATAAAAGAAAATAATCGATAAACTTTTGAGTTTTGATATCAAAGCATTTTAACTCATGTCCAATTAGTTGATTTCTCAAAATTTGGCAACGGCAAAAAAAGACAACCGATTCTTGTTTTTTCTAATGGCTTAAAGTTTGAATTGTGTTTTTGAGAAAAAACCGTGTTTGCATTTTTTTGCACTTATTTTTTCAAAAACTATCGGTTCACAATTTCAGTTTTCAAATTCATATCCTTGTAACATTTTTTAATTTTAATATTCTAAACGTATGTGATTACAAGATTACACGACTTGTTGAAAAAGAACGACCATTTTGAAGCACAACGAAAAAACAGCGAAAACGTGACAAAAGGGATATCTTGAATAAACTTATAATGCTTGTACTTTCGTTTTAAATATATCAACTGAATACTGAATTTTTTAAATTACATTTAAATATTTTTTACTGAATAATCCACGGATATAAACATGACAAGTTTAATAGGAATAATAATGGACTCCAAAAGTGTTTATATTTCGATTTCTCTTACATTCGATTGCTATCATACTTTTGATTGGAGCAGAATTATTATGACAATTTTTTCCACGTATCAGATCACGGCAGGTACTTTTTTTTGTTTCTAATAAAAATGGTAATCTCAAGCTAACGATATCAAGGCAAGGTAAAGTTAATTAATCTAATTAATAAACTCTCCAATGAAGTTATTTTCGAAATGAATGGAACACCTTATGCGGCAAATTCCCGCATATAATATGTCCTATAGTCGTACATTCGTTAAAAACATAGGGGTGATACGATATGCAACAGACTTGAAGCTGTCGTACGCTACCCAGGGGTGCGTAGGGTATATTTTTGGCAGTTTTCGGGGCGACGGACCCGCTGCTGCGGCAAGAGACCCTTCTTCGAGCTCGGGGCGCAAAAATCAATACCCAAGTTTGGCAGTGCGTGAGAGGAGAGGGCTGCCGAAAAGGAGGCACAATGGGTTCCGTTCCCGAGCAACAACCCTCCGAATCCGGCTCGAATGACCATACCAGGCCTCGCTCGGCGCACACGTGTGCAATGTTAACGGTGTCCGAAAAGTATTTTGCCATATCTCGGTAACTGTGTACAGTGTGGCCAAAATTTGATGATTACCTATATTTCATTGAATTATTATTTGGGACGTTTTGAAACTATAATTGGTAATTTCTTTTTCAAATAATGTTTTCTTGTAATATTTGAGATATTTTGAAAAATGTACGTTTTTGTTTTAAAATAAATCTTTTGTAAGATGCTATAAATTGTCAAAGTAACGTTTTAATTCAATACAAGGCTTTCTAACCATGTTTCTAAGCAAATCTGATAGATTATCGTTCAAAAATCACAATATTTAAAATTTTAACAGAAAAATTAAAATTCTGCAGTGATAAGTGATAGTATAAAACGCTCACGATGGCGAAACGGACGATAAATGTTTGCATCTATAAGCGATTTTATAAATTATTTCCATTCAAAATTGTCAGTATTTAAAAAGTTAAGTTTAAATTAGGGAAAAATAAGAAAATTAGTTTTATCTGCGACTCACATATAAGTTCATTGCATACGTATCTATGACTATATAATCCCCATCATTATACGCGCCAATGATTATAATGACACTAGCGTTGTATAATAATGACAGTTTGTTCAAATAATGACCTCATTATTTGAACGAACTGTCATCATTATACAACGCTAGTGTCAAAGTCTGCCAAAACTTTCGTGGATGACAGTTAATTGACAGTTCGCCTCGCCATCATTGACAAGTACATTTAAAATATTTTGCATAAAATGGAATTTATGAGTCGTAGATAAAACGTCGTATTTGACTCGCACATAACGGATATAAATCGCTCGCATGATTACACGCTCGCCTACGGCTCGCGTGTAAACTTCATGCTCGCGATTTATATCCTTAATTATGTGCTCGTCAAATAATATACTATTTTTTTCTACGTAGTTTTGTATAATTTGCAAGGTGCAAGAAAAGGTTTCTTACAATAAGTTTTACGCTTTCTTTCTACTGAATTATATAAAACAGTATTATCGTCATAAAAGAAGAAAACAAAAATATACAATCTGTTAAAAAGGACTACTTATACAAATGGAACTTGGTTTTTATATGTTTTCTCATCCAACATTTTCCAATAAATATGATGACTTTTGTGATCGGATTGAAGTTGTGTAGAAACTTCACGGCGCCCATGCCAAACAATAAATTGTCATGAGCTTCAAATCTCACTAAACAATTTTAGGTTACGTTAGAAGCAAATTGCTGTTGGTTTGGTTCTGTGATATCAATTAAACCAAAATTTCCAAAATCCAGTTTAAATGAGATTACGGAACATATATGTCAAAAACTAACGAAAATATCAAAAACCCAGACGCAAATGCCGGTTGCAAATAAATATTCCAAAGAAATTAATCCCTGCAAGCAAATAAAATGGAGTATTGAGCGGTGCAAATATTTGTCGTCCTAAAGAAAAATCTTTTGAACCAAAAAAAAAAAAAAAAATCAAAGCAATATGCTTCCTAAGAACAAAAACTCTTTGTAGATGTTCTATCATCTTTTTCAATCTTGAGTACTTTGAATTTAAAAACATCTTTGGTATTCAAATTATCTTTCAAACAGCTATGTCATTTTGTAAAACCCTTTGAACTATTTTTTTCGTCGATTTTTGCAGTTATAAAAAAATCATTAGGACTTTGGTACTTATATTTTATTTTATATTATACCATCGCAAACTACTTGTAGTGTAATCATTTTAGATTTTGGTAATAAATAAAACGGAAAAATATTCTAAACATTATATCGAAATGTTTACTGAATGTTTGACGAAATTATTATAAAATATATTGTTTAAAAAATTTGTTATAAAATGTTTGCATCAATATCTCCAAAAGTATTAATCTTAGGAGAACAAATTATAACCATATTAAAGACAGACACATGTGGGTACATAATAATCAAAGAATTACTTAAAAGTATTGAAAGATTTTAAATTTGGGAAAGGCAAAAAAATCTGATGTGGCCAGGCACATGAGTTTATCATACTATACTGCAGTGCAAACGCTGATCAGACAATACTGTCAATAAAATGAAAATATCTGTCAAATCCTGGCAAACTAGTTGTAATGCAGATACGAGCAATCTCGAACTAATAGAATGTTTTGATGTGTATAGTCGGGTTAGCCATTAAAAAGTGCTAACGCTTCACTAAAGTATTTATTGTATACCTATAGGCACATGATGCACAGAGCGACCAACAGAGTGAACTGGTATGCATGACTTTCAAAGCTAAAGTTTGCTCTCATGCATCTCAACTATTAATTTTACCAAAAAATGTCAGACATAAATTCTACAAAGTTTCTTCTACTTTAGTTTATTATTTAACTATTTTGACGAAATTACAGGCGACTCATTTATTGAAAAATGCTAAGAGTGCTAGCTCCAGTTCTCTTTTGAACAAAACTCCTTTCAGTTTAGTCATGAAACTTCCAAGTATGAAGTTTCGTCCCGATACCTTTAGTATCGTCGGAATCGTCGTCACAAAAAAACGGGTACACACATACACACACACAGCAATTTTTTATATAAAATATTTCCTCTAAAAACTCAATCTTTTTCTCGACACGATTACAATACTTTATTTATCATACGATCGTTGATTGTCAATAGATATAGTCAGCCATGTGTTAGTTGGGGCCTTGACATCCAGGGGGCAGTGTTTTGAGCAAGATTCATTCACAAATTATAGCCTTTTCGCCTTATATATTTATTATATATTTATGGTCGACTCAGCCTTTTCGCACCGAGTGCTTGCATAAAAGTGTTTAAGTCGAAAACGCTATAGTTTCTGAATGACTCTTGTAGAAAACTCTGCCCTCTGGATGTCAAGGCTCCAACTAACCCATGGCTGACTATATCCATTCTCAATCAACGATACTATATATGATAAAGCAAAAACGGCTTTTCGGAACTGAGATAATGAGTGGTACGATTGAAAATAGTATTTACTTTTACTTCAAGTAAATCCTTCATGTTGTAGCTTTTACTTTAAGTAAATACTAAGAATTATAGCATTTACTCTACATTATTCTTGAAGTAAGTACTACGAGAAATTACTTCATACTTTGCTTTATATACTTCGGTATATAGAAGTCAATACTAGAGTAATTACTAATGTTGTCAAGTATTTACTCCATCTGGGAATGTTTTGTGTAGTTTTTAAGTAGCTACTCATAGAGCAACTTCACATCTATTACTTTGATTGAGAAAGTGTTACAAATGGTTGGTTTTATGAATTATCGTAGGAAAAGGAGGGAAATATGTGAACGTAGGTAGAACGCATGGGGAGAAACTGTAAAGAAAAATATTTCGGTAAGACAATTAGTTTAGATAACTTTATAGTTAAAGGCACTGTTCTCCTAGCTTCAGTGCAAAACAAATTAAATGGATCGCTGACGACTTCTTAGGAAATCATATTGAGACGAGAGGAGCAGCTTTATAAAATGTAGCAAAAATTGAGATGTTTTTAAGAAGTCTAGGTGATCCTGGGTTTTAACAAAGTGATGGTGTAGATGATGGGGTACATCAAACCACCGTACCGTTTCAAAAATAATTAGTAAAGCTTCACAAAAAGTACTGTTGACGAAAAATGTTTGGATTTCTTTGCCCGCGAAATTAAATTAGGTAAAGAGTGTAGGATGATACCCGGAGCAATAGGAGCGATATATTATACCCATATAAGAATAATGAAACCAAAAGTTCATGGGAAAGACTATTTCAACCGTAAAGGTTTTTGTAGCATTAATGTGCAGACTACATGCAATTCTAAAAGAATTTTTCTAAAAATTCTAAAGGAATTTTTACGTCTGTGGATGCATCGTGGCCGGAAGCGTACATGACAGCAGAGTGTGGAGAAAAGTGCGAAATTCACATTTTTTTCCTGGAAATATTATGTTCTAGCATTTATTACTAGCATAAGTAAAAACTACTTATTGAAGTATTTACTTTACGTAATAGATTATACTCCACAAAATACTATGATTTTTTTACTCGTAAACACTCTTTTTAATCATACCACCCATTATCTAATCTGTCAAGTCATCTGTCATCAGCAAACTTCTGTATTTTTTGCAGAATAGATTTTAACCTTTTACCAAAGAGACATCCTTCAAATATTTTTAAGTAATTCTGTTTCAGTAATTATGTACCCATAACTTTCTTCTGGAATATGGTAAAGAATCTATTCTGCTAAGCTTAATACTTTCAGAGATCTTAATGCAAACACAGGTGGACAACATTTCATGACGATGTTTCTGATCACTGATAGTTTTCAATTACTTTCAATAATAATAATCTCATCAAACATTCAATCAACATTTCGATATGATGTTAAGGTTTTATTTATGACATTCAATGATTTTGTGCCTAAATTGACTAGATTATTGATTTTAAATGTTTTAGAACGAGCATGAAAAGCGACAAAAACTCCCCCATTTAACCTACTCGCAAACAACAGTATTAAGCGCGATCACAATGCATTCGCGTCGAATTTGGGACACACTGTATATGTAGATATATTCATATTCCGTTGGGGTGCCCATCGGTGTTGCGTGAAGAGGAATTTATTGGCCTGAATCGCTCGCGAACAATGAACCCTACCTGTAAGCCAAAATTTCAAACCCTCTACACGAACACTCTTTAAATATATTTTTGTACGTTCGACTGTAACAATAAGTACCATTTCCTTAACTTTATCAATATTTTATTGGCGTAATCTACTATACGTAATCCTAAAATAATTCTTATTAAATTTATGGCTTTCCAGCTAATTCTGAACTTTCACCAGACTGTTTCCATCGTTTATAAATAATCTTCATAATATTTTGATTGGTCTAACTCCAATTAAACAAACAAATTTGCGCACTTCGTTATTTTATCATGTTATATCTAGCTTCGGGTTGGGAATCAATCATCCTGAGGTCTGAAGGATAATTTCCATTAATTTTCCCAATTTCATCGGCCACGCTAAATAGATTAGTAGTCGGGACAATATCGTGATCCCGTCGAGATAAGCAAAGTTCATCAGCACGACACCACGCGCGGTAATGCCTTCATTTACCCTGGCTTATGCTATGGTGGCGCCTCCGTAATTTGTCTCGTCGAAAATTCAGGCTTCGTTATAACTCGCTTTGTTATCGTTAATGGTCTGAGTTTCGCTCTAAAACAATATCGTCCTTTTTTCATGTTGAGTGATCTGATTAAGAGTTTGTTATTTGATATGCATTTTGATTGGTTTGTTATAACTTTTTAGATAACACCGGTACGCTCGTATAAAAATTTATCCGGAGGTGAACAGAGAGGAAATAAGCTGTTTCTCCGAAACTATCAGTTTTATTTTGATTATGTGAGTTATCAAAACACTGGGTTGTAATATAAATAATAAATAAATACATATACACAAAAATGGCTATTGGTTTTAAGTTTGGTAACCTGGACTGGTTTTGAAAATGAAAATTGCAATAATCGCCCACCTTTATTCAACCATTGGTTTCGAAGATATCCGCGTCTGAAACTATAGTTTTGAAAAATAATCAAATTTTATAAATTCTAGCAAGCAAAATTCTTGTATCTACATTTATTTTTATGTTTTGAACAATACCTCCTATCCGAATCAATATGCCCCAAAACAGAAACTTAAAAGTGAGAAAGATTCCGCTGAACCTAAAACCCACACTTTATAATTTGTAAAAATACGAGTTTTTCGAAAAAACATGGTAATCGTAAAATTTGCTTCAGAAAAGGTATCACTTTTTTTCGCACCGTTTCAAAGATATGGGCGCTGAATGTATAGTATGGTGCGACTATCTTGCCAACTACAATTTTCCAATTACCTTTTATACAGTGTGTCTCACGGGACGTTGGATTGTATGGGTACTTTTGTTATTATTAAAGATAGAAAGTCGGTTAAATGGGCAAAGTAGTGCATATTTATGTGCTCTTTCATAACCCGTTCAGAAAGAACTGTTAGAAGAACTGTTAGTGTCTTGTTAATGAATTCATCAGAAACAAACGAAACTTTTGTTTTTCTAATGGACGCCATATTGGCTTTATACATGTTTAGATTCAGATTTTTTTTTCTGAGTAATTTGGTATGCCACATGCCATATTTAGAACACAATAAGGCGACAAAATTGAAGGTTTTTTTTAATATCTGAAAATCCCATGGTGCCATGAAAAGCACATTTGAGTGATACAGTGTTTATGTGCCCATAGTCAAGTTAAAGTAACATTTTGGAATGCATTTATCTGTACTAAAACACAACGTAAAAGAGTTACGTTTTAATATTTTAACAAACTATATAATGTTTTAAAAAATCTCACCATTTTCGTGGAGGCATTTTTCACAGCATTCCGAAATGCTGTGACCTTACCGAGGGTTCTTCTGTCAATCGAATTGAACGCGGCGATGGATGTGTCACGTAACTCCCCAACGTTTCCAAAATTATAAACACCATACACCTTATTTTTTAAGTCACTCCATAGATAAAAATCACAAGGGGTAAGATCCGGCAATCTTGGTGGTCAGAATATTTTTGAATAGGTAGCAATTACTCTCCGTTTTTGTCTTATATTTAAATAGTTTCTCACAATTCGGGCATTATGTGCAGGTGCTCTGTCTTGTTGGAACCACATACCTTAGCGTAAGGCCAACGGTATAGCGTTCACTCTTTCTTCCACGTCCTCAGAGAGCAATATTGCCGATACCTCTCCTAAGTTAAATTTTTGTTCAAAACTTGGTCCGATTAATCGGTTGGCCACTTCGTTTGTTTCTGACGAATTCATTGGCGAAAACAAAAATATATCTGCATGGCATTTTTAACTGTTATTATTTAGAACTGTTTCTAGTTACTAAAAAGAAGACGTTAGAAGACGACAAAAGTAGTGTAGTGTAAACGCAAAGAAGTGGTAGGTACAGAATACAGTTATTCTAAGTATAAAAGTTCATATAAACATATGCCCCAACATACCGTTAACGAGATAATTAGGTTTAGATTTTACAATATCGATAAGAAACAGTAAAAATTTCAACTCGATCGGACAATATTAGTGTAGCCAATTTAGACGCAAAATCATTAAGCATCATAAATATTTGCCGCCTATGCAAACATGTCAATAGATACAGAATAATCTCCTGAACATCGTATCAAAACGTTTACTGAATGTTTGATGTTAATATTATTTACTTTTATTTATAAACTGTATATAGTCTATTCATACATTTAAAAAAATCCACATTGAATAGGAGCAAAACTTCTACAAATTAGAAGTGAGAAGCGATGGTCCAGAACAAACGGTGAGCCCGTAAAAAAATACGTTTTTCAACCCAAATTTCGCCAAATAATGCGCTTACGCGAAAGTATTAAGCTGAGAAGAACGAATTGTTATAATATATATATTAAAGTTGGATGTGGGTACATGCTAAACAAAGAATTACTTATAAATATTGACAGATGTAACTTTGGGACAAGGTTAAAAACCGGCTTTTCAGACCAGTGATAATTAGGTTTGTCTTGGTTGCCTACACCTTACACATTTAAAGTGTAAAAGTGTTAACCAGGTGTAACTAACGGTTGGGGGAGAAAATGGAGAAATTATAATTATAATGGATGAAATGTTTCGTCCATTCGATGATGGCAAAGATGGAACTTTAACTATTTTTTAATCAATTATTTATTCTCTACACCTGTGCGGTTTTCTTTCCTACATTTTCTATTACATGTTCCTGTTATTTTTCAACACAACTCAAGTTTTTAGGTTAGGAAAAACCAACCACTTGAAACTGGTGCTCTTTTGCATTTACGCCTCAAACTTACGATTTACACGTCTTACCTCTCAAGCTTGTGTAAAAGTGTAGAGAAAATTACGCTACATTGTTGTTACACTTGCAACAAGACTTCTTCTTCTGACGTCACTTCTGATTACACTTTGCAACTAAAATGCTAAGGAGTACACTTTTTCATAAACGTGTAAAAAGTGTAGGCAACCAAAACAAACCTAATTCAAGTTTTCGTTCGAACCTTTGCTTTTTACTTTTGAAAAATCTCAGCAATAATTATTAACAAATTCGACGTATGTTTTCAAAAACTGCACCCACCACTTATTTGCATCTATTACAGGAAATGAAACACACTAAAATAGCCTAAATAAAGCAGAAAAACTGTAGCAGCTTGTTACTATGTTTGTTTGTTAATAAGTAATTAGTTATAAATGTGTTTTTGATCAGTTTTATTTTCTGTAAGCTTTTGAAGGGGTTCATAGTGATTGGGCCTCTTTAGATTTTGTTGTAACCATAAAAAGGGTGTATGCTTTTGATTTATTTTTGTAAAAGGTAAATAGTAATTGTTTTAAGGACAGAATTTTTCGTATTTTTGCAATTTTTTTTATCTAATTTGACTGAACTAATTTAACTAATTTAATTTTGCTTGTTGCATGAACCCTGTTTTATACATCTCTTTCGTATAGGTTAGAAATTTTCCAACTCAACTCCCGTCTATTACCTAAAAAAATTCTTGATTCGGATCTACTTGATTCTGATCTACTTGGAATATACGTATGGGTGGCGCTTAGGTACCTACCACCAACGACCCTCCATAAAATCGCCGGAGCTCTTAAAGTTAAATTACACTTAAATTTTCCGCCTGTCCATGTAGATATTAAAACGCGATGAGTAAGTAAGTCTGAATACAACGGGGGTCGTCGACCGATAAAAATCAATTCCCCACCGCAGGCACCGGCTCCTATGACAGTTTCCCCAAAGTGACGAGCGAAACGTAGGCAAGGGCAGGGGTGGGGGGAAGGGGCACACACCAAATCCGCCAGCCGGATTTTCACTTTCGTTTATGGTCGTCGGACACGCAGCGTTGTAAATTTCGGGGTCCAAGTTGAACTCGCACGAACCGCAGAGAGAAAAGTGCAAGTGTTTTGCGCGGCCTAGCCTCTATCTCAGGGGTTCTCAACCGGTGGTACGTGTACCACTGGTAGTACGCGAAGGACTTCCAGGTGGTACACGAAAGGTATCAAACTTTATGGGTAAAATCAATACAAACTAAATATTTTACGCTACAGTTAGATAAAAGCACCGACATAAGTTATTTTGGTCAATTATTATTAGTCTTTAACTGATTTGAGGTTGAAGAGGAAATTGCAGAGGAATATTTATTTTAGGAACCTCTGCCGGAAAGAAGATCTGGCGATAAATTTTAATAACTGTATGTTTAAGAATTCCATTCCATGGAAGAATTTTATTGGTGTCTGCACTGATGGAGCTCGGGCTTTAACAAACAAAATCGCGGCCCTCATAAATAAATTAAAACAGTAACACCAGAAGCTCAATTCACTCACTGCAAATCCATCGGGATTTTCTAGTAGCAAAATCTATACCAGACAGACTAAAACCAGTTTTGGAAACTTAAATCAAAAGTTCAAGTTTTCCATGCAGAAGCTAACTTCGACTACTAATATTATTTCTTTGATGAATTGTGGATAGTCCGGTTAACATATTTAGCTGATATTTTTGGATAGTTGAATACCATAAATTTAGTTTTGCAGGTAGAAGTGGTCGTTTATTGTTATTGTTTATATTATTATTTTACTATTGTATAATTAACGCAACATAAAAAGAAGTTAATAAGAATTAATGTAGTTTATTGTCAGCATTAGAAGGCCTTCCTGAAAAATCATTATCATAATAACCAAGTTTAACAGTGATTTTCCAGAAAACTATGACAAGGAAAATTGGATCTCAACTGCAACAACTATGAGTGTATATAAATAACAATTGATAGAAACTTCCTCAGACTGATAGAAAATTTTAAGATTATTACACACCAATGGTTAGATTCTGAGGAAGAATTATTTTAAATAAATTGCAGATTAAGATATTAGAATTTTAATGCCTTTGCACCACCAATTTATGTCAAATATAGTTTGTCATCAATATTAATTTAAAGGGCAAACGTAGGACACTAATAATTATTGAGGCAAATTTGAGCTTGAAACTAACATTCACTGAGCACGAAATTAAAAAAAAAATGGGTTTGAAAAACAATCCCAGTCGCATCAATAATTAAATTATTTTATATTAATTATTTCAATATAAGTGATGTTTATATTTTGTTTTTGTATACCAAATCAAGTTTTGTTATACCGGGTGATTCAATTTCGAGCCTCACCATGGGGATGTCTCTTATTAGTAGAGCCTATGTTTAAATTTGACAAATTTTCTTATTTTTGTGTTGACTTGCTTGGTCACTCAGGCGGTTTGTAACCAAGCTCCAGTTGGGTACCTGATAAGCACGATAAACAACGAGAAAAAAAGAAATTATTACACCATTGTTTTAAAAACTAATGCCAAGATGTTATACATTGCGGAAATGCAAAAAACACGACTATCGGAAAATGCCAAAATTCAACATGGCGCCCATAAGAAAAACAAAAGTTGGCTATGGTTACGCCGCCATCTTTGATGTTATCTCAAATTAAAAAATAACACTGCATTCCTTGTTAAAAAGTAGGAGTGTTCTTGTTTCAAATGTCTAGCTACTCTTGGTTTTCAATAAAAAATTAGAAACGATATCTTAACATTTCAGTTTTTTGCGGATATCTTGAAAATGAAAAATGATAGCTTAAATGTCTTTTCAGATAATTGGCGAGCACAAAAATTCGAAACTTTTCCAAATTTAAACATAGGCTCTATATCCACTAATAAGCGAGATCCCCATGGTGAGCCTCAAAATTGAATCACCCGGTATAATTGTTTATTTTGTTATTATTTTGATACAAAATAATTTAAAATCTGATATTTAACTTGACTTTTTTCATTTTGGTATGTAGGTACTACGTATTAATATGTATTTTTGTATAAAGGTTGGCAGTACGGAGAAATTTGAAATTTTTTTACGTGGTACACGGAACCTAAAAGGTTGAGAACCCCTGCTCTATCTGATAAGGTGCGCTAACCCGGTGTATCGATCCTGGACGTCTCCGGACTTTGCCGCGCGCCCGCACGTGCTTTACTTTTTAATCCGGAGTCGGACGGATGGCCGCCAACCATGCAAATCACGGCGACCACTTTCGCTCTTTTCCGAAGAATGCAGACGATTAACGGCTCATGCGAACCCACGCTCGTATAGTTGTTGTGTGGAAACGATTTGAACTTTGTAGAAAGTCCGCTATGCTATGGTAGTTGGAGTGTCTGCCCATTCAGGCTTGTCTTTGTGTGTCGTGTATAGTGGAGAAAATACCCGAAATGGAAATGTTTTGTTAGACTTCTTAATTGAGGAATTGATTGATGAATCTTTTGAATTTCTGACGTTCGCCAACCATCTCATTTCGTTCTTAAGACAGTGGTCGCCATAGTTTTTGCCAATGTGTATATGCAAAAATATATGTTTAAACTAAAATAATTTCAAGATGACTTTGCATTTGTACTGTATTGATATTCTCTATTTGTTCCACATATTCTAAGTACTTTCTTTCATTTCCATCAATATTGAAGCTAATTTGCAAATCCATAAAAAGTAGACAGGTAGTTTTTTTTTTTAATTTTGATTCTTAATTTTGTCTGTCGATGCCTCAAATTTACATAAAGAAAATGCATAGGAAAGAGACATTTTTTGGTATTTTTCGAATAATTGTTCGGGGTTTAGGAAAACTTAAGATTAAAGTTATAGGACTTGTAGAGGACTTTCCAAGGAAGAATTTGTCCTATTATACATATGGATTTGATGCCCCCAACCCACCCCCACAGTGCCCTGAAAACTACTCTTAAATGAAAAAATGTAGTTTCTTCAGAAAATTGACCCTTCTAATTATTTCATTCTCTTTTTTCTCATAGAAATCAATATTATGTCTAGTGGGATGCTTATAAACATTTGTCAGTTAATTTCCATTTGTTTAAACAAATTTTATTTGTTTAAATAATACGTTTTTCTCGAAAATCCGTCTGAATTCTGACTTCGAGTTATTGTTTAAACAATATTGAAAACGAATAATAATTTACTTAATAATGATTTGAACCAGGTCCCAGGTCCCTGGTTCAAATCCAGGTTGTGGTTGTAATTTTTAATTTATTTTAAAATTTACATAACACCTGACCATTGTGCATTTGAATAATATTTTATTATTTATACAATGGAAATTATCTCAAAATATAAAATCACTTGACAATAACAATTGACCGATGTAAAAGAAAAATATGTTAGGAGAATTGCATAAAAATGGAAACTAATGGAATTTGTTTAAACAAATATGGGTTTATTAGCTAATAACACATGCAAGATACCTCGAATATGAAATTTATAAGTTAATTTCACAAAAACGCCGACTTCTACCATAATTAAAACAACAGTTGAAAATTGTTTGAACAATAGGAAGAATTTGTTTAATGAATAATTTCACTCTAGGATAATAAACTGATATTTCGAACTCAGAAAACAGATGTCCGATGGAGTTTCAGGAAAACCGAATTATTTAAACATATGGAATTTGTTTAAACAAATGGTAATTACCTGACAAATGTTTATAAAGATTCAACTAGACTTATAATAATGGTTTCTATGATAAGAAAAATAGAATGAAGTGAGTAGAAGGGTAAATTTTCTGAAGAATCTACATTTTTCATTTAAGGGTTGTTTTCAGGGCACTGTGCGGGTGGGTTCGGGACGTCAAAGCCATATGTACAATAGCTCTAATTCTTCATTGGAAAGTACTCTACAAGTCCTATAACTTTAATCTTAAGTTTTCCCAAACCCCGAACAATTATTCGAAAAATGCCAAAAAATGTCTTTTTCCCATGCATGTCCTTATGTAAATTTGATTATCGATAGGCAACATTAAAAATCAAAATTTCGAAGAAAAAGAAATACGTGTCCATTTTTTGGACCTGGAAACAAAAAAAAATTCAAAACTTTTTTGAACCACCCTACTGGACACATACTTTAGGAATTGTCAAACAAAATTACGTTAATCTAAAATTAAGTCCATTTACCTGATATTGAATATCAGGACACTTTAACAATAAGTCGACAATGTATCAAAAACTACTGAGGGTAGGCATAATTATGGAAACACCAGTCATGATTACCAGAGTTTTGTCAAACCTGTACGCATCATTGCTTCATTTGAAAAATTGAGTGTTTTTCGTATACGTATTTAACTGTCAGCTGGGACAGCTGTTAACCTATTTTGATACTACACTTGCGTGCAAAAATATCGGCCTGCCTAACATGTATGCCAACTATAAACTTTTTTATTAAAATTTTTAGCATATATAGAGTGTAAGTAGTATCATTTTCAATGGAATGTATCACATTATTTTCTCTTTAAGCTACAACAAGCTTCAAAGCTGCAATGAACAGCAATGACATGACACGAAAAGGTTAAAAACGTAGGAAATGAATGCGTTAATTTTTGAAATTTTCTTACATGACTCGACTAATAGCGAGAGAAATATTGTCAAAAGAAAAACGGTATTTGATTGCAAAAGAAGTACTTAGTGTTAGGGATTCATTTTAAACAGTAAAGTTCGTTTTAATAAGCTTTGTGACCTCCTTGTGCTCTAACAACAGCTAACATACGGTTATTCATGGAATTAATTACCTTAATTTTAACACTTTGACGCTTTGTGGGATGTCCCATCATTCTGTTGCCCCCATTTTTAGATCTGGAATAGTCCTAGGTCGTAGCAGCAGAATCGCTGAGTTGAGTTCTTTGCTTAATCTCCTCCTATAGATGCTCGACGCGATTCAAGGCGGTGCTGTACACTGGCCACTTCAAAGCCAGGATATCATTACTTTTAATTTCCCACAGCCCACTTAGTGCTGCTCGGTACGTTTGAGCCCGTTCGTTCATGTCATAGCTGTTCTTATTGTTTTTTTTACTTTAATTACTTTATAAAGAGAACAATTGATGTGAATCTTTAAAATCAAAATGTTCAGAAAACATCAGGTTTTTTTTTCAACTGATACTTATGGATGTCCATAGATCGCTGAAAAATTCGATTAAAAAACTTACCTTAATTCTGTATATGAGGCAGGTATATACTCAAAATTGAAATTTCAATAAACAATAGGTACTAATGCAGTTTCGCGTGCTAATGTTGAGTACTCCTCCTGTTGCAGATTTACAGCTTCTATTAAAGTTGCAGCTTTCTGTTGTGAAATCTGGTCAAGAGAATAACATGCCCACATTGTTGATAGTTGTTGCTCACTCATGTAATAGGTATGGAAGACTGGTGAAAAAAACAGTGTAGTTATTATATATTTAATAGTTCAGTGCTGTTGTAAATATCCTTCAATTAAGTGAAACATAAGAATTGAACAATTCGTTCAAAAGATTTTTGGACGCGAGTGGTGGAACAGAAAACGCAATAAAAATATGCTATTTCTTCCAAAATAACACAATTATCGACTTCCGATAGATTGCAAGCAGCAGTAACCTGAGAGTGTTGTTGTTTTAAGTTTAAATAGACATTACTAACTTTTAAACATATACAAACAGTAAAACTTCTCATAGATATGTTTCGTGAGACAGCCTGTATATGCAGATTACCACTTGAACAGGCGAAGCTTTGGTGGATGATTGTTGATGCAACATGGATCTATGTATGTATAAGCCGATGCAATTATTATAAGATTATACCGGGTGACCCACGGCATAGGTACTCCCGTTTATTGTTTTTGTTTATAATGCTGGACGAATGAAATTTGGGAATGTGTTAATAGACAAAAAATGCCATTCTTGGCAACGCAAAATAAAATTTTTATGTATTAATCTAGATGACTAGGAATAGGTGAAAATAGTCGAAAATTGTCAAATAAATCGACTTTGGCCGACATTGTGTTACCGGCGCGCTCTAGCGTGATTTAATTGGTTTTTGGCTTGTGAGACATTTCTTTCACTGGTACCCAACGGCCACACCCTGATTATTCGATAGAAAGCATCTTTCCGATTACAATGATACCAAATACTTGATATTTTATTGAAATTCTTAGCGTACAAATGGTGCTAGCACAAAGCAAGTCGAAAAAATATTGACCTAATGATCTAAGTCAGCGTATAAGTCAGTCACTCAATGGACTACTCGAAGGAAGTACCCTGATTATGCGAGGAAAAGCATTTTTCTGACACAATGATACCAAATTCTTGATATTTTGCTGATAATCTTAGTGTGAAAATGATGTTTAAGGGTACTTCCTTCGGGTAGTCCATTGAGTGACTTTGACTTGTTTGCTGACTTTCCTCATTAGGTCAATATTTTTTTGATTTCCTTGCTTCTAACAACATTTTTACGCTAAGAATTTCAATAAAATGTCAAGTATTTGGTATCATTGTAATCGGAAAGATGTTTTCTATCGAATATCAGGGTGTGGCCTTTGGGTACCCGTAAAAAAAGGCTCACTGACCAAAAAACAATTAAATCACGCTAGAGGGCACCAGTGATGCAATGTCAGCCAAAATCGATTTAGTTAGTGTTTATTTGACAATTTTCGACTATTTTCACCAATTCCTAGCCACCTAGCTAATTAATACACTAAAAGTTATTTTTGCGTTGCCTTGGTGATAAAAATTGACGATCGATATGTTTTCGTGTTCAGAATATCATCCTGATTGAAATTATCACACAAATAATGTAGGGTGCCATTTAAAATTTCAATGATGACGTCATTTCCGGAAAAACAAGAAGTTTGGAGTTTGGGATACTCTTGAGGTTAATATCCTCAAGAGTATCCCAAAGAATGGCATTTTTGTCTACTAACACATTACCAAATTTCATTCGTCCAGGTTTATAGACAACTAAAATAAACGGGGTATACTACATATTTTGATAAAATTTCTTCATAAAAAGAGTCTTACGTAAACAAACGAATGCCTACTTGAGTGCGACAGCCAGAATGTTATTGATTTATATTGAAAAATGAGTTAATTTACAACTGTTTATGTAAATTGTGATGAAACATTTTGCAGGTTACAACACATCTACCGCTTTTTAGGATAAAATTCTTCTTTCGCCAATCCTCATATTCAGGCTTTAGTCCTCACCCCTTTACGCCTATAGTTTTTCTATATCGTGACACAATTTCCAAGGCAAATACGAATGTTTGGTTCGAAATTTCTTGCTTTAATGGAAAAGACCAGAAAATTGAAGACACAGGGAAACTTTAGACAAGGAGAAGTGAGGATTGGTGTTATATTTGTTGTTTGTCAAAAACTCCTTATTTGGAAACAACAATCAATCTCTCAAACCTAATCGGTCAATTGTTACTCGAACTGAAGAACAACCACTCTCCTATTATCCAGAGGGTTGCATATAAGTCCATTTTCTGGTTGCTGGGCGACATGACAGTCGAAAGAGTAAAAGGACCACGACGACGACGACCGGGTAGCAGCTCAGTTTTCGGCTGGGTAGCAGCAGCAGCTGCTACGTGGTGCGGTGGAGTCGGTACGCGTACTGTGTATAATGCACATTAATCGGTCCTCCTTTTTGGCGTTCTCTTTTTCGGCGGACACACGCCAAGCAAACGGTCCACCTGCCGCGCCCGGGCAGGAGTCGCGTCCTGCCAAAATAAAACAACGGGGCGAGCACCGTGCACTTCGCGGGACCGCGTCCGTGAAATAATGAACCTTAGCGTGGAGAGCGCGGCAAAGGTGGAAAGAAGGAGCAACGGAGGGAAGGAAGGAGACACGGAGGGAGCCGCCGCTCGTTGCGCACAGCGGACCGGATGACTTAATTATTACATCAGCATTGTGTCGAGTCGACTTTTTGGGTGCCCACCGAACATATGGTTCTTGTTATGGTGGCGTCTAAGCGTACGATCGCGATAGAGGGCCATCTTCGCCGATAGATAACTACTACGACGACAAGACGTATCGCCGACATCTGCGAACCACCGACGACTGAGAAACGTATGATTGAAGGCTCTCTTCCAGACTTTGATCATCGCCCAACAACACTCAGGCTCCTCCAGACTTACATAGTCTTTATTTTTGGTTTCCATAACCTCCGTAGTGGAACTGTCACTTCAATAATATATGGCGTCTTCGTCTCACACTTACTGTCTCTCCTTCCGGCCATAGTCTCATGTTGGCTTTGATCATTTTAAGCATTGTTACCACTAGTTTATAGCTGAAGGATTACCATGAAGGGAATTACTACTGATTTAACGCATTTCTTGATGATTGGTGAGAGATGAACAGAACGTCAGTTGAAACATGCACCATATCCATCTTTCGTGTAATATGCAGATAGCGATGCCATCCCATGGTCTCCTAGATCTCCTGAAAACTCTACGGCTCCACACAAAGTTCTATACCTTGGTACATCTTGAAAACGTCCTTCACAACATCCCTTCTACCACCACCGCAAGAGGAATAGAGAGGATTCATCCAGATCTTTACAGACGGTACTTGGGAGAAGCGTTTACACCAAAAACTGACTACCCCTAAGACAGTACCTGTGTGTAGTTCAAACAGAGCTAACTGGCTTAACAATGGTAGCCAACACTAAAGCCCTCACAAAACCAATAGTACCGTCCAAACAAAGGGAACAACGAAGCTGAATAGAACTCACTAACGAAAACATCTCAAGATATTTTCCAAAGAAGATGGGAGAAATGTTCAAAAAGGACAGGTGTTGTTACAAGAGGTTGGGCAAAAGAGACGATAATTTGGTATTTTAGCCTGTTAAATAAGAAGTTGTGTCGGAGGCGTTGGGTGGGTCGCGTCTCGTGCTCCTTATGTTCACCCTGAGCTTTTTGAACTTTATAGGTAGGTGGAAATACCAGTCCTTCGTAAAAAACTATCCACAAAGCAAAACTATCTACGGGCTACTACTACAATATAATATGTGCGCTACAGGTTGCAGAACTTAATGCACATTATATTCTTACTATGGCACATAACATGTTATGTTGGGTTGAGAAAAAACAACAATAGTTGCTGCTATAAACGCTGAAGAATTGACGTTGGCTTGAAACTTGAAACTAAAACAAAGGTTTTATTGGAAAAGGGAACAGTGCCTTTCCAAGGAAAACTAGCCTCTTGTCGGAAGACCACTACGCACTTTCTTCGGAACTCAACAGAAGCAACCTCACACTGCTTATGGGAGTCTACAGAGGGTATTGCAGGCTAAAAAGGATCTAACCCACAACAGCCTTCTCGGGGACCTCATTTGAAGAGGATTCGAAACCGAGGAAGAGATGGAGGAACTGTATGAATACAAGGCAGTTTCGAGAAAATTCTCTGTGATAGATGGCTGTATTTAGAGGCCCTCAGAGAGGCACTGTCAAGCAACATCCTCGCCTCTAGAAAGGCTACATGATGGCTCCAGACAGACTCTGCCGAAGAGCAGTTAGCAAAACTGACCACAACTGAGGCCTAGGTGCTGTAGGCTGTGTCCTGGCGTTCACGAATTTCATATACCTTACCGGTTCTAGCACAGTGTTAATGTATCCTGTTTGTGTTTAAAGTTGGCGGAATGAAGTTAGAGATAGAGAAAACCGAGAAATATGTCGTTGCGTGGAGGAGGACCTGCGGATCCTGGGGGTCCTGGGGGTGAGGAATTGGAGGATAGTCATCGCGGATAGAGCCTGATGGCAAATCTGATGTCTTGTCCTTTGTCCTCTCACTAATATTCTACCGCCATTATGGAAGTTATAGGTAATATTTAATAAAAATCTCAAAGAAATAGGCGTTAAATTTGGCGGAATGTAGTTAGAGATAGAGAACGACGACAACGATGTCGTAAGGTAGAGGAGGAGCTATGGGTCCTGAGAGTGAGATATTGGACGAAAATCATCGGGGACAGGACAAGGGAGTGGAAAATCGCCCCCAATAATGGCTCCTTCCATAACAAACTGAAAAGTGTGTTGTTTTCCTCAGTACCCTCTCACTATTCTACTATAGCCTATTTTCTTTGTCTACAGAACCTTTCCTTACACCACTACAGAATTGTCAATTAATAGCACCTGGCTAAGAGCATGATCTTCACGTTGTATGGTGATACATCGTTCCCTCCGTCCATCTACGCTCTTGAAGGAATATCACGTACTGTTGCCACCTCTTAAACTCCATATTGCTCTACCATGTTCAGAATTGGTCTACTATTGGAAAACACTGCAAATTTTCTGAAAATTCTATGAAAATAAGCCTTACACCACTACAGAATTGTCAATTAATAGCACCTGGCTAAGAGCATGATCTTCACGTTGTATGGTGATACATCGTTCCCTCCGTCCATCTACGCTCTTGAAGGAATATCACGTACTGTTACCACCTCTTAAACTCCATATTGCTCTACCATGTTCAGAATTGGTCTACTATTGGAAAACACTGCAAGTTTTCTGAAAATTCTATGAAAATAAGGGCTATGGGCAATACTTAATTTAAAAAAAAAGCTTAAAGAAGTAGCCTGCCGTGTCCGGCATCGGGTATCGAAAATTCGGTGGGCCATCCGGCAAAGTACACGTCACACATTTACACATACGTGCACTGGCGAAGGCTCACTCACGCACACAGTCGCGGGCGCGCGCTGTGAGCCGTAGGGGTGTCTTGACCTTGAACCTTGGGCCGCCTGGACGACGAAAAGAGCGCGCGCGGGCCCCGCCGAAAGGGTGGCAGGGGGGCGAGACGCGAGGGACGGCCGGACCCCGAAAAATTCGGCGGCGCGCACGCGGTTCCGAGAAATTCCTCCGCGCGCCCCTGCCTCGGGGGGAAGGGAGCGGGGCGGGAGGGAGGGAGGAGAGGAACGCACGCCGCCTTCCTGTTTGAGGCCGTTTGGCGCCGCTCGCGACGTACTGTATATCTATATATTCTACTGCTTCGTCACGGTTTTTTGGCCTAAATTTTCGTGCGAGGGGGCCGTCCATTGTCACCGGAAATTGTGGACGTAGGAGCGCGATGGGTTCGGGTAAAATGCTCGTTTGAAAGGAGTTAGATTGAAAGTAAATGAGTTTAATATTGTATGGGGGATTGTGGTGTATCGCCAAATGTAATGAGATAGATTTCGGTTATTTTTTTGTTGGTTCCCAAAATGAGGAGGTAATTAACAATTTGTATCAAATATCATCTCCAAGAGGATGGATGATTTTTGTTTTGTTAATGCTAATCAGACTACACTTCAAAGTTAATGCTAGGAGTGGAAAATTATGATCACTTTAGGAAATATTGTTATTTTTATTCCATACTGTATATTATTACATATTATTATTATAATACAGGTTAGCCAAAATTGTCGGAACACCTAAGTAATTCTCCAACCGTAAGAAGATTCAAAAAATTGTTCAAACAAAAGTTTTTTGGCTGTAAACAAGCGATCGTTTGTTCGTTTTATTATAGAAATTTGATAACCTTTCCTTTTTTTTTATAACAGTCTATATATTATTACATTTTTTAATTCTAAGATTAATTCTAAGAATTTCTTATAGACATTTTAATATATAAATAATATATAAATTCAAAGAATAAAACTACCGCTTTTCAGTCCTGACTGAAAAGCGGTAGTTTTATTCTTTGAAACATACACAGTCGTTAACCACTAATTTCTAATATATAAATTATTTTTGAATTATAAACTATTAACTAAAAATAGTCAAAATTACCGGAACACCTTAATAACTCTTCAGCTGCAAAATTTTTCTTTTTAGATAGAAGTTTTTTGGTTTTAAACAGCCTCTCGTTCAAATATATTTTTAATATACAGGATGTTTATTTGGTTTTGGAAATTTGGAATTTGTCGTTTTCTAACAGAACTAACCTGTATATTTTTTACTTTTTTATGTTAAGTTTTTATAAATGCACCATTTTTTAGTTATAAGCATTCAAAAATCATAACCTTTTTCTTACCAAACGGGTAAAACATAGAAAATAACAACACGCTTAAATAGAATTAAATTAAATGTTCAAACTGCCACTGTAAAATAAATATTTTTACTTTGAAGGTCAGGAATTTTGATTAACTGCTCATAATTGAAAAATAACTCATTTTAAAAAAAATATTTCTACAAAAAGTTCTTAGAACTAACCTTAGAATTGAAAATTGTTCTATTAGAAACTGGAAAGGTTTGAAAATTTCCACAATAAAATGAACACACTGTATGTGCAAACTATATTTAAACGAGAGGTTGTTTAAATGCAAACAACTTTTATTTGAATTTTTTGGCGTTGAATTGTTTAGGTGTTTCAGGTAATTTTGTAACTTTTTTGGTGAATAACTTAGATTAAAAAATAATGCATTTTATGAAAAAACTGATTCCTATAAAAATACTTAGAATTAAAATATCTAATCATATACAGACTGTTCTATTTAAAAAATGGAAAGGTTACCAAATTTCTATAATAAAATAAGCACCCAGTATATTGAAAATATATTTAATCGATAGCTTGTTTAAAGCCAAAAAACTTTTGTTTGAACCATTTTTTAAATTTCTAACCGTTGGAGAATTATGTAGGTGTTCCGGTAGTTGTGGCTACCCCTGTATGTGTTGGATGAAAATATTTTAAGAAATATGTAATCCGTTTAAGGTTTTTATTTTTGTTTTGAAAACTTGACATGTTAGAGTTTTTTCAGTCCTGGTTTGTCTTCAGGACAAATAATTCTACCCAAAACCCATTTTAATATTCCAGTCACATTTTTTTTTTTAAATCGCAATTATCATTTGTGTTTTTGAAATTAAATAAATTCATAATTTTTTCTATGTAAGGCTATAACACTTTTCCGTTACCAGCAAGATTAATAAAAGATCTACCAGACCCAGTAAGAAACGGTCGGAAATATCCTCCAATAAAAATAACGCAATCGGACATAATTTTCTGAGTAGACTGAAATGATAGATTGAACCTTGAACTCAAACCTGTTAAGATAAAAATTCGTGAAATTCGTGGTACATATTTCATTGTACTCTCAAATGTGGGACCAAAATTACGACGCGCAATGTTGCCATAGACAACGTCACAACCTTGTCGCATAGTTTTCTCTTCACAGCCTTATAGTCCAAAGTTCAAGCTCTATCATTTGGGCCTACCTAAAGAATTCTGTCACGTTGTATTATTTTTTAGAGCAAAAGGAGCAAACATTGAGTTTTCTTGAGATTTTCCTTTGAATTGCCTTTTTTTTGTATTCAGTATTTATTTTCTTACTGCCGGTTTCAGCTAAAAGCCGTCATCATACTTTACCTGACGTTTATGTACCTGATGATGGCTTTTAGCCGAAACCAGTAATAAGAAAGTAAATTTGTGTACAAGCAAAGTTTAAAGTACTACATCTGGGCTGTTGTTTGTAAATTCTAAAACTGTTTTTCTAGATTATATATGTAAGGCCCATCACTTTAACGATCTGAAAGGTATGATGATCCCGCGATTTTCTACGCTCCAGTTTTACGAACCATACCTACAACCATTAAGTAGGTACCAGAAAATTTCGACCTTTATCTACCTGCGCAGAGGAATAAATGAATAAGAGCAGATGCCCGATGGCAGAGAAATGATTTCGGGCGATTGTCACGGATTTTTTTTTGTTCAGAGCAGCTGGTAACAGCCTACTTTTCAAAAAGGGCATTTTTCCATTGATTGAAAAAAGGAATATCGGCCCTCTCCGGTGTGTAAACCATTAGTGTTAGTTTTCAGCAACAGCTGTCCCATTAGTTCTGCCATAGAGTTATTCCATAGAAATAGAGAAAACTATTTTCTGCCTGTCGGTTGCCAGCCCTACAAAACGAATTATCATGATAATCCCTTGTTACCATGGCAAGTTCATGTTTATTATTGTATAATTATAATTATACTAATTAAACAGCCGGTATAATAGATCTTCTGTGATATAAAGGACGTTCCAGATTAACGACGAGCACAGCACCTGTCCCTTTTGATTAATTCCAATGGCCGCTCTAAACCTTTTCATACTTGGGATCATTGTTTTCCTGAGGCTTTGATTCCAATTGTCGCTTGTTAACCCTTCAAATTGAATTTCGTGCCATATCTCTCAATCTAAATTTGAAAACGACCGTCTTTATATCGTTAGCTGTTTTTGTTCGGTTCTGTAATCATTTGGGGAAACGTTTTTGCTGTGAGAAGCGCGCAGTGGTGTTCGATCGCTTTAATTTGTGCGAAATTTCACTTGCTGTGGGAAAGGCGACTCCGCTTTGTCTTTGTGTCGCTGAAATTTGCGATGGTGTAGCGAGTGTGGAAAACAGTAGTATTGTATTCAAATTTCAATGTTACGCGTGCTCGAGCGTGGATTGTGTGTTATTGGAATATGTTCGTTGCTTGCTTTTTGTTTTGTAAATACGTGTTGACGATCATCAAAGGTTTCTTGAGAATTAGATTCGTGCTGGATCTGTAGCTTCATGGTTCAAATAAATAGATGTTGTGATGAGAAACTATAATTATATTAATCATCATTGGAGGCGAGAGGACCATATCTTTGGTTAACATTTTGTTGTGATGACAGAAATAAATATTTTTAAAACTGGATGAACCTCTAGCAACATCTGATGTAGCCAGGCACATGACTTTATCATACTATATATGTTTCATGTTTCTTAATAACATAATAATATTTAAGGAGGTAATCCTTGGGTCCATTTTGACGAAAGAAATTCATATGAACATATGTCCTCAAAAGTCTTAACTTTTGATCTACACGGTGCTAAAGTTTTAAGAAAGAAATATTTTTTTAATATAACTGTGGTACGACTCTAGAAAAAATGTGTTTAGATTACTTTAACTTTATAATTTTACCGTTTAAAACTTATTCTCGTTTGTTTAAAGGTGTATTTTATTTAAATTGTGTTTCTCGTAAGAGGTTTAGAGATGCAAATGAATGAATTTAATTTTGTATGCGAAAGATGTACGTTAAACAAAAAAAAAGCAACAGACCAGATTTGGCAAGAAAGGAATGAGGATTTCAAAAGTAATTTTTTTTTAATTTTAGGAAAAAGCAGTGGCGTATCACTTTTCTCTTTGAAATGATTCAGTACAAACACCGCACGTACGCCATTGGCAAGAATAAAAAATATGTCGTACAGCAGATAATGCCTTTTGATGCATAGAAGATGCGTACTACGTTTTACAAAAATATCTAGAGTCGTACCAAAGTTATCATAAAAAAAGATTTTTTTCTTAAAACTTTAGTAGATCAAAAGTTAAGACCTTTAGGACATATGTGACATTTTCCTTAAAATGGACCCAAGAATTAACCTCCTTGAATATTAGCATTTTATTAAGAAACACCCTGTAAAAAATTAATAGTTTAGCTGCATGAGATTCTATTTGATCGAGATCGGTCGTGTCTGAATTAAAACAAAACTAATTAGCCAGGATTTGACAGATATTTAGATTCTATTTTCAGTTTGACACTGCCTGTCTTTAGAATCAAAATACCTGTCAAGCCTTGCAAACTAGTTTTAATGCACTACGAGCGATCTCAATCAAATACAATTTGCTCATGCAGCTAAACTATTAATTTGACCAAAAAATGTCATAGACATAAATTATAGAAAATTTCCTCTACGCTAATTTATTATTTAACTATTTGGACAGAATTACAAAAATGGCGGCTCATTTGCAAAATCCTTGAAAATAGCTTTGAGTAAACATCCAGTTCCTTTGGGCCCTTTTGAACAAAAAGATTTTAACCTCTAAGTTTGGTCATGAAACTTCGAAATATGAAGTTTCGTCCCGATACCTTTAGTAGTTTCTCCGGAATCGTCGCCACAAGAAACGGTTACACACACAGACATTTTTTTGTACCTTGGTCAAACATGTTCAGGGGATCCAAACGAACATATTATTTCCTCTAAAATCCCAATTTTTTTTCGGCGCTATTAGAATACTTTATGGTACTACACGTATGATAAAGTAAAATGGGTACCGTGGATTTTGTGAACGAACAGTCTAGTTATAGGTTTTTTCCATAGATTTCTTTGCGCTGAATACGGATTCGTGAGAATATATTTACGTCCGAAAATAAAAAAAAAAACATTGTTTTGGGCAATTTTGAATTTATAGAGGCTGAAATTCCCGAAACAAACAAGTTCGAGTAATAGTACGTTAATGTTTACTATGACACTCTTGAAGTTTCCAGAGGATTGAGTTCAGCCGCTATAACATGATGGCCAATATCACATATTTTTACCATACGTTTTTTGTTTTAAAGTTACATGGTAGATTAAATTCCGGATATGCATTGCAACGTAATTATCGCAAACTTGCATTCACAAAATCGACATTCCCCAGGGTTATCAATATTTTGCAATCTTTAAATATCTTTTTTTCCGACATGTTCCTATGTGTAAAGCAAAAGAATTTGGACAGCAGTCTATATCACATCAAACATGGAATAGGAATCTGGAATGAATTA
Source organism: Melinopterus prodromus (assembly GCA_964023965.1). Taxonomy (NCBI): domain Eukaryota; kingdom Metazoa; phylum Arthropoda; class Insecta; order Coleoptera; family Scarabaeidae; genus Melinopterus; species Melinopterus prodromus. Next base: position 19,274,039 of record OZ030393.1, read on the forward strand.
ATGTTCTGACCCTGTATTATACATGTTGTGTTGTATCATGCTGCATGCGACTATTGTTGCTGATAGTATCTTGATACGATCAATACAAGCACATTTTCTGGAAAAATAAAATAGACAAAAAACGTACTATCTTCAGAATGTCAAAAAGACGGAGGTTCTGAAATACTGGAAAATGCTGTTCCGGGCGAGACCCCAGCACGATCCCAGAAACTTTTTGTCCATAGTCATTATAGTCAAGCCATCTAGACTAGTACAATTTCTTGAAAACTGCCATAAACATATAGTCAAGACTTGACCTTTTCTCAGGTATGATTTTCTAACCTAAACCTCTTTCCGCGACAGTTACACTATAAAATAACTTTTTTTCGTCGCAATGTATTATATAGAAAGTGAATATTTGAACATTTGTTTAGATGACGTCAAATATAATTGGTTATTCTTTAATATATTGGGCACGAGGTGACGGACAAGCCATGGAAAAAACTATTGAAATACTTGAACGTAAGTTTAATCTTACTTCAATACTTCAACAGCAGTTGTCTTTCTTCTCTGGCATTTTTTCTCATACTATTGTCTTCTTATACTAGACAAGATAGGGCTTCAGCAAAACTTATTGATTATCAAAACTGATTCATCTTTATTTACGTACTGACAATACTCGGTTAGCGGAGTGACCACTTGATAGAAGCACGGATAATCGAGGGTCTACTGTAGAATAATTATGAGCTAGTGTGTGAGTGTGAGAATGGTGTTTCTGCCAAATACTTTTCTGAGACAGGTATCAAAATGATAGTAATGCTGTACCGCTTCTTTTAACAACTCGTAACAAATTACTTAAAGCGTCTCCTCAACCATATCAACCGCGTAAATGCTTGGAGATATCCCTACGACTGGAATATGGTATCTGAATGGACACCATCTGAATGAGTCTCGTGCACCATTCGTTACGATTCGTTCGTACCCGAGGTGCACCGATCCCTGCACATACTAGTGAGAACACGGACGGAAATGGAGAAACCTGTTAGACCACCAGCAAAACGTTAGCGCGAGCATGTCACCTATAGCGACGTATACCCGCGCGCGGTAGCCCCATAGACCACGTTCGCAATTCGCGAAACCACTCGAGAGGATCGTTTGGCCAATTATCGCACCGCGACCGACCGGTTTGCCGGTAGTTACTTCTCCTCTCCTCACTACCCCTCCTCCGCCATCTCCTTCTCCATCAAAAACCTCCCCCTTTCGTCTTCCACCAATTCCCCATTTAGAAGAATCCCATGAATGATACTACATTCGGAAGGATATAGGCGCAGTCTGCTCTCAAGCTTCTGGGTGTGAGTCCGTTCTTCTGATTGTATTGGGCATAGTAGGCGTCTTTTTTATAACTAATTTGGATATTGAGACGACAAAAAGAAGATATTTGCTTTGAGAATTTTATCCACAAAGGGATGATGAAAAGATGAATATTATGCCAGCTTTCGCAACTGTCTTCAGTAGTGCATGACTAGCTATGAAGCCATGAAGAATAGCGTTTTGAGATTTTTTTTGTTTTCCTTTTTCCCCAATACTATAACTAAATAGTTAATGCTAGCAACTACAAAAGTTGTTAAATGATAACGTCAAATGTACTGGCCTTGAATTTGCCATTCAAAGTCTCTGCCCAAGATAAGTTAGGTACAAGGGTTGGTGCATCTTAAAATAAATGGTCCTAACAACACTGTTGACACACCAAAATTTCCTCTGTTTAAAGAAGAGGAAATGTAAATATAACCTATTTGTTTTATGTTTTTAAATATTAGTAAAACGTGTTTGGTTACGTTTACTTTTCTTCTTCTTTATAACCAAGGAATTTGGTGCTGGACTTTTGATGCATTTCTGGACATCGCTATTTGACGTTCAGTTCACAGTTCACAACATTCATCAGTTGCTAGCGATAACCATTTTGTTACAGATTTAGGCCAACTATTTGTTTCTGGTTAGATCTCAGTGGTAAGAACATTAACTTTGTGTGGATCGCTGATCCGGGTTGTTCTCCTATCCGGGTAGATCGCCGATTCGGGTAGATCGCCGATCCGGGTCGATCGCCGATCCGGGTAGATCGCCGATCCGGGTAGAGACCTCCATCGATAATGATTGAACAAAGGTACTAAGATGTCTTATAAAACATAAGGTAACCATGGTTACCGACGTTTTCATTCTGAAACCGAAAGCAGTGTTGCACTGCGTTTATTAGGGAACCAAAACCAAACTTTCTTAATAACCTCTGGAAATCGCCTTTTCTGTGACATGAAAATCTTACTGAGAAGTACTTATCTTATCAGTTTGACATTTGAGCATGAAATTAAACTTTTTTTATTAACCATCTTGTTCCTAAAATAATTTTAATTTAAGTAGATAGTTAAAAAATTAATACAGCTGTGCATCTCGACCTTCGACTTATTTCACTTCATCCTAAATTGTATACATTCATGTAGCATTAATAGACTACACAGGACCATTAAGCTCTTTGTGCAATCATCATGCCTTGGTCGAGAGACTTATAGAGGAGTTTTTTTCATATCTCGTCCATGGTTGGCTATTGCCCTCCTAGACCCACGTCTTCAATGTTGCCTTTAATATTTGGCTGTCTTAATAATTTTTATCTGATCCACATTGTTCGTTGTTGTTAATTTCCTCCTAAAGGAGATATCTCTACTCTCATCGGTCACCACATAAACAAGCCTTTATAGTTAATTTGCCACCACAAAAACAACAACACGCCAACGTCAATAGGTTGGAGAGGTTGCGTCAAGAGTGGGCGGAGCAAATACAGCCGTGTTTGCGAGTAAATAGACAGATTTTCGGACCTCGTGACAACAAGAAATCGGATCATTTCTGGAGGCATCTTCACTGCTCTGGGTCTGTTTCATCACGATTGCGTCCACAGTGTATAACCACAGTATAACGTTCGATGCAAGCAACGCGTGTATATGGGAAAACACTTAGGTACCAGTACCACACACACACTCTCACACACATGCACATACATAACATACACTTACTCACTCCAGCACACAGCGCTCTGCTGCGGCTCTGCTGCTCATCGACAGTTTGCGTCACACCAGTTTTAACTTGGCCGCAGTCAGTACGGGCAGTCGTTGACGAGCGCGTACGTCGTTGTGGTTTCGCCTCTTTGGGAGCAGGAGAGTCATCCGGATACGTTGTGGTGCCATATTATAGGATTAGTGCTCTCATCTAAGGATAGATTTTCCCCCGAAAACCGGTGCGCCTCTCGCGTAAGTTTCGTAAGGCGACGTGTGCAGCCTCTGGTGCATTTTGGTGGTTCCCCGGAAGTGACATTGGTTACATTGCGTCCGGTCTCTCGGTAGGGTTCCCTGATGGATGTTGGTTTTGGGTTCAACGGCCCTCCGCGTAATTATAGACTGGCGCGGGCGTCATTCGTGCGTTGTTGTATCATCATCGTATACACAGCTCCGCGTATTGTTTTGAGAGTTATGGCGCCTAGCTAATCGTCTGACGACAGAGCCGCGGAGTACAGCCGGATTCGGTTTATGATCTTCCGATGTTTCAATTCTTGGCCACTGACGTTCGCGTTGGGTAAGTCCTTGGTCGATAGCATGTTCACGATCAAGTCTTTCTTTTGGAGGTTGGTTACCTCCCTAAAAGAATTTCCGAAAAATCATTATCGCGGAAAATGAAGTGAAGTTTATCATACATAAGTATCTAGTAGAATGTAGATAATAAAACATTTGGTTGGAATGTGTTGAATTTGTGATCAAAGTCTAGAGCATACCCAAAGAAGTTTATATTAATGATCTGTGTACGTTCAGTGAAAGTGTCATTCATTTGTAATCGTTAATAAACACTGAAGCCTAAGGATATGCCACAAATGACTGTAGTAAGATAGTCATTTCCTAAAATAGATATAAACCATTGCATATATTTTATTAGATCATCCCCAACACGGTCCTCTGATAACACGACGGCATCAAAATTAATTCTACAATCACGAAAGAAACTTCAAATTAGCGCATATTCATAACATGAACTTAACCACAATACGGGAGCTTGCACACAAACAATTACGTTAATGACGTAGCTAAGTTTCTCAGATGATGAGAGAAACGTCAATACCCTTGTCGCTCTAATTCCGAATCTCATGTGACATTTTCAAAATACAAATGTTGGATCCAATATGGCTACTAAAATAGCTAAAAACAACTCGGAGAAAAACGATACCTATAATAACTTAAGAAACCTCACTTTGTGTGAAAGAATTGACTGTTCTTCAAAAATCTACGCAAATATCATTTTAAAGCCAAATTTTAACCAATTACACGCCTGCTACGTTTGCTTATCTGTATAATGGTACGACATTGTTTTCTACAGTATCTTTTAATGACTTGTGCCACATTAAAAATACGTTATTGAATTCCAGAGTACGAAATTGCTCGGTCACCGTTTTTTTTGCTTATAATAAGTAGCTACATATATAGATAGAATATCTCAAGCCATATCACCGAGACCCCAATACCATATGACTCCCCATGATGTGCGTAGTAACGTCTATTACTCATCATATCTAAAATTCATACTATATTAGTACATGTATACCTACATTTTTCACTTGTACAGCATAACTTTAAATCTCTATTAGATTCAACCGAATTTCTGCAATGTTTTATCTCAAAATTGCAATTTCTTACCTTTTTCTCCTGTCCTCTTCAAATTTATCCAACATTATTATAGCCCTTTTACGTTGTGCAATTTTAACTTGCAATCTCAAACTTGCGACAATTCCCATGCGATTTTTGGTTTTATACTATGCAATTTTTGTATATACACTGTGGGCAAAAAAAACGGTACAAATTTGTAATCACTCGTATTTCCAATAATATTCAAATATTTTCTTTAAAAAACGAATTGCTTGTAGTGCGAAGATTGGAACTATACCATATTCGCAATAACAGAACGTTTCAATCCAAAGTTATGTTGCTTTATGTTTGGCTATGCAACATTTTTGACAATATCGGGTCTATTTAATGTGAAATGATAGGTGTACTAAAATCAATGGGCAATGACATTTGTCTTGATTTGGTAAAAAAAGGCACTAAAAATCTCATAGCATCGTATACAGGATGATTTTTTTCCATATACTTGGTGAACTATTTAAACAATGTATTGTTTTTAGTAAAAACCAATGGAATATGACATTTGTAGCAAAAACATTGCAACGCCAAGAGAAATCTAACAGTGTACTTGACTACTAACTGTTATCTTTAAAGATCGTTGAGAAATCATTGGGTGTTGTTATGGGTGTTGGGTTATGGGTGTTGGGTTATGGGTGTTTATGAATTTATCATTTTAGGTGGTCTTTTCGTCGGTTTCAATTATGATGTATCACAATTGTTGTTTAGCTGTAAATTTTAGACGTATGTTACTTGTTCTTGTTCTTTTGTTTGTTTTTGCGAAGATTGCATCGGAGCTGGAATCAACGTTTTTTGAGTCACAACACTTAAAACCAAGTCTTCTTTTTTGATTTTATGTCATGTTTAAATAAAGAGCACTTCCATCATCAGCCTGAAGCCGGCACGAATACATTGTGTTGTCTTTTTTTTATATATTTTTTATTTGATGACTTTTACGTGAAAAGTCTACAAAATCACAGCCCAATAATTCTAGTAGAATATGGAAAACAGGTAGGAAAAATCCTTCAAAAATTTCATAATTACCATGGCGCCCATAATAAAACTAAATTTGGCCATAGTTTCTCCACCTTTAAAGATAACTCAAGTTCGCAATTGGACTTTTCGTGCCTATGCCATGGAATCGTTTTGTTTATATCTATGCAACCGCTATACTATAAAAATCATCCTGTATACGATGCTATAAAATCTCTACTGTTTCTTTTGACGAAAAGAAAACAGATTTCATTACCTACTAATTTCATTACACCTTTCATTTTACATTAAATTGACCAGATATTATCAGAAATGTTGCAGTGCAATACATAAAGCAACATCGTATTCAAATGTTCAATTATTGCAAATATGGTATGTTTTTAATTTTCACAATATAAGCAATTAGTTTTTAAAAGAAATGCTTGAATTTAATTAATATCTTTGGAAATATGAGCAATTGAAAATTTGTACCGTTTTTTTGCCAAAATGATATAAAAGAACATAAATTGTAGTGGGATCACGCATTTCTTTATTTGTTATTGTTTGCTGTGATTACAAATGTGTTTGGAAGTAAAGCGTGATCAAAGATTTAATAACAAAGCAAAGAGGTTATGTTTCCTACAAATCCAAAGCGATTAATGTAGTCAAAAAATAAAATCATTAATGTTCAAGCTGTGCGATTTATTACAGTTTCACAGATGTAAACGGTTAACAAATAGTCTTAAAATTGCATACGATTTTGAAAAGTCGCATGATTGAAATTGCAGGTTAAAATTGGACAGATGTCAAAGGGCTTTATGTCAACATTACCTTAATTAGCTAGGTCTAACAGGTTTGTTAATGTTGACGTTTAAAACCTCGCGAATATTGAGTATGTATGTACTTATTGACATAACACTCCTATAATTACCTACATATATTGACAGAAAGATTCACTTAATTGGTTAAACTAGGAGAATTTTTAGTTTACATTATTTGCAGTACTGTCCAGCACATCTCAAAGAACGGCAATTTCCAGAAGATCGGTTTTTCCTTTCTACGGAAACTGCCAAACTATTTATAACAACCGCTCAGGATTATTCACCATGGAAAGTTTTATTTAAATTGATACACGCTTCCAGTTAGTTGACTGTAGCGTTAGCAATGTTAATGAAATTTGACCGTTTATGAACTCTAGAAACAAAATCCGGCGTCTAGCCAAGTTAACAGTACATACAATGCGTAGACATATCAACGAACTGAACACACTGCAAGTGCGATCATATTCATCTGCAATCAGCGGTAGTGTTGACCGCATGGCACCCATCCGGTACACTCCTGCGCAGCAAGCGCGATTGCAAATTCCTATCTGAGCTACCATGTAGGTACTAAATATTTGCCATTACGTTACGCCTGTGGCCTTCAAGCTACAAGCTGCCTTATCGCGACAATTTAATTTATAAAAATCGCTGGTGCCACCACAGTAAACACGAGATATAAGCAGATTTAGATAAATTTTCTGTTACGTAACGGTTCGGTTTGCGGAAATTTGACGACGACTGTGTTAAACGATACGTTTGGAATTTAAGAAATTACGCCTAACGCAACGGATATCGTAGATTCTGTATCGAGAATGGCTTATAGGTGGAGTTAAATTCATTGACCTGCGAACTCGTTAGTCGGCGTTATTATCGTATCATAGAACGAATATTATTAGACGATGACTCATTATTTTATGTTGGCTTATATCTATTGGTAACGAAATTATCAGTTAGTAGTAGTCTGGGAATGCTCAGTATTCGGTTATTAATGTAAAATTCGATTATTTCTGTTGGGTAGGACCGCAATGTGATAACGACACCGGTAGTTATATCTGGAATTGAATTGTACAGAAAAATATATTATCAAATCATGTTACACATGAAGAAATAAACAATATAAGTTTATATTTAATTTTATTTGCATGTGTATTGAATATGCAATACAACTTTGCAAATATTGTTTTGACAGCTGACCATAACAACTAATGATCGATTATTAATATTGTTTTGTTTTTAAATAATGAATATCCATCCACCTGTGAGTCTTCTATTGTCTAAGCTTTTCCACAAGAAACAAAACTAATGCTTATTTTAATGCGCTTCTTCGTCGTTTATGCGTTGTTGAAGGAACTAAAAATTAATAAAAACTAATATGTATTCGTAATTATGTATTCGCTCTGTTTCTAACATCTATCCAAAAGTAATTGTATATGTATATTTTTGCATAACTTTTGTTACTAGTATCTTTCAACATTGGTGTTCAGTTTTTTTATAAAAGTTTATTCAGTAGAATACAAGTCACTGAACGCACATGGCATCATTATCTTATAAATTTTAATAATATAATTTGAATTATTTTATGTGCGATTAAAGCCGGAGAGCCAGCTCCCCCTACCGGATACACGTGCTAACTCTTATCTCAATACTCAAATGTACCTACCAAATGTATCCGTGTATCCTGAATATTTTTGATAATTGTGTTTATATATAACGAAAAATATTTGTATTTATTAAATATAATTTAAAATGAGAGGCAAAAGTATGGACATCATTAATTAATTGATTATGTTGATTTAACTTCGGACATATCACTGGGAAAGTTGGTTGTGTGAGGTATCATTGAAATGCATTTTTTAAAACCAAATAAGTTTCGCTTGAGTCGTTTAAGGTTCCATAATTCAAAAGTAAAAACCGCATGGGATCATCACTCATTTGTCCGTCTGTCTGTCTGATGTTTATAAAAGTCCAATTATTTAAAAGGGTTCTTCAAAATGATTTTAAAAGTATACTTTTTTATCATATATTAGATACTTTTTGCGATCTTCCAAAAAACGCATCTCAAAAACCCACCCCTCCTCCATTTTATAAACCAGAAAGGAAGATTTCACTTCAGTTATGTTAAAAAAATCTAATGTGGCCAGGCACATGACTTCATCAAACCATATATGAAATTAATAGTTTTGCTGCATGAGATTATATCTGATCGAGATCGGCCATGTCTGCATTAAAATAAAACTAGTAGAACTAGACAGATATGTTGATTATTTTGACAAATCCTGGCTAACTAGTTTTAATGCAGTACGACCGATCTCGATGAAATAAAATTTGCTCATGCAGCTAAACTATTAATTTGACCAAAAAATGTCATAGTCCTTCAGAATTTCCTCTACTTTAATTTATTATTTAACTATTTCAACGAAATTCCAGAAATGGCGGCCTATTTACAAAATCTTTCAAAAATACTAAGACTAAACCTCCAGTTCCTTTGGACCCGTTTCAACGGGACCCAAAAAGACATATTTCCGCTAAAATTAAAAAAAGTAGGCACGATTACAATACTTTACATACTACGCATGATAAAGTAAAAAGATCTATCCTATGATACCCCACACGACATATATTTCTTATAATGTTTGAATAGTCGGTACACTAACTTCCGGTTTAAACTGGATGTCGATAATATTACTAGTGGTTGTCTCTTAGTAATTTTTCGGAGCACACGTATTTTCAATGATATTCAATATTAATTCTAATGGCTCACCGTGTATACTTTTTTGCACTGGGTTCACAGTGCAAAAATAGTGCAAACTATTAAAAAGCATGTTTCTTTAAAATTTATTTAAAGCAATATTTAATCCAATCTTGGTAACCCTGAATAAGTGGATTTGTTTCCATTAAAGAGGAATTAAAAAGTGTCCCAAGAATCAAAATATTTGAAAAAAATCTTATTCTATACTTTGGAGCTTGGAGCTTACTGCAGGTATAAGTTACAGAAGCAGTGCAATCCAGCTGTGCAAAATAATCAGGGTTGACCATTTTTGCTAAAACTATTTACAAAAAATAGCAAATTATACATCATATCCGTTTTTTCGTGAGACTAAATCTAGTTATCCCGTTAGGAAAATGTATGAAGAGAAATGGTAAAACGCAAACAACAGAGATTTTCAGCTTCAAAGCACACTTTGCACAAGCATAAAATTATAAACTTTGCTTAAAATCCATACACCTACATCAAGCTTCATGAGAAGGGTCTTGTAAATAATAATATGCAACTGGAATAAATCCAATGAGGTAAATAGAGTTTTGTTTTTAGAAAAGTGTCTTTCAAGTTGCCAAGTATAAGAATTCCTCTCTAAAACTTTCGGACAATACACTTATATTCATATGTGTTGCTCAAAAAGTAACTAACATACAAATTCCACTTTTAATCCTTGAGGTAGGATCTTGATTTACGTTAGGTCAGGCAACATTTTTTTTTTGTTCGCTCTTAAATTTTCAAAGGGCCGGGATTGCACTTAACATTGTCATGACCCACAAACCGAAATTGCCAACCATGAAAGTATCGGATACCTTTTTTAGACGTCGCGCGCGCATTGCCGCTCATTGTACGCGCTGCCTCGCATGAATGTATATCCGGTTTGGTGGCGAATTGAAAGAAAGGTGCTGTTGCTCGGTGCTCCTCTCTAGCGACCAAAAGGGGTAAGGTTAGGGCCAACGATATATAAATCTCCGGCACCATCGCACCAGAGGCTCATCGTCAGTCGTTCCATACGCGTCGTCTTCAAAAATCGATGATGATCCTCTCTTTCCCAAAGGTAGGAGGCTGCGTGCATAGATTGTAGCGGGCGGTTGGATTTTTCAGTGACACCCATGACTTGTGCGTGAAATAAAAGAGGATGAGTGCCCCACCACCAGGCGGAAGGATGGCAATGCCCAGAAGGGTTTTCGAGGTTCAACGGTATGTCTCCTCTAAACTGTTAAGCTTTTAAAATCTTGAGTTCTTGATGATTATTTACCTACTTGTTGCTTCTGTGGGGTTAACTAGACATACCTACTGACTACCCCGCTATTTATCCCCTCCTTGAGCCTTTCCTACCGACTTGTATCAATGTATCCTCGCAGCTTCTGGAATCTCCTGATCAACATCAACTTTCTCGCAATATATCTTATCTACAGTTGTAACGTATATTCTTTTTCCAAATGTGCCTCGTCCTGTATACTTCTGAATAGATAGTTATACTATTGCTACCTACTAATGTGGCACTGGTCAAAATGACCCGTTCAAAACTCCCGAAAAGGGATATAGGTAGTAATCTTTTTGTAGTCATTGTTGTGATATCTTCAAATAGAGTGTTTATGATCCTGCTCAAGCTGTCTCTTCAGCCTATTTAGAGGATTCTATCACCTTGCATTATTTGTTGTAAGAAGTATCACCACGGGCAAAAAAGGAGATTGATTGTCTCTTTTTATTTCAAAACTGTTACGTGATAGACTCTTTTGTTTACCAGATTGATTTATGAAGAAAAAACTATTGAAATAACCTTTTCTTTTGAGAAATTTTGAGATAAATTAAGAATTTTGGCGAGTTTCTAAATGTTTTTTGATTTGTCTCAATTTCTGAACATTTGTAAATTTGCTGATTTAAGGAAAAATATGACCAAAAGTAGGTTTTTTCACATATTATTTGAAATAATATTTTCTCTGCCTAAATAAGAAAATGCTTAACAGTTCTTATAAAAGGGGTTTACAACAATCATACAAATGGGCCATTCCGCGAATAAGACGAACTGCTGTGTTTAAGCTGTGTTTAAACCTTAAACAATAAATTTGTTCCAGCACTGGTGATGAATAAGCGTTAAACTGCAATTTTTGTCCAAGTTTTCGAAAAATCCAAACATAAATATCCCCTTTCAAGTGTTTTATTTCACTTCATGCGGTTTAGATTTTCTCCAAATTGTCACGCACGTCACAAAAAAAACTATATGTCAACAATGTTTTGTTTGTACATATACAGATGTCCGGTAAAGGTGTTCCAAAAATTAGGGAGCTGATAGAGCACGTCACTGCCATCCAAAAAGTGTAGATGCATTGTTGGCTTCCGACGCTTCAAGAAAAAGTTATAGCTTTTTAATTTTTTAGTTTTGTATTCTCTTAAAACAGAAACAAAAAAGCATTTACAAATAAGAAAAAGAAATAAAAATAGTTTTGCAATCCTGTGTGCATAAACTAAATCTTTTAGATGACCCCCCAAGTAATAATCCAAAGGATTTAAATCAGGAGATCTTGGTGGCCATGCCGCAGGACCGCCTCTGCCAATCCAACTTCCAGGGTATTGTTCATTGAGATACAGTTGTACAGCAAGAGCAAAATGTGCAGGAGGTCCGTCATGCATAAACCACGGATCGACACGCAGATGCAATGGAACATTGTCTAATAAATCTGGGAAAGAGTTTCGTAAAATCTCACAATGATCTCCATTTAGTCGAGCAAATGAACCAAGCAATTCGTTACCAATTATCCCACACCAGATGTTCACAGAAAAGTGTGCCCTGGTGTCGCTGAGGTGCAATTGCATGCGGGTTTTCATCGGACCAAATGCAAGAATTGTGAAAATTGAAAACCCCATCTCTGGTAAAAGTAGCGTCATCTGTAAATATTACCTTTTCTGTCAATCTACTTATAGCTATAACTTTTTAATTCAGCGTCGAAAGCCAAAAGTGCGTATACACTTTTTGAATAGGAGTGACGTTCTCTATCAGTTCCCTAATTTTCGGTACACCTTTACCGGACACCCTGTATTGTGTTGTAGTGTAGTCAAGTTGAAATCTACGCAGTTAATGTGGTTTGGCTAATTTTTTTATTTTATGTAAAACCAAGACGTTTGCTATACCAGTAACGCCCGTTACAACTATTTAAAATGGGTTTTCATCAAACAAACCAAATTCAATAGGTATCTATCGCCAACAATTTTAAGAGCTGAGTCGTCTTTTTGTTGTTTATTGTTGTATCAGAATAAGAATAAGAGCCCCCACTACAAATAAGCATGTAGTGTTCGAACGGGCGTGACGGGTGTGACACGTCACCGCGGAATGACCCAAATGCCACACTGGATATTTTTCGATATGCGAGGTCGCTCTACTCATCAATTGTTGTACGCAATAAAATGCTTCAATTTTATTAAAAATTTTGAAAATGGGTATGATGGAAATATGGATCTGCAACAGAGTACCTACAACCTACATGACAATCTCCACAATGTGTCTCAAACTGGACCATCTGATCATCATTTTGGTTCTCCTGGTAAAGCGTGTGAGATAATATTGGTACATTTTTTGACATGTGCTGATATAATAATTAATATTCGTTAAAGTTCACAAAAGTTAAAAACCTTAAAAACCTATTAAAGTAGATATTTGGAACCCAAACATTAGATGTTGGGATTTCCAATAAGTATGTATTTTTTTTTTTTTATTTTTTTTTTTTGATAAATGTTCGTAACGTCAACAATCACACCTGTTATCTAGCTTCCATTTGTTCTCATTTGCGATCAAATCTGAGATCAACTTTTGCAATATTTTATACTAATTTGCAATATCATAATTTAAACCATAGTGTCCCGGGCAGTTCCTCCACCATGTAATTTTCCAAAATAACATTTTCTTATGTTTGACCCACCTACTACGATGTCAAGTAATGAAACGCAATATAACTTCTTTTACAAAACTCTTCTTGTGGGTTTATGACAAAATATGACTCTTATTACGGTAAAGTGGACTCTTACAATCCAGACATGTGTATTATAACGGTTTTCCAATTAACAGTCCATTCGACTTGTTCTTAGAATTTCGTCGTTTCTTCCTCATTGATCTTTTTGACTTATTACTAATTTCCATCATCAAAAACATGGAATATTCCTTCTCTTCTGACCCAGAAATGTAATAAACATCCTTGGTGTTTGAGATTGCCAAAACCACGAAAGATAAGAAAGTTCAGTTAACATTTTCGCAGAATAGCTCCATGAAAACCGATCAGTGGGTTTTTCCTTCCCATATTTGCGAAGGTTTGAAGATATCGGTAGAGACTCACATTGCATGCCAACACCGTGGGCCATTGTAGTTGGTTACAAGTTGGAGCCTTTAAAAAAGCATTCTCCAAATATTCGGTTCCCCTCCGTTGTGCAGCACATGTAACAGTTTTGCAAACAGGGGGCCGTGCGCGCTCTCTAAACAGACGAAGACGTAGACGAGGAACGGCAATATGGAATACCGTTGGTGAGCACGGGATGGCATCGCAGCACGTGAGCCTCATGAACGGTGGGGCCGCTGCTGCATTCGATCTAGATTAACATACTTGGCACGTACCAAGAGGTGGCGGGCGAGGAGGGATTTTCCTTTCCTTCGGGAATAATATCGCGGCTACACCGAATTTAGAGGAATGCATTGTAAGGGAGGCAAACAGGTTCCCTATAGAAGGGGCAGAACTGGAACCCCTGCGCACCCCATGCTTCCTTCTTCGCGTTCCTTATGGCTTCTTTTTCCAACGTCGGACTAGCTAGCATCCATCCGGCCACGGTTGGGATTAGTCTTCGTCCTCTTAGTTATTGTTTTCGTGTAAGATTATATCCATCCACCTTTTGTTGGAGTAACGCGATCTTGTATCAGCTTAAATATCAGCTCTTGTTTCGTCTTTCCGATGTGGAAGTTTATGGTGACAAATGATAATTCGAATATAAATTGTTCGATCTAGAAACCTGAGACGTAATTTTTAATGGTTGAGCTCGTGGTGCGCTTCGAAATCGATAGAGGGGTGGATGGAAATGATGTAATTTAGACCCTCTACGGTACCCCGTCCACCCCTCTTCAAACCGAGGGGTAAATTGAGATTCAACAGATTGGTGCTGAGGAAATTAGAACGCCCTTACTGGTCAGTGCGGTTCAAATAAACACCTGTTCTTATTAGGTACATTTGATATCACTATATCTCTATCCAAAGGGGTGATATCGGAAAAACTACCCCTCTGTTAGGTGAAGCGAATGCCATCCTTATTGTCTTAAAACTGAATATGTTTTCTTATTTTTCAGTTTGGTAAAAGCTAACGCACATAGTCCGCTGTACCGCAAGGTTTCAACCTTGACCCTCTATGTTTCATGCTGACTGTGGATAACTTAATGAAGAGTTTCTTCTTTCATGGACTCAGTATGTACGACTACATCATCAAAAAAATAGCTTGATTCTTCTAGTGTGTGGCGACACACGGCCAGATTCGAGGAAAAGCCATTATTTATTTTAGTTTTGTATGTCCTAAAACGCAGGGTTGTTGCAAAACAAGGAATTGTTAAATTTTCTTAAGAGTAAACTATCAGTTACTCACAAATGTAAAATATCACATGGAAACGTTGTTTTAATTTGAATTTAAATTGAATATAACAAATTAAGTGTTTTATACCAATTTTATTATTTTATCTTTTGTTTTTTAATTTTGGTCTTATTTTATCGTTTGATTCGAGCAAACCCTTCAGCGGTAAAGCGCTTGGCTATCAGGCTGGGGGGCGTGAGTTCGATCCTCGCGCCCTGTTTTCAGAGTGAAGGTTTTTGCTGTGGTTTTCCTTTACTCCTCAGCGAATTCTGAAAGCCAAACAACTTAAGACGTGCCACAGACGCGAGCCATAATAATCATAATTCGGGCCTGCCGATGCCCCCGTAGTGGCGAAACCTGTTGGGGATGTTAAGGCGTGGATTGTTGTTATTCTTTTATTATTATAGTACATTTTATGGGAAGAAAACAACTTTAGGATTATTTTTTACGACATAACTTCTATGCACTATCATAGATATAAGATTTCCCATATTATCGAATTTTTTTAATTCTGTTTTAAGAGGCAACATACACTTTATGGGGCATTTTTGTGGCTGAAATTTAAAAAAAAATATTTTGAATGCGAAAGTAATTGTTCATTGAAAAATTTGAATGCGTGTGTAAATGCCCAGAAATATCTCTCACCCCTTTCATCAGAACCAAAGAAACAACATACTCGTTTAATCTTATACTATAAACTAAAACTTGTCATAGCCGATTTAAAAAAAACATTTTGCTAAATTAAATTTTTGCTTTTATTTTTTTTTCTTAAGAACGCATTTATTATAGACGTTTCAAAAAACTTATGTTAAGTTAGATTATAGAGCAACCACTATAAGAAAGCACTAGCAAGATCGGTCCAGAAGTCTCCGAGATATTTCTGACATCAACTTGGAGATATGGATTCAACACAAGCGCGTTTCAGTGGCTTTGTAACCCTTATAGAGTTTATTTGAGACCAAAATGAACAAAATATAGATTAAACAAACGATAATTGAGTATTAAAAATTTGAAAATACATCTTAATGTACAAATTATAGAGTATGATTGCTGAAAATTTCAACAAAAAATATTAAAAAGTAGCTGAGATATCTAGTGCAGTCTAGTGAGACCCGTTATTTTCTAAACAACATTGGCCCGCAATTTCCCACACTCATATTTCCGGCAGTATCACAAATATTTTGATAAAATTTTTAAGATTTTAGATACTACTTTGATTCCACTTTGATATTTGAGCATAAAACTACATTTAAAACAACTATTCCCAAAGATATCCATCATTTCCACGCTCGACCCCCAACAAAACTAAAGAGAGACGAAAGATGCCTTGTCATGTCTGACAGAAACAGACAGCGCAAAAAGAGAGATAAATGTAATCATGCGCGCTGTCTTTTTCTGTCAAACGGGGCATGGTATCTTTCGTCTCTCTTTAGTTTTGCTGGGGGTCTAGCGTGGAAATGATGGATTTTTATTGAAATGTAAAAATAGTAGATAGATAGTTTACTCTTGAGAAAATTTTAACAAATTTTTCGTTTTTTTTTTACAGTTTTTAGAGCATCTCTCTGTATATCCCTCCGTTTTTTATGACTACAATTCCGGAGAAACTACTAAAGATGTCGGGACGAAACTTCATATTTAGAAGTTTTATTGCCAAACTTAGAGCTGAAAAGCTTTTGTTCAAAAGGGTCCAAAGGAACTGAATGTTAATCCTAGCATTTTAATCGATTTTGCAAATGAGCCACCATTTCTGTAATTTCGTCAAAATGGTTAAAAAATAAATTAAAGTAGACGAAATTCTGAATAATTTATGTCTATAACATTTTTTTCGTAAAATTAATAGTTTAGCTGCATGAGCAAAGTCTATATCATCGAGATCTATATCATCAGAGTTTGACACAGTTTGACACTGCTGTTCGTTTGATGGAGTCATGTGTCTGACCAAAGTCCAAAGAAACTGGATGTTTAGTCTTAGCATTTTTCATCGATTTTGGAAATAAGCAGCCATTTCTGTAATTTCGTCAAAATGGTTAAATAATAAATTAAAGTAGACGAAATTCTGAATAATTTATGTCTATGAAATTTTTTTGTAAAATTAAGAGTTTAGCTGCATGAGCAAATTCTATTTTATCGGTATCTCTCGTACTGCAGTAAAACTAGTTAGCCAGGATTTGCCAGATATTTTGATTCTATTGACAGTATCGTCAAAAGATCAGAGTTGGACACAGTTTGACACTGCTTTTCGTTTAAAAGTCATGTGTTTGGTCACATCAGATTTTTTATTTAACTTCGTCTAATTTTTGTCCGTGCATTTTTTATGAATGCAGGATGATATTATAATATATCTTTGTAGCAATAGGAAAGTGTTTGTGACTGTCTTCGCACATGTATTTTTTTGCTGAATTACCGGTAGTGGTGTACCTTGGAACTTCAAACAAAAACGTTATTTTCAAAATTCTGGTTTTTCAACTTCTTGCAATATTTGCCCGTGCGTTCTATTTCTGAATGCCGACTGCCCTTAGGTCTTATGATGCCGTACGAGTTATAGAATGTTTTTATGAGCACTGATTGACAAATTAATCTCTCGTAATCTGTACCGGCGTAACGTTTGTCCATTGTCGCCATTGTTCCTCGTGTGTTGAATGGTGGCGAACAAATCCAGACGGCTGCTGCCGCTAGCATAGGATAAAGCATCGGTTAGGATCAAAGCGTTCCTGAAACAATGTTTCTCTTCCGGGCGTCGATCGGGTTGAGTGTCCTCCAACGCTGAAGTGTTCTAAATAGGGCCAATTATCGAACAATGACCGGCTTCCTAAGGCACGCATACAAACGCGCCGAAATGGACGGACCGAAGTGTTTCGAATCGTGAAAGTGTTCCAGTGGGCAGTTCCACTCTTGCAACCTCTTTGCAACGTTGCTGCTCCCGCTTCCTTTAAGGGCAAAGGCCGCCGCCGACTCCGATGCAAAGGAGAGCGCGGTTCGGATTGCGGCGCGTTCGCGGTACCGGTGTCAACGCCTCTGCTTGGGTCGGCAATTTGTTTTTCTTGATGATGTAGGTGTGTGTGTAAGTAGGCACGTAGAGGAGACCCAGCTGCTTGGGTCGTTTGCATTGTCAGTATTCGCGCGAGAATGTTTTGAAGACATCCGAGGGTGTTATCACCCGATGCATTCTGAAAAATTCGTAGCAAAATTCTGGAAATGTAGTAAAGTTTGATTATTGCACGTGACCCTCTTAGATTAAAGTAAAGCAGCAACAAGTGTACAAACAAAATAACATGTATATCTAATATATAAATAAATAATATATAACAAAAATATTGACAAGGTCTAGAAAATCGCATTTCAAATTTATGAACAACTAACTACAAATAGGCACAATTGATCAGCTCCACCAACAGATATTTGGAAAAGTAGAGGATACGTTTGTTTTATTTATCTAAAGAATGCTTAGGCTATATAGAAAACTACTTTATATATTATTATTATTTGGAATAAATAACAGAGCTGGTCTTTTCCTGATGTAGTTTTTATTTGCACTTATGGCTACCAGGTTTCGAACATCGCGTTCGTCTTCAGTGCCATGCTTTAATGAAAATGATGAATGAGGACACAGTATTATATATATATTAAATATAAAATGCAAAAGCAATACAGGGCAGATGTATAGTTTATATTATTATCGTCATCAAAGCAATTAAATATCTAGGGCAATAACCAGACAAGTTCACCATTTTCATCATCACATCATTTCTTTTAACTCTCCGTCGACTGCAAGCATACTTCAAAAACCACATTTCTATACATTGCTGGCAAAAGAATAAAGTTTAAAGTGTGGGTACTTTGAAGTTTCCAGAGAAAATGAGCAAAAACAAATCTCTCAAAACTGACTATTAATGTTAACATTACCATTGCCTACGATACGAACATAGTTTTGTTATTTGTTCGAACAGGTTAGATTTTTGTTAGCAGAGGTTAGCTGTTTGTGCGCAACAAACTCGCAATTAGGAGTGTTCCGGTTCAAATCATGATATAGGCATTTTTATTTAAACATGGTAAATAAAAATTTCTTACGGGCATTGAAATTAGATAAAAAAAATACGTAAAGTTGGTCCTAAATCTCCATAGTTTATCTACTTCCATTATGGTGGGTCGTATTTATATAGAAAAAATATAACATTTTTGTTTCTGTAGGACCCTCGCATTTTGTTCTTTATCCTGTCCAACAAGAACAAAATCGGACGTTTGAAAAATGTTTCTGATATACATTCTTCCGTATAATCTGAATCGAAAAGCGGATTGACAATTGTGTCTAGTTTTTGTTAGAGTTATTATTATTAGAGTTTTTTTGCAGTTTTTAGTCAAAAATTCAGCCTACAGATAGATTCTACGGAAAAAAGCATACCAGAAATAGTTATCACTTGTTAGATTTTGTCATTATTGGTAAAAATAGTCACGTATCGTAGATTATTGTATTTTTGACAAACAGTGTTCGAAAATGTGTGAAATACTGTGAAACCGAATAAATTAAGAGAGTCCTACAGAAAAGAAAATTAGAAGTTGAAAAATAAGGACCACCCTTACTTCCATGTTCCCCAGAGCTATCAAATTTTCCAAGCCTAAATTATCTTTTGCTCGAAAATGTATTATTTGAAGGCATAAAATGTTTGTACTGTCATTGGAACAAAAAAAATTAAATTAATAACAAACATTAGGGGTTGCTATTTAAAAAAAAAGATAATCGGAAATTAAATTTGACATAAAAACGTTTATTGGAATAATTTAAAATCGACGTATCCGAGGATTTGTCAAAAATAACAACCACTATCAATTTTAATCAATGTGCTCCTGACATTTGACGCGCACTGTATAATAATATTAATTAATGGCATGATTCTAGTTTTGAGAAACGAGTTTTTAGCTAGATTCAGTTTATGTAGGTACATATTTAATATTAATTTTTAGGTTGTTGTCCGTAAGTTTTGGAGATTTTTAAACGAAATAACAATATTAAAAAATCTGATGTGGCCATCCACATGAGTTTATCATACTATAGAGCATTGTCAAAAAGTGTCAAACTCTGATGTTTTGATAAAACTGTCAATAGAATCAAAATATCTGTCAAATCCTTTCTAACTAGTTTTGTTTGTTTTGCCACATCGTTCAAATAATAAAGTCATTATTTGAACGAACTCTCATTATTATACAACGCTAATGTCATTATAATTATTGGCATGTATTATGATAGGGATTATATACATAGTCATAGATACGTATGCAATGAACTTATACTATATCGTAGATATAGTAATTAAGGAAGCGAATGATAATTTATTTTCGGTTAGGAGCGCTCCCAGTTGAGCTACAAAGGCACTGGAAATTGAGCTCAACGTTTTAAAAACTTTTTGCATGTCTTTGTTGTCATTCGAGATCACATTTTCATTCGTGAGATTGAGTTGTCCAGTCCGTGAACAGAAACCAATGTAAAAATCGAACATCAAGCCAATTAAAACACACTTAGTTGCGGTCAGATATCATATCGTAAATGCCTTGCCTCGGTGCAGCATGCCGATAGTGAAAGGCGTTACACGCAAGAGACTGTGGAAAACCTTTCAGAAATTACCCGTTCCCCCTCTCCATACATTCTTCAGCACAATAACACAAGAGTTTACCGCATCGTTCAATCAATACCTCACAAATTGCAAAGACCGTGGCACAGAGCGCAGTGGAAATTATGTAAGGCTTCGCGTTGCGACAATAGTTTATTTTGTAAGACCGGTTCGCGTCCAGGTAGTGATTCTACAAGTCTTGCACCAACGCCACCTACCGCCTGAATGTGTCCCAAACGATTTGCAATACAGCACGATGTAAACAAGTCAGTTTTGGTTATGACTTAACGCACGCTTTTAGCATACCTTGGGCGACGAAGAAAAAACTGTTTTGTTTAGGTCCTGTCGCAACTGGGAGGAATGCAGACGCCCTAAATTTTCAGATTCCATCTAAAATTATCCTATGCATCATTCCTGAAGGTTTCCGCTGAGAATTTATTACCTAAGTGTGGAGATAATGGGCAATCTTCAAAGAAGACAAAAATATATCGATGTGAAGAATTTGGAACGAAAACAATGCAATGACGACAGAAATAGCCACTAGCTACAAGGAACATATTTGGGTTTACAAAATTACTCAACCATTGGTTAAATTAAACATGTTATCAATATTTTCGACACAATTCTGCTCAGATTGTATCTCCGCTGATAGTCGATAGTGTCCTGTGACAAGATGTATGATCACTGATCAGTCTTGAGCCTGTTGAAATTATTTGGGCTTAGTTTTCCTGTTGCTTGTCTCATGCAATGTTTCCCAGTAAACCTTACCATCTCATGTTTGGACTTACATCAGCAATATCTTCTGATCTTTACTAGTTCCTTCAAGGAAAGTTTGCAGTCCCTAAAAGCTTACCACTTCTCTGGTATATCTTTGGTTGCAACCCTTCAAGGCTACTTGGGCTGTTTGAACATGTTTCTCTGGTAATGTTACTATGGATGCATTTTTGGACACATAGATTAATGGGGTGACTGTCATGAAACACGGTTGGAGTATGGCCCATGGCTCGTCAGCTTTCGATCCATCTATGGAGATCATATCTCCAAAATACTTAAAGAGTAGAGAAACTTCTTTTAACACACTATTTGGACGCTGCAGAGAGTTGGAAGACGATACACACAACGAAACGTTGTCTCAATTTTCGTTTTCTTAAATAATATATTTAGGTTGTTTTATATTAAAGAAATATTCTTATTATAAGTATGTGTTGTCTTGAAACAAACAAATTATGTTAAGAATGATATTTTCTTAACATTAGACAACCATTTCTCTGTGTGCACCAGTTTTCAAATCTGGATGCTAATTCGGCATCAAACTCTATCCATCATTTCCACACTCGACCCCCAGCAAAAGTAAAGAAAGACGAAAGATGCCATGTCACGTTTGACAGAATGGAAAGCGCAAAGAGCGACATGAATGGCATGGGCTATTTTTTCTGTCATACTGGGCATGGTATCTTTCGTCTCTCTTTAGTTTTGATGGGGGTCAACCGTGGAAATAACGGACAACGTCATACCTTCGACATGACACTGCTGAATTAATTTTTCTGTTTCGAATGCTAACTATAGTTTCTTTAGAAAAACATGTTGGTATAAACATTTTCTGCTGAACAGTTCTCTAAATCAGTTTTTAAAAACGTGTTTTGTCTTTCTTTAATTACTAGAGGTTTGAGGAACCTGAATTTCCAGCCCAGGCATATTCGGTTTAAACCCTGAAAAAAGTTAAAACTGAAAATTGGTAAATAACTTCTAATTAGTGCCCTGAACGTCTCTGCGTCATAGCTTTTAAGGTTTTTAAGGACGGTAAATCCAAATCTGGCATAACTGCAAAATTCAAAATGGTGGATCCAAAACTGCAGACTAGAAAATTATAATCAACGCAAATGTAGTGAAGGCGATTTACAACAATATGTCAAGACGAGAGCTAGAATGGTGTTGAGGTGCCTAGGCTCCAAACAGGTTCCCTATGTCTCAAAACCCATAAATTTAAATCAATGTTAAAGATTATTTAGCTGCCAGTATTTGATGAAGGCTTTTCCGCCGTATTTTAAACGACAACAACTATGTGGGTGAGTGACGAGACAATTATGGGCGAGACCGTCGAGATGCACTTTTGAGGCAACAAGAAAGGCTCGAACAAGGCGTAGAAACGAGCAAATTTCTCAAAACGAATCCCGCGACGCAAGAGAATGAATATTGTATGACCCTGGTATAGCAGATTAGCAGAAAAATGCTACAAGTACTCGATATGCCACCGGAAACTGGACTTGAAACTTTAAACGCGTTTCTTTCGAAACAGTTTTTTGAAATACTGGGCTATAGCCTGGACACTACAACTAGAAACCAAACAACTGTTGACGAATGAGATAAGGCATAGATTATCATTATTTTTAGATACTAGATACATTCAACAAATCTACGTCGTTTAAAAGAAGTTACACTTCTGTCAGATCTAAGTGCTGCATTATAGTCTATACATCGATGCTATAAACTTCTGATGCTGATGTAGTCTTTAAACTATGTATGTATAACCTTCACCGTGAAATTTTCAGACTAAAATCAAACTTGAAGTTTCAATTTTAACCTCCTCTCGCAAAATAACAACATCGGGCCTCATACCAGCCGTCTTCTGATTGACAGTTCGGACAGCTTACACGTCGCTTGAAAATTTTGTGGCTCGTTTGATGGTGCTCCGTCGGTATTCAGGTTGCAATTCGCGCCGTGCGTTTTCGATTCTATTTTCGCGATCGCAGTCATCCGAAATAGACGCAGCGTCTAGTCTGCGCGCCTTAAATTAAGAAGACGCTCGGCAGGGTCGGCGTCGTCGTCGTCGTCGGTCGACGCGAACAGAATTAGGAGCGAAAGAGAGGAAAGCGACAAAAAGTAGATTCCGGGAAATAGGTCGGCGGCAATCCGACCGTCACTTGTTTACGCCGAAGATGAGTCATCGGCTCTGCCCTACATAACCCCACAAAGAGCAGCTCGGTTCTTGTGGTTTCGTTCGAACTCTGTTCGAGGATACATATGGTTGGAGTATTTTGTCGTGCATGTGCGGATTTATTTGAGGTTTCTTGGGAAGGAAGTAATGATTCGCCGGAATGTTTTGTATTTTCGCCCTTTGTGGCAGTAAAATCCCGGTTTTATGTCGAACGAAGATAGTAAATCAAAATAGCGGTCATGTTTTTCTTATGGTTGTCAACTAACCAAAACATCTTTTGATGTTTGCTTTGAAACCATCAACAGTTCTTAGTTTATTGAAATAAATGATACTTCTCATCTGATGAATATCACACATAAATTGCTAGTTAGACAATCAAAATTAAGTATAAAAACAATATTAAGTGTTTCCTATTAGTTTAACTTAATTGAGTTTGAATGCTGACTCAAAAAATTTAGTTCTTTTTTATCTTCGTAGTATGTCGCTATTGGCAAGAAGTTGGATTGCCTCCACATTCGTGTGCTGAAGAATTCTATTCTGATGATTCTCTAACTTTTCAAAAACAAACTTTCCAATTTTAAAGGTTGCTAATTTCATCCCAAGATCCTGTGGAGATTACTATTAATATACCAATGCACCAACGACATTTCTTACTATCTTAGCTTGGAAGCGTTAAATGATGCTGATGTTGCTTATGGCTTAGTGCAGCCTTTTGTATTTTTGCTTGTGAAGTACGAGTTTATTATATGTCGACAAAACTTGTTACCAATAAGCCAGTAGGGTTTTGGGTTGTTGTTTTCTGTCCAACAGACGTTTTGGTTATCTTGGTTATACACTTACTGAAACGATTTCAGTTACGGTTTTATCTTTGATCTCAAACACATTAATTTTTCCCATTTACGTATAACATAAAATAAAGTACCTACTCTCGAATTTTCAATAGAACCGTTTCGGTTTTACCAAGGTTTTGAAAGTTTTAACAAAGGTTGAGATTTCAGTTTCAGTATTTTATACATGTTTTGCTTCGGTTACGGTTACGGGTTTTTCATAATAAAAAATCGGTTACGGTATGGGTTTAGTTAATATTTACCATTGCCTACTTTTACCCGAAAGAGCCCGAAAGAACCCGAAAAAACCCACTTGGGCCCAGAGGGTTGTTTTTTTTTAAGCCCGTTTTTTTCAGACCCTGGTATAAAGGAGGTACATAATTGGGCTGTAATGGTTTTGAGAGTTGAACTCAGTCAGTATCATGTTTTATACGGAAGTATCAGTCAGAAAGATATTATTTAATAATAGTTGGCTATAGTTTTGTCACCTCAGAAATATAGAGGCTGACCGCTGAGCGGGTATAATGTTTCTTTTTGATCTAAGATTGGGATCAGTCGTTTTTTAGGAAATTTGTTTAAGCTCTCACCTTATATCAGATTGAAACCAGGTGCTATTTTTTGTTTTCATATTCTTAGTTCATTTATTACCTCAAATTCTGACATCAAATCATTGGACGGTAGCACTTTCCATTGCTAATCAGAGCCTCAACCAAAGCAGTTTTCTTATCTGGGCTCACTGGGGAGACCAAAGTAATTCAAAACTATTTTCAACATATGGCAAACGTAATTTAATTTGTTCTTCATTGAATTCTATCACCAACCACGCATAACAAAAGTTGTTCTGTTTTTTTTTTACATGAAGAAACATAACGCGAGGTATAACTTTGTTTAACATAACCTAAAATAGATCAAATTTTATCTTCAATAAAAGAAAAAAATCCAAAAATAAAATAAAAGTTGTCAGTCATCTTCTTCTGTAGGAAGGCTGATGACATCGACAACTTGTTGACCCAGTGAACAAAAACCGTTTCGCACGGATCTGTAATCTGTACGCTCTGGCTCTTCTCTGGCTCGCTCTGCTGCGCGCTGGAGGGGACTTCTCTGATGTTGGCGACACTGTAGAGTACCGCAGGCGGAAATAACTTTTTCGAGCCGGGAAAAACAAAACGCTCGACGGACATCGGATCCGGTTATTATCGAAAAAAGTGCACCGCCGCTCCGACAGAGGTCGCTGAACTTTCGCGCTCACTCGCGCCCCTACGTCGCTTATCCTCTTCCTCGTCACATCTCGCCAGTCAGCCAGTCCTCTCGATCTCGTTCGTAAATTGTGGTAAATTGGAGTAGTACTTCCTCATGGAGGAATTATTTTTGTGAAGCCCCGATTTTTTGTTGTTTCTCATTTGATTGTTTTCGTGTCGGTAGAAAGGAATTGTGATTGTCATTAGACAAAGTTTGGAATATAACTTCGAGGAAAAGAGGTTTCAAATGGTTTCCTGAAGAAGCTTCGTCGAAGAGACTTGCGCTAAAAAGGTTGAGGGTACAAAACGGCATGCACTGATGTCCTGTTGCTTATTGGGCATTAGTGTATTGGCTGGGAAAGTCTTGAATATGCCATAATGTGGACTTGAGAATTTCTCACACGTGCAAATATTCTAGTTTTGCATCAGGATTCACAACATATTATCAATACATGTAGAATAAAAAACACTTTTAGACCGAGAGTACCATTTATTTCAAGCAACGGCCCATTAAAGAACCTTGTCTTCACAAAGTATCTTATTATCCGTTATTAATGGACATATGGTCGTTAGGCTTTTTTATAGTTTGCGTTCCGCTTATGAGCATTAATTTCACACTGGCACTGCTCTGGCATTGCCTGCCAGAATACCCGAGCGTATCCAGAATCACGATTAATAATTTTAAGGATCTTGGTTGTGTACAAAATTAATTATTCGAATATCTAATTGAAAACCTACTAAAAATACTAAAAATAAAAATATTAAAAATATTAAGAATCTTGTTTGGTTTTAAAAGAGCGAAATGTTATTCAACCATGCTAACTTAAATGGTTTCAGCCTGTGTACTTTTAAAGCATGCTTTTTTTTAAATTATCAAGTGTCTGAGTCCGGTTTTTTGAATTGGTAAAGTTGTAGTCAATTACTTTTGGAACAAACTGTTGTGATGGCAACACACTTTAGGTGAAGACACTCTATTATTTAGTATTTAGTTTATATTTTGGTATTATATCTGAGTTTTAGTACAGAGGTAGAAAGAAGTACATAGAATACCTACGTAATTTAAATCTTGACTAATGGCCAAATTAAGACATTTTACTATGGATTATAGATAACTAAAAAGATATTTTAGGAAAACTTGTTCACAATCGAATTCTAACCTAGCAAAGCATACAGAGTTCTAATGCAAAATTTACTCAATTTTTACTTGTTTGTAAATTTTACGCTTTCCTCAGTTCTTTTGCTGTTGGCAAATTTGGGAAAGAATAAGGAAAGTTCCGAAAAATAAGAGAATTTAGAAACGCAGTAGATTTGCAGCAGTTTCATTTATGTATTTAAAAATCTGATGTGGCCAGGCACATGACTTTATCATACTATATATAAAATTAATAGTTTAGCTGCATGATATTCTATTTGATGGAGATCGGCTATGTCTGCATTAAAATAAAACTAGTAGAACTAGACAGATATGTCGATTAAAGATGCGGTCAGATATTGTACTAATAAAACACAACAGTAGTAAATGTCAAATGTTTAAACCCTAACCTAAACAAACTCTCTTCATATAACATTTTTTGGTACAACACTTAAATATTCAGTAATATTTCGTACTACATACTAACTTCCACAAAGCGATTGCATTTTGATTAGTCAACCCTTTTGTGCAGGATGATAACACCACTAAAATATGGATTAGGGAGTTGTGTACTTTCAACAGTTGATAAGATAATGTCACGACTGAACACAACGCGTGCATATTTTTGTTATCTCATCCAGCTAATGCAGAGCGTCAGTTATCTATATTACACGTTAACCCCAACCACAAAAAAATAATACGCTGTTTTACAAAATGATTAAGTCGTGAATAAGTTTCAAATTGTCAGTGGTTATGCACCGAAAGGCTAGCACAAATCTCATAACTACCCACACTGATAAGCATGAATTACCATAATGGCGACAGTTATTGAAAGTATTTTTATGTTTATCGACATGCAGGTGTATACAGGTTGTCAATGACTAATCAGTACACACACTTCTAAACTATTGAGGGGAATTATAGTAGACCAAATATCAGAGAAAACAATATTTCCGGAAACGAGCCGTTTGAAAGGGGCAAGAGGTTGCAGGGAACCGTAAGGTAGCGCCATCTTTAGATATAGCGAACAAAAGCTAGATCGTGTATAGCAGGGGTTCTGAACCTTTTAGGTTCCCTGTACCACCTAAAGAATATCAAAATTTCTTTGTAGCACCACTCTTTATTCAAAATTGCATATTAATACAGGAAGAGATATACTATTTATCTATTTTGTAATAAAATAATAACGTTTATAACAAAAGTTTACTTGGTTCTGCAATTTCTATAAAATAATTCTTCCTCTGGATCAAAAAATTGGTGATTGTAATAATTTTAAAATTTTCTATCAGCGCTCTCTGTGAGGGAATTTCTAGCAATTGTTCTTTTTCTGTTAAGTAGTGAAGTTTGGTATCTGCATATGTACTTTTTGGATTTTTGATCCAATTTTCATTGTTATGGATTTGGGTAAATAACTATTGTTTTTTTAAAGAGGTGCTATCATGTTTTTTTTTTATATCAGAGGTAATTCATCATTAATGTTTCCCATCTTTGTTCAAGGAAGCCTTCGAACGCTGGCAATAAACTACATTTACTTTTATTAACTTCCTTTATAATTACCTTGATTTATTTATTATTAATTTTATCTTTAACAATGATTAAATGAACCTTTGATCCCTGCAAAACTAAATTTTATTCATATAACTTTCCAAACATAAATATGTTAACAAGGCCATCCACAATTCATCACAAAAACATTTTTTAAATTCGAAATTAGCGTCCTCAAGAAAACTTGAACTTCTGATTTAAGTTCGAAGAGGCGATTCAAAACTTTACCTCTCGAGAGCCATGTAACATCTGAATGTACCAAGAGCGACTTCTGTTGCTACTCATCTCCTGACATAATATTGAAAACATTCGTGAATTGAATGCTCGACTTTTCCTAAAATTGAAAACTTTTACTGTTTTGTGTCTTTTTGCTACTCGAGTTTCCCGATGGATGTTGCAGTGAGTGAAGTGAGCTTCCGGAGCAACTATTTTAAGTTTTGTAAGAACGCTGGATTTTTTTTTGTTAAATCCCGAGCTTCATCAGTGCAGACACCAGACACCAATGCATTTCGCTCATGGAATGGAATAGTTGGACATACAATTATTAAGAAATTTGACTATTTTATCACCAGTTGTTCTTTCGAGCAAAGATGAGTAATGAGTAATATTATTATTTGATTTGACCGCTATAATTTAGGGTCAAACAATTTAACAAAATCATCTGAATAAATATGATTTTAAGTTTGGTACCTTTTGCGTACCACCAGTGGTACGCGTATCACCAGTTAAGAACCCCTGGTGTATAGGATAGCTCTGAAAAATTAAATGAATTCTTCATAATAAATCCTCTTCAATTCAAGCAGACTTCAATTCATACATTTATGTCTGCTCGATTTTTCAGTGTGATAGGTTTATATGCCACACCCTGTATATTATCGTAACGCAGGTTCGTTACATTATGCAAATTGATTAATGAAATGCCCGCTTGCATTAACACTTTTGTAATTACATATTTGCATACTTGTACGTTTTATGCAATAAAATATTCAGCGACACCTTACTAAGGTAATAAGAATGTAATAACTATATTATACAATTAGCACGTATACTATGGGCACAAAACCTCTGAGAGGCTATGTTGTTTTTAAAAAGCCTGGAAAACGTAATTTTTTTAATTATTAAGATACATATTTTTGTTAAAATTCCAATTTCCAACCGTCAGTTGTTACTGAGTTATCACGTAATCGACACTTTTAATAAGTGGCAACCCCATTCTTTGCTGACTGATTTTGATTGATGTTTTGTTCGTCTTAATGGTCGCGGAATCGTTTTATGGCTTTCATTAGAAATCTTTCGAAAAAAACAGTCTTAACCTTTGTACTTTTACCTGAAATCCTGAAAGTTTATTCACAAATGTACTGGAAGCATTTACAACTATTCTTTAAGTGATGTGCGGCCGCTTCCATATAATAAACAACCATTATATTGCTAGAAAAATTTCAAGGGTTTTAGGATTGGAAACCATTATTGTTCGTTCCAAATAAAGTCTTTCTTTATTAGTTTTCATGAGGTCTTCAATTTGCTCTTCATGTCGATTTACTTTTCTGCACATCTGGTTTTGTTGTTTGCGGTTGTTTTATTTTCAATTTATACCGGGTGACCCACGGCATAGGTACTCCTGTTTATTTTTTTATTTATAAAGCTGGACGAATGAAATTTGGGAATGTGTTAATAGACAAAAAATGCAATTCTTGGGGATACTCTTGAGGTTAATATGACTTCCGGTTTTTCCGGAAATGACGTCGTCATTGAAATTTTAAATGGCACCGTATATTTTGTGTGTGATATTTTCAATCAAGATGACATTCGATTTTTATCACCAAGGCAACGCAAAACTAACTTTTTCAAGTATTAATCTAGGTGGCTAGGAATTGGTAAAAATAGTCGAAAATTGTCAAATAAACACTAACTAAATCGATTTTGGCCGACATTGCATTACTGGCGCCCTCTAGCGTGATTTAATTGGTTATTGGGCAGTGAGTCATCTTTTTCACGGGTACCCAATGACCACACCCTGATTAGTTGATAGAAAACATCTTTCCGATTACAATGATACCAAAACTTGATATTTTATTGAAATTCTTAGCGCACAAACGGTTCTAGAAGAAAGGAAATCGAAAAGAATATTAACCTAATCATCTAGATAGATTATCAATCTAATTCTAATCATCTAAGTCAGCGCACAAGTCAAAGTCGCTCAATGGACTACTCGAAGGCAGTACCCTGATTATGCGAGGAAAAGCATTTTTCCGACACAATGATACCAAATTCTTGATATTTTGCTGATAATCGTAGCGGGAAAATGACGTTTAAGGGTACTTCCTTCGACCAATGAGTGACTTTGACTTGTACGCTGACTTTGATCATTTGGTCAATATTTTTTTCGATTTCCTTGCTTCTAACAGCACTTTTACGCTAAGAATATCAATAAAATATCAAGTATTTGGTATCATTGTAATCGGAAAGATGTTTTCTATTGAATAATTAGGGTGTTTCCTTTGAGTACCCGTGAAAAAAAATGACTCACTGGCCAAGCCCCAATTAATTCACGCTAGAGGGCCACCGACTATTTTCACCAATTCCTAGCCACCTAGATTAATGCACAAAAAAGTTATTTTTGCGTTGCGTAGGTGATAAAAATTGAATGTTTTTGTATTCAGAATGTCATCCTGATTGAAAATATCACACAAAGAATATAGGGTGCCATTTAATATTTCAATGATGACGTCATTTCCGGGAAAACCGGAAGTCATATTAACCTCAAGAGTATCCCAAAGAATGGCATTTTTATCTATTAACACATTCCCAAATTTCATTCGTCCAGCTTTATAGATAACAGAAATAAACGGGAGTACCACCTATGGCGTGGATCACCCGGTATAGTACGTTGTATAGTATGTCCCACGACACTTTTATATTATAAACTTCCTGTATGTTATCGCATTTTTGAAATCTTCATTAAATTTTAGATCAATTTTATGTTACATTCCCTGTACCTAACATGTGTCATTTTTGAGATATTCATATTTTTCATTAAAAAATGGTAGCTACACGGTTACTTTCAATTACTATCTCCTGTGACCGTTGGAAAAAAGTTGTCCGGCAAAATTGTTGTGATGATAACGTATTATCGACACATCGGTAGAAGTTAGAAGCTAGAAGTTATACAGGGTGTTCAAATTATAACATCAAAGTTAAACTCGATTTTTTGTGTACTTTCAACAGTTGACAAGATAATGTCACGACTGAACACACTCGATTTCTCGATTGACACCCAAATCTGGTTTTCAATTATCGTTCTTTTAAAAAGGAAGCACCCTGTATATGACATGTATTATGTATGGGCTTCCCGAAAATTATTTGGACGTAGAAGTTTGATAGCTATATAGTACTCTAACACTACTTTATAACTAACTTTTGATCCAAATATCTATATAACACTATACAAAGTGGACCATTTTAATTTCAACATTTGATTAACTTGACGCTTAGTACGGAAAAAGATATACAAAACTTTTCTTGTACGATGGGAGACAAGGACAAGGATGTGTGGTTGTAGATGGCGATAGTTATATTTCTGTATAATTTCGATTAATTTGTAACATTTTAGTGCAAACAGTACTAAGATAGCCCTACCCTAATTCTTACAGTGAGTTATTGCTTATCTATCTAGCACACATCATTTTAAGAAACAATTTATACTTCGACTGCTAGAAATTTGTTCGATGTGCTTTATGACCATCTTCTAGCTTGGTTATATCCATGTCAGGACGCAGAACAACTAGTTGCATACAGCGTGTTCATAATCTTGTATTACCGATATTCTTATTAGAAGTCACTCTCCATGGGGTTACATTTTTCTGTGCAAAATGCACCGTTCTGAAAAAAAAAATTAAGTGCTGTTTTACATCGTTTGTATTGAAATGCTGGTACCTGTCTGTACAAACACTATACAAAAAATGTTACAAAACGTTACTCTCTGTATAGAATCATAATAATCACTAGAAAATGTAATATTCTACGTATCAAAAAGATTCCTGTATGTGACAGAATTCCAAAAATCTCCGGTCAAAACAAATAACGATTGCGAAGATTTAAAGATATGATTTGATACTGAAATATTGTTACAGCTGACGAACAGGCAGTAGTGTAGATCAGATCCACACTTCAGTTCGCGCGGCTTAGACCACTCGAAAGATGAGTTGGTTGCTGATAACACAAATCATGCTCTCTATCCTTTACAGCAAAAATATTGATTTCTTAAAATACATTCTATAGGCAACCTTAACGGAACTAGATCTGCATGAATCTAAACAAGTAACAACCAAAAGCACCTCAAACGTTCACTGATCTAGAGTAGACCACCAATCGTACCAACACAACAACACGGTAGCGTACACTCCCGCATCCAACAGTCCAAACATCAGCGCCTCGTCCGTAACGTTGACATGACTTATGGCCGTATTATTATCATCATCCGCGATAGCAGGCAGCGTGTAGCGCACAAAAATGGGTCATTATCGATAAGAATTATTGTAGCGGCGCGTAGACCAGTCGTTGTTAGACGGTGAAGAGCATCGGAGCCGTAGTAGCATTTGATAACATGGTAGTGCGGCGATCGTCCGCCAGGTGGCCTCAATTTCAATTAGCATCAATTTTCCAGCAGCGTTCCTCTTGCTGATACAGTCCACCTCGTCCGTGCGTTTTTACTCGCGTGCGTGTGTGTGTGCGCGAATGCGACTTATCTGCGAGATATCTGATAGGAAATAAACATGTTAGGTGGCGAATTCGTTCAACGGCCCGTGATATTTGTGGTCCCCGGTGTTAGTCGACTTGCATGGAATGTGCAGTAAGTTGTGTGCTAGGAAAAGTAGTTTTTTTGAGGTGCTAATTGTCGTTTTGGTATGCTCTACTCGAAGAACGGTGCGTGAGTAGATGGCTGGCATACCTGGTAATGTAAAAGTTGTACACATCGAGTAGCGATGTCGAAAAAATGCTAATGCGGATCACGCGAGGTTAGAACGGTTGTGGTATCTCGATAATTTATATTTAAAAGTTTACCGCACCGGTTCTAATGAATGAACTCCGATGACTTATTGGAATTTAACACGATACCATCGCATTCTAAGTTTTCCAGAAACGCATTCCTAGATTCTGTGCGGCTATGTGTTATATAAAACCTGATTTACAACTGGGCAATTTGAGGCTGTTTACTTTGAGATTTGACTTCATCACGTGGTCACACAATCCCACGATTCGAGCTGCTTAATCTAACTCCATAGGATTAATCTTAAATTTTGAGTGTCATGACTAGTATACATTTACCTGTAGTATAATTATTATAACAGCAACAGTATAACAGCTTAGAGCTTTGTTAAAACTATTTCGGACCAAAGAGAAGTAAAAGTAGGTGTGCCCCAGGGTAATGTCTAGGGACCAGCACTCTTAATACTATACACGAGTGGACAAGAAGATTGCAAACACCAAACACCTTAATCGTATGCAGGGTTAGCCAAAATTACCGGAACACCCAAATAAATCCCCAACGGTAAGAAATTTTAAAAAAATTCAAACCATCGTTCAAACATATTTTTAAAATTCGTAATCTTTTTTTTCAAATGGACCCCCCTGTTTATTTTTAATATTTGTAATTGTAGGACTAATTCCAAACATTTTTTATTAAAATAATCTTTTTATAAAATGCTCCATTTTTGAGTTTTAAGCAGTTACTTAAAATTACCAGAACACCTACATAACTCTCCAACCGCAAAAAAATTTCAAAAGCTTTTTTTACTTTAAACAAGCTATCGTTCAAATATATTTTTAATATACTGAGTGTTTATTTTATTATGAAAATTTCGTAAACTTTTTTTAAAAAATTATTGATATAATTTTCTTGTAGAATGCATTATTTTTGAGTTATAAGCAATTAATTAAAATTAGTCATAATTACCGGAACACCTACATTCTCCAACCGTAAAAAGCATATTTTTTAAACAACCTCTGCTTAAATATACTTTTAATGTACAGGTGTTAATTTTATTATGGAAGTATGGAAAACGTTTCCTTTTTCTCATCAAACATCCTGTACATCGCATCATCTGCATCATTTTTTTAGTTTTCAGCAATTAATCAAAACTCCAAAACATTTAGTTTTACCGAACGGATCAATAATAACAAATTCAAGACAAAATAACAAAACAATTAAATTAAATTTTCAAACAGCCATCCCTGAGCGGCTTGGCAATGCCCCAACCTATCAACAAATTTCCCTTAAACAGTTTTCTAAATGCTCGACAGTAATACTTTGAACTTCGTCCACTATCCTCTGCTTCAACGCATCAATATTTTGCAGCCTATTGGTGTATACCTTGGACTTCAGGTGGCCCCAAATAGAAAAATCCAATATTTGCGAATCCGGCGACCTAGGTGGCCATTCAATTGATCCTCTCCTTCCAATTCAGTTCTGCGGAAAAATTGAATTTAAATAATTTCGCACTTGGACACCGTAATACGGCGGGGCACCATCTTGTTGAACCCAAATGTTTCGACAAGATTAAGGAGTTTTTATTAATTGCTTATAACCAAAAAAATTATGAAACTTGAATTATGAAATATTGAAAATGATTCCAATAAAAAAGTTTAGAATTAGTCTAGATTTAAAAATGTAAAAATATACAGGGATATTAAAAATATATTTTAATGATAACTTGTTTAATGTCAAAAAACGTTTGTTTGAATGTTTTTTTGCATTTTTTACGGTTTGAGAGTTATGTAGGTGTACTGGTAATTCTGACTGATGCTGAAAAATGTTTAGAATTAGTACTAAAATTACAAAATGTAACAAAATACAGGCGTTCCATTTGAAAAAAAAAGTTTATGAAATGTCTATTATAAAAAAACAAAAAACAAAAAACTCTTGTTTTATTTTTTTGAAATTTCTTACCGTTGTAATTCTCTAGGTGTTCCGGTAATTTTGGCTAATATATAATATTGATATTTGTTCACATCAACTTTGCCAATAGAAGACTCATGTCAAGAGTAACGCTGTCATAGTTAAATATTGCATCCACTCCAAAGAATCCCGAGTTTGGTGTCGATTAAGTCATTCAAGAGACCAAAAAGAGACCCTGCAGGTACTGGCCACCTAGAATCTAGTGAAAATATTAAAAAGAACTAAACCCTATAGAACTACATATTTCAATCTATTTCTACTGGTTTCGAGCAAATATTTCCAACGTTTCTAACGACATTTCGAGAAACAAAAGCATCCTTTGTCATGACAAGCTTTTTACGGCTTTCAAATGTGACAAAATTTGCATTTAGGTCGTGCTGCATTTTATTAAAGGACAAAACCAAGGCAATATACAATCATTGTCGTAAATACAAGCTATTCTATTAAAATACAAAATCGCACCAGTAGTGTTTCTGCGTATGTTCTTGTAGCCACATGTGTATACAATACGTATTGTTGTAGTTGTCGGAAGTTGTTTAATTAGTACAACCAT
Organism: Melinopterus prodromus; assembly: GCA_964023965.1. NCBI lineage: Eukaryota > Metazoa > Arthropoda > Insecta > Coleoptera > Scarabaeidae > Melinopterus > Melinopterus prodromus. The sequence continues at coordinate 19,309,661 of OZ030393.1, forward strand.
TACTTCTGGCTGTGAATGCATTGGTGTTAAAGATAATAAGTCCGTCAACATATTCATGATAAATACTCTCATAACATTCCATTGCTTATCAACTTGTTATTGTTTATTCGTCCTTCGTATTTGTCAACAATGATTCTCTTGCTGGAAAGAAACATAAAGATAAGTATAGGCAAATTTGATAATGCAACTCGATCATCGGCATCGTATTTTTGTACCTACTTTTTGTTGTGTGTAAAAGTCGTGTTAATTGTTCAATGTTCAATGTTCTGAAGGCGTCAAACTGATGTGTCTTCTTCTTCTTTGCAGATCGACGAACAAAATAATCATTTCCAACCTTGGCCCCAACATTCGTTTCGAGGACATACAACATATCTTGCAGATCCACGGGAAGGTCGTCTCTGTTGAAAAACTCACATCCAAAGATCAGACGACACAGACTGTTCAGATCACTTTCGAAACGCCCGACCAGGCGGTACTGTAAGTAAAAGCACTGATATCGACATGCGCTTTTCTGAACTAACTTGTGACAGTATGTCTTATCATTTCTTTTCTTTGTACGCGATCCTTCTTCTGACTCTTCTTCTTTTTCGATAAGTAGTCCACTGGCTTTCATATTCTGCACTCATCTATCAATTTGCTTATTAATTTCTAATCAACTTCTTTTATTACATCCCACATCGTGGTTAGAGCTTTGATTTCGCCCTACTTAGAAGGTGCTATTACTTGGAGCTCTTTTTGATCCTATTTTTCTCTAAAATAACGTAGAGGGGAAATGGATCAAACTTCAGTAGGTGTTATTATCAAAGTAGCGTTCCTCACTATCTCTATCCTCCTCTCACACTATTATTTGCTTTAAGATTATTGCAAGAATTCCTCATTGTTGTTTAAATATTTTCTAATTATGTAACCGACTACAGGGTTAGTTAAATGATTTTAGCGCAGTCAGGAATCGAAATTAAGCTTATACAGTATTAAGCATGATACGATTAAATTTGTAGATGTTAGTTCCATACAACGAGGGTTCTATACATCTTTTACGTAGGAGCCACCGTTTTTTGAACCCATGTACGCCAGGTGTTTATGGTAAACGTCTGAAATTTAGATACTGTCCTAAAGTTTGACATATTTCTATTTAGTTGAATAAAATAAGAAATCTACAACATTGAATTTTATTTTAGGACATTACACTTATCAACCCTCAATCGTTTCTTATTCTATCAATGTTCTAACGGTCAGAATATAACCTAAAAGTTTGATTGATCTTGATAATTGAGTGTTATGCTAAAACTTTATTCTTTCCTTATAAGGTAACTGGAATTCGCCTTCTTTTTACATCGCTACAGGATAACAGTAATTAAGAAAATTCTTATAATATGTATTTAGGCCGACTAAAAATGCTTTATATTTTTATAATTATACGGTGTACTACTGTTTTAACCACTATTATTTATAAATTTATGGGTGTCGGAATTAGGTACATGTAAGTATAGCACATCCGTAAATCAGACATGTGTGTCGCTATTGTGTACATGGTTAGAAGTAATACATATAACTCTATTGCTGTCGTTACACAACAAAATAACATTTTACATCGTTTGCTATATTACAATTAATTGTACGCATTTTGTCCAAATTCCGACACGAGTGTCGGAATTACGGACATAAATAATCCCTAGTTATTATACTAGCAGCAGAGAGTAGCGATTTTGGCATTAATACACCACCTTTGGAGATAACAGTTGAACTCATGCCATCGCCATTAAAAATATAGTTATTCTGGCCTGAAACACCCAAATAAAGTAAAAAGAAACTATGTTCGTTAAATAAAACAACTGTTTATTTGTGAGTGTTAAACTTTTGTATTTACAAGCGATCGATTTCGGTCAGTAGACCATCATCAGGCTAGTCACCTTACTTCCGTTCCACGAGTTTTTGAAGGAATGATAGAGCCTTTTACCTTTTCACCTTTTATTAGAAATTATAATGTTACGTAAAATGTCCATATTTCAAAATATATGTTTCGGCACCATCTTCCTTCTTTTGGTTTGACAGCAGTGAAGTTTATCATCAAAGAGATCTAATCTTGATCTTCTACAATAAATTTCATATGGATTATAAGCGTACAAGCAACCGTTTTCGCCTAATACAGCTGACAAGCATAGCCCACACATAAGAGTAGCACCGCACACATTCTATACAGGGTGTCACCTTCCGAATCCTGAAAATATTAAGGAGCATCATATTTTATGATAAAAAAACAGTAAGCATTTTGTCAATGTCTTATGTTCTTCAGCAGAAAAAGTATTTTTATACAAATGCCAACCTTGTTTTGTTTGAATGTTGCCTAAACTTGTATTCAGGGCGTGCTGTTGTTTTTAGTATTAACATTCTTTACAGAGAAGTAACATCTACAAATTTCTTCATGATTTCGGCAATGAAATCCAATTTTAAATCAAATATATACGTATATTTTTATATTAGAAGAGACTTCATTCCTTTATAGTAATATTTTTGCTTTGCTTTGAAAATACGTCATCCCACTGTAATGGTAGATGCCGCTGTAAGCCTTCTAGTCACAGATCGGCCCGATCATCAGTGTAGAAAAGACTTGTGAAGTCCGTCGTTCAGTTGACTTCCGTCTGGCAAAATTGACAAATATTTCACCTTCTGGATCACCTTCTGGACTAAAAATCTAAAACTCGAGTAAAAGTTTCTTTGAATTAGAACATAGAACTTAGACATAGAACAAAGAATTGGTGCCTACAGAAAGTCAACTCTGAAAATGTGACAATTTCTTAGTGTTCCTTTGATGATATATTCTGAATTTAAGAAAAAAAATATATAATATTTTCATCGGATATCAATTGACTCTGCAGCATTTAAAGAATCATTATTTTTTATGGCTTTATGACAAATCAGTCGGCTCCAATTTCATTTGCGAGCACATACATTACCATAAATAAATTACTATCCTGGTTGGCTACATGAAATTCAAAAAATGTGCTATCTGAAGTAGATATATAATCCTATCAGAAAAGTATATTTGTCGCAAAAAAAAAACATGTTTAGAATAGTTAAAATATCGAATGAATGCGTTTGCTATTTCTGCGATTGATTTGACTAAATGCCGTTTATTAAACATTCTGCAATATCCGTTCAAAACAATAAGATTATCGTGCTAAAATCATGGGCGATATGAATGACCATAAAAAAATTCTCGACTTCGACTGCGACTCCAGATATTTTTCGTGGTCCAACTCCGACTCCAGAAAAATTTCATACTAAGATATTTTCAAATAATTCTGTGTAACAAAAAAATCTTACATGTAAATAATCGCAAATTTGACACAGAATAATACGACCGTGTAATATTAAATTTGCTATGAAAACAAAAACACTACCAGGAAAGAATGAAACAAATTTAATAAATTAAATTTCTATTCGAGTATTCTGATAGTATTAAACATATGGCTTGTACATATAAAATTACTCACAAACAAATGCTGAACCCACAGTAAGAACAGACTTTATTTGTGTCCAGCGAATTTGTTGGCAAACATATTTAAACTGACAATCTAAATGTAAATAAAAACAGTCTATAAGTATTAAACTGTTTTCTCATTAGAGAACATACAAATCGGCACGACCATTTGATCTATTTAATCGACTTTCTATCTCTAATAATAACAAAAGCACCCATAAGACACAGTGTATAATATACGAAATAAAATTCATTCTAATAAAAACAAAGTTAAGTGCAATATACGTTTATAAAATTAATGCAAGGGACTGAATAGCTCCTACTAATTCCTTGAAATCAGTTTATCATTATTTTCAAAGTTGAAAAAATTCAAATTGCAAATTGCCAAAATTCAACATGGCGTCGTTGATGTTATTATAAATTAAAAAATGACACTGCATTCCTTGTTAAAAAGTAGCTATAGAATGTTTTCTTTCAAATGTCTAGCTACTCTTGGTTTTGAATAAAAAATTAAAAACGATATCTCCACTAATAAGCGAGATCCCCATGGTGAGCCTCGAAATTGAATCACCCGGTATACCTACCACCCCAGTGTCCTAAGAATGTGAAGTAGGTAAAAAATACAAAACATTGTGAAAATATGAAGTGAAAATATCAACCGTTGAAGTAACAACTTTTCGAAATGATGATTTTGCAATTCCAGTCTGTCCTTTTAATGTTAAATAGTTTGTCTAGAAACATCTGTTTTTGATTCCATATGTGCGATTTTGTTTGCTTGAATCACCAACTCATCAATAGTGTAGTTAGCTTTGTTTACAAATTACAGTTTTAAGTTTTTTTTACAAAAAAAGCAACAAAAAGTTGAGCGAAATGAAATATCACGAACATGACGTACTGTACAAATACATAACATGCGCATTTAGTTGAAAAATACCTCTAGCCCACCATAATGTGGCTAAACTCTTCCTAGGATAATAATCTATACCTCTAGTTATTTTTTTACCACACTTGGCGTTGGGCACAGCTTAAAAATCCAAAACAGGTGGCACAAAATGGCGGGCCAATATGTCGGAAGCGATAGCTTAAAATATTTGCTATTTAGCTCAAATTTACTAATTGGGAGTTTGTGGAGCCACAGATTTAAAATTTGACTATAAAAATAATAAAAAAAGAAACAACAAAATGGCGGATGTAATATGCAGGAAGCGGTTTCTGAAAATATTTTCGATGCTAAAGTTTAGTAATTCAACTTTTGCAGTAGCTTATTTGAAATGCGATGTCACAAATAAAAAAAATCTGATGTGCCACTCACATGACTTTATCATACTATAGTGCAGTGTCAAACACTGATGTGATGACAATAATATGTCGGTAATATAGGTAATATGACGGTAGAGGTTTCCAAAAGTATTTCCGATTTAACTCAAATTTATTAATGGGGTGCCTTTTTGGTACCTGATTTCAAATCCACAGTTTTGGGGGAGTATTTTTGTTCTTTTTTCTTGGGGTGCAAATTTTGAAAAATTACGCCCACCCCAAACTAGCTGATTTAAAGTCTAAACAATACATAGTTGAGAAATTATGTGGAGAGATAATGTAAATTAAAAGTCGGCCCGTATTTCATTTAGATAACCTAGCTGGGCATTTCAAAGAATAGACGCGTATAAATTATAGCATACGTAAATGCAAATTTATGCGGTATACCGGGCTTGAATACGAACTAACAATAATGTGGGTCCGATCACAAAACGTGCAGGTATTCCCTATGTTTAAATCAACCAGTTTCTCATCTTCTTGGAATATGGTGGTAGCCTATGATACCTGGTATCGTACTAAGCGGAACCCATTCATAAAATTATTAAGCCTTTACGTCGTCAAGCTTCTTGTAAATTTAAATCTTCCCAACACACATAATAGTACATACAAATATAATAAAGTTGTTAATACATAATGTATTTTTAGTTCGGTACCTACTGTAATTTCTTTAATGTGCCTTTCATGTTAATAAGGTTAGAAGGCATTTTACAGCCTATTTTACACTTAAAATAATCCTTAACTTTCCGATTTTTTTAGTTTATCATACATAGTTTGATAAAGTATTGTAATTGTGCCAAAAAAAACTCAGATTTTAGCGGAAATATGTCTTTTTGGGTCCCCTGATCATTTTTGACCAAGGTACAAAAAATGTATCTCTGTGTGTGTGTATGTGTGTGCGTATGTGTGTATCAGATTTTTGTGGTGACGATTCCGGAGAAAGTAGTAAAGGTATCGGGACGAAAGTTCATATTTACAAGTTTCATTACCAAACTTAGTAACTGGTTTATGTCATGGCGGGGACGAGTGCCATTAATTTTTTCACATGATCTATGTATTCCTTTCTTATTCCAAAATTTGCAAGCTTTACAGTATTTAGATTTTATGAGAATATCAACAAGATTTCTCCAGCTGATAAGCATACAGAGAAGAGAAGCTATGTTTTCTCCATGTTCCATCGTCCGAGACTGTTAGGCCATTATTTTTTTACGATTTTCAGTTGACTTTTAGCCCTCTCTTCTTCCGCTGCTTTCTGCATACTTTGTTAACAAACTGCTTCTGTTGCGACAAAAATGGTGCGAACAACTGTATCAGGCGGAGGCGACTCTAGTTCCAAACGATTCAATGCTTGTCATATTACTACTATTTGAAAATCTGCTGCTTCCTTTCGACTCCTTTTGATCAGGATATGCTCCGGGAATGTCACAAATTATTTCTGCTATTTTTTACCAACTAATCAAGAACAACACACGTTACAGCAGACAGCTGTATCATTGTGCGGTTAGCGTCAGTTCAACAAACGTATCGAGGATATTTCCAGAAAATCTTAGTTTTTATAATAATAATAATAATAATAATCTAGTCTGTAATCTCTCGCGCTAAACTTTTTTCATGTACGCTCGGCTATAATATGAAACGTATTGTACCTTATTTCTAAGATCTCAAGAAACCATTTAAGCAAAAAAAATTGCTTGATTTTAGAACAAAATTAGAGTTGCATTACCCATTAAAGTTGAACCCTTAAAACAATGTACAATAAGTCATGAAGTTTATGCTAAAAATGTCAATTTAAACAATTTACGATAAAAAATTCAGGATTGACAAAAAACTAAGGATTCTTTCATCTATGGCCTACTAGCAGTAGTTTGCTGCAGAGCAAACGCATACCATTCCTGGTCGTTCCAGAACCAGTCCATAATTTTATGTACAATCTTCACTATGAATTATTTAGATAACTCAATAAATACGATAATGCACCAACAATGTATATTTTAATCAAATTGGTTTGTTTTTGGTACGAAGATCTGTTGACACGATATACCACTATTTTTGTATCTACATGTGTGTTTGTGTGTGTGTGTGTGTGCGTGTGTACTTTTGTCTTTGTATGAGTCGTTCGTAATCAAATTCTCATGATAACGTTCCAGCAATGAACTGTTGATATTTAATATCGTATTTGTTTGCAGATTTTGAAAGCATTTGTTATTTTTATTAGTTACTCGGTTCTCAGTTACATACACGATTACCTGTCAATCGGATGGCGCTATTATTATCGCCAACAACCCACAGTTTTTTTTTGTTCATCACGTTTTCCTCGGGACTAGTGGTAATTATAATCATCCTGTAAACACGGTCGCAACGATGCATATTTAGAACAGCATTGTTGTGGACGTCTTTTACGCAACTGCAGATCGAACGCTCGACCGCCGTAATTTTACAACGCAATAATAACAATTATATTTCTAGTCGCTTCTCTTGACTTTGACAGGACAAGGTACGAAGAGAGATTATAATGTCATGGGTGTTGAAATTAAAAACGTAAAATATTGTAAACTTGCATCATTTGTTTGTCTGTACGGAAAAAAATTAATGTTAATAATCAATATGTCAATGAGTATTTTTTTCATTAGAATGTTATTTTTTTCTTTATCATACGTAGTATAACAAAATATTGTGATCGTGTCGAAAAAAATTGAGTTGTTGCGGAAATATAATAGCACGTCCTTTTGGGTCCCCTGAACATTTTTGACCAAGGTACAAAAAAATTTCGGTGTGTGTGTGTGTGTGTGTGTATGTGTGTATCTGTGTATCTATGTGTGTGTGTGTGTGTGAGTATGTGTGTGTGTGTGTGTGTACCTGTTTTTTGTGGCAACAATTCCGGAGAAGCTACTAAAGGTATCGGGAGGAAATTTCATATTTAGAAGTTTTATGACTAAACTTAGAGCTGAAAGAAGTTTTGTTCAAAAGGAACTGGAGGTTTACCTTAGCTATTTTCAACGATTTTACAAATGAACCGCCATTTCTGCAAATACACCAAAATAGTTAAATAATAAATTAAAGCAGATGAAATTTGGTATAATTTATCTCTATGATATTTTTTGGTAAAATTAATAGTTTAGCTGCATGAGCAAACTTTAACTTTGTAAGTCATACATAGCAGTTGACTGTTGGACGCGTTGTGCATTATGTATGTACTATAAATTGTTTAGTGAAGTGTTAACCCGACTACACACATCAAAACAATCTATTTAAGCGAGATCGCACGTATCTGCATTATAACTAGTTTTCCAGGATTTGACAGATATTTTGAAATTATTGACAGTATTGCTAGATCATCAGCGCTTGACACTGGGTAGTATGATAAACTCATGTGGCTGGCCACATCAGATTTTTTGCTTCAGAGTAGGTATAAACCCTTAAATTACAGTATATGTGACCAAGCGAACGAAGAAACCCTTAGCAAAAGAAGCAAAATTAAAGGTTTTGGTCGCTAGAAATTTCTCCATTCCAGGTAGTACGAAATTAATAAACATTAGATCGGTGACAATATTAGTTGTAATTGACTCAATTATCGAGAGAGATAGAATTTTTTTTTAATACCGCACTTTTTTAATATGTAATTGCTTTTTTGCAACTTATCATAAGTTATAACTTTACCTTAGCCGTAAATAATAAGGTGTACTATTTTTTAATAAAATATCCGAGTTGGAAACATGACAAAATCTCTAAAACGATTTGTAATTTCAAAAAATCAATTTCCTACCTTCGTTTTTACTGACGTTGTCGATTTTTTTTTAAATATCGCAACTCCATATTTTTCTTGCGTTTCTTCCATATTTTATATGTGAACTCTGGTGTTTTCTTTTGTTTCTAGGACATTGTGTTACACTAAAACAAATAAAAATAAAGCCTGACGCGATAACTGATAGGGATTCATCTTGTGTGCAAAAAAATCATATTCACAAAATTCTTGTACCTTAAACTTTCCTCAGACCATAAAATATGTACGTTAAAATATGAACACGATTAAAAGATGTGCCAAACAATATATGGAATTGTCATTTACGAAAAAATGCCAATAACGTCTTAACTCCTTGCCGATAGAAGGCGTCTTCCGACATCAAATGTGGAGAAAATAAGAATAGCGCAATTATGAATATTTCCATAATCTGGTCATCACCAGTTGTTAAGCTTAAAACTGTAACAAAGTGTGCGTGGGGTTTGCGTTTATTTGAAGAAATACAAAAACAGTTATGTCATGTCCCTTTTTTGTTTTGATATCAATAAACGCCTATAATTGTATTTGCTACAATTAACTTTTATTAAAAGTTATAAATAAGCATTCTTTGCATTAACTAGGCGATACCAGAATCAACCTATGTAATTTTAAAAACGTTTAGTATGTTTTTAATTATTGGTATGTATTACCTTGAAAATACCATAGGTAATTAATACCATAATTTCATACGATTTGTAAATGTGTGTTTTGGTGACAAGCTATTATTACGTGACGAATTCCTAATTACAACGAATTTTAGACAAAACCGTTTGATGCTTTTTTGATAAAATTTGCTTATAATACTTCAATACCTACCCTATTGTATTATTTCATTAAAACAATCAATCAAATAAAATTACGGTAAGCAAGTATATTTACTAAACAATTGAAATCATATCTTTAAAAAAATCTATGTGCTGACAGATTTGCAAAAGTACAGTAAATAATTGCACGATTACATCTGATTTGTATTTTAGCATTTAATGTTGTGTTATTCGTGATTTACATAAATAATCATGTATGTTTTTCATGTACAGTAATGTAAAATTACATTTTTATTACTGTTATTACAACAGAGTAAAGTAACAGTTTTCTACAATTAATTCTAATCTGTCATATGGAAAAGATGTTTTAAATTTAATTTAATGTTCAGATTTAATACTTGAATATTTTATCTAAATTTTAATATTTAATCTTTTGTTTCATTTTTCTTATTTTATCGTTTGTTCTTAAGTCAACTTAAGTTACCAATGTTCTTATTATTTATTATTATCTTCGTTTTTTCACTATGTGTTGAATGAGTGACTGAGTCGATAACAATAATACAACAATTCAATTAAAAAAAAAATACTAAAATTAGCAAATTTTACTTTATAATTTTTACTTTATCATACTTATGTATGGCAAAGTATTGTAATCATGCCGAGTTTTTTTTAGATTTTAGTGGAAATATTCATTTTTGGGTCCCCTGAACATTTTTGACCAAGGTATAAAAGGATGTCTGTGTGTGTGTGTATGTGTGTATCCGTTTTTTGTGGCGACGATTCCGGAGAAACTACTAATGGTATTGGGACGAAACTTCATATTTAGAAGTTTTATTACCAAACTTAGAGCTGAAAAGAGTTTTGTTCAAAAGGGTCCAATGGAACTGGATTTTTACTCTTAGCATAGGAAATTCTGAATAATTTATGTCTATGACATTTTTTGGTAAAATTGAGAGTTTAGCTGCATAAGCAAGTTCTATTTGATCGAGACAGGGCGTGTCTGCATTAATATAAAACTAGTTAGCCAGTATTTGACAGATATTGTTATTCTAATGACAGGACGTAGTGTCAAACCATATATACAATACCGACTGTCAATAGTGTTATATTCTAAAAAAAATCTCGATCAAATAGAATCTCATGCAGCTAAACTATTAATTTTATATACAGGGTCCTGCAACTAAGCTCCCGTCTTCTGTAGCTCACTTACTCATTAAGCTAAGAGTTTGACATTTTGCAGGCTTACCCTGTACTTCAAGGTACAATTCAAGAAATTATTTTTCATTATACAGGATGTTCCAAAAATGTGCAACGCCATGGTAATATATTTTTTTAAATTGCATGCTATACATTTTTCTACACATTTGGAAGCCTTTTATGGTTGCCTACATATCACCAAAAGTTTATTGAAATCGGTTGAGTGACCGCAGCGGAACAAAATAAAAACAAAACAAAAATATTTTGCATCGTAGGCTTTAAAAATCAATAAAAACCACAAAATGCACCTCGTTAATAAAATTTTGCGACGTGCTTATTAAGTTAGATGTAATAGTCTCGTTAACCAAGTGACATTGATCCAAATTATACAGGGTGACCAAAATCGAGTGTCGAACTTGTCAAACTTCAAAGCGTGTTATTGTTCTTATTTTAAATTGGAACCCATAATTTTTTTATGTGAAATGATGCAGTATTAAAAAATAAACATTGTTTCTACATACAACCCCATAACAATTCCCAATATTTTAAAACTTATTCGCCAAAAACTCATTTTTCAACGTTTCCAACGGCAATTTTAGATAATAAATATCGTACGTGGCTTTGAAAAACAATTTATTTCATAAAAAATAATAGAAGTATTTTAGATTTGAGTGTACTTAATTAAGTAGTTATTCAAATGCTAAATTTACTGCATAATTTACCTATAGCGGTAAGGACGGAAATGTGGCTATAGGTAAATTTAGCAATTGAATAACTGCTTAATTAAGTACAGTAAAATCTAAAATACCTCTATGCGTTATATTTTATGTAATAAATTGTTTTTCAACGCCACGTACGATATTTATTACCTAAAATTGCCGTTGGAAACTTTGAAAAATGAGTTTTTGGCGATTAACTTTTAAAATATTGGGAATTGTGATGGGGTTGCATTCAGAAACAATATTTATTCTTTAATTCCGCATCGTTTCACCTAAAAAAAAATATGGGTTCCAATTTAAAATAAGAACAATAGCGCGCTTTGAAGTTTGACAAGTTTGACACCCGATTTTGGTCACCCTGTATAATTTGGATCAATGTTACTTGGTTAACGAGACTATTACATCTAACTTAATAAGCACGTTGCAAAATTTAATTAACGAGGTGCATTTTGTGGTTTTTATTGATTTTTAAAGCCTACGATGCAAAATATTTTTGTTTTGTTTTTATTTTGTTCCGCTGCGGTCACTCAACCGATTTCAATAAACTTTTGGTGATATGTAGGCAACCATAAAAGGCTTCCAAATGTGTAGAAAAATGTATAGCATGCAATTTAAAAAAATATATTACCATGGCGTTGCACATTTTTGGAACACCCTGTATAATAAAAAATAATTTCTTGAATTGTACCTTGAAGTACAGGGTAAGCCTGCAAAATGTCAAACTCTTAGCTTAATGAGTAAGTGAGCTACAGAAGACGGGAGCTTAGTTGCAGGACCCTGTATACATAGTATGATAAAGTCATGTGCCGGGCCACATCAGATTTATTCAAAACCCGACATAAATATCATAAATCCGCTTTAAGCAAAAAATCAAACAGCCTTTACTTTTGCTCTACTGATTTTAAGATCCTGTGATTAAAACTTTACAACTGAGAAGTAAACGTACATAACTTTTACGTGTTTTGATTCTAAATGTAGGTACTTATTATTTAACAAAATTGGAGTAGGTCTCAATACAAAATGCGAAAAAAAATACTTTTTAGTACATAGTTTTGTTGTACATAGTTTGATTCTAATGACCGAGTCCAAAATTTCAGATCTCTTATCATTTTTAATTACGGAGCTGCCGACCACAGATCCGCTGGTTGATGGTTTTAAAACTGTGTAAACTAGTGTCATCGACAAGAACATCTCGAAGTAAATAATATTACCAATAACTATAATAATCTTATAAAGAACGGAATAAACAATTGCTAATGAACAAATATTAATAATGCGTTCATAGGTACCTAATCATTGTTATAAACAAAAAACCTGTCATCAAATATAAAACATAACAGAGATTGCGCACACAGAGTATAATGGTTGCTATTTTAAAGGGAAAGTCCCGTGCTTTCCTCCAATAAACGGCGACAATTTGGCAACACCGTTGTAGGTACTTCACAGAAACACCGTACTCCGGATTATTGCCGGATATTCTTTTGGTGCGCTTGCATTGTTCGCTCGTCTCTTATCTCCCGTGGGCATTGACCACCGAGGCAATGGCTTTGTCCTGGCTTTACCTGCTTCTCCAAAAAAGCGCCTGCCTAGGCAATGCAGCCTCGAGGTCGACCATTTGCTAGCGACACCAAGCACAATCCACATAACCTCGCTCGCTCAGTACAGCACCAACAAATTTCAATCTTGCACACACATAACAATTTTCTACGTCCTTGCAGTTTCCTCTTCACGTATCGGCCTTGCCACTTTACTTGGCTAGGAATTTGAAAGTGGTGCGCTTTGAAACTCGTCTGTTAACGTTCGTGTTAGCTCCTGGTGTACCTGTGTAGAAAAATCGAGTATATTTATTAAAACGAAATGTAAATTAAGATTGCGGAAAAGTTGGTAGAGAGTTTGTGGTGATGATGTAATGTTGTTGCAGGGCTGTGAACCAAATAAATGGATACGAATTGGAAGGCAGAGCGATGAAGGCCGAGCTCGCCGTGGAGAAGAAACCGCGGAGGGGGCCGCGGGGTCCTGGTGCTCCTTTCGGAGGACTCCCAGGACAAAATCGACCGACGGACTTTCCACTCAGAATTCTAGTTCAAAGTGATATGGTAAGCGTCTTTTTGTTTTTTCTTCGGTTCGAAAGTAGCATTTTTGTGTTGGTTTTGTATCCCAATTAAATGATTTTGTGGTTGTGAATCATAATGTAAATGTGAAAATAATGTTGAATTCGCGTCCGGAATAAATAATTCCGGAAGTTGCCAATTTATAATCCCAGTCCGCATTGGACGTTCTCCTTATTGGTCTGAGATGGTGCGAAACCACGCCCCGTCCGACTGAAACATGCGTGGTATTTACACAAGAAAATAACATAACACGAAAAATGCAGGATTTTTAAAAATACAGTGAAACTTCTCTAACTCGAATCACCAAGGGGCACAAACACAAATTCAAATTAGGGAAAATTCGACTTACAGAAAAATGCGATTTTGTTGCGAATACAGAAGAATACAGATATAAAACAGAACATTTACTCTTTGCAGCCTAAAAATATGCATATGTATGTTTATGTAATAAATAAGTACATATTACATACAGTGTGTATCAGCCAAATGGAATAAATTCGATAATAAATAAATGGGGGCGTGTTTGAAAAAACGCTCGGACACGTCGATTTGTATTTGTGATTGCGCATTTTTTTCAGTAAAAACTGTTTATACAGGGTGTTTCGTGTAACAGTGGCCAATACTAACTTTCTTATTTTAAATGGAACACCTGTATATTATTCAATTTTTGGATTCCTCAGTAAATTCTAGACATATTTTATGTACAATGTCCTATACCTATCTTCAATTGTTTCGGAAAAATTAAGTGTTTTCAGATTTATTTCAAAAATTAACATTAAAAAATAAAGTTAGTTGATTACAGAAATTCGATACAACACACTCAATACTTATTTAACATTTAGGTATTGATAACGATAAAGTAAGCAAAAACTATTGGCAAAAACCATTTCAGTGTTCTTTTTATGTACTGATGAAAGTGATGAAATAAAAACCAAGCTGCCCTAGCCTTAATAAAGTGTTGTCTAACTGCATGACAGGAGCAGTCAGTGTTATAGTTATGGTTATAGTCTTTTGAATTTCATTAACTGTACATCATAAAAATGGTTCATTTAACAGAAATGCACAAAATAACCATTCTACAAATGATTGGTTATGGAGATAATACACGGACACAAATGGAAGTTGCTAGGTTACTTAAAGAAAAATTTCCAAATTTGCCGCCTATATCCCAAGGGACAATTAGTAAAATAGAAAAGCAGTTTCGCGAGCTTGGACATGTAAGGCAGATAGTAAAATCAGCTGGCAATGCAACAAGTAACGATACCAAATTGGATATTATGCTTGAGTTGAGGAAAACCCACATACTTCTACTCGACAAGCAACCACAACGTTCGATGTTAGTCATTAAACGATTTTTAGAACATTAAAAGAAAATAAAATGCAACCCTATAAAATAATACCAACTCACGAGCTCATGGAAGATGACTTTGATAGGAGAACGTATTTTTGCGAAGAAATGATGGCAATGTTAGATAACAATGTCATCCAATTACAGCATGTTTTGTTTTCTGATGAGTGCACCTTTACGCTTCACGGTCATGCTAATCGTCAAAATTGCCGCTATTGGTCTAGGGAAACTCCACACTGGATGAGAGAAGAACATACGCAATACCCTGAAAAGGTTAATGTTTGGGCAGGAATTGTTGGTGATAATATCGTAGGTTCTTTTTTTATTGATGGCAATTTGGATGGCAATAATTATTTAGCACTGCTCCAAAATAATGTCTTGCCAACTTTGACAAACTTATATCCTGATCCAGCAAACCCACAAGTTCCAGCGAATATGATATGGTTTCAGCAAGATGGAGCACCGCCCCATTACCGAATCAATGTCCGGCAGTACCTCAACCGAATGTTTACCAATCGGTGGATAGGCAGGCGAGGATCGATTGAATGGCCAGCACGATCCCCTGATCGGACGCCATTAGATTACTTCTTATGGGGATATGTCTAAAGTATTGTATACAAAACTAAACCCCTCGACTTAGCTGACTTAAGAAGACAAATAACGCTTGCGATTAGATCGGTTACGCCTGAGATGTTGATTAACGTCCGCAGAAATAAGGCTAGGATGTTGCCAAGAAGTTCGCGGCGAGCATTTTGAACATTTCCTACATTAGCATTCACTTTTTTGTGTGTTTTATGTTATCAAGAAATAAACAGTATTATTCATTAGTTTTTTTTCTATCGTATTTCTTTAATCAAATAATTTTACCTTTTTATGTTAATTTTGGAAATAAATCTGGAACAGTTGAAGATAGGTATAGGACATTATACATAAAATATGTAGAATAGAATAGAATTTACAGATGAATCCAAAAATTGAATAATATACAGGGTGTTCCATTTAAAATAAGAAAGTTAGTATTGGCCACTGTTACACGACACACCCTGTATAAACAGTTTTTACTGAAAAAAGTGCGCAACTACAAATACAAATCGACGTGTCCGAGCGGTTTTTCAAACACGCCCCCATTTATTTATTATCGAATTTATTCCATTTCGCTGATACACACTGTATATGTTCTTTCTCTATAAAATTTTTCTTTCTCTATAAAATCTTCCACTATATCTAAGGAACAATGTATATTATATGGAATATTTTCTCTTGTTGCAACAAATTTGTTTAGGGTTTCAATTGCAGAACACGCTTGGTTAAAGGTAGGAGTGAGAGCTATTTTCTTCGTCCTCATCTGCATCTGAGTGTGAAACAGTAAAAACATTTACATAGTTTTGAACCTATAGGTGTTAGTTAAACTTGCCTTTCTTGTCAGGAAGAAGATGTTCTACCACGCTGTCTAAAATGTCTTCATCGGTTGCGAAACCCATTGTATGCACGCCATCATCAACATTAGCTTAATCTTCGAATGCGACACCATTAATGTTCATTACATTGCTGTATGAAGCCCACATTTTTTTTTTAATTCATAGAGTGGAAGGATATCATCTGCATCCCAATCATCAGTATCCTGCAGCAAATCCTGAGCAAACCCTGCCTTCCTGAAGCAATTAGCGATTGTTTGTTCTTTTACATCTATATTCCATGCTTTATTTAAATCTTTAATTGCGTCAAGTAAAGAACCACTTGCAGGAGTTGCGTCTTCCAAATGGGCTAAAACTTTCATACCGATTCTTTTTCCCTAATAGTGCTTCAGATTTTTTATAATTCCTTGGTCCATTGGTCGCAGGATGGATGTTAGATTAGGAGGAAAATATTCCAGTCTAATATTTTTTTAGTTTTGCTTGTACAGTTTTGGAGTGTGCGGGACAGTCGTCAACAAAAAGTGAAATTTTTCTCTTCTGGGCCACATTTTATCAAGCTTTAATAACCACTTTTCATAAATGTCACTAGTCATCCAAGCTTTTTGTTACATTCGTAATCCACTGGAAGTGATTTTATGCCCTTAAAACAACGGGGATTTTTCGACTTGCCAATAATAAGCAATTTCAACTTTTCGGTACCACTCATATTACTCCCAACCATAACGGTAATCCTCTCCTTACAGTGTTTGCCACCAAAGAATTTTTGCCCTTTAAATGCAAGTGTTTTGTTGGGCAAACATAGAAAGAAAACTCCCGTCTCGTCTCCATTAAAAATGTAATTGGTGTCGTATTGGCTGATTAATCTGGGTAAAACATTGGTTTGCCATTCCTCACTACATTGCAAATCTGCAGAAGCACTTTCACCACACAGTGACATTTCAGTGATATTATGCCTCTTCTTAAACTTATATAACCATCCTACACTAGCTGAAAAATCGTCCCGTCCCAAAGGTACGGCAAATTCTTTACCCTTTTCTCTAATTAATGTTCCCGAAAGGGGAACATTTTTAGCACGTGCTGTGGAGACCCACTTCAGCATTGCTTCATCAATATCATTATTGACACAAGTTATAAGTCTTTTTCGTTTACTGTTAAACAAATGATCACCTTGCTTTTCTAAATGTTTGTCGTTGTTCTTCAAAATTGTTGACAATGTGTTGGGGGGGATTCCAAATTGTTCCGCTATATCTTTTTTTTTCGCCTTTTTCTGCCTCCGCAATTAATTTTAATTTTTCACTCACGTTAAACACTTTAAATTGCGTTTTGACATGTTTACTGTTATCACTAATTCGCCCTAACTGCATATACACCTGCCAAGAAACTGCAATTCCAGCAGCGATCGATAAGTTATTTTCTGTCGTCGAGTGGCCGACAATTGGTGAATCCTCAAAACAGCGGAAATCCCCGAAATATACATCAGTTTCAAACGCCGATGATCTGACAATACTATCAATAGAATCAAAATATCTGTCAAATCCTGGCAAACTAGTGGTAATGCAGATACGAGCGATCTCGATCAAATAGAATGTTTTAATGTGCGTAGTCGGGTTAGCGCTGCTGGTTCGAATAAAAACTGATAACGACTTCTAAAGATGAAGTTTCGTTCCGATACCTTACGCAGCTTCTCCGGAATCGTCGCATCAAAAAAAAAAAAAAAAAACTTGTACATAGAAGTAAAAATTCTGAATTTCTAATTCCCAGTCTTCTCCGACTTGCGACAAAATATCAATTAACCGAAGCAATCCACAACACAAATGCCTGTTTAGTGACTCACCATGAGTAACTGACTTGTACACTATAGTGGGTCGAAACAATAAATATTTTTTCGGAATGGTTTATTGCTGAAAAGTTACTTGTTGTATTAAGAAGAAAAACGCAATAAAAAAAATAAAATCCAGTGCGCACATGAAAAATTGTTTACTTAATAAACACGTATAAGCTTAATACTAAACCGTGTTTATTAAGTAACTAAGTTTTAACTTAAAAAATTACAAGAGGAAATGTTTCATTAACTTTAATGACGATGCGCTAACAGAAGATATTAATCGATTTTATTTATTTTAATGGCGTCCTTGTCTTATTACAATTGGCAACTTTTAAGTATTAGGTACAGCGCACATTGGGGTATTTGAGCCAAAAAGCTTCTAAATTGGTAAATTCCAAAAAGTAAAGCAGTTTCTGGGATAGCACACCACATGTTCTTGTCAGCCAAAAGTTAGATTTTACTATGGTTGAACGTATAGATGATAGATGCACATAAGTTGACACTCTTGAAAATGGTTGCATTTTTGTGTTTTAAGGAAAAATTGGACTTTTTTGTTATACTTTCTTTAGAACCAAGTATGAACTTTAATTCGATATTGATTTTATTAAAATTTACCCACAATTTTGTTTATTGCCGGGCCGAGAATATTCACTGTTATAAAAAAACACTTTTATGCAGGACTTGAGTGTTTTAGTTTAGTGTTTAGCTTAATTAAGCTTTTGAAAGTGGCCCAAATTATAGTATATATATTTGACATTACAACTACTGCAAAATCTGCTGTGGTTAGGTGCAGATGCGGTTTTTGTGATTTTACATTCTATCACGTTGTAAAGGAAACGCCAAAAATCGATGTACCTATGCTTATATGTAATTTGATGCAATTCCTTGAATCCGTGATAGTAGAGGTAATTTAGAACAAATTTAACTATATTACAAATGTTTATGGTTAGAACTACTCACATCCACAGTTCACTGCTTTAAAGTGGTATGATTATTGTTGAGGAGCGACAATAGTAAGTTTGTGAATACAAACTGGTTAGTCGTTTTCGATAATAGTATATTATTTGACGAGCACATAATTAAGGATATAAATCGCGAGCATGAAGTTTACACGCGAGCGGTAGGCGAGCGTGTAATCGTGCGTGCGATTTATATCCGTTATGTGCGAGTCAAATACGACGTTTTATCTACGACTCATAAATCCATTTTATGCAAAATATTTTAAATGAATTTGTCAATGATGGCGAGGCAAACTGTCAAATAACTGTCATCCATGTAGGTTTTGACAGACTTTGACACTAGCTTTGTATAATGATGACAGTTCGTTCAAATAATGAGGTCATTATTTGAACGAACTGTCATTATTATACAACGCTAGTGTCATTATAACCATTGACGCGTATAATGATAAGGATTATATGGTCATAGATACGTATGCAATGAACTTATTATATGTGTGTCGTAGATAAATGTGTTTATGCGGAATGCGAATCCGGGTTAAAAACATGCGTATTAGGGTCATACCACTAAACAACGACCGTTTCAGCTTGAAGCATGATCAAATTTCGAAAATTTTCATAGAAACAATAAGTATGAGTATAAGACAATTTTGAAATAATAGTTTTTATAGTGATAAATATGGTAAAATAGGTTCTTAATTGCCTCTACTATCACGTCTTAAAAGGAATGTATCGAACGGAAAATAGCATGAATAGCGTATGTACCGTTTCAATACACAATATCGACTAGTGTAAACTTTCATTTTCTTTCTCTACCACTGGTCCTAAAAATATTTTTTAATAATTTTTCAGGATTTTCTTATAACATAACAGACCCAAAAATATTATCTCATATAACTTTGAAACAACAGGTATTGTTCAAATTTAAATCCGTCCATGTCGCGTATTTAAACAGGACATGCCAAATATATTTTTGTAAATTTCACCCAGTAATAGTAATAAAATATAAAGACAGAAATAAAATCACAAAAAATATTGATGATAAATCTTGTAGCAGTAATTAATCTACAATAGGTGTTTTTTCCCTATTTTGTACTGTTTTATTGTATTTATGAAGTTTTTAACACTCAAATACTTAGTATGAAGGCCAAAATGCTATACATAAATAAAACAATACATCTGGAGCCCTTATAGGTGAAAAAATAATTTTGGCCAGGTTTTCGAGGTCAAACACCCCATTCCGCAACGTTCCGAAAAAAAAAAATATATTTTTCTACTTTGCGTTCGTTATAAGCTCATAACAAAACCGCTTTCGGTGTCGTTATGAAAACACTAGATCACAAACATTCAGTAACTTTTAGTTTTCCAAGATTGATGAAATTGACGTCAAGTGTCAGGTAAGGCTGACATCTGAATCGCTATTGGCTCGCCTCAATCGTATTTGTAAATTTTACTACAACTACCAACTGGTGAAGAAAAAAATTACACTAGATTGTAAGATGACAACCGCAATTTTTGACATTTATGTAAAATTAATGTCGCAAAGTAAAAAAAAATAGTACATAACACTCGTTTTATAAGACGCATTGGCGCACTCGTTCCATTTGGGCACTCCTCGCTACGCTCGTCGTGCCCAAAACAACTCGTGCGCCAAATTTTGTCTTATAAAACTTGTATTATAATATACTATTTTGTCGACCCACCCTACTATACACCACTTCGTCGTATCGCTGATTACGATTTTCCATATTGTATCTTTAAAAGTTGAGTTGCGTCCCCTCTCTGTACTATTTCAACATACAGAAACTTCATGGGTGACATCAAGGACCATCAAGGAATATCTTAGTTTTCTTCATCTCTTGTATATGCGAATTTCGAATCAGCTAACATACATACCCACATTGTTCACTCGTTTGACATGGGTACCTTCTTGTTGCTGCTGTTGTTGGGTCTTCATGTTTAACCAAGTTTCATCAAAGTAATTTTTTTTTCAACAGGTAGGCGCCATCATAGGAAGACAGGGCTCGACGATACGGCAGATCACCCAGCAGACGCGGGCGCGCGTCGACGTCCATCGGAAGGACAACGTCGGCTCGCTCGAGAAGGCGATCACGATCTACGGCAACCCGGAGAACTGCACGAACGCCTGCAAGCGCATACTGGAGGTGATGCAGCAGGAGGCGAACAACACCAACAAGGGCGAGATCTCGCTCAAGATTCTCGCGCACAACAACCTCATCGGCCGCATCATCGGCAAGGGCGGCAACACCATCAAGAGAATAATGCAGGAGACGGAGACGAAGATCACCGTTTCGAGCATCAACGACATCAACTCGTTCAACCTCGAGCGCATCATCACCGTCAAGGGTAGCATAGAGAACATGAGCAAGGCTGAGGCGCAGATCAGCGCCAAACTGAGGCAGAGCTACGAGAACGACCTCCAGGCGATGGCGCCGCAGAGTATGATGTTCCCCGGGCTCCATCCGATGGCTATGATGGCCACCGCTGGTAAGTCTCAATCCGTCGTTCGTTCGGACCGTTTGTAGCTGGTACGAGAAATATGTATTTCCATGCGGACGAACTTTGGTGATCGGCGTTGACGATCAATTGATTGAAAGATTTCGGTGATAACGGATTGAAAGGATATTGGTACATATAGGAATCAGAAGCTTGAAATTAAAGAATTGTTTCTCTTTGGTGTTTGGTATAAGTTTTTAATATTCAACAAACATTATTTCTTTTCCATCAATCAAATAACGAAATAAGTTACTGGCAAATTCTAAAGTTTAGTTATACACATATGCTGACGCAAGTACTATTACATTTTTTTGTAAATTATTGTTGACTCGTAAACAAATTATGGTGTCGTGTCAATAGATTTGAAATATAAACATTGTCGTATGAAAACGTAATACATAGGTGGAATAAATGTGCTAGTAAAAGTATATAAGTGACATCAACAAACGCTTTAAATTTGAATTTGATTGGACAAAATCATTTGCGCGCTTATGTCGCCCTAAGTTTAGCTAGTTTTAAAGTTGTCTGTGCCGGTCACAGACAAGTCACGATCAATTTGGTCGCCGTTCTTGAACAATATCTTCAGTCTGAAAACATTAATCAAATACTTCACTAAAATAGAAATATTCGAACAATTAATTATTAACCATACACAGGAAAAACATTTTTTTTACGTAATTTAAAATGTCGATAAAAAGTTGTCTCTATGGACCAACATACATATCACAAAAATGGACCAACGTCTATAACACAAACACAATATCCCAATTGAAAAAGATTTACGTCTCCCGCAGGAGGCCTAAAGTTTATAATTTTCATTAAAAATTCAAATTCCATATTTTTTTAATCGAACAATGAAGTGATTTTTCATGTTCAAATAGAAAACGTTTAATAATAAGGTTTTAACATATAAATTATGAAATTATGGGAAATTAACAAATTAACAATATATTACTAAAATATATTTCTTCAATTTACAAAATGTTTTTAAATGCTGTTAAACGTTTTTTCTACTTTGCGTTCGTTATAAACTCATAACGAAACTGCTTTGAGTGTAGTAATGAAAACACTAGATCCCAAACTTTTAGTATCTTTTAGTTTTCCAAGATTGATGATATTGACGTCAAGTGTCAAATAATGCTGAAATAGCAACAAATATCAAAATTTTACCACAACTACCAACTGTTGAATATCAAATTATTCGAGATTGTAAGATGACGAACGCAATTTTCGAAATTTATATATAATTAATATCGCAAAGTAGAAAATATAGTATATAACACTCGTTTTATAAGACGTATTGGCGCACTCGTTCCATTTGGGTACGCTCGTTGTGCACAAAACAACTCGGGCGCCAATTTTTGTCTTATAAAACTTGTATAATAATATACTATTTTTGTCATAAAATATTTTATTATGTGCTTCCATGTGGACTGTTTTTTACATGCAAACTATTTGCATTCATTTTCACACTATTAGATAATAATAATAATTTCTCGAACTGCTACGTTAAAAGTAATTAAATTAAAATTTTTTAGACGTTTTAGTTTTTAATCATCAAAATTTGTTTATAACTAAAAAAACAATAATAAAAATTTTAATACAACAATTATATTGCTATTTTGTCAACAACTCGATAAAATTGCGTGAATGTTGTTATACTTCTTCTAATTCTGAAGCTACAGTTGTTCAGTCTAATTTGTTATTGCTAACTTAAATTAGAATGAACATGAACTTTTTCTTATAGAATAATACTGATATTATTTGCTTCAAAACAAAACAAACACTTACCTATTGTTGAATCCATAGTAGTGCAAAAATATATTTTCGTCCCAATTTTAGAAACGTTTTATAAGCAAAATCTCTAGCTCGTTATCATTTTTCAAACAGCATCTCTAAAAAAAGTTGGTCTGGATGAGCCATTGCACAACATCTACTCAACACTGCAAAAGAACGCATTCATAGCTCCATACAAAACATCTTCTTTTTATGAATGCTGCTGGACAAACGAAAACACATTAATAGTTCTTTATATGAAAGAATCGATTTTTTAAAGAAAATTCTAACCTCTAGGCCTCTTGCGGGAGACCTTAAGTATTTTTTGATAAGCCAGTTAGAATTCCGGGGAAAAAAACGTTTTTGATACACCCTATTGGCCATGTGCGAACCATATGGTAGGGGCAATTGAAAAAAGTTGACGCTGTGATCGGTTTGTGTTGTTGTGATCTGCCAAGCACGTGAAAATGTATCACTAAAAGTGTCTTCTGGAGAACTACAACAATAATTTGATAACTTTCATACCTTCATAGCCACATAGTGGCGAAACCTATTGGGGGTGTTTCTCACATGCCTAGCCACCTAATTAGTCGCAATATAGCCATCAAGTGGCCTCCGAACCGTTAATAATAATAATAATACATAACTTATATTTTGCGATTAGATTGAGTCATATCATTGTTCCATTAGTGCGCAAAGCATGGGGCCATGTAACGTAATACTTTCACATTCCATTCGCAAAACAAAAGTTGCTTCTATACCTATACTTATCTTTTCGTTGAAAATTTCTTATCCTCCTGAAGCCCAACGTCCATTTTGTTGAATCTGATCAACTTTTTACAAACTATGAAACTTTTAATTTGGAAAAATATACTGCTTCTAAATTCCGAATAACTGTACCAATTCGCACAAATTACTCAATAAATAACGAACAACCGCCCAATACATATTTTTCGTACCGCCATTTAAATTAGAGGTCACCCAACGGTCAAAAACTAAGCAAAACTCTGTTTCAAACAATTAATTCTAAGTCATTCATTCCAATTTGCTGCAATTTGCGCGGCAAACCACGAAAGCGACCATCTCTAATTTAATGGGGGTACAAATATCCGTTTTCAACGGTGTCTCTGTCAGGTATAGGTTACGGGTCAAGGGGTTTGTACACAGGCCAGGCGCCGTATCCGGGGATGTACCCAGCCGGCGGACCGCAGGGAGGCGGCGGCGACAGCCAGGAGACGACGTTCCTCTACATCCCGAACAACGCGGTAGGCGCCATCATCGGCACGAAGGGCTCCCACATCAGGAACATCATCAGGTTCTCCGGCGCGACCGTCAAGATCGCCCCATTGGACGAGACGAAACCTCAGGACACGCAGACGGAGCGCCGCGTCACTATCGTCGGGTCTCCAGAGGCACAGTGGAAGGTGAGAATCAAGCCTTGTCGTTGATATTGTCTCTATCTTGTTCTCTGATATGCAGTTTATTTTGGGACCTCAGTTAGATGCATACTGCAGTAATCTTCAAGAATGTGTCATATTGTGAAGTTTTCTGGGTGGCTACCCCTTTGTGGGTAATCACATTAACGTCTTTGCATCTTCTTGTGGGGCTGTAGCAGCGATAGTAGCTTCCCCGAAGGGATAAATGCGCTCACAACGGTTAAGCAATCGATTATTTGTTGTACCTACTTTACATTCGTCTGATTCTTAATAACTCACTCGATGATAATTAACTAATGACTGATTAGATATATTGGTGTAATAAAGATTAGCACTAACACCGATCTAAGTCTGCTTTCAATAATGGATTAATCTTTTATAGTAGCTCTCCAAGATATTGGGTTGTAGCCGAGATTCCTGGTGTCGACTTATGTTTGTTGTTTTATCGCTGCACATTCCCAGAACATGGTACCATTGGTACCCACAACACAAACTAACCTCCGCGGCGATTATGTTTTATGCTCTAAATGACCTTATGTGACAATATCATCAAAGTATTTATGGACAAAACTGACGAGCTTCTCAGTGTAAGTTCTTAAAGGTTGACAAGTGATTCTGTAATTCTGGGACATATGCTCCTTCAAGTTTATCAGTTGTTTCAATGACATCCTCTGTGATTGCAAATAGGTTCAAGTTGGAGTTTGGTTTCTGCATATAAAATAAGGTAGTCTGAGTCGCTGATTAGCAAGGATGGTAACATGGTAAGCGTTATGCATCGACATGCCCATTGCATATTATCATTTCTTAAATTAAATATTTCTATGTATGTTTGAGATGCCCGTGAAGTAACTAAGGAACTTTAATAACTCTTTAACTAACTCTTTAATTTTAACATTTTGTTTCTTATTTATTCCTATATCTGAAGATCCACAAACTGACGTAAAGTTTGCCTATTCTCATAAATTTTCGTCTTTTATGTTATTTTCGCCATTTTATTTCTGTTTGTTTTTTTCTTTTTCCTTTCCGTTTTCTTGCCATGCTTTACGTCCGTTTTGGTCTGCAGTCCTTGTTGTCTCTTTTATTTTATTTGTAGTTTTCTTTCTCTGTGCCCTTTTTGTGCTTATAATCCTTTTCGATATTTTCCCTTTTATCTTTTCGCCCCTTTTTGTTCATTCAACTTTTTAGTTTCCAATGAAATGAATATTTTTTGTTCTTGTCGTTTTTTTGTCCTAATTGTATCTTTTCCTTTCTTTTTCCTTTTCATTGCTTACGTCCGATTTATCCCTTTCTTGCTTTAAGTCCGTTTTGGCCTGCAGTTCTTGTTATAGCTTTTCCTCTATTTGTAATTTTCTTCATCTGCGTCGTTTTTGTGCATAGATGATCTTTTCGATATTTTTATCTATTCAACATTATCTTAACTTCCGTTTTATCTATTTCGCCTTTTATGTTCATTTTGTCCTTTTCGTATTTTTCCTTTTTCAATTAAATATAAATATTCTTTTCGTCAATTTTTCTCCTGTTTGTAACATATTCCTTTTCATTTTTTTTTTCTTTTCTTGCATTACGTCCGGTTTGGTTTGCAGTTCTTGTTGTCTCTTTTGCTCTATTTGTAATTTTCTTCCTCTGCGTCCTTTTCGATATTTTTAAAACTTTTTATTTTGTCAATTTTATCCGCCCATTTTGTTTATTTTGTCCATTCCTTATTTTCTTTTCTAATTAAATGAGTATGTTTTGTTCCTTTCATCAATTTTCGTCCTGCTTGTAACTTTTTCATTTCTTTTTCATACTGTACGTCAGTTTTGTACTTTTCGTGCTTGTTCTGCGTGTTTGTTCTGCAGTCCCTGTTCTTTTTCCTCCTTTGTTCCATTTGTAATTTTCTGACTTCCTTTTCTTGCTTTAAGTCCTTTTTTGGTCTGCAGTCCTTGTTGTCTCGTTTGTTCTATTTGCAATTTTCGTCCTTTTTGTGCTTAGAATACTCTCGATATTTTTTGATCAATATTTGAACACCTTAACTTGGTCTGCACTTCTTGTTGTCGATTTTCCTCTATTTGTAATTTTCTTCATCTGCGTCGTTTTTGTGCATAGATGATCTTTTCGATATTTTGATCAATTTTTCAACATTTTAAGTGTCCTTTTCGTGTTTTTCCTTTTTCCATTAAATGAGTATTTTTGGTTCTTTTCGTCCATTTTTGTCCTGTTTGTAACATTTTTCTTTCTTTTTATGGTGTACGTCGATTTTTGTTATTTTCTTGCATTACCGTTTTGGTCTACAGTCCTTGTTGTCTCGTTTGCTCTATTTGTAATATTCTTTCTCTGCTTCCTTTTTGAGCATAGAGTCCTTACCGATATTTTTATAACTTTTTATTTCGTCAACTTTAACCGCACCATCCTTTTTGTTCATTTTGTCCATTCCGTGTTTTCCTTTCCAATTAAATGGTATGTTTTGTTGTTTTCACTAATTTTCGTCTTATTTGTAAGTTTTTCTTTTTCCTCTTTTGTTCTATTTGTAATTTTTTTCTTGTGCTCTTTATGTGCTTTGAATCAATTTTTGGACCCTTAACTTAGGTACCTGCGTCATTTGCCTCTGTTAGGTATTTTTTGGCCTTTTTGTCCTTTATGTTGTTTCTTGTCGTTTTCATTTCGCAATTTTGTCATTTTTATTTAGCGTCATGTCTGTATGTATCGTCCACTACACAGTCGATTTTGTTTTTACCTCCATTCTATCCATTTTGTAATTTTTGTATATTTTTTTAATCCCATTTGTCCATTTTGTCCTTTCCATACTTTTCAAACATTACGTAATGTTCTTGTTTTTTGTCATGGAACTCAACTATGCAACTCTTAGAATAAAGCAGTAGATACCTACTCCTGGAATAAAGGTCTTAATACGTTACCATTCATGTAAAGGTAGCCTGCAAAATTATATTTATATATTTACGGAATTTTGTACAAGAGTCTATTTTACAATTGCTAATTTTTCTGTTTCTGTTGCCAGGCACAATATTTGATATTCGAGAAAATGAGGGAAGAAGGGTTCGTGGCTGGGGCTGACGACGTCAGGCTTACCGTCGAGATCATGGTGCCGAGTTCGCAGGTCGGCAGAATAATCGGCAAGGGCGGTCAAAACGTACGCGAACTACAACGGGTCACCGGCAGCGTGATCAAACTACCCGAGCAGGGCGCCACCCAAGCGGAGGAAGCCGGAGAAACCACCGTACATATCATTGGCCCATTCTTCAGCGTACAGGTAACATTTCACTTGCTAGCCAATTTATAATTAAAAACTGCGACAGAAAACTATCTTTCGCGCGGATTTGCTTCACAGAAAACACAACAAATTCATTAATTTCCTTTGGGTACTTGGTAATTGCACTTGGTAGTCACAAGAATTAGATTTCTGTTTCTTTTGAGCGTTTTGGGATTATCTTATTGGAATGTTCGTGAACCATGGCATACAACTGACTTCTGTGTCTTTTCTCATTGGTTTCAATAAGTTACCATACGTATTGTTGTGGACCACCTTTCCAAAATTGTTTTAGGAATTGTTGAGGATTTATACCACTTTATCTTGGGAAATATATATCGGCCCGACAAATTAGGTATTCTCAACGACAAATTGTGAACGACAAATTGTGTCGACAAATTTGGTATTATCTACGACAATTATTAACACGACAGAATATGTATTCAACTGGACAAATTAGGGATTCTTAACGACAGTTTAGTTGACCAGCACGACAGATTATGTAATTTTTCTTTTTTAGCTGATTGAGTTTTAATGATGTAGTGTGGGGAATGCAAAAATTTCATAAAAGCACAAATGAAATTTATAATATTGTATTTAAATAAGTACAATAAATCCATTCTATAAAAAATAAAGAAACATTTGAATTATGATCTTGAATTATTGTGTATTTGATTATTTTGATTTAGTAGAACATGTGTACTATTTAGTACCCACTTCAGGACCTTTTTTGTTTAATTGTAGCAATTGATGTGCTTCGGTCCAGTCATTTAATGAAGTTGTTTGTTGTGAGTAAAATTGTTCATAGTAAAGTGACAATGCGTCTCGATATCAAAGCATTTCACATATTTGCAAGTATTTAATTTGGCAGAAATACAATGGTCGAAACTTAGTGACTATCCTTGCCAACAATGAACAAAATCGAGCAAGTGAAAACTATTTTTGGTAGGGTTTTCTCCATAGACTGCTCGATTGTGTTTATTGATGGCTCTTAGCTTAGATGATTGTATTTTTGACAAAATAAGTACATATCTACTTGGAAATATGTGAAGTGCTCTGACTCAATAGTTCATTGATTAGTTGTCTTATATAACTTAATAAATGTGTAAATTTATTGTAGTAAAAAAAACAAATATTCCCTTTTTAATATGATTAAATTAAACGTTCCTCGATTTTATGCCCCTTGGGGTATGGGTTAATGTACTGTATCGATTGATCTCAAATTTCACAGCAATTAAGTATTCGCCTGAACGACCAAATGTAGAGGGCGCTGCAAAAAATAGTGATGGCCGCTCTGAACGGGATACGTCATACAATAACAACATACAATAGTCGATATTGATTGCTGTACATAGGAATTGGACATCTGTTTTTGTGAATGTTTCTGTTTATAACTTCAATCAGTCTTAGCAGCATTTTTAGTTATATACAGAACAAGAAAGACTAAAAAAAGTACTTTGAAGAAGGCAAAAACTGTTTGCGGCTGGACATACTATTGGTTGCGGTTATATTGGCGAAAATCGCGAAGTGTCTAACCTCAAAGTTAGCAGTTGAGGGGCATATTGTTGAAATTCTATTTTAAAATGCAAATGGTATGTAATGATAATAATCTTCGTAATTATTTTTAAGTAGGTACAAGTTACTGGGTTTCAGATCACATGCAGTGGAAATGCAGATGCTCCTGCAAATCGGGTTCAAGCCATAAATGCAAGCATAATGGGGATACCTTCATTATTTACAAGTATTTAAACATTGTAGAGTAAAGCAACTATTATTCATAAAATTGTTTTCAGCTTCGATAACCTGATATGTTACGTTATACAGACGTCAAACAAGTTTGGGGAAAAAAGGAAACGTTTGTATTGACAAAACGATTGTTAATTGAGTGTGCAGAACAAAACATAAAATTAATTTGATCCCCTTTTCTAAGAACGAAAAACTAATTAAATGAATCTGAAATTGCTAGAGCAAAAGTGCATGTCGATCGAGTCATTCAAAGAATTATACTTTTTCGATTGTTTCGAAACGTAACGTCAAATATAAAAAATTTATTTAAGCGTGGTCCGTCCACTGAAAAATGTTCGTAGCGTACATATATGTAGTAGTAATGTAAATTTCATACAGTTTAAATAAAAGCTCTATTAAGTTTGTTTTTATTTTATTAATTCAGAAAAAGAGAACACTAATGAATATAAATACATCAAACGTAATATTTTGTTAAAGAAAATGGTTGGAGAATCAATCGAATCGGGATTGTAAAATTGGACAAATTGGTTATGCAAGAGGGCTTCCATCGTCCATATATACATAGCCAAGATTTTCTTTATGTAAAGCCAGCACCTGCCCCGATTAACTCGGATAATCGAGAACTGTTATCTTCATTACAACTGTTGACATAATATTTTCCTTGGTTATTTCTTCTATTTGTCTATTACGATCTCTACAAAAACATTAATTATTTAATTTGACTTCACAAAATATAGTTACTTATCTACCTCAACGATTTTTTAGTGTTTTCTCTCTACTTTCTACCAAAAGTGCATTACGCTTTATTCCAAACGACGTTTTTGGAAGGTACAAGATGGATTGTTCTTCTCTTCAGCTTCCGATTTTGTTAGGTTAGGACTGCAATATTAAAATAATACTGAATTTGAATAAGTAATACCTATGGAGAACTAAAGTGATGCCAAGTACTCACCTCGATTGAAACATAGTCCTCGCTTTTAAAATGTTTTGTGCACAACATGTGACTTGATATGGACTTGATATCGATTTTCCAATTTTTAATACACGGCGCCACTCGTTTTGTAACGGCTTATCTGGAGAAATTTCTGGAATGACAATGCCTCACTATAAAATGAACTACATTGAGGAACACAACAATAATTGTTGCTCTTATTGCTTATTTTCATTGCGCTTTCCATGTTTTCCTTCAATACGTATCCTGACATATCCCGTCCAGAGTAACTCCCTCTTTTACCACCAGGGGGCGACTCTTTCGTTCGTTTTAGCGAATTGATATAAATAAACAAATGAGAGAGTCCTGCATACAAAAATAACTACAAAAAATAAGCACCACCCTAATTGACATAATAAGAAATGTTACAGGCTAAAGACCTTGTTATTATTATACAGTCAAACTTGAACTTATAAAAATAGTAATAAAAGTTGAACTTTTGCAACTGACAAATACTTTAGTTTAAAAGATCATATCAAAGAAACGCAATTGCCTACAACTGTTCGATTTCATCAACAAAATATTGTTGTCCATATTACCTCTAACTCAAATCATATATAATTTATAATTATTTCTTACTTGAAACCTACTGAACAACAATTAGACACAGAATAATTTTCAATTATTCCCAACGTTCTTCTGCGAACTTAAAAATAAATTACTTACACATAACCACACTTTTAACGGTAGCACACTGTAAGAGTATGGAAGAAGTTTTGTACGCCTGGCCGTAGCGGCGCTGCTGTTCATACGGCTGTAATGAGTGGTCTTTGAGGTTAAATCACATAGTTTGCTGATTTTATCGCTTAAATACAAATATTGTCGTTTATTTACATTTTCTGTCCTACATATTTTGTTGTTAAGGTACCGAAATTTGTCGTGCGAACCCCTAATTTGTTGGGCCGAAAAATTACACCATGTAAGATAAAGATCTTATATCTTAAACAGATGTTCTTCAGCATATCTTCTAAAGTCTAAACTGAATATCCAGGTTTCCTCTTCGTTGTTTAGAATTTTCACACCATCTTGACCATGAATTTCTTTACTGTTCTCTTTCTGATTCAATTCCTTTGCATACTTTAACAGAAATACAGGCGTTTTGAAGATTTCTTTTTTCTTCCGCTCACCATGTTCTTCACTACTGTCAAAGGCAAACTTAATGTATAATTAAAGAAGAATTAAATTGACATTTATATTTGTTTTGCAGTCTGCACAGCGGCGTATCAGGGCGATGGTACAGCAGTCTGCGGTGCCACCGCAAGGGAGGCCGCGTTCACAACGAACACCGAAGGAACCCGGCCAGTCGTCGGAAGCGCCGACGGAGCAACAGCCGCAGTAATACGACCACCACAAGTGACCAAAAATAAACATCAACAAATAAACAACTACAGCAAAAGTTCCACTGCCCAACTAAAACCATGGGTTTATGTATACCCTGTTATTAACTAGCATGTATATAACAACAACATCTCGAGGCCTTCCACTATGCAATACTGTCCTTCCATGAGCGAGCAGCCGTGTTGTGTCATTTTGAGAGTGTGAGTGCGCGTTAATGTTACGGGCCCGCTTTTGAGATCGTCGAGAAAAAAGTTTACAAAATCAAAAAAAATATATCTATATATTATATATATTAAAGCCGTCAAGTGAAATACCTCAAGACAACCAGTTCATCGCGCCGTGCTTTGTTGAGCTACGCCCCTAATAGTTCGTCGCTATGTGTTCCGCAGTTTTTGGTTTTCGCCGTTGTATTCAATGTTGATTTTTTTAATTATTAGTGTTGTTAACTATTGATGATTAATATTATCGGTGGATCCCCCTCTTCTATTCTTTTACCATTGACTCTCTCTCTGTTTTATTGTCGATTGTTGAACGCTTTTTTTGTTAACTCGAGACAAGAGACTTCTACAGCCCCCTCTACAAGTGGAATAACGCGGTATATCATAAGCCACGTGCGGATTTACAAAACTGATGAAAACTACAATCTACCTCAGAAAATCAAAATATATTAGATTCTTAATAGCCAATAGAAAATTTCCGTTTATCGTATATACAGCAACTACAGACCATAGCAGCCTCTGTTTATACAAACAATTTTTATATTTATATATATACATACATACAAATACAATAAACGCATACATACAATACAACTCAGTCACGATTAACAGGATTACAAACAATGAAACAAACGATACAATACAGACGCACAGTTTAAATAATATTAATAACAAGATGTTATTTTTTTATTATTATCGCTAATGTAATTGAATACGTCAGAATAAATAATGGTAATAAAACTACTAGTTATTTACATCTTGATTTCATTTATCAAGATATTTTTCTGCTACACTGTCAAATAACTTCGCCTCATGAGAACTTAGATATCAATGATACCAACGCAACATTTTCTGATTCCACTAATTCTCATGGTGTGAATTGGTTTTGACTACATACCTGTCCGTAAAACTGACGTACGTTTGACAGAAGTTAGGTTATGTTTGACAGAACTTAGGTTAGGTGCGCCATCTATCAGCAGATTCTATTGTCATTTGACAACGTTAACGTTATAATTCCGACGTAATCAATTTGTAGGAACAACGGACTACCAAAGATACGCTACAAGTAATCGCGGATCGTTTTATAATCAATCCAATTTATTACCATGTATAACGCAACTTAGGTATATTTGTGTCGGCGATTCATGTTGCTGTTATAGCAGCGACGAGGACAGACGACAAGCATTTTGGAACGACGCACAGCCTACCGAGATAAAACAAAATCACAAAAAAAAATGCGATGCAAGTTCCTTTAACGGTCACTAAAGAAGACGCTGAGTGGGATATATTTATGTTACGCGAATCGGAGTCGGTCCCACTCAATCAGAAGTGACTTGTCTTTTTTTTTTAATTATTGTGTGATTGTGTACCGTTTTTTTTTTGTCTTCTGAATTAAGAGTGCCGCTCACAGAGGTTGTGTGTACGGACAGTGCGGCCAACGTGCGGACATGCGCCGTGTAGATCGACTGTGCTGCCACCTCTATCTCTATATTATCTCTCTCTTTGTTACAACGTTTAGATGTAGATAAAAAACGGACAGTGCGAGACAGTTGTGTGAATGTGCGACTATTTTTTTTACTATTATAATTATTGTTAGGAGATATTGTTGAAAAATTGTTTGAAGTATTTACTATAATTAATTATTGTAGTAACTGTTTGCACGTACACCGCCCTTAGTATACTACAATTATTTATTTGTACCGGTTCTCTCTGTGGAGAATTGTTGTTACATTTTTTTTCGGGTGCGAGCGGTGTGCTTGCAAATTTGTGTGATACCAAATCAGACGGGGCTCATGTTAGTTAGCCTTAAAAAACGCGCGCCCAGCTGCCTTGCGTCAAGGCCGGGCCGCGGCAAAGTACAAAATGATATGATATTTGAGAGGTATAATGAAACGCCATTCGGGCCTCCGGTTTTGTGTAAAAGAAATTATTTTTGATAAATATTGTTGGAGGGATATTTTTATGTTACACGTAAAAGAGAAAAAAAACCTATTCGAAAGGGTGTGAAAAAAATGGATATATTATATAATATAATTAATATTTATTATAATGTATAAAAGAGGAATTAAATTATTTGTACAGATTTATAAGAAAAAAAATCGTAAAAAGTGTGCCAAAGTGCAAGAAAGTTACCAACTTAGAACTTAGGTATTTTTGAGGGTACATGTATTTATTTCGGCAACGTCGGTGTCAGTCAGCACTTTCAAAACGGGATATGTCCAACGAACATTCGGGAACATTTATCGAAAAATAAAATGCATTTGCAAAATAAGAGAAACACACTGAAAATTCAAATCTGACCAAATCGTACAAACAAGTTTAAAAACGAACACAGTACAAATAAGGAACTAGTTGAGAGTTTGCAAATCATCACGAGTTGAACTAGTATATCAAATCCATTTGTTTCACAAGAAAAAACAACAACAACAACAACAACATCGAGCAACAAATTCAAAAAAGGAGCAGCATTTAACATAAAGGCGAGATTACTCAACGCTTTTTTTATTTGTCTCTTTTATTTGAATCAAATTCGCCACAACCCCACTAAAACTACAACACTAACCGTGTTTAGAATACCCCCACCCAAAAAAAAAACTATTATTATCGCCCTCCAAACACAAAAAAGAAAAAAATCTTTTTATTTCATTGAATGGTCAATATAAACATTATCGGTATTATGGTAAGATTGCACAAAAGCCCCCCCTAAACCCCCCCTTCTTTTACACTTTACAAATTTAAGCAATCCCATAGTTTTGCCGATAAACTAAGACGAGGACAGTGCTTAAACACTTCCTTAACTCCCCCGCCCCCTCTATTGCCCAAACTATATAAAATATTACATATATGTATTCGAATGACCCTGTGTTTAATTGATCGTATCATATATGTCGTACAGGTCATTGTTTATAAATGTTACAAACAAAATAAATCGGGAAAACTCGTTCGAACGAGTTTTATAACGAAAGAAGTCAGCTAGAAAGAAAAAGGTACTTATTATTATGTTGGTTGTAACGTTAAATTCCGCTTGAAGGTTTAAAAATTACAAACGGAACACTACAACAACCGTACTCTAACCCCGGTTTGAAAAATAAACAATAGATGCATCAGATGTCTAAAGTAATATTATGGTAAAAACACTGCCTGAAATATATCTGTATATGTACATATAATATATTACAGGAAACTGACGCCCAATTAGATTCATTACTTTCTATCTACCGGATCTACTCTGAATGTACTTAGAAACCGAAAAAAAGGTAAAAAAACGTTCTCTTTTGACTTTTCTGAACAAACTTTTCTGATCTAATTGGGTACTCGTTTTACTACAAACCACGGTCCCTGGATGAAATTGAAAATCATTTGATGAAGAAAAAATAAAATAAAATCACGACAGAAGATTTCTCACCAGATTTTTAGCGACGAAAAATTAATTAATTAACTATAGATATGTCCGCTCAGTTCAAATTCATCCAAACGCCGGAGTGAAATTTAAGAAAATAGAATAGTTAAAAATTGCATTTCATATGGTTTAATTACTTCATATTATTACTATTATTATACATAAGTTACTGTATTAAAAACAAAATATTATAAATGTTCTGTTCACTTTTCCGTTGTTCATCCAATAAAAGTTGTAGTCAACTGTAATATGGAAAATT
Source organism: Melinopterus prodromus (assembly GCA_964023965.1). Taxonomy (NCBI): domain Eukaryota; kingdom Metazoa; phylum Arthropoda; class Insecta; order Coleoptera; family Scarabaeidae; genus Melinopterus; species Melinopterus prodromus. The sequence goes on from OZ030393.1 coordinate 19,345,497, forward strand.
GATAGTCAGGCGCATACCCATGACGATTGTAACATTTAATGTTTCAACAAAACACGAACGTCAGCCCCTTCGAACGTGTGCGCTTGTTTATTATTTTGTGTTATGTTTTTATTTTTTGAATATTCTCATCGCATAATCTATATTCCCTACACTCGGTGTAAGTTGAATATTTGTGATTACCCGTATGGTTACGATTTGAATATAATTCTATCAAATAAGAGGAAGTCCAGTGTACGGAATATAGGTATTAATAGTTTAAATTACAATGTTAAACAGCTTGGAGACTGAGTGCAACAGGCCACCCATTGTAGCTACTAAAGAACTTTGGTATGGATAACAATACCATTCCAATTTTTTGTTTCATTTCGTTTCCGTGTAACGATTGCTATATATTAATTAGTTAACTGTGTAAGAATTCAATTGTATGTTATCCAGCCTAAGATTTTAACTACCTCAATAAGTAATATATTTCTATTAAAAATATGTTGTTCAAGTTTTACTTTTTTTGGGTAAGTTAAGTTTAATTTTTTTTTCTGGAGAATACTATTTTCCGCGGTGTATACAAGATGATTAATGAAGAAAAAAATAATATGAACCTATAGGAAATAGTTGTCAAAATTGTGTCTGTGTGTGCCATTCTTTTTATGTAAAATCACGCGGTGTATTAGGTATTAATAATCAACCCCTGTTAGTGCAGCAGTTATAAAAAAACAATTCCGATTGCAAAATGGTCTCAAATAGCTATAATCGTTTGATAAATTTCCATTCCGATAATATCACATTATTAATGCCTGGTATTTCCGCCGAAATAAGTAAAAAATAAAGCATAAACTAGTTCTTTCATTAACTATATTATACATTATATAATTAATAACAATATATTTACCAATAGATGCACATTATATATTATATATTTATAAATAACAGAACATGTTTTCTCTCAGGAAGTATAGCTCAGGATAACGAAATGTATAAATTGATTGATTTCAGTTCAAATTAATCGTTTATTTGTTTCTTCCGATGCCACCTGATTGGTTATCTTAGTCTGCCTTAAACTTGTATATGTAAAAGTGATCAGTCAGGGTAAGAGTGTTAGAAAAAGATTTAAAGTAAAAAAAAAAACAGTTCGTCGAGAGTAAAGTCTTACTACCTGTTTGTGAAGAATGATGTCTATGCTTAAAGTGAATTTTAGGAAAATTGGTGTTGAAATTTGTGAATATATTATGTAATCATTAATCGAAAATAATAGTGATTTGTATTTGGCATACTTTGTATATCGTATCTTGAGAGCAACTGTCCTTTATTCATTATGATTGGTACACTTAAAGGAAATACATACATGAAATCACAAATTATGTTCGATACTTGTCCATTATTTCAGTTAAATAAATAGTGTTCCCTTAAAAAAATAAATATGTGTGTTCTTTATTTTTTTTATCCTAATCCCAATGTACAGGAGCAGTGAACCAACTGCTAGTCATTGAATTTACATAAGACAGACAAACACATTCACCTAATAAGTCGTGATGCATCATTGGAGAACAAGATGTTTTCTGGGGAGTCTAACCACACCTAGATGTGGACCTGCCACGTTCATCACTGCCAAAAGGCACCTTTTGCAAATACTTGGTTGTCTTTGTAATAAGTAATGTCCGACCGAACAGTCGGCGTCGGCCACCTTCGGCCAAAAATTACACCTTCGGCAAAACATCGGTTTCGGCTAAAATTAGGCCGCAGGTTTAGCCGAAGCCGAATGTTCGCGCATAGCGCGAAATCTGAAACGTTTGATTGTTTGCATTGTTGCTTGGCGAAAATATGCATAAACTTTTTGTGGCCTGTGCTAATAGATGAAGTACCGATAACACAATAATGAGGAAGTAGGAAGAATTAGTACTAAACAGATTCTACAGGTCTGAAATTCTACAGCAGTTTTGACGAGAAAAACAAATTTCTAAAATCTTATTATTTCGGTAAAATTTTAAACGAACGTTCTTTTATATCTTCATATAATTTAGACAGACAAAATACAAGCAACAGTAGGAAATATACAAAGAATTATCCGCTTATCGTGGCAGGATTCTATTGTTCGCTTAGGCATTCAATAAAGAAAGATGATTACTTAACCTTCTTTGGACAACTGGGAAACAGATTCATAGCTCTAGGTTGACTACAACTAAAGGTAGAGAACTGCTGAAAGCAACAAACGAGTTTAAGTCAAACAATGGCAACTGCAATTCCCACATACTGGCCAACAGATCCAGCAAAAGTACCAGATCTAATAGACTTCTATATAGTTACAAACATTAGCGTTAATATCCTACAGATAGAAGAATGTCACTCATGACCTAAGCTCTGATCACTTTCCAATACTTTTGACCTTGAGTGAGTATATTACTCAAAGGAAAAGTAATCCAACATTGACAAATAAATACACTGCCTGGGAAAGTTTTCGACAGACACTCGAAGAAATGATAAATCTGAACACACCACTAAGGAATGAAGAACAACTGGAATCAGAATTGGAAAAACTTGTTTATGATATACAACAAACTGCCTGGGAGAACACCCCTGATACACAGAGGAGACTAAAAGGAACCAATTACCCCAAAGAGATAACAAATCTGCTGTTTGAGAAAAGCAAGGCAAGAAGAAAATGGCTCCAAACTAGAGCACCACGAGACAGGACGAGATTAAACAACCTCACTCAACAACTCAGAAGAGATATTAAAGAATTAAAAAATGAAACTTTCAACGCCCACCTGAGGGAACTATCCAACACCAGCGAATCACACTATTCGCTCTGGAAGGCAACCAAAAAGCTCAAAAGGCAAATAAGTCAGATTTTTTTTTTCCACCGATCAGAAAAGCTGATGGAAGCTGGACCAAGAATAATGAAAAAAGCCCAAAGGTTTCCTGACCATTTAGAAAACCTTATCATGGAGAAGATGAAGAAATCCATATGGAGGAGAATGACCAAGAAGTGCCGCAAATCATGCATACCACACCAACAGAAGTTCAGAACTTAATAAAAAAGGACATTAATCGAAAAAAAAAAAAAAAACGCAGGCTATGACTTAATAACTGCAGAGGTACTTAAAGAACTTCCAAGGAAGAAGGAAGGCGATAGTTAAGCTTACAAATCTTATCAATGCTGCCTTCAGACTAAGGTATGTTCCCAAACTGTGGAAGGTAGCAGATGTGATCATAATATTGAAGCCTGGGGAACCGCCACATGAAACAACGTCTTATAGACCTATCACTCTGCTGCCCATCACGTCAAAAATTTTCGAAAAATTACTACTCAATAGATTGAAGCCAATAATTGAGAGCAAAAGGCTTATTCCAGACCATCAGTTCGGATTTCGGCATAAACACTCTACTATTGATCAGATACACCGAATAATCAACATAATTGAAAAATCGTTAGAGGAAAAAGAGCTTTGTTCTGCAGTCTTCCTAGATGTGGCACAGGCTTTTAACAAAGTCTGACATGAAGGACTGAACAATAAATTAGGAAGTATTTTCCCAAGACAGTTTGCACAACTATTAAAACCTTATGTGACTGAGAGATACTTTAGAGTCAAACAAGGTGATGCATGCTCTGTCCTTAAGGAAATAAAAGCAGAGGTGCCGCAAGGTAGTGTTTTAAGGCCGATTCTTTACCTACTCTACACCAGCGACCTCCCAGCACTAGAAAATAATACTGTCGCAACTTGCAGATGACACGGCTATCCTAGCTGTTGGGAACAGCAATGAAGAAACGACGAGAAAACTCCAAACGGTTCTTGGTCATTTTCAGGTCTGGACAAAGAAAAAAAGAATCAAAGTGAACGATCTGAAGTCAGTACATGTTGACTTCACGAACAGGAAAATACAACACATCCCGGTTACTATTAATAACCAAATAGTACCGTACGCATACACAGCCAAATATCTCGGCATGAGATTAGACGCCAGGCTCCGCTGGAAAGCCCATGTCAAAAAGAAAAGAGAAGAACTAGGAATCCGTTACAGAGAGGTGTACTGGCTGCTAGGAAGAAACTCCACGCTGTCTGTACATAATAAGCTTCTCTTGTGCCAGGAAATTCTAAAACCCGTGCACTTATTGAATACAAAAAAATATAATTTAGTACATTTTCAAGTTCGGCCTAATTTCTTAAAATGACGCAAAAGTTTGTCATATTTTGTATCCGATTCTTCTTTTTTAACATAAATTCTTTAAGAAACAATACTCATATCTAAAAAAAAAACATTTCTATGATAATAACATACAAACACCTACGTGTTTTGCAAGTAGAATACAGACGGCAGGTACTTAATTCTCTCTAGCATTTTAATATTGATTGACTATTATTTTTAAGTTTTTAAATAAAATACAGTGTCTTAAGACAAACTTATTCCTTATGTCATAGTGTTTTGGGATGTTCTATAAACTCCATAGTCATAGTCAGAGATTTGATTTAATAAAAACGGTCAAAAATATGTTGTTAAATTGCTATAGAATAAACTATCAATTGTTTTACATTTAAATTAAACATTTTTAATTTAAATGTAAAATTCAATTATTAGGAAATAATTGTGTTAAATGCAATTTTATGCTCAAATATAAAATTGGAATATTGCATTTGAAATCGTCTTATTATTTTCGTCTTCTTGGTTGACCATCTCTAGCTACTTTGTTAAATTCATTTCACACAACTGATTCATTGGTCCACTATCGTCTTCTACTTCGTATACACACTGGGTCACATGTTTAGACTTGAATAAAGTAAAAGTAATACGGCCCAATATCTTGTGGGATTAGCTTCCCATCTCGATAGTCATGTGATGTTTGGTAGGATTGTCTATACACGTTTCTTAATAGTGCATTTGTTTTTGTGGTTTCTCCACTTATGTCATTATGTATCGCTTACAAGGGATCTAGTGTCAATAAGAATGCAGTCAATAAATCTAAGAAATCTAATACGAATTATTACTCATGAAATACCTGCACTTCATCATTCATGCGTAGAAAGCAAGATTGGAAAATGTCCTTGGCGATAAGGCGAATATTCAACTTGACCGGTTCTATTGTCGAATCTGAAATGTTTCGCAAGATTTATGATAAGCTCTTGCAACCACCGTGAGTCACTCAGAATGCCGCACATGCATATGTGCGGCATTCTGACATCAACGTCCTATGCTATTGGAGGAGAGTAACTGGCATTGTCTTTGCAGCTGCACGACAATATTTTTGCCCTGCATTGACGAATAATTTGGATATACATTTTCTGAACACGCACACTATTTTAAGGCGTGTATATCTGCAGGATTAATTTGTTCTACTGGAAAAAATCATCAACAGAAAGGATGCTTGAAGAGTGCGTCAGTGGACAAATAGTAGCGAGTCTTGTAATACTTGTAATATCGGAGAAATAGAGCTGGAAATTATATTCATTTGCTTCAATGGCGAATTTACAGTCGATAGAGAAAGACAGAAGAAGACGAACAACTTTATTTCACCTATCAATGGAATATGAATTAAGGCAACTTATTATTGTAAAGCTCAGAATAAGAGAAGAGGAAGTAGTGGTACACCACAACGACAAAGATGCTGGAAGAAATAGCATCGCAAATGCGTCAAAAATATGATAATGAAAACAAGACTAAAGTAATGAGGACCAGAATTGGAAAGAGAATAGGATGCTCTCGAGAACAACAAATGAAAATATAGAAAACCATCAGATTTTCTTGTATGTTGCAGAAACGTTAAGAACGAGAAAGACGGAGGAGAGGAGAGTGCCAGAGTACCAGAGTGCCTCCCCAAATGTTGATGTAATGTAAACAAAATGTACCAGGCAAAGACAAATTGGGAAACAGTACTGACTGTAAGGTTGTATTTCCTACAGGGTGGCAACTAAATAGCGGATAAAATCGATAACTCTGTTTGCGATAGAGCAATTCATAAAATGAATTCACCACTTTGTGAATGGTTTCAGACGTTATTAACTGGCACTCGTCGAATTCTTTCCCTAAGATCATCAACATTGTTAGGTAGATTTGTGGACGCCTTGGTTTTGTGCTCCCACAGAAAAAAGTTTAATGGCGTCAGCGCAGGGGACCTAGCCGGCCATTCTATTCTTCCTATCTATCTTCCTGGGACCACTTTCTGGCAAAATTGTCATATCAAGGAAAGGAAGTAACCAACGCTACCATTTATATCACCATTTACTATATGTATACCGGATGATACAATTTCGAGCCTCACCATGGGGATCTCGTTTATTAGTGGAGATAGAGCCTATGTTTAAATTTGGGAAAGTTTCAAATTTTTGTGTTAATCAATTATCTGAAAAGAAATTTAAGCTACCATTTTTCATTTTGAAGATATCCACAAAAAACTGAAATGTTAAGATATCGTTTTTAATTTTTTATTCTAAACCAAAGGTAGCTAGACATTTGAAACACAAACATTCTACAGGTACTTTTTAACAAGGAGCACTGCATCCCCATTTTTTAATTTGTAATAACATCGAAGATGGCGGCGTAACCATGGCCAACTTTTGTTTTTCTTACGGCCGTCATGTTGAATTTTGACATTTTCCGACACCAAGCTTCAGTTGGGTACCTGAAGGTTTTTTGATTTATACACCATTATTTTAAAAAAGAATCGTAACATGTTATACATTTGGAAAATGAGAAACAAACACGACTATCGGAAAATGCCAAAACTCAAGATGGCGCTCATAAGAAAAACAAAAGTTGGCCATGGTTACGCCGCCATCTTTGATGTTATTTCAAATTATACAATGATACTGCATTCCTTGTTAAAAAGTACCTCCAGAATGTTTTTATTTCAAATGTCTAGCAACATTTGGTTTTGAATAAAAAATTAAAAACGATATCTTAACATTTCAGTTTTTTGTGGATATCTTCAAAGTGAAAATGGTAGCTTAAATTTCTTTTCAGATAATTGATTAGCACAAAACTACGAAAGTTTGCCAACTTTAAACAGAGGCTCTATCTCCACTAATAAGCGAGATCCCCATGGTGAGGCTCGAAATTGAATCACCCGGTATACTTTAATCATTAGGGTAAGTCTGGAAAGATACGGGACCATATCTAGTTAAATAATAATAATGTCTCTAATTATCAATATCATTAACAACAAATAACACAAGACGAAAACTCTACAGACTAATTAATAGCATAGTCAATCACACTATGTCACCGTTTTGTTACTAAAAAAATCTTACCTCCCCCCTGGAACATTTTGTAACGCCGCCCATGGTCATACATTTCAAAAAAATAGTAGAAAAATTTATGTTATCGAATATATTCGCTACCTACTTAATTACCAGCCTGTAGATTTAGGAATTCGACCAATATAAATTCGAAATTCTGGAGTATTTCGCCGGGAAGTATTTTTTGACTCAATTTATGATTATGGCGGAATTAGAAGCACGCACGAAAGAGATAAAAAATGAGTAAATTCCAGAATTGGTGTATAAAATGAACAATAACCTGTATCGCACACGTAAAAGTGCAATCAGTGGCAGGATGTGTGCCTTTTTTTCAACCGAGCAGATTAGTTAATTCCAAGAGTTCTTTATTTTTAAATCATCTTACTTATACAATTTATTCTTAGTCCTCTCTATAACTGTCCACACGAGAGGCCCATTTTCCAATTGGTACTAATTCAAGCAAGACACCACGTACTATATTTGTGTTCATAATTGTCCATTTTGCATTCAAACAGCATTTATTGACGGGGGCCCAAAACATTAGCGAACCATGTCACCGCCATAGTAGGTGCGTAAGCGTGAAAAAGAAAACATCCAGAGCTACAACAACAGCAACGAAAAACGATAGCTATGGACGAATTTGTCGAAGACAAAATTGACAGGTACTTCGATGTTTTCGATTATCTGGTTTTCGGATTGATGCTAGTCATATCAGCGTTAATCGGGGTTTATTTTGCGTTCTTCGCAAAAGTTAAGCAGGACACAACGTCGGAATATTTAATGGGTGGAAAAACTATGGGAATATTTCCCATTTCGATGTCTTTAATAGCTAGGTAAGTACAATATTTATTACTTATTATTATCATTATGTACATAAATCACATATCTCATGTAGTTCTCAAAATTCAGTTCAATTCCCTTGAGATTTAAATTTGTACGTGATGCAATTACGGAAACTGTAAATTTTGTATTATAATTTTCACTACGCTGGCGCTGCTATTGTGTGGGCTTCAAGCAGAGACGATAATAGGCGAATTGTTTGATGTTGCTGTAATCTGCTGTCTGTCGTAAAACTACAAAATGTTGAATGACAATATGAATGAAAACATAAAGCAAATTCTGTTTAAAATACCTACACCAATTTTCATAATTAACGTTTATTAATAAATGATTCAAATCCAAACGACGGTATTTCATTACAAAACTTATTCTCACCTGGAATAATAATAATCATTCGCTTCTTTATTGTTTTATTAATAGTTTTCATAAAACTGAAATATCTGAGAGAGACTGAGAAAGCTGATGATCGTCATCACAGTTTAGATTTTGACCTCAACTTTTTCGAAAACATGATGGGATACTTTTGAGTCGGCATTGGCGTTCAGCAGCGCAGATATATAAAAAAATAAAATCTACTTTTTTACGAGTTACTAATATTTTACTACTTTTGGAGAAAAATATACCGTCCCATTTTAAAAACAAAAGTTGATATATATAAAATAGTCAAAGAACAATTTATTGTTTGCAGTAAAGATTTTTTATTATTTTTATAGGTGAACGGTTGCTTTCAATTATTTATAAATTATCCACTGTGACCGTTGGAAAAAAGTTGTCCGGCAAAATAGTTGTGAAGGTAACATATTATGGACACATTGGTAGAGTTCTTCTAAAAGTTATACAAGGTGTTCAAGCATAAAATCAAAGTTGAATTCGAGAAAAGTACTAAAAGTCGACGTTTTCAAATGATAACCCTAACATATGAATGCATTTTTGAATTCTATGGAATATTTTAGATAAAGTTTGTGTAAAATATCCTATACCTAAAATGAATTTTTACCTACTTAAATCGATTTTTAAACATCACTGTAGAATTCCAAACATTGCCAAATCTAGATTGCGTTTGAAAACAACTGAAAAATTTGGAATAAACAGAACTTTATTGAACAAGTTTTTTTGGCCATTTTTCATTGTAACTAATTTAGTATTTATAAAATTACAAGCCTACAATACAACACAATATTAAAAATAAAACAAAATCGTTTAAATAAATGTTAAAAACGGCTTAGTTATATTTTAGTAACTGTTCAAAAACGTTGCCGTTTACCCCTAAGCATGCCTCTATTTTGTTTTAACATATTGTTGGTGGCGTCCCTGATAAAGTTAGCACATAACCCATTTAAAGCAGCTTGTGAAATGATTTTGTTTTATTTTTAATTGTGTGTTTTATTGTAATCTCATAATTTTATAAATACATACTAAAGAAATATAATGAAAAACTACCTAAAAGAACTTGTTCAATAAAGTTCTGCTTATTTCAAATTGTTCAGTTGTTTTCAAACGCAATCTAGATTTGGCAATGTTTGCAATTTCTACTGTGATGTTTAAAAATCGATTTCAGTAGTTGCAAGTACTTTTAGGTATATGGCATTGTACACATAGTTGATAAAAATTTTCTACTTTCCATTTTAAAAAATTGACTTTTAGTAGGTACTTTTATCGAATTCAACTTTGTAAAGTACGCACTTTTTTCCCGGGGAAAAAAGTAATTTCATAAAAACTGTAACTTAAAACCATAACTGTAACAAAAAACCATAACTTACATGATATAAAAATAGTCTGTACGACTTTTTTTGCGCGTGTAGTATCATTGCGATAAAAAACAAAACGACTACATTTGCAATAATTAAACTGGACTTTGTAATGTGCCATGCCTGATATTATAAACGCTAATAATCTTGCGATTTTATTTAGTTGGCGAGTATTTTGGCTTAACTCCGTAGATTTCAGTACTATAATAGAAATAACAAATGAGGCTAATCTGCTGGTAAATCTCCCAATGATTGATTGTACTTGTTTGATTTTCGACAGAGCAATAAATGTTGAATCGTTGAATAAGGAATGTCATGCAAGTAATGGCAATTACTCACTCAAACTTGCTCATAGAATAATAACTAGTACTTTTTTAAGTCCTACCCTAGAATCATTTTCATCAAGAAACAATAATTACTAAAAATATTAAAATCTGCCAATTACCTTTTTATTACTTTCAGATGTTTAAAAATACTGTCAAAGTTAATGTTACACAACTAAAATGTTTACAGAAGTGTCTACTTTTAAGTTACACTTCACTGTGATCGTTTTTACTTTATCATACTGCAAAAATTAGATTTTAGCGGAAATAGGTATTTTTGGGTCCCCTGATCATTTTTGGCCAAGGTACAAAAAAATGTCTGTGTGTGTGTGTGTGTGTGTGTATGTGTGTGTGTGTGTATGTGTGTGTATGTGTACCCGATTTTTGTGAATCCGATTCCGGAGAAACTACTAAAGGTATCGGGCCGAAAGTTCATATTTAAAGTTTTATGACCAAAGTTACAGCTGAAAAGCTTTTGGTTCAAAAGAGTCCAAAGGAACTGGCTGTTTCCTCTAAGCATTTTCCAAGAATTTTGCAAATGAGCTGCCATTTCTCTAATTTCATCAAAATAGTTAAATAATAAATTAAAGTAGAGGAAATTTTGTATAATTTATGTCTATGACATATTTTGGTAAAATTAATAGTTCAGCTGTATGAGCAAATTCTTCTTGATAGTTGATCGAGATTGTGGCTGCATTAAAACTTAATATTATCAAAGTATCTGTCAAATCCTGGCTAAACTATTAACTTTATATATTGTATGATAGAGTCATGTGCCTGGCCATACCAGACTTTTTTATGATCTCATCATATGACTTTTTTACAAGGGGTTTGCAAATCTATAGCGCAAGTAAACGAGAATATGGGCAGAAATAGTAACCATCTTGAAACAAAAAATTTTAGATAGATAACAAAAACAAGAGGGAAGAAAGTAAAGATTCATATAACAAAATTCAAACGTTAATAAAATAGTGCGGTTTAAAATGTTTCCATTTCACTGGTCCGCCAAAATTTGTTTTAGTATACTTCTTGAAATTTTAGGAGAAATGTAAAGTACAGTAATAAATATTGGCTCTACTAGAAATTTCAGAACTCCACACTAATAATCAACCCAGTGCATAAATAAGTGGGGTAGATTTTAGGTAGGTTGACAAGGATTTCCTGTAGACAAGGATTCTGTTTTAGATTTTGGAAATTAAATTTGTTAACAACGATGAAATGTTTATTTTTCATTAGTTAAGTAAAATGTTATAATGCTAGCGTGTCCAACTACTCCAACATCAGTTTGAAATATATTTTGGCAGTGTAAAAATAAGTTTTTTGATAAAAATGTGTCTCAATGAATGCTTATGGCTAATGGACTATAGTAACAAAATAATAATAAATAATAATAATTTGTTATTAACCATAAATAAAAGAACAAAAATGTTCCATGCGCAATATATTAAATACTTACACAAGAAAACATCAAACAACACATACAGATAACATAACAAAAGCTCAAACTAATTTCCTAAAAATCAAAAAATCACAAAACTTAACGAAACTACTTCTTATAGCGTTTCGAGCGCTCCTTCTCCCTCCGATCCTTCTTCGCATACTTCCTCCTCTTATAATCCCTCTTCTCATCGTCCGAAGAAAAGCTATCTGAGCTGATCGGGCTAGTCTTCCTAACCCGATACTCCTCGCTCTTACACTTCTCCAACAACTCCTTCCGATACGCGGACACCTCATCCTCAATACTCTTCCCCCTGCTACGTTTCCTCTTGCCAGACTCCAACTCATCCTGAAAATGCATCACCATCACCTCAATCCTCCTCAAATTCCCCCTCTGCTCTTCAGAAATTTCCTTGAGCTGCTTCTTCAAATCGCTCATCTGCCTCTCCAGCTCCATATTATAAATTTGTTTAGTCGACATCGCCTGGGCCTCGATATCTTGAGGATTCACGCTCTCCCATTTCGATGGGATAAAATCCGAAAGGTTCGGTTGCACGTTACGCCTAGCTATTGCAGTGTTTAAGATCATCACTTCGGAGCTAGTTTTAATTTCGATATCGTTTTGTAGCGATCGTTTGATCAAACTTTGACCGTCGAGAGGTTCGTCAGTACCGGAATCTTCGTTGGCTTCGCTCTCGGACTGCTTAATGAATAATTTCTCGAAATTCTTTAAGGTATCCGTGCTGTATATCTTCCAGATATCCCACGATCGTATCACTTTTAATATTCGCGTTTTAAGTGCGTCTTTATCCTTATCGGATTTCAAGTTATTACAACTCTTCTCGAGGTTGTCGAAGACAGCTTGCAAGCTGGATTCGAATTCTGTTACGTATAACCCACGGGAGCTGTTACGCTTTACAAACGAGTTGTACAAAATATCGGAAATTAAGAACAATCTGGATATTTTCTTCAACGGGTTCGTTTGAACGTTATCGAAAGATTCCGAGATTAAGGCCACGATATCCTTAGCGGCAACCTCGTGGTTCATGCAGAAGATCATGGCTTCTCCGATTTTAAGCCGGTTGCTAGTTAAATGTTGCAAATAATGGATCAAGCGGTTCCTCTGCGCTTGCGATAGCAACTTCTTATCGTTTTTCTCGATCTTAATTAAATTATCCGGCATGCCGAGGCTGTAATTCGGGAGCACCGGGGGCACCCAAATACTCCCGTTTGTGAACATCCGGAACTCCTTAGTCGACCATTCGTACACGCTTTCCCCGTTTAACACTGAATACAATTTCCAACGATAATAAATATGATTCGGTGAAGTATTATCGAACAAAAACTGATACGTCGTGTTATTAATCTCGCGATTCATAATCATCGCCTCGAATAACGGACCCTCTTTAACGACAAACTCAACCATACGATGAATAACCGCCAACATTTTCTTATCTAACGGAATAGTTACCGTAACGTACGTATTCTTTAAATTAACCTCCTTACCCTTAAAAAATTCCTCGTTTTTTAATTGTGCGTTGAACGGTAATCCGCTCTGCGGAGGCGGTAGCATCAACTTAAGCAATTCCGGAGGGATATATACAGGGTGTTGTGGAATATCAACCGGTTTCGCCCAACCAACACGCATGTCATCACGGTTTTTCAAACTTTCCAAGGCGCGTTCACCGTCTTTGCGACTCATGTACGCGACAAAACCAACGTTGTTCGGACGACCGCGTTCCTCGTTTCTCGGCCACATAATCTTAACACTAGCTAGGGGGCCGTAGGCACCAAAAATCTTCATCAAATCCTGTTCGGTTACACTGATATTTATATTAGCAACAAATAAATTTGTCGTGGATAAATCATCGGATTCTAATGAGGTTAAGTTCGTTGATGGTGAGATTACGTGACGAATTTTTAGGCGTTCGTCCCGTTCTAAGTGGCGTTGTCGCAGTTCTTCTTTGAGAAGTTCTAAGTTTGATTTCGGTTTTCCAGTTTTTGATCGCTCGTTCTTGTTTTCTTTGAGTAGGGTGGCGCATTCGATCGCTTTCTTGATGGTTTCTTGATTGCCTTGACGCAGAATTGGTTTCGGGTTGTAGATTTTGCCCTTTTCGAGCTCGTTTTCCTTGTCTTTTGCGTACAAGATACCAGACTTGACAAAGAGCTTATTGGGTGGTCCAGAGTTGTCTTGGAACGTTTGGATAAATTCTTGGAAGGCAAAAGCGGTGGCTTCCTGCTCTTCGCGCTGTTTTCGGTCGAATTCTCTCTTTGACATTTCTGAATTATGAAAAACCACTAATGGGGAATAATAATGCATGTATTAGGACAATTACGAAAAATTGATCGATAGACTAAGGTGGGATACAAAAACGGTAGTATTGAGATATCTAAATAAGCATATATACCTTTTTTACGTATTCTTGTTGTGCGTATAATCGATACAAAACGACACTATCATAGACACTATTTCGCACAGGTTTGAAATTTTTGTGACGTTTGGACTACCCATAGAATACCTCATACACAGTAATCTACTTTACCGAGCTTTTGTTCACGGTTGCCAACTGAGATTAGATTAATTTTAAATATCAACAATTTCTAACATTTTGTAAGTTAATTAAAGAAAAATTAACAATCCGATACGCACTAAAGATATAAACAATAAAATCTCATTCACATTGTTTATCAACTGTAAACGTTTTTCAGTTACATTTCTGGAATAAGCATGCTGGGAATACCCGCGGAAATATATACTTATGGAACACAATTCTGGATGATAATTACTTCTGAGGGGCTAGTTTCTATAACGATGGCCCTAGCGTACCTACCTGTTTTCTACAAATTGCAAATAACATCAAGCTACGAAGTAGGTGCCCAATATCAATTTGTTTATGTTATTTATTTAATAAATACATTTTACAGTACTTAAATTTACGCTTCAACCAAACAGTACGGCTGCTGGGATCCATACTATTCCTCCTGAAAATGATGCTGTACATACCAATTGTGATCTATGTGCCAGCGCTGGCGTTCAGTCAAGGTAATTGTGGTCTACCAAATCTCTGCATATCAATTCCACATGACTTTTTTTAGTAACAGGAATTAATCTGCATTTGGTAACTCCGGTCGTCTGCATCGTATGCATCTTCTACACAACATTGGTGAGTAAATTTTACAAATTTGTACTTTGCAAATTTGTGAAGCTATTTATTTGACACATGAGACTGCTTACAAAATATCTAACGTCAGTTGGAGTTATGTCCAAAACTGGTCCAATTATAACCAATGCAATAAGGGACGCCAGTAGAGGACCTTCGTTTATCAACGCTGGGGAGATGACCAAAATCGATGGAATGAAGACAGACATAAGCAACGATAAGATCAGCAATAGAACTAATGCCTGATCGTCTAGATTATCCAGGTCGTCCCTACCTGCCACTTCGTTATTAGCCCCGTTCACTTCCATTGTGTTCTTGTTTTCATATCCCATCTCGGCATTAATAACAACTGAGAATTTTGTGGGGATTACATGCAAAAGTTTTAAAATTTATGAATATTAGTACATTACTTAATTTTGTGACATTCATAAAATGACAAACACTAAATAATACAAATCTGTAATTGTGGCGGCATCTGTTCCCCAATAGCCAAACTAATGTATCCAAATTTTAATATGAATTTCTTTTCTTATCTGTTTTTTATTTTTGATTTTAGGGTGGATTGAAGGCTGTTGTGTGGACAGACACTGTCCAGACCGTAGTTATGTTCTGCTCCTTGATTGTAGTTGCAACAATGGGTACAATAAACGCAGGAGGTTTCGACAACGTATGGAAAACAAACACGGATGGCGGAAGGATAGACTTTTTCAAGTAAACTCCACCAAATTAAAATTTATTGAAAACATAACTCATTGTTTCCAGTTTTGATTGGGATCCGACAATTCGTCACTCATTTTGGACTGTTTGCATAGGTAATTATTTCGCTTGGCTGGCGTCATGCTCGATCAATCAGGCCATGGTTCAGAGATGTCTAGCAATGCCTTCTTTGGCAAAAGCAAATATGTAGGTTATTTTTCACAGGATTGTATTATTGTTTTATAAGGGATATTCTTACAGAACTGTTGGTATATTGGTGGTTGGGATCATGGCTTTGGTGTCGATGTGCTGCTATATGGGTTTGCTGATTTATACTACGTATTATAAGTGCGATCCGGTGACACGCGGAGCTATAACAAAATCGGATCAGTTGCTGCCATATTTCGTAATGCATATTGCGTCGTCAATGCCAGGCCTTCCGGGATTATTTGTCAGTGGGGTTTTCAGTGCTGCATTAAGGTATATTTTTAAGTGTTGATACAAGTTTTTTCTTAAATTACATCTATGGGATACATATAAAATATCCAGATTTGATTTATTGCAAATGAGCATTAAGAAATCAACAAAAACCGTTAAAAAAAACATCGTTTAGGTTTTAGATGTAAGAATATTCTCATAAAAAAATTGCCATTTTTAGAACTTTTTTGGACACGGTATATTTAATCCAGTCAAAAAATATTCAAAAACGTGTCATCTCTTTTCGTATAAGTATTCATTAAAAAGATATAGCAGTCTGATTTTACAATATAATCAAATTAGATTTTGAATTTGGAGCAAGTAGTAATCAACTGAACATTCCTGTGTCTTCATAAACTTCAAAAACTATTCTGTTTTCAAAATTATAGTAGCTTGTAATATTTTCTGTATAGAACGTAATGCAAAGTGTTTTTGTATAGCTAACCGCACAACTGATTCCAATAAGTTTATTGCTGTAGAATCCGAAAACAGATTCAAGGATGCCAAGGTTACTAAACACCTATGTAAAACGATATCATGATGTGATGAAATAGGTCCATACCAATAAAAAGATTTCCTCAGAATGACATTTACAATTTTTACAACCACTATTGGCTGTACTGGTAGTAGTACAGTAATTCCTTATTATGTAGGTATTAAGCGGCTTTTTACATTATCATACACAGTATGATAAAGTACGTATTGTAATCTTGCTGAAAAAAAAATTGAGGTTTTAGCGGAAATATGCTCTCTTATGTCCCCTGAACTTATTTGACCAAGGTACAAAAAAATTTCTGTGTGTGTGTGTGTGTGTAACCGTTTTTTGTGGCGACCATTCCGGAGAAACTACTAAAGGTATCGGGACGAAATTTCATATTTAGAAGTTTCATGACAAAACTTAGTGCTGAAAAGCTTTTGGTTCAAACTGGTCCAAAGGAACTGGATGTTTACTCTAACCTTTCTCAATGATTTTGCAAATGAGCCGCCATTTATGTAATTTCGTCAAAATAGTCATTTAATAACTTAAAGTAGAGGAAATTTTGTATAATCTATGCCTATACATTTTTTGGTAAAATTAATAGCTTAGCTGCATGAGCAAATTGTATTCGGTTGAGAGCGGTCCTGTCTGCATTAATATAAAACTAGTTAGCCAGGATTTGACAGATATTTTCATTCTATTGACAGTAGGTAGTCAAACGCTGATCTTTTGATAATACCTACTGTCAATAGAATCGATATATCATCTGTCAAATCCCAGCTAATTTTATTTTAATGCAAATACGATCGATCTCAATCAAACAGAATCTCATACAGCTACACTAATTTTATATATAGTATGATAACTTCATGTGCCTGGCCACATCAGATTTTTACATTTGAAGTAACAATAATATATTTTTTTTACTTTAGAATAAGCTAAATAAAAAATGGAGAAAACACAAACATAAATGCAATAAACATGTGGAGGCAACTGTTACAAGTTCACACCACTTGATTTCTTGCTATGTATGAAAGAGCAAAGTTCATAGTTTATTTCTATCTACGTAAAAGTTTCTATTACATCACGTTGTGTGTTGCACTGTTTTTCTAAAAAACTGGAGCCATTTCCATATTTTTGTCTTCAGAATCAGGATTCTAGGAAAAACATTCTCCCTGAATCAGTTTTCAAATACCTGGCAATTGTTTTTGGTTGACCTGTGTATTTATATACCTGCTTTCACCCTACATATTTTTTGCAGCATTGCAGAAAAATCAAGTGAACAAAAATAATGATGGATTCTTTTGTGCACACTATCTGTAAATAAGCAATCCTCTTTAGAAAAAAAAAAAAAAATGTAAAAAACTCTGTTTTCTAGACCTATATTCAAGAAAAATAGTGTGAATGATATGCGAGCAAATACTTTTTAAATTTTTATAGAAATCAGTCTCTGTTTCCTCTTTCTATATTGCAAATTCATATCATTGTATGTTTTTTAATGAGGTGTTTATGCAAAAATGTTATTCAATTCCCATTTTTTTATCTTCGTCCATAACGGAATCCACCTGTTCCTGTTAGTCTTATGTTATGGATTCATGTTCTCTAAGATGTAATATTTTTCTCATCTATTGTAACAAAATGATTAACATACAAATTTTGTTTCTACAGTAACATTTTTTGTCAAATATTCTTTTTTTTTCTGTACAATAACAAAAACAGAAAATTCTTCCCTTTAAAGTGTGTCATTGCTTTTTAGTTCCATGTCAACGGGTTTGAACTCGATGACCGGAGTCATATTTGAAGACTTAATAAAGCCGAACATCAAGAAACCCTTGTCCGAAGCGCACGCTAGTTTACTTATGAAGACGATAGTCGTCATTGTCGGCACAATCTGCGTTGCTCTAGTCTTCGTCGTAGAGAAGATGGGAGCCCTAATCCAAGCATCCGGCAGTCTAGCCGCAATAACTGCCGGTCCTTTACTCGGAATATTCACTATGGGAATGTTTCTACCCTTCGTAAACCACTGGGTAACTTTTTTTGGCAAATCAATACGTATTATCAAATATGTTATTTAAAAATTTTTAGGGTGCTTTGTCTGGTGGATTACTCAGTGGAGGACTGATTACTTGGATATCGATTGGAACTCAGATGCAAATGGCTAAAAATGTGATCAGGTTCCCGCAGAAGCCAGTTTCCGTTGAGGGTTGCAACTCAAATTGGGTGATGGAATATTTAAGTTTAACATTACATCCTGACACAACTCCCAAACCGGAGCCGCCTTTCTTCCTTTACAGGTTATCCTACATGTATTACACAGCGGTGGGTTGCCTAACAGCGATAACAATCGGTATTATCGTGAGCCTGATAACAGGCGGAAATAAAAACCGTAAGATAAATAAAAACCTATTCTCCCCAGTAATCCATAGATTTATAAAAGATGATGTACCTCTAAAACCTAGTGATATTAAATTAAATACTATGTAAGATGTTTCTTTTTATTTATTTTTATATTCTTACAGAATAATTCATACCTATTAGGAATAAAAATATATTGTTTTTCAATGATCTGTTTAGTGTATAGATAACATGTTAAACAACCCTATGAATGAATTGCTATTAATTTATTAATAAAATTAAATGATTCAATCAAAACGTTCTGTCCTCCAGGAAGTCTACTCTCTTCATCTTTTTGAAGCGAATGCGTGACTTTTCGAATGGAGTGGGGATATCACCGGTTGCCCTCTGTTTGGTACGTATCTATGAGCAAGTTTGCTTGTTGCTAAGAACAATAACACACACGCCACACCCATACGTTCCTATACGTTTGATTCAAACGTATCAATTCGCACATGTTCAAATTGTCACATACATCAAGTTATAGATAAAGCTGTATTACTTGTTCTGGTAATGTACATGTTTTTATAGTTGTGGTACACTACGTGCTAAAATATGTCGGATGCATGTGCTAAAAGAAGTTTAGACTGTTTTGAGTGCCATAATATTTTTACGTGAATTTTTTTACACTTTTAGAGTAAGGTATAACTTAAAACATACAATAACAGATTTGTAAGAAATGAACAAATATATCAAAAATCGACCACTATTGTATTGCTTTTACGATTCTTTGAACTAGCTGATAATATCTAAGAAAACTCCTCAGAACTTTTACTTATTTTGTGAGTAGAACAAAAATATTTTGCAAATCATTCAAAAGTACTTATAATTTTTGTAAAGTTAAATAATCACATAGTGTTTCTACAATGAGACAAAGCCATTTTTATGATTTTTTCAATAACAAACTATTTATTTTAACTTGTTTTAAAATTTTATCATATTAACAGTTACTAGGAGTAGGAGTATGTTTTGGTATTGGAACATATTAGGAAACATAATGAATTTTATCTTAATGTATTTTTAAAAAAATGATATGGGACAGGCCAGCGGCGAGACAAAAAACTTGAACTGTTCGAGAGTTTCATGAAGTGGTGTAGGGCTTTTAACCATCTGCATTGCCAATTTGAGTGCGATAATAAGAAAATATATTTTCACAGAGTTTATCACATTTTTTCAAGGTTAAAACCTCATCATTTCACTCCAACCTACATTGCATTTTTTGTTTCAATATTGGAAGTGCTGTTTTTTTTTCTATTCCAAAAATGTAATTTTATTGTCTAATAGACAATCAACAAGTAAAATAATTTGTTGAAATTTGAAACTGCAATTTTAGTCACATAAATCTGACTCGATTAAACTGACTAACAAAACACAGTATTCACCAATATATTTTTTAATCATTATACATCATACAAAAACACAGAACTTGGAACTATAAACGTAAAGAAGACTTTCATAAAAAAATATATAAACTTACTGCCGAATATCAACAAACGCTACGATTAAATAACATGCGTAGTAGTTTCAAGCGCCAATTTTCTCGATCTCGTCTGCGTCCTCAGCATTCAGGAACCTGATTTTACGGTTAAAGTGCCTCTCGATCGACTGACACACGGACATTGCCTCTGGTGTGTCAACCAGATTGATTGCTATGCCGTGCTTGCCGAACCGTCCTGTCCGGCCGATTCTGTGCAGATATGTCTCGCAGTCTGCCTTGCCTTGCAGATCTACTGGCAAGTCAAAGTTGACTACGATGGTTACTTGTTCAACATCAATACCTAAAGATAAATGAAAAAAAAAATTAATAATGGTTCCATAAACTAAGTGTTTTCATCATGCATTTGGAGACTTTTTGTATCTCCTTCACTTTCAAAACTCATCCAGAAAAACACTTTGTGAAATATTATGCAAAAAAAAGAAACCCTCACCTCTCGATAAAACATTTGTGGTGATAAGCACCTTCTCTTTGCCATTTCTAAATCTATCCAGTACGTTGATTCTCTGCTCAACACTAAGTTCTCCAGTTAGGACGGCAACAGCATGTCCATCTTTCGACATCTTTTCAGACAACCAATTTGCGGTCCTCCTTGTCTAAAAAATAAATTTAAACAAGAAAAAATGTAAAACAAAAATCTAAATCTAATATGTATTAATTTTTTCAATATCAACATATTTTACTCACATGGCAAAATATGATTGCCTGTCCTACACCGACTGTACCGTAAATATTCGTCACAGCGTTATACTTCTCCTGCTGACTCGCGCAGCGCACGTAATACTGCTTTATGTTGTCCAAACTTTCCTCTTCGCGTTTTAAACGGATGATCAACGGCCTTGGCACAATGATCTCCGCAAAATCCATCACATCTTGGTCGTACGTTGCAGAGAAGAACATCATTTGACATGATGAACTTAAACATCTATGGAAACATAATGTTTAATAGCTGTCATATAACATTAAAGATTAGACGTGATGGCGTTTTACTTGTGAATCCTAATACATTGATCCTGATGACCTTGGGTCGCTATCATAACGTCCGCTTCGTCAAGCACAAAAACCGATATCTTGCTCAGGTCGAAGACTCGGAATTTGAGAGCCCAGTCGAGTACTTTACCGGGTGTGCCTATGATGACGTGTTCTATTAATTTGGAGCCTCTGGGAACTAAAATAAAGATGTAAGTATCAATATGGATTTTTGAACAAATTTGTAACAAAAAAAATTAAAATTTAGGACTAGATTATTGCATACAGTACATTTTTCTGGTCATCTGAACTAGATCTTCACTATAATCTAATTAAAAAGGTTCTGGTCTACCGGAAGTCACCATCAACTTGTAATTTTGTGGTAATATAATTTGTGAAATAGGTACAGAAATGGTAACATTTTTGGTTTAAAAAATACAACAAATACAAAGAATACACTTTACTACTGCTTTTATTAGCTGTTCATGTTTAAAACTTCTTCTTCTTATTTAAGCCAACCGTTTCATGAATTATACTAGTCTGCCATAAAACAGTATTTCTTAAATCATGGAGATGACCACAGCGATACCTTTATTTCAAAATGTTATTATTAGTTGGACCATATATTTACAAAGACGGAGAAATATATTTATCATTTTCGACTAGAGACATATTTATTATGGGGGTTTATAAAAAAACGCCAATATTGTCGGAATAAAATGAAAGTTAAAAATTAGTTAGGGAGCGTGTAAATAATTACTTCAAGCAAAAACACATGATCCCTTAAAAATTTATTTTTTTCCGGATCAGCATAGGCACAATGTTGGCAACACTATATACACCAATAGTTAATGAACTATTTGCTGATTCATAAAATAACTTTAAAGATTAATTGAATAGCAAACTGTACAGGAAATCATCCTGTTATTAATTGGGTTATGAATCTGCGGATTATGTTTACCACGATATTTAAATTTCATCTCATAGACTTTTTCTTTGATTAACTATTTGGTGATTCGTATAACTTTAACGGCGCTTTTAATTTTATTAGGTTACCAGCTTTCGCCGGTAACTGTTGTAAGAGTTTAGGAAATCCCGTTTCAACGTCGGATCTCGGCTATTGGCTTGATCTTATAAGATTATTAAATATTGACAATTTGATTTGTATTTTGTATGAAAGAACACAGATAGCATTCAAAACAATGACGAGAAGGACATTCAATAAGATAGGAGACCTTAGGACAATAAAAAAAGGGGAGGACACCTCTCTAAATAAATTTATGTAAAAAATACAGTTTTTAAAAAACTAGGTTTTATAAAAAAAAACAGTTCTTTTTATTGATCATGCATTTTTGAATGTATACAATTTTTCTATTGATTTTCTCAATGACACTGGAAATCTGCACAAATTTTCCATTTTTTCAAATTGAATTAGCTAACTACAATGGAAGTTAAGATAAGCGTAGTAATAAACAGAAAACTGACAACGCCTAAAGGTTGGTCACCTAATCTAAAACTAATACTGTAGCTACCAAATTTGTACAATATACAGAGAAATATAGAAAATATGAATTTGAGTTAACGGTCGGCAACCGATTAAGCTGACCACACAGAAATCATGCAAAATAAAAATGTACAAGGCGTTCGTAAGAGACAATTAAATTAATATCTGAATTGTCAAGATTTGTAATGAATATCTCATTTCAATTAGCTCTATTTATTGATGATTTTTAAGTATCTATTAACCGCACAAAATAGCTACAATGGAGATAAAATAGAGAATTTAACACCCATGCTCTCCTAAACCGAATGGTATATACAACCGTACTAAAATAAATTGTAATTAACGCGTCTTGTACATTAATCACATAAATATTGTACTGTAATCCTGCTTATTGACACTTGGCGCCAGCTCGTCGTGCAAATTGTGACTACAAATTGGTTCTGTATTTACAGTTTAGATAGGTTCTGTCTGTTGTGATCATTGTTCGTTTATGTTTAATTACGTGAATGCAAAAGATTTGGGAATAAACAATTACAATGAACGGTAAAAAGTTGTGATAATAGTTTCAAGGTCACCATGGATTGTGCAGTTGGTAGTATACTACTATGATACTACCAACTTCGTAAAAACGCGTTTTTTTCGTTTCCCACCGACCTTTAAGCGAAAAATTTCATTTGTAAAAGTTGTTTAGAAGTAAGGATGTTCAAATTTTAAACCACATCTACCTATCATGAAAAAAATACTTTTTTTGTTTCTTTTTTAACATTTTACTCTTAGTATTTAGTTATTATCACTCGTTTATCTTTATCTTTGTGTTGATAGACAAATTAAATTTGGAGCATTGATTTTTTGGTATATTCTTGAGGCTAGGAAGAGTTCCGGTTTTCTACATATGAAATTTTAAATAGCACTTGGTTAAAAAAAAACAAAAAAAGTATTTCTTTCAATACGGCATTGAAAGAAATACTTTTTTTGTTTTTTTAACCAAGTGCTAACCACGGCGGTGGTAAAAATTGATAATTGATGTGTAAAGATTATCATTCTAATTAAAAATATCACAAAAATAATGTAGTATAATATTTAAAATTTCAATGATAGTCAGTTCCTGAAAAACAATTTGGAAAATTCTCAATTAATAAAAAAATACTATCTACCTTCTTCGCCTCTGACTGCATACTTCAACTCAATCTCGGAGCAGAATTTAGCCATATGAGCTGCAACTTCTCCAGTTTGAATGGCCAATTCGTATGTTGGTGACAGACATAGAACCTTTAACCACAAACATCCATCAATACAAAAAAATAACAATCTTCAAAGCAACGTACTTGTGGATATTTCAATTCTGGTTTAACCCTGCTAAGCATAGCTAAAACAAACGCTGCCGTCTTTCCTGTACCGGACTGTGACTGAGCTATAAGATTTTGTGGTGGGTCAGCCAACAACGTAGGCAATGCAGTCTCTTGAATTTTTGAAGGCGCATTAAATCCCATTTCGTACACTCCCTTCAAAAGATTTGGTTTCCTAGAATGTTAACAAACGATCTGAGTGCTTTGATAATACTTTAGATTAGCGACATACAAATGTAATGCTTCGAAAGATTTCACAGAGTATAAGGGGGAGTTGGGGTCTTTCCGTTGGATTTCAATGTCATATTTGCTCTCAACAAGACCTTTCCGGATGATTTTCTGTAGCAAACTCGCTTCTGCAGGGCTGAACTTTTCCGGTACATCCTCGGAAGGGGCATCGCCAGCGCCTGACGTGACATCGTTGGTTGTTTTGGTGATTTCCACATCAGAAAGCTAAAAGTGAGGTTAGGTATCGGGCTAGGCTAGTATTAAAGTCCGCTCACCTTTTGTGACACTAATTTTTCTTGTTCATCGATGAATTTACCCCAATCTACTTTCTTAGACATTTTTGCGACCCTCTTTCTGGACTGGAGGTAACGGCCTTTGTCAATATAGCAACACTTTTAAAATCGTTTAAAATGGATTTTTTCGATTGTTGGCAACGCGCAACGCGGTCAGAAAAAATGTTGTGGCAATACATCATAATTCAAAGTTTTTGTATTTTAGGTAATACAATTTTTGTTTGTGTTGACTGTAATAGTAATGATGTAGACGTAGAAAATTAATAATTCTGGAAAGTTTGGAAACAGGATTTGTAATGTTAGATACAAACACGATAAAAATTACAAATTCGGTTTGGAAAAGAATGATAGTTAGTAATTCAACGCGTGTTCTAAAAGATGGCGCTGATATCCAATTTCAGCAATTTCAGCGTGTGCATCACAGAAAAAACGTAGAAAGTTTCTATGAATACAGTCACTACTTTGGTCAAAAGAAAAATATGTTTTTTTTTCGATTAGAATGTATACTCGGCTGTTATTAGTGTCATTACACGTAAAAGTGAGATTCAAAAATTGATTGTTGTCATGTGAGGTTGTCTTGTAGGTTTTTTGTTGTTTTAGTTTATTTTATAACGTTATCTTTCTCATTGTAATACAAAAATGATTGATTAATCATTTTTTTCAAGTGGCTTTTTAACATAATTTCTAAACAATATAATTATAGTATTTTTGTTTACAATTTTAAAATAGTGACTTAAAAACAACTAAATATTTAGCGGTAGCTACCAGCTGTTCAACTGAATTCAAATTAATTAAATTTCCAATTAGCAAAATATTTTTGTTTTTCATTTAAATAAATTGATAAACCACAATTTTAAACATTAATCAATAAACTATAGTACCTATAAAATAATTCAACAATTAGTGACTTATCTGGATCTGGAAAAATTGTGAATTCTTTCCAGTTTTTGATAAACTCAGTGCCAAAAATATACAAAACGCAATTGATAATTTCTATCTACTGATTTAGATAAAAATGCATCAGATATTGTTATTTAAATTAACAAACATAAACACTTTTTTAGTAAGAGAGAAAAATGTAAAATACTAATTTTTCCGGTCCGTTTGAAAATACCGTAAAAATAATAAATGTTTATAGGGTAGGTTGTCAACTTTCTAGAAACTATAGTTTTTTATTTATTATATCTGTTTCAATCAATAAAATTGTATGCCAGCAGTTATGATTGCTTCAAACAAAAAAGTACTTGAAGGCAATCCTTTCAAAATGATAAAACCAATATGTATAATTAAAAACAAAATGCTTCAAAGCTATATGTAAGGATCTAGACTATTACATTTCTCGTAAAAAAGTAGTTTGATTAGTTAGAAAGGAAATTGAGGGAATTGTGATAAGATAGAATAATAATAAAGCAATAAATGATAAATAAGAAACATTTTATTGTTATACATAAATACATTAAAGTTTGACGTAGAATACAAATGCATTACATATCATGTATCCTAAAAAATGCAATAAACACTACTTGAACTAATGAATATGTTATATTTAATCTAGAGAAAAAAAATAAACAGTCTATGTTCACAGTTACAGAACAAATGACTAATTATTCAACAGCACGATATTAATTTCAAATTTTAAAGCCTGTCAGTTTACTTTAAAAATCTATGTATCACAGGCTATATAGCGTACAAAGAAATAAATACAATTATGAATCGTAAAACATGTCACGGGAGAATAAAAATAACTTAATAATAAAGAATAATTTTGATTATGTCGACGGAGTCATTTACGAAAATATATTCGCAACGGAAACATTAGAACCATCCTAATAATATATATGTGTGTATACATAAATAGATATATTTGACTGGAGAAATGAATATATATCACATTAGTCCTTGAAAAGAAATGCGAAAAATCATATACGGAACAAACGAAATTAATTAGAGCATATCCATTGCATACATCTGCGTCCATTCCTTTGCCCGGAGTATTGCTTCCGTCTCGTTACCTTTCCACATCCTCGCGACGTCGTTTGCTAGAGGATCGTCAGGGTTCGGACTGCCTAGCAAAGCCTGAATAGATAAAAGTACCGTACGAATTTGTAGCGCAGGACTCCATTGATCTTTCAGGATATCTAAGCAGATCCTTCCGAGTTTATCGATATTTGGGTGATATATTTTGGTAAGGAAACGTACGCTAGGTGGATATAACGGATATTGCTCAGGAAGAAACAGTTCCAATTTGAACAAGCCCCCTTCGTACGGAGAACCACTGGGTCCGGCCATAACCACGTGAAAATAACGGCAGTTCATTTCGTCCGGAATAGCGCTAATTCCTGGTGGTGGATCCTTCGATAAATTCCTCGTTTCGACTAAAATTCTACGCGATATATTTGCCATATCTGGAAATTGAAATTGAGGTTAGTTCGAAATTTGGGGTTAATTGTGTGTTACGTACTCGAATGTATTGCGGTTATCACAAAAAAATGATGCAGTCTTTTGAAAAACTCGCACAAAACTCACAGCCCGATGCCAAATCCTAGTAGCAAATCGGATCGGTGGCTTGACAGATTTAGGTTAGCAAATTTCATTACCAACTCAAAGTAGGCAACCAACGTGCCATTAAATGGTCTACAGATTGTGCCTACTCGAGTGATAGGACTTTTCGCTTTCGAATGGTAGTATTTGAACTCTTAGCAATTCTAGAATGAGTACTTACCGCTTTTCAAACGCTACAATTTGACTATTTTATGATTAAACTAAGATCTAATCAATCTATAATCACCATTAATCGGCAATTTTGACAGCCTATCAATTAGAAAAATGCATGGTGATGATTGAAAAGGTATTGTTCGTACTTCGGTTTTTATTTATAGATTGTCCCATTTTTGCGTTCTAGTTTATTTTGAATAAAAATAAAATTAACCTAGATGGCTATTTTTTTCTACGATTATTACCAACATTATAGACCTGCAGTTTTTAATTTATTCATATTTTGTACTTACTATGTATTTACTGGTATTTACAAACGCAGACAAGCTATTGGGAATTATCTCATTAAAATTTTAATGTATATACAATGTACTTATAGTTTTGTAAAATTGGTACGATAATGAAAACGATAAAATATTCAATACAATTATTGAATCATGTTTTGTTGCTAAACTGAGTGGCGTACTTACAGCTTTTGCCGCCTGGGGCGGTCACCAATTTGCCGCCCGTTCGAAGTCATTGAAAATATGGTGGTGGTGGTTATTAACATTACTGGACATTTAATTACTTTTAGTTTCTTTGGAAAATTTAATTTCTTTTAAGACCTACACGGCCAGAATCATTTAGAAAATAAACTGGTTCCGGGTTATGCCGTGTGTCCAGATTTGTAAATGCTGACGTTTCGCGATTCATGTTGCTCGGTTCTTCAAAGCTAATTGAATAATTGAATACTGTATTCAATCAGTATTCAAAATCTTGATACACGGCTGACACAGCATAACCCGGAAGAAGTTTATTTTCTAAATTATTTTTTTTGTTTAAACAGATTGCACAAATAAACACCTAATATATTGAACTTAAAATGTATGCTCGTTTATAAATTAATCTTTCTTGCTACTTTATTCGAAAATTCTTGAATAACATGGTTAACATCTGTTACTGCTTCTATATAGAAAGTGTTGCTAGATTTTGGAATCTTGTAAAAGGGCTATTATATCGTTCATTGTTGAACGAAGATAGTTTTTTTGTATAAGTTTTAGTTTGGAAAAGCATCATCCAATACAATGTTGTCGAAACCAGAGGTCGAGACTGGTTACGAGACCACCGGCTTAACGTGCCTTCCGAAGCATCACGGCAGAGTGAAAAATCCGTATGTCTTACCCTGGGATTTGAACCCAGGACCTCTCGAGTGCAAGGCAAACGCCTTACCACTCGGCCACTCCGCCTTTCATCTAGTTAAACAGCAGAAATTTCGATTTCTGGTTATTTTTACAAGAGCTATCTATCATGCAAATCGTTCCGGCAAGCATTCCACGTAGGACCTGATACTCCCTACAGTATACCTACTCTTCTTGCATTCTAGTTTTTTTAGAGCACATTTTTTTGTACACTAAGGTATAATATGTAAATATATAGCAAAAGAAAAACGTCGATATCTCTTACAATTCGTTTGAAACTGTCGCAAAATTGAGCAACTTTTTAGGTCTCCACATGAGAACCTCCCTTTAACAATATTACATTGTTTGGAGTTTTCCATTAAGAATTTTTGAATGATTATTGAAAGTTCCGCTTCTCCAATGTAGTTCAACGTTCTTGTAGAGCAGGTACGGGCATAAAATTCTTGGTCCTTTACCTTGCAATATGAAACTGATCTTCTTAAATGACAAGAAAGTTATTCACGTGATTTGTCAAAATTTGTGTTTAGAAGATTACAAATACAAATACTGGGCGAATAAGCATTGGCATTGGCATTGGTAGAAAATCCAAATTAGTAGTTTTATCTTAAACTTCGGTATCTATTTAACGTCACCGAAGGCTTTTTATAAAAAATTTGGACTAAATACCTAACTACCCTTATAAGTCTTCGTACACCACACAAAAAATGTCAATTCAAGAAACTGCAAAATAAAATTACAGCAAAATATGCTTATTTTATCCATCTGTTTACAAATGATATGTACTTACGAAAAAAATACGTTTTTTTACGAATTTCAATCAAAATATTATCAAATTCGTAATAGCTTTGATGAATAGTCTCACAAGAGTATTCGTACAGTAAGTGTCTGTGTCGCTACAAAACTAATTATTCTTTATAAAAGCTTATTTCTATATCCCTTTGGATTCAAGAGCTACTTATAAGCGGTGTTAAATAAAATTTGCCAGTTTTTGCGTAAATCCCTTGCGACTGCCTTTATACATTCACGTTCGTATACGTTTTTTTTTTCAAATTCAAAACTCAGCAAGCATTTTATAAAAACGATATAAAATATCCGTTATTATAAACCGTTCCGAAATGTTATTATATGAAAGACTTCTTGCCATTATAAAATTGTTTATAAACGATTAAAAATAAATCGAGGTGGTTCTTTAATTATTTTTTTTTATTTTTTGATGGGGGTGCGCTCCCAAAGATGTTTTGCCTAGGGGCCAGTACCGGATTTAGGACTGTGGGGCCCCTGGGCTGAAAAGCTGTAAAGGACCTAGGCAAAAAACGCTGTGGGGGCCCCTGGTCAGAAAAGCTGTGGGGCTCTAGGAAATACGCAGCTGTGACCCTTAAACATAATATCAGCACATTACTTGATGACATGATTTTGCATTGTAAGATTTGTAAGCACGTAAAATGGCAAATATACTTTGTCACTTTACACTAGGGTGACAACTTTTTAATACTCGAAGGGCGGACGCTGAGATTCCGGGGGGGGGAGGGGTATATAATATTATGAATAGTTGAAACTTGAAAAAATTTGCATCTTAAGTAGTTAATCCATCATCGTTGTCAACATAAAAACAGGTACCTTGAAATAAACTGGAAGCTAGCTTTCTTAGTTAATGTTTGTTCTTCTTTTATCTTAAAGTTCCTTTTTACGTTCTTTTTAAGAATACTAATTAAAAATAAAGAACATAATATGTCATAGGACTCATAGGTCCCAATAGCATAGTTAGTTGTGCATTGTGGACTGTGGTAGATACAGAAATAAGAAAGAAAATATATCTGAACAATCTTCTATTATAAAAAACTAACCAAAACAAATATTCTATCCGAACGTTTCTTTTGATACTAATTTCCAATAATGGATTTTTTCTTCAATTGTCATTGGATTTTCTGTTGTTTACTATTTATTCATAATGTAAACCTTTTTTATACATTTAAGACGAAGTCTAAGAATATGAGTTAAATATGTGTTTTCAGTAACGATAAGTTAATAATTGTTTTTATTTGAATCGAAACCCGATAATAACAATTATCAGTTTTGTTTTATGTGGACTAGTGCCAGTGATTTTAGTGGACTTTTCCTTTTAACTATTTTTTACCAAATTTAAAATCAATCAAAATCAGGTCGACTAAATTAGAAGAACATTTCTATAACTGTAATGTAATATTGTAATACAATCACGAACGTTTAGACTCAGTATGTTGTTTGTCAACAAGATTTAATATAAAATTTGGTCAATCGTGACTGACTAAATTCCTATATACTTACAGCAGTTCTGTTCTTCTAAAGAATATAGAGTCGATTCTTCATTTTTCGTATATTTTTGTACTTCCACATAAAAGTTAATGAGTTTTCTCACTATTTATGCTAACAACTAAATACGCCAATATGTTGTTATAAATGAAATGAAAATATGTCAGTAACTTTTTAGTAGATACGGCTAGATCATTTTCGGAGAAGGGTGACGTATGGTATACTTTTCTCCAATAATATTATGTTTATAGGTGGTATATGTAATTCTGGACATATAAATACCATTTTCAAAACTCGGGACAAAATTTCGGAGGCTTTATCAGTTAGGACAAGTGGTCAAAATTCGGGACTGCCCGCTCAAATAGGGACACTTGGTCACCCTACTTTACACACATGATTTCAATAAAAGTGTTAAACTGCGGTGCTGGTTTTATTTTTGGTCACCTGCACGGTATTTTTTTAATTTTTTTTATTTGCTTTGTTTCATTTTGGTGGGGGCCCCTGGGCTGCAGCCATCTCAGCCCTCCCTGAAATCCGGCGGTGCTTGGGGCCCCGCATATCCTTAATCCGCCACTGGTTGGCTGCACTATTAATATTAGATTAATAATGTGAAAACAATTTTAATTGTCAATATATCGCGGTATATCGGGGTTAGTTCTGACAGATGAATTTAGATAAAAAGATTGATTCTCTAACAATTACTTTTATACCAACAATCAAGATGCCTCTGTCGTCTGCACTATTAATATTAGATTAATAATGTTTGAAACATTTTAATCATTCATAATTTTAATTGCCAATATATCGCTGTATAGCGGGGTTAGCTCTGTCAGATAAATTTAGATTAAAAGATTGATTCTCTAACAATTAATTTTATACTAACAGTCAAGATACTTATAACAAATTTCAACAAACGAAACAACAAGCAACAAACTGCCGAAAAGCAAAGAACACATGTGTTGATCAAATATAACAACGTTGCCAAATATATCCCCGCATAATATGCAATCGACGAATTGCATTCGTCCATTTGATCGATTGGATGCACTGCTCTTGGACGGACCGAAGGTGATCAGCACTTATTCCCCATTAAACACAGCAAATTGAAATTAACATTAATCAATAACTGGTACCCGAATCATATGTTCGGTCGGCGCAAGCCGCAACTGCGCGTGCGCAATGAGCTGCTCCGCGAATGAGATCAACGGCGGCGAATTTTCACAGCCAGTCGCGATTCGCGCGGTCTGTCGTGCGCTGTTCGATTGCCGTGACGTTCGCTGCTAACGCACAGAAATACAAAAATACTCAATTATCAATCAATTTGGCGACGATTTGAATTGACATTCCACATATAGGACTCATAAGTGCACTAACTGATAGTTGTATTCGTGGTGACATGAAATAGTTTCGTTGTTTCGAGGAAATTTAGAACATCTCGAAGGGTGTGTATGTTTGGAGTTTTTGTTCATTGTGAAGTTGTATGAAGATTTTTGACAAGTAAGTTCGTGTTTATTTTGGCTTCTGTCGTTTTTGTTCTATTATGTATTGATCAGTGTACGAGTTAAATCGAAAATAACGAATGGTATGAACTAGTTGTTCTTCTGTACCCGCCTTTATTTGTGAAATTGATTTTAAAACATTTTAATAATGTACTTATTATTTTTAATAATATCAATAAATTACACATTATCTAACTGGTTTAACAGTACTGTGTGGATATGTGTTTAAAATCCGTTGGTCATAAACAATTAACTTTGTATTTAAAAACAAAATACCATGTGAAGGGTTCATTTTTAATTAAATTAAAGTGTTTTGACTATAATTACATGGCATAACTTTGTTCGTCACTGTCCTGTCGATGCAGTTGACAGCCTAACCTGACAACTCAAATCTTTCAAATTTAATGTAAATTATTGTAATGGATGTACATCAAAATATATAAATAAATTTCTGCTCCATTTTTTCAGTTATGCCTGTTATCAAAACATTGTAAACGATAAGATGTTATGTAACATTAAAATCCAGGTCTAGAATTATTAGTAGGACAAAATGACAGCAGACAAAGGGATGTACCAATGAAGATAATGGTAAAAGAAAACGCCTTTTTATTATTAAAGATTGTACAACAAATTATGTCATAACAATGTATGTATCTACATTTTTGTGTTCTTGTTTTGGATGATTGTTTTTGACTTTATTGACGTCATCAATGTTTTTTATAAACCTCTTTTCTGTTTCTTACTGGTTTGAACACATGTTTGAGTTGTCTGGAGAATTGAAAATAGGAAAATACGTATTATGGGAAACATAGATTTTGTGAATGAGATATAAATAGTTTCGGAAAATATGTAAACACCATAATAAAAATAACGGTAAATATGGAAACAAATTCCAGTGTGAACATCTGACAGCACCTGAAAGTATATAATATGTGTCATTTCATATTTAAAATACCAACGATTACTGATTAGCAATGATTTCAAACTTGGTTTTTACTACAATAATTAGTTCCTATAGATACTGTTAGATAACCACACAAACAAAACAGCATTTATAATCAGAATTGTTTAGATGTTGTATAACTACAATCTAAATATCAACGAAATTTAAAGTTATTGAAACAAAACAAAACTAACAACTTTTCAACTTGGTAGGAACATAGGTAATTTTTTGTTTTTGAAATTGAAACATATATTTCAATGTTTCAATTGAACCACTTGAACCATTCAAACTGTTGATAGTTGATTTGTCCATTTTGATTTCGAATAGTTCGTCGTTTTTTGTCATTGTGTTTTCGACTTGAAAATCGACAGTTATTACGACTATTATTATATTACGACTATCATGTGTAAGAATGCACGTATACGTATGTGAAGTGAGTTAGTTAAAATGACGTTAAAAAGCAAGTATAGAGTAACACCCAATCTTGTGTAAACATTCCATTCATTTTTATGACTTTTTTTATCGACTAAATTGACTGATGATTAAATTTGCAGAATAAAATGTTTAGGTGGAGTAGTTATAAATCAAAATGTAAACTCTGAAAACCCAAATTTTACAACATCGCTAATGATTGTTTTAAATAAATATATTATTATTATTATTATATATACCATTTATTATACCGTGTGTTCATTTCAAAAGTATCCACACTTAATAACTCTTGCCCTGATGCGATTATTGCTTTGAGTGAAAACATGTCGATTTAGATATTGAGGGGGAAGTTAAAAAATGGTACCTAGAGAATTTTAGGTTGCATCCCTTCATCCCCCAGCCACCTTACCTTGTCATTTCAAATGGCACCCCCTATCTTGTGATACATCATTTGAAAGGGTACAAAATTATCTACTCAACTAAAAAAATTAAGTCGATCGATTGGTTCTTAAGATATACCCAGAAGATAGAAGGTATGAAATCAATTTTATTATTAGCGGAACATAAGTAATTCTTATGACAATTACAGTCATAAGAAACACAAAATTAAAATAAATAATAAAACAACAAATAAGAAATAATTTTATGGTATGTTCGAAATGGCCACCATTATTTGCTAGACAAAAATACATTCTGTTTTCGAACTCTTCGCGAACGCAAATAATGGTAGCCGTTATTCTAGTCTATCTTAAGAACCAATCGATCGATTTAATTTTTTATCATGGTTGAGTAAAGAATTTTATGCCCTTTCAAATGATGTATCACAAGATATAGGGTGCCGTTTGAAATTTCGATTGGGGGTGATTGGGGGGAGAAGGGATGAAACCTAAAATTTTCTAGGTACCTTTTTTTAACTTCCCCCTCGATATCGTAATCGACGTGTTTCCACTCAAAGCAATAATCGCATCAGGTCAAGACTTATTAAGGGTTGAGTTATTTCATACCTTCCATCTTCTGTGTAGTCTATCTTAAGAACCAATCGATCGATTTCACTTTTTTTATCATGGTTGAGTAGAGAATTTTGTGTCCTTTCAAATGATGTATCACAAGTTAGGGGGTGCCATTTGAAATTTCAAAGTGGGGTGGCTGGGGGGCGAAGGGATGAAACCTAAAATTCTCTAGATACCGTTCTTGAACTCCCTCAATATCTAAATCGACGTGTTTTCACTCAATGCAATAATCGCATCAGCTCAAGAGTTAATAAGGGTGGATACTTTTGAAATGAACACACGGTATAATAAGTAGTATGTATGTATTATTATGAAATTTCAAAAGAAAATTAAAATATTTGTGAGTATAATATAATAAATTTAGAACAGTAATGCAAACCAAACTAGCCCAAACCAAACTACGGTATGAATAAATTAATCATTTAATGACGAGTCATTTAAAAAAACTGTATGCATTTGCCTAATTTCGCCTGAAAAGTAGAAGCGAAACATTCCTTATCATCTTGTCATTTAGTCGATTTATCAATACGTTAACAGATAATAAAATTATACTTTACCAGGATTTGACAAATATTTTTATTCTAATGACAGTAGGTATTGTCAAATGGTCAAATGGTTTGACAATACCTGCTGCCAATAGAATCAAAATATCTGTGAAATCCTGGCTAACTATCCCTATTCACGATAAGAACATAGTAGTGGGGGGTGGAAACTGAGCCCGATTTACACTGAAGCAATATGCTGTCAACAGCGGCAAATAGAAAGAGAAAGGTTAAGTCACGACAATGGTGTTTGGAAATTAATTTCGGATGATAGTTAAAAGATGTTTGACAAACGGGAATTAATTTCACTAGTAATGTAGTTGTGCGTACGCGTACCTGCGTCGATTTTCTGATATACACGGTTATAACCTAAAGTTGAATAAAATAAATATAACCTATAAATTTATTGGTTGTATAGAAGAGTGAAACGTGATAGAAGCTTGTATATTTGCACTTTTCATATTGTTTACATAATGTAATTGTTAGGTGGAGGAGAACGGTATTAGTATGGCTATTAGCAGCTGCAGCAATAATTGTAATGAGTGCCGCTGACTTTTACTGGACAAAAGAAATCGTTAAAAATTGACAGACCTGAAACGACAAAGTATAGATAAAGAATTGGTTGAGACGTTGTGACCAGGGACAAAGTACATTACATGTAGTCTGTACACAATGCCATAGTTTTGTTGCGACAAGTGCCATACCTCGCAGTGATTTGTCAATTAGCCATTGTTTGTAATGTAGTGCGTTATATTAACACGTTATACATGCATATTAAATCTGCTATCTTTTATTAAATATTAGTACACGATAAACACTTAATGATACCAATAAAGAATAACAAAGAAAGAAATAAGACACTAAAAAAAGGAGTAAATTATCATTGTTATCCTCGTATATCTCTACGAGCAGCAATTTGCTCCGACAGCAGTTCGCAAGCGTGAATATAAGGAGTACGGGACACATTTTGCGCAGCACTCCCGGTGCAATGTCTTGCTTGGTAAGGCATACTTCGATAAGGTGCAGCGCAGTGGTGAATTTCACTTCCAAAATATCTTTATCTTCAGTTATGTTAAGCTTTGTGGTTATGTATTTTCCAAACATTACAATATCTGAATGCTGCAGTTCTTCCTCCAGTTTACGTTAACGTTGTATTTGATTTGTTATATCCCTCAAAGCACTGGACTGTTATGATAAAACACTACATATTGATAGTACAAAGGAAATTTCGACATTTTTTCGACCGACATTTCATTTGACAATTCAGTTGTTGGCGCGTGTTGGCTGGTGTAAACTTGGTTCAACTTTCAGCCAATCACAAGCCGCAAATTATAGCCCTATCTTATTCAACGCTTTATTCTTAAAGTGAATAGACTATAGTTTAATTTTAGTGCAGACACGACTTATCTCAATCATGCAGCTAAACTATTAATTTTATATATTGTATGATAAAGTCATGTGCCTGGCCACATCAGGTTTTTTTTCAATTCCTTGCGAGGTTATTGCTGTTTAGGATACCGTTCTGGTAAAATGTATTTCAAGCGGCTGGAACATTCTAAGGAATTGAAAAGCAAATAAGTTAATGTGAAACGTTTTACTCAGTACGAAATTTACTATCTG
The DNA here is from genome assembly GCA_964023965.1 of Melinopterus prodromus. Classification (NCBI taxonomy): domain Eukaryota; kingdom Metazoa; phylum Arthropoda; class Insecta; order Coleoptera; family Scarabaeidae; genus Melinopterus; species Melinopterus prodromus. The sequence goes on from OZ030393.1 coordinate 19,382,337, forward strand.
AAAAAAAAGTATTTGGAATTTTTTTTATATATGATCTACTAATAGAATATTCTCTATCCAATGAGTAATGTCCGACCTCATTCTGACTCTGTTTTACCGTTTTTGGACGTATTTTATAATAACTTTCTGTTGACATGAAAGTATATCAAACAGCATACTTAGTTTAATACCAGAAATAAAATATTTTACACTACTATTATAGCAAACCAGTACTATGGTAGTTGAAAAGCTATAATTATCACAAAGGTACTCATGGAAAAATCAAAAGTAATGAACAATTTAATTCATAGGGTATGTCAGAAATTTTGAGAAATAATAGTTTGAAGACACTGAATGCAAAAATTTCGGTATTTGGGACAACCAATAAAAACCACAGATATAAACGCTCTGAGAACCAAGTAAAAAGCAAAAATAAAGCTCAAATCCAATATGCCTTTATTTTAAATTTTTATTTTTATCCAGTTGGTGATTTTTGATTATATTAGGTTACTGTATGAACATTTTATTGATTTAATGAGAAGTTTTGTAATTAAAGTACCAATTTTAGCATAAATTAGGTTATCTTTAATTCCCTTTAATTCCCAAAATCTTTGACATACAAATTATTTGGTTTTAAAATCGTTCTTTCTATTCTATGATAGTGAAACCGGCCGTTTCATCGTTTAGTGTTGTTGGTGGTCCTGCTGAGTATCAAGCAAATGTTTATCGTATTTTGTTTTCACTTTGTAATCCCGAACGGAAATTCTGACCCAAAATTGCTCAATAGTCTGTTTATAAAGTTCTTTTCGACCACATTGGCCTACTTCAGTAAACACCTAAATTTATCCATCTACTAGTTGAATAAATAAATCTGCTTTTGTCGCTGTTTATATTTACAATACACACCCTTATTGGACTTAACCAAATGCGATTAAGTTCAATAGTATACAAAGCTTACTCTCCACGTGCTCCGCCACTCATTTGTTTTGCGGTGAGACATCTGTTCAAACAAATGATTATCACACTTACTGTATACAAGAACATGCCTTCCTTAATTATTTGTTGTTTCATTCCTGAGTTGGATACGTTACAAAAACAATCATATCGAAATATGTCATTGTTTATAATTTCAGTAATGGATACAATAGAGAACATTATCGTGTTATTTTTTGGTTATCGTGAACTATAACTATCAATATCCAAAATACCCGAGGATAATGTGAGAAATAGAAATTATTAGAATGCCACCAGTAAAAAGTTTAATTCGTATTCTTTCAAGTTTTAGTAACGCTATTCAAATTTTGGGAAACTTTCGACACGAACAAACGATCATATGAAATCGATCTAGCTGATTCACGCTTTGTTATGGTGTTTGTGATCGGAGTGAGCAGTTGTCATTTTTTGGGTTGTTTCAATCGAAAACGTCACGGTTTGCCGCCGTTTGCACTTTTACCTATTCCCCGTTTGTTTTTATTCGTATTTCCTTGAATATTATCGCGATTTGGATTAATTTTAAATTAGCAACGTGCGCATAAAGATAATTCGCAACTATCAAATGTGGGAAATTTAACCTTGGACTACTGGTAGTTTTTGTTGATCTGCGGTTAGGCTTTTTATATGAATTGATACTGTAAACATGCGTCAGGGTTTCAATAATTTCTATGAAATATGGACGATAATATACGAATTTGGATGAAAGCAAACTATGAAACCGAACACATGTATATTGTATAGTTTTGAAAGTGTAAAATTTAAGGTACTAAAAACTAAACATTGGAAATAATATTATTACTTTCCAAATACTAGCACTACGTCAGATTCTTGAAAAATTCCAATTAGTATATTCACATTTTTAAAACAAATAACTTTTGTTGTTTCTTATTTTACCTCTAGCTTAGAATAAATAAAATAATTTTTATTTTTACTAATAAACGCATTAAAATTGAAACTTCTATTAATTTTATCTTATACAGTGTGTCCACGAAAGTCCGCACCATATGGAAAATATTTTTATTGTGTGTATTTTTTTCTAAATGTTTATTTACTCTTGTGGCAAATATTAGTAAATCCCAGTGATACTAAAAGGATCTCTTTAATATATATTTTAGAAATTTGAATACATTTTTTATATTTTTTGGTATTTTGGTATGATAACTGTTTATTTAGAACTAGCGCAAAATTACTCATTCTTTTGGTGCTAAGTTGATATTTCACCCTGTAGTTATCAATATATCATACAATAGCGAATTCAGGAGCGTGACTTACCTTTTATTCGGTTAATAATAATGACTGTGGATAGGTTTATAATAGTAGTTATCCATCTACAACTAGCGATTCTCAAGTGCTGATACGCGCAGTACTACCACTTATGAAATTTAATTTTCACTCATAATATTTTAATAAAAATAACTAAAGCATCAAACATCTATCGCTTAAACTTTAAAACAACTCGTAATTATTAAAATAAATACAAAATAACTAATTATTTTGAAAATGTGCATACACTTTCGTAGAAGGCTTGCCTATTAGCAACAATCATTGCATGCAACTTCTAATCGGACGTTTAAACTCATAAATTCTTTCCAATGATAGCACATCCTGCCAAAAATAAATACTGGGTGTAAGACCAGTTATCCAAAACATTTTTACCAGATAAAGTCTAAATAAAAAAAAGTTGATTTTGCATAGTGAGTTATTATTATTGACTACTTGCAATAAACTAAGATACAATACTCGAAACGGCGAAATAATTAAAATCAGTGGGTTTCTTACAGGTTTTGGAAAGAGAAGAGGTTTTATTTCCTCCTACTGCTAACCCTAACCTTGCAATATGGATAATACGAATAAATAAATAATAAATACTTCACGACAATTTTCATTATCAGCCTTCTCAGCTCCATGCGTATACGTCTAACTTCGAATTCTTGGTGAAAATATTACATTTTTCATGGTGTCTTCAAAAATATTTTGAAAGCGCCCCCTACGTTCACAATAATTATCTTTCCTCGATATGTCTCCACAGAAAGAAATGAAACAGGTTAAGTCAGGCTATCTAGTTTGCCAAAACGTTGGTCCAAAGAGTTCAACACGTTAACGTCTTTGATAAATATTATTTAAACAAGTACGTAGGCTTTCACGGCCAGAATCATTTAGAAAATAAACTGCTTCCGGGTTATGCCGTGTGTCAAGATTTGTTAATGCTGACGTTTCGCGAACCATGTTGCTCGCTTCTTCAAAGCTAATTGAATACTGAATACACGGCATAACCCGGAAGCAGTTTATTTTCTAAATATTATTTAAACAATTTTCATGTGGTGAACAAATTACTAATTCTTAGACTTTGAGAAAATCAATATAACAAATTATAAGTTTGTGTAATTCAAAATTGCAGAATGCCGTTACTAAAAGCTGCTGCATGAAAAGGTCAATGTTTTCCTAATTTTCAGGTATCCTATTCTCGAAGATTTTCTGTTTGAAGCCCCCAAACGGTATTGTTCTAGGCCACGTAAAATCTTGCGCCGGCACTGGCTGTAAGAAAATACAACTGAACACAAAGAGCAATCACCGGCAGCAATACAATCTTAGTTTTTAGATAAGCGATGCATATATTTCTTAGAAAACTGTATATTGTGTACAGCCTTATCTCCAAGCACACACTTAACTTTCTTCCAGATGTTATAACGAGACACTACTAGAAAATCTAAATCAACACATATGTATAATAACGTAATCTTGCAATTGCCGTACACAGAACGTACAAAACAAATATCGAGTTATGCAAGGTCTTGTGTCAATATCATCCGTCTAATTGACATTAATTCTGCAAGAGTACAATTTAGTCGGACACCTGAATTGACTCAATCTATGGCACGCCATCTACAATGACCACTCAATTAAGGCGTACACGTTGGAGATAGTAGAGAATTCCTGCGCCGACATATGTACAGTAGGAAATAATGTTATTATAACAGTTAAAAAATACTTTGGCGCTATACTCCAATTTAATCCAAAGTGACATAAACAGGTTCTTAGATAATAAAATGACATCAGGTTATTACGCTGGAAAAGCTAGATAACGTACACTAACGGGCTAATTTCGAAAGTTTGATGTTTAATGACATTTGAATTATTGATTATGTATAGTTGGACATACTTAGGTATACATAATATAAAAAATCTGATGTGGCCAGGCACATGACTTTATCATACAATATATAAAATTAATAGTTTAGCTGCATGAGAATCTATTTGATTGAGATCAGTCGTGTCTGCATTATAAGAAAACTAGTTAGCCAGGATTTAACAGATAAATAAATAATTGAATAAATAAATAATTCCTTTATTAAAATAAGACAATATTAAATGCAACAAAATATTATTTATATTTAGGGCGCAGTTCAGCACACTTGTTTCCAAATTGCCTTACTCTTCCAGTCAACCCCTTACGCAAACTAGAACTAAGACATAATTGTAGCAATAATATAAAAATAATTCCGAGAACTTATCAAAACAAAAACAAACAAAAAAATTACTCTAGAGTCTAATTACACGTAATTGCAGCAAATCCAACTCAACAAAACATCGCACCTGCCCATAAAAAATAAAAATTAAAACAGCCTCCAACGTGCGCTCGATGCCTAAAGTCCCCCCTGTTGAGCAAACAGACAACGCTTCACCTTTCCCCCAAAACTGTTTAACGATACATGTTTCATATCTTCCCTGAGACCAATGTATATGTGACTGACCTGGTAAAAGAATGACCGTTTATACAGCTCAGTGCGATGGGCAGCTGGAGCAAACAAACCCCAAAATCTTAAATTAAGGTTATGGACATCCGGTCTACAGCATATCTTCCGCATGAGGTATTGTGGGATCCTAGTGGATAGCAACTTATGATACAATATTGCTGCATGCAACACCCTAGTGTTATCCATGTTCAACCACCCCAAGTCGCCCAGCCCATTCGAAACTTGATCATACTTCGTCAAACCAAAAACAAACAGAACACATGCATTTTGGACACGCTGAACACGCTGCCTATCCGACGCCGTCAGGCAAGGGCCGTACAGGGTATCACGAAATCAGATCTTTTTACTATTGACAGTAGATATAGTGAGATATTGTCAAAACATTAGCATTAGACACTACCGGCACTTCGGTCATTAGACCGAAAATATTTGGAAAATCCTGGCGCACTATATTATAGTATTATCTCAATGTAGATGCGACCGATCTCGATCAAATAGAATTTGCTCTTGCAGCTAAACTATTCATTTTACCAAAAAATATCGCAGACATAAATTATTCAGAATTTCCTCTACTTTAATTTATTATTTAACTATTTTGAGGAAATTACAGAAATGGCGGCTCATTTGCAAAATCCTTGAAAATGCTTAAAGGAAACGTCCAGTTCCTTTGGACCCTTTTGAACCAAAAGCTTTTCAGCTCTAAGTTTAGTCATGAAACTTCTAAATATGAAGTTTCGTCCCGATACATTCAGTAGTTTCTCCGGAATCGTCTCCACAAAAATCATCATACTGCGTATAATAAAGTAAAAATAAAATAATGTTGGTCACCAAAAAGTTTAGAATCGACCACTGCGGCATTCTAATCTTTTCCTAAATGTTTTTCTGATCTGTAACAACACTCAGACGAAAATAATATCGTTATGGAAGCGTATGTCCTCGAACCATATTCCAGTCGGACGCGGACGGTTGTAAAATTGCAACGCGTTAAAAATAAAAGCGGAAAGCATACATTGCGCAAGAGGCTTTAACAATTTCTTACGTGAAAATATGAAATGGGTGTGCACGCCGGTGTATGTCCAGGCATTCAATGCTATTCATTATCACAAGCCTATTTCTTGCCACATATGGATTTGTTGCCCGAAGGACTGGGTATTATTGTGTAATTCAAGTAGTGGATAATAGGTATGGCACTCAGGTGCGATGTTTTGAAAATTAACTTCGGTTAATGTTGAAACCGCAAATGGTTCTTGTTCGATTGCTTGAGTTATTTAATCAGTACGTTATAAATACTTTGGTTTTTATGACGATATACTATAAAACATTTAATCGACACAAAGATTATTTCTTTTAGTGTGTCACCGCAATAGTTAAAATTGGCCTATACATATTTTTATCATTTTTGCCGAGATTTGACATGTTTTTCAACTAAATTTATGACACTTTTATTCCTATTAAAGATTCTAAATACAATATACACATCATTGCATAGACTTAATAAAGCAACTTTTAAAGTTGTAAAAACACGAGTAAATGTTGCAGTGAATGGTACACAGCGGCGCTCTTTGTAGTTTATGGGATAATATCAAGTTATTTTGAAAACGTGCATACACTTTCGTAGAAGATCTGCCTATTAGCAACAATCATTGCATGTAACTTCTAATCGAGCGTTCAAACTCAAAATTCTCTTTCCAATGAAAGCATAATCTGCCAAACATAAATACTGGGTGTAAAACAAGTTATCAAAAACATTTTAATCAGATAAAGTCTAAATAAAAAAGTTGATGTTCAGAAAAGTGTAATAAAATTTTAACATAAAATATGATATTTGTTTTCTATTGAAACTTATTATTAAAATAGTTAGTTATATATATACCGGGTGACCCACGCCATTGGTACTCCCGTTATTTCTGTTGTCGATAAAGCTGGACGAATGAAATTTGGGAATGTGTTAATAGCCAAAAATGCCATTCTTTGGGATACTCTTGAGGTTAATATGACTTCCGGTTTTTCCGGAAATGACGTCACCATTGAACTTTAAATGGGACCCTATATTCTTTGTGTGATATATTCAATCAGGATGAGATTCTGGAAACAAAAACATCTTGATTGTTTGATAGAAAACAAATTTTCCGATTGTATGAACAACTAATTTGAGGACTGTTTTGACAACGAAATTTGGATAATGGATCAAAAAGTTTTCTTTTTCAGATATTGTACAGATAATAAATTAAATAAATTAAATTAAAATACTATTGTTAAAAAGAACGATAAATTAGCGGAAAATTTCCTTGTGAGTATTATTTATTGCAAAACTAGGTTTTTAACTTGGTTAACTTTTGGTTGTACAGTAATCGGTAATTCTTATGTGTGTTCTAACACAGTTTAAAAAAATTTAGGATTCCCTGCTTTATACGTCATTGAATTAGATATGGTTGAGAAATTCATACATAAAAAGGTATATTGCGGTTTGCGTATGCCACAACACATGTAGTATTATAAATAAATCATTTTTAATCTAATGATAGCGGTAAAGGAAACGACAATAATAAAACGAAAGAATAAAAACATAATAGGCATCCCCGAATATAATAAAAATACCTCATGGCTAAACATAAAAGTTTACAGACTATGGACAGCAAACACCGTTTCTTGGTGTGTGGTCCAACACGCTATATTATGCATGAGGTTACATAAATCCTATCTACCAAATTATGTTCTCAAGACATGTATAGATTATTAAACAAATATTTCACAAATATTCACAAACTTCATATTTTGATATAGGGGAGACCGGGGCACATTGGGACACGGGGCACATTGGGACACTTTAAATTCACCGCCTTAATGACTTGCGATTAAATGCAACAGACAGAATATGCGTCAGCGAATGTAAACAATATCCAAAAAAGTTTCCAGCACGTTAGTGTCGAAACAACGTTTGTTGATGAATGTATCAGTTTTTGGTTAACCAACTAAGTATTTTCTACGTCTGTTCGTAAGGCTCTACACAAGTTTATATGTTATATTGTATAATATTATATATATTCATACAATATGTATATTCTTCATACATTGCCGCTATTGGCGGCTACCAAATCATAACCTTCAATTTTCTAGAATTTTTCAATTCATAGAACTCATGTTGGGGCACATTGGGACATTTCAACTGGGGCAGTTTGGGACAGGGGAATAAAGGGTAATTTATTTATTTATGCGAAATTTAGTCATTTATGCCTCGGTGAATCATATTTGAGGTTAAAATCGTCTCTTTTCCGTGTCGGCCGAATATTTGAATGATAATTTTAAAATATTGTTATGCTGGTTATGAAGAAATTCCTCAACAACCATTGTAGGTACTTCATAAAACACTTTGACCTTCACAAGGTCACACCATACATTCAATTTGCCGTTAGGTTATCTGTTCATTGATGTTTTTGTTCATATAATAAGACGCTCTATCACCCCTCCAATATTCCGGACGTGGAACAACACAGTATATTTATCAGGTAAAATCTGGAATGACAGAGGGCAAGATTTTTTTCGATAGATATTCAATTTAAGAGCAAGATTTTTTTTTAGTTAGGTATAACTAGTTAGATATAAGATATAATAATGAACTTAACGGCATTTTGTTTGTCCATGTTGATGGTTTGTTCTCACCAAAAATTAAATTGGTGTCTTCAATAATAATCAAGATATTCACACTGTCCCAATGTGACCCATGCCTGTCCCAATGTGCCCCGGGCCGGGGCACATTGGGACAAAGTGCAAATTGGAAAAACGTTATTTTAATTCCAAAAATACTTTATTCAACTTAAAATTGCTGGAGGGCAAAGATCCTCCGCAATCTGTTCGTTTTCCGGAAAAAAAATTCTCCCCAAATTTGAGAAAAATCGGTTAACGTTAACACGTGCCACCGAGCACCTCAAATTTCCCATTTAAAATACATTGCAAAAATGCATATTTTTTTCATTTTCCTTTTCCTTTTTTCTTATTTCGGATTTAGAAAAAATTGCGGGAGATTACCAGAGATTGTTCAGAAGTCCCCAAGGAATAAATCTACAACCAGTATTTTTTTTCTCCACCCCCACCCTCCCCTGCAATACCATAAATATAAACAATTACAATTTGTTTAAACAAAAATATGCAATGTCACGAACAAATTTTTATATTTTTTTTGCAGAAATTATTAGATTATTGGCATTTTTTGTCATTTATTAACTAATTTGCATTGTTTAAACAAATACCATTTGTTTAAACAAAAATATACAATGTTACTGACATATTTTTCTATTTTCTTGCAGAAATTACTATTAGATTATTTTTATATTTTTATTATTTATTAGCTAATTTGCACTTGTTTAAACATACTATTTGTTTAAACAATGTTATACAAAGTTACGTACATATTTTTCTATTCATTTTACGAACATTCCATAGAAAAAAATCTCGACTTTGATATCGAGAGTCGAATAAATGCGAGACAACTCAAATAATCGTGTTTGGTTCGGTTCCGAAAGAAACTAGCTGTACTCGACTTGAAATTCGAGACTTGAATTTTTTGATAACTCGAACAGCCCTAGTCCTATATTGCTTAGCTTGTACTGCTTCCGGCATTTTGATTTCGTTGTTAGCTGTTTCGACTTGTGTGTTTGTACATTGCATCATTGAGAATGTTAGGTTTTAAAGAATTGCGAAAAACCATATATTTGATTAATCATTATTATCACCAAATTATCGGGAATAAGCTTCCAAGCAATGTGCAAGTAATGAGAGTGTTGTTTTACAATATGAGATGTGTAAAACTAAGTTTAAGAGCAAGTACTCACCTTTATTATTAATAGAGTTATTACTTAGTTATTTATTATTAATAGAGTTATTATTTAATTATTCATTATTATTAGTACGAAGCAAATACATACATTATTATATAAACAAAACTGTGAAATCCAGTGTTTCATATAATAATAATTTCTGCAACAAATACAAAAATGTGTCCGTGACATTGTATATTTTTGTTTAACCAAATGGTATTTCTTTAAACAATTGCAAATTAGTTAATATATGACAAAAAAGTCCATAAATTAAATAATAATTTCAGTAAAAAATATAAAAATGAGTCAGTTACATTAAATATTTTTTTAAACAATTTGTAATTGTTTAAACAATTTGAAATTAGTTCACAACAAAGGGACATGTCAGTAATCCATTAATAATAATTTATGCAAACAAAATTAAAAAAAAACGTCACATTGTAAAATTGTAAATTTGGAGAAAATTTTGCCTCATATTTATGGTACTGCAGGTGATGGTGGAAAAAATAGTGGTTGTGGATTTGTTTCTTAGGGAGTTCTAAACAATTTATGATTATCTCTCGCAACTTTTTTTCTAAATACGAAACCTGAAAAAAAAATGATTTTAAAGATGCATTTTTGCAATGTATTTTAAATGGGAAATTTGAGGTGCTCGGTGGCACGTCTTAACGTTAACCGATTTGTCTCAAATTTAGGGGGAATTTTTATTTCTGGAAAAGGCACAGATTGGGGGGGATCGTTGCCCTCCAGCAAAAAAAAAGATTTTGCTAGGTATAAATTTGGACCACGCTAGTATACATATATTATGTAGTATTACCATTACCATGCGGATGTCAAAATCAGGCCCAATGTGCCCTCATCGCCCCTAATATTATAACTTTGCGGTAGTGCAATTTAGTCCTTTTAAAACCTTATTTTCTTCTCAAGTATTGAATTTCATAGAATTGTGTCAAATTTTGGAGCGTTATGAACACTGATTGTTCTTGTAAAAGAATAATATCTTGACTCGGTCTCCATAATTATCTTGAAGACTGATACAACCATATGCAAATATGCAGAATTCCGGTCAAAATCCGGTCGTACGCCTTAGAAATGCAAGATAGGTACTCTTGAGCTTGAGTGGCTTTGCATACCGGATATGCTGGTATGTCCCTTCCATGAGGTACAAACACTGTTACCCAATAGATAGTGAGCTTACCATATCCTGCGTGCGGACAGCTGGCAAATGTGATTTATTTACCGGCGCATTATGAACGGGCAATAATGTATGTAGTACAATACGTAACGTGTCGATATAATGTAGGGTGTATAGAATTGATTTAGTCATGAACTTATTTATGATTCGTTTGACAAGGAAAGATTAGGTTTATTGTTATGTACCCATTTATTAATTTTAATGTAATCGTAACACCATTACCATGCCAGTAATGGAATTTTCTAATATTGCAAATTTTAGATACAATGTGATACAATACATAACTAGTCATAATTGTATAGCAACTCTGTTGATACCGGAATGATAATGAATCTTCAAGAACATGTATTTTCCATTTTCGTGTCCCACCAAGGCCTCCAGAACAGTGGTTATTATTGAGTAAGATATAATGACTGGTATAGCAAGGCAACATGCTATTATTTGATGGGTATTTTTTTAGATTGTCCAATTATGTTGTTTTTTACGCAGCCTAGTATCAAATGCACATAATGCCGCACTCTCGCTTTAAATTTGGTATACCTAACTCTATTGGCAGTTCTTTTTACTGGGTGTTTCAGAAGACAAAGACGACACTTTTTAAACAAGTTATTAAACAACTAGTTATAAGTAACTTTCTGGCTATTTTACACTATAATACTTTCGTCTCTTTCTCAACTTCTTTTTAGTAACTAGAAAAATGTTTTAAAGTAACAGAATATGAGTGATGGGTATGTTTATTTATTTTATGCCAGTTTATTTCTGCTATATTTTGCTATAGACATTTAATTGAAATCTAATTTACATAAATTACAACCAATCGTACAAAGCGTTGCGCGCCACTGCGAGGTTAAACGTATCCGTTGCTGCGGTATGTCCAAACAAAACAAAATGTCTCGCGTTGGCTCTGTTGGTTATTCTTACAAATGCCTTCATTGCGCATGTATCTATGCTAAGAAGAAGTTAAGAAATAAAATAGCACGGCATTTCAAACTACATATATCATTATTTATTTAGTTGTTTTTAATAAGTACCAACAAGTTTTTGTTATTACTAAAAATTAGTTTAGAATAAGATGAAAGTAGTGTAGTGTAAAATAGCCTTTAGACGCTTTTAAGCCACTTAAAAAGGAATTAAAAGAGTATGCTTCTAAATATGTCTCAAAACTAGGAATACATTTCATTTAATAACATTTTTACTGTAGATATCAAATTAAAAATTCCACAGTTATTAACACAATAAAAACTAATTAATGCAGTTTTGAGTGTAGATATCAGAGCAATGCACGTTATTCCCATTATTAATGAATAATATCGTAGAAAGTGAAACAAAAAGCGGAAATTCTAAATTCTGTACAATTTTTGGTAAACAGTGTTGTTTTGCATTATCACTTCATTTTCTGTGCAGACGTTCTCAAAAACTAAACTCAATTGTAAATGTTTGGGTTTTAAGATTCAATTTCAACGTTAAATGTATGTACTAATCTAAGGAAGCAGAATGAGAGGGTACTGCAAAAACTTGTTTTTGGTTTTATTATAAAACCATTATCAATACAACTACACCATTAACTTAAAAGGCTTTAACGTAAAAAGTTTATCTTTAACAATTGTAATAGCAAAGGAAATAAACATTATATTTTTTTGAATTATGTATATTCTAGTCTTCTGTTTAAGTTAAGCTAAAAGTAAAGTATGTATATCTATTACACTTCTTCACATAAGATTTTTCAACTTACACTTTTTCTAGAATTGGAAAATTATCTAGCGCAAGATCTGAAAAATAGAACTGATCTCTTATCCTACTTTCGTTTTATAAATGTCAATATCTGTGATAATTTTGTTTGTCCCTTTATTTTAGTTCCACACTGTATGTTGTCCTAACGTGCTTATTTGTGATTGTGTAATTTATCAAAGTTTTACTTTATCATACGCAGTATGGTAAAGTATTGTAATCGTGCCGAAAAAAAAAATTGGGATTTTAGCGGAAATAGGTGTTTTTGGGTCCCCTGAACATTTTTGACCAAGGTCCAAAAAAATGTCTGTGTGTGTGTGTGTGTGTGTGTGTGTGTGTGTGTGTGTGTGTGTGTGTGTGTGTGTGTGTGTGTGTGTGTGTGTGTGTGTGTGTGTGTGTGTGTGTGTGTGTGTGTGTGTGTGTGTGTGTGTGTGTGTGTGTGTGTGTGTGTGTGTGTGTGTGTGTGTGTGTGTGTGTGTGTGTGTGTGTGTGTGTGTGTGTGTGTGTGTGTGTGTGTGTGTGTGTGTGTGTGTGTGTGTGTGTGTGTGTGTGTGTGTGTGTGTGTGTGTGTGTGTGTGTGTGTGTGTGTGTGTGTGTGTGTGTGTGTGTGTGTGTGTGTGTGTGTGTGTGTGTGTGTGTGTGTGTGTGTGTGTGTGTGTGTGTGTGTGTGTGTGTGTGTGTGTGTGTGTGTGTGTGTGTGTGTGTGTGTGTGTGTGTGTGTGTGTGTGTGTGTGTGTGTGTGTGTGTGTGTGTGTGTGTGTGTGTGTGTGTGTGTGTGTGTGTGTGTGTGTGTGTGTGTGTGTGTGTGTGTGTGTGTGTGTGTGTGTGTGTGTGTGTGTGTGTGTGTGTGTGTGTGTGTGTGTGTGTGTGTGTGTGTGTGTGTGTGTGTGTGTGTGTGTGTGTGTGTGTGTGTGTGTGTGTGTGTGTGTGTGTGTGTGTGTGTGTGTGTATGTGTGTACCAGATTTTTGTGACGATGATTCCGGAGAAACTACTAAAGGTATCGGGGACGAAAGTTCAGATTTAGAAGTTTCATGATCAAACTGAGAGCTGAAAAGCTTTTGGTTCAAAATGGTCCAAAGGAACTAGCTATTTACTCTTAGCATTTTTCAACGATTTTGCAAATGAACCGTCATTTCTGTAATTTCGTCAAAATAGATAAATAATAAATTAAAGTAGAGGAAATTTGGTATAATTTATGTCTATAACATTTTTTGGTAAAATTAATAGTTTAGCTGCAGGAGCAAATTCTATTTTATCGAAATCGTGTCTGCATTAATAGTAGGTAGCCTGGATATTTTGCGAGTTTTGACAGTATTCAGAACGTCATCCGTTGCGAAACGTCAATTCAACACTCAATTGCATGGAGAAACACGCGCGCACGTACGCTATGTGAAACAATATTGAAACATCTTGGTGTCATACACAAAGTCAATGTGTATTTCGAGTGCGGATAGCAATGTTGTTATGAATTTTTTAAGGATTTTGCAAATGAGCCGCCATTTCTATAATTTCGTCAAAATAGTTAAATAATAAATTAAAATAGACGAAAATTTGTATAATTTATGTCTATGACATTTTTTTGTAAAACTAATAGTTTAGCTGTAGAAGCAAATTCTATTTGATCGAGATCGTGTCTGCATTAATATAAAGTTAGCCAGGATTTGCCAGATATTTTTATTCCAATAGCAGTAGGTAGTGTCAAAGGCTGATTTTTTGACTATACGTATTGTCAATATCTGTCAAATCTTGGCTAATTCGTTTTATTTTAATGCAAACACGATCGTTCTCGATCAAATAGAATCTCATGCAGCTAAACTTATAATTTTATATATTGTATGATAAAGTCATGTGCCTGGCCACAAAAGATTTTTTTTTTGTACTTATAATTTCTAATATACATAATATAGCAACAGAATACGATATGTTTATTGATTTACTGAGCGCAATATCGTTTAGGGAATAGCCATAAAGTCCAGTATTAAATTTTATTGTAAGCCCACACCTGATACTCAGAATCTCTAGATACGTCTAGATAAGTCATTCCACAGTAATGTTGGCAGGATCGGTATTTCGGAACACAAACACAAATTTTTATTTCTGTTCAGATTGTGAGTACATCCCGAAACACAAACAAAAAATAAGACACAAATTTATATTTCCTCAGTTATGATTTATGAGATAAGTGCCATATTTTCGCTTGATTATTTAATATACATTTGATGAAGTTATTACTAACACATAAAATAATAAAATCAGCTTTCACCTGGTCCAGATAAGATTGTAATAAAAACTGTAAAAAGTCTAGCCTTTGCCGCGACTCGTGACAGTGTTGGACCTTTCCGATAAGCCGAGTGTCTCTACTATGTTCTTTCAATCGCCGTTCAAGGAGGAAATCCGTTTTTCTTTATCCTAAAATAACCGGATTTTTACACAATAGAATCAATTGTTTTGTGGTCGTACAGTAGTTATTCCTTCCTCTCGTTTTACGACTTGCCCGAGCCTCTCTTGGTGCTTGGAGTGAGCATTTTGACGGTTTCGCCAGTCGCTGTTTGTTGCGCAGAGATGCAAAAATATATTTTGTTTGTTGCCCATTCCAAGCGTTGTGTCATCTTAAAAACACAGTCAAGTCTTAGCTAAATACCTGCTGCTAAATAATCCGCAATATTAACATTAACTGATGGGATTTGAGCCATGGGGAGCGTGTTTGAACGCAATGCGGCATACAGTAGAACTGAAGATTTCGGTTTTGTTTTGAGTGTCGTAACGTAAACACCATTCTAGCAACTCTCTTAATACAAATCGTTGTAAACGGACTTTACATTTATGAAATTTTTATCAAGCGGCGGTTTGTGATAAAGTTGTCTAGAGATTTCTCGGCTTCGGCGTTGCACCATTTGCATCAACTCTTGTGGCCCGACTACACTGTATACTATATACTGTATACTATATACTATCGTGGCCATATATTATGTCCCATCTTTTGACGTCCGTTTTCTCGGAAACCTAGGAGCAAAAAAAGTTGAAACAATTCTGATGCTGTCCTTGATTAATATGCTACAACTCATAAAAATTAGAAAGCTGTATGTGCTGGCGTTTTCCCGATTTTTCCAAATTAAGAAGAAGTGGCGCTGTTTTTGCCACATAAATCTTATTCGTTTAACTTTAGCAATTAATTACTCCGGAAATAATGCATAGATTTGAACGAATTAAAAAGTAATATCACCTGCGGAATGCTAGCTTTCAATATGCATTTTTGTATAATCGTTGGATTAGTGGTTGACCCACAAAAAGCTATATTATGCAATGCCAGCCATTCCGTTATTAGAAGAGCTAGAATAATGAAATATAGACTATAGGCTACCCAATAATTCATAGGTTTAAAGTTTATGACATAATCATGGTTAATCTTGCATTTTCCCTACAAAAGATCGAGTTGAAGCATCTCATGATTGCTGCAGTTGACGCGGCGCTCTTCGGTCCTTTGGGCGAGCAGGGGAAGGGATCGACAGCGACGCTGCCAGTAGTGGCGGATCGCACGTGATCATTGTTTATCTTGCATTTTTCATACAAAAGATGGTGCTGAAACTAATCGTGAATTCCGACGCTCTACGGTCTTTGGTGTGCTGCGGGGAAGGGAGGCGTTAGCGGTGCAGTCATGTCGGAGAGAACCGACACAGCTGGGAGAACCGGGGCAGCTTATTATCATTACACAAAAAGAACCATAACTTGACAAGGTAGTAATTTTAACTAACAATTAAATTCTTAATATTTGCATAATTTTGATTATAATATGTGACCCGGTACTAGAGAAATCTCTTCTAACGATTTGCGTTTATGTTTTCTTCAGTTTTTATACAATAACGTTGTAAACAAGATTTTGATAGAAGCGGATAAATCTAATAATATGGAAATAGCAGATTTTCCGATTAGTGGTGAATACTAAATTAAGCTTGCTTGATAAACCCAAAAAATATTTAAAAAGTATGCCCGATTTTGTTATATAAATATTCAAACGATTATAACAGTTTCAACAGCTTATTTATTAATAATATTTACATACATGCAGAAACAACATAAAATAAATACAGCTCTTGATATATTACATATATTACAAACGTCAGCTCTGAGCGTATAAAACTTAAAAATATCAAAAAACTTTTACGAATTTAGCATCGTAAATTTGTAGACACATAGAATATTTAGTAGATCACTCATTAATTTAAAAGCTAAACACGAAACCCGATTTAAATTGCCAAGAATTCCCATGGGACTTCCAAATGCCTGTTCGTGGTTCTGTTATCTTATTGACCTATTTAGCCATTATTTTTTAATTCGGTAATCTGTCACCGGATATCCAAATTTGTTTGGCGAGTAACTATAGTAATGCACGTGCGATCCGCCACTACTGGCAGCGTCGCTGTCGATCCCTTCCCCCGCTCGCCCCAAGGACCGAAGGGCGCCGCGTCAACTGCAGCAATCATGAGATGCTTCAACTCGATCTTTTGTAGGGAAAATGCAAGATAAACCATGATTATGTAATAAACTTTAAACCTATGAATTAGTGGGTAGCCTATAGTCTATATTTCATTATTCTAGCTCTTCTAATAAAGGAATTGCTGGCATTGCATAATATAGCTTTTTGTGGGTCAAGTACCAGTCCAATGATTTTACAAAAATGCACATTGAAAACTAGCATTCCGTAGGTGATTTTACTTTTTAATTCGTTGAAATCTATATATTATTTCCGGAGTAATTAATTGCTAAACTTAAACGAATAAAATTTACGTGGAAAAAACAGCGCCAATACTTCTTAATTTGGAAAAATCGGGAAAATGCCAACACATACAGCTTTCTAATTTTTATGAGTTGTAGCATACTAATCAAGGACAGCACCAGAATTTTTTCAAATTTGTTCGCCCCTAGGCTACCGAGAAAATGGACGTCAAAAGAAGGGACATAATATATGGCCACGATAGTACATGTCATGTGAAATCGTATAATAATAGTATGTTGTACGTGGCCAAAGACTTTTTATTGCTAAACCATAGTAAGTTGTCTATCCTTTTATCAGCCTCTGACTTTTTCTTCGTTTGATGGTTTATTCGTGAATATATTGTAATTGCTTTAGCTCCAGAGTGCAGTCAAATTTTTATTTATGCATTTACAAATTTAGGGGTCTCGGAATTAGGTACATGTAAATATAGCACGTCCGTAAATCAGACGTGTATCAAAATTGTGTTCATGGTTACAAGTAATACATAGAGCTTTATTGCTGCCTTTACACAAGAAAATAACATAATTTATGTCCTACATGATCATAAAGTGACATTTTACATCTTAGATACCGGGGCAAAAACGGCTTCTTAACGGCCGCGAAGGCGTTAAGAATTCTTAACGCCCGCGCGGGCATTAAGGGTTGCCATGGTTATATGTCAAATATATCAAATATTTGTTATTCAAATTGTAAATTTTAAGTCATCAATATCAATTATTGGCGATTAAGGCTATAAGTTTGACAATTAATTGTCTGTACTGTCACTCGGCAATGTCAATTATTTGCGATTAAGGTTATACGTTTGTCTGTATTTTCACTCAACTCCGAATTGTTTGTATTGTTATTCAACTCTTTAGATACGCATGTCACTTGATAACGTCAAAATATTTATTAATATTATTCAAACAGAGGTACAGAACCATTGTAGGGCAGAACATTTTGCATGCACCTCGGGCATTACTTGTTGTTTATACCCTCGAGCGACTTAAAAACTCGAGGGCCGATAGGCCCGAGAGCGGTCACCCTCGGGGCATAAACATCCATAAAATGCCCTTGGTACATAACTAACTATTACATTGCTATATTAAAATTAATTGTATGCATTTTGTACCAATTTTGTCATAAATATCGACAGGCATCATAGAAGATGATGAAATAAGACAGAATGTTGCAACACTAGCAGCAGAAAGTAGCGATTTTGGCATTAATACACCACCTTTGGAGATAACAGTTGAACTCATGCCATCCCCTTTAAAAAAATCATTATTCTGCCCTGAAACACCCAAATAAAGTAAAAAAAACTGGTCTTCTAAAAATTCCTAAACCTGTCTAAATTTGGAGCGTTTACCTTATTGTAAAATGGCCGAGCGGACGAAATTCTGCTAGGTTGTTCTCGCCGTTGGCAAATAGTTAAACTTATCTAATTTTGCAAATATTGTAGTAAAAATTTTCGTGCACACGATTTTAAGACTTTAAATAATAAAATAACGTTTAAAAGGAAAATCATTTTAAAAAAGCCAGAACCGCCAGAACTGGTGTTTTATATCAGGTCTCTTTCAGGGCACTCAAGTATTTCTCTAACATTTTCTCTCCTAAAAGGTTTGAATTTCAAACAATAAATAAAAATACTTCATTCCGTTAGAAGGACATTTCCCCAGTAACTTTCTTAGTAAATTGTTTCTATTAGTATCTAATAATATGACTTTTCTCGTTATGCAACGTAAGAATACTTAAATTATATATCTCTGAAAGTACTATTGTATGTTCGGTCACAAATTCCCATTAAATTATGCCCAACGGAGCGATGTGTGCAATTTTTTCGTTTGACCTAACCTAACCTATGCGTCGAGCAGTTCGCGTGCTAATGCAAGTAATTATTCGTGCCTAGCGATTATTTTTCTCCCGAAAGGGTGTATTTAATTAAGATTAAAGCAGTAATTTATGCCGGCTCTCGAACTCCGTATTTACAACGACCCGGCCGACGCGACGACTGACGGGGTCACCAACACAATCCCATAATTCTCTCCACTAAAACGATTGTAATGCTAATCTGTAATTATTCCAGTTGAGCGCGGAAAGTCGACTACGAAATATGACCGCCATCGGGCCGAGGAGAATGTAGAAATTGAAGAAGAAGTTCACGAAGGAGAAAAGAAGATTGCGAATTATTGCTTCACCGTTATGTGAATATAAGGTTAGTACTTTTTTTTTGTGTTCACGACGATATTAATGTGTTCCAGAAATGGCGTAATTATATTTAATCATGTAGGTAGGGTATATAATATGTAGGTCTTGTTAATTTTGTGGTATTCGGATTACGTCAAAAGGCAAACATTATGTATCTATCTTACTTATCCATATCATAATATTATTATGACCTATCGCTATTTGACTGGTGAAAATAGAATTGATTGCATTTCAGTTTTTTATACGTTTGCTCTACAAGGGAAAAAAGTGGTCGCTGATACCGCTTTTACTGTTTATCATAAATGATGCTTATAAACTGCCTACTTTGAAACTACTCCAAACTACAAATTAGAATTTTAAATTATTGAACTTGAAGTTTTTTCTTCTTTAAGATAAAATTGGATAATTTAGAATTCATACATCATGAATGTCTATTATGCAAGTAGACTAACTGTTTGTATTTTAAATAAAACTATTATTGTTTACAAAAAAGATAGGTATAATAACTTTAAGATCCAGTTCTAAACGCATATTGAAGTGAAGGCGTTATTTATTGTTCAAAATTGATGAAATATTCAGTGCAACTTGTTAGCATATTAAATAAACAATTTCATGTCATGATAAAAATTAATATTACTTGCACGTCTCTCGGTTTTCTCAAATACAATTCAAAGAAACCCATATTATAAAAATAGATTGTTATCTAAGTGCACTTTTTGACAAAACTATTCCACTAAAAAAAAAAAACGGTGATGAAATGTCAAAAATGACTATATTACCGCTGTCACAGCTCATCACAATCTCGAGATGCTTCGTACCTAAATATTTCGCTTTTTGTTTAAGGTAAAATTCTTAAACTGGAAGAAACTTTTTCGCTGTATTTTATTACCTATTTACTAATTCTAAATTCCCTAGTAGGTACATCACTGAATACATGTAAAGAAATCCGCCATAACTTTTTATTTTTACGTTTATGTTTTTATTTTTGTTTTAAATATTGCTTTTGACATCTAGATCTTCTTCTTGCAAAATGTGTTCTTCCTATTATAGCAACATGTTGGTGTAAAAGAACATTTTATGCATGATAGTTAATTTAATCAAAAAGGGTCCTGCTATAGACTGAAGGTTATACTTAAAAAATAGCTGCTTAATTGATAGCCAGGATTTGACAGATATGTTTATACTATTGACAGTAGGTGTTGTCAAAACATCAACGTTTGACACTACCTACTGTCATTGGAATGAAAATTATTGTCAAATCCTGGCTAACTTGTTTTACATCAATGCAGATGCGACCGATATCGATCAAATAGAATTTGCTCTTGCAGCTAAACTATTAATTCTACCAAAATGTGTCATAGGCATAAATTATACAGGGCTTCCTCTACTTTAATTTATTATTTAATTATTTTGACGAAATTACACAAATAGCAGCTCATTTGCAATCCTTGAAAAATTCTTAGAGGGCACATCCAGTTCCTTTGGACGTTTTTGAACCAAAAGCTATTCAGCTCTAAGTTTGGTCATAAATGACGGCTAATTTAAAAAACCATTAAAAAATCCCAAAAGGACCTATTTCCGGTAAAATCTCAATTTTTTTCGGCACGATTACAATACTTTAATAAAGTAAAAATAAGAAAATAAGTTAAAAGTAACTTTTTCGGGGTCCAAGGGTTTTGATTTGTGATCCCGGGATCCCGGAATTGGAAGCCCTTACTGTGCACGCATAGAGCCCTACAATGAAACGTTTGAGCAAAATTTTCACCATCGAACAAATTTTTCACGGTAGTTGTGATCTTTTACAAAACTTATATTATTAAAACAAAGGCCTGCAATTGCCATTTTTTGACATACAATTGAACATCGCCAAAACTATTTCTTTACGTGGGTACAATATACAGTTGCAAAGAGAACTTATTTAGTTATTATATTATGTTATGAATTACAGGTCAATCAATTTGAAAAACAAATAATATTTTTTCTTCACACCAGAATGCAACAGCCTGTATTAATGACTATAATTTATAGAATCAATATAATAACATATAACAATCCTTATTAATGTAATATCCATAAAACAGCAAAATTAATCTTTAATTTAGAAACCCCAAAACGCTTGGTGTGTATTAACAATGCAATCCCAGAAAGTTAACGTACTTAATATATTTAGGTCAACGACTGTCCGTATATGTGGCCTGAGGAAACCCGGAAATAAGAAAAGTAAAACAATAACAATTAATTATGAGTTACGACCACATCCTATACATTCTTGAGACCGCCAATGGCCAATATTTCCGTTTACGTAAAGCTGTTATGGCTAAATGAGTAAACGCCGTAAGCAACGTACTGAGAACTGATCGAAATCTCCAATACTATAGGATGTGAGCGTCCTTTTTTTTCACTGCGTGCAAAACTATCACCGATTACAGCGAAGAAAGTCTTGGAATTTATGAGAAAAGCGATTGCATGACGGGATGTAGGTTACATATTTTCGCTGTAATCAATATGCATTGTAGTACATGCATACGTCCATTATATTGTTATCTGTCGATTTCTTTTGTGGTTTTATGTTGGACGAAAGCTGTTTTGCTAATCAATTATTACTACTAAAATTCAGATACATAGTAAGTATGTCATCAGTTTTTGTAAATCAAAGCTGAAGCGTAGATATGATAATGATAGTAATATCGCTTGGATGGAAATGTTAAATGATATGGGTCTGAACCACGGTAGTTTAAAATGAGTTACAAAAATATCTAGTTTCGAAAAATATAGTGCATAGTATCAGACTGGTACAGCTGCATGTATAAAGGCAGTAACATAAAAGAGAAGTGCCACAATGAACTGAGATTAAAAATGTAAATGCCATACCATGTGTGAGTATTGAACACTCCCAGTAGCAACACATGTGGTTTAATACGATACTATGCAATATTATGATAAGGATGCAAACTTTTCGAAGCAACAACTGTAAATATACGGAATTTTGGCGGGTAAACTAATTTTCTATGGGAATAGATACCGTACTATAGGAACGTTCTAAATAAGTTGTAAGAGTACAAAAGGAGAAAAATCGTTTTTTTTTTTCGAAATTTAATATTTCAAGTTGATAAAAATTTGTACCTATGGACCCACATATACCACAAAAAAATGGTCCAATTGAAAAATATTTAGGTCTCCGGAGGAAAGATTATATTATCGTTTGACCATTCCTTTCGTTCTCTTTTGTATTTTAAACAATTTTTAATTTATGGTTGTTCAGTGGTCAAATGTTCAATTTTTAGTTTGATGAATGTTTAATTAAAATACTAAATTTTAAATTTATTTCGAAATTCATTTGTTTACATGGTTCATGTTGGTTTGGATTGTTGAATTTTCTATTTACTAAATTTATATTCAGTTGATCTGCATTTTGTAATAAAGTTGTTCTCATGTTAAACCAAAGAGACCTACAGAAATATACAGGGAGCAGCAAAAGTATGGTATAAATTTATTAAAATTGAAACTATTTGATAATAAAAATCGGATACAATTTTTAACGTATCGCATTTTCTTCATTTTACACGTTTTTCATTTAGTGTTCAATATACAAATGTTTAATTTATAATTTGATGGTCTTTTCATTTTCCGAATTTAAAATTTATTTGAAAATGTAAATTGACTTTTTAAAGAATTGAATAAATTAATTTCCTTGATACAACATTTACTATGTGAAAAAAAATCTGATGTGGCCAGGCACATGAAAAAAAAAATTAAAATTAATAGTTTAATTGTATGAGATTCTATTTGATCGAGATCGGTAGTATCTGCATTAAAATAAAGCTAGTTAGCCAGGATTTGACAGATATTTTAATACAATAAAAAGTGGTCGGATTCCTTGATTTTGTTTTATTTTAGCGATTGCTACATGTTTCGTGTCCTAATGGGCTCTTCATCAAGCGCTATAGGAAATGAGACATAAATTACACAATTGACAATCAAATCAAACTCCAAAAAACTCCATTGTAAAAACTTACTTTTGTTCAGGCGCGGCCCGTGGAGAACATAAACCAACATACAAAGGTCGCAAACAACATATATAAGACTACAGAACAGATTTTTTTGTACCTTGGTCAAAAATGATCAGGGGACCCAAAGAGACCTATTTCCGCTAAAATCGCATTTTTTTCGTCACGATTACTATACTTTATCATACTATGTGTGATTAATTTCAAAAGGTGTTATAATAATCTTAACTTTTACGAGCTATTACTTTGGAATTTACTTGAACATCACCAGAGACTTATAGAACGCAACTACAGGTTGCTTTTCCTAAAAAACTAAACTGTTTTAAGCTGTTTTAAAACTAGTTCTACAACCAGGCCCAACTAAGCAAGTGTATAAAAAGTCTGGTACAAAACAGCACTATGTATGCAATGTATTGTATGTATAATGCATCACTAGTAACAAAACACTCTCGTTGCATTATTGTCTAATCGAATAAATTAAGTCTTTTGTGTGTCAACGAGTACTTATGGACTATGGCGTTCGTGATGCACAGCCGGCCATTTCCTTTAATTGAATAAGTAGCAGCTTTCGTGCCAAAACACAGTAATAATCGTCTCCCCTTACACTGGACCTACATTAAAGTCTCCGATTTAATCACGGACATCTCTTAGCTACCGATATAAATCTTGAAGCGCGGGGAACACTGCCGAAAACCTGATATTATCTGCTTATATTTGTCAAAGGCCAAATAAATAATTTTGTGTAAAAAAATACATTTTTAAATCTACGCTTTATAAAAACTGCACTAACACTTAAAAACGTTTGAATTTTTTCTTTATTGGTTTATACATATATTGTCACCAGCATTGTCTGTCCACGTGCAACATAATATAAAAATTCGAATTTGAAAAGTATTATAAAGTTTCTACATAACTTCTAGAATACATCACTTATATTGTTAATGTATTTAGATTTCTATTTTATTGTATTATTCGTATTACCCTGATTTTTGGCTTAATAAGAACTTCGCTAGAACTAGAAAATTTAAAGAAGGATATGAAATCAAATTAAAAACAAAACAGAAATTTCCCTTCAGCACAAAAAAATAATGGCCTAGTTTTAACTTCGTATACACTCTGTTTTTACTTAAAAACTTAGTTTTAATTCGAGAAAAGCTACTTAGCTTTAAGTTCAAATATAACCCGTAATGTCATTATAAAAAGACTATTAATGGAAGAAAACTAGTTTTACTGTACCGTACTTTTTTACACATTAAAGTTTTTTTTTAATTCAATTTCAATTTGACAGCTTGTGATTTATGAATAAAACTTTTTTTATTACATATACTACTAGGATTTTGAAATTTCGGATCTCTATCGTTCTTTTTGTTTAATTCTTGAGACAGGCTTCTTGGCAGATGCATGTTTCATATGGTATTGAACATATTATACTTTAGTTTTTATGTGGCCGGGCACATGACTTTATTATACTATATATACAGCTGTTTCCCAATGTGACGCTTACGCCGAATATGCGTGTTGAATTTGCGTTCAACGCTGATGTTCTGACAATACTGTCAATAGTATCAAAATATCTGTCAAATCCTGGCTAACTAGTTTTAATGCAGACAATAAATTATTAATTTTACCAAAAAATGTCATAGAAATATATTATACATAATTTCCTCGTCTTTCACATATTATTCAACAGTTCTGACAAAATTACAGCAATAGCGGCTCAATTGGAAAATCGTCGAAAAATGGGTAAACCTGCAGTTCCTTTGGACCCTTTTGAACAAAACTTCTTTCAGCTCTAAGTTTAATTATAAAATTTCTAAATATGAAGTTTTTATGAAAAAGATTTATAGTAATGCGACTCCAGCGATATGGTAGATGAAAAGCTATAATTGTCAGAAAAATGCCCATGGGAAAATATAAGTAATGGAAAAATTCATTCATAGGGCATTTTAAGAACCTGTATAATAATGTGGCATAGAATGTAAAACTTTCAGTATTTGACACATCCAATAAGAAACAATATAGATATATATATGTATAGATATAAATGTTCGGACAATAATAAAGCCATGTAGAGTAGCTAGTTGGACACTTTTTCTATTTTTATATATTATGTATTTTATTTTCTATCTAGAATATGAGAAATATTGAGTAACCATTAATTTTTTTTCGGAAGCGCACACACCGCTCTTATAGAAACGGCGCTGGTCCTTTAAAAACATTTTAAGAATACAATGTTTAAGATTTCTTGTAGTGCTTATTTTAAGGTGGTGCGTCACTAGGGCATTGGATTCATCAGCTATAAACTCTCAAAAATTGACAAAATAGTTATATATGTACCAAGGGCATTACACGGATGTTTATGCCCCGAGGGTGACCGTTTAAAAGTCGTTAAGTCGCCCGACGGTATAAACTTCAAGTAATGCCCGAGGTGCATACAAAATTGTATGTCCTACAATGGTTTTGTTCCTCCGTTTGAATAATATTAATAAATATTTTGACGTTATCAAGTGACATGCGTATCTACGGAATTGAATAACAATACAAACAATTCAGAGTTGAGTGACAATACAGACAATCAATTATCAAACTTATAACCTTAATCGCCAATAATTGACATTACCGAGTGACAGTGCAGACAATTAATTGTCAAACTTATAACCTACCTTAATTGCCAATAATTGACATTGATGACATAAAAAATTTACTTATTATTATTATTTACTTATTAATTTTTTTGATATTTTTGACATATAACCATGGCAACCCTTAATGCCCGTGCGGGCAGTCCTTAACGCCCTCGCGGGCGTTAAGAAGCAGATTTTGCCCCGGTATCTAAGATGTAAAACGTCAACTTTATTATCATGTAGGACATAAACTAGTTTTTGTTATTTATTTAAATTTTGACACCTGAAACTGGAAATTTTGAACCTGGACTCGCATTTAGCGCACAAGCCTATTCCATTTCCATTAGCAAAATTGATTTCCATAAAATTGCCTTTTTGCAAAAATGTTTATTAAGACAATCGAAGGATGTATCAGACTCAACTAGAGCCATTTTAAAAAGCTGCTATTTTAAAAAATGATGACGTTTTAAGTCAAAAGCAATTATTCGTCTTAATTGAATTTGACAAAGACAAAAAATGATAAAACAATATCAAAAGTATGACGAACTGTGGATCATTTTGGTCGTAACTGTGGCGATTTTCGTATATGAAGAGTCGGCAACAGTGGTTAGTAGGTAGGCTGTTTTTGGAACGCGACCTTGAACTGAAAGCAACGGCGAAAGGACGAGTGGTTTTCACTGCTTCAAGAGCTAGAGAGCTTTCAGCGGAGTAGGTAAATATAGTAGTAGGTTCGTTCGTGTCGACGAATCCAGTATGATGAACAGCCGAGGCTCAAAGGGTCGTTATTTTCAGTTGGGAAAGGGTTGGAAAATCAATGTCGCGAAACAAAGGGCGTTGTTATTATTGTAGCGGTTTTGTAGACCCAACGCACTGAAGCGGTGACTCATACCCTAGGTGTAATTTTACTATGATTCACAGCCCGTTCGATTTGATAATTCGTTTCCAGAGAATGTATGATTATTTGATTTGACCGGATACACCCGAAATATGAATTTTTGATGTGTTTAATGCGTCATTATTGAGTCTTTCGAAGAAAAGGCAATTCCTGGTTTCCTTGCATAATACATTAAGAAGTAATTATAATTCATATTCATAGAATCAATTTGATATTTAGTAACCGAACAAGCAGGACGTAATCGTAATTTCAGTAATCGTATTAGAATATTTTGTCCTTTTTTTATTGTGTGGTCGGTTGATAATAATTATTTCGTAAATTAGTAGTTCAACTTTCAACTAAGAACACAATATAAAGCCAGAAACATAAGTAAAGTTTAAGTTGCTATCAAAACAAATATCACAGATTCCTCGTGTCTTTATTGCAAAACGTGAAGTTCTATGTGAAATTATGTGTATGACATAACCACCTTTAGCTGTGAATGAAGCTATAACCATATTTACCATATTTCAATCAAATAATACTTTCTCTCCATGAGTTCTTTGTATTGTTATTTCTGGACAACGAAATGTCATAAAATACGATTGCATGTACAGGCTTATAGGGTAGCCTCATGTCCCATTTGAAAACAAAACAATATTTTTTAGTTTATTTACAAAATCTTGATATGATTTTTTGGTGGGATTTCAAACAATTTTCATTGAGATATGGACAACGAAATGAAAGGAAAAATTGTAGGCATATGTTGTTGGGTATGATCTTATGAACTAAAATATATTCAGTTTCCGGTTACTTCCGGTAACACCGGAAGTGGTGGTAACTTTCTCATTTCATACCTGTACCTGCTTGCATGTTAGAAATTTTCGTTCAAATTTAGGCCAATTTATTCTACGTGACATTCCTTGTACCCAACATGTGTCGTCAAGGTTCAATAATCGTTTTATAACAAATTGACAGTTGCAGTGTTACTTTCAAATCTTTATATATTATGTAGATAGTCAGACTGTTGGAACAAAACTGTTTGGAAACCATGTTATAGAGATAATGTATTATCAATATGTTCTTGCTAAACGTTACTTTTACCGTTATACAAGCTGTTCATAAAGTTGAACTAACTAAAACTTAATAAAACTCGAGTTTTTCAACCTTATCATAATATGAAAGCAGGTTAAGTACAAACCTGGCAATTCTTCATGATAAACATTCCACTTGTTTAAATCCAGCGCAGGTAAGTTTATTTTATTTTGGAAACTTAAAAACATTTTATTGTACAGGTGTCTCACGGAACTGGTACATTAGCAGTTTCTCATGTTCTACTATTTCTGAAAGTCTTCAGCTAAAATATTCTTAAGTGAACTGTCGCGTCTGGTCACCGGAAGTCGCTATCAACTCTGTTATTTTAAATTTAATGATATAATTTTAATTTTTTGTTTCTACGTATCAAATACATCATTTTGAATAAGGTTTCCCTATACCTAAATGTCACAATTTTTGAGTTTTTTTGATTTTACTCTTATCTCGGTTATTATTGAAACTAGAAGTTTTATGATTGGTGGTCCAACACTAGAAACATAACCAAATAAGACGATGTTTAGTTCATCATGAGATCTTATACAGGATGTTGAAATTTTACAACACAATAATTGAATTAGCAAACGGAAATTTTATTTTTTTTTCGAATGGAACACCCTGTGTACCGATACGCCATTCGATAGGAAATCTTATTCCCTATATCAATCAATATTAGTGTTCCCTATATCTATCTTTAATAGTTTTTGAGATATTGTCAGTATAAAAGAACGGAATGTAACAACTTTGGAATAGCAGGAAAACAGAAAAATATTGAAAATATTTGTTAAAACTAAAATAATATATTTGGGATATCTAACTTAAATTGAAAATTAATTATGTTGTTCGAAATGCTGCCCGTTCTGCTACAAACATGAGAAACTTCTAATGTACCAGTCATACAATAATATATTTAAACATTTATTTATATGATACGATTGACAAAATATCTAGCACAAATTTTTACTTTCTGTTTAAATTACAACATGGAGACACGATTTCTAGCATATCTAGCAATATACATAAGCGTTATTTATGACAGTTTGGTGTTTTATAATCTTAAAACACTAAACTGTCATAACTAAACACCAAACTGCCATAAAAATAATATTATTTGATGTGCACAATGTGCACATAATGTTGGTTATATATCAAGAGCATGTCGTTAATATGCGAGCCGTAGGCGAGTGTATAATCTTGCCAAAACTACGTTTAATCTACAAGTCGTACAAGAAAATGACAGTTCGGTGTTGATCATAAATAACCAAACTGATATCATAAAACGCCAAACTGTCATCATAAAATACCGAACTGTCATTAAAATCACTTGCGTGTATTGTGCTATGGATTATGTCACCATAGGTACGTACAGAATGTATTTGTGATACATTGTATATGTAATATATCAATGTGTCAAATCATATACCATATTATTATCTATAATAAATTAAACACGCAAACAATTATGGCCATCATCGCCTAATTTATATGTAAATTTATGCATCGCTAATGGACCCTGCTCTTAATAATCAACCCATTAGGAAGAAACGTCGAAAGTAAACGTCAAAAACAAAAGAAAATCTCGAAGCGAAGTGACGTGGCAATCACTCGATCGGAAGGCACTCCATTAAAAAAGCAAACAACCCAAAGGGCGTACGTGCTAAAACATACTCGTCACGACACCGTCGTCGTCGTCGTCGTCGGTGCAATGACTCGATTAGCGTGCGCAGAGCGACGAGGATGCTCTCTCCTTCTTTTGTTTTATTGGAAAACAAACAAAAAAAACTCCACATGCCTACTCTATCTCATTTTTGTCGCCATGTCTCACTTTCCCAGAGGACGATGGCGTCTGACTCATTGTAAGTTTAGATTTAGATCAAGTTGCGGGTGATTCCAGATGACACCTCAGTGCACGGCATACTTGATTATTTTTATCAAGCTCGTGGTGGAGCGGTGGAGATAAAGTTGGAAATAATAGCAACTCGGCTTTATTACATGAAATGCTCACATATCAACATCATAATATATTAAACATACCTATATATTATTCTTGAAATTAACCCTTCTACACCTAATTATATAGCTTAATAAAATGTCATAAAATAGACAAAACAAAAAAAAAGACTATTCGTCCAAAGATTACTTCCTGCAACAAAATTGCTTATAAGCCTGCAAAAAATCTTAACAACATAATTACTCGAAATTTACAATTCAAAACCAACTACGTAATTAAAAACTCGTTTGTCTTAATAAATAAAATATAAAGTCTAAATTTATTTCAAACTTCCTTCATGGTATCATTTTATATAGTGAATACCAACTTTCGTAGAAGTATGCACAAATAAAACACGCGGTAATATTATAAATGTATTGGCTCCCGCTGTGGTCAACATAACCTAATATAATTCTTACCAGGACAAACAGTTATGATGGAAAGGAGGCGCAATACGAAGGAAACCAATGAAATAAATATGTTGAACAGCATTCTTAAAGTATAGTCTAGTTCTCATGCAGTGCAGGTATGTCCTGAGTAATTAATTTCAATACAAACATACCAGCTCAAGAGTTGTCCCCAGAACAACCATGAACATAATATTTTGCAAAATACTAAAGCAGAATAATAATGCATAATGAAATGTTTATGTATTTCAAAGTACACACCATGTTATATCGTTAATGTATTTTAATAAATAAACTTATGGACAAGAAAATCCGGACATGTACCAGTTTTTGATAATTTTTCTGCAGCCCATGAATGAACTGCCACAAATTGTTATCCTATCGAACAAACGATTACCTCTTATTATACAGGGAGAACCAGATTCAGGGTATATCAGTCACAAATGAATACACAATAGACTAAATTTGTTTATAATAATTCGTTGTTCCTACAGAATCAATTGTTTATGATACAGGACAACTAGTAATTTGACAATTTGTTTAAACATCTGATAAGAGAAGTAATAATTTTAACCACAATGCATTTTTACTTTATCATACGCAGTATGGTAAAGTATTGTAATCGTGCCGAAAAAAAAAAATGGGATTTTAGCGGAAATAGGTCTTTTTGGGTCCCCTGAACATTTTTGACCAAGGTACAAAAAAATGTCTGTGTGTGTGTGTGTGTGTGTGTGTGTGTGTGTGTGTGTGTGTGTATGTGTGTACCCGATTTTTGTGACGACGGTTCCGGAGAAACTACTAAAGGTATCGGGACGAAAGTTCAGATTTAGAAGTTTCATGACCTAACTTAGAGCTGAAAAGCTTTTGGTTTAAAATGGTCCAAAGGAACTGGCATTTGCTCTTAGCATTTTTCAACGATTTTGCAAATGAGCCGTCATTTCTGTAATTTCGTCAAAATAGTTAAATAATAAATTAAAGTAGACGAAATTTTGAATAATTTATGTCTATGAAGTTTTTTGGTAAAATTAATAGTTTAGCTGCAAGAGCTAATTCTAATTGATCGAGATCGGTCGCATCTGCATAGATATGACACTACATAGTAGCCAGGATTTTGACAAATATTTTTTTGTGCTGTCACACTCGAAAACAGCTGATTTCATCAGAGGTTGGAGAACCGCTATGGAACGTTGCCGCTCTAGTGCGGCAAATTACAAAATACAAATTTCAAATGAAATAAGATCACCAATTTGATTGTTTGTTGATAAGAAATATCAACCCGTCTTTATATCTACTTCTAAAAACGATAAATTGAGAAAATTGTAAATAAAGTATAGCAATGACTGTAGTTTTATTTTAGTATGTTGGTACCGATGTGACATCTACAAGGATTTTGCAAATGAGCTCCTATTTCTATAATTTTGACGAAATAGGTAAATAATAAATTAAAGGAGAGGAAATTCTGTATAGTTTATGTCTATGACATTTTTTGCCAAAATTAATAGTTTAGCTGTATGAGAAAATTCTTTTTGATCGAGATCGTGTCTACATTAAAACTTAGTTAGCTAGGATTTCTACAATTACTTTCATTCTGACAGTAGGTAGTGTCATTATTATTAAAATATCGTTCAAATCGTGGCTAACTTGTTTTACTTTAATGCAGACACGATCGATCTCGATCAAATAGAATCTAAACTAGCAGCTAAACTATTAATTTTATATATTGTATGATAAAGTCATGTGTCTGGCCACATCAGATTTTTTGTAACTGAAAAGTGTTCGTGGCATATTAACTATTAACATTTCTGATGCTTTTATTGTCTAATTAATACATTGCTAATTAATTCAGAGTGCAACAAATTCAAAACTACGAAATGAAACGAAATAGCCCTGTCACACCTGAATTAAAATCATTTTGTCATCCGGCTTTTATCACTTCATTTACATACTGTTCTCACAATCTGTTAATTACATGGATCATTTCAAAAATAAATTGATTAACTATCCATGAATGGAAACAAAAATGCACATAATGTTAGCTTTAAAAGATCAAAGTTGCTTTTGCATACAGATTCAAGTACTGATGAAATAGTAATATATTCTTCAAAAAGTTTCTCTATTTGT
The DNA here is from genome assembly GCA_964023965.1 of Melinopterus prodromus. Lineage (NCBI taxonomy): Eukaryota > Metazoa > Arthropoda > Insecta > Coleoptera > Scarabaeidae > Melinopterus > Melinopterus prodromus. The sequence continues at coordinate 19,414,878 of OZ030393.1, forward strand.
ATTACTTAGTACATTTAGTTGATACTTTTACTACTCAGTGGTAGCTGATGTACCTATACATCAGCTAGTATGTGTATACATCTACCAGGAATAGTATACATTTTTATACACAGTTGATACTTTTACTAAAATGACCAGTAAATGTATACACTGACTAGTAAGTGTATACATTTACTCCAGTATACGCTTTTACTGTAACATATACTCAAATGTTCCCATAAAAGAAACAACGTTATTTTTACAAGATTTTATATCACATCCAAAATATATCAAATCAAATAAATTCGAGATCACTAACGTTAAGGATACTATTTATTGGTACAATATTGCTTTACAACAAAATTTCTTTTAATTTAATAATAATCTTTATAAACAAAATGATGGCCTAGCTATCATTAAATTCTGATGTCGATAAGTCGATGATATTTTCTGTGGGTGAAATCGTGATCCTAAATTATTTCACATTTTTCTTGATCAAATTAACAATATCTCTAAACTGAAATTTACATGTGAAAAAGAAAATTAATAATAAAAATAAATTATTTAGGTTTAGCAATTAAAAGAAATTCAGACCACTTTCAATATGGATGTTTATAGAAAACCCACAAGTACAGATACTTTAATTCCAAATTCCTCGGAACACTCAGACGATATTAAATGTTCTGCATTTCATTATTTATTTAATAGACTCAGTTCCTTACCATTATCCAAAGCAAACTGCTAAAAATTATTGTAGCAAATTTAGATATCCAGATATACATTTAGTAGCCAAATCATAATATATTCAATTACTTCTCACTCGAGAAGTTTAAATACTTGTCTATTAAAAAATCTATTAAAATGGATTATTTCTAAATTTTAGAAATTAAAAACATTTAAAGAAAATTTTAACTATTAATTATTGAAATAATTGAAACAAATTTATCAAATCACCATGTCATATTATTATAGGTAAGTGTTTGACGTATATTTTTGTATAACCTGTTAGAAGAGCAGGTAAAACACTTTATTGAACATCATCTCAATATGTACTTTATAAACTTGAAATTACCCAATTTCAGTTTTTTTTTCTATTTTGGTTCTCCTAAAAATGACGGAGACTCCCTAAAAAGTTCACTTCTCGACCATGAGTGTGTTGATTAAGCTCCGTAAAAAGTTTCAGGTTATCTGATAAAAGACATTCTTTATGTATTCTGGAATGAATACTTGAAGCTTTTATGTGAAAAGCCACCGTTTTGACAGAGTCTCATGATGCAATTTTGGTCCTGTGTTCAGCAATAAAGAAATATGGCTTCACAGAATTGTCACTGGGTTTTCTCTTCAATTGGTGTCTTCATAAAACTATAAGGTTAACGCTATCATTTCAGCCTACTTGAGTCTGCCAGGTCTTGTTATATTTTCTGCAAATTGTACAAGGACAAAATGCCCCTTGTTTTTAGGTTTTTTGTAACAAAGTTGACGTGATGGAATTCTTTAAACTTAAATTAAGCTTATTTTAAGTTTAAATAATTCCATCACGTCAACTTTCGTACAAAACGAAACGTAAACACAAGGGATATTTTGTACCTTGTTCTACACCCTGAATTATCAGAAACTATTTTGTTACATCAACAAACTCTGGCACATTCAATTTTTTTTTAACAACGACAAGCGACATTTAAATGACTAACTTAAAAATTACTAGCTTCTTAAGGATATCAATAAGTCCATTTAGTCCATATGCAGATTTTTACTCAGAATAACTGTTTCTTAATATTTATATAATTTTTGTATTCTATTTAATTTTACAATTTAAATTCCTTTGGCATACTTTGATATGTATACTCCTCTTCCTTCCTTTCAAAAAATTCGAAACGGCTGCAATATTTCAAACAAATAAATGCACAGACGGAGAGAGAAATGTCTGCAAAGTTACAGAAAATAAACGTAATAAAGGAAGAAAAAAAAAAATCGAAAATAATTTAATAAAGGAAGAGAGAAAAAATGAAAAAAAGAATTTGTAATTATTTACAATTTTTCGATTGAAACATTACTGGTTAGTTGATATCAGCATATTTCTGTGAAATTACTACAGTATCACAGTCATTTACACGATATATTTGCAATTTTACTGAAAAAGTACTGTAATTTCATAGTAGAAGTATTTTTTAACAATTGAAATTTGCGGTTCTTTAGATGACATGTTGGTTACATCAAAAATGTTTTACACATTTTTGTCTGTGTGTAAAACTTTTTACTGGGAACGGCATTACTCCGAGGACTAACAAGTAAAAAGGTTGAGAAAGGCTGCTCTAAGTTGTATAATTTACTATTTGTGTTTGCAGAAACTTGATAATATAATAGAATACTTAATAATATACATTTCAATTCAAAATGGTAATGTTTTTAACAATATAACTCATTATTTTTACATATTAAATAAAGTAACTAAAATGGGTTTTAAAATTTCAAAACCAGTTTGATAATGTCCTAAATAAACTGTTTTAAAACCGATACAAAAGTATCAACACCTACTTCCAATCTTAAGAAATACCCGTTTAAAAACAAGGTGTACGCCTCTATGAACTTTAAACAACGATTAATCCTGTAATTGGCATATTATCAAAATATTTAAATGCATCACGAAACACCATGTAAGAACGACAAAACGCTGAACACATACAGGAAAAGCCGTAACTGTAAAGCTCAGTTATTTAAAACCCAGATTGAATCACGATATTGTTCAGCTGCAATTTAAATAAATTAGTATAGCGCCTATTCGCAATCGTTACGTAAAAGCGTAAACAAAAAACGCTATTCTACAAAAACCAAGGTTAAAGTATTCTAAACGAGCACAATTTCCAATGACCAAAGACGATAATTAGTTTATTTTTACTGACTCCCAAATAATTATGCACACAAATCATGTAGATTTATAATTTTATAACCTTCAAATATCTAAAACAAATACCGGTAGCAAAGAATAACGCATAATAAATAAAGAAGAACTCTTTGAAAGGGAGTTTTAAAGGTTATATTAAGTTAGACTTTAAAAGGGTAGCAACTGTTATTGCTAATATTTTGAAGAGATATGATATACGCCAAAATATAAGGACGTACTAATAAGTGTTATTGCTGTTTTGCTCACCTTTATCATGGCAAATAATTAATTCACACAAAGGAAAATGCGCTGAGCATTAATTTCGCAGCGTTTCGCGTCCCAAATTTGGGCATCGCGTGTCTAATGGTGATGGTAATTAAATCACCCGGTATGAGAGTCGAGCAGGAATGGAATAAGTACAAGGTAGAGCATGGTAATATAGTCATTACGTAAGATAAATTGTGTGTTGAACAAAACGCCAACATGATAAGTCCACTGTGTTTTTTATTGTGTTTGATAACACTTGGTTAAATTGCTCCTTTGAATTTTACTTGTACGTTTTACGAAATGTTTGGGGATTATTTGAATGAATATTATGGGTTATTGTAACCTGATTTAAATTGATAAATGCGCTGCCCTGTAAAATAATTGTCACAACTTAACAAGTTTTTCTTGTTCATTTGTACATTAATTGATTGAATCGTTATGTACTTTGGTCAAAATTGTAACTATATTTAATTTCTTGTAAAAAAAGTGTAAAAGGAAACGGTTAACCTAAATTTTATTTTTTGTATGAAAATAACCAAAGTTGTTAGTGCTACCATAGAATCGCTCCTGAGGAATTATACATAACCTATATTTCGGCACAATTTTGAATCCGTCGCAAAATATTACGACAATGAAAAATAACTACCTAGGTACCCTAAACTTTATACTTTTTGATTTATTGGCATTTTTGTGGAAAAGCAGCAGTCTAAGAAAAATTGTAAATCTCAATACCTGTTTTTAATTTTATTCCGTGCGCTTAGATTATGATTAAGTAAGAAGCGTTCTATTAGCGTGATTACCTACCATATCCAAATTGTGTACAGGTTGCTCAGAATCTGCTACAAAATATAGCAAACAGTTTTTCCTATGAAAGTTATTTTTTTTTAAACGGAACCCCTTATATCTAATTTACTTTTTGGATTCTACGCATCGTTCTGCACAAAAAAGAGTACTAGTGCACACTAGTGCTAAAATAAACCATTGCAGAGAGTCTTCTTAATAAATAATCGATTTTTCTATTAATAAGTGCCGCTACACCTACATTAATTATTAAACCAGCTAAGTATTTATCTAAAGTACTGTTTTCTTGAATGATTTACTCCTTTTTAAATAAAATAAAATAAAACATTTTACTTATACCCTTTAGGGTATGAAAAACTGTGTTAAATAAATTATTAACGTATCTGTCAGTGCAGTGGTATCGGTCAACTCTACTTGCCAATAAAGCATTTTTGTTGCATTCACCAAAAACACACACCATGTCAATTAGTTCCTCCTGGGAAAGCTTCGCCATATTTCACAAAATTATGCAAACCTAACTTAACAACCGTAACAATATCACCACCACAGATAGCTTAATAACTTCTTTAGCAAATAATAATAATAATAATAATAATCCACGCCTTAACATCCCCCAACAGCTTTCGCCACTACGGGGGCATCGGCAGGCCCGAATTATCATTATTATGGCCCGCGTCTGTGGCACGTCTTAAGTTGTTTGGCTTTCAGCATTCGCCGTGGAGTAAAGGAAAACCACAGAAAAACCTTTACTCTGAAAGCAGGGCGTTGGATTCGAACCAACGTCCCCCAGACTGATAGCCAAGCGCGCTACCACTCGACCATAGTCTGGCAAAGGTTTTCACAGCCTGCTAGGTATAAGTAAAATTTTATTTCAAATTATAATATTAAATTGCAGATGTGATAAAATGTTTTATTTTATTTAAAAAAGATAAAATTATGTGAGAAAACAGTACTTTACGCAAATACTTAACTGGTTTAATTGTTAATGTAGGTATAGGTGCAGTTATTGGTAGAAAAATCGATTTTTTTATTAATAAGACTGTGTACTAGTATTATTTTGAGCAGAACTATGCGTAGAATACTAAAAAAGAAAAAGAACTAGATAAAGGCTTTACCATTTAAAAAAATTAACTTACTAGGAAAAACTGTTTGCTTTATTTTGCTGCAGATTACGACCAGCCTGTATACAATTTGGATATGGTAGGTAATCATGATAAAAGAACGCTTCTTACTTAATCATAATGTAAGCGTGCGAAATAAAATTAAAAGCAGTTATTGAGATATGCAGTTTTTCATGAACTACTGTTATTCCATAAAAATGTCAATAAATCAAAAAGTATAACGTTTAGTGGAGGTAATGTTATGTTGCATTGGCGTAAAATTTAGCGAGGAATTCAAAATTGTGCCGAAATATTGGTTGTTCCATAAAAAAAACATATGTTTGGGTTGGTACTACCTTGGAACAGCCTGTATACACGCTAATAATTTTAAAATGTGCGCCTCAGCGTGTTGTATATATGTATGAGTGGTATCAGTTTTAAAGTATCATCATTAACAGCGGCACCATTGTCCGAGATCGCACTGTTGAAACACCCTGTATACAAAAAAGGAAAACAATTTTTAAATTTAGTTCAGTGCGAGCAAATCAACTTTATTTTGTTGGCGAGTGTATTTTATAGGGGCTAAAAAAAAAAAAAACATGAAATACTGTGATTGATAAATGATTTTGGGAATATTCAGTTACCACGGATTATCATAATCCACAATTACGGTAGTACTTTGTTCAACATTATGCTAAAGTTTTTTTAATACATATTGTTAAGTTCAATTACCAACGGAACTACATCTAAAGTTAACGCAATGCAGACCTTTATATTATGTTTACTATCTACTGTCTACTATCTACTGTTTGCTTAAAAATATTAAACATCTAAGGAACATAAATGTAATTTTTGAGTAAGTAAGTAATTGTTAAAACGCTTTCTTTCGATGTGTTTTAGTATGTTTGGAAAACGATTATAAAATTTGCTTTGTTATTTTTAACACGGCTTTTAAAAGTTTCGTTCGTTTGTTCAATAATTTGAGAAGTGTAGATATTAATATCTAATGAGTTTTGTGTGTCTGTATTTCTTTTTGTGTCAGTTGTTATTGCTAATAGATAGTATTATATCTGACCTACTGGAACAGACCTATGATTGTCTCATATAGTTTTGTCTCGGAGGACATGCGTTTGACACGAATTGGCTTGAAAGTTTTAAAACAATAAATGATGACTAAATATTACTTGACGGAGTTGCATTATTATTGCACAGGATTAGCCATATAATGAAAATATAGTAACAATTCCATTTTCTCTTATGTTAGAGTGCTGGATAAAAAACAAACACATATTGCTTAGATTTATATTTAGTCAAATTTGGAGACTGACGTGGAGTTTATGTTCCAGAAAACAATCAAATGAGAATTTTGACACTGACGTGCAGATCATTAAGTTGCAGAAAATTATTATTTTGTTTTTGTGTTTTGGTAGAAAATTAGAACAATGGCTTGGGATAATAGTTGACAAAATTTTACCCGGGAAGTTACCAATCAAAGTAAGCAATATTTTTTGTCAGCTGGTATTTCAGATTTGTGAAATGTATCTCGAAAATAAAGATATTAAAAATAAACAAAATACGAAGTTAGTTATTGTACTTATGCACATATTGTATGCATATTGTTAGCAGCGATCGAAGCAGCGATTATTTCGGTAACGTATACTTCTATTTCGGCAATGTACGTTATTTTATTTAAATACCTATGTTAATACCTAAACCTCATTAAAACACCATTTAGGCTGTTGATGTTATAACTAACCGGTACCTAAGAATATTGATATATTGTACAACAAAGGATACGGTGTAAAAATGTAACATTAACTACGATACTGATATAAATGCTGATACCGACATAAAAATTCAAGAACTTAGTAATCAATCAGTGGTGTAACGTCGGCACTGTGGTGTACCACAAAATTGGTGGACAAACATTTAATGAAAGCAACTGTATTATTAATCACTGACATGTATATTGTACACACATGTTCTATTAGTAGAGGACTATTCTACTCCGAAAAATCACAAAATTAAGGTTATTCATGCCCAGTTCTAGTAGAAAATAACTAATATTACATAATAAATGAGGTTTGGGACCATTACCGAAATCACATAATGGACATTATTCTTGTACACGTGATATTGGTACAGAAACTCCAAAATTTGTGTGAACTACATTTACGTGCAAGAGTAAGCGTGTTTGGCTAAAATTTGCCTTGAGTTTTTATACAAAAGATGCCTATGTTTGATCACAGCATAGCATGGGACGTTGATTCACCCGGTACCTTACCCATATATCAGCTGAAATCTTCATATACTACCGATAGTTTTTCCCAATCAAAATTATAACAATTACTGTCATAAAATTACAGGAAGTTTGAGTGTTTTTAACGTCAAAGTGGGATTCCACACCATGATCACCGGCCATTAAAAACCTTTATGTCCTACATGATCATAAAGTGACATTTTACATCTTAGATACCAGGGAAAAAACGGCTTCTTACCGCCCGCCCGCAAGGGCATTAAGGGTTGCCATGGTTATATGTCAATATCAAAAATCAAAAAAAAAATATCAAAAAAAAATTCATTAAAATTGTAAATTTTAAGTTATCAATGTCAACAATTGGCGATTAAGGTTATAAGTTTGACAATTAATTGTCTGTATTGTCACTCAACTCCGAATTGTTTGTATTGTTATTCAGGTCCGCAGATACGCATGTCACTTGATAACGCCAAAATATTTATTAATTTTGTTCAAACGGAGGAACAAAACCATTGTAGGACATGAAAGTTTGTATGCACCTCGGGCATTATTTGATGTTTATACCCTCGGGCGACATTAAAAGCTCTCGGACCTGTCGGGCCTCGAGCTTTTTAAACGGTCACCCTCGGAGCAGAAGCATCCGTGTAATGCCCTTAGTACATAAATAGCTATAATCACATATGGGTACTTTTTTATCCGATTGTAAAAGTTCATACACCAATGAGGTTGTCTGCACTTATGATAGTTTTGCCCCATCGAGATTACAATAAGTTTTGCTTTCAAATCACATAAGGGTTGAAAAATAATAAACAAAATTGCATTATAATTGAAAAATAATTTCTATAATAATAAATGTGAATATGTATCGACATTCGCATGTCAAGCTTTGTTTTTATTAACAAGAGTATATTAAAAAGATGTCGTTTGAGGTTATATGACCATTTATGAAATTTGACACTGACAGTTCTGGACTGTGTGCCTGGATAACGGAATGTTTTGATAGGATGGTTTTATTTTACGTATGTTCGATTGGCTATAATGAAGTCGTTTCATCGACTATAACCAATCATGGATTAATAGAAATCGTGCATTTATAGAGCATTTTAATAAATGATTTTCTATTCAGTAAACATACTCATAAATAAACGTTCGACGGACAAATCAGTTTAATTAATAAATAAGGACCGGTAATATGTTTTAAGCTTCTTATGATTCTGCGTTAGAATTTTAACTGTTTATTATAAAATAAAAGATGTATATATGTATATGTACTATTCTTGAAATTACGCCTCCATCTCTTGCCCCATACAATTATCCAGTTGAGCTGGCCCATTCTTTATTAATTTATTAAATCGGCAAACATCAGTTGGATCGTCGTTAATTTCCATCTACGCGTCTCCATCACTTCTGTCTGTCATATTGGCTGATCTCATCGTCGCATCGCATACATACATCTGCCCGTATTAAAATTAGGCGAGGCAATAATAGGTACTGCGACCTGCCTGACGATCAGTTCATTGGCGCGGAACATTTTCAACCACATGCCGACGATGAAGTACGCAGCGAAAAAAGACAAAAAAAAACGAAAAATAAAAGCGACGGATTTTTTGGTCCGATGAGCGATCACACCTTTTCTCGCTTCGGCCACGCACGAGTCTTTTGATAGCAAAGGAGGACACCCGCACAAAGAATTTTACTCCTGGACGCACGCGTGTCACTTTCAGCCCGATTGAAGAACTCACCCTTGGATGGAAACTAAAAATACGTACCAAGAAGTATACAACGCTGGAGGGGGATTTGCTAAAGGAAAACTATGCAAAAAATGAAAAAAACTACTGTATGTGCCTGAAAAAAAAAAATACTTAGGCCGCCACTGAAATGATCACTAACATCATGGCCCACTCAGCTCAATTTATCGGTCCCCAGATAAATAAAAACTTATAATAGAATTTTCTTTATGTTAATTTTCAAACATTTTTAATTCAATGTGAAAGAAATAATTATTTTGGGTGATAATTTGGCGAAGAAAGAGCGAAGAAACTGTTGTAACAAAAATACACAAAATTAAAAGTTTTGATCACTAGATTTCTCCATTCCAGGTGATATACAAGAGCGCATAAAGTATGGAGACATGACAAATCTCTGAGACGGTTTATTATTTTAAAAAATCTTCGAACACGTCGATTTGTAGTTATTAAAATACACATTTCGCTGGAAAAGTTCAATTTCCGACCATCAATAATTGTTACTGAGCTATGACGTCATAAACACTTTTTAAATGGCAGCCGCATTTTCTTGTCATTGATTTTGGTACAATAATTGTTTAAATGGTGTCGCAAATATTTTATAGGTTTATATAAGAAAATTTTCGAGAAAAAGTCAATTGAAAATTGAATTGAATTACCCTGAAATCGAATATTGGCTAAAGAATTTCGCACAAGGTTTTCGAAAAAAGTAGCGTTAAAGAGTTTGAAAAGCGTTATTTAGCAATTTTTACAAATTTATACCAAGTAAACGGATTGTACTTGAAACCTCAAAATGGTCTCGTAGTAACTTTAATCAATATACTTTTACCTGAACTCCGAAAAGTTTGTTCTAAAATGTTTTTGAAGTATTTTCAGCGAATCTTTAAGTGGGGTGCTGAATAACCTAACGTGATATGTAAGTTTTGAGCCCAGATTCGCATTAAGCGCAAATAAATCAATCTAAAACGCCATAAAAAACAAATTTATCAATATTACCCTAATTTTCAACTGTATTTTTTTCGCAAAATTTCTTATTTAGGGGGATTAATTGTGTTAATTACCTTTAAGGCAATTAACCAGTCTACAATTGAAGGTCGGAAATTAAATTTGATGTAAATATTGTTTTTTGAAAATTAAAAATCGATTTTTCAAATAACAAGCCGTTTTGGAGATTTTGTCATGTTTCCATAATTTACGGGCTCACTGTATATCTTAGTACGAAATTAATAACCATTAGATTGGTGACAATATTAGTTGTAATTTACTTAATTATCGAGAGAGAATGATTATAGCCAAATATACTGTGAACGTAATATAAAACCCAAAATTCTAAAATAGTGTTCGATGAAAATTTTTAATACAAATTCATAAACATTAAAAATTGCGATAATACTAAATGAAATTCATTCAACTATGGCGAGAAAATGTTTATAAACATAGGAAATTTTGAACACGTGTTCATCGCGCCTGCAAAAGATCTTAATAACAAACAAAACTATAAATAAAAGAAAAGCGGCAAAATTAATTTAAACTCACCCAATTATCGAGAATGAATGTTTAAAACTGCAAATACTGAGGGAAAAATACCGTGTAAGCATCAGATATCTATCATAACGAGCAAATTAGCCACTAACGTAACCTCTAACTCAAAATATTGTCAGATAACCTGTATATTAAACACCATAATACTAAAATTAATATACTACAGAAAGGCGATAATATTAATTCGAATTTATTTAGTTACGGAGAAAGAATGTTGAAAGTCGAAAATACAAATCAAAGTTGTCAATCACCATCAAGATACATTTCTAAACTAAAGATTGATTGCAAAATAGTGAGCTAGTCCCGGTCAAAGTTACTATGTAATCGTATTTTCCATAGTATTTTTTGGACTGTTTCGTATTATTGCAATTAATTCGTTCAAGTGTTATTATAGCATTTGTTAATTAATATAAACCTCTGCTGATTTGGCAAAAAGATTTAATGACAAAACACGTATTAAAATACTATGAGTACACTTTTGAAAAGATGCATAATAACTAAAGTCAAGCCTCTCGATGTTCGTTATTTGTATGTTCTTTTTTTTTAAACAGGTGAGGTATAATTAAAAAAACTGTCACTCATAATTGTGCAAACAAAAAACGCTGTTATCAAATTAGCATCTTACGTGTTTAGATCTTATTAGTATTCCAATTTATGGCCAATACTAAAAGAAAATAGTGTATTTTAAACAGGGTTGGGTAGGTATAATACATGAGGTAAAATACATGGTTTTCTACCAAGTAGAAATCATGTAATTTACATTAGACAGTTTTCTACATTCAGGTAGGTAATCTACGTGTAGAAAACTTAAAACATTACTGATTGTTGAGAAGTAGTGTTATGTCATAGATTATTCAACGTCATAATATATTAAACAAATATGTTTTTATTTTATTTATTAAACATGAAAATACAATAAAGATTGAAACCCGATACAAAATTATTGAATAGTTTTTAAGTTATATAGCCACAAACAGTGCCGTTAAACTTGTACGTATGCTTTATCAACATGCGCGCGGCCTGCGCGAAACCGGGCCCCGGACGAAAGAGAGAGACGGACAGCGCCCAAGTAGAAAAATGCTTATAACTGAAAAGCGAAAAGAGCACAAAACTTCTGGTTTGCGGCACAAAACAGCACAAAACTAGGACAAGACTTTAGCATCGAAAACAGTTTGATTTGGAAGTTAGATCAGGCATGTCCACAGCCCGCCCTTCAAAAAAATGCTTATAGCTCAGAAATGAATGGAGCACATAACTTCTAGTTTGCGGCACAAAACAGCACAAAACGAGCACAAAACTTTGGCACTAGAAAAACATCGAAATTCGAAAGTAGGGGGCTGGCATGTCCCCAGCTCCCCTTCAGGAAATTTCTTATAACTCCTAAACGAAAGGAGCTCAACACTTTTGGTTTGCGGCACAAAACAAGCACAAAATTTTGACATAATAAAATATTTAAATTTTGAATGTTGGGGGGCTGAGGACATGAACCCGTAGGAATGACTATCGCAAAGTATACAAAATGCGCAGTATGGAGCACCACAAATGCAACACAAGACTGTGGTATTTTACGTATCATACGTATTCTACATTTTTAGTAGTTTTCGACGTCGTTATCTACGCGTAATGTAGAAAACAGTTTTATACGCGTATTTACCCAACCCTGATTTTAAATTGTAATATGTGTCACGTTTTAAAAAAATGGCATCAAAATGTAAAAAACAAAAAAAAATGTAAAAAAGTCTTCTGGTTACCATGGTTTGTATTAATAATAAAATTAATAAATTATTCTATGAAGAAAACCTTGCGCGTACTTATCTTGCATATATTTTGATCGAGAATCAGTCCCACCCAGCCTAACAACTCAAAAACTGCAAAAAAACACATTTTAGTTTTAGGCACCTTAGGCATTTTTCTGTCTTCACTTGTATTTTATAAGAGATTGATAGTAGATAAAGTATTCATAAGGTACTCAAGTCCAGAACCACACTTCTGCAAGCTGGAGAACATAAAGTCCCATAAAGTTGGCACCACGTTAATAATGATTAATGAATCACCCAAGTTTTACAGCTTTTAGAAAAACGCTCCGTTTCCTTATCTTTTAGCTTGAAAAATTCGATTACACTATTTATAATGATGTAAAACAAGAAACCGTATCCAATTTCCACTTCACAATCCTATCAGCAGTTTCAATCATCGCAAACAGTAATTTTTACTGCTCACCCACAGTGCTTAGAGCTACAACTATTTACGTTATAAACCGAGAACTCGTGCTTCTATCGTAAAGTGTTAATGAATCTAACAGTACAACACACCATCCACACAGTGTGACTTAAAAGGGATAAGATTGTTACTTAAACGAGATTCATTGTTCCGTCGTCTACATACATTATCGCCATACGATACATAAACAACGGCTCGGCGCGATTTTTCTTTTCCACAATTTTACGCTTGTTACGCGTTGTCGTGGTGGCCAGCGGTGCTGGTCGAGATGCTGCCTGAACTTTCGGGGTCAATACACGCGTATGCAGCTCGAATAAAAAAAAAGTTTTGAATGTTGTGCGTACTACACACATACCCGCAACACTTGCGCACAAGCCCGATTACGGAGAACCCGAGTTTACTTTACAATAAACGAACCGTTAAGTTCGTTTAACGGAGGCGGTACGATGGTGGTCAATGGTCATGGTTGAATAAAGCTTTTACCTAATGCTGGTCGTTTTATGTAAATTCAGACTGTTTATGTTCTATTGGCCTTTTTCAGTTTTATGTATAAACCTCGAGGTGTATCACATTTTTTCCAAGAAAATATTATTTTACTCCAAACAAATGTTCTTTGACTCAGGTAAACATTGTCCACACAAATGAAACAAACAAAATATATTTAGAGCTTACTTCCGGTTGATTTCCAATTACATTTCCAATTTCTTAATTAGTCAAAAATACAATAATTGAAACTAAACGATTTGTCAAGCTAACAATTAATGAAATCTAACAAGTGACGAGCTTTTCGAACTTTTGTGCTTTTTGTGTGCTTTTTTCGTAGAATTTGATTCTGAAACTGTGAATTTAGTCTGGCTTTTGAGAAAATAAGTGCCAAAAGAACGCAATAACATACAAAATACGCGTTTTTCTCTCTTAAACTAGACTCAATTCAAATTTTCTGACTTCAGATTCCGAATCTACGGAACAAAAACATACCAGAATCGATTGTATCTTGTTTGAGTTTCCCGGTGTTATTATAGTTGTTATATTAAATGATTGGGACTCTGTAAAATGCTCTGGTATCTATACTAAACCCTTTATTGATTCTTTTTCATATTGTTAGTCTATTCTTAGATAATAATCGTGGCATGCATATACAGGGTCTCCCACGATGAGCTGCCATTAGAAGTTATGAGATATTAGATATGTAGAACCAATTGAACTGAGATTGAAAATTTGTGGACGTATACTGTTGAACACGATCGTCTCAACTAAAATATTTTGAGTTTTCGGTTACTTCCGGGTACACCGGAAATGATGTTTCAAATGGAATAGCCTGTATTTTATAGCATTTTTGAAATCTTCGTTAAATTTTAGATCAATTTTATGTTACATTCCCTATACCTAACATGCGTCATTTTTGTGGTATTCAATTTTTCCATTAAAAAATGACATTGTACACAAACTTTATCTACAATTTTGCATAGAATTGAGAAATGTATTCACATGTTGAAAAAATCGACATTTAGTACTTTTCTCGAATTCTACTTTGATTTTATAATTTGAACCACCTGTATAACTTTCAGAAGAACTCTACCGATGTGTCGATAATATGTTACCTTCACAACAATTTTGCCGGCCAACTTTTTTCCAACGGTCACAGGGGATAATTTATAATTATAAGTAACTGAAAGTAACCGTGCAGCTGTCATTTTTGAATGAAAAATATTAATATCTCAAAAATGACCCATGTATAGGTATAGGGACTGTAACACAAAATTGATCTAAAATTTAATGAAGATTTAGAAAATGCGGCAAAATACAGGCTGTTCGATTTGAAATATAAAAGTTGACATCATTTCCGGTGTAACCGGAAGAACCGAAAACTCATATACTCCATATACTAATGGCAGCTCGTCATGGGAGGCGTGGTTGGCGTGTTGAATTATATTTTATGAAAGCCAAACAACTTAAGACGTGTCACAGACGCGGGCCATAATAATGATAATTCGGGCCTGCCGATGCCCCCGCAGTGGTGGAAGCTGTTGGGGGATGTTAAGGCGTGGATTATTAATATTGTTATTATAACTACTTTATCCGTTGTTACGTTTCTTTGTTGTATATACAAGATACCAAAGTAAGCCAACTATCTAAATTAACAAGGCATGTGTTCGAAAATAAACTTTTTTATGGAATTGTTCTTTTCTTGTTTGAATGTATGGGAATAGTTTAAGATTTAAAAAGATAATTTTCCAAAGAGAAAGTAGTTTTGAAGTTATCTCGATCAACTTCATCAACTCATCAACTTCAGACTGCCTAAAACATAATCGTAATTCGTACATCCATTACTTTTTAAGTAAAAAATTAAACACCAAAGTAAAAAATATCAATTCCTTGTTGATCCAAACTTAAAAATCAATTTTTTTTCTCTAAATACTTATAACGTCTATGCATAAGTTGCATGTCTCTGTTTTATAATTTGAGGAACATTCTCTGCTTATTTATCATAACTCGCATTAATATATATTCTATAAATATTATCAGTATTGTTTTATATAGCAACACAATACAATACAATCAAACTTAACACACCTAAAGTTACTAAACTACACGAAAATTCTAGTGAATACGTTCAATTACTTAACACATAACATTATTATCAAGACTACGTAGGTACAATTGATTATAACATAAAAAAAATAGAATCGTCAGTTCAATATCACTTCCAGCCTAGAGCAATTGCAACAATTTGTCAATCAACAGCTGCAATGCAGGATATCGATTACCTATGTCAATATTTGTCGAATAAGTATCGACAGCCGTGATAATGGAACAATGTATAAAATGCATTGAAACCGTCCAACAAAAGCATCTACCACCACGAGTTAATTTGTAGTTTTTGCTATACATATTTGCGTGTTTGGCGAGGACAGTAGGCACAGATAAAATAGATGAAGAACGAGGAGGTTTAGTCAGTATGGTTGGAAAAGTGGAAAGAATGCTGAACCAGTGTAAAACCGCAGTCAGAGAGAGAGAGAGAGAGAGAGGGGGAGAGAGCACACCCAGGAGATATACACTTATAGCTTCCTGGAAGAAATATATCAGGTCTCTCGTGATACTGAGGGAAAAAAGAGAAATCCGCACACAATCTATCTCTTGCGCTTCTTTACAAGAGTTGCTCGTCGCTCGATACCATTAAGTCTTTCGAATCTTTCTTGGTACAGCCATAATTCTTGTGTTTAGATCGAATGATAACAAGAAAACATAAAACTATCATAAAAAGAAAACACATGTTTTTGTTGGCTCTACTGGAACCCAAATGCTTTTTATTTGTTCGATATTGCACTGAATAATGTTTTTAGTGGAAAATAATAGAATTAAAGGGCACTAAACACGTTGTGGCGTCAATCTTTGTTCTATAATCAAATGCCCAATAGAATGTCAAGTTAATCTTAAACTTATGCGGGATTTGGACGTTGTCAGCTACTAACCAGATAACCTATTGCAAGATTTAAAATTAATGATAAAATGATTAATTTCGAAAAGTTAATTAAGCATGAACAGATTCTCTAAATTGGTTGCATCGACCATGATGACTTTTATATTTTTAAAAGTTATCTTTCTATAGGACAACTTTGCACCTAAGATAATATTCTGCAGTCAAGTATGTATTGTGTTAGCTCTGAAGAAGCGAGCACTATGGTTCGCGAAACATCAGCAATTACCAACTTTGACGCAGAAGCAAAATTCAACGTCATGCCGTTGAGGACTGATAGACCAACTCATGAGTAACCAGGATATCTCGATAACCCCTCTTAAAAAGTCGTTACTTTTCGAGATATTGACACATATGGATTTTGTTTAAATTGTCACCTAGTCTAGTAGATCAGTTTATGAGTGCAAGAGCTACAAAATTCCATAATCTAAGATTCTAATATTGGGAACGCAAGCACAAACTGCGCTGATATTAACTAGAGTCCAAAATAAATCTAATACTACTATACATTTGTAAAAAAATATATTTTTGTCCGATTCATTATTTCGTTGTTTTGGACATCCTGTATAATAATACATAAAAAGGTAAAATAGAAGATAAAATACAAATAATGCGAAACCTAAAAATATCACAAACAAAACTTGAGTCAAAATATTAAAAATAATAAAAATAAATTGAACAAATAAACAAAATAGAATCATATGAAACTTTATACTGTTTTTTTTCCTAGTGAGTAAATGTTAATCTAAGTAAAAACTTTCATATGGACTTATTGGTTTTCTCAATTCGCTAAGGAAAAACTAAAACACGGTTTTGTTAATATTTCCAACGGCTGTAAGTATTTAATGAATTGGAAAACCATACAAGACCGTATCAAACTTTTTGCTCACTGTAACATTTACTATCTGAAAAAAGTGGGACACCTGTATATTTTATTAATAAGCTGAAGACGCTTGACATATTGAAACCGATCTAAGAAATGAACCATCAATTTATATCTGAATTATTAAAACTAGTTACTTAATTACGTAATAAGCTATCCACTGATGTCGTATATTTGACTTTGTCCCAAATTGTGAGCACTAACACTTGAGTGACTGTGCTCTACTTTTTACACATTCACTGAATTAGTTCGAGGAGTTTTTAGTTCTATAATCTTCTTACTGGATTCTGATTGTCAAGTACCTGCTGGCGCTTGACGTTGACGTGAAGGTGTAGGCGAGTTTCGTGTTTGGCAGCAAATCTTTTTATTGTAAAATTACTGTATAATATACTATGTCCTATAAAATTACGCAAATATTTATGTGACTTGTAATAATAGTTAAAAAAGCACTTCTATTAGACTGGGAAATATTTTTACTAGTGCACAGATTTATGGTGGTGCTTTTTTTGTGTGTATTTGGTATTTTTCTCATTGCCACACACATAATAATGTATTTTTGAGTTGTCTGACACTTTTTGTATTTTAAGGAATAAATCATTTTTGTGAGTTCACAGGAATATAAATTTAACAACTTATTTTTCGTCGTTTTTTTTTTTAAATCAGAATACTGACCATGGCTAAGGAACACCCCCAAAACTCTTTATATTTTATTTAAAAACTGAAAAAGAATCAATGATCAGTATTAAAATGCTGAACAGGAATTAGTATCTGCCCTCTGTTTTCAACTTGCGAAACACGTAGGTATTTCGCTGCTATTTATTCATAGAAAAAACAATACTTTTAATTGTGTATAAAGAGCAAAGACTTTATTATTCTCCATCTATATGGTGCTTTTTGTATAATTGCATTGGTTCTTGAATAATCTGACGAAAAAGAAGAATCAAAAGAAAAGATATTGCACTGTTGTATTTTTTAAGAATCAGCCTTCTTCTGCACTGTTAGCAGAAATTACACATAATATAACTAGTTATTTGTTGCCACAAAAAAAGGAATGTAAAAATGTAATTAATAACATGAAATGTGTACAATCTACGTAACTCATAGTACTATACTTAAACAATGAAATGTGGATTTTCATGTGTAACTTACATTCAAATGTGTTACAGTTTACACTTTATAAGTGGAATAAATACTTACGGTATATGTGTTCACATATACAGATTAAACCGAACTATTGAGCCACGTTGATCTAATGTATGTATATATGTATGTATGTATGTATGTATGTATGTATGTATGTATGTATGTATGTATGTATGTATGTATGTATGTATGTATGTATGTATGTATGTATGTATGTATGTATGTATGTATGTATGTATGTATGTATGTATGTATGTGTATGTATGTATGTATGTATGTATGTATGTATGTATGTATGTATGTATGTATGTATGTATGTATGTATGTATGTATGTATGTATGTATCTATGTATATATGTATCTATGTATATATGTATGTATTTATGTATGTATGTATGTATGTATGTATGTATGTATGTATGTATGTATGTATGTATGTATGTATGTATGTATGTATGTATGTATGTATGTATGTATGTATGTATGTATGTATGTATGAGTTTCAGTGTATTTTATTGCTGACGGATTTCCATGCATGAATGTTAATAATAACAATAATAACATTAACTTAAATATTTATTAAACTGTAAAGTATAAAACGCCAGCAGGCAATAACTTAAATAGTTAACCAGACTACATCGCAAACATTCTTAACAACATTAGCCTATTTTACTTAATTTATAATGTTTGTTAAACATAATTTTTTCTACTTACTTATACAATAATATTTCCTAAGTACGCCTAGAACTACAATAGGGTAAATATATCTACAATACGAAGAACACAAAGTGCGTCACTTGCAATAGCTGTTACTTCTAAATTCTAATACTGCAAAACTACCGCTCTAGTCTTGGCTGGAACGAGACTACGCGCGTCCTAATGGACTCAATACGTCACCAATACGCAGCAGGCACATTTCACACACTTCATGTAAAATAGTACACAGAAAAAGTGTTATATATCGTTATTTTGTGTAATCATTACACGTTTTATGAAATGTATGTCATATTATGTATTTTATATCATTCGGTTATGTAGGAATACATATTATTACTGATAATCCAACAGAAAATAGGGAACTTCACATATTGGCACGTATTTGTGTGGTTTTACAAAGTTGTTTTAATATTTACAGGAAATAACCACTTGCAAATATTTTCTGTAAATTTACTCTAATTTATTACGTAAAAAGTATGTAATTTTCCACTCATTTTTAACAGTACGTGTTTAAAATTTTACACAAACTAACACAAAGATTTATAAATTTCTTTTTCCCGTAAAAACTGCTGTACCTCAGAAATATATTTAGTTTGTTGTTAACAATACTTCATCTATTATTATAGGCCACAAAAAAAGTTTATGCTTATTTCTGCCAATCAAAAAGTAATGAAACAATCAAATCTTTCACTTTCTTTTCACATTTCTCTCCTATGCATACGTTATGCGCGAACCTTCAGCTTTAGCTAAACCTTCGGCCTAATTTTTCCCGAAGCCAAAGCTTTTCCGAAGGTGGCCGAAGCGAAAGTCGAATGTTCGGTTCGGACACTAATCTCAATATCACAGGGACGTATTGCAAAAGAAAGAAATACATCAAAAAGACTAAAACAAAACAAAATTTTGTTTAAATTTTTTACGTAAGATTAATTTTAATTTTATAACATTACTGTATTTTCTACATAAGTTATGCTAATATTGTTCTGTAGCCATTTCTCAAAAATGTATCTTTGTGTACTTACTACAATCTACACTCAGCGTTAGGTTAGAAGGCACAAAGTAATGATAGCATCCATCAATAACATGACTAAACTCACGTTCCCAGCAATAAACACCTGTGCTTCCTCCTTCTGTAACTCTAGACGTCATTAGAGGCACAGCTTAATGGATCTAGCGGAAAAATGAAGCATGTAATTGAGGCAGTCGGAAAGGCAAGCGTATTTTAATACTAATATTCCCTTTAATGGCAATAATAATGTAGTTGTCCACATCTCGGTCTATTAACGACCTTAATTGCGACACCATGCTGTTCACGTCTCTGTTTTGTAGTACATTTTGTTGCGAGCATCCTCTATTTTCTATTTCCTGCGGTGAGAGCTCATGTATGATTGCTTACAACGCAGTAACTTGTATTTCTACGGAGACGTGAATAATATCGAGCTAACGTTGATGATTAGTTACCGCAATATCACGACGAAAAAACAAACGATAATTTGGATGAACTCATCCGTTAAATACAGTTTATATGAGACAATAACGATGACGTGTTTAGCATACAGTACGCGTGTAAAGGATGAAAAATTATTAAAATTGTCTTCTCGGAGACAATATTTATTTCAGGTTTATATCTAATTCATTGTTTTTGACTTATATTATTTAAATCTCCAACCTTCTTTAAAGGGCAATTATATTATTGATGCAGAATTGTCTTAATAGCGATATAAAATTGTTCGACGTTGCATAAGAAAAGTTTGCAAAGGCAATTGAAAATTACGAAAACACAGAGGAACTTGAATTTTGCGAATGAAAAGTACAAAGTCTAATATGTCATCTGTAAATTAGCAAATGTTAGTTTTTTGCAAATGCAATAGAAAGTAGTGAGGTAACACTGTTTGTATACCTTACGTGATAGAGAGTATACTGGGATAATGAGATGAGTTTCAATTCATATTCAGAGAAACAAACTACGGTTAAAGTACCCAAGAAAATATAAGATATTTAACTAATATAACAAGTGTAATTATCATATAAGTGTAATTATTGTTCATTGAATTAAGTAAATCTAAATGCTGTAACAAAGTAGAATAACATACACCTTGTCAAGAAAAACATAATTGAGTTCTCCATTATATTGTTTTTTGATAGCAAGCACTCTGTTTAACGAAAGTTGCCTAAAATATTTAAATTTTAAAATATGTATTCGTGAAACTGCTGGAGATGAGCGTGAGAAAATGCGAGGCAATTGTATAGAAATAACTGGTGACAGTAGATTGCTTGTATCTCCGCCAGTTTTTTTATATTTTTTGTTGAAATTTTCAAGAAATATACTTCATTGCTTTGACAAGAAAATGTGCATTCATATTTTTAGTAAACATTTATCTTTTGTTTGATGTGTACCTAATTATTAATATTCGCCACAAAAAACTCTATGTGCCACTTAAACGCGCATTTCATAAATCCATGTCCTCCAAGTCGGTACCAGAAATATCTCAGAGACTTCAGGACCGATCTTGCTGAATTTTTGTATTATACTATACTATCAATTAAAAATATTTATTTTTAGAAAAAAAAACAGATTTTTTAGCTTAAATACTTGCCATTTTGCAAAAAAATAGCTTTAAAAAAATCCGCTATGACAAGTTTTAGTTTATAGTATTAACTGAAATAACATTTCGGAACAATTAACAACAATCATAAATAATAGGTAGCGAATTGACCGTTTTACAACAACATTTAATATAAGTCCCTACATATTTATTTAAAATAACAACAGAATATTTATAAGAATTAACAGAATTAACATAAGAAATAACTAACAAATAGCTTAACAATTTAAAAATCTAAATTCGTAGCAAGTAAAATATATTATTATTACCAGCTCAATAAAAAAATGAGATGTTACTTTTAATAAAAAGTGATTTCCTATTTCTTTTTCCAACATTGCCTAAGATTCCGATTCCATATCATCAAAAAATACAACTATTCCGAATGCCTTCTGCTATATCAGTTTTAACAAGTAGAAACGTAACGTGGCAGTATCTGGTCCTCAAAGTTTAGAAGAAAGTAAACAAATAAAAGGTTTAGGAAAAGAATTGAGCTACTAACTTGAATGACTTTTGAATATACAGGTTATGTATTTGTACATCCTGTATATTTTTCCTGTTTTTTTACTCCTTTGAATTACAAATTGAACTGTGAAAGCCGCATGTCCGTAAGGTCAGTGGTGTAAATGTAACACGACGCTTAAATGGATTTCGACCATATCAATAGCTCGTCGTTTTTCATAATGACTTAATTTCAAAATACTTTTAAATATAAAGTGTGTTTCATTGCTTAGCGTTTCAAATTTGTAGCTTAAGCAATTTCCTAAAACTTTTATTGGAATCGTTTTCTGGTCAACTTTTTAGAAAGTAATATATTGAGTGGTTACGTTAATTTTTATACACACTGTGTAATAGTAAGGACTTTGAAAGATTTTCAGTGTTTTGCAGATCGGAATTTTTATTGTACACACTTTCAGAGCAGTCATCTTTACAGAATAGAATTCAAACATAGGAACAGTGTGAAAATCTGGAAATCTTCGAAGAATTCACACAGTGTTCCTTTCAGGGCTTCGTAAATAGAAAACTTTATCCATTTAAAAAATAACGAATTAGCGTCTATTATGTTTTTACTTCGGATACATTATTTTCTCGCTTTCTCTTCATGGTCAAAACTGTTGGGTTATCTTCAACATGGCTTCTTCTGACGAAGATATTTATTAATCAATTTACGGGAACTGGTTCCTTTCTATATACAGACACACTCTTGTTGTGGGAAGTAAAATTCGGAAAAATGTATATTTTCGCAGTTTTTAATGTTTTGATTTATGTTATGTCACCACTATTAGTACTTTTGTTTCTGTTGGTACTGATACAATGCCTAGAAAGCATCTAGAAACTCACTAGCATTATGGTGTACCAATTTTGCCCTACGTACATAATGCACAAGTTGTTGGAGATTTGCTGCATTATTAAGCAATTAACGCAACTGCAATTGCATTGATTGATAATTTCGCTTGAGTACTGTTAACACAATGTACCAATAAGCGATAACGCAATTAAGCGCAGTAAGCGATTTCGAATAACTATTTTACCGACCGAACAGTCGCAATTTATGACCATTATAATTTGATCGGCGATTCAGTTGCGTGACTACTCCGTAGATAGTCGGCCACGTATTTACGATGTTCATAACTTTTCAAACTTTTTCTTTACCAGACTATTGACTTGTTATTATTCACATGACTGCTTTCTTTACGACCATGAAAAAAATCAAGAGCTTTTAAATTTACCGCCAATTCAACTCACCATAAGTTCGTAAACAGGGCGATGTCCTTCCATCTATTACACAAATGACGATCGCTTTGGCGCTGGAGTTTTCTATGAATACCCAGTAAGTAAATTTGCCATCTGAAAATGTTTTTGACGTCTAGACGGTACCCAAAAGGTGCCTGACCGGATTCATCCGACAGAGGGAGCTGCCGACGCTCGCCCGGCGGCGTCGCCATAGCGGTTGTTCACCATTTGCGGCTTTCAGAGCTTTACCGTCGACTTTTACGACCTTCAGGGCGTCGCTTTTACGTTCTTTGTTCGCGTATTTTGCAACAGCGTTGAAAGGATATCGAGATAATTAAAGAAATTCACGATAGGACGGTACATTGTACGATTTGTACATGCACAGTCAGTTTTTACGATTGAGACCGGGTAGAAATGTTTTGTCGAAATTATTCCAAGGCTGCGGGGTGGTAGCCATGCTTGTTTAACTACCCTGTTAAATGTGAAGTTAATGTTTAATCAACTTGGAGTAAACTAAACTTCAATTAACTAGATTCTCGCACATACCGTATGTTCCATTACAAAGCGCAACATGGACTGATTAAATGTAAACAACAAATGTCGTTGCTGAGTTAATAGTACAACATTGTTGGGTCTCGTATGTTCATAAATGAATCCCGAACATGTTTTACGTAAGCCTTATTTTCTAAAACCTATACTAGAGATATAGTTTTCCCTTCAAGTGTTATATGACCACCATCTGGAACACTCTTATCAAATGATAGGAAGTATATTAAGAATAATCTCGTATTTTTTCTCTCTTAAGTTTCGAAGTTTTGTCTGAATTCAACGATGTTTAAGTTCTACGACTTTATATAAGAACATTTTCGAAAAAAAAAAACCGATAGATTTGTTTACGATCACGTAGATAAGTTAATCTAAGTTGAGATCGAAACACAACAACGTTATATTTCCAATTTTTGCGGTGCGAATTTACGGCGACTGAGTTTAATGTCCTAGAAACTTCAAAATTAAAAGTACACTTCAATACTTTTACGGTGTTACCTGGAAGTTTGTTGATAGGTGCTTTTCAAGCTCTGATAGCGTTTAAGTAGTCGGGCGTCTAAAAACCAAAAACGCTTAGTCGGACGTGAGTAAACTCTTGAGACCGAATTCGTATTCGGTGGAAATATGTCCATATCGAAAACGCAATTGCTATCAATACTTTATAATATTCCGTTATCGTTTTCTCAAATATGTTTTTATGTAAGAACATAACATTTTAGGCAAAAATATTAGGGATGCACCGAAGCTCCGGTTTTGCTCCGGTATCCGACGCTTGGGCCTTTTTTTTAACATCCGGCCGTAGCAAGTATTCTGAGTATTCTGCGGCCGAAGCAAAAAAAATACGTCATGTTGAGACATTGGGACCACTTTTGTACCTACTGTATACTTATGATATTCCTGTTCCGGGAGAAACCACAGTGGCAACATTTGCAGACGACACGGCTATTTTGGCGATTAGTGACAGTGTCGAAGAAGCAACTGAAAAATTACAGATAGCTGCAAACAAAATCAACCTTTGGACAAAGAAATGCCGCATCAAACTAATCGAAGGAAAATCCACGCATGTAAACAACACCAATAAGAGAGTGAACTATATTCCAGTAACCATTAATGGGAACGATATTCCATACGCGGATACAGCGAAATACCTTGGCATGACCCTGTATGCCAAGCTTAGATGGAAAGTACATGTTAAGAAAAAGCGGAACGAACTCGACCTAAAATTCCGCAAAATGTATTGGCTAATGGGACGGAGGTCAGCCCTATCAGAGCAAAGTAAGCTCCTACTATACAAGCAATTATTAAAGCCAGTATGGGTGTATGGAATACAGTTATGGAGGTGCACTAAGCAGTCCAATATCAACCTCATTCAGAGGTTCCAAAATAAAGTTCTAAGGGCCATTGTTGGTAACCATTGTTGGGACCTTCGCATGGAGATGGTAACTATCGAAATATCAAAATTTGCTAAGAAGCACGAGGATCGTCAACTCCACCACGACAACTTTGAAGCCATCCAGCTGCTAGACAACAGTGCGCTAGTGCGTCGGCTGAAAAGAACTAAACCATTCGAACTAGAGTGCGGGAGTGATTAAAAGCAGAGCACCCGTAGTGTATTCGCAGTATGTGAAAAGTGAAAACAAGTGTAAGTGAAAACAACCGCCGTCTACTTGACTGGTAAAAACTGTCAGACTAAAACAACTTGGGCCAATGGGCAAAATTGTAAAAATACTCATTATTTTATCAGTTTAGGTTAAGTGAAAATAACTTGTTAGTCATTGACTAGGTGTTATGCCACAAACACTCTGTGTCTGAACAAAATAAAAAAAAAACAAAAGTTGAGACATAATGTCTTTTTACGTCTGTCACATCAGAACGCAACTTTTCGCAGTTGGTACCAATTAGTACCAACGACCGCGGACTTAGTATCTACCTCCAGGGAACATTCCTAATTTATGAGTTGTTCTTTTAAACGTCACCTCACGCCAGATTTCCTAAAACAACTCGAATCACAAGTTTTGTAAATATTTAGTACCCAATTGGTACCCACAGAAAATACCAACCCCCAAATTAGTACTTGAAAGGAAAACAAAATCGGGGGGGAGGGGGCAACGACGGAAAATCCCGCTCTGGTGCATCCCTAAAAATATGCCGTAATATTTGAAAAGTTTTGATTACGGATTAACAAAAAAATAATCATAACAAAACAGAATTACCTCAAACACTTTGTTATCCAATTTTGTTATAAAACAATTATTTATTTCTTTTACACCCTGTATTAAGTCAATAAAAACTGCTGGTACGTGTGTATATGTAACACCCAATGTTACTGGTTCGTGTATACCTACTCCAAATTAATAAAAAAATATCGTCATTTTCAATTTTAAAAAATAAATAAATAATTGATCAGCATAAAACTGCAAGAGTTTGTTTGCAACAAATTTAACTAAATTTGTATTTATTGAAATAGCGTTTGAAACCCAGAAGCCCCGTATAAATTTTTTTTTTATGTTTGGGTGTTGATTAACCATTTTGGGCCATTTTGACTTCTTTTATATTGTGGCATATGTTCCACAAATATTTTACGTTCTTGCACACCTGTATACTGTACTTTAGACATTTAACTTGTCAATTGCCTCGACTTGACATGTCACAAGTGTCACTTAAATGTCGAATACGTATAGTAGTCTGTTCACAAAATCCATCACAAAATCACATGCAAATCTCGGTGTGTGTACTCGCTCATACAACCGCTTCGCTGGACAGATGTCGCATGTCGTGACAATACACATTGGTGCAACCGTTGTATCGTGTATTTACCGCGTAATAGTTTTGATAAATTGTCGACATTAAAAACGACACCATGACCTATCGTGTGTGGTGACACGATAAGTAACGTTAGTAATGATAGGTTTTGCCTAGGCCAAAGCCTGTTGCCAGAAAAACCATTTGCCTACGACATATATACATTATACAGGGTGTTTCAGAAATAACGGCTAACCTTCAAGGAGCATATGCCCAAGGTCGTAATAAGCATATGTTGTCAAATAACGTATGGTCTAACTTAACTCATTCTTAAGAAAATTAATAAGGAAAGACGGAGTCCGTCCCTGTTCAGAGCAAGAAAATGGACTACACTCCGCCACAGTTGTGTTGCAACTGGTGACAAATCAATGCCGCCGGCAACATATCGGCCTGCCCGCCACTCCGGCCGTTCTCGCTCAGAGCGACAATGACCTACATTCGTAGGTCACGTACAAGAGTGATCAGCTGTTTGTTGGTTTATTAACAATGAGAATCTTTTTGACAGTGGGATCTCAATGGGGTGTGTTTGTGTAGTACCAGACACGGATGGATTACAATTGTATGGCTAGAATGCGACATAACTTTGATCGGCTGTGAAACGCAATTGCTGTGTTAAATCGATTTTTGTTCGACGGATTTCGCTTTGCAATCACAATGTTTGTAAATCTGCATCACATCTGGATTAGGTACGTATTAATCTCTCTATGTTTCAATTGATAAATGTTCGTAAATGTTTGTTGTTTGCCGTGGTTGTTTGCAATAGAATTTCAGTCATGTGCGCACTGTTCTGCACCAGGACAGACATTAGACGATTTCTTCAATACAATTTTGTTGGTACTTAAAAGTTTGATTATATAGTTTGATTATAATATAGGTTATTTGACCAAAATTGCTTCTTTGTCCTTGGCGGATATGCTCGTTGAAGGTTAGCCGTTATTTCTGAAACAAGCTAAATCTGAAACGTCCAGTTAAGATCTGAGCGTCAAACAAGTTAAAACACAGTGTCTTTACAATACCAAAGTAAAAATCTATTTAAAGTCTACAACCAAACAGTGTGTACAGTACGGAAATCAGAAGAACAAAAATCCTTAAAAAATTTGAAAACTCAACGTAGCTTATATGGGAAGATGTGTGCTAATTGAACTGGCACTAATTTCAATAAAACTCCTGTATGTTCTTCGCAGTTCTTTTAATTTAACTAACGAATATATAAATTAAAAGAACTGCGAAGAACATACACGAGTTTTATTGTAAACATAGCGTCTCTAAGAAAAACTACAGTTTGCTAGCTGCCCCGAACTAGCTGTTCATTAATACAACTTATTGCAAATTAAAATAATTAAGCATTTGTACCGTTTTTTGCCTGCAATGTAGATATGAACGTACCTAATAATTTACGAAATTATATTGTATTGCGGATTCAATCACATTAAATTCCATAACTATCCAACATCGGAAGAAACCTTTTTTTACCTTTAGATGTCTGCATTCATAGAACTTATGGTACTACGTCGTCTGCTTGATCCGCAATCCACAACACGAATGAATGAATAGCAAATTCGCTCAGCTCAGCTGACATGCAATTCACAATCAGCAAGTCTTATGCATATTTACATCTCGAATTGAAAATCGCAATAAATCCAGGGAAACCAGTTTCCTGCTTCGCGGATTTGTCCAATCCACGAGCAAAAGGATATTTCATGGCCGAGATGAGATCATGAATAAATCATAACTATATAGGTATTGACCGTTGACGACTATGGCATGCAATTAAGTAGCCAGCCAGCATTATTACTTCCTGCCCCATAATGCAGCGTCCACAATATGCACTCCATTACCGGACGATGGGCAAAACTCGCACAGAACTCTTTCGGAGACATTTGACACAGCCAGCAATTTGCATGCAAATACAAACCAGCATCCAGTTCTGCCAGATATTGTAACGTCTCCCAGGTACTCTCGTGGACGGTTCCCCATCGATTAGTTAAGCTTTACAATGACCGCACTCGGCGAATTCATGAATAAGTATTCGGATGGAGAACGGAAACTGGTTCTTTTGTAAAAGTTTAAGTTAAAAGGGCTTGATGATTAGAATGGCCGAATGGATTATCGACGACTGGTTGGCCCCGTTTAAGATACTTGAAATTCAAGATTTGAGGATTATCTTAAGTAAACCGTTCGGAAATTTTCTATCGTTAATTTTATGAGGGGGTTTTTGTGAGTGGGGTGGTTACGAATGAATTGAATGAGTGTGCAATTGAGTATTAAGTATTCTCTGGGTATGGTCTTGAGACGGTTTGTTGAGGAGGGGTGATTTAAAATGAGAAACAGTTTTGATGTACAGGATCAGTTTAAAATTGCACAGCAATATTCCTGAGACATGTAATTTGTGTTAAACAAATTTTTTATAAACATTCTTCTAAAGTGATTTGTTATAAGTTTATAGCTTCTAGAGGTTTTAGATTGTGCCAATTTTTGCTCACCAAAACCAAGTAAGTTTTTTTCTGAAACTTTTTACTTTATCATACGCAGTATGATGAAGTATTGTAATTGTGCCGAAAAAATATTAGAGATTTTAGCGGAAATAGGTCTTTTTAGGTCTGTGTGTGTATGTATGGATGTATATATGTGTGTGTGTGTGTGTGTATATATGTGTACTCGATTTTTTTGGAGACGATTCCGGAGCAACTACTGAAGGTATCGGCACGAAACTTCATATTTAGAAGTTTCATGACTAAACTTAGAGCTGAAAAACTTTTGGTTCAAAAGGGTCCAAAGGAACTGGACGTTTCCTCTAAGCATTTTTCAAGGATTTCGCAAATGAGCCGGCATTTCTGTAATTTCCTCAAAATAGTTAAATAATAAATTAACGTAGAGGAAATTTTGAATAATTTATGTCTGCGACATTTTAGCTGCAAGAGCAAATTCTATTCGATCGAGATCGGTCGCATCTGCATTGATATAATACTATATAGTGAGCCAGGATTTTCGAAATATTTTCAGTCTAATGACAGTACCGGTAGTGTCAAATGCTGATGTTTCGACAATATCCCACTCTATATCTACTGTCAATAGTAAAACGATCTCATATTATGATACCGTGTACGGTCCTTGCCTGAGGGCGTCGGATAGGCAGCGTGTTCAGCGCGCAGCGTGTCCAAAATGTATGTGTTCTGTTTGTTTTTGGTTTGAGGAAGTATGATCATGTATTGAATGGGTTGGGCGACTTGGAGTGGTTGAACATGGATAACACTAGGGTGTTGCATGCAGCAATATTATATCATAAGTTGCTATCCAAGAGGATCCCTCAATATCTCATGCGGAAGATACGCTGTTTAACGGATGTCCATAACCTTAATTTAACATTCAGGGGTTTGTTTGCTCCACCTGCCCATCGCGCTGAGCTGTATAAACGGTCATTCTGTTACCAAGCCAGTCACATATACAATGGTCTCAGGGGAGGTATGAAAAAATTGTCGTTAGACAGTTTTGGGGGAAAGGTGAAGTGATGTGTGTTTGCTCAACAGGGAGGACTTTAGGCATTGAGCGCACATCAGAGGCTGTTTCAATTTTAATTTTTTATGGGCATGTGCGATCTTTTGTTGAGTTGGATTTGCTGCAATTACGTATAATTAGACTCTAGAGTAATTGTTTTGTTTGTTTTTGTTTTGATAAGTTCACGGAATTATTTTTATATTATTGCTACAATTATGTATTAGTTGTAGTTTGCGTAAGGGGTTTAGTGGAAGAGTAAGGCAATTTGGAAACAAGTGTGCTGAACTGCGCCCTAAATATAAATAATATTTTGTTGCATTTAATATTGTCTTATTTTAATAAAGGAATTATTTATTGATTTAATTATTTATTTATCTGTCAAATCCTGGCTAACTAGTTTTATTTTAATGCAGACACGACTGATCTCAATCAAATACATTCTCATGCACCTAAACTATTAATTTTATATCTTGTATGATAAAGTCATCAGATTTTTTTGTTGTACGTCGGCGTTGAATTTGAATTTTGAAAATCCCTGAATTACAGAGAACATAATGTACCATTCTTGGCCATCTTGGCTATAAATATACGCAACAATTTTATCGTGGGTATAATCTACATGTATTTATTATTTTTTTATTACGGCAAAAATACATACATAAACTCTTTAGATAACTGTGTGTTTATTATGTAAAACAGCATATTTCATACGACACGCATGCTCCAGTTCAAGCGACATTTAACTTTTACAAGATTCGCTATCAAATTCTGCTTTGTGGTATACCGATCCATCGACGCCCGCTGAGTGGGGCAAGGGGGTGCCCTTGCAACCTTTTTGTTTTTGATATAACTGGGGAAAGATCAACAAGAAAAGAATCAACAAGAACTTCTGAATTTACCCTAAAAATTCATAGAAGTTCAATTAAAAAAAAGCAAGCTCCAACTGATTATGTTATCAATTTTTGCAAACGTTGACTGATTGAAATTCGTTTGCTATTCGAACGGGGATGATCGCAAAACGCAGAGCGTCGAAGGGGTGCTTTGTGTCGCAACTGCTTGAAATACGTTTACTGTTCGAACGGGGATGATCGCCATTTAAGGGTTGTTGTCCATGGGGCAACACACCAAACGTCGATGGGCTACTAGGACTTTAAATTACCTACAATTTGAGGCATGATAGAAATGTATGCAACACTTTTTGCAAAAGTTATAGACATTTTTCTGTCGCAACTGCTTGAAATACGTTTGCTATTGGAATGGACATTATCGCCATTTAAGGGTTGTTGTTCATGGGGCAACACTCCAAACGTCGAAGGGCTCCTAGGACTTTTAATTACCTACAATTTGAGGCATGATAGAAATTTATGCAATAATTTTTCCAAAGTTATAAACATTTTTCTGAAGCAAATGTTTGTAATACGTTTGATAATCCAACGAACATTAACGCCATTCAGTGCTAGTTGCTCATGGGGCATTCTCCGATCGTCGAAGGACTACTAGGTATTTTAATTACATACATACAATTTGGGGTATGATAGAATTGTATGCAACAATTTTTGCAAAAGTTATAGACATTTTCTTTCGCAACTGCTTGAAATACGTTTACTATTCGAATGGACATTATCCCCATTTAAGGGTTGTTGTCCATGGGGCAACAGTCCAAACGTGGAAGATCTACTAGTACTTTTAATTACCTACAATTTGAGGCATGGTAGAAATTTATGCACTAATTTTTCCAAAGTTATAAACATTTTTCTGCAGCAAATGTTTGAAATACGTTTGCTAATCGAACGAACGTTAACGCCATTCAGTGCTAGTTGCCCATGGGGCAATACTCCAATCGTTGAAGGACTACTAGGTATTTTAATTACCTACAATTTGGGATATGATAGAAATGTATGCAACAATTTTGGCTAAAGTTATAGACAGTTTTCTGTAACTACTGATTGAAATACGTTTGCTATTCGAACGGAGATTATCGCCGTTTAGGCGTTGTTCATGGGGAAAAGCTTCGAACGTCGAATGACTACGAAGTTTTTTAATTACCTACAATTTGAGGTATGATTGAAATGTATGCAACGATTTTTGCTAAACTTTCTGCAGCATTTTTCAGCAGCAAATGTTTGAAATACGTTTGCTATTTGAACGGACATTATCGACCGACTATTGTTTTGCACCCCCCCTGGAAATCTGAAGGCGCCCATGTACCGATCTCATAATTTGCAAAAAGAAAATGTGGATTCTACTTTGACTTATATGATGTACCAGTTAAACAAATCCTTAAATTAAAATAAGGAAGAACAGTTTAATTATATTCCCAACGTTTTGTACCGGCAACAAGTCAAAGACCGTCACAACCGACTGAAGTCAGTATTAACAATTGCCTACTACACAACGTCCTCATAAAACAGGACACACAATTAGGCTATCACGCGACTCCACACTAATTTCCCCAGACCATCCAACCGATACTCCAACCAACCTGAAGGATACCTTTAAACTTTCTGCCATACCGCACGGTCACTGGTTCAGAACAATTAGAAGAAATCGATGGCGCATGAGTAACTTAACCTCTGCCGCGTGAGCAAAATATGACTGATCTAGGACGTTGACGTCCCGTGCTGGCGGCCGACGTCCGTTTTATATACACATGGAAACGAGAAATTCAAGTTTTTTTCACCGCTTCTGTGTACGCCACCTCTGTCAGGGTCTATGTCCCGGCTACCGTTCGCTATTTGGTCCATCGAGCCGGAGCACTGTTTCTACTACTACATACTACCACAGGCTATAATGAGAGTGTAATGTGACACTATCTGCGATGCGGATGCCCGACAAAAAAGATTGACGCTTCACGTGAGGTGGAATCATGGGAGCCAGTGCAGCGGCCGTTGACAGATGAAGGAAGAAGCTGTTTGTTTTTTTTTTGTCAGAGTGCGTCGACTCGTCAAGAATTGCTCTAATTGGTGTGGCTTGTTAGTTTTCGAGAGTTACCTATGGCTTTTAGTTGTGGTTTAGATTTTGTTTTTATGGTTTGCAGTGGACATAACGAAACTAAGTGTCTAATGGACATGCCTGAAGGTAGCATTGTACAACACAATTAGTAGATTTTGCTTTGTTATGGAGAAGTATTCAGTTTGTTCGAAGACATGTGGTCTTTCGGGTAACTGTAATAATAATTAACTGTAACGAATATATCATTGGATATTTCACATCTTCCATCTGGCGATATTGATATAATTACTGAACATGTCGACCAGATTTACCTGTCTGGTGACATTGAACTCCTTGTATTTCTTATATCTTTTATTTCTTACTTACCAATCCATTGTCCATAACTTTTGACTTTCCCATGAACATTTCGCTGATAATAATAGCATTTGATTTGTGTTATCGCAGGTTTGCTATAATTAATGCAATAATGTTACAGCAGTTTCAAATATGAAAAATCGTATTTTAAACGATTCTAATATATACAGAAATTAAAGAACCGTCGGTATACAGCATTTTATTCACAATTATACAGGCTGTTTCAGCTTTTCCCTGCAAAACTTTCTTTCAGGTAGGAAATGTCACATTGTGCAAAAAGTTAAATTTATAAAAGTTACAGCCGTTTAAAATAATAGCAAACTGTCTTTTAAACGGTCCTAAATTCTTTTGGAATTGACAAGCCCAATAAGTCGATATGAAACTTTTTATTTAGAATGACAATTGCTTGTAGAAGTTTTTTACTTCAAAAAGTTTCATATGTATTTTCTTTCTACCTAGACTTGTTTAATTACTTTATATTTAATATTTTGAATTTTTAACTTAAATTAACTCACGTTTATTGTTATTATGGGTATTGATTGTGTTATTTCTTTTTTATCGAATTATTTGATATGTATTTTATTGTTTATTTTTCTTTATTTTGTTGATATGCCAAGCTGCTGTAACTTTTTAAGTATTTGAAGAAACAATTAGGTCCATATGAAAAGTTTTACTTAGAATGACATTTACTTTCTAAAAATAATTGTTGCAGCAAAAAAATGGGACATCCTGTATTTACTTTCTAAAATAAGACAAAAAATTTCTATATATATTTTTTGTTTCTTCATTTTTTATTCTATTTATTATTATTATTTTCACATGTTCTATATGTTTCAATTTTGTTTATATACAGTGTGTCCCACTTAAGAGTGTAACACCTTAATATCTTTTTTATTTTTAGTCTAATTTTTGTAATTTTTTCTTTCAAATATAGAACACATATTGCTCTATTTACTGCGAAATAACCGGTTGTCTTCTTTAAATGCGAAGCACATTGTGATGGCAAAACAAAGCGCAAAAATCAAGAAATGAGTGAGAACTTTAGGGATTTTTTTATCGAAAAATCTTACTAGTAAAAATTGTTCAGAAATGCTCAAAAACCCTATATCCAAAATTTCATGAAAAAGAAAAAATATTGAAATTTTCTTCAAAAATAACGCTTTGGTTAGTTTCCACATTTTTGCATGAGGATTATAAGAATTGCAGGGTTTACTAAACGATCCATGGTCCGCTAAATTTCCGTCCAATGTTAAGAATATTGTACGATGCGACATTTCTAAGAGAACAATAATAAACTCTTATTATATCACGCTTTTCGTTATTCGTAAACGGCATATGACATCCACAATCAACCACAATTAAAGTTAATTTGGTTAAATGGCAAACCTAACGCTGAGGGCGCCGCTTGATCCAAGTGCATTTTGTTGGTGTTGCTTGGCAACGACTCCGGCGGTCTGTAACCAAGCTCCAGTTGGGTACCTGAAGATTTTTTGATGATTACACCATTATTTTAAAAAAGAATGGTAACATGTTATACGTTGCGGAAATGAGAAAGAACACGAGCATCGGAAAATGCTAAAATTCCATATGGCGCCCATAAGAAAAACAAAAGTTGGCCATGGTTACGCCGCCATCTTTGATGTTATTTCAAATTAAAAAATGACTCTGCATTCCTTGTTAAAAAGTACCTATAGAATGTTTTTGTTTCAAATGTCTAGCTACATTTGATTTTGAATAAAAAATTAAAAACGATATGTTAAAATTTCAGTTTTTTGTGGATATGTTCAAAATGAAAAATGATAGCTTAAATTTCTTTTCAGATAATTGATTAGCACAAAAATACGAAACTTTGCGAAATTTAAACATAGGCTCTATCTCCAGTAATAAGCGAGATCCCCATGGTGAGGATCGAAATTGAATCACCGGCATAGTGGAATAGCTTTCTCTGAAACCAAATTGGTGATTAGGAATTAGTTCCTTTCTCCCAATGATGGTTTGCCCAGTTTTGGTACCAGGATAACTTCTGCTACTTTCCAGACGTGTGGGGCATATTTTAATCTGAACGATCCATTTATTAGATACGTCAGCATAACAATATCTTTCTTAGGTAATTGCTTAAGAACTTCTCCTGTGATAAGATCATATCCAGGTGCCTTCTTTGGATTTAGGTTTGTCTTTATTTCTCTGGCAACTTCCTTTGGAGTAACTAGCTGTATGGGTTCGTGTTCATAGGTTAAATCTTCATTCGTGATTGGCTCTGATTCGATGTTGTGGGGCTGGAAGATTTTTGTTAGATGTTCTGCAAAAATTGCAGCCTTCTGTTTATTGTCTCTTGCCCAGGTACCGTCCCTTCGTCTTATAGGTGGGACATGGGCCACTGGCGTCTTGTATTTCGTCACTGCTTTCCACAGCGAGTAATCTGTTTCTTTATCAGGAGTCAATTTAGTTAAGAAAGATTCCAATGATGCCTCTTTTAGTTTTTGAATTTATCGTTTAAGTTGTTGGGATTTATTATTAAGTATGGTTTTGTCAGCTGGATCTCGTGACTGCTGCCATCTTCTTCGACCTCGTCTTTTTTGCAATGTACAAATGACTGACAGATGCGTTTTAAAAGCTAAAAGTTATCTTTGAATACTGGGGAACGTGAAGGGTGGCACCACGACGGGGTGCACCAAATGCTATGGCAGATATTTCAGAAACTTCAGAAGTTTGGCATTGGTTCCTGGAACACCGCCGAAGGCGGGTGCGAAAAATTCTTTAAAATGGTTCGAGCAAACTGAGTATTGAGTAAACTAAGAAATTAAAAATAAAATAAAGTAGCCCTAAGTCCCGGGGAACCGTTGAAGGTTCTGATGCCAGTAGGCTACAGGTCTCCGACCGAGTTTTCCTGGGTGGGTAGCACTTCGCAGGACGAAAGTTAACATCTGGTGCCAAGTCATGAGGGAATGTCAAAGATTTGAGCGTTATGCAAAACTGTAGATGTTAGATAAAAGTAGCACCAGGTCCTAGAGGGTCGCCGATGATGGTGGTGTTGAAATAGTTGCAACATTAAAGATAACATGTCAGAACGTTGTTATTAATCATCCGATTGCTGTGAACAAAAAAGTAAACGTACTAGCTTATTCTATAGTTTAAACTAGTGCATTCTTTTTGACATTTTAACTTTGGTTTTTCATGGGAAGTTATATTTCTTTCTAAACTTTATTAGAGGATTTATTTCCAAATGCATTGATGTTCAAATAGCATGGCTTTAAGAAAATGTTGCAAAAATATAGATAGCTGGATTTTGAGAATGGAGAGTGCATAGTGCATACTGCATAGGTGTTTTCGATAGATTTGATTGCGCTAATCACGAATCTGGACTCAAGTCTGGTATCACGACGTAAGGGTTTCGGAAAAGCTGAGCAAAACATTGTAATTTTGGCATTTCTGTGTAAGTTTATTGCGTCTGAACCCAGTGATCTAGATGGCTTCAATAATGGTCTCAAAGTAAACATAAAACTTCATACTTTTTGCTACTATAAATCAAAATCACAATTTTTGACATTTTAAACTCATTTGTCAAGAACCTTACGTGATAAGAAAGCTTTGAGTCCGCATTCGTATTTAGGCAAAGAAATCTACTGCAAACGCCTATAACACACAGGCGTTATCTTACAGGCGATTTACAAATACCGCGTTTCCCAAAGTTACAAATATTTTCCAACTTTCAACAGCCTGTATAAAAACCGTTATTTGTTTCATCAATACCGGTTTCATACCGGACAAAATTCGTCTGGGATCCCGGTATTGTAAGCCCTAAGTACACGGTGTGGTACTCCAGCAATAATGCAACCAAAAGACATATATACGTGTTTCATATCAACAAAACACCACCTTTACCAGCTTGACCACATATTCAATTCAACACACGACATTTGATATCCTTTCGGCACGAATGCAAACGCATCGCAGGATGTGGTCAATCGATCGAGTATACACCGTATTTAAAAAAAATTACGGACCGGATCCAGGTGCTCAACCAGCCCCGATTGGGGAGAACATAGCCCCATATCCTGCCCTCCAATGTTTGTATTGATGATCAAACCAACACGCAAATTAGGTTAAGAGTGCAGCCTTTTAGTAAATTTGAAGTTTGCCGCAATATGCATTAATATTTCAAAGGATCCCTGGCAGCAAAACCGTTTCTACAGTCCCCTGACCTACTTTATCGGCCGTGTGCGCTTTATCATTGTTTCGCATGCAAATGACTCCCCCTGAGTCCTGACTGCGACTGCATACTATGCATTCCGATATAACCTACCTTATACGATGATTACAAAATGCTCGATTGTGTTTATTTTTTTTTTACTGGCGTGGAATTCTCGGAATATAGTTGTAATTATTTTGTGCGGACACTTTCGTAATTATTTTTATATTTATAGCGTGCGGTTCTTCTGTGTCATCTCGTAACGGTGGTTTTTATATGGGATATTGTTTCAAAGCAGGTGATTGCTTTTTACGTTCGCGTTCGTTTCGGAAATTAATTAGGAAGTCATTAAGCGAACCGTTGACTCGTGCGGCGATGTTTTTACTCGTTACTTCCGCGAAGAAATTGTATCATGTCGCGTATTAATTTTATGACGTGAATGCTATTTATGTATGTACGATTCTGTCAAGCGAAATACCGTGAGGTTTTTAGTGGGCATAATATTGTTTTATTCATTTGGTAAGCAGGTTCAAGTAAAGCAAGAGCAAAATGCGGTTTGGTAACTAAAGGAAGGAAATGATAATTGCTGATTTAATTAAAACACATGAAAACCGAACTTTCACAAAAAAACGACCGAAAACAAACAATAATATAGACAAATAATACGAATTCCAATATGATTACCACATCTATTTTTAACTGGGTGAACGAAAATAATATAACTCAAGGCGGTGCTTTTTTACTGTCTGGTGTTGTAAGGCTAAAATCCTTCTGTAGTAGTCGGTATTGATTAAGTAATAATTAATTACTTCCGTAGTTTGGAACCCACGTTAAGCTGTAGGTTCTCTGATGTAGCAGAACACACAGCTCTGTCAAACTATGTCAAACTCTGATGTTTTGACAATACTGTCAGTAGAATCAAAATATCTGTCCTTAATCCTGGCTAACTACTTTTAATGCTGTAGGTACGAGATAATTTGAGGTATTTGTTTAAACACGTGGTAAGGTAGGTAATTTGTTGCCTTTTCAACCCCACTTTATTTTTTAACTCATTAGTGTTTGTGACATTTCAACATTTACTTTTATTACATAAAATGTACCTACCAACATATATTATAAAATTTCTTATGCTTTTATTACCTAATTGTATGCTAATGCTGGTCTTTTACTGGTCTCAAAAGGAACACCTATGTCAAACCCACTGGTCGCACATTTCAGTTAATTACTATTAGTCCGGTCAAATGGTGTTTTGGCCAGGAAAAAAATATAGAAGTATTCTTTTCTTTCATTCTATATATTTTTTGGGGTGCTGAATCCAAATTTCGCCTTTGCTACTTCCCACGCATATGGCTTCACAATGAAAATCGCAAAAAGCCTTAAAATTTTTGACTCATCTTCAGTTTTTTGCTAAAAACTCGTAACACTGCGGACTTTTCGACGTAGACCACTATATACAAAAATAAAGTACACTAAATTTCCTATAAAAGGCACCCTCAAGTGTATTTTTTTGTTGAATGATTTGGCTGCTAGAGCGCGCGAAAGAAGGCCAAATTTTTCTACCTTATATAATTTACCTGTAATTAAAACAAACTCACTTCTTTTGGCCAAACCATGTAACCGCGGGATCGGGTTTATATTTTATGTCACATTACGCAAAACTGTCAAGTCAAGAGCCCTTCACCAAAAATGCAGTAGAGACCTAAATTATTACTATTTATTTATTACAAACTATACGTTAGCTCTTCTTAATGGATACTTAACGTATTATGTAGTTTTTAATTAAGTCTGCGACGCTTAGCGGTTGAAGGGCCTGGTTTCGCTTCTGAAATATGAAAGGGAAACACAACATTGTTAGCAATGACTGCAGTAAATTCACTATTGAATACCTCTCTCATCTGCAACCACTACTTGGGCTGCAGGCTCACTGGTCCGCTGTGAAGGCCCAGGGGTAGAGACTCTTCATTTGCAAAATGAAAGAAAACATGATGGTGTATGGGAAACTGCATGAGAATCTTCTTAAATTAATAGGTACTAGAGAAGTGGATTTTCGAATTGTGTTGGGTTTGTGGTGGTCTATGTCGAAAAGTGCATAGTTTTATGACTTTTTCACAAAAAAAATTTTAAGGTTTTTAGCGATTTTCGTTGTGAAGCCATGTCCGTGGGAAGTAGCAAAGTTGAAATTAAGAATCAGCACCCCCAAAAACATATAAAAATGAAAGAAAAAAATCTTCAATATGTTTTTCCTGGAACAGGCACCCTCGGAAACGATTTGACTGGACTATATGGTATGGATAATATTCATTTCACAGAAGTACATTGATAAATTGATTAAGTATGCATGAATGGTAACAAAAATACACATACTATTAGCATAAAAAATCAAAGTTGATTTATTTTGCATAAAACTTCAAGTAATGTTATTGTTGTGTTAGTTAGTGAAAGTTTATTTAAATCTATTTTGTAATTTTGGTTGATACTTTGACTACTCTGTGATAGCAACTGTATGCAGTGTCTAGAAAGCGATTAATAGGAATAGTAAAGTTATTTTTATTTTTAAATATGTAACATATACAGGATGTCCCACTTTTTTTCACCGCAAAAGCTTTTCTAAGATAGTAAATGTCACACTGATCAAAAAGTTTCAGACAGACTTATATGTGTTTTTATTACTTAAAAGTTAAAAGGTTACAACCGTTTGAAGTAATAGCAAAACAGTGTTTTAGACGGGTCTAACTTCTTTGGGAATTCAAAGACCCAATAAATCGACGTGACATTTTTTACTCAGAATAACATTTACTTGTAGAGAAGCAGATGTCTAAAAGATTCATATGTATTTTGTTTCTTCGTTCATTTGTTTATTTAAATTACTTTTAATGTTTTTGAATGCTTTACTTAAATTTATTCTTGTTGTTCTTTTATTCTTGTTGTGGGTATTGATCGTGGTCTTTCGCCGTTTTAGCATTGTTTGATATGTACATATGTTATTGTTTAATTTGTCTTTATTTTGTTAAAATTTAACAATTTTATTTGTAATTTTGTAAGGGTTTGAAAAATCAATTAGGTCCATATGAAAAGTTTTACTCAGAATGACATTTACCTTTTTAAAATGGTTTTTGTGGAGAAAAAAACACAGACACAGACACAGACACAGACACCCTATCTACCATTTGTCTATATATGCTTTGGTGTACGTAAGATGCCTCTTATAAGCAGTTATAGGCATTTTATTTTAATGGACACCCTTTCAAAGTTATATATAAAACCTAGTATTTTTTTATACTTAAAGATAATATTTTCTTCTTGTATCAATTTTTTGACACGTTTTATAATATAAAATAGAAAACTATTATGAATTTCACTTTAATATCCAATAAATCAGTTCACTTAGCGATGCAATTGGAAATTTGCTTGTGAATATGAGAGAAAATAAGTCTGATTATAATAAAATAAGATCGATTGAGAGCATGGTTCGTAGAATGCTTAGCCAACCGTATTTCAAAAAACAAAACTAAACAACTGGTTGGTCTACTATTTCAGTTATGTGTTTCAAATTTCACTAACAATAATACTTATTTTTTATTTGATTTAACTTTTACTGCAGCAAACGTCATTATATTCTGTCTATTTACCAAGATAAACTCCTAATAATATATAATATGTTAGATTCGGTGTTTAGACAATTTGATACCATTTC
Source organism: Melinopterus prodromus (assembly GCA_964023965.1). Lineage (NCBI taxonomy): Eukaryota > Metazoa > Arthropoda > Insecta > Coleoptera > Scarabaeidae > Melinopterus > Melinopterus prodromus. Next base: position 19,456,257 of record OZ030393.1, read on the forward strand.
TCAATGGTTTAGTTGATATGCTATAAAATGAAGTATGTATACTGATTGAATATTGAATGACTATAAAATTTTTAACCGATATTTAATGTAAAAACAGAATACTGAATTTAGTTATAAATAGCAATTGTACAGTTTCAATACACAATACTAATAATGGTATATTATCAAGTTTTATAAGACGTCAAATTAGCGCACGAGTTGTTTTGGGCACGACGAGCGTAGCGAGGAGTACCTAATTGTCAACTTCGTAAGGATGAACTAAAATCATGACAAAATCTAATTGTGAATAAATTTTACTCTACTTTAGCCTACAAGTTTTAATAAATAATCAGCGAGGTCGCAACTATGATCATAATGGAGCTTCGAGCAACACTTAACCCTACTGTGATAAATACATGAAACATAACCTAAAAGGTAACTTTAAAAGAGTGGTTTCATAAGTATAATATTCTGAATAGACGTGTTTGGCGGTAACTGATTAGTTACTTCAAAGAATTAGCACTTACTAAAGAATTGTTAGAACGGTTAACATTTAATAGCAGTTTCTACCTAGTACCACTGGCTTATAATTGAAACCAAATTCTAATTTGGGTGTAACAATTTATTACAATAAATTACATGTGATGGAGGTAATACAAATAAGTTGCACACAACCAGAACTAAGACGAAGTTGAAAGCGACGGACAAATACGAATACCGTATTGAAACGAGCAGAATTCGGTCCAAAATGTTACCGAAAACTTATACGTTGCATAAACTAAGAAATCCTCAACACTTTAAATGTACTAAAGCTTCCTACGTGTATGCTGATATTCAATAAACCATTTATTGGGCAAATACAATCCCGCAGCAGTAATTAAAATCATTCATATCTACGATGTAGGTTTGATCTTCGCATAACACCTTATTAATGTAAATGCGGTCCTTGAATTATATCTGAAAAGGAGATTTGATGTTTACTTGAAAATAATGATGACGATCACCTACTCGAGTCGCAAAATCGCCGAAATGTCATGCTGACGTATTTTGATGAACACAGCAAAACTACGAAAGCCTCAATCCTTTGGCCATACTACAGCAGAATACACGTATGTTTAAATATGTAAAGAATATTGATATTTCGCAGTTTATGCGATAGCAAGCGATTAAAAAGACGCTCCGTGTGGTTATGTGTTGTACGTTTGACATATGGCATTTGATATCAGGAATCAATGTGTACTGTGTACCAATCTTAGAAAAAAGTTACTAAAAACGATGTTACAATTTGTTAATTGTAACACCGAAAACAGTGTTACAATGTGTGCATTGTGAATGCAAAGTAGAAAAATTATATTTAGTATAGGTACAGCACATTGACAGTGTTAAAATTAACAATGGCAATTAGCGAAATGTCAAAAGCACTGTAACACAGGCATTAAATTTATGTATTATCAAGCGTCTCCGTACTTATTTCAGGACTGACATAATTTAAACGACAGTAATCACAGCAGGTACAGCGACATAGGGGGTTAGTCAGCCGCCCCCCATCAACCAAATTACCTTTTAATTAAACGGCGTAATCTGATTTTAATAAACGTCCATCAACCTCCATACATTCTACAGCCATACCAGCCACACTTTGCCATTTAGGCAGAGTTTGGGCCGCCCGCGCCTTGCCGTTAAATATTTTATAGCGCTAATTTCGTATCATTCCGGGTGTGTCGAGCCTATATGTAATAATTTAGTAATGTTCTCGTGTTGCATTTGCAGGTGGGACAATGGCAAGCGGGGCTCAACCGGGTTCCCTGGTGCCACCACGCACCAACATCACGCTGGGCAGCATACCTAAGCTGCTGCCCGACGACCCGAAGGTGGAACGGTGTGCCCACGTGGATACCCACTACAATCTAACAGTCGCAGGGGTTTGGTCCGTCTATATTATCTTCGGGCTCCTGTACACATTCTTCGGTAAGTTGATCGTTCTATTTGTTTTATTGGTTGTTTCAGATAAGAGCGCGCTGGTTGGAAGAACGCCAAAACGCGTTAAAAGTCGGAGAGTGGTTTCTGAAACGTGATAAAAGTCGTCCTACCGTGTACAGTAGGGTGACCAACTTTTTCAATTGCCAAATCGGGACGCTTGGGGCTCGGGGTTGGGTTGGGTTGGGTTAGTGGAAAACATTAAACAAAACGTGCTGAACTATAAACAAATTGTACCATTGGGTAAATTGACAACAGCAAATGTTTACTATGACCTATAATATACGTTTTCACTTTCAATAAAAGAAAAGAAGCTTAAGAAATAACAATATAAATAAAACAAACATTCTTTAACTTTCACTAGTTAAAACAAAAAATGAAACAACACAATTCTACAATTTTTACAAATTGTACCACAAGAACGTAACTTAAAACAACATTTTTATTATGATAGTATTTTTTAACTAAAAATAAACATTAAATAAACTGTATGCAAATATTGAAACATACTTATATCAGAATAAAAATAAAATAAAACAAAATATAAAAATTAATTTTTTTAATTAATTTTAAAAAAATAAAATTTAATAAAGTTTCTTTAACTTTTACAAATTGCACTATTACTTTACTCTATTCTTCCCATCTAAACGATCTCTTATTTTTTTTTAAACGTTGTTCGCTCCTCTTCGTTCTGTACCGCCAAAATTGGCATTTGTACTGTCTGCTGCAATGAATCCATTATTTTATTGGACAATTCTTCAGCCGTCTCGCGAATATTTTCGTGAACATTTAAAATATTTATTTGAATACATTTTTGGACATCAAAGTATCTAACCAGGAGAGGGAGTATTTTTATGTCTCTAGCTAGATGTGTCAGGGAATATTGTCACGAAATTGCATTTCCTCACATTTCTTCTCAACTCTTTCTTTACTAGAGGATAAAACACATTTGTTATACTTGCTTCTGTGTTAGTTCGTACGAGACACATCTTCTTTTCAAACATTTACATTAGAAGTTTTGACGTGCAGTCTATTAATCGAAAATTGTGGTTGTGATACAGACAGTGGTATGCAAATGTGCCTTGTTTGCAAGCCAAAATCTTTCCTGGTTCACCTATTGTTACGGCTCTAAAACAAGTACTTAATTTCGATGAACATACATTGCTTCTGTTTATTCGATGTATGTTTTGCAATGTCGTTTCGGCGACCTCCGCCGATGTAAAACTGCATTTTAGTTCTGATTGCAAATTAGGCCTAGTAATTTTCAAAAAAACGAAATTTGTAAGTTGTCATTGAACGTGCATTTGCGTTTTCTGTCTTTGTGTTCCATATTTTTGGAAGAAATTAATCTAGATAGAAGAAATCCTAAGAACATAATAAAATAAATCGGTAACATATATATTTCTCTTTCATTCCAAATTATTACGATCAATATATCTGTGATTTGCTATGGCGCATTTTATGAATACCAACAAATGTGTGAAATAGAAATCTGATAATAACAAAAATATGTTTTGTATTTTGTTGACTGATTCAATTTGAAAATCAAAAAATAAAAATGATCCAACGCGACCTGGCCACTAAATCTTACCCTGCCCAAACGATTCCACAAAAGACTACCATGCATTTTTATTTAAGTTAGATTAGTTTTTTATTATAAGCAAGCGTCACAAGAACTAGATTGTCGCCCACCAACCGGCTATTCACTACGCGTGTTCACATAATTATTATGGTCGCTAAGGTTGCGCTTAAAATTCGTTATAGATAGAAAACCCTTGTTTCAGATAATACTTGGGAATCTAATTTATGTTCATGGATATGTTGGAAATTCGAATTGTATTACAAAATCCTGGACATAAGGATAAAATTTTCAAAAATCGGGACAAAATTCGGGACAAGTTGCAAGTCGGGACGGGTTGTTAAAATTCGGGACTGTCCCGTCCAAATCGGTACGGTTGGTCACCCTAGTGTACAGTCAAAGACACTGAACGTTTTGGTTGGTTTTTACAGTAATCTAATACAAAACAATAGTTATTTATGTTACAAGTGCCGAAAGTACGGAATAGCGCGACGAGCGGTAATGCGTATTCTGTACCTTACCGTGATACCCGTGTCTTGAGTAATCTACCGATTCTTTCTGATACCCCACTTACGTATGGTAAGCAATCGGTATGTGTTTTCTTACGGTAGACTGTATGTCCAAACTCCAAGCGTACCCGTTGATGTTCTGTATACCAGCACATCCAAGAATGGCAGTTGATTATCCTCATCTATTTCCATCGTGAATTTGAGAGAAGGACACGTTGTTCAGGTGGCTAAGCAACTCAGTAAGTTTATCTCTACCGTGTGGCGCCACAAAGGCATTTAAAATATATCTGACCCAATACTTGGGTTTGTGAGGAGTGGACCTAATGGCTTTTTCTTCAAACAATTCCATGAAGAAATTGGCGATACCGGCAACATCGTCTTCTAGACAAATGTGTACAAACTTAAATTCTATAGAAATAGGCCAAGGAGTTATAAATAATAATGAATTTTTAAACAATTTTAATTTTGTTTTCGATTTTGAATTATGATGTTATGGCTTTTGGATGTAGCGTCCAGTCGGGTATAGCGTCCACAGTCAACGGCCCCTTGCAAGACGTTATATGTTACTCATAAGAATGTAGTCTCTGAAATAACTGCCAACTTTGGCGCATATAACTATACAGTGCATTTTAATTAACTCTGAACATAACCAAATAATTGTGTAAAGTTACATTATATTTCCTTTTTATCCGTTTTTCCTTTTCGCCATTTTGGTCCTTTGAGTCCTTTTTTCCTGTCCGTTCATTTCGTCCTTGTGGGTCTTTTTGTTCTTTTTGCTCTTCTAGTCCTTTTCGTCCTTCTGGTCCTTTGTGATCTCCTGGTCCATTTCCTCATTTTTTCGTCATGCCCTCCCTTTATATTCTTTTTGCTCCGATCCTTTTCCTTCTTTACGTCCTTCAGGTCGTTCTAGTCCTTTTCGTCATTTTTGTCTTTCTAGTACTTTTTGTTTGCCCCTTTCGCAGTTTTCGTCCCTTTATCCTGTCAATTTTTTTTTCGTTTTGTTACTTTAAAATCGTAGTAAAACGATAAAAAGGAAATTTAATGCAAGATTATTATACCTTGTTTTTTTTTTTCGTTTTCAAATGGTATTTTTCTCTAAAATTTAGTAGGAAATTTCGTAAAATAATGATAGCTCTGAGACGAATCCAGACTCAACAAAGATGTATCCTTGAAGCACTGATAGCGTTTATTTATTGCGAAATGCTCAGATGTCCAAACATATCCAAAAACAAAAACGCATAAACTTGAGACGATATGAAACTTTGGATTCAGCGTAAAGAATCTATCAAAAACGCCTATTCAGTTTCCATTTGTAAATCCAGGTTTCCCACAGTTAGCAGTATTTTCTATTTTTTTCCTATGGGTATATGATGATAATAATAACCGATTGACACCTTTAGCCTTGATTACAATGAGTTACTACAATAAATTTTACAAAAATACAATAATTTAAACGAAAGGATCGCCAATAACAATAACAAAACTCGCACATATGACAGCTCACGGTGGTCTCCTTTTTTATCAGAATCTGAATTGGGTTTAGTTTAAACTATAAAGAAATGACCCGTTTTCACTATGGACATTATGCTGCGGCAATTAAATAAAAAATAACGTCAATAGTTATCAAACAAAATAGGAGTAAAGCATGAGTAAGGTTCAATATCTAAAGAAAAGATAGTTGTTCTCGGTATTGGTATGTTATGTTTACCATTCAGCAGTAAAACTATAGGAGGTCAATGATAATAATTAATAACCTGTATAGATAATAATGTATTACCCAATATCTTTGTTACAAAAGAACAGAAAGTGCGATATGAGGATGTGGCATCGACGAAGAGTAAACGTTAAAATTTTATAAATAAACAATCTTATGAGTGACATATTTATTTGAATTCCTAAGTTATATTTGACCCGAGAAAATATTACACAAGCCCTTGCCAAACATTCTCCCGCTAACGACATGAAATTATACGGTTATGATTATCTTACAGAAGAAGAAAAAATGGAATATGGGTCAGTTCACGTCCATCGCAAAACGTCCGAACAACCGTTTTCCTCCGTGTTTACATTGTTACCATTTGAAGCTCATATCGGCTATTTATAATGTTTTAATTCGTGTGACCAGCTGGAAATATTTCTGCAGTATTTTTGTTATCGTTCCGTTGGTATTCGTATTCGTATCAAGTGACTTGGTTAATCCTTTAACCAACGTTAATATTTTTATTGCACTCGCCAGGGTTATACGGAAACGATAGATAGATTTTAAATTGTTATTTCAAAGAACTCTAAAAAAGAGACATTCACACTCAGGAAAGAGAGGTACAGACACTTCTCTACAGTCGACAACACATTATAGGACGGAGGAAGGTTCAAAGTTTTAGTTTGTTAATGCCAGGAAAGTTTTACTCTTTGATATGAATTAAAGCTAAATTATTCAAAGTTCTGGCGCTATCGTCAAAAGGAGCTATAACAAAGTCCTACATATGAAAGATATTGCAATTATAGGCACCTCAATAGACAGTTTTCATTTTATCAGTAATGTCTTGTTAAACATGAAAATATTATGAGTGTTTTTATTATTTTTACAACATTACAAAATAGTGTCCCTGATTCTGATTAAAATTAGTAAGCACCAAGTAAGCACTACAGTCGTACAACTAATTTGTGTTTAGATTAGGAATTTTCATGTGTTTATTTTGCTTTCAAGTAATAAGGAAAAATCATTGCACTGGGAAATGCATTGCATTGGAACTGCTAACAGTTTCGACTGTTGCTGACTTTTAAAAAATCAAATATTATTTTTGTAGTTTACATGTGAAGCCACAAGCTGGCATGTTTTTGTAACTTGATATATTTGTTTGATTTTTGAACTTCTAAATTATTCTAAACTATCTATTTTGCAAAATTGATATGGTAGATATACAGGGAATTTATCTAAGTTACAGAAACAATATTTTATACTATACTATAAGTTCTTTAGCCTATTATTTTTTTACAACAGGAAATTATTTTGATTTATACAGGTGTTGCATTTAGGCGTGAAGGAAAAACATCAAAAACTATATCATACCATATTATGAACACTATAAAGTTGTCATTTCAACTGTATCATATTGTACTCATGGAAAGAAAATAGTTCCTGAAATATTCTTTTGTTTGTCAAAAAATTGGCAATTGCAGGGCTTTTTAAAATGACGTAAATACTACATTTTTTGCAGATATTGTCCTAAAAATTTGGTCAGAGAATAACTAAAACCATAGCTAGATGCTGATGTCATGAACAATAGGAAATGCTATACAGGGTGATCGGAGCATTCAGTACCTAATTTTTTACATTTTCATATAGCTTTTTCTTGAAATTTTAAAAAGCACTTACCGGTTGTGGATGCATTAAAACAAAACTAGATAGCCAGGATTTGACAGATATTTTCATTCTAATGACAGTAGGTAAAGTCAAACGCTGATGGTTTTGACAATACCTACTGTCAATAGAATCAAAATATCTGTCAAATCCTGGCTAATTAGTTTTATTTTAATGCAGACATCACCGATCTCGATCAAATAGAATCTCGCGCAGCTAAAATATTAATTTTATATATAGTATGATAAAGTCATGTGCGTGGCCACATCAGTTTTTCTTTTCCTAGTTTTGTGATATATACAATTTAAAGCGCAGTATACTATTATAGTATCTTAATATCTGTATACAGTATGTTGGGTAGCTTGACGTAAAATATTTAAAGGGTTATAGAAGAACCCATTTAGAACCTATTTAACTATATTTATTCATATACAAATGATTTCGGTTATCAAGATATTACTAAATTATATTTGATTTAAGTATGTTTTGCTATTTTTGCAATCGTACAGCCAACGAACTCGGAAAGTTCAGTAGCACCCCGAAATAAACCTTCAAGCGCATAAACCAACAATATCTACTTACTGTAATTATTATTAATTGATTCCAAATAGGTTTTTTTTTTCTGGAGAGACAAACCAAAATTGTGAAACGTAATATGCTTAATATTGAAAACGTGATTGGAAAGTTTAACAGAGGTCAACAAATTTTGACGATAGTTAACCACAGAGTTTAGAATTTATTTAGTGGTAATTTGACGTTTTTAGGTCTACAGTTCGTTTTCCATACAATTGCAAAATTACAAAATATACTTTTAAAAAGTTTATATAAAAGTGTTAATATCTTGATAACCGTAATACTTTGTATAAGGATAAATCTGGTTAAATAAGTTGTAAATTACCTGGTCTATAACCGCTTTAACACTTTACATCAAACTACCAAATATTTAAGATTATGTATACATTTTCTACATTTTCGCTAAATTGCAAATATTACAAAAACTAGTAACGTCCAGTATATGACATACCAGAGATAAATTGGAGATAAGTAAAGGGTTATTACACCCAACATCAGTGGCGTAACTAAGAGTGAGTGGGCCCGTGTGCGAACAGAGGCAATGGGCCCCCCACTCATATGGAACCTATGCTACATTTGGTTTAGATTTTTTGTGAATTTTGAAATTAAATTTCAACAAAATTTGAAATTAAAATACACTGGAAGGCATTTTTCTTAAACTGCATTTTTTTACGTTTGGTTTATGCGCACTAACAAGACTTAATACCTTTTTATCTACGACTCACATATAATAAGTTCGTTGCATACGCTATGACTAATATAATCCCCATCATTATACGCGCCAATGATTATAATGACACTGTCATAATTATACAACGCTAGTGTCAAAGTCTGCCAAAACCTACGTGGATGACAGTTATTTGACAGTTCGCCTCGCCATCATTGACAAATACATAATAAAATATTTTGCATTAAATGGAATTTATGAGTCGTAGATAAAACGTCGTATTTAACTAGCACATAACGGATATAAATCGCTCGCATGATAACACGCTTGCCTACGGCTCGCGTGTAAACGTCGTGCTCGCAATTTATATCCTTAATTATGTGTTCGTGAAATAATATACTATTATATGTTTGACCGAAACGATGCAATATGTATTAAAAACAAAATGGCATGCTTCGAAACGGTATGTCATATGATTATTCAAACAGACATTTAGTCATCATTAAACGCGGTTTAAAAATTATTACAGGCCGTTGTTACATACAGCGTATGAAAATGTGGTCAAGTTGAGAAACGCTTTTCAATCGGCGTTAACGACAGTAGCAAATTTAGCAAAATTATGGAATATAGCGATTAAATTTGAAAATAAAAGGGTACGGAAAATAAAACGTCAGTTTGATGAATTATGTGATGATCAAAGGTTAAATAATGGTGAGGATAACTTCCGAATTAATATATTTAATTCAACATTAGATATTATAATTACACAATTAAAAGACTACCTATCTTTTAATTCAATAACTTAGAAAATGTTACTAACTTATTTAAATCAATTTTTCCGGAAACTTAAGCCAGAAGTTAATAGAGACGTATGCAGACGATTTATCTGCAAATTTCCATTCACAGTTACTAACATTAAGGACAAAAATTCAAAAAAAGACATCTTTAATTGAGCCCGGCTAAAGATTTAACCCAAGATTTAATTAACAATACGTGTCAAATCAACGGGCAAAAAAGTTCTGCACTGGTTTTGTATTTAGGAATGCGTTCAAAAACGAAATAAAAACTAGTAAGAAAATTATCTTCAGCCGTGCTGAAGTTAAAATTCCCCCCATCGTAAAAATAGGAAAAACAAGTGAACCGATTTTGCCCATTCATGAACTTGTCCTTACTTTTTAAGAGATACGTTTGTATACCAAATTTCAGATCAATTGCTTCAAAGTTACGGCAGTTATCGTGTACACAGACGGATAGACGGACAGACGGCCGGACGGACAGACAGACGGACCTAGTTAAATCGAGTCAGTTTTCAATTCTGATCAAATCCATATACGGTATAAGTCTATATCTGCCATGCCTCCTAACAGTGTTAGAAATGTTGTATCAAGCTCAATATACCCTTACCACATTAAATGAGGGGGGGGGGTATAAAAACATAAATACTGTAGGTATATGATTTAGCCCAATTGTTATTAATTAAATATTCTGTCTTGTGTACTACGTTTTCAGAAAGAAATAAGCAGCACATCTATGTAGCACTAATGTCTTTATGTAACAATAAATATATAGTATTGAGTTTAGAATGGTATCCGTGGAGGCCTGAGTAAGAAACTACTATTTAAAATGCTCGACTTCATTTATTGGCGTTATGCTTGCATCTTATTGTAGCCCAGGGCCCTAGAAACTGCTCGGATTTTTTTTAGCCCAAACCCGTATCCCTCGCTCAGAGGGGCCCTTAGTTATTTTTTTACAATTATGAGAAATACCAACATGTCGTCGGCTGAAAAGTAAAAGTCACTAACTAATATGTTGCTACATTTTATTGAAACAGGAATTAATCGTAACCAAATGCTTACAAATGCGAATCTTAAACGAGGAGGCGATCAATAAGTGTTCTAAGTTGTCTAAAGTCCATAAAATGTCTAGAAAATAGCATCATATTTATTGGCGTTCGTTCTTAAAGTCAGGTTTTCGTAATTATTAGATTTTAGTTAGTGACTTTTACCTTTAAGCCGACGTTATTATCTTTTCGCGAGACGTCCTAAACACCGGGCGGTTCCGATGGGCCCCCTGGCTCGTGGGCCCGTGTGCGCCGCACACCTCGCACACCTGCTATTTACGCCACTGCCCAACATATATTATTTAAAAATAAACACATGGTAGGATCCCGTATAGCGTATTTTATTTATTTTTCAACTACAGCATCTACCTACTGATTTTGGTGATAACATCTTGCATTCTATACAAAATTTCTATATCATTCTATATCGTCATGTTTTTAGGCAAATAAGAAAATTACAGAAAAACAAGGAATAAGTAAGGAGTAGGGTTGGGATACGTTAGTCCATTCAACTTGAAAATGATGTTAACCAGGTTTTGTCAACTCAATGAAATCCAAGGAAACTGGTAGCACTTCTTTGTGGTCCTCGTCGTACAAGAAAAGTCGTTTATTTATGTTGTTTATTCGCAGAAGGCGTACTTTTCAAGATATTCAAATGTATCTGACTGACATTTCAATAAATATTACTATTAAAAATGGCCATCCTGTATAGTATGAGGAGGTAGATAATAACTTTCTTTGCACGAGAATTTTAATTATATACATTACTTTCGAACGATATGGAATATCTCTTTAATAGCAAATTAATTATATCTATTATGAAAATTTCTAAAGAATGTACACAACCTATAATACGGTAGATACTTTCGTTTAACTCGTGATTTTTTCACAATACGTTATGACTATAGTCACACTCCATAATTATACATTTTTCTACATCAATTAAGTCGATGTAATAAGCTATTTTTGCCGTGTGACTTAATGTTATCTTAATCATTCGGAATGAGCGTGTAACCTGAACTGAATTGCTACCAATTACTGAAATACCGCTCGAATTTTCCCGTTTTAATCAAATCTAGTGCCATCGAAGTGACTACACGGCCGTTTACATTCAATATTCAGACACTTCATTTTGCACTGCCGTAACCATTTCAGCCCGAGTAATTACGCTTCAATATTAATTTTCTATTCGTAAGTTGGCTGTGATGACGACGTCTAGCCACTCAGGAAGCGCAGTAGCGCCGCCAAACGGTTTTCCCTGAAACGTAAAATTAATCGATCCGGCATTTTAAAACTGGATGTTAGTTGGCCTGGGTGATTGGCTGAATTGTTGGTATGTCGGGTATTTAATTACGCTAACTGTAATAAAGTGTGGCTCTATCGGGTAATTTGTTTTGGCGTCTGTGTTTTATTTGGCCAAATAACTGAACCGTGTACTAGATTTCATAACGCATGATTAGATATTTTATCTGTTAATTATTGAGGTGTCTGGTTGTTTGCTGTTTAATAAATTGAAGGGAACGTTAAGAATTCAAAATTTGTGCCACCGATTTGAAGTAATTTATTAATTACTTATTATTTTCTATTAATTAGTAGGATCCTAAAAGTGCTTAAGACCTGTAGAGGTAAAAGTATAGCAACCCAAAAAAATGTTTTAATTTGTTAATGTGAGATATCACTTTTAAGGTCTTCTAATGTCTTTGACACAAAAATGTTTATTTTTTTAATTTTGTGTTACGTGGTTTTTGAGCTTTTCACAAAAACGCAACTGAAACGCCACCTTTCCTTATTTCGACACTATAACTGCTACAATTAAAAAAATCTGATGTGGCCAGGCACATGACTTTATCATATTATGTACAAAATTAATAGCTTAGCTGCATTAGATTCCATTAACCATTAACATAAATATATTAATTAAAGAAAATACACATTATGAATTAACATAATTTCAAATGCTATAAAAATGGTGCCTTGCGCCATGGGCGCTTATCCAAAATTGTAGTTACAAATTTGAAATCTTTACGATTTACCCGCCAGTGAGTGAACAGCTTGGCGGGTAAATTTTTAAAACCAAGCGACGATAAAATGGTAAAAAATGCTTTACAAAAATATTTAAAGGAACGTAAAACGTTTTGATCTAAAAATATTGAATAAAACACAGCACGCACACGCAGTTACCGCCACCGCCTTCGCCGTCTCGTTCGTTGATCAGGATCAACGTCATCTTCATCGCTGACGTCCCGCTCAGCATCTAGTTGCAGAGGTCCTGCATCCGCATTCTCTTCGTGCCCGTCCCCAGGCTGATCTTGCGAATATTTTTTGACAGTAGGCATTTACAAAACATCACCCTTTGAAACTACCTACTGTCATTAGAATACATCCGTCATATCAGCCATAACATTTGTCAAATCCTTGCTTACTAGTTTCATATTAATGCAGACACGACCGATCTCGATCAAATAGAATTTGCTCATGCAACGGCTAAACTATTAATTTTACCAAAAAGTATCGTAGACATAAATTATTCAGAATTTGCTCTACTTTAATTTATTATTTAACTATTTTGACGAAATTACAGAAATGGCAGCTCAATTGCAAAATCCTTGAAAAATGCTTAGAGGAAACGTCCAGTTCCTTTGGACCCTTTTGAACCAAAAGCTTTTCAGCTCTAAGTTTGGTCATGAAACTTCTAAATATGAACTTTCGTCCCGATACCTTTAGTAGTTTCTCCGGAATCGTCGTCACAAAAATCTGGTACACACATACACACACACATACGCGCACACACAGACATTTTTTGTACCTTGGTCAAAAATGTTCAGGGGACCCAAAAAGACCTATTTCCGCTAAAATCTCAATTTTTTTTTTTTTCGGCACGATTACAATAAAACGAATAGTGATATAGGAAGTACCTATTCATGAACTTTACAGGAAGACTATTACGATGTCGCTACAGTTTAGACGAAATTAACAATAACATATAACAGAACTAACCCAACTCATGGGTTGGTTTTCGATTATGATTTTTTGTTTACAAAGAAAACTTTTTACAAAAAATCAAACTTTGCTTTTATTTGCAAAAACAACTCAGCGAACTATTTCCTGTCGGTTGGAGATGTATACGAAAAACCTGGGTTCCTTGTTTGAATAAAATTCAAGTATGGGTGGCGTGGGTATTATTGTTGGTTCAGTCTTCAGTCATCATTACTGCTTCTATTGTATCTATTAAAATAAGTAATGTCGTAAATGAAAGAATAAACCATTTAGACAAAATAATAGTATATTATTTGACGAGCACATAATTAAGGATATAAATCGCGAGCATGAAGTTTATACGCGAGCCGTAGGCGAGCGTGTAATCATGCGAGCGATTTATATCCGTTATGTGCGAGTCAAATACGACGTTTTATCTACGACTCCATTTTATATTAAATATTTTAAATGTAGTTGACAATGATGGCGAGGCGAACTGTCAAATAACTGTCATCCACGTAGGTTTTGACAGACTTTGACACTAGCGTTGTATAATGATGACAGTTCGTTCAGATAATGAGGTCATTGAACGAACTGTCATTATTATACAACACTAGTGTCATTATAATCATTGGCGCGTATAATGATGGGGATTATAGAGTCATAGATACGTATACAATGAACTTATTATATGTGAGTCGTAGATAAACATTTTTAGAAAAGATTTATAAAAGAAATGAGAACCGGTTCTCGATTTTCAAAGTAAAAATATTTTTGAGAAAAATTGAGATATATAATTTAAACAATCAAATATCCGATGATTCTTATGCTAGATAAAAGATAAATAGTTCTTTGGTCTGTTATTGGTTTTCGCAAATAATGAAATTTGCTTATTAAGCGATCTATGATATTTTATTAGTATTTTTCAAACCTATAAATTGATTTTCCACAAGTATTGCTTGGTAATAGTTTTTCATCTATCATATCGCTAGTTTGCTCTGTATATTGGCACACCACAGTCAAAAGTAGGTAAATTCTACAAAACAAAAATTTGTTTATCACTTGCGCAAAATAGCACATGTCTGAATTTATAAGAATCTGATTCCATATAAATACTGCCGTGCTAGGGTATAATATCGTATCTGCAAACAATTTATATTTTACTTTTTCCGCTGAAATCGTAACGTGCACTGAGTTGTTGTTGATCTATTGAGGCAAAAATATGACCGAACATAACAAAGAATTCTAAAAAACGTTCTATCCGGTATTTGCAGTAGAGGCACAACACATTCGTAAACCCAAAATTTTACATATTTTCTCAAATATAGATACAACCTTTTGTCTTCGCTGACGTTGAGTATGGCTGATCTAGACCTAGAGGTTTAATATTCTAGAACTCACAATATAAGTATGCAAGTTACTTAATATATAATATTGATTTCTAGCGAACACAGTGAAATGTTTTTAATCAAATACCCGGTAAGTATTAATTTAATTCTCTAAAAGCAGTTTTACAAAAAAAACGGTTTTCTAGTGTCTCAAAAATCGTTATTATTACAAGGAACTGTAATAAGGTTCCCTTAACGTTAGTTGCAAAGAAATAAAATAAATATATATAAAATTTAGTTACCATTAACTCAACGATAAAAATACGACAAAATTTCTGAAACAGTTTTCATCAAAAAATCATCGGACACGTCTACATTTAATTATCAATTTACATATTCATATATAACATTTTTTGATAACTTCGGTTTCTTAATGGGCTGGGTATGGCCGTTTTCGATAGATTTATTAGCGTTAAATCAGAATCCGGACTTGAAAGGATAAAACGTTTATAAGTACGTAACCTATCATGTCAGGTTTTGCGTTTTTGTTTAAAAGGTGTTTAAAGGTTTCAAGATTTTCTGTGAGTCGCCTTTTCGCAAAAATTGTCAAAATCACGTATAAGAGTCTGGATTCGTCTTTAGTGCAATGTACAACACGCATATTCACACTCCATTCACACAATCCACAGGCCCTAGAAAATATTCAATAACACCTTTCTCAAAATTTTTCAAAAACAACGAAGTCATTGTTCCAACATCTAACACAACCTAAACGAAAAATATGGCGTTTCCATTAAGAAATAATTGCGATGGCGTCATAAGTCTCTCTAATATTCTTAATAATATACTAAATTATTGATTTTATTTAATTTAATATAGGCACTAAAGTGTTCTTTGTGGATTAAAGATCGATGTATCCGCGGATTTTTTAAGATAAAAACAAGTTTATTACGTACATTTGCCGCTCACTGTACAATAAACCAATGCCTAAAATAAAAACTATTGGAAATATCGGCAACAAAATGTGTCCAACTGAGGGAATTTCAAGCCCAGTATGTATGGGAGCTCGTCTTATCTTGACAGCACACAGAACCAACTGAGCAAAAACGCGATATGTTCCGTAAGAGCGATACATCCTAACATTTTTATCAATACGAAGATCATTCCAAGACCGGAAACCACGATTTAAACTGAGATATCTTTCATATACATCCAACTATATCAATCCCATCCTCCTCTTATTTTTGTTAACGTCCTCCACGCCCAGTATATTGATATACAACCACGCCATATGGAAATACCTACCTAAAAGCGAAAGCCTAGTCATCGGATATACTCGACAACTCACCGGTTGTCCGAGTCCTCGCCAGCCGAGCCGCCGGATCCGCTGCGTGGGATGACTATCGATCGTCCTTCCGTGCATCAAGGATGCTGTCTGCAATGCCACGCCCGCCCTTGTATCGCATCGCCTACGTAGTAACCTGCGCCGCGGGGTGCAAATTTCCAATTAATACCAACTCGTCCCCCGAGAGTAGACGCCGTCTTTAATTTAATCCCCCATTAATACCATCCTCGTCCTTCCTCAACCCAATTATGTATTCTATTCCTCGCTGAACGAAAAAGTTGGTCAAAACTCACTAAAAGATACTACCGATTGATTTTTTCCTTATACGTTTACTGCAATTCGACGTCCTTTTACATTGCTACAGGATAACACTACTTAATAAAATTCTAATATCTATTTACGCTGACTAAAAATGCTGTATATGTTCACAATAATACGGTGTACCAGTGGCGTAAATAAGAGTGAGTGGGCCCGTGTGCGAACAGAGACAATGGGCCCCCCACTCTGATGAAGCCTATGCTAAGTATGGCCAACAAGCGTTTTTTAGATTTTTTTTTTATTTAGCGACGACCTAAGCCCTCAAAAGCAGCAATTTAAAATAAAAATACACGGAGGATTTTTTCTTAAATTGAATTTTGTTTTCTTGCGTTCTGTTATTTTAATACGTTGAAACCCCTAAACCCTGATTTGACTGGGCACCAAGAAGAATTTTTATACTTTTTACACGTTTGAGCGAAATGATGCAACATGTATTAAAAAGAAAATGGAATGCTTCGAAACGGTTGCTCATATAATTATTCAAACCGACATTTTGCCATCATTAAACACGGCTTCAAAATGGTTACAATCCAAAAACTACAACTTACCAAAGGCCGCTCATGTGTTAAACAGAGCGTATGACAGTGTGGTCAAGTTGAGAAACAATTCAATCTGCGTTAACGACAGCAGCTAATGTAGCAAAATTGTGGAAAATAGAGATTAAATTTGAAAATAAAACCCTACGGAAAGTAAAACGTCAGTTTGGTGAATTGTGTAATGACCAAAGGTTAAATAATGATGAGGAAAACTTAATATAGGTATTTAATTCAACTTTAGATATTATAATTACACAATTAAAAAAAAGATTCAGCAGCTTAGAAAATGTTACTAACTTATTCAAATAAATTTTTCCGGAGCTTTTAAGCTTGGCATCAGACGACAATTTATGTATATCGGTTAGGCCAGCCGTTAATAGAGACGTATGCAGACGATTTATCTACAAATTTTCATCCACAGTTACTATCATATAGGAATGTGAAATAAAAATTAAATAAACGAAATAAAAAACATAAATACTGTATATAACTTTGCCCAATAATTGTTGTTAATTCAATATTCTGTCTTGTGTACTACGTTTTCAGTGATATCCACAGCTATTATTTTATTTTTAACTATTCCCGTTTCCACCCCCAGTGCTTAAAGGACATTCTCAAAACTCAAAATTGTTAAATCGTAATTACCACTACCATGAAACAGACTCGTTTGTCCAGCTTAGCTTTGTTAGGAATAGAAAACGAAAGAGCTCATGAGCTGAATGTGGAAATGTTGATTAAACCATTTGCGTCCTTAAAAGCAAGAAGACTCGTAATTTGAATCAATAATATAATCAAAACTAATAACAAATAATGTATCTTTTATTTTTCATTATAATACCACATGTTTTATATAATATAGTTATTTATTTTATTTTGTTAGTAAATAAAGATATACATTCCTAGATGTGTTATATAATATGATGTCAAATGATTTAACATTGGTATTATTGGTATTATTGCTATAAGCATTATATTTATACTTTGTTTGTAAGTGTATCAAAAGTTTATTATTATGTGTTTACATATATTTAGTACTTTTAGACTAACGTTTAATTTATGTATTGAGACTAAGCAGTTTTGAAAGTTATTTTATCTTTTTAATTCTAATGAATTAAAAGTTTATCTTGCTAGGTCTTAATAAAATTGCATTATTACAACAAAAAAAATTGGTCTTTATGTAACAATAAATATAATGTATCGAGTTTAGAATGGCATCCGTGGAGGCCTGAGTTTTAAAGTGCTCCACTTCATTTATTAGTAACAGCTCAGATCTCTTTTTTTCCCAAAACCGTATCCAGCGCTCAGAGGGGCCCCTCAGTTAATGTTTTTTGAACAATTATGAGAAATACCAACATTGTTTGCTTAAAGGTAAAGGTCACGAACTAATATATTGTTACATTTTATTGAAACGGGAATTAATTCGTAGCCAAATGCTTATAAATGCGAAACATACGAGGAGGGATCAATAAGTTGTTCTAAGTTGCCTAAAATCTCAGGGTTCGCAATTATTAGATTTTAGTTAGTGGCTTTTACGTTTATGCCGACGATCTTATTTTTTTCGCGAATCCTCCCAAAAACCCGACCGGCTCCAATGGGCCCCCCTGGCTCGTGGGCCCGTGTGCGCCGCACACCTTGCACACCTGCTATTTACGCCACTGCGGTGTACTACTCTTTTAACCACTATTATTTACAAATTTAGGGGTGTCGGAATTAGGTACATGTAAATATAGCACGTCCTTAAATCAGACATGTGTGTTGGAATTGTGTACATGGTTAGAACTTAGAAGTAATACATTTGGCTTTATTGCTGTCTTTACACAAGAAAATATCAAATTTTACATCGTTTGCTATATAATAATTAATTGTACGCTTTTTGTCCAAATTCCAGCACGAGTGTCTGAATTATGGACATCAATAATCTATAAATAAATTAGATAACTATCGTCAATTTTCTTTAAAAAGGAATAGCTAGATATCTTGAGAAGGAAAAATTTGTTTAAAAAAAGTTGAATTCTACAGTTACAAATGTGACAAAAATTACTTAAGTCCTACCTTAAGTCGTACCTACACTTGATATAAAATGTGCTTCAAGTTATGTACGTCTTAACATTTTATCAATGTTACACAAATCTGATATTCCCGTTAGTTTATTGGTTGTGCTCATTTTTGTGTCCAAAAGAGTTCTTTGGAGACTATAGACATATTATACTGCAGTGATGTAAAATTCGCGGCCTGCAAGGTTTTATAAATCACCCTGTGTGGCACTTGAATTGGTGAATCTCTTTATCGCCCAGTCGTTATTTGTTTGATACTGTGGCCGTCTAGTCTCTCTTTTGAGAACCATATTTTCATTTGCTATTTGTCATTTTTGTTGTATGAAAATCTTGACGAACAGATAATCAAGTTGGATGAGAGTAGAATCGCAAGTCAGCAAAAGAAGCTGAACAAAAACTGTTGAAACCAACATATCTCAATTGATTCCGAACTATTGTATTGTTTGTGGATGGTGAAAAGGCGCTAACAGGAAGGTGCAAATAGATTTGTAGCTAAATTATTAGTTTAGCCTAGAAAAAAATTCACAGGTGTTTGCAATATATATATTGATTTTTTTATACAACTCATAAAGTTTTGATTCGATATTGGGAACTAAATATGAAGAAATGATAATATTAAGAAATATTAAATATCTTTTTATCTTGGTTCAGAGAAAAGACTGCTGGTATTTTTTCATTATTTTCCACAGTAATATGTAAAATTAATGTATGCATTTTACATTTTAAATTTATTTGTACATATTAAGTTTTGACCCTTTCAAACCCAACTTTGTGGACCACGTTTCATACGATATTCCACTTCTTCTTCCCGCAATGTGACACACTTTTTTTCAATTGCTTAAGGTGTTACAGCAGAATTAATAACGAAACAATCAGTAAATGAAGAAATAAGACAAATGATTTATAATACAACAAATAAAATAGGAAATGAAAGAAAGCTATATGAACTTGGTTTTTATTAATTACTTAAGAAGTTAAGGCCGCTCAAAATAGTTGCTAACATTTTAGACATCGGACAGTAGTAACTCCATTTGATTTTTTACGTTATGTCTTGTATAATCACTTCGCTTTTAGTTACTACTTTATTTTGACGTTTTAATGCTATCTAAAATTGGACTTCCAAAAAAAGAAGAAATAAGTTCAGTTTTGACGAATATCTCTAAATTACAATCCACACAATACAGGTTATCCACGACCTGTGGACTCGAATCCAGGTTGGATGTTCGGATATTTTATTCCGCCGCTGTTATTCGGAATGCATGTTAAGCTGGTGGTCCCGTACCGAGTCTCGACCTTTGATTTTGATAACATTGTATTGGATGGTGCCATTGGCCAGCCACGAAACAAGCATGGTCCGGATGAACGCGTGTATGCGACACGTGGTAGGTATACTACCCATCCGCCCATGCCCATACTGCTCGGGAGATCGACATGGATATTCCCGAGCAGTATGGGGTTGCAAAAGGGACATTTAATTTTTTAATGCATTTTTACTTTATCATACGCAGTATGTAAAGTATTGTAATCGTGCCGAAAATTTTTTTTGGGATTTTAGCGGAAATAGGTCTTTATGGGTCCCCTGAACATTTTTGACCAAGGTACAAAAAAATGTCTGTGTGTGTGTGTGTATGTGTGTGTGTGTGTGTGTGTGTGTGTGTGTGTGTGTGTGTGTGTGTGTGTGTGTACCCAATTTTTGTTAATTCATTTCCGGAGAAACTACTAAAGGTATCGGCACGGAACTTCATATTTAGAAGTTTCATGACCAAACTTAGAGTTGAAAAGCTTTTGGTTCAAACGGGTCCAAAGGAACTGGGTGTTTACTCCAAGCCTTTGTCAAGGATTTTAGAAATCAGCCGCCATTTCTGTAATTTCGTCAAAATAGTTAAATAATAAATTAAAGCAGAGGAAATTTTGAATAATTTATGCCTATGACATTTTTTGGTAAAATTAATAGTTTAGCTTTTTAGTTTATTCTAAGCCTTTTTCAAGGATTTTGGAAATGAGCCGCTATTTCTGTAATTTCGACAAAATAGTTAATTAATAAATTAAAGTAGACGAAATTTTGAATAATTTATGCCTATAACATTTTTTGGTAAAATTAATAGTTTACCTTCAAGAGCAAATTCTATTTGATCGAGATCGGTCGCATCTGCATTGATATGAAATACATAGTAGCCAGGATTTTGACAAATATTTTTTTGTGTTGTCACATTCGAAAACAGCTGATCTCATCAGAGGTTGGAGAACCACTATGGAACGTGCCGCTGTAGTGCGCAAAATTATAAAATACAAATTTCAAATAAAATAAGATCACCAATTTGATTGTTTGTTGATAAGAAATATCAACCAGTCTTTATATCTAATTCTAAAAATGATACATTGAGAAAATTGTAAATAAAGTATAGCGATGAGTGTAGTTTTATTTTAGTATGTTGGTAGAGATGTGTCATGAAGAAATATAAATCTGTCAGAATTTGAATTACCTTTTTAAGGTGCGTTTTCATTAGTGATAATGGCAGTGGTAGCAGACGCCGTTGTAGTAATTATTGGAATTCCAATAGAAAATTGCTAGTGACTCATGTTTATGTACATGCAAACTAATATGTGTCAGTATCACGATATGTAAGAAATACTATAATTTCGTATTCTATCACCGCCATTAGCTACCATTACCTACCAATCGGAACGCACCTTTCGTCAAAGTGGTACCAACCTAGCATTTACTATACAGAAATCGTTTATTTTTTTTTAAATACGTATTTCTTAAAAAGCAACACAATAAACGTTGATGTCGCTCCTGCCAAAAACTAGATAGCGCGACTCGCTCATATTCGACGGTTACACTCCCTTTGGTGACGCGCCGTATCACCGCTCGTCGCGCTATTCCGTACTTTCGGCATTTGTGACATAAATAACTATTATTCTAATGACGTAGTGTAGGTAGTCAAATGCTGATGCTTTGACAATACCTACGATTTATCTCTATAGAATAGGTTCTCATGCAGCTAAACTATTAATTTTATATATTGTATGATAAAGTCATGTGCCTGGCCACATCAGATTTTTTAGTTTAATAGCTTCTGTAATCTTTGACCAATTTTAATATTTCTTTCAGGACATTGTAAATAATATTAGCTTTGCAGCTTTACACATAAACTATTCCAATTTTTGCTTTAATATTCAATAATTTTTGTGAAGTCTTGCTGGTTTTGATTCTTTATCAGCACATTTTTGATAAATTTATCAAGAGTATCACATGCCTTTGCAATTTACCAAAACAAAAAGTAACTAAATATATCGCTTAATATACCGCGAGAACCAAAATGGTGGTGTGGTGGTCGAGGTTTGAACACTCTGTAGAGAAATTAAGGTGCTTGGTCAGATTCTCAAGTACTCTGTTGCAAAGTTATATCAATTCCCAAAATTGTGTATTTGTGTTTGTTCAGACGCACAGTTAAAGAAAAAAAATAACGTAACTTTTCTTCAGCAATCTTTAGATTTTTTTATCGATTTGTTGTTTGTACCAAATGGTACAATATGTATAAACAGTAGTTTAAATAGTAGTTATTCCGCATATCGATTCAAGTTGGCTTATGTATTTTTGACAAAACCCATTTTACAAGCACTGTTGCCACATTTTTACTTTAACATACGCAGTATGATAAAGTAATTTCTTTAATTCTGTTATCTCAAAATAGTTAAATAATAAATTAAAGTAGAGGAAGTCCTGTAGAATTTCACAATTATTTTCATTCTGACAGTAGGTAGTGTCAAAAGCTGTTTTTTGACAATACCTACTGTCAATATTATCAATCAAAATATCTGTCAAATCCTGGCTACTCGTTTTATTTTAATGCAGACACGATCGATCTCGATCAAATAGAATCTCATGCAGCTAAACTATTAATTTTATAAATTGTATGATAAAGTCGTGTGCCTGGCCACATCAGATTTTTTAATTTAATAACAATGATATTACTTATTTAGTTGTGCTTGTGAATTCATCTAATAAATTGTGTTCAAAGTGTTATTTATAATTTAAAAATATATTTAAGACTTACTAAAATGTAATATCTTGACAGAAATGAAAATAAAAACTTGATGACTTTTTGATGAGTTTTTAAACCATTTAAAAAACCATTTAGTAAATTACTCCATCATCATGTTTGCATTCGATCAGCTTCCGATATTACCGGAAATAAGTCTACCCGTATTAGAACCGCAATTACAAATTTTGAATATGAAAATCAGCCAAAGCACTTTTATAAGCATGCTTTAAAAATTTTCTCGTCTGCTTGTCTGAAGTGTCCACGTAGTAACCTGCCAGAGCGAAAAGCCGCAGGGTGCAAATTTCCAATTAATACCCACTCTCCCCTCGAGACCAGACGACGTCTTTAATTTAATCCCCCACTAATACCATCTCCCAACCCTATTATGCTTTCTTCTCGTCTCCGGCAAGTGTTTTTCAAACGCTTTAATTATCTTGAACACGTGAGGGGGTGATTTGTCGGAGAGGCCTCTCCTTTTAACGCGTTCCAACCACCCCAACCACTCTTTTGTTGATGCAGTCGAGTGATTCTTTGATAAGTGTTAGTTGGGGGATGACGAGCCGTAAAAGAGTGCAAACATCCCCTTAAAGACTTGTTGACTGGTGCCGCAAACTGGCGGACATCAACGGGGTAAATTTTGTAAGCAATTAGGTAAACGTGGGGTGGAATTTGTTTGCCCTCCGAAGAAATTATTTCACCCCGTGTTTGTGTAATATTCTTGTGGGTTTATTTTGAGTGAAGGCGTATTGGCATTTTGCCGATGTGTTTTGGTGATTGGTGATTTGTTGAGCAAAAGTTGCTGGTTGTTTCACTTTATTGCACCTTGTTTTTAATTAAAAATTTTGCTGCTGCTGGTTCGTTTCATCTGTGGTAAAAGTCCACGGGATAAGACTAGATGTAATATTTTTGTGTACCCAAGTAAATACTAGAGATTCTTTTGTATTTCTTGTTTATATGTTGTCCCTATTCAACTGTAATAATCATCTTACTGCTATTTTATTCATACAACATAAACAATGGCGCACGGCAGTCTGTATATAATCTTGGCGTCTGGACGTAAAAGATATTTTTGTACCTTCTCCTGGGACATAAAAAGAAACTTTTGTGAATCATATTTTACATACAAATCCCTTATTGTTAAAAAATATGTATGCATAGGCGTATCCCGGGGGGGGGCAGCCCCCCCCCCCCCATCTTGCGTTCTTTGGTGCGTACTATCTGTAAGTATTACATAACACTCTTCCATTATGGGCACTAGGGTGGTTATTTTTATTTAGAAAGCAACCATCCCCTCAAAATCATTTCGAAATCCAAAAAAGTAGACACCTATTTTGTTTTAGAAATTTCGAATGGTGCCGAATCGAGGCCACAAATTTACATGGGAAAAAGATTGGTATTTTTCGGATAATTGTTTGGGGTTAATAGGACTTTAGAGAAAGATTTGCCCTAATATACATATGGATTTGACGCTCCCAACCCACCCCCACAGTGCCCTTCTAATCATTTAATTCTTTTTTTCTCTCATAGAAATCATCACTATAAGTCTAGTGGACTGTTTATAAGCATTTTTCGCTTAATTTCCATTTGTTTAAACAAATTCTATTTGTTTAAATAAATCGTTTTTCTCAAAAATCCGTCTAAATTCTGTTTTGTGAGTTCGAAATAGGCATTTATTATCTTAGAGTGACATTATTCATTAAAAAATTTGTTCCTGTCGATTAATAAATCAATAATCATTTTAAATTTTTGTCTAATTATGGTAGAAAAGTCAGTATTTTTATTTAATTAACTTATTAATTTCTCGTTTGAGATATCTAGCCTATATTATCTAACAAACCCACATTTGCTTAAACAAATACCATTTCTTTCGGTCTGGCCAACTGTTATTCTCAAGTGACATCATTTCTACTTCGGGATGATGTCCATTGTTTACATAATAAAACAATATTCGGTTTAAATATTTCATACAGGGTACAGGGAACAGTTTCCTGACAGCATCAAATCAACAGTATCTTGCGATTGGAAATTTTTATATTTAAAAAGAAAAAAAGAATTCACATCATTTAAATTTTTTCGAATAAATGATATTGAAAACGATTTTTTTATTATTTAAACAAAGGAAATCATCCTAAAATATAAATGATGTCACTTGAGAATATCAGTTGGCTAGCTCGATCAAAAAAAATTAATTTTAGTTGTAGGTTTTGTAGATAATATGGTTAATAGGTTTATTATATATTAATTAGAAGAAATAAAACTCCTTGTTCTTCTCTGTTCAGAATAATTTAATACGTATTAGTGACCGGTTTCGCCCAGCAATCTGGGCATTAACGAACTAACGCTAGAAATTTTTAACACCAAATTAGCGAAACGCACATCAAAAAACAAAAAGATAACTTACAGTCAGGAGTATTGGTAGAATTAAGCAACAATTAGCGCTCATTGTCAGCATACAAGTCACAGTTTAAAATGTTTGAAAGATCGACATTCATAACCTAAAATACAACCAATAAAATCAAAAAAACGGACTAAAACAATTATGCATTTGTAGCACCGGGTTAAAAATGAGTATTACCTGAATGGGTGTCAGCAAACACATCGTTCCATCAACATAGGAATAACGAAGGCGCCTGAATACTCACACAGAACAAAACCACCTTTCGCAAATGCGTTTCAGAAAAATTATAACCGAAAACGAAACAAGCCGAAAAATACGGCACTAAATATTAAAAATAATACTCGCTGTGGGTAGGCTACCGAAAGCGCCGATACATGAAATACATACAGGAGGAGAAAGAACGTACGGTCGGAGAGGGAACAAAATCAAAAACACAATCGAACCCCCCTGACTGTAAGTTATCTTTTTGTTTTTTGATGTGCGTTTCGCTAATTTGGTGTTAAAAATTTCTAGCGTTAGTTCGTTAATGCCCAGATTGCTGGGCGAAACCGGTCACTAATACGTATTAAATTATTCTGAACAGAGAAGAACAAGGAGTTTTATTTCTTCTAATTATTATTGACACCTGTTCCACAACGCGTTACATCAATTCATTTATTATATATGTTGAACATGAAATTAGTTAATTTCACAAAAAAGCTGATTGTCTACCGTAATAAGACAAAAAGTTGAAAAGGAAAAGTAATTCATTGTTTAAACAATAGGAAGAATTTTTGTTAATGAATAAAGTCACTCTAAGATAATAATTTGCCATTTCGAACCCAGAAAACAGAATGCAAACTGATTTTCGAGAAAAGCGAATTATTTAAAAAATAGTATATTATGGTAATGTAACATTTATCATTTCCAAAATATCTCTTTGATCGGTTTCAAGATTTCCATGAGGGTTATAAGAATTGCGGTGTTCAATGTAAGGAATATTGTACGATGGGGCATTTCTATGAGAACAATAAGAAACTCTTATCATATGCTTTTCGTTATTGGTAAACGGCATTTTACATCCACAATCAACCACAATTAAGGTTTATTTGGTTAAATAGCAAACCCAACATAAGGGCGTCGTTTGATCCAAGTGCATTTTGTTGACGTTGCTTGGCAACGACTCCGGCGGTCTGTAACGAAGCTCCAGTTGGGTACCTGTAGGTTTTCTTGATTTAACACACCATTATTTAAAAAAAAATGCCAACATGTTATACATTGCG
Organism: Melinopterus prodromus; assembly: GCA_964023965.1. Taxonomy (NCBI): domain Eukaryota; kingdom Metazoa; phylum Arthropoda; class Insecta; order Coleoptera; family Scarabaeidae; genus Melinopterus; species Melinopterus prodromus. The sequence continues at coordinate 19,483,008 of OZ030393.1, forward strand.
GAAATGAGAACTGACACGACTGTCGGAAATTGCCAAAATTCAACATGGCGCCAATAAGAAAAACAAAAGTTGGCCATGGTTACGCCGCTTTTTTGATGTTATTTAAAATTAAAAAATGACACTGCTTTCCTTGTTAAAAAGTAGCTACAGAATGTTTTTGTTTCAAATGTCTAGCTACGCGTGGTTTTGAGTAAAAAATAAAAAACGATATATTAACATTTCAGTTTATTGCCGATACCTTTAAAATGAAAAATAATAGCTTAAATTTCTATTATTATTATTATTAAATTATTGATAATAGATTATTAAATTATCTCTATAAATAAGCGAGATCCCCATGGTGAGCCACAAAATTGAGTCACCTGGTATATAAAATTAATAGTTTAGCTGCATAAAATTTGATCGAGATCGGTCGTGTCTGCATTAAAATAAAACTGTTAGCCAGGATTTGATAGATATGTTTATACTATTAACAGTAGGTATTGTCAAAACATCAACGTTTGATGTTTGATGTTTGACACTACCTACTGTCATTAGAATAAAAATATCTGTCAAATCTTGGCTAACTTGCTTTACATTAATGCAGACACGACCGATCTCGATCAAATAGAATTTGCTCATGCAGCTATGCAGCTAAACTATTAATTTTACCAAAAAATGTCATAGACATAAATTATTCAACATTTAATTTATTATTATTTTGACGAAATTTCAGAAATGGCGGCTCTGTTGCAAAATCCTTGTAAAATGTTTTTTTGAGTAAACATCCACTTCGTTTGGACCTTTTTGAACAAAAGCCTTTTCAGCTCTAAGTTTAGTCTTGAAACTTCTAAATATATAGTACACACGTACGTGTGTATGTGTGTATACACATACACACACAGACAATTTTGTACCTTGGTCAAAAATTTTCAGAGGACCCAGAAAGACCTATTTCCGCTGAAAACTGATCATTTTGCACGATTACAATACGTTATCATACTATGTATGATAAAGCAAAAAATATATATATACGTTTACTGTATTTGAACGGTTTATTTAATAAATACTGATTTCACGTTCGAAGTAAACAAAACCAAGAAGCGAATCTGTCTCAACTTTCATCTTCGCTACAGCACAATAGATGCAAATTAGAAAAGTAACAACCACAAATTAGCACGTATTCATTCTGCGGCTGATTCTACGCTTGCAACTATAAATGCGAACTAGGCGCTCAAATAAACATCTGTTTTCATCACCAACCTACAAACCTACATAACAAAATCATTACAAACATGACGATTATTCCTAAACGACTATTAAACCAGATAATAACCATACAATTTTCCACTGTTAATAGTAGAGCATCCAAAATTAACTTTACACTCGGAATACCATGTAAAATATTGTTGTTTCAAAAACCTATATTGACTCCACTATATATAATTATAATTAATAAAATTCAGCGATATAATTCTCTAATCGTTTTACGATAATATTGGCATATACGGAAGATATCACATTTTACATTAATCTCTATTAAGGTGAGTCGCTATCGCGACGTGTGTGGCCGGTCTGATGGTTTTCGATCAACTTTCGGTAATCCGCAAGCTCACAGATCGTCGAGCACATCGGTAAAATCTTATTTTCGCGCGATGTGAAAATCCCTTTTCCGATATCACAGGCTTCGTAAAACACGGATGATTTCAAGAAATTGTCAATTCGCATGCCGATGGAGTTTCGGCATAACAGAGCATAAAAGACGAGAATGTTTTGAAAATTTGAGTAAAAATGTAATAGGATATGATGTGAAATAAATATAAATTTGTTTTAGAATAGACAATGCAAATAAAAGCATTATTGTAAGTAAATATTTTATTCAGTTATTTGGTGTTATGAAATCAATGTGGTAATAGTATAAACAGTTTTTATTTTAACGACTATCATAGTCTTGAATGTCGATTCTATGAGACATTGCTTCAGCCTGGACTGATTATGATTATGAATTTCCACTAGTCTAATTCTTTAGTGCCAGTTGAGAAAGCATTCAACAAAAAGCAGTTGTCATTGTAGATATCGCATTGCATTTATGAATAACCAATCATTGCTTTTACAACATAACATGAATAGCTCTTTTAAAAACAATCACAAGAATTGGCAAATGTTCAATTTGTATTTCAAGTTATTCAAGAATTACTCATTCATTTTGTATCAGTTTAGAGTAGATTTATGACTAGTTATTTTGATTTTCTTCTTTCCTGAAAGCACTGTATATATTAAACAGTTTCAATATTCTATGGCGGCCGCAAATGGTATTAGAGCTTGACACCCTAAAATGCGGTTTTCCGCATTTTACCGTAAACAGTCACGATTTCTTAATTTTACCTCTTCTATAAAAGTAATGTTAAATAATAAAATTCTCAAACAACTAACACTCCAAGAGAGGGGTAAATTTTTTGCTAAATTTCGCGCACTATTGCTGGAAAAGTTTATGAGTTCTCAAAAAGAGTTGGACTTGGAGTTGTTGTTCATGAATATTAATACAAAACTAAAATTATTTACGAAAATAAATAGTACCAACAATTGGAATCTATCTTGGAATTTGTTTACTTTTTTTGTGCTGTTGATTTACTACTTACTACTTACTGCATTGGGTGTGAGAAGCAATTTGTCGAACCGAAGTCGTTCTATGCTCGATTAGCGCTTACAACACTGATAAACTTGCTTCCTTATTTTAGGGAATGTAGTTTTTTCTGGTGTTTCTTAAAGAGATTTTTAACAGACACAGTCTGCTTGAATTTTCTGATTATCTAAGAAATACTTGAATGGGCAATTTGGTTGTAAGGATTTCTTTCATTGAATATATAACCAACATTGAGATAATCGCTTGCTGTAGATGGATAACTACTATTATAAACATATCCAGTCATTAATATTACTTGAATTAAAGGCAGGTCACGCTCCTGTATTAGTGAATGTATGATTTATTATTATCTACAGGGTGAAATAGCAACTTCGCACCAAGAAAATAAGTAATTTTCCGCTAGTTCTAAATAAACATTAGTTATCACACCAAAATAATAAAAAAAATTAAAAATTTTTTAAAATTTAAAAAAGTGGTTAAAAAGAACCTTTTCGTATCACTGGCAATGACTAATATTGGCCATAAAAGTAAGTTTTTAAAAAAACAGATAGGTGGCTGTGACTTCATATTTGAATATAATTTTTACTTCTAAACGGCATTTCCAAATAAAATTTATTGATCATAATGAAAATAAAGGCAGTTTACTCTTAGCACTAATTCATGTATTCTGAATTGCTCGGTATATGGCACCGAAATTTACATATTTGACTGTTGCAGTTTTGGTTTCATACAAGCCGCCAACTTTTATACAGACTAAAATTTTCTGAGAAAATAATAATAGAAAATATTCATATAATGCGGAATTTTCTGGGCACACTGTATATCCCTGTATTGGGGCGCTTGCAGTTGAGAACTACCATATTAAGAAACACTGGAATACGACAAAATTTAAAAATCGTTAAACTGCTACTACAAATTACACAAGCAAGCGATTTATGATCATCCAAGAATAAGATGTTTTGTACCAGTCGATAATTATTTAAAATTTTTATTATTTATTTACGTTTATGTTCTATACATATTACTTAATTATTAATCTCTCCTTGGGTATGCTTTGGTAGAACTGTGTAAGCGTTAAACCACCACAATTGAATATCTGTAAATATTATTTAAACCATTTTAGTGTGAGACATAAATTACTAAGTAATTCTTTGACTATAGAAAAACAATATCAAAAATTAAACGTTTGTGTAATGCAAAATTGGAGAATGCTATTAATACACACTGCTGCATGAAAGGAAGTACTATTACTACATTTGTGAGATTGTTGAATTTCGTCGAACCATCTGGATATTTAATATTCATTTATGAATTATTGTGCATAAGTTACAAATGTCAAATTAGATGCTTAAGAATACAGACAATGCTTAACAACTTTTTAGCTGTTGGTGACAGACAAACCGAGTTAGCCATTTTAGGAAGGGTGATTTATCGACCTTTTGAATGATATTTTGTTACGTAGCTCTTATTTGGGATGGGTCCAGGCCAGGGTGGATGTAAATAGAACTCACACTCGGATTTTACGTACTGTATACTGTTTATAAGACTATCAGAAAACAGCTGATAAGGCAGGTCACTGCCTTCTTGTGCGGGTGTCGAAGGTCTCTCTCGATACTCCGCTATGTGGCTACTTATATCAATTGCCGAAATACGTCACTATAATTAATTAGGTTACCAATCGTCGAGCTTGTTCACTTGATTTTTGTGCAAATTTGGCGTCTGTATTTCATTTACATTATTATTTCATAAAACCCGTTCGATGATAATGATGCTATCGTTTTAATTTATTTCGTAACAGTATGTCAACATATACAGGTGTACCGTTTAAAATTCTTAAGCTATTTGACATTTAGCAAATCTCCAGTTATTCGGGATAAGTCATATTAGAATCGCAAATCAATATTAACTGTCGAAAACTGCGATACTTTTACTATCCAAAATTAGTTCTTTTGTTTCTTTGTCTTGGTTAGTTACCTCGGGATGATTTTTTGGAAATGTAGGTTTTTGACATTAGTTTCACATCGCAGAAACAGTTAATATCCTAATACAAGTTGATGTCAAAATAATTAGGTTAAAAATCTTAATAAAAAACTGCAATAATATACATAGTGTTATCTGTAAATTTATCTGTAATTCCAATATGACCTGTCATAGTTTTTTCCTTTTATGTTGTGACCAGTAATTCTTTTTTAACTAATAAATGATTAATACAATTCTGGATTATGACAGAGGAAAATAGTAGCTCTCGGAAATGGCTTCGACACACTTCTGTTGAAACGTTCGATATATTTGATCAGAATAATAATGTTGTCAATTTATAATTCTCTCGCTTTTTACAATGCACGCACATTTTACTATTATCGTTCATAGTATTAACATATCTCCGAAAATAAAACCGTGTATTTTCCTTCAAATCTTATGAATGCGAGTCATAAAAAGCAATTTCTTAGATAGCGTTTTGGCGGTCCTCGTTAATTTTTCCGTTATTTTAATGACCGAAATGAATAAAAGAGTCATTGTCGTCGGGTTGCTCCCACACTTAAATAATTAATTATGCGCAAACTCGAAGCGTTTACGCTAATTTGCAGACCTATCTAAGTAGAGGATCGACGTGGGCTGGGAGCGATTTTATTATAATGGTAAAATACAACTTCCTGCAAGCTCGAGTCGGCTAAAGCTCGCGGGTTTTGTTCGCACCGGACGCGTTTTTCTCGAGATAAATGAATCCGAACACATGGTACATCTAATTTATTATCCTTTCCTCTGTATTGTACTCCGATATTGTGCTGTTTGCTCAGAAGCAATTTATCATATAAATATTTGAACTGATGCGAATAACTCGTAGACATTTTTATTGTTTCTGGACAATGCCGCGCCGATTTAGTATAAAATGGTTAGTGTAGATTAATTTTCTTTTGTTATGGATGCCGAGCAAGAAATAACGGACATTACGATACTTTTTTATTTGTTTTTGTGTTTCTAGTGATACATTTTCAAAAAATTATGTGAACTGATAAACAATTACAGCAAGGTAAATGTCGCAAACTCAACACTGTCCTAAATGCCGACATATTTCTGTTTAGTTACCAAAGCTTGACTGATCTTGGTAATTTACTGTTGAATGAAAAGTTGATTTTTTCTTTATAAGATCGACTTCTTTTTACATCGCTACAGGATAACATTAATTAAGAAAATTCTAATAATATCTATTTAGGATGACTAAAAATACATTATATTTTCATAGTATACTTCATAGTATACTATACTGTTCATGGTGTACTACTCTTTTAACCACTATTATTTACAAATTTAGGGGTGTCGGAATTAGGTACATGCAAATATAACACGACCTCAAATCAGACATGTGGGTCGGAATTGTGTACATGGTTAGAACTTAGAAGTAATACATTTAGCTCTAATGCTGTCTTTACACAAGAACATAACATATTTTACATCATTTGCTCTATTACAATTAATTGAACGCATTTTGTTCAAATATCAACACGAGTGTCGGAATTACGGACATCAAAAATCCGTAATGATTACACTAGCAGCAGAGAGTAGCGATTTTGGTATTAATACACCACCTTTTGGAGATAACAGTTGAACTCATACCATCTCCATTAAAAAATCATTATTCTGACCTGAAATACCCAAATAAAGTAAAAAGAAACTGTTCTTCTGTAACATTATTATCTAATGCTTGGAGAGCATATTTGTTAATAATAAAAAGAAATCAAAAAAATAAACTCATTCTAGAGAAATAAGAAAGGAAGCGAAAAAGGAACAGAATGAAAAGCTGCGTCAAGAGAATCACTAAAAATTCCAGATGCAAGAAACATAAAAATACAGATGAGGGAGAGAGGACAGACTGAAGAAGAATAAAGACTTATTTTCAACTGGTGTTTCGGTAAAAATGGTAAATCATAAACGTTTAATATTTCTTAATAATAAATCTTATTTAACAATATTTAAAACACTTAATATTTACTTGAATGTTTATATTTATCGGAATACCTAAGGTACCACAAGTGTGTGATTTAGGAGCATTGTCTGAATTAGGTTCACTCAAAATATAATATAAATTACATAACTATTACCAATTATCTTTAAAAATGAACAGCCAAATATCTTTAGAAGGAAAAGTTTTAAAAAAAAAGTTGACATAGTCATTATCACCACATAAATATAAATTCTACAGTCACAAATCTAACAAAAATTTCTCAACCTGTCTGAATTTTGAACGTTTACCTTATTTAATAAACGGTCTTTTTAAATAATAGTTTTCCTATAGATGAATGGAGAAACTCGGTCTAAAAAAATATGTTGACGAGAAATTCATAAATAATACTGTTATTTATGAATAGTATCACATTATGTCGGGCTAGGTATTCATATAAAAAAAGTTTTTCTTCTGGAAAACTAAATATTGGAAACAAACAACTTTTACTACATGTTTATTGGATGTTTTTCTATATAATATAATACGATATAAACTGACCCTGTACATTTTAGGAACGCATATGGTGATTATAAATAATATATTATGAATTACTTGTTGTTGACGCGTTTCAGCTGTATAACGTAAGAACGGTTGCACGTACGTGAAGATGAATAGAACATGTATGATAGAAAATGAAAAGATCTAACGATTTCAATCTAAACTTCACGGTCATCAGGTCATTAGACCTACTACCTACTAACTAGTGAGGAGAGAACTGGACAATGATACCGGGGATGTAGGTCATGTGAGCTATCATAAGACCATATCTCTTGTAAAACCAAATAGCCTGTAACTTGTTTTGATTTAACGTCACTGAAGGGAATAAATAACATTTGGTAAAATTAGTACCAATGAAGAAGAGTAGATTCTTAAATTCTGTACCGTGATGTCAAATAAAATTCAGGCGAAACTTTTTTCAGACGTTTTAGAAGAGCCATCATAGTGTGATACCTACCTCAAGCAACCTACTTTCCCTACGGTGTTTCTTCCAGCACTCTTATCAAGACTATGCACAGAAATGGAGGTTTTCTCTCTCTCCCACAACCAGAATAATAACAATCTTAGTTCAAATTTCTGGTACCTTTTGTACTTGGGTCGTTGTTATTCTGTTATTTGCTCTCTAATTATACAGGGGTTTTCGCGAGTACCTGCCAAAGAACCAATTGAAATCAGAAATTGCGTATTTGTACTTTAATGTTGTTGGAAAAAATCTTTGTAAGTGCAATTTTTTCAGTTTCCGGCTACTTTCGATTACACCGGGAGTGGTATCGACATTTATAGCTCAAATATGGAACATCCTGAACACCTTGAACACCTTCATATAGCATTTCTACCAAATAACTGCTGTTATCTTTTATTTAATAAAAAATAATAATGTATCATACAATTGACCTAAAATTGTACAATCGATTTCTTTTCATAATTCTTCTTCTAAGCTTATTTTATAATATTTATTACAATTAAGTATGACCTGGGACATTAAAGACTTCATCTATTTCATTCACTAGAAAGGGCAAGGAATTTTAAACCATATATGTATTGGTGTACTTATTTAACTTTATTAATATAGACAAAAAGTTTTCAAATAAAATAGCACTTAGATTTCTATTTTTATCCAATAAGTGGATTACGATCTAGTAATAAAATGGGTAACTTAATTCTAACGTACTTTACTAGTAGGTTTGTATAACTTAACCGAACAGACACCCATTGATGTTTCTCAGTTAGTCTCGGTATACTGGTCACATTTTTCTGGCGCACTAAGCAGCACTGTTCTGCTTTTGTCACTAACTCGTATTTACACTAACTCAAACAGCATCTTGCTCTTGAGGCTTCTGATCAATCTGGTGTTGTCGAGGAGCTAGATGGCATCAACGTTTACGTGAAACTGATGCATTTCCTCGTGACTTCTTGCATGTTTTTGTATTCTTTGTACATAAAGTCCATTTTAAGGGCCTTATAGAAATCATCATTGACAATGCATCTGTTACATGTAATTACATAAAAATATAAATATAAATAATAGACGTACATATTTTACATAGCCATTTACGTACCTGTCGGGCTTTTCTGGAAAGCAAAATAGTTTCTTCACGTCACTATCAGTATAAGAACTACCGCAGATTATACATATCTAGGCATTTTAAGTCATTTCTTTTTTATTCACAGACTTTTCAAATACAAAACGTGTACAAAACAGACTTGAGAATTGAAATGACAATTCAAATCAACACCTGTCAACACTCTCCGGTGACATCCGCCAATTGCGACAAATTCGTACCGACATTATCCGATAGTAATGCCCTCTGGCTATACCTTTGTGTCAAGGTATGGGTGAACCGCCTGAGAAAGGGTCACGCAGCTAACCTATAAATCATTGTAATTGACGATGAAATTTGTTGCAATTAAATTGCCCAATTTCTTTCACCGATTTTGTCCCATAATTAATAACTAAACATTTCTATTTTTAATATTTCACGGAATGTTTACATTCCGTTCATTTTCATTTACAAAGTATATAAACGCGAGTTTGACACTTGGCTTTGACCGCCATTCAGTTTTTTTATACGCCAATGTTCGTAACTTCTGTGACCATCCGACATTGTCAAGTAGACATATTTTCATTACCGACAGTACTGTCGGTCACGTCAAAAAATGTAAAAACACATCAGTGAAAAAAAAAATCGCAGTAAATGACAATATAATCGGGGGATGGGAGACATTCTGCTGAAGAATTCTTCTGAAGAATCTTGAGAAGGTTCTTCATCGTTACCATACTGACCAAAAAGAGTGCTGGTGTACTCGAGCGTCCGGCAGAAGTTACCATCATCACATTCTTGGCGAGTATTCATACGCAAGCATGACTTGCGACGATGAACCTCCTCTCCAGATTCCTAAGAATGAAAGGTCAGCCACTTGTTCTGCCACGTAAAGGTTTAGTCAACCGATTTCTCGTAAGCGCTTTTACAAAACACTTACTTTTGACCAATATCGTGTCATCCATCCTTCTTATGCAAATGGGCGATATCTGCGAACAAGAATTGGAATACCGAGGCAAGAAGCTTCCAGAGAGATACGATATGGAAAGATTGTGGCGCATGAGCATTGTCGGAGCGGGTTATGGTGTTGCCCATCATTACTTTTACACCAGTCTCGAGAGGATATGGCCCGCTGCAATTCTTGCGACGACGCTTAAGAAGATTCTTGTTGATCAGATGTTCATGTCTCCGTTTTGTATTGCCTTTTTCTTTTATTGTGCTGGAACGTTAGAGGGAAAAACGTGGGACGAATGCACGGACGAAGTAAAAGAAAAATTCTGGCATGTTTATTTGGTCGATTGGACACTTTGGCCTCCAACGCAGTTCGTCAATTTTCTTTACGTACCTGCGAAGTTTCAAGTGCTGTACATAAATGTTATCACCATGTCGTACAACGTATACTTGTCATACATTAAACATATAGAACAAGCGGAAGAACACTATCAGCAGGCAGGTTACCTTGCAGATAACTCCAAAGATAATGAAGATCGTGCTAGATTATTGGTACCTCCAACAACTTTCTTCAAGCACTATTATACGTACGCAGAAGGCGCCGAAGCTAAGGAGAAGATTAAACAACAACAAGATGCAGAAAGTGAGGTTAATGATGATGACGTGGAAGACGAAACGCTGCCGAACGCCCAAGATGAGGCGCAAGATTCAAACGAAGAGGAAGAACTGATGGATGATTCAGAAAACCCTCTTGCGGAGAAGAAGGAACCAAAGGCCACGAAACGGAAGTGGTATAAGATGTTCCGTAAATAATCTTTTGATGCGTGTTACATTGTCATGTGCTGTAATAAACACATTAAAAATTTATTTATTCGTTAACTTCACTATCAGAGTCTCGTTTTTGATCGTTTCTTTGTGACCATTGATTATTATGAAATCCGCTGTCGCAGCTTAAATTAGAACACGTTATTTTCTAACCATCTTAACTCATGTCAAGAAATGATGTGGTTACAACAAAATTGGCCCAATTGATAAACAGTATTATCACTAAAAGTCCCATTACGCACATCATTTATTAGATATTAATATCTAATAAGTGACGAGTGCGTGAAATATGGTGTCAGAAGTCACACATAATTTGAAATTTATTACTAATGACAATAAATACGAATTGGCGCCGTTAGATCTAACTATGTCACTCTGGCTAGAAAAACAATCGTCCTTCTTACATCTAAACTACACACATCCGTCACCTCAGAACGCCACTTTTCGCAAATTGACTTGAAACTTTCCAAATAATTAGTACCCAATTAGTACCAATTGGTACCACCAACCGCGGAATTAGTACCTCAAGGGAACCCCCTTAATTTATAAGTAGTTCTTTTGAACGTCACCTCAGAACGCCACTTGTCGTAAAACAACTCGAATCACTTTGAAATTTTGTAAGGAATTAGTACCCAATTAGTACCCTCAGAAAACACTAATCCCCAAATTAGTACCTCAAAGGAACCCGCCGATATCGGGGGGCAACGATTGTGCGCGTCACCTCAGAACGCCACTTGTCGAAAAACAAGTCGAATCAATTCTAGCTTTTGTAAGGAATTAGTACGCAATTAGTACTCACAGAAAACACCAACCCCCAAATTGTTACCTCAAACGAACTCCCGTAAATCACGGGTAGTTCTTTCGAGCGTCACCGAAAGCCATTTGTCGTAAAATAAGTCGACTCATTTTGAACTATTGTATGGATTTAGTACCCAATTAGTACCTACAGATAAACTACCCACAATCTAGACTAACCACAAAATTAGTACCTCAAAGGAACACTCCAAAATCGTAGTTATAGATGGTGCGCGTGAAAAGCCAAAAATTACGGCATCTTTGATTAGAAGACGTTATAATAAGTAGGTACCATAATATTATTTTTGCTAAGGTACCTAAACATATTATTTTTTTTGTTTAACATGGTACAAACTTTTATTTTAGCATAATAAACTATGGACTGACTTTATTGTACTATTTACTTTTGTTTCGTTTACATACATACATACGAAGTATGTACCTAGGTTCCTATCTAGAATGATTTTGAAAATAAAAGCATAATAGGTACATAAGTACCTTAATAGCTGTGATAATCCAAGTGCTTTTAAATAACCGGATATGAGCGGCGATTTGCGCGCGCAGTGATCATTTCATGTGTTCTGTCTCTGTAATCATCGTCTAATGTTGCAAATAGTGGCGATTACTTCAACTATACATAATATTATATATTACTACGTTTATATTTAAAAAATATGGTTGAAGAGTTTGGAGACATTAACGTTCTAATTAAACACCGGAAGTAAAATTTCAACTCTCTGGGAAAGGGAGTTCATATGTGGTATGTATATCGATATGGATAGCTATGAAGATAGTTAAACAAGTAAAACTTCAACCTCATAGAAAAGTGTTTTACTTTGAGGTACCAATTTAAGGGTTGGTGTTTCCTGTGAGTACCAATTGAGTACTAAATCCTTACAAAGTGATTCGACTTGTTTTACTACAAGTGGCGTTCGAAAGAACTACCCGTGATTTAGGGGGGTTCCTTTGGGGTAGTAATTTGGAAGTTGGTGTTTTCTGTGGGTACTAATTGGGTACTAATTCCTTACAAAAGCTAGAATAGATTCGACTTGTTTTTCGACAAGTGGCCTTCTGAGGCGACGCGCGCAATGTTTGGCAATGTTAAATCAAGAGCCTTTCACCAAAAATTCAGTAGAGACCTAAATTATTACTATTCATTTATTACAAACTATATATATAACTATATATATTACAAAATATATTAGCTCTTTTTAATGAATATTTAATGTATTGTGTAGTTTTTTTTTAATTAAGTCTGCGACGCTTAGCGGTTGAAGGACCTGGTTTCGCTTCTGCAAAATGAAAGAAAACATGATGGTGTATGCGAAAATGAATGAGAATTTTATTAAATTAATACGTACTAGCAAAGTGGATATTTCAAAAATTTCAGATCCAACTACGCTAAAATTATTTTTCTTCTGTTGACATGTATGGTAAAAAGTGTACATTTGTCGGTGAATAAATGACGTCAATACCAACTCTGCCTGAAAATGCAGTATGTTTCTACTTTAGTTTCATAATGAACTTGTGACACTGTTTTCGGTTTTGTAACGAACCCCGTCAGTCGACATGATTAAGTATTCTTTACATCCACAAAAAATAAATTAAATTAACGAACGAAAAATTATAATTAACCCGAAAAAATTAGAACTTATCCGTTTACATTCATTACACGGTACTTTACACAATTATATCAAATTAATGAGACTCAAATAAAATATACTGTACAAACATATTACAAGATCTCTTCGTCATACTGCTTCAAGGTTCACTTTTGAAAATCGACTTAGATCTCATCCTTTACACGATGAACCATTGTACCATTAGTGCGTAGAGCATGGGTGCCATGTAGATGTAACGTAATACTTAGACTTCTTTATAGTAAGGCAAAAATATTTCGGAGAATCGTTTTGTAAAAGATACGTTTATACAGGATTGTAGGGGACACCTAAACAAACTTTTTAGTCAATAAAGTTAAGCTCGGAACAGAACGGTTTAGGCACTATATTAGATTAAAAAGAAATAGACTGGAATCATTTATTTTCTGCATAGTGCAAAAAGTACAACACATAAGTTGGCACGGTGATTTGGGGTTGTTTGTCTTGTAGGGCAGACTTTTTTTCGAACCATAGAAGAACAAAATAAAGAGGATACAATAAGAAGAACAAGATAAAGAGGTACTAATACTGGTAATGATCGGCCATCACACAACATGGGACAACCCATATGCGATATATTTTGTACCCTTGCAGTTCGTTGTTGATATAACTGTTTCTAAATTATTTTGTTTGCAATAAATGTAATTTAACGTGTAATTTAACGTGCCATCGCAACAAAAGAACAAATCTTACTTTTTGAAAATATAATCTTTAGGTAGTGAAAATGTCGTCCATATAAGAAAAGAAATATGTTTTAATTTTAAAAATAATTGTATTTCTATCTTACCACAAAAGAAGTTTAAGTCTATTACGTCACATGATTATTAGGTTTGCGCACAGGACTCAATATCATCACAAAAATTATATGTTGTGCAACTTGTATATGTACATAATATGTGCATATTCGTATATCCAGTGTCTGAAACAATAGACTAATCTATTATTATTTTTTGCTTGTTTCAGGGTACAGATGTTTCAAGACCGTCATGTTCCTCACTGGATTCATCTTCGCATCCTGTATTGTCTATCTAATATGCTTGCAGGGAGTGCTTATGCCACCCTACGGAAATGCAGGTATGATACTTTGTTACTATTATTTACTACTAGGTTGTGGTTGGCATACTATCAAACATATCTTATTTATTCTGAATATCATGTTTCTGCATAGGCTTACCATACGTCAGTTTGACTGGGACAGTCCCGGTTTGACACATCGGTCCCGGCCGCGTCCCGGCCGGTTTGGCATTATGTCCCGGTTTAAATTCTTAACTGGCATTTATAAGAGTAACAAATCACTGAGATCAAAAGATCATCGCCATCTAGAAACAATCGTCATCTAGAAACAATTATTGTCAAACTTGTAGACGACGCGTGTATCAGTGAATATTGCAGGCATTCATTTAAAATATAGCCTGTTGGTCGGCAAAACACAGATTTCCTCTGTTAATGCTAACAATTGGTAGAATTTTAGACGTTTACATACATCAAAATATAGATAAATAATCGACTTTTTCCACAAATTGACATTTTTCTCTCACATGTGACCAGTGATGTTAAATACTTAAATACGCGGGTATTTATTATCAAGGGTAAATACCCCGGGTAACTACCCGGGTATTTACCCAGAGTGGGTATTTATAAACATAATATTGTTATTAAAAATAGCAGTAAAAGGAAATATTTAATTACTAAATAAAGATTTTTCTTTTATCACAAAATCAATAGGAAAATAAACCGACCATACAACGTGCTGGTTCAGTTTCACGTGCTCCTGCGATCATTCAAATATTGTGAAGGAAAAAGAAGAAAAACAAAAACTAATTCTATAGTGTGCGAAAGTGTTTTTTATTGGCTACCTGGCAAAGTGAAGATCAAAGCAATAAAGTTATCTAGATCCTGGTAAACCAGCAAATTAACACTGGCAAGGCCGGAAAACGTGAGTATTATATACCTAGTATAGTCGTACGGGCGTTTTTCTACTCAACCTATAAACCAGTCACCTCTAACTGGAAATTCTTTACCGAAATACCAAACCACAGCTGTTGAAATTTCTTTTCAATAAAAATAAAATCCTTGCTATCCCGCGGCCTTTTCTGTTTATGTAGCGTTAGCCACACCTGATAGGCCCCGGGTGTGTGAAGAGTGCCCTTGTGTTTATTCCTCTACCTTTGTGTACTTACCTTAAGTGTTAAAAACAAAATATAAAAAAAAGTTAAATAAAAAATAAACTTAAAAAAAAGTTAAATAAAAAATAAGCTTAAAAAAAATATATAATAATTTTAAAAAAAGATGACAAAAACCAAACCTAAAACTAGAAGCGTCAAACCCACAGAAACTGAGAGAGCTGGACATTCAAGCGACAGCGAACCGGAAGCAATCAAATTGAGTAAATTAGATGAGTTAACTGAATCAATGAGGGATATAAAGAGGACCATAAAAGCTATGTCCGACACACTGATAAGAATTGAAAAAGAAAATAAAGAACTCAGAAAGGCGATCAAGGAAGATAGGGAAGAGAGAGATGTCATGAAAGAAAGAATAAGGAAATTGGAAGACATAGTAGAACGCAACGAACAAGACAAAATCAAGAACAACATAGTAATCGAGTCGAACAACAGGCAGAAGGAAACGAGAGTGTAGAAGAAATAGTGGAAAAAATTGTAAAAAGTTTGGGTACCGGCCTGGAAAGTACAGACATTATATCCTGCAAAAGAAAGGAGGGAGGACAAGAAGGCAGCCCAATCATCGTAGAATTGGCGAACAAAACAAATCGAGATAAGATACTGGAAACCAGGAAGAAGATAGGAGCAATAAAAGCTAATGACTGCAACTTAAAAGGAAACAGAAATATATACATAAATGAACAATTAACTATGCAAGCCGCCAACATATTCTACAGATGCAGACAAGTACAGAAGGAAAAAACATACAAAGCCGCTTGGGCAAGAGATGGAAAGATATATGTAAGAAAGGAGGACGGTGCTAAGAAAATTAAAATTTCTAGCATTGACGACATTGAACAACTATTATAGAACCGCTGGAACAAACAAAAGCAAAAACACTAACGGAAACGACAATCAACATGGAAAACTATAAAATATATCTTCATAATATCAGGAGTCTAAGAAACAAATACAATGAAGTAGAAATAATGGCGAAAATATATAAACCAGAAATTATCGCACTAACAGAAACATGGCTATCACCTGATGACGAACAATTATACCGCCTGGAAAACTACAACGCTGAGTACGTATCCAGAAGCACCCGCGGGGGAGGATTGGCATTATATGTAAGCAACACCATTGAATATAAAACTTGCACAAAGAAATGTATACAAGGTGTAGAAGTATTAAAAATAAAACTGAAAAACTCCAAGACTGCCATCACCCTAATATATAAACCACCGAATATCCACTATAACACACTGAGGGAAGTATTTAAAAACAATGTCATCAATAGAAGAAAACCACACGTGATATTAGGGGACATCAACATAAACATTAGAGACAAGAATGAAATAACAAACGACTACAAGAAAACTCTAACAGAACATAATTATCAAATAATGAACAAAATATCCAAGAAAGATTACACACGAAGAAATCCGAATGGAAATCATACAATAATTGACCATGTGTTGGCAAATATAGCACAACAAATCAAGGAAATAAAAATTATCAGTACTGACTTATCAGATCATAACGCCATAGTGACAACACTAAAAACAACTACCCCAAAATCGACTTATTGCACCCACGAACAAACAAAAACAAACAGAAATAAAATTCACAACGACTTAAAACAACTAAACCTTACACAGATTAAAGACTTTGAAGAGCTTTCTAAAATAATAGAAGAAACAATAATGAAGAATCAATTCAAAATAAAATTAAAAAAGAAGGTTACAAACGATTGGATAACGGTGAACGTCATACAAGAGATAAAGGAGAGAAATAGGCTTCATAAGCGACTCAAAAGAAACCCTCAAAATACATATTTAAGAGAAATCTACCTTGAAAAAAAGCAATCGACCAACAAACTGATAAAAACCACCAAAACAATTTATTACAATAAATTGTTCAACATGAATAAACACAACCAATCCAAGCTATGGGAAATAATAAATTCACAAACCGGCGGAAGAACTAAAATCGACACCACATCAATCGACAAAATAAAGAAAAATGGAATAAAGTTACAAAGCAAGGAAGACATTACCAATGAAATCAACAACTACTTCGCCAACATTGGAAGAGAACTAGCAGAAAGACATATATCCACACAAAACCCAAAACAACAACAAATAACGCACAACAACTTGATGTACCCAGACGCAGACTTGTATGCAACAAACGAAAGGGAAATGACCGAAATAATTAAAGAATTGAAGCACAACATATCACCCGGATTTGATAACATAACAACAAACTTTATTAAAGAGAATAAAACATTACTAACCCCTGTTCTTACTAAACTATCGAATGCGGCACTACTAGAAGGCACTTTTCCAAGTTATTTAAAGAAAACAATTATTAGACCAATACATAAGGGGGGAGAAAGAGACAACGTTGAAAATTATAGACCGATAGCACTGACAACAAGCTTCAGCAAAATTCTAGAAAAAATAATACATAAAAGACTACATGAACACATAAAATCCAACAACATAATACATAAACAGCAGTATGCTTTCCAAAAAGAATCCGGCACAACATCTGCAGTACTTGACCTGACAAACGACATTAAGGTGAGAATAGATAATAGAGATCTTGTATTATGCCTGTTTATTGACCTAAAAAAGGCTTTCGATACAATTTCAAAAACTAAACTTATGGATAAACTACAGACATTAGGCATTAAAGATAAATTCCACAATATTCTCAAAACTTATGTAAACGATCGGCCACAAGTAACAAGACTAGAACAACAATACAGCGACATAAAATTCTCCGACTACGGCATCCCCAAGGAGGAATACTACCTCCTACTATGTTTGTCTTATATACAAACGACCTCCTGACCTTACCATTAAATGGATCAGTATATATGTATGCCGACGATACTTGCATCTTATACTCGGCAAAAACAAAGCAACGACTACAGCAAAACATCGATAAAGATCTACCAAAATTGGAGGAATGGTTTAGGACCAACTTACTGACTATAAATGAAAAAAGACAGAATATACAATTTTCTCAAACAAAAAGGAGAAAACACACATAGAAATAAAAATGAATGGAACAAGAATACAACAAAAACATGAAGTTAAGTACCTCGGAATAACTATACAAGACAATCTATCCTGGAACACACATGTCAACAACTTGATAAAGAAGAACGCAAGAACGATAGCTGCACTTCGCAAAATAAGAGCCATAATACCTGACTACCTGAAGATATCACTATACAACAGCCTCTATACCTCCAACATAAGCTACTTAATAAACATATGGGGCAACACGACGAACGGTAATCTGGATAAGCTACAACGACAACAGAACAAGATATTAAAAATGCTATACAATATCGATAGAAACACACCAACAACAGAGGTGCACAAGCAAACGAATGAACTATCGCTGGTTCAGAGAATTAGACTAAACAAACTACTACTAATGTACAAACTGCAAAACAACAGCATAAAAACAAAGATACGGCTTACAAAAGCAGACGAAATACATAGTCACAGAACGAGAGCAATGACACACATTAGACCACAGAAATATCGGACCAAACGGTGTGCACCAACTTTGAAGACTAGCGAGGTAGCGATGTACAACTCACTGCCAGACTACATAAAACAATTATCATATACTAGCTTCAAAATCAGCACTAGGAAATTATTGCTACGACAGGGAACGTGAGAGAACGCGACAAGCGGGCTACACTGAGCTAACACAAACCAAAGGAACCCTCAATACCGTTAGCCCTAGAACGGCTGCTGTCCAATTCCAGAGGTGAAGAACGAGGGAGACACTGATCAGCATGACGCCTTACAAGTACAAGCGTGTTATATTGCATACTATATGTGTATATGTATATATGTGTACCGTGACGTACATTGTAACATGTTGAAATAAAAAAATAAACGTTTATTTGCTTTAAAAAAAAAAAAGGTATTCTCATCACAAAATAAAGGTTATTCTTATAAAAATAAAAACATTTGTAAAACAAAGATTAAAATATCAGTCTCATCTGACGATATATCAAGAGCAGATATTTCCTTGTCATGATCATTCATTCAATCGTGTGTATCTTCCATATTTTCGGATTCTGTTATCGAAGAAGATTTACCAGAAACTTATGATTATATGTTAAGAATGTCAACTTAGATGCCGTTGTTAATCAATTTCTTATTTTGCTATAAATCCAACTGAATGTACTGAATGTTCCTATATAACTCAAATAATTTATATTTTTTGTGATCAAGAGTACACATTTACATAGTGTCCCATTTTTTCCGCCGCATAACTTTTTCCAGATAGCAAATGCCACACTGAGTAAAAAGTTTCATATGGACCTATTTGTTTTCTTTATTCTTAAAAAATTACAACCGTTTGAAATAATTGTAAAATAATTGCAAATCTGTATATGAAATGACATTAGGAATTGTTAAACCCAATAAGTCGGACTAAAAGAAACTTTATACTCAGAATGACAATTACTTGTAGAGAAACAAATGTCTTATATACATCTTATAAAATGTCATACAAATGTCGTATTTTGTTTTCGTTCCTTTAGTTTATTTTTAACATTTTTATTTTTTTACTTTAATTTATTTACTTTTAATTTTGTTATGGGTATTAATTGTGCTCTTTCTTAGTTTTAGCGTTGTTTGATATGTAGTTTATTGTTTATTTTTCTTTATTTTGTTAATATTTCAAGCAGCTGTAACTTGGCGTTGAGAAAACAATGTTGTTAAATGGTGTTTTAATGATGAAAGGGATAAATACTTAAAATTTAGTTGGGCTAAATACCCTAAGTTGGGGTAAATACCCATTAGATAAGTTCCCACCCGTCGGGTATTTACCGGGCCCACATCACTGTATGTGACTTTGAATTGTCTATGCTTGGAATGGAGGAATTGCCCTAGTGTCAAAATATGACAAACTCTTGTTTTTTTTTTGTCTCAAGGACGGTTTCTTCGTTCCACGACACATATACGAAATTGTTGGTCATTAATTACGGATATTAATCTTAAAAGCTGCTCCGTGGTAGAACAGCTTTAAATGACGATATTATGTAGAGGTCCGAGTGAAGGGAATAGATTTTTTAGTTGGCTGCAACAAAATATTTATTGCAAATTGTAGGTAATTAGTTGAGGTAGTCATACATGAATATAAAAAGTTTTGCTTCGAGTTTTGCCCCTAAATATAGATATTATACTTATATTGTGTGCCTTCAACTCAACATGGAATTATAACTTTTTCATAAATTGTTGCATAATTTCTTTCATACGTCAAATGAAAGTAAGTGATCAATGGAAGTTATATAATACATGCGTATTGATGTCGGAGCATTATGTTCTTAAGTTTATGTTCTGATTGTTGGTATACACAATTTAATAATTTAAACAAATGCGAACATTTATGAAATGAATAAATAGCGTCAAATTTTGCGCTTTAAATGTTTTAGTGCTTGCAAGTTGCTACATCTTAAAAATATCCTAATTTTAAGAGATGATTAAACAATATAGTTTACGGGAATAATCGAAATGACTGAATCAGTGTTTCACGACTTATTTGGCTCAGTATGTTTTCTTTGTTTTGAGTTGCAATTAGATTTTATTTGGTAAATATTGAATTACAAAACTATTTACAAAATCGATTCAACAGTTGCTCAAAAGTTACTCATGTCCCAGTTTGGAATTTCATAATTATGGTAAGCCTATTTCAAATATGCTATGCATATTTCTGCTCCACTTTTGATGGAAAGTAGGCAATGGGATCAAATGAAAGATCGTTTTTCCCTAAATCTATATACCATCATATACCGTCATATATGTACCAAGAAAAACTATAATAAAATGGAAGCTGGATTGTGCATAATCTCCATATGCTAATCGAACCTAATCAAACATTTTTTATTACAACTTTTAGGTGTGGCCTTATTTGCCGGTGTCCTATTCGGCCTGATCACAATGCTCGTGCAGTACGTAGGTCTCTTCATGGCCGGCTTACATACAGGCGTCCTTGTAGCAGTAGCTGCTCTCATAGTCGCTGATCACCTGGTAGAAACCAAGCCCACTGGATCGGTTTGGCTTTGCGTTGGGATCCTTCTAGCGTGCGCGTTACTATTCGCCATCTTAAGCTTATATTTTAGAAAAGGTAATGTGCGGAAAAAAGCGATCTTATCTCAACTGCAACAGTGTATCTTTCAGGTTTGACAATATTGGGTACAAGCGCCTATGGTGGCGCCATCTTGGCCGCTTCTATAGACTACTTCGTCGAGAGGTTATCGATGATATACTGGGTGCGCGATAGGGTTACCTTGAAGCCTGCTGTCCAGCCGCCATGTTGGTTTTCTTGGTTCGTCTTCGCTGCGTGGCCATCATTCGTAGTCGCAGGACTTGTGATACAATGCGCAGTGACTGGAAGGGGTACACATCACGCGGACAGTAAGTAATTTATTTGTATTTTACTGATTACAAAAATGTAGATATAAAATGGTTTTAGAACAGATTTTGTGGGAAAAAATATCAGCAACCGAAGGCGAGTGTTGTACGTGCTTTGTTGGTTTGCCTACTAATACAGCTTTCTGATGAAAATACAGTTTAATACAGAAAAATACAAATTCAATTTGTCACAAAAGTTATGACAGGTCGTTTTGATAGGAGTTTACCATAGATTGCAAACCTGGTAACATAGCGTCTCCATTATGAAATGGGATCATCAATACCCTTGAATGCCATAACTTAATGGGACGCAACAGTTTTCTTTAGGTATGCTGAAATAATAGTCGGAAGTTTGGACCGTCTTGGCCGCAAGTTGCGTTTAATATCTTTTGTATTGTTAGGTGCTCGAAAACGCAAGTAAAGAAACAAATGGTCATAATACAATGGGTTTAAATAATTATAATAGAAAAAAATATAAAATACATAATTTTTTGTCGAGTTTTGTACATATACTTGGTGACCCACGCCATAAGTACCGCTGCCGTTTATTGTTTTTTCTTTATTCACATGCAAAAAAAAACATTGTAATCACTTAATACAATATCGGCCAAAATCGATTTAGTCAGTGTTTATTTGACAATTTCGACTATTCTCACGAATTCATAGCCACCTATATCAATAAACAAAACACAATATTTTTTGCTGCTTTGGTGATAAAACTAGACGATCGGTATTTATTTGGTGGTAAATATTATAGCGTGCCATGTAAAATTTCAATGATGATGATATCCGGAAAAACCGGGAGTCATACCAACCTCAAGAGTATCCCACAGTAATCATAAATATACACTAGAACGCGTAGGAACCTCTTGCGCATACAATTTTGTGGATTCACAGTGGGCTTCCACCTAATGTAGCCGGTGCGAGAGAGACGCTTGTCTTTGTTTATGGGGAGCGCAAGAGAGATAGAGTGTTGTTGTTTTGCTCTCAGCGGTGTTTTGAAAGAGTGGGGACTTATACAGTCCGATCTGAAAGAATGGTGTTCTAATTTAGGTACATCATGCGTTGCTCCAATACGAATGAAAACAAAAATAATCAAGTCAATCAACTAACATTTATTGCTTTAATTTTATTATGCCCCTACGTGTGATACGCCCATGGCACAAACGCGCCGCTACTGAGTTGTACCCGTAAACACAACAATGCACCAACATGGCTGCGCCCCTCATCCAGCCGCGCAGCCCTCTGCACATTCTAGGTTGTATTCAATTCTGTGGAGTATCCCCAAAAAAATTAATTTTTGGTCTATTAGCACTTCTCAATATTTAATTCGTCCAGCGTCATTAATAAAAAAATAAACAGTCTTGACACACGGCATATTCTGGAAGGAATTTATGTTCTATGAAAAGTTAGATTTTAAAAATAATTTTCTTAAAAAGATTACAACCGAATTTATAGTGAACAACCTCATTGACCTTAGTAACTTTGTCTCAAAAATAACCTTAGTCTTGTTTTTAACAAGATTTCATTAGTTATCAAAAAAATAATATTTAAGTATGGTCGAATCACTATATGTATAATACACACACTTCCAAAAAAAGTGGCGCACTTGATTTTTGACCTAACTTTAATGTCTTATATTTTTTAAACAAGTACGCCGATTTTTTAATTTTTGTTTGTTAGTTGGAAGGCAATTCCTTTATCTCTAAAAAATAAAGAGGTGGATATGTGTCCTGGATTGTAATGGAAAAAACTGGTACCATGTTTTTTTCGTCACTTTTGGCTCACCATGTCTGTTAATCAAGTAATGCTATAGAAAGTGCTGACACTCTATATGAAAGACGCTTATTTGACGAGCATTTTGTTGCTATATTCATTGATTTATCTCTAAAGTTGTCCGAATTACAGCTTTTTTAAAACCTTGTCCTCCAACTTTCTTAATTTATCGAGTAACGAGTAACAGTTTTCTATTGAAATAATCTAATACAAATTTTTATAAACGTTTAAAAACAAATTCGTGGTGTTGAAGTAAGTAAGCAGACGGTATGTAGACGTCTAAAATGTGTTAATTTAAAAGCTAGGAGACAAAATGTCGTAAATTATTGCCTGTACATCGTGCTGTTAGAAGAAGTTTTGTTGAAAATTATGGAGAACGAACTATTCCTGAAAGGTCTTGTTTGGGTCAAGGTTTTGTCTTGCCATGGTGTATGAAAGAAAAACAATGTCGAGAAGGACTGGTGAAATGTTTAATCAGAATTTGAAATCCCTCGGCACAACATAACCAACCCACCATTATAACTTTTCCGTTCTGTTATTAATGAATGGAAAGACGACCCCTTCATGTTTTTTTTTCGGTGAGGCGGTCGATAAAGGCCAAATCTACATTAACATTTTACAGTAGTATGAGAAGTTATTGGGCAATAATCTTATGTTGGTGCAGGATAATGCCCGACCACACACCGAAGCAATAGTGCGAAACTTCTTTGGAGCTACGATTATCACTACATTACAGTAGCCTACGACAAGCCTCGGTATGAAACCTATAGAAAATTGGTGACAGAAATGGCAGAATAATTAGTGGAGAAATGTGATCGTAAACAAATGGAAACGATAAGAAACTTTATTTCCAGTATGCCGCGTAGATTAGAAACTGCGAAAGTTGCTAGGGGATGCAATACACGGTATTAAGCAGTTTTCCAAGATTATAATTTTGTGTTTCATAAAAACATTAAAAAAATATATTAGTTTATTCGAATAGTAGTCCATTTTCAAAGGTTTTAGTATATAGGGATATTGAAAAAAAAACTCTTAATCCTTTGATGAGTTTATTTATATTAAGAACCGGTTTCGACTCACAATTGAGTCATCATCAGCCTAAATTGTCAAATATTCGGAGTAATAGCGCTATTAAACATCTAAAGTGCAAACTAATAAAATTTAAAAACAATATGCAACCGTGCAGACGAGAAATGACAACCGGACGGAAAAGACATTGTGTCTTTTCTATTTGTAGTCCATTTAGTTTATGTAAATATATTTATGGAAAAATTTGAGTGCCTCTTTTTATTACTTTATCATACGCAGTATGATAAAGTATTGTAATCGTGCCAAAAAAAAAATTTGAGATTTTAGCGGAAATAGGTCTTTATAGGTCCCCTGAACATTTTTGACCAAGGTACAAAAAAATGTCTGTGTGTGTGTGTATGTGTGTGTGTGTGTGTGTGTGTGTGTGCGTATGTGTGTACTCGATTTTTGTGGCGACGATTCCGGAGAAACTACTGAAGGTATAGGGACGAAAGTTCACATTTAGAAGTTTTATGACCAAACTTAGAGCTGAAAAGCTTTTGGTTCAAAAGGGTCCAAAGGAACTGGTAGTTTATTCTAAGCCTTTTTCAAGGATTTTGCAAATGAGCCGCCATTTCTGTAATTTCGACAAAATAGTTAAATAATAAAAGAAAGTAGAGGAAATTTTGAATAATTTATGCCTATGACATTTTTTTGTAAAATTAATAGTTTAGCTTCAAGAGCAAATTCTATTAGATCGAGATCGGTCGCATCTGCATTGATATGTACCTACATAGTAGCCTGGATTTGTCAAATATTTTTTTGTGCTGTCACCACAGAAATGTCTATGGCTGTCACCACGCTGTCACCCTCGGAGAACCGCTATAGAACGTCATCTACAGTGTCATGAACGAATATAAATCTGCCAGAATTTGAATTAGCTTTTTAAACTTGACATTTCGTAGAAGTGGTATCAACCTAACATTTTCTATACCGAAATAAAACCATTTTTGAATTTTTTTTAAAATACGTATTTCTCAAAAAGCAACACAAGAAACGTTGATGTCACTCCTGCCGAAAACTACATAGAGCGACTGGCTCACATGCGACGACGACGCTCCGCCATCGGTGACGCGCCGCATCACCGATCGTTGTGCTATTCCGTACTTTCGGCACTTGTGAGATAAACAACTATTATTCTGATGACAGTAGGTAGTGTCAAATGCTGATGCTTTGACAATACCTTAGATTGATACTATTGACTATCGAAATATCTATCAAATCCTGGCTAACTAGTTTAATTTTAATGCAGACACGATTTATCTCAGTCAAATAGATTCTCATGCAGCTAAACTATTAATTTTATATATTGTATGATAAAGTCATGTGCCTGGCCACATCAGATTTTTTTAATAATAATAATAACGTTTGCAAATTGTTTTTTAAATGTTGTTAGTTTGGATTTAGATGTTTATAAGCGCTATTACTCCAAATATTTGACAATTTAGGCTGATGATGACTCAATTGTGCGTCGAAACCGGTTCCTTATATAAATAAATTCATCAAAGGATTAAGAGGTTTTTTCAATATTCCTTTATATCAGTTTAGTTCACTAGAAAGGTGCTTCTCAATACATTAAAAAAATTGGTAATATGCGAGGTTACAAAAAAAGGTGTTATTGGGACAATTTTAGAGATAAATGATCGAATAAAAAAAACGCAATGCTCGTAAAAGGTGCGTATTTCATATAGAGTGTAATCACTTTCTATACCATTGCTTGATCAACACACAGGGTGACTCAAAAATGAGGAAGAAAACATGGTTCCAGTTTGTCCACTACAATCCAAGATTGACTGATACAATTTCCTCCTGTTTAATTGTTTTCGAAATACAAAAGAATTGCCTACCAACAAAAAAAAATCGTGTTACTGGTTTAAAAAATATGACATTAAAGTTAGGTCAAAAATCAAGTTCGTAACTTTTTTGGAACCGAGTGTATTATAGTCTACGTCTCTCAGAGCTCTCAGAACAAATTGTCAAAACATGCTTTTAAAGCCCTTTGCCCGGTACCCTTAAAACAACCAACAAAACTAGCTCTAAACCCATCACATATGGAGAAAAACTAAAGAATTTTAAAAAATCCGGCGCATCCGCCATTTTGCAAATATTTTACACATTTTTTTAGGTGCAAACAAATTTGGTTAACTTTGATCAAGGTAAAATATCATTAAATTAAAAATAAATTTCATTAATTTAAAACATATATTTGAATGGTTCTACAATATTTTCTATAAACAAATTAGCATTTGATTTAACAAGATCAAATGCACTTTGCTGAAAGTTGAGTTACTTACTTCTAATCTACTTGAATTGCTTCTAGTGGCAGCAGGACGGAAAAAGCCAAGACCAAACAGTAACGGTCGTACAAGAATCGACAGGGCCGAACTCAGGCAGAAGAAATACCGGTATCTATATCAGGTCCGCACTG
Organism: Melinopterus prodromus; assembly: GCA_964023965.1. NCBI lineage: Eukaryota > Metazoa > Arthropoda > Insecta > Coleoptera > Scarabaeidae > Melinopterus > Melinopterus prodromus. The sequence goes on from OZ030393.1 coordinate 19,509,791, forward strand.
CGCACGGCGATGTCATAAGCCAGGTAAGAATTTTCTTTTTGATAATCTTATTTTCTCTTAATTCTAACAATAATAATTCCTATTTAGAATTTCGTCCAAGCACTGCAAAAGAAGGACTCAGAGCCCAGTACCGGAGAGTGTAGTACACTACAGTCGGACGCAACGCACCTAACAATTTTGCCAGACGCACAACTTGCCGCTCTAACAGAGAGCGAAGACGACAGCCAGACTGAAATACCGACACAGCGATGAACGCATAGAAATCACCGATCTGTTGATCGAAAAAAGTGAAACATTGTACAGTGACAATAATTCGGGGAGGATAAATCTGAACTATCTATATAAAGCAGGTATACCACAAACAAACAAAAAAACTAAAAAAAAAGTATAATATAATGACTATTGTGAATGGGATCAAAAATTGGAACGATTAGATTTTAAGGGTATGTAAATCTCAAGAGTTTGTTGTGCGAGACGCAACTATCGTGACTGCGGATCGCATGCGGTCGACTGTTTCTGTGACATTTTCTTCTAGTCTTTCTATATAATTATGTGTAACCTCTAAGAGCTTAAAACGTTGATGACAAAGTATGTTTTTGCTTTCGAACGTATCCCAAGATGTTTGTCGTTGAATTTTAGCTCAAAGTTTAAGTAATGTTTAGTTGAACAGTTTTTAAACTCTTTGACTACAAACATACCGGGTTAAATTACGATTTTTTCTTTGGTTGGCCACACTGTTTTAAGTTGAACTACACGATTCTCAAACCTAATACCTAACCTAAAAAAGAATCATGCAGAGACAGCTGTCAAATGCCGTAGTGTACCAACTGCTCAGTGTTGCCAAACCATTAAATTAGACTTCAATCATTTAGACCCACCCGGTACAATTGTAAGGAAGACAAGATCAAATTTCTACAATATGATTTAATGTTTGTAGTTGAGGAGTAAATTAAAAAATAGACAAATTTTGGCTCCGATGTCAGATTCACTGCCAAAAAAAGAATAGCTTTGACTTATTTAGTGCCAAGTGATATTTGCACATATTTTTGCTCTAAGAAAGCACAGTGTTTGTAGGTCTTGTTTGTATCGCTCAAGCAAATAAATTCCCAAGGTGACAGCTGTCAAAAAACGTGAGGTTATGTGAGTAGTGCGTGATTTCATTTGGTTGAGCGACAGCTGTCTATTGTTTAAGAGTTCTTCTGTAAAAATACAATTGATCTGATTAGTCCGGAAAGTGTGATAATTATTTATGTCAAAACATAATCACCTGCCAACAATGTATGGTCTATGAGAGGATATATAACAAACTAAAAAACTATATACTTACATCTACAAACAAAAGTAGGCTTTAAAGTGTTGAACATTCCCCCTTTATAGGATGTTTTTGTTCCGATTTCGCGTTTCTATTTATTATTGTTAGAACATATCGAAAATTTGACCTTTTATCGAGATTTCTATTTTGCGATGATTTAGATGTTACATATTCCTGTTATGTAGTTTCAATGTTTAAAAAAAAATCCTATGGTTCTTACGGCTCCTCATTTGTCTTGAAATAAAATAGTGCCTTTGGCTCACACCAGTATTTTATTTTGATTATATTGCAAAGGAATTAAATAAAAATATTATTAGTTAAAAGCCTGATATAATCAAAATTGTATATTATTATTATTATTATAGCTCGTAGAAATGTACATTTTTCTATAGACGTGGATAAATCCGTCTCAAAGTTCTTTTTGTATGGCAAAAACAACAAAATGTAAAAGAGTGTGATATGTAAAATCTGTGTATATATAAATAGATTGTATTTAACAAATTATTCGAGCGCAGAGACAACTGGCGATGATAGTTTTCTATACATGGTTTCGTTCCGGTCGCACAATTTGTTTTCCGATCATGTTCCGTTACTCTGTACCGAGATCAACGAAAAATTGACATAAGCAAAACAAGGATCACACCTCATTGACGATATTTGTAGTCCATTTAGTTTATGTAAATAAATTTATGTAAAAATTCGAGTGCTTATTATTTCCCTATGCCTCTTGTTTTTAATAACAGCATCATTTATTGAAGCTCAATACTTACTTCTGTTATATACATATGACTAGAACTTGCAGTTATGTTTATAACAGTCTACAATCATCAAATTAAAACTAAGCCATTTGGACATGTGTATATGATCAAAATAACACAAAGGAATCAGCCCTTACAGTTTGCCGCATAAATTAAGAAACATCTGTAATAGGTATCTACCAAAAGGAGAGGCCGAGAAATTCTAACCTTAAATTTCATCTTGAAGCTGACCTATGTACAATTTTTTATTTATCTTTCTCAATTCTACTGTTTACAACTGATTACAACTTATAATACTTTAAAATATCTACCATAAACGAAATTTCTGTTATTTATGGAGCTAACGAGGTGGATGTATTTTGAATTTGGAAACCACTCTACGTGGGTGCTACGTCCCATGGGTCTTAAATCCCTGTTATTGTATTACACGGTGTTGTATTGTATTACACGTTATTACACAGTCTCCCCCTTTCTTTCCCGCAGAACTTTTTTTCAGATAGTAAATGTTCATATCGAATAAAAGTTTCATATGGACCTGGAAAATTTGCAATTCATTAAAAAGTTACAGCCGATTGAAGTATTAGCGTTTTTATTTCGCTCTTATAGATGCAATATAGACTGCTAAATGGTTGAGCTAATAAACTCTGCACTGAATTTATTGTTTGTTTTCAATTTCGTGTATTACCCAGACAACAATCGTGCGACGCACGAAATCATCACGCGTCGATTTTCGGTGCGATGAGTGCAATATCGCTCGCACGCGTACGTTTATTGAGTAAAACGCACGGGTGCAAGCGATATGCGTGTCACAATGCTTAGTTTCATCATACATTCGGCACGGTGCGTCGTCCGTGACGAATAAAACGCACAAGTGCGAGCGATATGCGCCGCATATCGCTACTCGAGTGAGAATGCGGGCGATATGAACCTCCATTGATGACGCATCTGCGTGATCATATGAACGCACGTGCGGTTTGAATAGCATCATTATGCGTCGCACGATTGTTATCTGGGTAGCGCTTCACGGGCAACCAGACTCCACAGCGTACGAGTGTCAATTTTCAACAACCTGCAATGTAATAATGTACGTCGCCAGTTGCGTAAACATAACGTCGCTTCGCTTCTAGATACCACTTGCACTGGGGGCGTGTGGTCCAGTAATTCTGGTGTACTAGACACTTGCAACCATATCAGAGTTATCAACAACTACGGTTTGGACAGTATGATTGATTCAACTTTTCACTTACCAACATTATAGTACGCACCATCACAAACATTGGATCTGCTTTAGTTATAGTAAGTTGTAAATTTATTCAAGCAAACATCTCATCCACGGTACCAGCTGCCTTGTTTCTGTCAGAAATATAAATCAAAGTCAAACCCCACAAAGTTTATCAGCACCTGCAGTTCGTCCAGATTAGCTCTTGCGCCCCTGACATTCAAAATTAGAAGTCTGAAACTCCTACACGGAAAACAATTTAACACACTCCGCGAACCCCGCAGCGTCGTCACAAATTCTCGTATCGATATTTATCCCACTCTAAACAATCGACAACTTCCATCAGTACAACAAGCAGAACATAAAAATCGTTCCTCATCTAATATATATCTACACAAGATAGAGACTGGACATAAAATCAATTACGATAACACCAAATTAATTCATAGATGCAACAAAGGCTTTAAGATGGACCTTTTGGAACAATACGAAATAGAAAAAATATATAAAAAGACATACAACGTTACGTTGATGAATGATCAGACTAATTTTCCCTTCACACCACTCTTCTCCTATTTAACTCTCTAACCGACCTGTACCTATAACCATTTTAAAAAATAGTTTATGCTCGGTTTGTGACCTTTCATGTTTTTGTTCGTCCATCCTTGTACTCGCCCGCTCAGTTGCCTTTCATAGCTTGCACATGTGAGCTTTATCTAGATATATCAACAGACATTTTTATTGTAATGTATTGTGTTGTTTTTTTATTGTTTAGATTGTACGAATTGACATGTTGACCGTAAGTTTTTTCCCATATTTTCAATTTGTAAGTGCTTGATGTTTTGTGTATTTTGTAGATTTGGGCTGATGATGGCAAGTTAATTACTGCCGAAACTGGTACCCATTAATATATTTTAACTACAAAGGATATCGAGGCTTTTATTTCCTCCGTTTTACATAGCTACCTAATAGAATGTTAAGCTAACAACGTCTATAACAAAGGCTTACAAAATAAAACCATAACACTTTATTTAAAAAAACGTTTAATATTTAGTACCGTGTACAATTTCCTAGCAAACAAATACATCTACCAAAATGATCAAATTGATGAATTTAGACAAAGCCGGTTAGGGCATTGGCGGACGGGTAATGGGTGCGCACCATCTGCGTCCTATCACGATCAATCTCCAGAGTTTTCCTCTTCACCATGATTTCGCGCTCCAAGTCGCTGCGAGCCTTCATCAGTTGCGCTTGAGATCCCTCCGCCTGTTTTAACTGCGACCTCAACGCAGACACGTTCTCAGCAAGCATTTTAACTTCTTCCACGAGCCTTAAATCATTTTACAAGAATTCTTATGAATAAAAACTGTTTACTCACATGCACCACCAGGCTTTTGAAATAAGTACAAGAGAAACAAAATGTTAACAAGAAAAGAATGACGAAATAGGTTTGTTGTATTTTGACACTTTTTAACTGGGTGTTAAACTCAGTAACAAATTTTTTATAGAAGTATAGAACCATTGTATTTCTTGAGTTGCCTTTGGTAGCGAAAGAGGTATCAGACGATTTAGGACTTAGGGTTCTGAGAAAAAATAACTGGAAAGTGTTGAGATCTTTCCCCGCGTGTGGGCGTCAACGGTTACCACAAATGTGACTATTTATTGTAACAGGTACTACCTAACTGATGCCATTTCGGCCCACTATCGGACGTTGATGGTAAGTACACTAAGTTTTAAACATTGGAGGTAAAACGTGATTGTAGCCGAACATTTTATTTGTTAAATTTTATTTTGAATATGTAAATATTTTCAGGTGTTTTTTCGCATTTTCACTAATTCTAACTTGAGTTATTTTGATTTAAGTCAGGGTTGGGTAAATACGCGTAGAAAACTGTTTTCTACATTACGCGTAGAAAACCACGTCGAAAACTACTAAAAATGTAGAATACGTATGATACGTAGAATACCACAGTCTTGTCTTGTATTTGTAGTGTTCCATACTGCGCATTTTGAATACTTTGCGATAATCATTCCTACGGGTCCATATCCTCAGCCCCCCAACATTCAAAATTTCAAAATTTTCTTATGTCAAAATTTTGTGCTCGTTTTGTGCCGCAAAAAGTGTTGAGCTCCTTTCGTTTAGGAGTTATAAGAAATTTTCTGAAGGGGAGCTGAGGACATGCCAGCCCCCCCACTTTCGAATTTCGATATTTTTCTAATGCCAAAGTTTTGTGTTAGTTTTGTGCTGTTTTGTGCCGCAAACCAGAAGTTTTGTGCTCTTTTCGTTTTTGAGTGATAAGCATTTTTCTACTTGGGAGCTGTCCGTCTCTCTCTTTCGTCCGGGGTCCGGTTTCGCGCAGGGCGCGCGCATGTTGTTAAACCATACGTACAAGTTTAACGGCACTGTTTGTGGCTATATAACTTAAAAACTATTCAATAATTTTGTATCGGGTTTCAATCTTTATTGTATTTTCATGTTTAATAAATAAAATAAAACCATATTTGTTTCATATATTATGACGTTGAATAATCTATGACATAACACTACTTCTCAACAATCAGTAATATTTTAAGTTTTCTACACGTAGATTACCTATCTGAATGTAGAAAACTGTCTAATGTAAATTACATGATTTCTACTTGGTAGAAAACCATGTATTTTACCTCATGTATTATACCTACCCAACCCTGATTTAAGTTTTTACAAACATATGCGGCCTTCACTGAGCAAGTTGTGGTAGCCCCGAGCTATAGGCTAATTCATAATGTTACTACTAATTCAACTGTAAATACCGCATTAGTGTAACTGAGTAGCCTAAAACCATAAATTATAACCGCTACCATATTAACCCATACGGCTAATTTGCATATATATTTTCAACCCAGTTGAGCTACCACAATTGCTAAACCAATTGCTAAACCTTCTGGCTCTAGAAAACATCGCCGAACTTACCCAAATTGAGGGACATCTCTGCAATTCTCCACACGTGGCCTGTTATTTCTATTATCCAAACGTGTCTGAACCTTCTTCATCGGTATGTCCATTCGTCGTAGAGCATTGCGTAGACTCGCCAGTAAATCTTCAACGTCTGCTAATCTTTGCAACACCTAAACAGAGATATTAGTTTCAATACGAACTCGCTTCACATAAACTGAACATCAATGATATGATATGAAGAAGTAATAAAACTAACCTTTCGCAATTCATTTTCCAATCTTATCCGAACCTCTTCCGTGCAAGCGATTCGCTTTGAAAGCGCCGCCTCGACTCTATCCGCTTGAGACCTCAAATCTCTAGCAGCGTTGATCAAAATTGTGTCCAAGGTTCCCCGAAGGGCTACCGACCTCTGGCGGGTCGCTTCGGACTCTTGCAAGGTTTCTCTAGTGAACGTCTCCCAATGTTCTGCCGTCGATTGGCTAAGAAAAAGAATAATCATTCGCATCTCGTGTGCTCAAAACTTTCAAATTTTAAATTTTCAAAGAACCCAAATTTTCAAAAAAAAATTGATTTTTTACATTGTGTTTTTGCCATCGACGTTGCACTGCTGTCCACAAAAAAACCCTGGTTTTAATCTCTTTTTATCTGGACTTTATTTAAAGGATTTAATTTTAGAAATGTTATCAATAAATTATTTTAATTTATCTAGGAGAATCATTTAGTCGTGTTCCATGAAGAGTGGCAAATCATCTAAAAATTTTAATTCCAATCAAATTTGAAATAGAAGGAGAAATAGCAAAATACAAATAGCACCAAATGACGTCTTTTCTCCTAATAATAATAATAATAATAATATTTATTGGAAGATATCATTTTTTACAGAATTTTCGTAAAGGTAACTAAATTTACCCAAAAGGATATCGAGTCAGTTCAACTACAACATGTAGAAGACCTGTTTTTCATCGATTCTTGAAATGTGTTGAGAATTTTAGGCTACTTAATATATGAATACATCATACACAATACAAAATAATTACATGATTGTGCATGGTTACAAATACGCCAGGCGTGATTTGACAAATTGTAAAAAAGCAATGCGAATTTTACATGAATAGAGATGATTTAAATGAATAATGGTGTCGTTTTTCCATGTGTAAAATGCTTACTATCCGATCTGTACTGATAAATAATCTTGATAAATTTCTTTTCAAAGTCCCGAAAACAAAATAATGAAAATCGATCAATGTTTATAAAGTTGGTATTATGTTCTTTTAATTCTAGGGGTCTGTGAGTACATATTCTTTTCGTGTTTTTTAAACTTTATCTTCTACGGGAAAGTCCAGTTTCAACACTAAAGGAACATTTTTTAACTTTGTACCATTAAAATAACATAAAATATAGACTGTCATTGACCGGTGCTTGACTTTGAAGAGTTGGCAACCGAATCTACAGGTCGGTATTTGCAACTTACTTATCTGGAAAGCGTACTGCGCCTGGCTTGAACAGCATGATGTTCGAGTTGTTGTTCAGGGCGACGTTGATCACCTCCGTTTCGTGAGCCTGCCTCTTGTCGCTCCAGTCGTACTCCAGCCTTTGCTTTGCCGTCTTATCTTCCAACAGCTGCATCTCAACGTCTTTCAATGTCTTCTCGAAGGTAAGACGAATCTCTGCGGTGAGAGCCATCTCTTTCACCAGCTCTTCTTCCACCTCGTCCCTAACCAATTCCGGATCCAATCTACCCGTTCGCCTCTCAAGGCATTCGCCAGCTAAAGAGGATGGACATATGCCAGATGAATATCATGCACCAAGTATTATATAAAAAAAAACTAAGAAAAACTGTACCAATGGCTTCTGGTAGCATCAGGACGGACATGGCCTGCTTCAGACGTCGTCTTTCCCCTTCCATCAGCGAAATTTCCTCGGAGGCAGCGTCGATGGCTCTCTCCAATTCGCACTTCCATCTGAATACCTCCTGCTCCCGAAGTTTCAGTCTCCTCGTGGAATCCTCTTGGTTCTTGTCGGTGTCAGCTCTGGTCTGTTCCAGACATAGCCGACCATTGAAATCAACACTAAAACAGAGAGGTTCCGATTATTCGATATACTTGTATGATAGATTACAACTTAAGACTAAACCATGGGTTAGTTGTCTAATTAATTAGTTAGTTAATTGTCTAATAAAAATATTGAGTTGGGTATCAATTCAAGATATATTTTTGGTATTTCTTAGAATCTAAATTTTGGGTATTTTGCTAGATATCTGTTATTTATGTCGAATTCTGTAGAAGCATATTCTGTAGAATTCTTGATGATAATACGAAAATATCAAGAAATGGCAAACAAATTAACAGTGCTAATAAATTAAAATTGCTATGAATTCAAGTGTTGAGAGAATGAGCCCCTAATGTCCAATCCAATTGATAATATTTGCAATAAATTATTGAGCTCCCCGATGAAAAAGATATCATACAAGTTGCTTTTGTAATACCTATGGGCACACAATACAGAAAAAACTACACAATATAGACGTTAACCTGTATCGGTAGATGGAAATTGGTACCGAGTGGAAATTGAGTAGATTTCTGGTTTGAATTCGGACTGAGGTTTTTTTTTAATTGTATCCTCACCTGGAGTTGCTGGATACAATATTCTATTTTCTAAAGCCATGTGGTCATAAAATATTAATGAATACGCTTCCTATATTCTGCTAACTTAATGACGACGGATACACGTAATAATTATTACTATATTACCATATTAGTACCATATATTTGTTGAAATAGAATATATTATCAAGAAAGAATGATTTACTGATTTATGGAGAGAAAGATAGAGAACCAACAAAATTATTCTTATGATTTTTAATGATTGATAATAATCAGCGACCTTTAAAATCCATTTTAAAAGGTTGGCCACTAGTAGCTTTCACTAGCGGGAGCAAAATATCAGGAAATTAGCTGCTTTTTATAATCCCGACTCGATATTCACGTTTTAATACCCGGGTCGCGACTTACGGGCAGAATAGAATGATTAGAAACAAAATATTAACAATAATAACCCAGATAACAATCGTGCGGCGCACGAAATCATCACGCGTCAAATTTCGGTGCGATGAGTGCAATAGCGCTCGCACGCATGCGTTTATCATTTAAAACGCACGGGTGCGAGCGATATGCGTGTCACAATGCTGATTTTCGTCACTCATTCGGCAGGATGCGTCGTCAGTGACGAATAAAACTCACGAGCGCGAGCTATATGCGCCGCTTATCGCTACTCGAGTGAGAATGCGGGCGATATGTATCTCCATTGCTGACGCATCTGCGTCATCATATGAACGCACGTGCGGTTTTAATTGCATCATTATGCGTCGCACGATTGTTATTTGGGAAGTAATGGGCCTAAAATGGTGATAGTGAAAGTGATCTCGATCTCGTTAGGAAACTGTATCCGATAAATATTTGCAAGAAGTAAAATTTGACAAAATATGTATTATCAATTATGATACGTTTATAGTTTTAAAAACATAATCGAAAATAGTAAAATATTAATAGCACTGGCGAACATGGGTTTTGCCAATGAAGTAAACAACGCCATTTTTTGTGTTGACTATATGTATCCACACTCAGAAGCTTCCTATCGCGTTTTTATTCCTGAATTGAAGCTTTTTCTTGGAGGAGTAAAAAGTTTCGAGCGGAACAATATAAACAAACGCGCACTTGCTAATGTAAACTGTGTTGTTTCAAAGTTCAAACGCTGTCAAGGATATCGCGAAAAAACTTTCAGGATTACAAGTAAAAGTGTAAAAGAAAAGTAAAGTATAGTTACTAGTAGAGGTATTAGTAGAGGTTTTTTTTTCAATAATCTTACGTGGAACTTTTTGGGCCGTATTCGGATTTAACGTAAATAAGTTTGTCCAAATCACTTCCTTTTTATTCACAATATCCAAGTTTCTCAGAGTTATCAATAGTTTTCACGATTTTTAACTGAGGTTTTGAAAAATTCTAAAGTTCGACTAAATTTGAGAGAACAAAAACATCATTTTTGAAAACCAAAGATGGTTATCGGCAAGCCGATAACATTATGTATAAATTTATAGTTTGTATAGCTTAGAACTTAGAATTTTTCGTTTGCTTATTTATTTTTATTAATATGAATAGAATTTTATTTTATTATTATATAATATTCCTTTTTTTATACAAATTATATTTTTTGATGTTTTTGAAAAATATTTAAGTTTTTCTTTTTTTACCCCCTAAGCCACTTGGCTGGAAACGCCGCTGAGTCCCAGACATCACAAAAAATAAACATACTTTGGGGACTTACAGATTAGCCTTGTGCAACTCCACTCCGGATTTATCCAAAACCTCTTGATTATGGGCCCTCCATTCACCAGCACTGAATCTGGTTATCGTGTATTTATCCACAACCGGCCTAGTTCCGGTTAAGCCACCCAGAGGGCCCCAATCGACTCTTCCGGTCGCCCATGCGCCAACGTTGTTACTTTCATCCTTGAACAACATATGGTCCTCGGGCTGCGGTAAGTAACAGGGAGGTTTTCCCGTATTGTCGACCGGTCTCAGCTCATTTGGAACCGGAGGTTTGCTGTTCGGGTCCAACCCCGGAGGCATGCAATCGTTCTTGGTCATTTTGTCTTCGCATGGACACGGAGTTTGATGCTCCATTTCACCCGTCTTTAGGTCTTTCTTCAGTATACCTTGAAAAAGTAAATATAATGACAGGTTTGTAATGTTTGTTCAAATTTCTGAATAATATTCCTCAAACAAAAAGTTCGGGATAAAACGTCTAATGTCTAACTACAATTCAATCCAAATTTTGTATTTTTCAAACGTAAGTGCCTGTAATGTTTTATATAAATAACCCTAAAGTGTGGAAATAAATGTATAATCTTTCTTTTTGCAACGGTGTGTCAATACCAGCATGTAGCTGGTATTAGTAGGTACTTCTGACTCTAAGATAACGGGTGGTATGAATAAAAACGAGTACATATTTTATGCTCAATATTTTTTAGTAAATACGCCAAGTCATAAAAATAAAAGTCCGGGGCAGATGCCCACTGTCAGCAAGTACTTATATATTCTTATTATATGTTCTTATACATACTTATATTTCGTGTAAATGAAAGAAAGCTCATGCCACAATCACCGGAGTTTCTACTCGATTGAAGTTTGACGTAGCTGTTATGGTAGAGTTTATATTTACTTTGCGTTCAGTAAAATATTGTAAACAAATAGAGTAGCTTTAAAACCAGTTTTTTTGTGAAGAGTTTTGGGAAAGAAGGAGGTTTTAAGCGTTTTAGCTTTGAAACTTGAAAATTATGACATTATTGGAATTGGTAGCTCCATGCATTACGACTGGAGCATATACTTACATGGGCGTATCCAGGTGGGGCAACGGGGGACGGCTGCCCCCCCTTCCGTATTTTGGTATTATGTTTATTACATAGCACTCTTTCCCTTATGGACACTACTATAGGCTGGTTATTTTTATGTCGAATTGGGGGGGGGGGAATTCCCCCCCACCCCGAACTCGTTTCCAAATACAAAAAAAGTAGACAAGTTTTCTTTTCCAAATTCAGATTTTTAACGGTGCCTATCGACGCCTCAATTACCATGGAAAAAATACTTGGTATTTTTCGAATAATTATTCGAAAAATACCAATACAATTATAATTGTTCGGGATTTGGGAAAATTTATGTTAACTTGTAGAGGACTGTCCAAGGAAGAATTTACCCTTTTATACATATGATTTGACGGTCCCAACGCACCCTCAGTGTGCCCTGAAAACTACCCGAATGAAAAAATGTACATTCTTCAGAAAATTTAGCGTTCTAATCATTTAATTCTCTTTTTGTCTCATAACTACTATACGTCTAGTGGAATGTTTATAAACAGTTGTCAGTTAATTTCCATTTGTTTAAACAAATTCTATTTGTTGAAATACATAATTCGTTTTTCTCGAAATTCCGTGATCTGTTTTCTGAGTTCAAAATGGCAGTTTATTACCTTTGAGTAACAATATTCATTTAAATAATCTGATGTGGCCAGGCACATGACTTTATCATACAATATATAAAATTAATAGTTTAGCTGCATGAGAATCTATTCTATAGAGATAAATCGTAGGTATTGTCAAAGCATCAGCATTTGACACTACCTACACTACGTCCTTAGAATAATAGTTATTTATGTCACAAATGCCGAAAGTACGGAATAGCGCGACGAGCGGTGATACGGCGCGTCACCGAAGGCGGAGTGTCGCCGTCGCATATGAGCGAGTCGCGCTATCTAGTTTTTGCAGGAGCGACATCAACGTTTATTCTGTTGCTTTTTAAGAAATACGTATTTGAAAAAAAAAAAAAATGATTTCTGTATAGTAAATGCTAGGTTGGTACCACTTTGACGAAAGGTGCGTTCCGATTGGTAGGTAATGGTAGCTAATGGCGGTGGTAGAATACGAAATTATACTATTTCTTACATATCGTGATAATGACACATATTAGTTTGCATGTACATAAACATGAGTCACTAGCAATTTTCTATTGGAAATACTATAACGGCGTCTGCTACCACTGCCATTATCACTAATGAAAACGCACCTTAAAAGGTAATTCAAATTCTGACAGATTTATATTTGTTCATGACACATCCCTACTAACATACTAAAATAAAACTACACTCATCGCTATACTTTATTTATAATTTTCTCAATGTATCATTTTTAGAATTAGATATAAAGACGGGTTGATATTTCTTATCAACAAACAATCAAATTGGTGATCTTATTTTATTTGAAATTTGTATTTTATAATTTTGCGCACTACAGCGGCACGTTCCATAGTGGTTCTCCAACCTCTGATGAGATCAGCTGTTTTCGAATGTGACAACACAAAAAAATATTTGTCAAAATCCTGGCTACTATGTAATTTCATATCAATGCAGATGCGACCGATCTCGATCAAATAGAATTTGCTCTTGAAGGTAAACTATTAATTTTACCAAAAAACGTTATAGGCATAAATTATTCAAAATTTCCTCTACTTTAATTTATTAATTAACTATTTTGTCGAAATTACAGAAATGGCGGCTCATTTCCAAAATCCTTGAAAAAGGCTTAGAATGAACTAAAAAGCTAAGCTATTAATTTTACCAAAAAATGTCATAGGCATAAATTATTCAAAATTTCCTCTGCTTTAATTTATTATTTAACTATTTTGACGAAATTACAGAAATGGCGGCTGATTTCTAAAATCATTGAAAAAGGCTTGGAGTAAACACCCAGTTCCTTTGGACCCTTTTGAACCAAAAGCTTTTCAACTCTAAGTTTGGTCATGAAATTTCTAAATATGAAGTTCCGTGCCGATACCTTTAGTAGTTTCTCCGCAATCGGATTCACAAAAATTGAGTACACACACACACACACACACACACACACACACACACACACACACACACACACACACACACACACACACACACACACACACACACACACACACACACACACACACACACACATACACACACACAGACATTTTTTTGTACCTTGGTCAAAAATGTTCAGGGGACCCAAAAAGACCTATTTCCGCTAAAATCCCAATTTTTTTTTTCGGCACGATTACAATACTTTACATACTGCGTATGATAAAGTAAAAAATCTTCCTATTGTTTAAACATTAATTATAATTCATTTTCAACTTTTGTTTCTAGTTATAGTAGAAAGTCGTTTTTTTGTGAAATTATAGTATATTATTTGACGAGCACATAATTAAGGATATAAATCGCGAGCATGACGTTATCGTAATTATGCGAGCGATTTATATCCGTTATGTGCGAGTCAAATACGACGTTTTATCTACGACTCATAAATTCCATGTTAAGCAAAATATTTTAAATGCATATGTCAATGATGGCGAGGCGAACTGTCACATAACTGTCATCCACGTAGGTTTTGACAGACTTTGACACTAGCGCTATATAATGATGACAGTTCGTTCAAATAATGAGGTCATTATTTGAACGAACTGTCATTATTATACAGCGCTAGTGTCATTATAATCATTGGCGCGTATAATGATGGGGATTATATAGTCATAGATACGTATGCAATGAACTTATTATATGTGAGTCGTAGATAAACTTATAAATTTCATGCTTGAGATATCTGACCTAAATTATCTAATAAACCCACATTGGTTTAAACAAATGCACTGTCTTCAAACAATTTTTTTGCAATTGGCATATAATAATTTTTTAGATCGGCTGTTATTCTCAAGTGACATCGTTTATATTTTGGGGTAATTACCTACCATTGTTTGAATAATAAAATAATATGACTTTTTAATATTTCATCAAAATAGACTACAGGGAACAGATTCAAGGACAGCAACAAATCAATGTTATCCTGGACCTGAGCACATAGTGGTAAAAAGTCAGAATATGTAATGGAGAAAGAAATATGAATAATAAAATTTGTTGACGTTAGGATATTTAACATTTTAAAAAGAAATATAACTCCGCAATTTCCCGAAAAATTGAAATGATTTGTAATCCAAATCATTTCAATTTTTTCGAATAAATAATATTAAAAATGAATAATATTGTATTACTTAAACAATGGAAATCATCCCAAAATATAAATGATGTCACTTGAGAATAACAGCCCCCCCCCCCCCCCCTTCCGATTTGAGCTGGATACCCTGTATACTTATCTATCGCCCTCTTTCGTAAAACAGCCATAATTTCGTAATTGAAGCCCCTGTATTAATACATATATTTTTTATATAATAATAAGAAAGATATATTCAACTTTTTCTTAAAGACAGTGGTGCAACCACCCATCCCATATACAGTGGTTTGCAGTTTAAGAACCAGTAAATCGATTATGTATTTCAAACTTGAATTCAAATATACCTTTTATTGGTCTATCCACTGGCCGAGCCAATTCAATTTGTTTGCTTTGTGGTTCTTGTTCCGGACAAAATTTCCCGACATTCGGGTCAACTTTCCCATGAATAGCGTCCTTCAAACTGTACTTATTCTCCGGGCATGGATTTTCCGGTGCATCCTGTCCTATTATAGGAGGGCACGGACACTCATCGCCTCCTAATGGTACCGGTGGTACTCGAAGGTCTGGATGTTCGTACGCTGATGGTATCCCCAAGGCATGATCCTGGAGGGTGATATGTTTCTGGTTGATCAAGTCCGGTCTTGGGACAGTGTTTTTCTGTAAGTAATCTCCGCCTTGATGCTGAGCCTAGTGAACTGAACTTTTTAAATTGTTTGTTGATGTGAACGTTTAGAACATCTTACGACTACGTCAAATTTGCCCAAATGTTTACATGGTCCGCATGTTCGCGTTGGATATTCTGCCATATGTGCGAGTTGGGGCTGTTATATATAAACTTGTGTATGTTTGATCAATAATAAAATACCCATATATCTACAAAAAGTCGCGTCAAGACTCGTGACACTGACAAGTTTAATCAATTCCGTTGTTAGGGTATTTTAACCAATATTAATCTTGGCCTGATTGTAATAGTCCATTCAAACTAGACGAAAAGTTGGGAACATGAAGGGAAATAAATTCAATACTGTTACCCGTTTAGGTTCCGCCCCGGAAAGTGTTGAGTTTCGACAGCCTGGGAACCTAAAAACCACCCCTAACATGCACGTTGGCAGTTTTTCGCATTTTACCTCAAAACGGTCACAATTTTGCATTTTTGCACAAAATTAATCATTATAAAATTCTGTACAAAAACAGGTGTATTTCATTTTTTCTTAAATACAATGGTTCTCAAACTGCAAGCTCCCCTATATAGGGGTTTGCAGTTTAAGAACGACACTGCGTATAATAATATAATATTTTGATTATTTCAGTATTACTAAACTCCATCATACAGCGGTATTCCAAATCCTTTCGTTAATAATTTTATATATTTACCTGTAATTCTGTAAATCATTATAGTTTTGTATTAAATATTCAACAAAAACATCTGTTCAACTTTTTTGACAACTAATAAAATTATTCCCTCAATTTTGGTCTAAAAGCCAAAAAGGTAACCCTCCCAGATAACAATCGTGCGACGCATAATGATGCAAATGAAACCGCACGTGCGTTCATATGATCGTGCGTTTTATTTGTCACGGACGACGCACCGTGCCGGACATTCTGCTAGAAAGATATTAAAATAAAAAGAAGGACGGCCCTCTAAAAAGGGGGACTGCCTCCGATTATGATGGTAGTAGACGTTGTAAACAACAAACACAACATAACCTTATTCATCTATCACAAGTTCAGTTTTCTCCACTGCTGGGCGCCACCGTCGCTTGTTTTGCCGAATGTCGAGGTGTTTCCATCCAAGTTATAAAAACTGAACTTAAGCGTTTGCTAACAATTTACAAAAAAATAGCTGGCGCAATTCTGTCGAGTGTGAGTGCGGATTTTTATTATTAATTGTTTTCATTATTATTTACTAATCTATCGCAATCTACGTGAAATAATATTACATAATAATAATATAATAGCTTCCAATCAATAGGGGTCTTAAATTATCTGTTGCAGATTTTTTTAAATAGTTCAGTATCAAGAAGAATTTAATAGATAAAAAAATTAAATAATAGGTTTCAATTTTTTCTGTAATAATTTTGATCTGTAAAAAAGAAACATGAGCAAAAAAAACAATCAACATACATAAAAGTAATCAATATTTTTTAATAATGCCAATAGATAATCTTACAATTCCAATATATTAATTAATTAACATAATAATTTACAAAATCTCACATAAAAATACTGTACGCGAAACTAAAACATAAAACAACAACGTATCACATATAAAAAATCCTAATAATTAGTCTTATACTTCTTCATCTCCACCATAATATGATGGATATTCGTGAGTTGAGTCTTCAAATTCGGACTCAACAGCTTATGGAATCTATGATAATATTGCACTAACTGCGTCAAAGCCAACTGCAGCAAACTAGAACCGGTAACCAAGTTCGGAAACGAGAGCAAAACCTCCCTATTCAATTCCTCCAACGATCTCTTCCAATTACTCGAGAATGTCTGCACAAGATGCAAAGCCTTTCCCTCGTATTTCTTCAATTCTTCCATCTGACCCTTCTCAGATAGATTCTCGCACTCCTTTACGAATTGCATCATTTCGCCAAAGTGAGGGCTCAAGATTTCTTCGACGTATTCTGCACTCTTTGTCGATAATCTCCCGCGGAATGATTCGGCTTCTTTGGAATTATCTCTGGTGCGTTCCATTATTATGTTAAGGATCATGTCGTAGTTGTTTATAAGGTATATGAGTTGTTCCTTACGTTGCGGGAAGATGCCTGCCATCCGGAGTATGAACAGCTCTACTTCCTCTTGGAGTTCTGCCAAAAGACGGTTCACTAACTCGTTGGGGAAATTCTCACTGATGCCTACCAGCGCTGCGCTAAATTCTGCATATCGCCGAGTAATCTGAAAGGGTTAATTATTTGCATTATTTTGTTATCAACAAAAAGATGAAATCATTTACAAGGAGTTCAATTGGTTTCAAAAAATATATTTCTTTTATGGGCTCCATTGGTTTTCTTTTCTGACTCCAATGACACTTGATGTATGCTTTTTACAAACATGTTTTGGAATTGGAAACAGCTTTTATTTGCTTCATGTAAAAATTATATTTTCAAGTAAACAACATCAACAAAAAAAAGTGGAATTTGGTCATTTTAGTACATAAGGGAACAGATAAAAAAATAAAATGCGTCATATACAGGGTTAGCCAAAATTACCAGAACACCTAAATATTTCTCCAACCATAACAAATTTTACCATAAGAAATTCAAACTGACGTTTTTGGCTTTAAACAACCTACCGTTTAATTATATTTTTATTATAATAAAAAGGTTTGCAAATTTCCATAATAAAATAAACCCAAAAAACTTTACATGAAAAAAAGTAAGTTTTCTGGGTTTGGAGAATGACTTAGGTGTTCGGGAAACTTTGACTATTTTTGATTAATAGATTATAGTTAAAAATAGATGACCTTAAAGAGATGATTCTCAAAAAAAAATCCTACAAAAAATTTTTAGAATTAAAAATGTGAAAATATACAAGTTTTCTCTTTAAAAAGAAAGGTTACCAAATTCTTAGTTACCACTATTAGCATAATAAAATTAAGTTTTAAAATTGTCCCTGATCTGCTGCAATTCTTTCCAAAAAAATAATATACATCATTGTGTCATCATTATCAGGTTTTTACCCACCTCCAAAAGTGATGTGTGATAATAAATTCTTATAAACTTACATAATGAGGTCCCATCTCCTTATTAAATTTAGTCGGGTCACAATCTCGAATACTGATGATGTTCATCCGGAATATATTCTCAAACCTCGGCAGGATAATGCCTTGCAGACTCTCCCAATACTTGTCCAAAGCAGGAACAGCCCTTTTATGGCACATCAACTGGTAACGCAGTATCAGATGAAAACATAGAAATAAGGCAATGGCGTCGTAACAGTCCGACACAAATGATTCGAGGTTTTTCTGAAAATTGTTTTGACGTTCTGTAGATATTACAACAGGGAATTTTAGTGATTTAGGTTACCGTTAGTAGTTGTAGAGTTTTTCCCATTATCTGATTGAAGAGGGATAATGAGGCTGGACCACGCACCATAAAGAACTCACTAACGAATAAGTATTCCCGACACGCGTTGTCCACCAGAGCGTACTGCTCGCTCCTGAACAACGATTCGTAATAATACTGTAAAGGAATACACAAAAATTGTTAATTTATTTATTAAATTATTTATTATTAAAAGAATCGGAGGTTTAAAAGCTAATTATTTTGTACTGCGATGGAAAAAGGTATATCGTCACCCTAATTTGAAAATTGCGCATGTCCAAAGAACACAATTTTACAGGAGACATAAAATGCTGTTTTACGCAAATATCAAAATCATAGTTCCGCCGTAGATATACTCCTCAAATTCAAAACTAATAAATATAATAATTAATAAATTTACCCTAGTCTTTGACTGAACATGCGGAACAATGATCGGAGCCTCCAACTGTTGTGCCAGGACGTCACCTCTGTTTCCGATAGTAAAAACAGTACCCTTATGTTTTAGAGTACTTTTATGAAACAATCCCCTATTAGCTGTATCTTCAATACCCATTAAATCCTCCTTTGTCGTTGTTTCCTCGTACTGCAACTTCATAATCCTTCCAGAATACGATTTAAAATACGAAAAATATACCTTGCTCATCGTATCAACATACTCATTACAAATCTCCTGAGCAACGTTCCTCTCATTTGACAGGATAAACTCAAAGAAGAATTTATTCTTCAGCATGGCATTCTGCGGCATTTGATAATTTGCCATTGGTTTTCGGAATTTATAAACCTGCTCTAATAAATACGTCCTAATTTTACTCATCGCTTTAATCTTTAGTTTTTCTAAGATATCTTTGACATCAAAGCAGGATTTCGACTCTTTAAAACTCTGCTCTTTGACAAAGTTTATTTTGTGACTCAATACTTGAAGGTGTGTCAAGAATTCTTTATCGGTAACCGAACTTTCCATTATACCGGTAATTAATGATTCCGGTACAGCCATGTCATCGATGAACTGACTTAGTTGTCCCCGTATCGCTTGACGGTTGCTTAGCTCTTGGCTCATGCTGATCGACTTTCTTTGCAACGATAAAATTTCACTACTTATACTGCCGAGATCACTTTGGAAACCTAATAGCATACTCTCCATCCGTTCTAATATTTGATCGCATGCCGATATTTGACCGTGTAGTCTTGCAATGTTCTGGCTTTCCTTAATATAATCCTGAATTGATTTGTTTTCAACTTCTTTTAACTCCTTTTCAATTTGCCTAGAATATTGCCGTAAGTCAGTTCCAGTTTTTAATATATCTTGGACTACGTCATCTTCCAAATTTTCCTGAATTTGGGAATCCATTTCGTTCGATTTATTCATATTTTGTATATATTACAGGTAAACAATCCACGTAAACATTGCACAGGTGCAAAATTGACAATTTTGACAGCTCGTGACAGCCATGATACCAACATTAGAAATCCAGCGCCAAACTTGAAAAAAATAGACCCTATGGTGCCCAAGGATACTCAAGTTGAACATTTCTATTGAGTTTAGTATTTACTGAATGCGCCCAAGATTATTAAATGCGCCCACCTCTTTATACAATTAAATTCAAATTGTTTATTTTCGAATTGATAATTTTGCTAGATATAATCTATATTACGTATGCCAATTAGAGAAATAAACGGAAATTACTTTGTAAGAAATTGTCTATAAATAAGGTATATTTCTATTTTCTATGGTCTCTTGATTTGGTGATAATTACTATGTCGCCGTTGGCAATACTTTCAAACAATACAGCGCCACCTGTCAACGCTATCTGACGCCCCGGTCGTTAAAGAAGAGTGTCGTTCTTTCTTGTTTAGCAACTATACAAAATGGTAGGTAACGCAAGTTTTCCGTAAATATCTTCAATATTATCAATCATCCTTCATCTAAACTATAATATTTATGTTATTTTGTATGCCTTATTGGCATCCCATTATGGATTTGTAGATATTACAAGAAAACTCGTAAAAAAATAAAATATAACCTAACAATTTTACCAGAGTGAAATTACATGTGTGTTGTTTTTAGTCGCTGGTTATCCCAGAGAAGTTCCAACATATTCTTCGTATCTTGGGTACGAATATCGATGGTAAGCGTAAGGTGCAATTCGCCTTGACGGCCATCAAAGGTGTTGGTAGACGTTATTCCAACATCGTCTTGAAAAAAGCCGATGTAGCTCTCGACAAAAGGGCTGGAGAATGCTCCGAAGAGGAAGTAGAGAAGATCATTACGATCATGTCGAACCCCCGTCAATACAAGATCCCCGACTGGTTCTTGAATAGGCAAAAAGATATCATTGACGGCAAATACAGTCAGGTAAGTTTCAGGTTATGTGGTGATTTGTGAAATTTTATTGTTGCACTGTAAAACGGCAGGATAAACTGATTCGTGTTTATACTAGCTGGTAGCTGGTGCAAAAGTATTTGTATGTTAATTATATTCTCTAGATATTCTTGTGCATCTTGCGGATCAGTCATTACTGTAATGATATCTGTGAAGCAAATGTATCAAATGATATTAGTGAATTAATTGTTAGCTTAATTTCAAAGCAACATACAACACTTTGAGAACAATTTGGTGTAGGACTAGATGCAGATTAAAATTTGTTCAAAATTCTTTAGTGAATGTCTAATCCTTGCATTGAACCAAACTTTAGATATCTCTGTGTTTAGCGAGAAAATAAAGGAAATAAATTGTTTGCAAAATTAATGTCAATGTCCAATCCGTGTTTTCAGTCGAGAGGTTCAATGCAATAGCCAGGCAATATTTTGGGTAAACTAGATATTTTTTTAAAGAAAGTAGACAAGTTCAGTAACTTCACTATCATATCTATATGTTTATTAGCTATTCTGTGACGAATTGTAAGACAAGCCATGATTATCAAGTTTACTTGCAGCCTATTTTAATTTGATTGAGTACAATAATTTACGTTTTACAAATTAGTTATTGGTAACAACTGTAATATCTCAATTATACAATTAGCAATTAGAAACAAAACTTTGCTGTAAGTGTTTTATAGGATACGCTTGTTTTGCTTAATTTTAGTTTTGAAAAAATTGCGTGGACTTTTTTTGTTTTGCTAACATGACCTCTACCCTAATAATTATGACACAAGACACCAGGAATTGTCATTGCATGCAAAGAATCCACTTGTGACGGGAAGTGGTGAGCTAATGTCAAGTGTTTACCCCTTGTGAAAATTTTAGTGTTCTTTTACAGACTCCGCACAGTGAACCCTGAAAATTCTTTGGAAGGTATTTGGGGTCCTAAACAATAATTAATAATAGTAGTGTTTTTGCTGATACTGTTAAGAGGGGAAAACTATAATTTTTTTGTTCAAATTTTAGAGTGTTTCTTAAAGTTTAAAAAAGGAATCTTAAAATTGCAATAAAGTTGTTTTTTTTACAAAATTAGTGTTAGTTTTGTTGTTATAAATGTGCCTCATCACTCCGCTATTTAGTTAATTTTAGTATATCGATGGCCTAGTTGCAATACCATGTATCACCTTAGTTAAAGGATAGGTTATACGTGGTATTGCAGCTAGTCTTTCGATATGCTAGGTCATATCATAATTCCTTATGTTTTTAGTGAAACCTACACAATTTTGTTTTATTCTGATAATTAGTTTTGCCAGAAAAATCTGTTATCATGCCAGTCAGTGGAGATTTTTTAAATCTTATAAATCATGTTTAAAAAATGTTTCTCCCTCTTAACACATGTTTATTATAAGTTTGATATATTATTACATACACATATTATATGTACAGTGAAGTCGCCATTTAGTGAACTAGTTCCGGCACATTCTCTCTGTTTTCTTGCCAACGTTGTTAAAGAAGAATACGAAACAACAAAGCGGGGAAATCTATTTCGATTAAGTTAGGATGGACACATCCAATAAGAAGATGTATTTAGGGGAAATCCCTTCATATTCATACCATTCTTGCCTTAACTAATTGTACTGTCGTTGCCGCTGTTCACTTTACGATGGCTCCACTGTATATTATTATTAGAGAGCGGATTTATAAGCATTTAGGTTTATATGTGGAAAATGAGCACAAAAGAAACACTTACGAAAATTTGAAATTTTGTACATTAGAATAAGGTAACGTTACGCCTATGACATATCTTTGTTTGGTTTTCCCAAACTTTTCTGAACATTTCTGAATAAAAGATGACTGAAATCAATGCCATAACTGTTCAGTAACAGTTTAAAGTTTACTTAGAGAACTTTTTTTAGAAAGTTTTCTAATATCATAATAGTTAACAATAGTTAATTGTTACCTCAACATAGATTGATAGAAAAAATCGATTTTCATTTTCTATTCACATAATTAACATTTTAATTAATTACTGAGATAATTATGGTGTATTTTCTTGCATATGTACACAAGAAAACATCAGGTAGCCCTTGACGTTTGACTTTGAAGTTTGTTAAGTGTCAGTTAGTCTTTACATTTAGTAATGTGACTTTACAAAGAATCAGTACTTCCTGTGTTTTAGTTGCAAAGCAAGAAAAAGTTCTGAGGATATTGCTCAGGTATTGATTTACAGAATTTGAAATGCAATATATCAATTTAATGATAAAGAATGTACAATTTTCTGTCTAATCGTGAATTTTTGATATTTTAGGGTACCCTTTGGGGTTTTAATATGATATTTTATATTTTCTGGTGGTGATCTTTTAAAAGTTTTTTAAATAAATTATTTAATACTTTCTTGGAATGTAATATTTTTGCCATTGTCATATTTGTTCGAAATATACTTCATCCAAATATACTTCATCATTTTGTGATCAGTATTTCACCGAAATTATTAGCTATTTCCATTCAATTTATACGTTAAACTGAACTTGAAACCTTTGCCGATAATACAAAAAATATCCGGCTCGATTCTGTCAAGTGTAGGTGACGAATTCTGTGAAAATCGGCGGTTTTTGTTGAACGCAAGAAGACTATGACATAGCCACCAACAATCTTAAATAATAAAAGACAAATGTGTGGTACATACACAATAATATACTCTACACTATCTTTCTATAAAGTCAACAGAGTGGTCATTTTAAAGTACATTAAACAACGGCAAAAATGTGACACTTGTCAAAATGATACCAGATGAATCTTTCTGGAAGTGGTATAAGTGCAATTTACATTGTAATTTACAATAAACATATAAGTTCCAAAAACTGGACTGAAAATATGCCTGTCATTTGTGTCAAAATTTTATTTAAATCGTCACTTTATTTTAGAGTTTATATTATCAATGCTTTTTTCATTTTAATCTTACATCTGATGTTGAATATAACGTATACAAACAACACAAAATGCGAGAATAACATAAGAAATTTTTACTTATGAGTCAATACAAATTAAACTACGTAGAGCTTAAAATATCATTAAAAAAGTAAAAATTAGGTTATACCAGAAAGCAGTGACAAATGATTTAATTTTACCTAATTTATGGAGGTTCTAAACGATTTTAAACTGTTTGCAATTAAATAGTACAAACAAAATGCTTACAATTCGCACTCTAATTCTTATCATAACCCTTCATATTCATATATTGTATCTTATCATGTAGTAGTAGACTAGAATAATATCTTAGATGGATTCTCCCCGGCGATTTACGGTGCGTCCGAACATGCCATAGAGTATTCAAATATGCGTACGAGAACACATACAGGAGAGAAACGTACTATTAATCTTGTTTCTCTCCTGTATGTGTTCTCGTATGCATTTTAGTAACACGAACAACATTTAAAATGGCAGCGGACGAAGTATTTTCGTAGTTTTTCAGCTTGCCGGCTATTGCATTGGACCCCCTGTATTGAATAAAATATGTATTACAAATAACGCTGCACACTGACGTTGATTGTATTTTCCTAAAATGTTTTCGTTCTTGCAGTTGACATCGTCCAATTTGGACTCAAAGCTCCGTGAGGATCTTGAGCGCATGAAGAAGATCCGTGCCCACAGGGGCATGCGTCACTACTGGGGCCTCCGTGTCCGCGGTCAACACACCAAGACTACCGGAAGACGTGGTCGCACTGTCGGTGTGTCCAAGAAGAAGTAAACTACTTCTGTACGTTTAATTTAAATATAAAAATATTTTAAAAATCATATCATTTTTGTATTATTATTAGACACTCATTTTCCCCCATTTCCTTAGTGTATAAGAATTTAAATTTGAAATATTTTTAATAGAGTTAATGCAGTTAGTGGTCTGTTAAACCAAATTATTGCGAGTCGCCAAACTGTATGTTGTGTGGTATATTAAAATTCGGTAATCATTGAATATGAACGCATACAATGTTGGAAAATACATGGAAATTGTAGATTCTACTCAAAAGAATATTAATATAACTGGGTTAACGCATAATTTAAGTACCAAGTTATTCATAAGTATCGGGACATTCCATAGCCTTGATCGGAACATTTTAGTTAATTTTCTGATACTTTATATAGTTTAATATAAACTAATATACTTAATAATAACTACTAAACTGTTATTTAAGCAACAAGTATATTAAAAAATCTGATCTGTCTAGGCACATGACTTTATCATACAATATATAAAATTAATAGTTTAGCTGCATGAGATTCTTTCTGATCGAGATCGATCGTGTCTGCATTAAAATAAAATAAGTTACCCAGGATTTGACAGATATTTTGATAATATCACATAAATACAAAATGATATAACAAATGTTGGTAACAACAGGCTGTTCCAACACTAGTGTTGCGACATATATCTCTCATCCGACGTAGTGCCACTGGACACACTACGCATGAGTCAAGTTCGTGGATTCGATTGGATGGATTGGATCCATAGGCTGCCACATGTATAAGGTTATCTATGGGCCCACAGTGGTTTGGCGTTAGTGAGCTGCATGTATAAGGTTATCTATGGGCTGTCAGTGGTTTGGCGTTGGTGAGCTTCCACATGTATAAGGTTATCTATGAGCTGTCACTGGTTTGGCGTTAGTGATGCCGAATATTACCGGCTAACGGCCGCTGTAATACCGACCACGCACTAAAGTTACAATAGCGCCATCAGTCGACGGTCGTAATAACTACTAGCCACGCCTGCGCAGTTTGATCCCGGGCACCACGTCGATAGACAAAATATATATCTCCGTCTCACATTGTTGGAACCGAGACTACACATTGGCGCTATAGGACAAGCTCCGTATAATTCTTAATACGTATATGGATAATATTGACAGTAGGTATCAGGGACAGAATAAAAATAATTGTGAAATCATCGCTATAAGTTTTAATGTAGACACGATCTCGATCAAAAAGAATTTACTCATACAGCTAAACTATTAATTTTACCAAAAAATGTCATAGACATAAATTATACGAAATTACAGAAAAGGCAGCTCATTTCCAAAATCCTTGAAAAATGGTTAGAGGAAACATCCAGTTCCTTTGGACTCTTTTGAACAAAAAGCTTTTCAGCTCTAAGTTTGGTCATAAAACTTCGAAATACGAACTTTCGTCCCGATACCTTTAGTAGTTTCTCCGAAATCGTCGTCACAAAAATCGGGTATACACACACAGGCACGATTACAATCATACGATTATCATACGCAGTATGATAAAGTAAAAACTGAACTCTGTTGACCATCACATCAGCTTAATCCTTTCTCACCCAGTATTGTTGCAAAGTAGACTTTGATCCGAATCGACTGGCAATTGTTTCCTCAGAAGTGGATATATCATTATTTTTACCAGAAACAGCAGATTCCCTTGTTGTGTAATTTCAGTACGCATATAGACTTTGATAATAAAACTGACTACATATATCAAATCTCTGTGCAACTGTAAATCGTAACTTAGGACTTGTGGGCCCAAAAGCGGACCATGACATTGCCAAATTTCATATAAAAGCCACAGCGCAGCATAGGATAAAAATAAATTAGTTTGCAGCACAATTTTTGTTAGACCAATTTTAGCAATTTTTTTGTTTGTGTCACTGATATGCTTCGAACGGTCTTACAATTAAACACAATACAAATTATTTAAAATAATTAGTTTTATAGGATAAAGTTTTAATTTTTGTTACTGGAGTATCATCATTATTAAAATTGCTGGCACTGAGTTATCTGGTAGGTTAAGAATTGGTATATAATAAAATATCCAAATATTGTCAATACGTTTTATTGGAGTATTATAAACGTTAATGAACGTACCTGGAATACAATCGTAATAATAGAAATGCGTATAATTGCAATGAATGTGTTCGTTCGGACTGTAACATTCTCTCATTACACGTTGTACAGGTGCAACACATTCTAATTCAACAGTAATATCAACAACTACGTTAAACGTGATATATCTAACAATAAATACAATTTAATTATTATTCTTCGAGACGATCGTCAGCACGACAAACGCTCGGTAAATTTTTAAAGCACAAATTGCCAATTGCACGTTAATACTTTGTTATTGACTATATTTTATTGCAATCTTACATAACCAAAATGAAAAGATATATCAAAGACAAATTTCTCTGTAACAAATAATCTAAATAACCGAAATAAACGGATACATATAAATACATACAACAATACATTGGGATATTGGTAAAAATTAAATATATATACATCAAAATTAACAATTAGGTATACGTATATAGAAAAGAAACAATAGAAAAACATGTAAATAGTGAACTTGAGTGAGCTTTAGTATATTGAATATAAGTTTATGAGATTCTTAGTTTAGAAGCGACTTGTAATGTCGAGAAAATCACAAGTGGAAGTGGAAGAAAGATAGGAAATTTATGTTTACGTGAGGATTTCTATAAATGCCTTCGGAATGCGGCCTTTTGACTGTCCGCGGACACCCCACATGTAGTCGTCATCCTTTAGTATCTCCTTCACATATATAACCTAGAAAAATCATTCGATATTGTATCATGTTACAGATATAAAGTATTCTGAATATGTTTTCCTCTAACGTAAAATAATTGTTTACAAGTTGATTTATTTCTATAAAAATGCTTTGTTTGCAAACCGTCCTTAACCCCGTTTTTCAACTTACCTCGTCCGCCTTTGCGCTCAGTTCGTTGGAATCTTTGGCATCGTAGTCGTAGAGAACCCTAGCCTTCTTCAGGTCGACTAGGGTGTCATCTGCAGGAGATGTCTGCGGATCATTTATTTGAATCGTTGGGGTAAATGGGGCAACTCCGGATATAGAGGCAAGGCTGTGCAACGTAAAAAAATAATATTACACTCTAAGAGTCCTCTAGAAGTCAAGATAAATATAAGAAGCTTCTACTAAGGGTACGTAAACACACACGCACACAAATCCACACTTACGATAACACAACAAAAAATTCTGTCAGTTCTTTAAATTTCAGTGTTAGGGCCGGTATTTTCACCTACCTATAATATATCTGATAGCTTAAGGCTGCCATCTCCTACCCCTAAAACGCCAAAATAACCCACGCCATAATTATAGCGCCATTAGTGAAATGTTTGCTAATATTCAATTCTGAACGTCTTTATGTAACTGCCATTGGAAAGGAATTTCAATAGTTATGCCGATTATTTATGCAAATTTTAGTGTGGACTACAAGTGATTTTTTTATTTCGGAGTTTTGGAGAAAGGCGTGCCATTTGAATTGAGACGGCAGCCTTAATCAATAGATTGGGTGACCAATAAATAGACTTATCTCATTGATAGCTAGCAGACACTGAACAGTAGATAAAAGTATTGACATAATAATTATATATAATACCTAAAATGTTGTATAAAATACAGTTGACCCGTAGTAATCCCACAAACCTTTTGCATGGCAGTGTCGGATTATCAAATTTGTCGGACTATAGAGTACTGCCACCAATACCTTGTAGATCGGAAGTTTTTTGGAAAGGACTACCTTGTAATCCGACAAATTACGTATGTACTATCGTGAGTAAAAAAGGGGTAGCAAGTGACATTAGGCACCGATATTCTCAACAATTTTAGTTGTGTAACATTTACTTTGACCGCATTTGTTAACCTATGAAGTCTAAACTTTGACAGTATCTGTTAACCTACTAATTTGTTCCGGTTTCAACAATTTTATTCTGTCCCCGTTTTTTATGTTCACAATAGTACTTATAAAAATGGTAAGATCAATTCTATCAGAATCTCTTTTTTCGTCTTTAATTGTTAATGTTTTGTGGTTTTGCTTGTGGGTTTGTGATTGTGACACATGTAGATATGCGTTGTATAAGCATTGTACTATCCTACAGCAATACTTATACATATGACCGTCAATGATCACATTCACCATAAAACTGAGACAATGCGTGATACAGGGTCAACTGTATCTCCAAAAATTTTCAACATCATTCCAGACACCAAACTAACCGTATGATGATGATTAATATTATATAGATTAATGATAGTTAACAATAAGGAATACTATTTGACATATTGGTGTTTCATTTTGTTATATATATATAAGCCTAAATTAGTATTATTGCTTTAATACCTAAAGGCGGTAAGGGCAGTTTAGGGTAGGTAACAGTACATAGGGGTTAAAATGGTAAAATCCTAAAATCTTTACCCCCATATCTTTTGATTCGGAATGAAGTATAGACGTTCCTTCCACAATTTTATTGTTAGACTTACTATGATATGTTGAATGCTGTCATCTGTTATCAAAATTCTAATCTGCGTTACAATTTTATGGAATCAAACTTATAGCTCTATTGTCGATCGAGTAACTTTCGGTTATCAATATGACTTCAATGTGCTTAGATTTATTTTCGAATGGTTTATAAAACAAACTCATGACGTTCAAACTGGTTCAAATTGGATAACCCCAAGACCTAAATTTATTACTGCGTTTAAACATTATTCTTAATATTAATGCCTTTCATTAAAATACTAAAAGCAGATTTTATTGATTCAAGCTTTCATAAATACATTTTACGTATTTGCAATTATGTATGTAAAAAAAAAATTGGAAAAACACTGGAAATTCCCGACTTTTATCTATAATATTACTTTCATATTAAAGATTAAATAAAGGGATGTATTATTGTATATAGATTGTCACCATTAGAAAGAGCTAAAACTCAATAATATTGGTGAGATAATCGCCAGAACATTTCATAATACTTTTGTAAAAAAGTAATATTGATTTTGATTTAGCTCTAGGCCTGCAACATATTTTCAACATACTATGATATATTTTTAGAATACCATCGGTTATTTGTGTTATTTAGAAATAAAATGTTATATTTACAATTAAAATAAAAAGCAAAAATGTATGAATTTGGGGAACTGTTACTGAAGTGTAGTATAGTAAATCATAACAACGTAAACTATCAAAATAAAACAATCATAGAAATAATTAATTTTGGACTTTTTGGATTTCTCAAATAAACCTACACCTCAGCAACACTCAACAAAAATAAATCAACCAATCGGAAGCGAGATAATAAGCTCACTAGAAACAAAACAATCTATTCAGGTGCTTGATCAGCGTCATCAATCGAGATAATAGGGATAGAGTTAAATCTGGACAGGTAGGGTCTGTTAAAGTCGTTGCTTTGCGCTCTAACCACAGGTCCAGGTATAACAGTACTGAAAACATTGCGGAATGTTAAACGTTAACCTCTAAGCTTACAAGAAACAAAATGAACAAGGCAATAAAACCAACCTGGACAACTCCTTTTGAAGTTCCGACATAATCGTTGTACACTGCGAGAAATATCTAGCCTGAGAGTCAACAAACTCCATGAGGCAACGTAGGTGAGCAGCATGAGAGCTTCCAATCCCCTCCAGTAGCAATTTCGTAATTTCTGCTTGCCTGTCGAATTCAGACTGCGCAATGCGTAGATCTCGTTCCGCCTATGGTAAAAATATATTTATAGGTTATGTTGTGTAAAAGAAATTAACACTAGCAATTTTTTTCTAATTGTACCTGATCCAAAACTAGTTCTGGCGATATGCCGTCCTTCTAAGCAGCGTATACGTTGAAAGTGTTACGTTAGGTTTTATTTGAATAGTGCTTAGTTTACAAAAACAATTAATTTTAATGCTTACCGCTGGAGTTCCTAGAAGACTCCTTGCCTTCCGGACTCTGTTTTTGCAAGCATCTAGGTCCAACCTAAAAATATAAAAGTAATTAACCTCAAAGCTGTTATATGGGCCAGTCAAGCTGGCTGGGTTTAATTATGTAAATCTCAAAATAATTTCCCACCGGATAAAAAAATACTGATAGGTTCCAAAAATTCCAAAGAATCAAAAATGCATAAAATTTAAACTAAAATTAAACTAAAATAAAATTTTAGTGGGTCACGAACAAAAAACTCAAGAATAATCAGGCCATGGACAAATAAAGTTGGGAAATGCTGGTCCGGTAGACTAGCTGTCACTGGACTAGACAACTATTTGTTTGTTGTTATTGGCATTATTAGAAAAAAACTTTAATTAGTTATAGACAAATTATGAACTATAGAGTATTATGAACTAGTATGATGAACTAAACATCATTTAGTGTGGTCATGTTGAAGGTATGCACTCACCAAACATTGAACTTTCAGCTTCAATAAGAACCGAGGTATCTATACAATTCTAAACGTTCCATTTAAAAATCATTTTATTAAAAAACTTTCGCAAAGAAAGTAATATTAAGTATATAACAAAATATTGTTAAACTTTATATTTAATGATTCTATATTTTTGCTTTTTCAACCCTCTCGAACTGTGGATTCTTCAATTTTCACAAGTTAACATTGTAGCGACATCTACCATATCATTGTATAATTGGTTCACCATAACCTCATCAATTACAAAAATCCTAATCACTGTCACAGGATTTCGACTATTAAACCATAGATGTCACCACAATAACAAAATTTCCTAACCTACAGCTTTTGTCAGTAAAAAAAAATACCTCACAAACTCCATAGAAATTTGAATAAATGATAACATAAAGATACCTTTTATTCTCAAGCAGATGCTTCTCCTTGACGATAGTCTTCATTTCCCCATCTAAAAACTTTTGCAGAGGTTGAGTGAAGCATATTCCGGCTGATCCAATAAAATCCCTTTCCGTTTGCCCCAGCTTTTGTTCGGTTAGGCCGACCTTGATCAAAGTGCTTCCGTACGCTGTCCCCGGTCCAAATTCATTACCAGCCTCGATCATATCCAAACCGAGATACTCCAAATTGCTTAACCTCGTTGGTTTTTTCTTCTCGATCTTCTCGTATACATAATCTTCGATGCGGAAGCCAGGATTGGGCATGAGGACAGACTCGGTGTTCCTTACGAGTTTCTCGGTCCATGATTTTGTGGTTTCCGCTCGATCCCAAAGGTTTTCAAAGTGAGCGTCGAGCTCAGTCTTCTCCGAAGTGCCCAATTTCTCTTCGGTTAGCTGCAAGTGTTGTCGACAATTGAAAATCAATAGTGAAACACAGAAACACGGACGTAACGCAAACATAACCTTTGTAATTATGAGTGAGATTGTGTTTTGTTTACCTGGACAACCCTGCTGATTGCTGCGCCTGCATCTTTGACGATCTTTTTTACGTTGAAATCCATTTTTGCTGTTGTTACACCGAATTTGTGGGACCACGCTGACCTATAACATTTTGACAGTTGTTGGCTGAAATCAATTTTACTGCGTAGGTCTTCTTATTAGATTATGGATTTTCTTTAGGGGCGCTGGTAATTTTAAAAGTAAACAATCACAACAATGAAAACGTCAAAACTGACCTAATCAGGTGATTCACTTCCTTTATGAATGAAAGACTGTATGTAGCATGAAATAGACACGGAATGACGAATACGATGTTATCTATACGCTTTATCTTTCGTGTGGGTGACAATTTTAACTATAAAAGGGTATAGCAATAAAAGAAATGTTGAAATGTTTTTAATGTAATGGTGTAAGACTACATAATTTATTAGACAAATGCGGTGTATGGCTGGTTGCGGTATAGCAACTTGCATGATCGCGGTTACAAATGGTTACAGCGTGGTACAGCCATTTGTTACCTTTGTTACAGCCATTAATTGGGATTAATCCTTACACTATGATTAATCCTTAATACTCCATTTCTTATACGGTACGCTAGCGTAGCGTTTCTCTATACTGTGTCCATGGTTACTCTACTTTTCAATGACTGAAGCAGTTGCTGAGCCTGTCATCTCAACAACTGGTTTACTTCACACAGTACCTATTCTTCATAGAATGTCAAAATCGATACCTATTCCAAAATAGCAATCGATAATTCGCTGCTTATATTTTAAAGAGATAAATAAATACATGGTTTAAGGTTAGTATATGAAGTTTTGATCAAACTGATCCCGAGGCGCCGCTGACGTGCCGGAATTTCAGCGGCGCACTATTACAAAACAAATGAATTTCAAAAATGTGAGTAATCTATATTTTTTTGGATTTTTGTTGCGAATTATTTACCACAAAAGATTTTTTTTGCTTTGTTATTTATTATCCGAGATATAGGGGTGCGCCGCTGACGTGCCGGCAACTCAGCGGGCGCACTATGTCAAAACAAAAGAATATGAAAAATTTTAGTAGCCTATATTTTTTTGCCAATTTTTTGCTACTTATTTACCAAAAAGATCTTTTTTGCTTTGTTAGTATCGATATAGGGGTGCGCGGCACTAAACAACCTTTTTTTATCTATTAGTTTTCGAGTTATACAATGCTAGATACAATGTACATTAATGATCATAAGAAAAACAAGTTTCTTCGTTATAGAAAAGTTGTGGAATCTGGAATCATTCAATCATTCGGGCCACAGAAAGAAAATATCTTCACAATATTTTATACGTTCCACAACAACGTACCAACACAAACTTATGTTCCTTGGTTTTAGTGGATCATTGCTATATTATTGGTATCCTAAGCGTTTTGCCAACAACGTTTTTTGTTTTCTTCTTTATAAAAAAGTATTTTTAGTTTTCGATATTTACAGGCTCTCCCACGCTAATTGAAAAGTACATCAATGTCGCTAAGAAATAGAAATACACGATTCTTCC
This sequence comes from Melinopterus prodromus, assembly GCA_964023965.1. Classification (NCBI taxonomy): domain Eukaryota; kingdom Metazoa; phylum Arthropoda; class Insecta; order Coleoptera; family Scarabaeidae; genus Melinopterus; species Melinopterus prodromus. The sequence goes on from OZ030393.1 coordinate 19,543,705, forward strand.
ATATCGAAAAGTTACAGACAGAAAATATCTTCACAACGACGTACGAACACAAACTTATGATTTTTCAATGGAACAAAAGATTCCATGTATCCTAATCGTTTTGAGTTTTAGCAACTGTTGCTGAGATATTGTGAAATTAATGTAAAAAACGTGCATTTTACTAAAAATAATTCAGGGAATTCTGGATATTTCTGTAAAACTAACAAGAATAAATAAACAAAAGAACTGTGAATTCTGAATATTTCTGTAAAACTAACAAAAGATTCCATGTATCCTAATCGTTTTGACTTTTATCAACTGTTTCTGAGATATTGTGAAATTAATGTAAAAAAACGTGCATTTTTCTAAAAATAATTCAGGGAATTCTGAATATTTCTGTAAAATTAACAAGAATAAATAAACAAAATTTTGGTTAGTAAAAGTATCGAACTTTTCGACAGTTACTAATGATTTGCGATTACAATATGACTCATCCCGAATAACTGAAGGTTTGCTAAATGTCATATAACTTAAAAATTTAGATGGAACACAGATCAATAAACCATGGTTTACGAAAAGCATTTTTCGAAAGTTGCAGCTTTCGAAAAATGCCTAACTCAACAGCTACAAAGTTACTAAACATCTAGTTTCATTTAGCGTATGCAATGACCAGAAATGAAATAATTGCAAACTTCAATTATGAAATACACAAACAAATATAATCATCCAAACACTTGTGCGTCTAGGTACCAATCGAAAATTGTATTAAATATCAATAAGTTGTTGGTTCTTGGGTAGTATTTTCGTACACTTAACACAGTAATAAAGACCTATTTGCCGGTCAAGTTAATGTTTTAAGTCTGCGGATTCTCGGTGGACATATGACATGTTCCATAATTTCTACAGAAATTACTTGATAACGCGCCCTTATTCTTCATGTTTAGCGTAGTTGTGATTCCCCCATAAATTTCTCCTCATGTCTCCACTAGTAAGAAATCCAACAGGGTCAAATAAGGCAATCTAGTTTGCCAGAGCGCTTGATTACATAAATAATTTAATGTCTTTTATAAATATTGATTAAACAATTTTGGAGTGGAACAATTTTAAACATGCTGCTCCATGAAGAGAAGAACTATTACAATTATGAGATTGGTAAATTTTGTCGTACCATCTAGATTATTCTAGATATTTAATATTAATTAAGGAATTGTTGTGTTATATGTCAATGTCGAATTAGAAGCTTAATAACTTTTTACTAATTTATCGATAATTTGAAGTATGTTAAGACATACAGGGAGTTCCATTTCCAATTTTTAAGTTTTGTGACATTTAGCGTACCTTGAGTTATACGGTATAAGTCATATAAGAATCGCAAATCAATAATAACTGTCAAAAAGTGCGCTATTTTTACTATGCAATTTTTTGATAACATTAAATGGCTTCAGAGTATGTAAGAAGACAACATTTCGACTTTCTATTTATTGGTAAGCTGGTTAAATTGAAAACAAAATAGCTATCTTAGAATAAAATGATGTCTTACGATTTAATTATATTATTTTTTCTACTTTTCAGTTTCGTAATGAAAACCATCTGTAACTATGGTGATGGCTACATGCCCTAACCGTAATTTCTGAATTAATATCAAATTAAATTACTCAAAGTAGAAAAATATCATTTACACAATGCCATTTAGAAGAAATCTTCGCATTCGTTCATTTGGGGCACGCTCTATTGAATTCTTATTAAACACTTCCTTGATTTATTTGATAAATGCAATTCCAGAAAGAATGAACTATTTTTAATGTACAATTTTGACATTGAATTAATTCATTGAATTTCGCTATTGTGAGTTTGAAGATATGTCTGCATTTTTGTGGCAACATCTTGATACATTTTAGAATTTCACTTGCGTGAAGGTTAAGGTCGGGTTTAGAAAAACGCCAATTTTGTTCTCCCTATGCTGGAGTTTGTGCCCAAATTGTAATGGCATGTGCTAGAATTGTTCCATTCAACATGTTTGTCTGGGGACAGGGGTAATGAGGCTTAAAAAGAAAACAAGTTTAATTTTATAAATAAAACTATAATACATCACTTACACACGTACAAATAACAATAATGAAGGATTGCACAAAATGGAAAGTTTTATAAATTATTTACAAAGAACGCGGATGAAGAGATGACGAAGTATAGGTACGTAATAATAATAATATTAAACAAATGGCTTCTGTTACAGCAAGTAGTCGATGGCGTGGATGACACCATTCGTTGCTGGAATATTCGGCGTAGCTATCAGGTTGTTGTTCACTTTGATTTTACCTGAAAAATAGAGAAGACATTATTAATTTCACTGATTTTTCATATACCAGGAGTTGTGAAATGATTGCCAGACAGTTATGTTGTTATCTCTGCAATTATTGTTCCATCGGCTTGTAACACTGTTATTGTCACGTTTTGACTGTTATATTTCCATATCAAGTGAAATGCTTATTTGTTTCTTATTATTGTCAAGAGAAAATGGTTATTACGTAAACCCGTCGGTAATGTAGAATCAACTAAAGAAGCGAATGATAATTAACCCAGGTGAGGATAATTTTTGGAAAAAGCACCTCCGCCTGGATTTGAACCAGGAACCCTCCAATTTCCGGTTGACAGCTCTCGCAGTTGAGCTACGGAGGCTGTGGCTTGTGTTTAAAATCGAAATGTTCAAGAACCAGTAAGCAGCGAAAAACGTCTGTCTCCGATATCTGAGGAAGAGAAATTCTGTTATGACTTATGTTAGGCTGTGACGTAAAATGAAATCTAATTTTTTCGAATACCACCTATGATCAACTCCTTATGATATTCGCGTAAAGAGCATCAACCTCGATCAGAGTAAGTTGGTGGAAAGGTCATAAGTTGAGAGAAAACATCTCTTCGGTCGTATATGCCAGCGTACATACATGTATTTGTTTTGTTCTGAAGAGTGGTTGGTTGGTGTAGATGCGAAGAAAGTGAAATGCGTCTTTGCAGGCCGCGCAGTATGTGTCCGGCATAGAGTTATTGAGCCCGAGGCTGGATGAAGATGCTGCTCGCTCACCGTCGTGTGAAATTTCTCAGGCCGCGAAAGTACTTTTCGTCAACTTTCAATGGATGCTGTTCAAATAGATATAGATGATGATCGTAATTGGTAAAACCATTATAGAATAGATTGTGAATGAACGTTGATGTTTGACCATCGCATATAGTTAGATAATTGGCAAGTGATTAGGTAATTGAAAAGCAGGTGGTTTTAGCTATTTGCGAATGTGACATGAGGTGTGATGAGTTGGTATTGAACTAAATTGAACAGTGAAGAGTTATAATAGAACTGAAAAGTATATGTACTAATACCGAGAGAAAGGCAAGATGTTGCAGTAGATGATGTACAGCACACGCAAGAAGAATTAGATTAAGAAAGGCCAAAGCAAACAAAAACAAAGCTCTTGGTTTATGCCATAATAACTTATAGAAAGCAAGATATGTATTAGATACTATAAGTATATAGCAAAGAACCACATAGCAGAAGAAGCCACCACCAACTGGCAAGAACGAAATACAACCAAATTAATTTGGATTATCTAAGAGACGGCAAAAGCGCTTAAGAAGATCTTGAGCAAAATAAAATACCTAGGTACTAAAAGTAGGTACTCATGGACATTTTGTAAAATTAGGTGGAAGATTTTTATTTTATATGTCATTTTATGTTCTTTTCGTATATTCACCCCAGAGAAAAGATATTTGATGATCCATATATGTATCTGGTTTAATTAAAAAGTTTGTACAAATCGTGATTTTGACGAATTTTAGCACCTGAACCCAATGCCTAGGAAACTTTAAAAAGGTCTCAAAGTAAACCTTATAACTAGAGTGCGGATTCTAAGCATTTTGCTTGGACAGTTTTAATGTAAGCAGTTTAAAAAGCTTACGGATCTCCACCAATTCAAAAAAAATAAAGCATTTGGCGCTTTCTTTATTTTGTTTTTTTTCCGGATTTTGCTGATATGTGCTTTGTTTGACATATCCCTGCTTATTTGAAGTTTTTACGGATGTTTTGGGGTGTTTATACCCGTTTTTAGCGGGTTAGTGCGACGGTGACAACCACAAAAACAAACCGAACAGACTTGATCACTGCCGTTCATAGGCCGAGTGGCTGGCGTCAGGTTCAGCATTGTGATCGGTGTATTTCTAGGTGTCGTAGGTCTCGCAAAAAATTGAAAACAATAAAATATTCTGCAGAAAGAATGTGCATGAAAACAGTTACAATTATTTATTTTACGATCTGTCTCTTGGTAGTGATTGTTTTGATTTTAGGCCAATTTTGTTATTTTTTGTCGCTTTATTTTACTGTATTAAATGAAATTATTTAAGTTTATCATTCACTTCTTTACCATACAACATTAATACATTGTTTCAGTAATACAAATTAACTTAACTCGTTTTTTGTTCAATTTGTTCAACTACGTTTAGATATAGAGACAATTTGTACTAAGAAGAATGTGTCACGTGGTTAAATCTGCGCCGAAAGTGCAAGCACATATGCACGTGCGCAATATTATACGCAACTTTTGTGAGGTATAAACAGCTAATTCTGAATACATGCGACCAACGTTAAGGGCTGTTTTCTTGGGTTATTTTGATCATAAAAGTTCATATAAAATATGTCGAAAATGGTGGAAAATGATTAACAATACGACAAACTATATTGATACAATAGAACCTGTCTAATAAACGAAGTAGATATTTATTTTATAGAAAGCAGTGGACCAGCACATTTTAGCACAGTTGCTAGTGAGTTTTTGGACTATGCCTAATATCCGAATTTGTAGATAGGCCAATGAGGTACACAAGCGTGGCATCGTCGGTCTCCAGACCTAAACCATCTCGATTTTTCTGGGATTACCTTAAAATACTTAGTTTAAAGATATCGCATATCACATCTTCGCATCATTTCAAAAAAATCGAAACAGCCCCGGTATTTTTTAACGCACTCGCCAATAAGGACTGGGGAGGACAGAAGGCTGCATTGAAAATGGTAAAAAAGGTGGTCATTTTCACAATTTTTAAAAGTTAAATAAGTACGTAGGCTTTCACGGCCAGAATCATTTAGAAAATAAACTGCTTCCGGGTTATGCCGTGTGTCAAGATTTGTTAATGCTGACGTTTCGCGAACCATGTTGCTCGCTTCTTCAAAATTGAATACTCAGAGTATTCAATTAGCTTTGAAGAAGCGAGCAACATGGTTCGCGAAACGTCAGCATTAACAAATCTTGACACACGGCATAACCCGGAAGCAGTTTATTTTCTAAATATTTTTAAAAGTTATTTTTATTGTATAGCCTATATTTTAAAACTACGCTGTTCTCGGCATACGCTTATATCAACTTTTCGAATTAAAATAACTCCAAATTTAGTACACTTCTATATTAACAAACTTGCATATTTTTAGCCAGATATAGAGAGTTATGGCAGAGGAAAGAGCAACACTATGTTGCGATGTTGAAAAAGTTATGGTATTTTCATGCAAACTTTAAAAATTCATGTGTAGGATATTGCCAAGTACTTCCGGTCAAATGGGGTTACGAACACAGGTCTATATGAATCCATAATTTATTGAACAATCTTTCTCAAATGCTTTTGGGTTTGAAAAGGCTTATTTTTGCGTTGTACCCCTTTAAAACAGACGCTAAGCACTTCCAACCAAATGGCGGTACGCACACCAACTTATTATGAAAGTACATATTATTCATCTATAAATTGCGAAAACAAAAATCATTCATGTACTTCGTTAGGGTAGCTCTGATGCCATCTTTTTCCAAATACTCTACCACTTACTTCCGGCCAAATTGGGTTAGACACACCACATTGTTATAGAGTATACTAAAGTATATCTAGAGTATATCTGATCCTCCTGAATAGCTTACAAGAAAAAAAAAATGTTTTATGAAATGATAAAAGCTAAAAATTTTTTTTTAATATATAGGTTGTTTCATTTGTAAGAAGCAGAAGAATTATTTTTTGTATAGTACATGTCGTAAATGTTACTTTAGAATTTGCAATAATCACAACCATTAAATATCTGTTAAAACTCATGTTTCTATGTTTATTTGTTCGAAAGTTACCCACCGGAAATGAAAGAGTCTATTTAAACTTATTCGACATCAATAAAACAAACGAGGCATAATTATACATACACGTCCTGAAATCATTTTATTGATATTCCAGTCTCTAAAAATAATTAAAAATACGAATATCGTAATATCAAATAACAATTATAATTATATCTTCATCGCTAATTCATCATCTAATCCAAGAAATACCACAAAACCCCCAAGTTATGTATTTTCATGTAACGCAAATCAATTAATTCAATTCTGATCGCCACATTACGAATTATGAACTTATTTTAACCGGAGTTATTAGAACGCGAACGAACGAAAGGAAAACATCTCTCCGTATTTTTTTTGCAAACAATTGCCACCGGTGAAAGGTGACTAGATCACAGTTTCGGATCTTTCTCTCTCTCACAAATATCTGCAATTAACCCACAAAGGCTTCCAACTCTTAGAAAGAGATTTACATCTAATCGCCTGCACGAACCATATTCGGTTGATGGAATGACATCGAATGAAGCCAATGTCTGGTTGAATTGGTTCAGATAATTGAAATTGCTGTAGAAAAAGGAAAAGTAGAAGTACCAACCTGATGATTTGCTTATCGTAATTTGTTTCTCTGGATCTAGGCTGTCCTTGAGCTGATAGTATGTCATGCCGTTTGTGTAGAGTGTACCTGGAGTGAGGTGTGATAAGACCAGCGACTTTGCGAGGGTTTTATCTGATACCATTTTCTGTAATTCTTCACGTGTTAGCACTGAGAACGCCCTTTCCGTTGGGACGAAGAGCGTGAATGTTTTTGGACCTAAAAGATATAATTTAGATTAAATTTATATTTACATTACAAATTTTAGATTGATACTAATTACGCCCAAATAAGTGCCTACAGAAGAAATTATTTGGAACATTCAACGAGGATTTAATGTCACGGTGGGACTAACAGGAAACAACTGTATGCCGACTACAAGAACATAGTAGAGACATCCGCCTGGGCAATTGACGTTGATATATTTTATGTTTAATCATATAATCTTAATTGATTATATCCTTAATTATGTGCTCGACAAATAATATACTAGTACAGTTGTACTAGTTCTTAATAAAGTTATTCTAAATTATTTAAAATGACTGAATTTGTCATTTAAAATTACATTGAAGTTGATGTAAAATTATTACGTAGTAGGCCATATTTTATTTAAAATTATATTAAAATCGATGTAATATTCCAGATATTCCAAATATTTGTAAAATCAGAGTGTGAAAATAAAATGACAATGTAAAAGCACAATTGGGATGTAAATTTGGTTCAATTTCACATCAAAACTCAGTTATGTGTAGCTCTCGTTTTACGTCATTGTTTTAGTTATACGGTCTTTACGGAAACAAATTTATGAAGCAAATTTGACAAATTAGAACTGATTAACTGATTATGAAGCAGATTATCCGAAATTTGGCATCTAATAAGGTACATTCGACTAAAAGAGTAATAAAAAAATATCATTTCTTAATGTTTTTTGTGGCAGTATAACCCAAAACCCCTATTTTTTCGGACTTTCAAACATAAATTCTTCTTCTTTCTTGCCAAAGGTCCCAAAAACGCCTTTATCATGTCCTACATGATCATAAAGTGACATTTTACATCTTAGATACCGGAGCGAAAACAGCTACTTTATGCCCGCGAGGGCATTAAGGATTCTTAACGCCCGCGCGGGCATTAAGCGTTGCCATGGTTTATATGTCAGAGACATCAAATATTTCACATTCAAATTGTAAATTTTAAATCGTCAATGTCAGTCATTGGCGATTAAGGTCATTCTGTTTGACAATTAATTGTCTGCGTTGTCACTCAACACCCAATTGTTTGTATTGTTGTTCAACTCCGTAGATACGCATGTCACATGATCACGTCAACATATTTATTAATATTATTCAAACGGAGGAACAAAACCATTGTAGAATATGAAGATTTGTATGTACCACGGGCATTACTTGTTGTTTATATCCTCGGGCGACTTAAAACGGTCACCCTCGGGGCATAAACATCCGTTTAATTGCCTTGGCACATAAATAACTATTTTAACCAGATCAGAGAGTAGTGAGATCTTTAGAAATATTGATCAACTTTTCATCACGAATAAATAATATGTATATTCAAGAAAATCCTAAAAATGTTTTTCAAATTAAAAAAGTATGTATATGTTTGATTATCCATCTGTGTACGTTTTTCTTTAGAAATGATTAACGAAATTTCTTCTTCGTAAATGTTTTTTAATTTTTATTAGCCGGTTTCGAATTAAAAATATCTGTAATTCGAATTTGTCTGGGTTTTTCTGGCAATATATAATTGGATATATGGCATTTTGGATTACTACTAGGGTTACCAGATGAAATAAATGAATAAGAACGATAATTTATGTTGACTTACCTAAAAAAGAGGGGCAAAAGTATGAAATAAATTCAGCAAATTATAAATATTTTATGACTTATGAAACATCCTTTTGTTGTTAATAACCCTTTTATTGTTTTATAGGTCTTTTCAGTTTTGTCTTTATATAGCCAGGTATACATTCTATGAATATAATATATTATGTTACGAATTTCGAAAAAAAAACGGAAATAAGTCTGGTTTGTGAATGGAATGCGTTTCGATTGATTTCTTTGAGCTGAATTCGAATCTGGAAAGTTAACTATCACGTTCGTTTTTTTATGTCCTACATGATCATAAAGTGACATTTTACATCTTAGATACCGGAGCAAAAACTGCTTCTTAAGGTCCGCGAGTGCGTTAAGGATTCTTAACGCCCGCGCGAGCGTTAAGGGTTGCCATGGTTATATGTAAAAAATATCAAATATTTGTCATTTAAATTGTAAATTTTAAGTCATAAAAGTCAATTATTGGCGATTAAGGTTATAAATTTCACAATTAAGTGTCTGTATTGTCACTCAACTCCGAATTGTTTGTATTCTTATTCAACTCCGTAGATATACGCATGTCACTTGATAACGTCAAAATATTTATTAATATTATTCAAACGGAGGAACAAAACCATTGTAGGACATACAATTTTGTATGCACCTCGGGCATTACTTGATGTTTATATCCTCGGGCGACATAAAAAGCTCGAGGACCGATAGGCCCTCGAGCTTTTTAATCGGTCACCCTCGGGGCATAAACATCCGTGTGATGCCCTTGGTACATAAATAACTATAATGAGCTCGAGGGCCGATCACGGTCACCCTAGGGGCATAAACATCCGTGTAATGCCCTTGGTACATAAATAACTATATGTTTTTTTTCTTGCCCGGACGTAATGTGCGGCTTTCAGGTAAAAATACAAAGTTGTATATACAGTTACAGGATTTCAGCTAAAAATACAATGTTTCCTCTGGGACAGACAATTTTGAAGTTCTAAGTTGTCCAGACTGTCAGTTAAGCCTGTATAAATTCGTAAATATTTTCAAATTAACTTTTGTGTTTACATATTTACATTATTTATTATCTTACATTTGTTTTGAAAATAACATTTGTATTTGTATGGTTTCGTATTCAGCGATATGATTTCTATTAATAAATCACATTTTCCCTTTCCAAAATCAAAAATGCGTTTGATGTGAGGCGAACCAAAATAGCTTTCATTACTTAGATTAAAGTTGCGAGGTTTTCAGAAAAGATAATATAACGAACAAATGAAGGCGACATACCGAAAAAGCTGATCAAGTTACTGCTCAATTATTAAAAAGCAGTACTTTTAAGATTAATGAAGGACAGTTAAAATCAAAAATGAAAAAGGACATGAATTGCTTTTGGATGACATATGATATAATTTGTATGAGTGTATAACAAATACAGTGAGATCAAAATGACTGACCTGTCCACTCGCATGAAACGAAGTTTTAGTAGAGATGTGCCGTATATGCTTCCATATATAACCCTATTTCATAAGAGCGGACCGGTCAATCATTTTTGGTCTCACTGTATAATAACAACAACCAAAAAGGTTCTAAATAATGACTTTTTCTAGACAAACGAAAGTTTTGCTCCGTAGTAGTTATAGGTCTGAAGTTAGCTTTGAAGAAGCGAAAAATATAGTTAGAAAAGCGTCGGCAATTGTGGAAAAATTTATAGTTATTTTCGAACCCAATCATAGGCCTTAAAACTTGAGTGAGATTAAATTTATACTATATTATCCGCATGCAGAATAAATAGCAACAAAAATTAAAGCCGCAATTTATCACCGTCAAGCAAACGCGCGAAAATTACAAACGCTGGGAACAAGAAAAAACCGCTGACGAAATTAATTTCTTAATTAAGAACGCCGCAATCTTCACATTTCGCATGTTTCTCATGCGCACAAACACAGATTACAAAACGGACTCGGAAAAATCATTGATTACCCAGAATCGTGTCACAACTGCATTCATTACCAAGTCAAATTTCCACGGAACGACACAGATTCTGCGCAAAATAACCTTTGGCGCGGCGCACGTACCAAAAAATGGCGCGCCGGAATCAGAAATACCAATTTTTATTTGCGGCAGCACAGTTTAGCGATTGGCGAGTCCGCCATTCAGGTGCATCGCATTCATTTCTGATTTTCACTTCCTAGAACACTTTCTTCGTTCAATGCGAAGTCGTTCCCGCGTTTAAGTAACATGGGAAAACGTTAATAACGCAGAAAACGTTGCATTTGCATCGACTTAATGGAAAAGTCTCGTCGTGTAAGATATAACTTTCGTTTGAATGCATTAAGAAATGTTTTGTGTTGTCATAACACGGCGTTACACACCTTTGTAAATGATTCCGGATATTCTAATTAAAATTTCACATTCCGTTCGTTGAAACATCAATTCTTGTGAAAAAAGTTTAAATTTAAGGACTTTTGTTTTTATGAACTTGACAGGTAGGTTTGACAAATAAATTAAACGTTGACAGTTGTCATTTGACATGACGTACAACCTACAGATTACGTACCAACTGTGCAGAGTTCTTGAGTTTGACAGTTTTGTTTAACAAATTTGATAAGTAAAATAATAAAAGAAATTAATCTTGATTTTATACAATACCTTGTAAAGTGTCTGCTAATCCAGATGCAAACAAAGCCCTCAAGAAGGTTGTAAACCGCCTCTCCCTGTCAGATTGCAACGTTTGGACAATGTCCCCAACTGGCAGAGGGAACATAACCCTATCAACTCCATGTGCTAAACCTTGAGGAATTTCGATATCCTGTCTGTCATCCAGGACTCTGGCACCGTTTATTGTTGTAACCTGAAAATAGGAAAAACATTAAGGTAAGTTTTGCGAAAATTATTGTTTGTAAAATTACAAGAGAATGAATTGCAAGCGATTTTTACTTTATTATACGCAGTATGTCATTTCTGTAATTTGCTCAAAATAGTTAAATAATAAATTAAAGTAGAGGAACTTCTGAATAATTTATGTCTGCGACATGTTTTGGTAAAATTAATAGTTTACTGCAAGAGCAAATTCTATTTGATCCAGATCGGTCGCATCTGCATTGATATAATACTATATACTGAGCCAGGATTTTCCAAATATTTTCAGACTAATAACAGTACCGGTAGTGTCAAATGCTGATGTTTTGACAATATTTCACTATATCTACTGTCAATAGTAAAAAGATATCATATGGTGATACCGTGTATAAACTGTCATTCTCTTACCAGGTCAGTCACATATAAGATGGTCTCAGGGAAGATATGAAAAAAATATCGTTAAACAGTTTTGGGGGAAAGGTGAAGTGTTGTCTGTTTGCTCAACAGGGGGGACTTTAGGCATTGAGCGCACATCGGAGGCTGTTGTTTATTTTTTAGGGGGGTGTGCGATGTTTTGTTGAGTTGGATTTGCTGCAATTACGTGTAATTAGACTCTAGAGTATTTTTTGTTTGTTTTTGTTTTGATAAGTTCTCGGAATTATTGTTATATTATTGGTGCAATGGTGTCTTAGTTCCAGTTTGCGTAAGGGGTTGAGTGGAAGAGCAAGACAATTTGGAAACAAGTGTGCTGACCTCCGCCCTAAATATAAATATTATTTTGTTGCATTTAATATTGTTTTATGATAATAAAGGAATTATTTATTCATTTAATTATTTATTTATCTGTAAAATCCTGGCTAACTAGTTTCATTTTAAAGCAGACAAGACTGATCTGAATCAAATAGATTCTCATGCAGCTAAACAATTAATTTTATATATTGTATGATAAAGTCATGTGCCTGGCCACATCACATTTTTTCTTTGTAGTTGTCAACATTGGTTAGTAATGTTGTAAATTATGCAGTTGAAAATTTGAAATTGGCTGAACAAGGTTGTATTGTAAAATAGTTTTGGGAACGACATAATTGAACAATGAAAATGATCCTAACCTCTATTGTTATTGTTTGTAAATATAATTAATTGAATGAATTTGAAACGCTACGCTTAATTAGCAATTACACTGTGTTGCATGCCAACGCGTATATAAAAAGTTGTCGGCCTAGGTAATTATTTGCATTATATGCCAAGAATGGGGACAATTTCGCAAACTTGCATATTAAATAGCGGTATTATTTGGCCATGGTCAAGATTTAGATACAAGCTCAAGCATAACATTTGAAAAGCCACGAGTACATATCAGTATTGTTCACAAAACATTGCTATTGGTTTCTTAATACCTATATCGAGCAAATAATACTGGTACGGTATTCAGTTAGCTCTGAAGAAGCGAGCAACATTGTTAGCGAAACGTCAGCATTTACGAATTTTGACACACGGCATGACCTGGCAGCAATTTATTTTCTATATGATTCTGGCCGTCAAAACCTACGCAATTCAATAATTATATTAATAATCAAAAATACCTGGCAATAACCTCAAACAATAAGCATACAGAGAACTGTCAAATTCGTATTTCACGTAATTCACTACGTTGGCTTATCACTACTAATGACTAATCATTCACCCAATAAATTTTTTTGTTTTTCCCTGCTACTACAATTCCACAGTACGATTTTCAGGAAAATATAAGTATATGGTGTCATTCTAATCGGAAAAATGTTATCTAACGATAAATCAAAATGTACACAACTCAAAATTATATTTGTCTAACCTCATCAATAAAAAAACTAAACACCCGGTATTATTTTCTGGTGACAAGCTCAATTAAGTTGTCTTTAATTACTAGTAAGTATGTTTTTAGTAAAAATGTTTTGCTGCTATTCGTTTTTTATTGCCCACAACTACGCTAATGAATCACCCCGTATAGAATAGAAGGAAGTTATTACATTAAATATATTATATTAAATGCAATAATTACACTACAAGAAAAAATCAAACTCCAACTGACAATCGTCACAATTCTCAAATTAAAAGCTTCATGAAACCTAAGTTCCTAAATAATTGTTTTTTTACTTAGTAATTAATGTAATAAAAGCTAGAAAGTACTCGAGAAAATAATGAGAGTCAATTTACAATAATTTATTTAATTTATTTATTTAATTAGATAAGTAACGCAAATTACAACGAAATTAAATTAAGCATAATAATTAAATAAATCATTGTAATTAATTTTTACTTAATTGTTTAATATGAACATTTAATTAATTAATTTCTACTCAAATATTGATTTCCATATAATTTCTGTTATTTAACAATTTTTACCACAATTTACGTGGCTTTTTACTTTGACCGTTTATTCAGTAGCCGCCTTGTAATACCATATATGTTTTGATAAAACAAAAAAAAACAGTATACATATAAACAATACCTTAACATCGTTCCACTCCTGGTCGTGCATATTGTACTGATTGACCCTCAATTGTGTCCCAGCCAGAGAAACTCCAGTCATCTCATCTTGCAAGGAACCAATCTTGAAAGCTCCTGGGATGACATGATGAAGCAGAAGCTACAAAACACAATACAACCATCAATCGAAAGCTCATCAACCTAAAACATTAACTTACCCCACTCAACAATCTCGGATTCTCCTTGAACTTCTCCTCGGCTTTATCCGGTCCACCCAATTGTACCAACAACGTCCTAAAGGCCTTATCGTTCGGCGCAAACAACGTGTACGGACCAGTTTCATTCAAGATGGTATCCAAACCAGACTGTTTAAGGTATTTGGCCATAGCGTACAATCCATTCTTCTTTAGGACGGTAGCCAAATCTACGATTTGTGAAGATTGCGATGACTGTGCAGATTGTGGCGTTAGAGTTTCACTTTTGAAGATGGTGACTGTAGATGTTGGATATGATTGGACTGTTGGTTCCGGTTGTGTCGTAGAAGAAGCTTCAAAGATAGAATTCCTGTTTGATTGTGAAATGGTTGAAGCTTGTTTTAGGAGATCGTTTGGTGGTGACTTATAGGGTTGTTGGTTCCTTTCATCTTCGTCTTCTGCTTCAGTAGAAATAGGAATTGATGTTGTTGAGGTTCTTTTATGGTTGTAATAATCGGAAGTGGTTGGTGAAGACACGAATTGCGTTCCTATATTCGTCGTGAGTATTGGTGTTGAATATTCCTGTTTTCTCGATGGGAACGAATTTGGTGTGACTGTTACTGAAGGTATAAACTCCTTAGTCACTTTCTTGGGACTAAACGTTGTCGAAGTGTCCTTCGACCGCTTAGTAGTAGAGGAAAGTCTTGGTTTACTCGTCGTGGAATATATTGGTTTTGCAGTCGTAGAATATACTGGTTTAGACGTCGTTGAATACCTGGTCTTAGACTGGATTGAATCTTTCTCGATTTCCAGCACTTTTTTCTGATCTAAAGGTGGTAGTTTGATCTCGCCGTCTTTTATTTTCTTCAAGATAGAATCCACATCCACACCCTTCTCTTGTTCACCATTACCTTTAACACCTTGGACTTTAAAGCTTCCATCATTCTGTTCTTCGAGCAGAACAAAAGTTACTTTCTTTTGATCTGGTAAGGCTCCATTGATGGTTTCTAATCCACCATTACCACCCTGCTTAAGAATCTCGAAATTAGCTCCTGGTGGTACAACTCCTTTCGTTAATTCTTGTATGATCTCTTTAGGTGGTTTCGTTGGTGCATTCTGACTTAGATCCAATGGGATGGCACCGGGAACACCTTTGGGATCTGTAGTCCTGATAATTTCATAATCTTGACCATCCGGAAGGTTGAGTTTTTCTTTGACCAACTTGTCCAAAGCCTCTTGGTCAAGTTCCTTTTTGGTTTGTCCATGTGGTTGGATCAGTTTAACTTGATCTCCGTATTTCTTTTGTATTTCCTTGGGATCATTAGTCCGGATAATTTCATAGTCTCCTCCATCGGGTAGATTAAATTTCTCTTTAACTAATTTATCCAATGCTTCTTGGTCGTTGTCTTGTTTGGGTTGGCCCTGGATCAGCTTAACTTGATCTCCATACTTCTTCTGGATGGCTTTTGGATCCGTGGTTCTGATGATCTCGTAATCACCTCCATCCGGTAGATTGAATTTCTCTTTAACTAGTTTGTCCAACGCAGCTTGGTCTTCTTCTGATTTTAGCTGGTTTGGATCTTGGATTAATCTAACTTGAGATCCAAACCTTTCTTGGACTAAGGATTCTAAATCAGAACCTGCTTCGATTGGTTTGGCATCGGGGACGAGTTTTGGGTCTGTAGTTCTGATGATTTCAATTCTTTGGCCGTTTGGTAAGGCAATCTCCCTCGATGTTAAGTTCTTTCCTAAGTCGTTCTCACCACCTTGGCTGATGGCGAGTTTAAGTTGCGCTATTAGGTCGTCTTTTGCAATCTGTTGGGATTTGTATTGAGTTTTGAGTTTATTGAGGTCCTCTAAGTTTTGGATTGCGCTGACTTTTGGAATGACAGTTGGTCTAAAGGACTTTTGTTCAGTTGGGTAGAGATTGCTCTGGCTCGATTGGAAAATTTCAGCGCTTGTTTTCTGGTTTAGAATTTTTCCTTTCCTCGATGATGGCGGTTCATCGTCATCCTCGTCTTCATCGCTTTCTGTGGTAGGTGGCGCTGGTGTGGTTGTTGTGGTAGTTGTTGTTGTAGTGGTCGGGTGTTCTTCGTAATATTTCTTCACAGCTAAATCGAATAGATCTTTCTCTTCAGGATAGATATACCTAGCATTATTTTGGCGATACCTAAAACCTTGATTACCGGTTGGTTTGTAAAACTTCTGGTATAGCTTCCTCTTCTCTTCTTGTTGCACCTTGATAAAGTCTGCATGCTCCTCTTGAGCCTTTTCCAAAGCTTTCTTATACTGCTTCTCCACGAATTGATTATGCTTCTCGATGATGCTTTGTTTCTCTTGTAACTCCTTCAATCTTTGCTTCTCTTTCTCTGGATCTTGCGGCCTATCATCCAAATTAAACAAAGGATTGGAGGTAACTTGGAACAGATGTTGATGCGCACTTAGTTGAGGGTCTTGCTTATATGGAGAAAACGCAGTTTGGGTAAGGTGTTGCACAACTCTATTCTGTTGAGCATTGTTCTGCAGAGTAGGTAGCGCGCTTTGGGTTGGTATTGGTTGACTAGTTGGTACCAGTGTTGGTTGAATTGGTGGTTGGCTCAAGACTGGTTGACTCTGGAATATGCTTTGTTGTTGCTGGGGTATGAAAGGTTGATTTTGGATTAAGTTGGGACCGTTGAAATTAGGGTTAAACTGTGAATTTGAAAATTGTTGGGGTTGGTTCAGGTGGTTATGTTGTTGATTTAGGTTGAAGCGGTGCTGGTGCTGTTGGATATCGCTTAAGATGTGTCCCTGCTGGATTGGTGATAGTTGTCTCTGGTGCAATTCGTTGTATTGCTGAAAAGGAAAAACATAGTTTAGACTTTTGTTTTATTGCATTTATCATTTTGAAGTCGTCGTTTGTAAGCTAGTTTCTAGACGCCATATTGTCACCAACAGAAACATAGGAGAATCATAAAACTATTTGTAATTTGATATTTTGTCGAAGTTGTATTTCTCGTACAGAAGAAAAATACTGTAAGTTAGCTGGTATCAAAAAAGCAAAACCACAATAACTGCAAATTCTTCTTTTACAACATGTTTGCTGTAATTATATTACATATAGTTTAGTTTAATTTTATCGTCATTTTCATAGCATTATAATTGCTGTAGTTTATTACATTCAGTTTCTGTAATTTTACAGACACTTTTCTCTGTGTATAAACTTGTTTGTTTACTTTTTTAACAGTATGTAGACCTACTCTTTTAAAAATCACAGTTGTATATTAAGAAAAGGAAGGAAATAGCAATGCATATAAACAATGCGAAAACGACGGAAGAACACAATCAATATCGTTTACAATAATAAAACTTTCATTGCACTCATTCATTCTGAGTAAAAAGTTTCATGTGGACTTACTGGTTGTTACTTTCTTAAGAATAAGGACAGTTGTTTAAAACATTTTTTTCAATAATTTAAAAGGCTGTATTTTGTTGAATGCATTCTACAAATAAAAGGTCCATATGAAATATTTTACTCAGACATTTTACTATTATAGCCTATTTTCATCTATCACAGATGATTTCTGAATTTTCTTTAAAGTTTGGTAGTAAATAAAGCGTTTACTCAAAAAACTGCACTAAAACGCAGTAATTTATAACTGGAGGTGATATTTAAATGTAATTAAATGTTTATTTAATTATACGTTTATTTTATTAAATGTTTATTTGATTAGATGGTTACAACAATTTGTATTTCACCATACAGTTTCCTTTTTGCTTCTTTGGAAACATAGCATATTTTTACCACAATTTTAATATGATATCAATTTTCGGTTGGAGTTGTAAATTTCTCGGTGTATTTGTTGATTTTACAGAAGCTCGGAGCTTATCTGGCATAGGTTATCTCGTCTGGAATCTAAGAGCAGATTAAAACCCACACCCCACAGTTCTGCTGTTCTAAAGTAAAGTTCACTGGATGAGTAGAAGTGTCAAATTGTAGGTATATATGCAAAACTGGGCACAAAAGCGTTAATCTGTTAATCGTTAATTAACGAAGTTAAATTTTTCGTTAACGAATTAACTTTTAAGTTACCTTTCAAAACCATTAACGGACTCATTAACTTCCGCTACATGTGTCATCCGTTAATTCAGGTTCGTTAAATCTAAAATATCATAATTAAACATTTCAAACTGCTATTAACATTCTGTGCATGTTCGGACTTGGTTTTGTAGGACTTACTACTTTGTGCGACACGGCTTCCGTATATACAGCATGTGCGTGAATTGTTTAGTTTTTAGTTGCCTTTTGTATGTACATTGTACAGTCGCAAAAAAAATATGTTCTATTAGAGGCACATGTTAGATGTACACAATTAGTTATAAGTATTAACTATAACTTATAACTATAAAGCAATAAACACTGCGTTCAGCAAGGCTCATGATTAACCACTGATGTCCGACCGGGTATAACCGGTACGGCGGTACCTGGGACAACGTGAGTCATTACAGACATGCATACAGTGCGTATCCATAATAGGCCTGTCCTATTTATCCCTAACACGGCCAGCCTGACGTTGGGACGTTCTCGGCCCAATCCTCTCGGCTCTTTCCTGACTCTCACAGTCACTGAAACAACTAGAATCAAAACAACCAATAACTTAATCATTTCGCACTATTACAAACGCAATGGCATCAACACTGCAGTACATCTGCCTTGTGTGATATCCGCCAGCATGCAACAACAAACGCCCAAGCATCAACACCGCAGTACGCCAGCCCAGTGTGATATCCGCCAGAAGGCAACAAAGGCCCAAGCATCAACACCGCAGTACGCCAGCCCAGTGTGATATCCGCCAGAAGGCAACAACAAACGCCCAAGCATCAACACCGCAGTACGCCAGCCCAGTGTGATCTCCGCCAGAAGGCAACAAAGGCCCAAGCATCAACACCGCAGTACGCCAGCCCAGTGTGATATCCGCCAGCATGCAACAACAAACGCCCAAGCATCAACACCGCAGTACGCCAGCCCAGTGTGATCTCCGCCAGAAGGCAACAAAGGCCCAAGCATCAACACCGCAGTACGCCAGCCCAGTGTGATATCCGCCAGAAGGCAACAACAAACCCCGACTGCTTTAACCAAATTTAGAGTTATCACAATAACTGCTTTAACAAGGTTTAGAGCCGTATCAACATTCACATATTCACAACAATGCTGGTGACTTTACTATTCATTTCTATATCTTCTGTTTTCGGCTCCTAGCTCAGGAACTACATGTGGTTTACTTTACATCTCAAACTCAGGAACCGTAATTTGGCACAAAATGATGTTATATTTCTCTCAAAACTAAAAAAAACTAAAAAAAATTAAACTATTACCACACATACCTTATTCATCTGCCCAATGTGCAAAGGCCAATTCATTTCACAACATATGTTACACAAAACATAAGGGTTTTCCGTTCTCTAATTATAATACCTAAAGAACATAAACTTACGATTCATGAATTATGAATCACAAAACATTGATAAGTACCAATACTCAATTACTTGATAGACAAGACTTTCCATTCTCAATTTATAACACACGAAGAACAGTATCTTATAAGTGTCTGATTATTATACACCAAAACACATAAACTCCAAATTCTCAGATTCAGGTACCTACACAAAGCTATAAACTTCAATTCTCTAATTATGATTGACGATGAACATTAATTTTCAATGTTCAAACCATAATACACAAACTGCAAACGCTAAAATCTCAAACTCAGCTACAGCCAGTCGTACAATTATAATTACTGGCTTTGAAGTTGGTGTTATTTATACAACTAAAATAATTGAAACACCCAAAACCAGCTAGCTGTTAGAGTTAGTCAACGATGACGATTTAGATATGATACTTTGTATAGAAGTAATACAATCGTTTTTATTTTTACCCCTATAAATTGAAAAGACATGTAAATTATAAAGCGACTCTTTATTTTCCAGTTGTACCTATGTTCGATTACCTAATCAAAATCTTGGGTCACACGATAAACAAAATTGCACTTCTACTTAACGGCTTTTAAAACGTCTTACAGTAGTAACGTTGAAAACAATAAAGTATCTACAATGTTTGAGGCCACTTATAAAGGCTCAGTCCATTTGCTCGAACCCAGCACCGACAAACGCTCTCTTTCCACATAGCGTGTCTACAGAGGCAAAAATAAAAGTACGCCGAAAAACGGCATAAAGTTACACTTCAGAATGACATCGGCCAACAACAGAATAAACTCAAAACTGTTCATGTAAGAAGGAAACGCACATTGAATTTAGCGTTTGTCACATTATATTACCGAAAAACAAATATAACGGACACTCATATGACATCTAACCTATCCGTCATAGCATCGTGAGTCAAATAATCAAAACACGCACCTTTTTCACATAAATCTGCTTCCAAATTAACCAACAACGTACGTCTACGATACTCCAATAATTAAAAACAAACTCACCAGTACTAAAACATCAAAAACAGCTGATACAATACCAAATAGTTACGTAATTCCATCCCACAAAACAGTCATCTCCGAAATTTAGTCCGCCTATTGCTATGGTTCAACTTGGCATTATTATCGCAATTTGTCAGGATTTCCAGCCGGCACATAGTTATATAATCAACAACCTGCGTGCTCGAGTAAATTTTCCAATGTACCAAGTATGACGCATACGGTCTGGTTTTCTTTGTTCTTGAAATGTCGCTGAAATTCGTAAATCAAGAAAAAAAATCGCATGGGCGAATTCCACTTCTGATATTAGAGGCACATGTTAGATGTACACAATTAGTTATAAGTATTAACTATAACTTATAACTATAAAGCAATAAACACTGCGTTCAGCAAGGCTCATGATTAACCACTGATGTCCGACCGGGTATAACCGGTACGGCGGTACCTGGGACAACGTGAGTCATTACAGACATGCATACAGTGCGTATCCATAATAGGCCTGTCCTATTTATCCCTAACATGTTCACATCCTAAATTTCTTGTTTCCATGTAACTCAGTATTTGATCCAACTTGCATCATCCAGAAATTGTATGATGTATACGTACTATTTTCCGCGAGTATACCTATTTATTATGTAATAGTAAACATTTAACTATTTTGTAATATTGTTACTTTTTAATGAATACCAATTGTTTCAAAATATAAATCTAAACTTAAAAGAAAACCTTCTGAAAATGCCTTTCTTCTAACTGCAACCACCTTAGTTGGTCTTTTCAATGTCTTTTATAAATATTACATCTCGCATTGTAGTTATTTTAGTTACCACTCTGGCTAGTTTGAAAAATTCCTAAGGCAATTTTAACTTATGCAACCGAAAGATCTGTTATTATTAGGTTATACTCAACATATCCTATTTTTTTAATAAAAAGTTAACAATTAGCGGTTTACGTTAACTTCCAATACTTTTATAGCAAATTAACGGACTATCGGTTAACGAAGTTATTTTTCTGATTAACTTTGCCCAGCTTTGTATATTTGTTTTAAAAGGGAGAAATATATAAAAATATTAATGCTAGATTTTGACTAATAATTCGGCCAGGTGTTCTTGCTTTCAATGGAATATTTGTGCGGTATATAGCAGAAAGAATAGTTATTCTATATAACCATAATTTAATTATAAATTTGTTAAACTTCTGTGTATAGCTACTACCACTCCCTCCAATGATGGACAATGTAGAAAATATGACTGAAAATCCTTGTGTGTTTCTAGATTACTTTATTGTAGAGTACGTACACCAAAGTCAGTAATAATGTTGCAATTTCCTTGCCATATAAAGTCTAATTTTACAAAGTTACTAACTAGCCTTTTCTCATTACGTAAGGTAAATGAAATTGTGATAATCGATGGTTACTCGAACAATTATATCATACGGCAGTAACACATCGTTTATAATAGCGGCAGCAATTTCTACAGATGGCTTACTTTCACTAATCTTTTATGGAAACAAATCTAGAAATATACGTTTATTTCTCACCATAAACATAACTCTAATCGTTAATATTATTGATGATATTCGTGAATAATTAAGATAAAATGAAAAAGAAAAACAGCAAAAAAAGGTCGATCCTGCCAGGATTCGAACCTGGAATCTTCTGATCCGTAGTCAGACGCGTTATCCGTTGCGCCACAGGACCTGCGGGATAAGATGCTGGAATAATCATTACTTTGCCGTTCTAAGTATAGCAACGAGAAGATTTTTAGATGTGATAATTTTTAGCTTTCTAAAAACCGTGCGTATTAATGGCAATTTATAAGTCCACATTAAGTACACGAGTAGTTGTTTTTTCACTTTCTAAGAGTTTAATTTGTCATTATGACCTTTCACCTGGCATAGTGTAAAAGACAAATGCCTTGCTAAGTACTTAATGCGTTCCTTACACTTAAAACCTAGTTAATTGCGTCGTTGGCGTTGTTTTATTGCTGTTAGAGTTGTGCAGGTCAAGGGTGAGCTCTTTGATATCTCTAAGCTCTCTTGCAGACTGCAGTGAGCGCCAAAAGTAATGTAGGTGGAATAAATTCATGAAAATTTAAAATAGGTAATCTTTTCCTTATCTTATGTGATTTTGAGAGAACGTTTGTTATTTGTCAGGCTTTTAAAAATAAATCTATGATTTTGGCAAAATGGCGAATTTATAGAAAACAGTGGATTTTCTCTTGCAATTCTAAACGTTGGGTTTTGGTATAAAATTTTTTACGATTTGACCAAATATTTTTTTTGGAAGTAATAAGACCAATACGCAATACATAATTACATTGAGCGGTAAAAATGTGAAACAAAAATTCATAAAAATTTACAAAATACACGTTTTTATCAAATTAGATACTTTTTTTGCTTCTGACGTAATCACCATTTCTGGTAAGCCTGTTTTTTACTGATTTTGATAGATATTCGTCTTTCTTGATGCATAAAAAATGGTTGCCATACATAAGAACATTTTCGAGAAAAACTTGAGAAACGAGAAAAAAAAGATAAGAGCAAAAACGAGAAATATTTGATACACAGGGAACCCGAATTTTGTGAATGAAATGAATATAGTGAGCGCACAAATCAGGGAAACATGAATAATCCCTGCAACGATTTGGTATTTCAAAAGATCGACATTGTCGATTTTAAATTATAAAAACATACATATTTATAACAAACTACGTTTTGGATCTTCAATTGCTTTTGACTTACTTATCACGTTATGAAAATTTTCCTTAAAATGTTAAAACAATTAAAATAGGCGAATAATATTTTTGATTAATAATATTCTTTACGCTGCAAGTTTTACTGTATTATGCAACTTTCCGAGTCAGGGTTCGTATTCAGCGCATGATATTTATCGAATACGCTCATTCACAGACAAAGTTATTAATATTTTTTTCTAGTCTCCATTTGGATTTTTCCTAAAGCACAATAACCTTACAATTTGAATGCAAGACAATTAAAAGATCTAGCTAAATCAATTAGAAAAAAACTGACTGCCAAAAAAACTACTATGTACTAAAAAATTACTAAGAGATCAAATAATAATAATGAATGCATAATAAGAACGTGCACAACAATCGTGAAAATTATTGTGGAATTCACAACACCGGCATTAAAAGATTAAAGCAGTAAATCTCCACATATTTTGAAACAATTGAACATTGCTAAGTGTAGGGCAATTATAAATATCCATGGAGGTATGCTAGCGCAGAAATGGAGAGGTGAATGTTAATTTTTCTGTAATAAATAAACAATAATTATCCTAGCTTGTAGGTACATTGACGCCAGTAAATGCCCGGTAACTATTTCGACATACAGTAGTGCATCGCAGCGTAACCAAATAAAGTAAGGCTAAATGTGATGTTACGTAACCGCTATCATCTACAGCATCTCGGACACTATTAGGTTATTACGATTGGTTTTGCTCTTAGCGGAAAAAAGGCCGGACTAGCGTGAAAGGCGTATGTGCACATTCAACAGTGAGTAGGTGATTATGGATTGTTAAGAAATCAGGTTACGATGGGATAGGTGCTCTTAAAATTATCGTAAAAGCTCTACTTTAGGTGGATATGCATAAGTGCATGTGTTTATAGAGCTCAAGAATATTTGTAAAAGTTGTTATATTTTATGCGTTCCATTTACTTCATATTTACCTACTGAACATTGACTTAAACGTTTGAGAAAAAAAATAACGAGAATACATTTTGATATCCATACAGGATGCCGAATATAGTTCAAATACGGAAATGCAACATAAAATACTCTCATTCATGATATTGAGAAAACAAGTTGAAAAAGATTTAAAAAAGAGATGACGGATTGGTGCCTGTAGATATTTACATTTCTTATATTCTTTATAATAAATTTCAATTACATACTATCGCACTATAGCGCAACTGATCAAATGTCATACGCTTGATATTATGTGCAGTGTTGTTGTGTTATCCATGTTGATCCTGGCGTGAGAAAAAAGATAATTGCAAATTTTACAATATCTAAAAGAGAAGAGATTGATGAACCTGAGTTTCGGTAGAGGAAACTTTATCCGATCATGGCAGCTACACAGCCACAAACACTGAGCAGGGCCGGCCCTAGACGGTAGGCAAGGTAGGCAACTGCCTAAGGCGGCAAAACCAACTTAACTACATACAAAAAATCCCTGAATCTAGAAAGTAAAGGAATAGTAAAATAAAGTCAAATATAACAAGAATTGACAGGCTTCTAGCCATTCCCTTATTTTAAGATGCGATTGTTCAAAGAGTTAATGCTTTGACAACGACATCTTAGAAGCTAAAGAAAATTATCGAAATGAATAAAATTCATATGAAAATGTAGACGAACCTACACAAAAAGAGAAATCTAAAATAGACATAATGCGTCGTTTGAGTTTTTATACGATATCCACAAACTTAACGTTTTAACAGATGGTGATTCCTCCCACTTAACGCTTTAGAATTGACTGATGAAATAGTAGTCTAGTCATTTTAGATTAGAGAAATTAATTAAAGACTATCAGTGATTAAAATATTTGCCATGAAATGCTTGCATCAATATCTCCGAAAATGGTAAGTTTGGCAGAACAAACTATACACCATATTAAACATGAAATTTAGAAGAATTTGGGTACCTACATGTTAAACAGTTACTTAAAAATGTTGAGAGATGTAGAGTTTGCTGAGGACAGATAACTTGACAGAATAGATAATGACTAAACAGTTGGGTTCCGAAAACACTCCTTTTAACCTCACCCAAACCTACATCTTTCAATATTTTGAAGTAATTCAAAATATTTATCATGTGCCCATCTTTTTCATCTTTCATATGGTATAATTTGTTCTGCTAAGCGTAATACTTATTATTTGATTTGATGCAAGCGGTACATGACGAATTTTTTAATCACATGGATAGTTTTTAATTAATTTGAGGAAAGATTCAGTAAACATTTTGATGTGATGATACTATTGGTATTATTTTCATAGGCGTGCGAATTAATTATGATGTTTAATGATTTTGCGTCTAAAATGACTCAACGATAGACCTTCTGTCCAGTAGGTCAGTTGACGTTTATAAATTTATTGCCACGTTTTTAACTTTATTACCTCCATTAACATTGGGCCAAATTTAAGCAGTGCTTTAGGAATTTTGCTAACCCTGCCCATAAGTGTTGCTACCGGTGCGGGCGATAGATTGTTTTCACTAAAACTAAAAATAATACAAAATTACTAAAGAACCATGTCTACTCAACATCGTCGCAATGTTGGCAATTCACTGAGCATATATAATATGTTATAATCAGCTTAATGTATTCAGTATTTCTAACGTAAACGCATTGTATGAACCTATTGTTATGGTCGTTATGGAGTACACAGGATTATATCGAAATGAATCTATAAATTCCTAATAACATTTCTACAGCTAAAACACACAGTAACATAACTCATAAATAATCCGAACATTCCTCTATAAGCGTCTTACTTTCACTGCGGAACAATATGAGAAAGCACAAAAATAACATCCTAACGCCATCTCTATCGCATTGGAAACTGGGCCCGCAATAACTGACCCATAAACTGAAGGATTGTTAAGCATTTAGGCCATCGCAGATACAATTTCAGATAGTGGATGCAAATTGTAAAAGTGAAATGCGGATGACTTCGAAAAACCATGAAAAACCGGTCTCTTGAATCCTCAAGACTCCATCATATCTGTTAATTATAAAATGCCGCTGAACAAAAAATCAAATAGTTTTCTAAACTTTTTCCTCCATCATTTGGGCGGTGCAGCAAGGTCAAGAGCAAAGTTTATTAAACTTGACTCTTAATTACGGGTACGCATCTTTCGACCTAGAAACTGAGGACTTTCTCCACTTTATTATTGTTATTTTTAGTGTGGGTTGATAAGAGCGGCTTTTAAAACGCCGGGAGCCGGGAAAAGGTTAAATTACTTCATCGTAGTGTCATCTTGATTGATCTTCTCGTAAAAAAGTGAAATTCTTCAAAAAGGTACTTTCTTTTGCGCTTTGCTTCATTGAACATCCCATTATATTAAGTAAGGAGCGACCACCCATTAAATTTATAAAAAAATATTAGACAATTTTTGAGGACAATGTGTTTTATGACTTACCTACTTTCTTCTTACTGATTTGTCATCTACTGTAGCAGTGCAGGTACGTCATTGTACAGTACGGTAAGGTGATCAGCCTTTCTGCAGATGACGTTTAATTTCAAGCAATTCAAGTAATTTTGGAAAATCGAATCGATTTTTTTAATCTCAAAAACCCATGCAAATAACATTTTTCTTTAAGTTCGGTGTTTTTTATTTTCATAACAGTTATTATTGGTTATTTAAATTGGTTAACGTTGGGCAAAAATTGGGTAGGCAACCGAATATACTTCATAATTGTGTAATAAGATTTACACCGACATGATTAGGTATTATCATTCAAATTATAAGTTAAAGTGATCTTGGAACCTTTGCCGATGATACAAAAAATATTCGGATCAATTCTGTAGAGTCTAGTTGATCTTAAGATTATTGGTGGTTATATCGTAGTCTTCTTGCAATCAACTAAAAAGCGCCGATATTCCCACAATTCGTCACCCACACTTGACAGAATTGAGCCACGTATTTTTTTAATTATTAGCAAAGGTGCAAAGTTCACTCTAACGTATATTTGTAATGCACAAACTTGAACATGCATATGTAGTAGCCAATTAAAATTTATAACTGCATTTCCGATTTAAACGCCACCTTAATTCAGGAATTACGAAGGATGATTCAAGATATTAAGCAATAAATAAAATCGTAGAAGAAATGACTAATGATGTAAGCACAGTATATTCTTTCTGGAAGGCGACTGAAGGACTTAAGAAACCAATGACCCAAATTCGGCCAATAAAAAGGCCGGATGGACTCTGCAAAGTACTTAAAACCATCTTTCACCCCAAATGACGACATAAAACGAAATACCCTGTTATTCATAAAGAGGTAACGAATGAAAACGACAAAAAGTCATCTGGTTTCTATCTGATAACAGATGAGATCTTAAAAATCTACTTAAAAGCCATAGTTACTAAGCTACTAACCTATGATAACCAAGATAACCTATGCAACGTAGCATTTAGGCTTAAATATGTGCCAGCTATTTGGAAAACTTCGGAGGTACTGTTGCTTCCCTAAGCCAGGAAACCCACCAAATGAGACATCATCCTATAGGCCAATTCATTTATTGATCATACTATCAGAAATATTTGGAAAACTACTAGTTAAACGACAGGAGCCAATCTTAGATGAAAGAAACATTACGCCCGGTCATCAGTTTGGAATCGGAACCAAACATTCAACAATCGATCAGGTCTATAGAATAACAACGATTTGAAAGAAATAACTTTAGAAGAAGGAAAGGTAAGCTCCTCTATATTCCTGGATGTGACAAAATCTTGCGACAAAGTCTTGCTCGACGGCCTAAGCTATAAACTGGAATAGCTACTACCCTTCGAGTAGGTATAGCCAACTATTAAAATCATATCTTTCTGACAGATACTTCCGTATAAAATAAGATAATGAGTAGTCAACTCTCAATAGCATAAAGCTGGAATACCACAAGGTAGTGTACTTGGCCCAATCCTGTACCTTCTTTATACACGTCATCTTCCATAACCAGATCGTGTTACCGCTTGTCACGTTTGCTGATGACACTACTATTATGGCAGTAGGTACAAATGTTGAAGGAGCAACACTAAAACTGCAGAATGCCAGAATGTTGGCAGCATGTCAACAATATTAGTGATAGGATGAAACGATGGCTAATTGCATTGAGCACAAATTACGTTCTTCTTTTATTGCCTTTTCAAAATATTATTATGTATAACACTCTGTATAGAGACCAATATTAAGGTACTGTGTTCCGTTTAGCAGATTGTCTTGAAGGTCGGCTTGAAGGTATTAATCGCCAGAACTAACATATTGCTACATTTGACTGAAATTAATCCATTAATTTTCTGGAAAATACCATTATTTTTATTAGTTAAGAAAGTCAGACTTTAAAAACGAATTTTAAAGACTGATTTTCTTAATCATTTGAGTTGTTACTTCTTTAATAAACATTTAAATTAAAGAATCTGGGACCAGCAAATAATATACAGGTTGTTCTAATAAAAATACTGGAATAAGGACCAACCTGTATAGCTTATCTATTTCTTGGTCCATCAAGCATCTTCATGGAAATACTTCTTTAGTACTCATAATAATATGGTATAGTAGAGGGCGTTTCGTAAAGGAGAGATCTCATGTGGTCATGAACATGACTTTATCATACCATACAGCAGCGTCAGACGCTGATGTTTTGACAATACTGTCAATAGAATTAAAATATCTGACAAATCCTGGCTAACTAGTTTTAATGCAGTACGAGCGATGTCGATGCAATCATTTTACCAAAAAACATCATAGACATAAATTATTCAGAATTTCCTCTACTTTAATTTATAATATAAATATTTTGACGAAATTGCAGAAATGGCGGCTTATTTGCAAAATCCTTAACAATGCATAGAGTAAACATCCAGTTCCTTTGGACCCTTTTGAACAAAAAGATTTACAGCTCTAAATTTGGTCATGAAACTGCTAAATATAAAGTTTCATCCCGATACCTGTAGTAGTTTCTCCGGCAAAAACAAAAAAAAAAACGAAAAACACACATACAGTGTATACACATACAGACACACGCGCACACACACACACACACATA
The DNA here is from genome assembly GCA_964023965.1 of Melinopterus prodromus. Lineage (NCBI taxonomy): Eukaryota > Metazoa > Arthropoda > Insecta > Coleoptera > Scarabaeidae > Melinopterus > Melinopterus prodromus. Next base: position 19,572,995 of record OZ030393.1, read on the forward strand.
CAGACACACACAGAAATTTGTTTGTATCTTGGTCAAAAATGTTTATTATTTAAATTTTTATTGGCTAGAATATAGTCGTATCTTCGGTTTTTATCTTTTTGTAAAATTTAGTAACAGAAAATCTTAATGTTTTAATAATTATACACATAAACCCATTGATTTTTAAAATAAACAAGTATATGAATAAATTTGCGTATTTTAGCAATAAAAACGTGAGTGATTTCAATTAGGAATGAAAATGTTTAACGACGTATTTTAGTCAAATCAATATTATAGGTTAATAATATGGTGATATACAGGAGGGATGTAAATTTTTTAAATAAATCAGGATGCGGCTGTAATTTTTGATTTATTTAAAAAATTTACATCCCTCCTGTATATCACCATATTATTAACCTATAATATTTCAATTAAGATTGACAGCAGGCATAGCAGCAACCTGTAAATATTATTGGTTTGTAGATTTAGATCATCAGATCATGGAACTTTTTGGAAAGGTTTGGAAACAAGTTGTTTACACCAAATAGTAAACACCCCAAACAAAAGTTGATTAAAAATGTTTACATAAGCGTCTGGGTTTTACTGTCTTTTTGGACCCAAAGCTGTTTTCCTATCTAGTTAATATACTTACTAAACATAAAACTTCAACTATTTGTCATTAGAATTAATGATACTTCATTCCAACTTGCATTGGTAGGTACTTATTCTTGCGATTTCTAATAACAATTAATTATTGTTACCCAACAAAGCAATTAAACAGATGGAGCTATTACACAATAAATCTAGTGTCTCTACCTAATTTAAACCCTCAAATCATCCATAACAAATCCATCTCATATTCAACCAACAATCAATCAACCTTTAAGCAACCTCTAACAATCACTTAGTAATTGACCATAAAATAATTTCCTCACGATGTAAATTCACAATTCTCATATTTCGTGATCTGCAAACTTCTATAACGAGCATCGTCCATCAAGATCTGTTCATAATCAAATATAGGCTGCTCCAGTTGCAATGACCGGTTAAATAAGAGGACATGAAAGGACCTAAATTGCAATCCTGTCGTAATCCTTTTTCCGCTGCCCGGCATGTTTCGCGACTTTCAAACTTCTGCGCGCGGTGAACGCTCGGCACAAGATTTAGTAATAGCATTGCGTCTTTGGAATTGTTGTGTCTCTAGTTGGCATGGGAAACACATTTTGACAATGCATTACATGTTATAGCCGCCCAGAATGAAATAATACCACGAAAGTCGAGTAGAAATAGCACTTGTTGCATTGTAAACAGTATAAGTTTGTAGGTCGGTATAGTAGGAATGCATAGGATATATCGAGGGCATTAACTTGATTGTGAGGAAATAGAAGTAAAGAAAAACGAATAAATTTAACTTTATTATTATATGATAAAAGTTATGAGAATTATACAGGGTGTCTATAGGAACTGGTACATTGGAAGTTTCTCGTGTTCTACTATTTCTGGAAACTTGAAATTTTGTAATTAGAATTTACTCGATTTAAGCTCTTCAGCTACAATATTCTTAAGTTAGCTGTCACGTCCGGTCACCGGAAGTCGGTATCAACTTTGTTATTTAAAATGGAATAATATAATTTTAATTTTATTTTTGGTTTCTACGTATCAAAATACATCATTTTGAGTTTTTGATTTTAATAATTTTTTAAAGATATTTGGAGTTATTTTTAAAATTGTATATCTCGGTTATTATTGAATCTAGAAGATTCATAATTGGTGGTCCAAAACTAGAAACGTAATCAAATAGGTCGATGTTTAGTTCATCATGATATCTTATACAGGGTGTTCAAAATTTACAACACAAAAATTGAATTATCAAACGTAAATAACTAACTTTTTCAAGTGGCACACCCTATATACCGATACGCCATTCGATAGGAAATCTTATTCCCTATCAATAAATATTAGGGTTCCCTATATCTATTTTTAATACTTTTTGATATACCTATTGTCTTTATTAAAATCTTCTTTAAATCCAATTTGAATACTCCCATTTAATAATGGGGATGAAATTAGATACGAAATTAACAACGAAAATTTAAATAGTGATATATGTTACAAAAATTTGGGAAGTTGTGTGAACAATTTTAGCAGAACTCTTCCCCTCAATATTTTACGCGACAGCTTTTATCAAACGGACGGTGCACCGGGACATTTTTCGCAATTTTGTGTCCATTCGACTTAATCAGATGTTTGACGATAGGTGGTTCGGAAATATAGGACCCTGGCGGTGGCCACCAAGCTCACCAGATTTAACACCAATAGACCTTTATTTCTGGGGTCATGTGGAAAGTCAGGTCTATTCCACATGTTAATACTCGAGAAGAATTGACTAATAGAGTAGTACCCGCCATTAATGAACTTCAGCGACAAGAAATCCGAAGAACGACGATGACTGTTTAAGTTAAATATCCCAAATAATAAATTATTTGAGTTTCACCAAACCTTTTCAATATCTTTCTGTTTTCCTGCTGTTCCAAAGTTGTTACATTCCAATAAATGAAGAATAAATCGTACGTATTTAGTGTGCATTCTTTTATACTGACACTATCTAAAATTCTATATAGGGAACCCTAATATTAATTGATAGGGAATAAGATTTCCTATCGAATGGCATATCAGTCTACATGGTGTTCTATTTTTTTAAAATAGTTTTTTACTTTTGAAAATTCAATTATTGTGTTGTAAATTATGAACACCTGTATAAAATATCATGATGAACTAAATATCGTCGTATTTGGTTATGTTTCTAGTTTTGGACCACCAATAATGAAACTTCTAGTTTCAATTATAACCGAGATATTCCATTTTAAACGTAACCGCGAAAAAAAGCAAAAAATTATTAAATTAAAAATACTCAAATATGGTTATATTTACGTATAGGGAAACATCAAATGATGTAATGATGTATTTTGATACGTAGAAACCATAAATAAAACAAATTATAATCTTTTATTGTGCTAGTTCCGTGAGGCATCCTGTATTACTCAAGAATCTGCATATCCTCGACATTAGATTATATTTCCTTATGCAAAACGAGAAGCATTTCAAGCTGTTTTCAATTACCGAACTCCATTTCCTAGTGTATACAAATGAAGTGTAATATAATTTCTATATGTTGCACGCTTTAGGTACGTTCAAAGAAGTATTAAGGTTAATATATTCAATTGGCTTAATTTCCTTTAAAAGAGAACAGTAAGTGCTGTAGGTTGATGAATAATAAGTTTTTTAAATAGGTGCATAAGTATTTGTTTATAAGAAGCGACATTTTTGTACCATGGCAGAAAATAATAAAATAAGTTAAAAGCGTTTGCAGATTGTAAAAATCCAAAAGGTTTTCATTACTATAATGGGAAGTATGTCGCGTTTCTTTAAATATTAATTACGATTCCAGATTTCTGTTGGTAGGAAACAATAGGTACGTACATACTTATAACAATAGGTAACCTAATATTTCCTTATTTATTTACTTAATGACTAAATAACAATTTCACTAATCGACAGACATTTTAGTAGTAATACCTGCCCCAAATAATAAGCAACTACTTTAGTTTTAACAATAGACTTTCAAAAGCTATTTTGTAGTTGTATTCTGCTGTAGGTAATACCTGTTCGAAAAAATAACAGTTGTATTCTGATGTAGCATTGAACTCTATTCCTTATAATGACCCGTAACCATATATGTAATTTGTTTGATTTTAAATATTGGCTAGGTATCGAAAGTAAGAAGTTTTGAACCTAGTTGATACAACTGTAAATAGGTACCTGCTTTAAGAATAATAAGCCAGATAATACCTAATAATAAAAACCACTAACCATATACCTTATTGAGTTTTCACTATTGACTATTGAAAGATATTTTGTAGTTGTAGCTAGCTACTGCAATATCTACCCCACAGAATAGATACGTAAAAAATCTGATGTGGCCAGGCACATAACTTTATCACATTATACAGCAGTGTCAAACACTGACGTTCTGACTGGTTCTGACAATACTGTGAATAGAATCAAAATATCTCAAGTCAAAATATCAATATTTTACCAAAAAATTCATAGGCATAAATTATAATATAATATAATATAATAATAATAATAATAAATAACTTTAATCAATAAACACATGTGTAATACAAAAAGTTCAAAATTTGAATAGGCGAAGTTGAGTCCAAGACTGCTTTTCGACTTAACCAACTAATCAGTAGAGAGTAAAAAAAAATAAATTTAAATATAATTTCTGCTATAGATATACCTATAAGTAGGCTTACCATACGTCCCGGTTTGACCGGGACAGTCCCGGTTTGAGACATCGGTCCCGGCGTCCCGGCTGGATTGGTACTATGTCCCGGTTCAAATTCTGAACAAACTTTTATATTAGTAATCAGATCAGTACTCACAAGAAGTAGCAATATTGTGTTTAGACTGTCAAAGATACACATAGTGAGTAGATGCTGATAATTGATATTATACTTTTTAAAACCGTTATTCCATACGTCAAAATATAGATTATCTCGATTAGTTAGTCAATCTTTCACGTTCTATAGTGAACAACTCCTAAATCGTAATAACTCGCATCGACTATCTGTGTAAGTTTGAAATATATTAAGAGACTACGGCTATGGAAAAAATGTTATAACTTTGACCAAAATTGTTGTATGTATATCTTTGCTTCATATGTCAAATTGTAGGTACTTAATCGTTGTATTTACCCATAAACTGGGAGTATTAAAAAAATTAGATGGCTGGTGGCAGCAGAAGGTATTATCATTATTCAAAAATAATTATTACCTTTAATTATTTAAAATAGAGGAAAGGTTTCCAAATGATGCGATTAAAAAGAAACTATTCTTCTTGTGTCAACCTACTACCTACTCATATTTTCAATTCATTAGAAGAAACTGTAAGTACGTGGGCGCTTTCAAAAGAATCTGCGTATGTGAAACCATACTTCCAAAAAATCTCTGACTTAAGTATTTCAGTATATAGAAAGTTACTATCATAGTACTGCATGAGAAACATCAATTTAAGATATTTAATATGACGGCTACAGTAACGTTTGTTTATTTTTTTCGTTGTTATTGATTTTCCTTTTGAATTCTTTCTCATCGGATGATTTTTATACATCAAATAAGTCATGATTACTGATAAATATGTCAATGAGTGGAATAACAGAACAACTTCACCCCATGTTTTAGTAAATTACTAATTTTTAAAAAATTTAACTTTAGAACAACTTTCAATGATATTTACTACAACTTTTGTGTGCTGACCAAATCTGTTAAATGTACAGTTGCAGAATTATACAGTTTTCTTTAGGTCCCAGATTTCGACTTACTTTGTTCTTCCACTAACCGGTTCATTGAAAACTTTTTCAAACGTTCTATAATTTTCTATCGTACACCAATTTTTTTGAGGTTTGGGTTGTTAATTTTTTGGTAACATTATGCACTCAAGTACTTAAATAAATATTATATTGTTTATATACACAATTCATTAATTTAAACAAACGATAATATTTATTAAATAAATAAGTAGCATCGTGTTTTATGTATAAAGGTTTCAGTGCTTTAAAATTGTAACATTAACCACTAAAAAAGTCGTTAAAATCGAGTATTTCCCACAGATTTCGAGATAACGCCTATCTCTGGCTAATTTGACTCCACTAGTAAGAGCAATAATATTATGCAAAATAAATTTTGGTATGGAATGCTCCAAATTTTATGAGGTGAGTAAAGCAGGTTATAGTATGATAGAAAAAAGTACTGACACGAAAGCGAAAAATACGAGAGGGTAGAGGGTCCATAAGTAATTAAATTGTTTCTGTTCTTTTTGTCACATAAATAAACGTAATTTAGATTATTTTTTCTAGATTAAGGACGTGGTCCGTTTGATGGCGTCTCTCAAGTGGACGATGTTGACTTATAGTTTGGCATCTATGAAAACAAAATTGATGTAATATGTGACAAAATAAGTGTTTTCACGTCTTAGTTTTGCACAGTTGTTTTGTGAGAAATTACGTATGATTTGGTATTCAAGTACCTACGTTTAGTATCCCAATTGTTGATAATTCTGATATTCCTGGTGTTCGGATTATATATAAAGATGAAATATATAAAGGAACATATGGAAAGCAACAAAAAGTAAAAAAACATAAAGAATACAAAACGCTTTATTGTTTTTTCAAGTTTTTTATATTTTATTCCCGAAAGTAATACTTGTCCCGGTCTGAAATTTAAAAATTATGGTAAGCCTACCTATAAGCAATACAAGACATACCTACAATAAGTTACAACGCCGTTGCGCTGAATGGTGAGCTTCGTATGAAATGGGCGACAAATTAATATATGAAAGCACACATGTTCAGTGGAATGAAGCAAGCTACTTTAATTTATTATTTAACTATTTTGACGAAATTACAGAAATGGCAGCTCATTTGCAAAATCTTTGAGTACAAAACCAGTTTCTTTGGACCTTTTTGAACAAAAAGCTTTTCAGCTGTAAGTTTGGCCATTGAAACTTCTAAATATGAAGCTTAAGCTTCATATTTTTGATCAGGACGAATTCGTCCTGATCAAAAATGGTCAGGGGACCTAAAAGATCCGCTGACCATTTTAAAAGCTAAAATCTCATATTTTTTGGAACGATTACAAGTGTTTGTCATACTACGTCTGATAAAGTAATAATAAATAATAAAAATTGATATCTATATCTATCACGTTTCGTTGTGTGTGAACTGAGATACATATACGGTAGATAGGTAGGTAGGTACGACTGAAACACAAATAAAACATATTTGTGTATCGCGGCACAGCTAATTAATTTTATGGTTTTTAATACCGAAATATAAATGTAGGTAGGGATTTTTGTTTTGCTTTACGAGCCATAGAATAAAATATTCTGTCCTGATTTAGCATTGGTCTCTCCTGCGTCTAATGGCCTGTCACCAGGTAATTTGTTTTATAGTTTTGACTACTAATTATCAAAAGATTTTTTTGTTTACCGATAGGCTTTTTCTTGTTTTGGGTATCTATGTAGGTACCTACTTACCTACTTGAGCCAAAGAAAGCAAATCTGTTGTATTCTAGCATTGAACTCTCTTATGTATAAAGCCAAGATTTATGACTACCGAAAGATAGTTTGTGGTGTTATTACAAATATTTTGTAGGTTAATATACCTACCTACCTATTTAGATTTATTACCTATAGGTTTCTTTTCGTTTTACTTATGAGCAAATGAAAGCAAAATCTGCTTTTATCTAGCCTTCAACTATTTTATGTCTAATGACCACTAACGATACCTATACCTAATTTGATTACATTTGACTATTCACTATACCTATGGAAACTGATTTTGTAATATTTAGGTATAATAATATTATATATAATTTTCTTGTGCTCTAGCATTGAATTCTCTTACGTCTAATGACCAGTAACACCAGTAATATGACCAAGTAACAAAACTCATCAAATCTAGGTTTTACCTTTGATGATCGAAAGATATTTTGTACTTGCGGTTCTACAGTAACCGCAAGTACAAAATATCTTTCGGTATTAATGCTCATTGCTCACAAAAAAATAAGATCTTTGTTTGATCTAGCATTGAACTCTCCAACGTCTACTGACTTGTAACCGTATAATTTGTTTACATTTGACAGAAACCATGAAAACTTAGGTGTTTTGTAACATGCAAAAAAGAATTAGAAGTTCTGTTCTAATGATTTAGCATTTATCTCTCTTGCATTTAATGTCCAGTTACCATCCTAATGTGTTTAGTTTTGACTGTTAGCTATTGAAAGATATTTTCTAGTGTTATTTTATACCTATAACTATAAAATATTTTATAGTTTAATAAATACCTATAGCTATAATTTCCTTTGGTTTTTGTAAAAAAATATGTTTTGATCTATCATTGAACTCTCTTACCAATTGATAAAATGTTCCTACGAAATTCATTTCTGATCTAGCATTGAACTCTCTTACGTCTAAGGACCAGTAACCATATATTTTTGTTCAGTTTTTATTTTATCATACACAGTGTGATATATATTTTTTAATTATCTACACTATCATATAATTTATTAATGTAGGTATAGGTAGTTCTAGTTCTATAGTTCTAGTTCTTGCTATACCTACATTTTTATTTTTCCTGAGTCTCCAACTCGACGCTCCCACCACCAATCAGCTCACGAAGAATATAATTAATTAGGTACACCACATCATAATCTTCATAAAAACATTACTTACAGCAAGCGATTTAAAATAGATTTGCCATCCCATCCAGAATTACCCAAGCTAACAATTTGTGACACGTCCTAACCAAATAAAACACCGTCTTACACATAACAGAAAATTGCACCTAATTACATCCACCACGCCATATTACCATCATAAAAGAATACACACACACTTTCCATTTCATTTCAGCATCTCGCGCGGTACCAATTTCTAGACCCACCGCAACATCTCCTTTATTTCTACAATTTTCACTTTTCACGTAACGTAAGCTACTCTGCTGTTATTTTACACGAACTCTTACCAATTACTTACTATAATATACCAGCAAATAAATAAAGAAGAAAGTTTTCTAATCGAATATATTGTAGCTTTAATTAATTATTTATTACTTTTGATTAGTTCTTCAGTTTATAATAGAAAAAGAGATTCCGTTCTGATCTAGCATTGAGCTCTCCTACCGTTTCTTCATTTACGAATGAAGACTGGCTCTCGGTATAAGGTATAGGATGGAAAGAGAAACATGTGAAGATAGAGTCGATGAGAGATACGTGGAAGAAACTCACCGTCTGTGTACCAAATATCTGCGCAAACGCATCGTGAAGACACAACACCAGGAGAACATGAAGCGCTAGGTGAATTGTTACCGTCATTGCACTTTCTTCTTAGGTGCGCGCTCTTCGTACCATATATACGTCGCCGGTTGTTGGCACGCGTGGTTCGACCGAAAACTGTTTCTTCGGATGGCTCCCTTTTGCTTTTACGTGCCTCCCTCTAATCTCTTCGCGTGTGAGAGATGAAACTCTCCCTCTCTGCTGGTGAGGCATGCTCGAGAGCAAAAGGAAAATCACCTACGACATCTCCTTGGTATCACTTTCATTCGAGATTCTACGTGGTTTTCAAGAAATCTTCTATTTTTAGATTGGGGCTTCTTCGAGGATATATTGATGATGATTACTCTTAGTTTAAAGTGGAAATGTATTCTTACGTTTCTATGATTTGTCCTTATCGAATCATCATCTTCAAAACATTTGTCTTGGGACAGTATTGTATTGATATGTAGGTACCTATAGGTATACGGCATTTTGGGTACAGTTTTCAGATAACAGTTTTCTCGAAAGTTATTATTTATTATTTTATGCTTATTATTAAACTAATTATTATTATTTAAATTATAATCATCGCAATCAAACTTACTTTCAGTTTTTGTGGTGATTGGGTAAATCAAGAAGAGAAGAGAAAAATAGAGATTCGGTTCTGATCTAGCAGTGAACTCTCCTGTCTTAAATGAGCAGTTCAACAGCGGGTTGGAGTTATGTATTTCTTTCCGTACCAACGGTGACCTGGAATATTGAAAACAATTCAAACAATTCAACAATATATCAAATTCAACTTCCAGCTTCAATTGTTTTCGACATAGGCATCGGCATTTTGATTAAGCCAGCCATCTTTTTCGTATTGCATTTGATAGATATTAATGTTCACAATAGTAGCATAAACATTGTCCACAAGCAAATCTGTTTTTTCCATGCAAAGAAATAGGTATGTCTTTGAGGATAAAATGCAGTTGTTTGGTAGGAAGAACGTTTATTTGTGTCAAAGAAGTTATGTTTTCATTTGAAATTTACAGTTTGTTTATTAGAAGGAACGAGATTTATTAAGTTCAAATAATTACCTATTATTGCGTTGAGTGAAAGAATTTTTAATTTTTAAATTAGCGAAATTGTTGGTGACATATAATGCGATATTGATGAATGAAGAGTTGTGTGGTGGAGAGTAAGATATTTTTTGTTTCTGTTCATTAAAGTTGTGAGATATTTTGTATTTAGTATGTGTAATAGTAATAATCTACAGTACTTTTACTTTTTTAGGTTTAAGGTTTACAAATAATATTCTGTATTTTGACGTTTCATAATTTGGTTTGCACAAACAGATACAAAACAACAATAAAACAACAATTTCTGTAAAACTGCAAATAAATAGTTTGGACATTTATCCGTTACTTTATTTACACTTGGAATATATTCACTTGTTAATTTTTAAACAAATATTTCGTAGAGAAAATACGATTAGTACATGAACAAACATAAGTTTCTTCACAACTTTTTCTTTTGATTTACTGTGAACGCGTTGATAAAAATAACATAAAGGCAAAAACGTAAAATTTAACAAACATTAAGACAAAACTGTTTGCTATTTATTTCTGACGTAGGTAATTAAATAAAAATAAAAATGATATTGTGTGAAATGTGTCGTTTTCATGTTTTATAATGGATTCGACATGTAATTCAAATTACTTCAAACGACAACTTGATGGTAAACGTAATTTTTAGAGACTTTTTCATCCATTCTTCTTTATCTAAAACTCAATAGTTTTCGAGACGTACACACGGAGAAGTGGTTGTCTAATTTAAGAAAATAACATTCTTATCATAATTTGTTTGTTTTATACAACACATACCTATAATAAGAATATTTCTTTAATATTAACCTAAAAATTTGTTTTACGAAAACGATTGTTTTGATTTAAGAAAGTCGTTGTTTTGAAAATAATCTGAAGGATGCCGATAGATGGCGCTTTAGTTTCTCGTCGTAGGAGAGGTCGCCTATGTATTGGCCTATGTAGAGAGTAGGTATATACCCGCATACATGTTTGTGCAGCATCAGTAATTGTGCTGTTATTCCATCAATGTACCTGACGTAGAAATGTCAAACAGCTCTAATATTGATGGAAAGAGACTAAGAAGGAATACCGGGTGTCTTCTCTAGTTGAAAAATAACATTATTCTTTTTGGATGCGTGAATTCCATTCATGTAAAATGTAAAAGAACAAATTCTCAAGTCAAATAAGTATAATATCCATTTAAAATTGTACAACCTTAAAGTAAGACAACCGGTCTTCAATAAACGATATATTCTCTTGCATATATATAAAACAACTATTGTTTTGGACAAACAAAAGTTGCCTTAACTTGAGACAACGTTTCGTGTGTGTGTATGAACTAAGCTTAATTATACAAACTAAATTTACTAAAAAAAGTACACGTAAGTAACTTTGAACTTTTAAAGTGATTATCAATATCACTCCAATACCAATATCATAGGCAGTAAATATTAGGGGTACGAAAAGACGGATTTTTTTATCCGATACATAATAGCGCTTCAAGTGCGCTATTGAAGTTGTGAAGAGGTGCCGCAAGTCACTTAAAATTGTATTTTGACAGCTATTTTCCTCTTAATTGTTGGTACAAAAAATAAATATTCGATTTTATTTTTTTATCTTGGAGTATGAAAAATATTCTTTTTTTACTGCCTAAACTGTGTAGATTTTAAGTGTAACTACATTATAATATGTTAATGCTGACACAAAATTAAAAAAATCTGATGTGGCCAGGCACATGACTTTATCATACAATATATAAAATTAATAGTTTAGCTGCATGAGAATTTATATTATTGAGATAAATCGTACGTATTGTCAAAGCGTCAGCATTTGACACTACCTACACTACGACATTAGAATAATAGTTATTTATGTCACAAGTGCCGAAACTATGGAATAGCGCGACGAGCGGTGATGCGGTGCGTCACCGAACGCGGAGCGTCGCAGTCGCATGTGAGCGAGTCGCGCTATCTAGTTTTCGGCAGGAGTGACACCAACGTTAATTGTGTTGCTTTTTGAAAAATATGTATTTAAAAAAAAATTAAAAAATGGTTATATTTCTGTGTAGGAAATGTTAGGTTAGTACCACTTTGACGAAACGTCAAATTTTAAATGCTAATTCAAATTCTGACAGATTTATATTTGTTCATGACACTGTAGATGTCACATCCGAACCAACAACCTAAAATAAAACTACACTCATCGCTATACTTTATTTACAATTTTCTCAATTTATCGTTTTTAGAATTAGATATAAAGACGGGTTGATATTTCTTATTAACTAACAATCAAATTGGTGAACTTAATTTATTTGAAATTTGTATTTTGTACTTTGCTGCACTAGAGCGGCAACGTCCCATAGCGGTTCTCCAACCTCTGACATAACGTCTGATGAAATCAGTTGTTTTCGACTGTGACAGCACAAAAAATATTTGTCAAAATCCTGGCTACTATTTAGTTTCATATCAATGCAGATGCGACCGATCTCGATCAAAAAGAATTTGCTCTTGTAGCTAAACTATTAATTTTACCAAAAAAAGTCATAAATTATTCAAAATTTCCTGTTTAATTTATTGTTTAACTTTTTTGACGAAATTACAGAAATGCCGGCTCATTTGATCTCATTTGACGCAGTAAGATAAAGTCTTACTGCGTATGATAAAGTAAAAACCTAAAGTTTTCAGGGCAATATGGTGAGGTTACGTTATTGCTTATCAGATCACGTCTCACATTGGATCACATCGGGAATATGTAAGAATATACGTCGAATTATCAGTAATCCTGTACAACAATAGCAAGACGAAGAAAAACGGTTTTATAATGTTATAACCAAATTGATTTCTACCATATTGCGACCTTTTACACAATCGTCTATTGTTCGGCATGTAAGTATACTATCAAGTGCCAACAGCTATTACATGATATTATCTGTTATTCAGATAATATCACATGCATCTACTTACCCCAGAAACATTTATTTTTTTTTAAATGTTTTGACTGTTTCCATGATCACGTCATTCTGATTACTGTAACATTGCTGAAATACACAAATAGTACCTACATTAAAATCAGCAAAAAGAAGGGAAATAAATCCAATATAGTTGCTATTTTGGGCTCTGGCGCGGAAAGTGTTGGGTTGCAATACTCTATGATGTCCGCAAAGTTTCTTAGACTCTGGCAGCCTAAAAACCACGCCTAAGTTACATGTCCGTGGCGGTGTGGCTTTTTGCATTTTACCGCAAAAACGGACACGATTTTGCTATTTTCGCATCTATTCATCGTTGATCGTTAAAAATTTCTGAACAAAAAAGGTATACTCCACTTTTTTTTAAATAGGCGCCCCAATATAGGAGTTTGCAGTTTAAGAACCATGCTATATGTAATAATATAATATTTTTACTATTTCAGTATTACTAAAGTTATAATATGCCAATAGTATTCCAATATTAACATTCATTTAGTTAATAATTCTATATTTATATTTAATTCCGTTAATAATTATAGTTTTGTATTAAATATTTAACAAAAACATCACTATAATTCGTTTTAAGAACTGTATCAAATGTATTCCCGCTAAAATTGGCAAGAAACGTATTGAGTCGCTCGTATAGTTTGAGAAGAAAAAAGTAGGAAATCCCGTTTTTGTACAGAATTTTATAAATAATTTTTATACAGTAGCTATAATTACAAAATTCTGAACACCGAAATCCGGCCGTTAAAAAAATTACTGACAAAATTGTTGTAAAGGAACATATTATCTAATTATTTCAAATGCATTTTGGAATTCTATGGAAAGATCAACTTTCTGCATGTTTACCTACTTAAATCGTAAAATGACAAAAGAAATTGACAACATTGGCAAATCTAGATTGCATTGGAAACTGAAAAACTAGAAACAAACCTAACTTTGTACGTCAAAAAAAGTCAAAAATTAGTCATTCGTTATTATAATTAAAGGAGTCTTTATAAAATTAAAAGTTTACCAATAATAAAACTGAGAAAATGAATAGTACAAGAATCTTTTAAGTCAATTTCAAACACTATTTATTTCTAAGTCAGTAATCGTCGTTTCAGGATCAGCGTATTCTAGTTGAGAGGAAGAGGTGACGGGGGTTAGGGGGTAGGGTAGTTGAGAAGCAAGGGTGAGGGGGGTAGTTGACGGGAAGGAATTTCAGATTTTTTTGGGATATGAACTGACATAGGCAGGACCATGGTCTAAATTTTATCATAGTAAACAATACGTTTGCTTTTGGTGTCACTTTTGGTGTAAATGATCCAAATTCATAATAATTATAGTTTCAAATCGAAACATATTTAGTGATAACGGCACTGTCTTTGAACATTACTAAAATAGAAATAAACAGAAATCGATCGACATTTTCCATAGAATTCTAAGGTGCATTCATATGATAGGGTTGTCATTTCGATATGAGTTACCTTCACAATAATTTTGCCAGACAACTTTTTCAAAAAGAATCTCTCAAAAGCGACGCATGAGGCATAGGATATGTGACATGCAATTTATTGCCCTACCATAGATTAACCGTAGATTTGTCATAGATTAAAATGCTATAAAATACACCCTGTATTTTCAACACCCTGTTCCATTTGTAATATAAAAGTTGGCACCATTTCCGATGTAACCGGAAGCAACCGAAAAACATATTGTTACGTAGCTCTTAATGGGGGACGGTTCTAGGTCAGGATGGAGATGTAAATAAAAGTCGCACTGTTGGTTACATAGGTCGTGTATTGCTGACCACACGGAATTCCAATATTACAGCTGACTGGCGACCGTGAAACACGATCGTTGATGCGTATACTCTACTCAGGTGCTGCAAACTAGTGATTAGTGATGGGCGCATTCGGATTACATAATCGATTAAAATCGATTTTGGAAATAATCGTCATGTCTCGATTATTATTTTTAAAAATCGATTTTTAAAAATCGATTATTAAAATCGATTTTTCATAATCGATTTTTCATAATCGATTTTAATAATCGATTTTTCATAATCGATTTTTCATAATCGATTTTAAAAATCGATTTTTCTTAATCGATTTTTAAAAATCGATTTTTCATAATCGATTTTTCATAATCGATTTTTCAAAATCGATTATTCGAATCGATTTTTCATAATCGATTATTCTCGATTTAAAGTCGAATGAATTCTGCATTGTAGAAATTATTTGTTGCTCTGCTGGTGTACTCACTAACCATGTGTGCACGCTCTATCGCTAACACCACAGGCGACAATATATTAATAAAACCGCTCAATTAATTCAATTTGTTAGAATAAAACGAAAGGTGACAAACGTAAAATTTGGCGAAGCCTGCTTCAATGCTAAATTCTAATATTTCAATTACAACAGACAATATCAATTATATCATTAATTTTCGAATTATTTCGCGACTTTTAATAATAATCGATAATATAATTCGAATGAACCAAAATCGTTTATTAAAAGACAATTATTAAAAATTCATTATTAATAATCGGTTTTAATAATCGATTTTTAATAGTCGATTCTTAATAATCGATTATTAAAGTCGATTATCAAACATCGATTTTTAAAATTGATTTTTTAAAACCGATTTTTTAAAATCGATTTTTCAAAATCGGTTTTTCAAAATCGATTTGACATAATCGATTTTTCAAAATCGATTATTAAAATCGATTATTCAAAATCGATTTTTCAAAATCGATTTTTCAAAATCGATTATTAAAAATCGATTATTAATCGAGAATATCTCGAGAACCAAATCATACGATTTTGTAAATCACTCGAATGCTAAAAATCGATTTTATAAATAATACGATTATGCCCATCACTACTAGTGATCCCCTTCCCATCCTAATCCGTGGCGTTTATATTAATTTGGCAAGACGTCATGACCTGCTTTAGGCCCCTAAAAATACTGAGTTTGGATTTTTGATTGCACACGGCTTTTTGATATAAGTAAATGTTAATGTGCACGCTTTGTACTCGTGCCACAAGGAATTTCCTTTGTTCTACCAAAAAGCCTGACGCCTGCATTTCTAACTAAGAAATTGTCTGCCGGACGGACGGTTTAAATGACCTGCCCTAAATTATATAATGTAATGTACTATACTTTCGTCACAATATTTTAGTTAAAAAAATCGTATCCAACAAAAACTCCAAAAATGTTCAATGCTTCATATCATTTGGTACTCCATATACTTCTAATGGCAGCTCGTCATGAAAGATTTGGTATTATATTCTTAAGTCAATAGTCCAGATTTTTCGATTTGTTTTCATTGTAGTTAGCTATAACTTTGGTTTTTATCAACTTTTATTTTTGCAATAGAAAACTAAGATGAACTGTTGATATCGCCAGTACCACTTAATAAACGGTTACAAATATTAAAACGCTACATTCGCAAAAAAATAATTATTTCTAATCTCCGAAGCAGTTGCTAACGATCTAGAAAGGAATAGTATCGAATGAAAAGCACAAAACTGCAGCTTCATCGTCTCATTATTGGAGAAGACTACTAATTATCTTTTTGCTGGGTGCTCTCTTGCTGGATCTGTTCACAGTCACTACGCAGATGTTATAGATAAAATAAAACAAAATATAGATAATTGTTGACTTCCTGTAAAATAATTGTTACGTTTATTATTCAATACCTTTAGTATATTATGCGTGTCTTAAAAAGAATATTCTGTACGTTCGATATTAAGACGCTGACATCGCAAAACTATGAGACAAAGAAGGTGCACTTTCGCTTATTAAATTTACCTTTCATACACATCTAGAAGTGGTACAATGGACAAAGTTCCTATTAAAGATTTTGAGAATTTGTTTTGCAATTGTTGTGACTGTGTATGCAGACAATCGTTGCTTTATACAGGGTAGGAGCGAGGTAAACCATTATACTAATTTCCTTTGTTAGAAGATATTAAGTGATAATTGCATATAATAGCTAATATTGTATTATTTAAATTATGTAAAATTTAGCGATTAAAAGAAATATTTGCTGCAACGTAATACCATCTATTTTGTTATACTTCCAGTGAGGAAATAAAATAATCAATTAGAAAATTGCGAAGTTGTCGTTAAAAAAGTTAAGTCATAACAACTGCTAGTCGGAAGTGAATTAGATAAAAAATATGTATTTTTTTAAAAATAACAAACGATATTAATATTAATCTATATTAGGTTCCATAATCCATACATTAGACGATTACCTTGATACAAGTTAGTTTCAAACTTACATATATATTTAATATTAAGTATATTAATATATAATAATAAACTCCGGAGAAACTACTAAAGGTATCGGGACGAAAGTTTTTTTCAAAAGGCTCTAAAGGAACTGGAGGTTTACTCTGAGAATTTTTCGATTTTGAAAACGATGTTGAAAAACAGCCGCCGTTTCTGGAATTTCGTCAAAATATTTAAATAATAAATTAGAATCCTCAAATTTATTATTTAAATATTTTATAAAAAAATAATTTAGAAGTTTCATGACCAAATATAGAGCTGAAAACCTTTTTGTTCAAAAGAGTCCAAAGGAACTGGATGTTTACTGAAAGCATTTTCCAAGGATTTTGCAAAGTAGCCGCCATTTCTGCAATTTTGTCAAAATAGTTAAATAATAAATTAAAGTAGAGGAAATATTGGATGTTTTTTGGTAAAATTAATAGTTTAGTGCATGAGCAAATTGTACTTGATTAAGATCGCTCGTACTGCATTAAAATTAGTTAGCCAGGAATTGACAGATATTTTTGTTCTAATGGCAGGTAGTGTCAAGCGCTGCGATGTTTTGACAACACCTACTGTCAATAGAATCAAAATATCTGTAAAATCCTGGCTAACTAGTTTTATTTTAATGCAGACACAACCAATCTCGATCAAATAGAATCTCATGCAGCTAAATTATTAATTTTATATATAGTATATAGTCATGTGCCTGGCCACATCAGATTTTTCCTTCATAGTAACGAAGAAACAGAATTATTGAGACGCGGAAAGCACTCGGCGATATATCTCATTATTTTCTAACTATTTAACGAATTTTAATCGAACTTTTACACACAAATACGTTTTCATGCAAAGAAAAATTCGGAGAAAACTCGATCAAAATTCGTTGAATATTTTTTTCGATTTGTTATTTTAGAAACACTCTACGAATTAGTCGATTCTCAATTATTACCGTTTACATTTTTATGAAAAAGTAAATTTTCGACCGTCAATTGTTACTACCAAACATTTTATAGCATCACATCAGTAAATCATTATAGTAAATCAGTAATCATATTCTTAGATCCAGTCATCCAGTAATTGAATTTTTGTAGAAAAGCACCGTCAACTTCAAGTAAAATTTTGCATTATTTAAATGCAGTCGGACCTTTCTATAAATGTTACGTAAATGGGAATATTAATTTATCTCTTGTTGATATAAGAGTACGACCTAGCATCACATGGTTTTAAAACTTGACCCTAAGGGATGTGGCATAATATTTGGGCTAGAGGGCAACCCACAGGTTCACCAGTTTTCTGGTAGCACAAATATTGAAAAAGTTCACTTGAAATTGTGTTTCTTCTAAAAAAATACATATTGGGAAGAATCAAAAAGCAAAATGATGAGAATATAGGAACGTTTGTAATAGATTACTTGTAAGACCCTGGCCAAAGTACTTAGTTACTGGCAGGGTCTCCGGCATTGCGCTGGAGTCTGCAGCATTTGAGGCTCATCCCGGGTCTCCGGCAGGCATTCAAGCATATCCGGGAAAATCAAACATGAAGGAAATAATTTTACATTATTGTAAATAATATATCGTCGGCTTAAAGGTAAAATGGTATAAGTCACTAACTAACAATTTGTTATAGTTTGTTGAAGTTAATTGTGGCCAAATGCTGATAAATGCGTAGCTAAACGAAAATACGATGAATAAGTGTTATTAAAATAAGTTCAATAAATTCTTAAAATCTATTAATTCTCTGGAAAATGTCATTATATTTATTGGTATTCTATTGTAGTTAGGTTTTTGTAATTATTTGAAATGTTATTTAGTTACTTTTACTTTTAACCAGACGATATGCAGACAGAGACATATCTTTGTTGAATCCTGTAGAACGTTGCTTTTGGAAGTGGAAACTGCATAGACGATTATGATCTATTCTTTGCCAAAATCGTAAAGTTGAGGTTTTAGACCTGTTTGGGTTTGGCACATGCGAGGTGAAACGGCCTGACTTTTTTAATCACAGAACCAAGTTGACCTTACATCAATTATTTTAATATTTTTACTTTAAAAATAAATATTGTTTTTTAACAATTATTTTATATTTTTGTAATCTTGTCGACTATACCTCCACCCATCATCTCCGGCATTCTTGTGAGACTAATCTGGCAACCCTGGTTACTGGTTAGGATGTCTCAATCTTACAGAACAAAACAAATTTGTAACAATACTCATAATGCTACTTATATAAAAATTGGTGAAGTACTTAGTAAAGTAAAAATTATAAATCAAAATATTAATTACCTACTAGGTGCCCGGCATTTATGTTCATAATTTTCATGATTCGTTTGTTTGCATGTTTTGTTAGATAAATGAACATTAATTACAAACAATATTGTATTTTTGTAAGAAAGTTGCTTGATTTAATTATTACTAGACTACCCTGAGGCTAATTTTTTATGGTCGTACTCGAAATCAGCACGTCCAAAACAAATTCGAAATCAGCACAAAGAATATATTTAGTTTAAAGTTAACAAGTTAAAATTTGTCGCCCAGTGTTATTATTGTAACATATCCAAAAATCTGCAAGTCCTAATAGATCAACCTAAATTGATCCAGAAATTGTTTATCTTTTAGCAAAAAAAGCACTGGCATTTATGCCGAGACATTTGTATGGCATATTTGCTTCATAAAAGTGACACTCCATTGCTACATTTCACTATAAATATGATATAATCAGATGCACACAGTGAAGAAATAGAAATGCCAAAGAAATGCGGATGAACCGAGCGAGCCGGTCCTGGAATTGCGCAACACGAAATATTGTGAACTGGTTCACAGAAAACGTCTCTGATTGTTCTGCAAAGTCAGCCGGAAATGTTCGGTGCCGATTGTGAAAATACAATTGAAGGAGTTCGAATTTTTCGGGGCACATAGAACGTTGCGCGAATTACGCAACCCAAAGTTATAGAAAGAGAAATGCACTCCGGTTCAAGTCTTCTGACGCCATAATTTATTTTACGATCGACAAGCGTCGTAAATTTTACGTATAATTTATGAAGTCAAATTACTATTGCAAACGCTTTTGAATGATTGGAGCACTATTAAAGTGCATAAAGGAGATGACTAAAACTAGTAATGTTTCGAACACGGAAATGTAGTAAACTGTTTTGTTTTTATATTTTTTCCCATGGGATCCACACTGCAAGATTGATGATTCAACATTCTTAGGAAACAAGATGATGATATTTTATGCACTGTTATTTGCGTCATCTCCGTTATTGTTAAACGAAGATAAAACAGAAAGCAATAAAATATAGCAATAATAATAACTGTGTTAGCTGAACTAAAAATAATGAACTTCTTATACATACACCAAATGATTTGTTTTTGCAAACAAAACTTATGTCATTTTAAAACGTATGTAACACTAAGGGCGGGTTTTCAATGCCAGTTTAAACATAAACTGAGTTTAGTTCGCAAGGATTTTGAATTATTTAATAAAATATTGGCTTTTTGTAAGTCATTGTGTTAATGCTGTAGGGCTGTAGAAATAGGGTTGATGATTGCAAATAGTTTAGAAAAAGGTAACCAACACTATAAATCGTAACTCTTTTCAAGTCCTACTCCAGTAGATTCAGCTACTGATCTAAACCTTACTTTTTGTTGTCGATACAGATCGTAACACTACAGAAACTTGGTACATTTTTGACATATCTTGTGTTGTGTCCATAATAATAGCTAACAACGCAGCTTTATTAATTTCCAAAACAATATTGTTCTCTAACTTTGTTTCCAATAAAATTAATAATCTTATTCTGAACCATGGGGCGTAAATAATTTATGTCACCCTTTGGTTTAAAGGAAATTCTTTTATCGCATGATCATAATTAGAGAAGTGTAAAACTGATATAACATTTCCAGACTAGGAATCATTGATTCTTAAAGATAAATTGCACGATGCTAAAGTAATTATAACTTTAATTAGGCAATAAATGTATATTTCGCCAGCAAGCATTTTTACTACTGATAAATTGATTTCCGGGTGGAAACCGCGTTGATGACTTTGAAACAGCAACTGCTGAAACCAACTGCTAAAAAGAATGACTGCTTCAAAGTAATGAACGCGGTTTCCAATAGGAAATCAATGTACCATTGACTCAGATCGCAGAAATCTTTAATATAGATAATTTTACAACTGATTTACAATTTTTTCTTGCTCATAATAGAGCTCTTCTAGTTTGGGGGCCCCATATCATTGCTACGGCTGCTATGGCGGTAGTAACGCCCCTGACTAATATATGATTTTTACATGTTGTATGTATACCTGTTTCATGTGACTGAAATAATTTTATTATATATAGGTATACTGTGGTACAAAATATGAATAACTCAGTAATATAGACTCCGGACTCATAACAAAATATTTCAAACACCATCAAAATTTCGTCCCTCCGCTATATGTATTGTGTATTGTGTTCTTTATGGCCTTACATAACATTACACTTTCAGTGGCGTAGCTACCATGGCCATGGGTGGCACCAGGTGCGGATATCGTACTGTCATCCTAGGAATGAAAACCGTTAAAATTAACAAAAATCCGATAAACGTAAAGTATGATTTTATTTAATACAAATGAGTGTTATTAATTACTAAGTTACAATATTATGATAATTATAGTTAGGATAGTTTTATTATTATAGGTATATCCTTTCATATAGATGTATGATATAGTGAATCTCTTCTCTTCTTAAAATCTCTTCTTTCTAGCTCTAACAGCCGCAAACACGGAAATCTCATTTTCGAAATTAATATTTTGTGTTGCCTGGTGTTCTACTGTTAATATGCCAAGATTGTTAAGTCTCGTTTGGGTCATTGTTTCACGCAAATAATTTTAAATTAATTTTAACTTGCTAAAACACCTTTCACACGAAGCAACTGGTACTCATATTGTCATAAATAACTTTACTGCCATCATTATATTCGGAAGAGATTCTGTAAATACCCATTCCACGATATATTTGAAGTCTAGAGACGCCCATTTAGAAACTGAAACATTGCCCGCTTTTAAATGTCTTTTCAACCTTGGTATGTCTAAGAGAAGTTCTGGTTCTGATACCTCATCATAAAAATCTGTAAAGTTGGATACAGCTAATTTCAACTTTTCGGTGTTCGCCAAAAGTAATGTGTTTGGCTGCACAGTGCACAACCTCAAACAATGAAGCTACACCTTAAAATGACTTCGATCTAGTCCGGAGCACAACACTGAATCGGTCAAAACATTCCAACATATCCTTTTCAAATTCAGCTCTCTGCATAAGTCCTACATCGTTGGCCAAGTCACCCACCGGCCAATAGTTTTTTACGACGAATTCGTCTTTCTATTGGAATGTTGTAGTCCTCCGATATTTTCACAGCAAGATGTATTGCCTCTTCTACAATATGACTCCTGTTTTTCTTCAAGATATAGACGAAGTGTCTCTATGTTTATAGCTAACTGATCAACACTCAAGCCTTTAGTTTGCAATGCAATCTGAGCACAATTTATTTACCTTAGTATATCGTTCTAAAAAAAGATAGCAAAGAAATATGAAATCACACACAGCAGGCATAATATTCTGTGCAGCAGCTCTAGTGCCTAATTTTCTTGTTTATCACACAATTTCTAAATTCCACCCACAGTCCCATCAAAATGTTCAGCAAATACTTTTACTACAGCATAATAAGCACTCCAACGCGTTGTTAAGGGTCTTTTAACAGATGTTTTGCAGTGTTTAAGAGAAGCACTTCCAAGCAGCTAGTAGGAGCGGAAAAAATGTAAATATTGTCTGTATTGTTCTGAAAAATATTACACAACATATATTTTGTGCAAATGAGTGTTGGCCGCATAAATTGACTGACTGATCGATTCATACAACAAAAAAGTTGCTTTCTGGTAAACAAAAAAATAAATTACAAATAAATCATAACCATATGTAAACATCAGTATAGCCACCAATAAAAATTCGCAATACTGTAGTGATTTCAGAACTGCCACTTGTGAATATTTTAATCTACAATAATTATTTATTTCGTAGCTTATAAGCATTTTTAAATTATCACAATTAATGAATTAAATCTTTTGCCAGGGATAACTTGGGTAAAATGGCTACAAGCCTAAGTGATTTATAGTTGAAAAACATTGTGATGATTTGTGTAAGTTTTTTTTTTTTCACGGTGTTTTTTTTTTTTCATGAACTCTATGCCATGGAAAAGTAGAAAGGTCTCAAAGTAAACCTAAATACCGCACTTTTACCTTAAATCTTGTAAGTTTTTCATATTTGTTCTTATAGGACTGACAACGTTTCTTTGAGTGGTGTTTTAAATTACCAACATATACAATTTTCAATTGTCGACAATTGTTACTGACTAAAGACGCCATCGACTTTCTTTATCTACTGGCAACCCCTTACTTTTTTAACTGATTGTAGTAGACATTTTGAGTGTCTTAATTTAATGGGAGCGGATAAAGAAAATTGAAAATTGCAAAATATAGATAACTCTGCAGTGACACATGAATAATTGGAATATAAAAACTCGTTCTGGATAGAATTGTTTAGCCTGAATACGATTACTGACTCAAAAGATTCCACCTGTCCTAGAAACCACCAAAGTGTCTCATAGTAAACCATAAAACTTTGTACTTTTACCTGAAACACTGTATGTTTGTTCGAAAATGTTTCTGAAATCATTTGCATTGCGATTATTTAAGTGGTGTGAGAGCGCTCCCTTACAAGAAACCAAGAAAAACCTTACTGCTTTCAAGCCCAGATTCGTATTCACCAAAAGGAAATCTACCGAAAACGCTTATTCGCTGTTCATTTACAAAATAAAAGTTTCCTTATTGCCAACTGTCTTTTTCTCAAAAATATTCAGATGTAAGGTCATAAAATTTCTATGCTACCATGAAGACAATGAATAAATCTACCATAGTTACAAGAAAATGGGGGATGGAAGTCAAAAAGAATTGGGCGATGATAATTAATTATGATATAAATATGTGTGTGGTGATAATACAAATCGAAGTAGGTATTCGAGGATTTTATAAAATAACAAACCGTCAGGAAGAAAAGTGGGTCTACTGTATCAATTCGAAATGCTGCGTTTACAATTCCGTCAAACAGACCTATATACTGTTATCGACCATTTTGACGGAAAAGGTCATGTTGAAAAGGTGTAAAATTATATTTTAGAAACTGTGCGTCAGAATAAAATTATATTATTCATCTATGTAATGTTTCATGATATTGGTGTAACGACAATTATAATTTTAAAAACCAAATAAAGTGGTTTTAAATATTTAGACACATATTTTTAAACGAGACTTCTTTTACTAATTAATAATTGTAAACCGGTAATAATAAATGTTATGAGTAACATTAGTTAATTGCAATATGCGACGGAAACGAAGAAACGAAGAAGCAATTATTATTAATAAATAATAATCCTAACAGTTGCTTTCTATTCGCTATTGTTTGCATAAACTTGCCATTGCAGAATTATCTTTTAACAGAAGCATACGTGGACCCCAGGCGAGCTAAGCTCACAGATTCAAGAAATCTAGCTTAAATAATGTACAAATCGTGATCCGTCGAATAATGGAATATACACTATCAATCTCGTCTTAATACGGCGAGAAGAAAGACAGACTTTTACTTTTTACCGTAGCTAATTCCTCAGCACACAGCGATTACAACGTTTATAATAATTTCCCATCATTTATGACGTAAATCATGTCCAGGAGTTTAGTATAGTTTTAACGATAAACGTAAACGTTTTAAATGTTTTTGAAGAAAGCTTTTTATAGTTTTGGGCATTTTTTATACTGCAGATATACCTAGCCAATTATACCGCGTCTTGTAAATCATAAATTAATTAAATATTTCTGTTGTAGTCAATACTTATGTAAATTTGCCTGAAGATCAACGAAAACCGCTAATGTATTCGTACTTTCGTTAAAATAGCGAAGAAAGTACGAGCTGTAGCAATAAATCAATTTAAAATGCGTGTAATGATTAGTTAATAGTCCCGATTGCTTGATTAATTTCTATTTTTGTTGGATATAATATAATATTTCCGGATTGTAAATCCGGAACTCCCGGAACTCATTTTTGCATCAAGATTACGCTGTTTAATAATGTAAACGTACAGATCCTTAATTGAATATTTGAGTTAAACAAGTTCGAAGACTTTCACAGTCATAATAATTACTATTATGACAATTGTACAAACAGTTTTAATTGTTATATTATTAAAAATTTTGCAAATAAAAATAATTTGAAATAATGCATTTTCAATACTTCGTGGAAGTTCGGATCCACCCGGTTCACGTTTGTTTCCCGCCACCTAGATTACCTAACCTAAAAATTTCAAACAAGAACAAGAAACTAAATTTATTTCCATCACATTATGGACGAAATATTCGAAGATTTAGAGATAGATGATGGTTCAAACACTAGCGATGTTGATGAACTGCCACTAACAGCTGCGGAAGTAATAGAATTAATGGAAGAAGCATGGTTAAACGAAAAATTTGCTCCAGAAATCCTGCCAAATAAGTCAGAAATTGTTAATTGTTTACTAGGACAGATCAGTTACATGCAGGAGAATTTACGAAATATAAAAAATCCAGATTTCCAACTGAGTATTCACCAATTAGAAGTGGATCGGTTACGTTACCTAGTTACAAGTTACCTGCGAACGCGGTTACACAAAATAGAGACATTTGTTTTTGCAATATTGAAACAAGAGGACCAAAGAGTTGAACGTAACGAAGATACATACCTCACCGAGAGCGAATTAGAATTTGCGAGAAACTATAAAGAAAGTAATTTTGAAGCACTTTTTTTTAACTAATAATCAATATTACTAAATATGTTTTTGAAGGTATTGAAAATCATTTCGAAGAAACTTTGCATTTCCTACCTGGTGTGGTTTCCGATGATTGGAAAAATGAACCTGTTGTGCCAAGTATGCACAGTTTTGTATTTTTGAAGTCGAAAAAATATACCGAAGGTGTTCTTATCGATGACGGAACTGATGAAGACGGAGATTTGGTTGATTTTCAAGACGGATCGCAGTTAATTATCTCCTATAAGAGTGTTGCAAATTTGGTAAAGAATGGCGACGTTCATTTGATATAAGTGATTATTTATTGCTTAGGCTTAGAGAATACAAGTGATGTTTATTTTTTATTGGTCATCTGATTTTTTAATACATTTTAATTTTAATAATTTATTTGAATAAGGATTTAATTACATATTTAAGCATACTTTTTCGTTATTTGTACTGTCTCAATATTTGAATTTTCAGTACTTTATTTTATTCTCAAAAATTTTCAAGTTAATTGTTGTGAAAAAAACTGGATTTCTTTGTAGATTACAATCCTGGTAATCAAGATATTTGCCATCACATTTAAACAACAATGGCAGTCCTTTATGCTTCTAAAAAATTATGTTTTTATTCAGTTCTCTAAGTAGGGTAAAATAAAAGCTTGGACCTTAAACTTTAAAATTAGCAAGTGTAAAGTGATGTGCAGCACAGGTTTTTTTTTAACCGGCCGCGTGTCTAGTTGCCGGATTGTAAAGCTTTCCGATTTTGAAATGTGTACCTAATATGATAAAGTCTCTACATCTATAAATATTGGTTAAGTTTTTCGGACGTAAAAGTATAGAAAAATGTTTACTTTTTCATACGTAGCTTGACAAGGTACTGTGATGGTGCAAAAAAAAAATTTAATTTGAGTTTAACAAAAATATGTCCTTTCGAGTCCCCTGAACATTTTTGACTAAGGTACCATAAAATGTGTGTGTGTGTGTGTATACTCGTTTTTTTGTGGCGACGATTCCAGAGAAACTAGAAAAGGTATCAGGACGCAACTTCATATTTAGTTACTAAGTTTCATGACCAAACTTAGAGCTAAAAAGCTTTTTGTTCAAAAGAGTCCAAAGGAACTGGATGTTTCCTCTAAGCTGTTTCAAGGATTTTGCATATTAGCGGCCATTTCTGTAATTTTATTAAAATATTTAAATAATAAATTAAAGTAGAGGAAATTCTAAATAATTTATGTCTATGATGTTTTTTGGTAAAACTAATAGTTTAGCTGCATGAGCAAATTCGGTCGTGTCTGCATTAATATAAAAATAGTAAGCCAGGGTTTGACAGATATTTTTATTCTAATGACTGTAGAGGTAGTGTCAAATCAATTGCTGATGTTTTGACAATACCTACCGTCAATATAATTAAAATATCTGTCAAATCCTGGCTAACTAGTTTTATTTTAATCAAATTACACCACAGTTTTGAGTACGTATCAAAAATAAGTGTCAATTTATTGTTTCAGATATTTGTCTTTGTGCCTAGGACTATATTTTATTTATGACTCACAAATACATTTATTCATTATGTATGTGCGTGCAGAGACAATCCGGCAGTTTGGTGGTGTGTGCCAGTTACACCAAACTGTCATCCAGGTAAACTATTTACGAATTTATCCATTCTTATGTTATGGATATAATTTAGATGAACTGTAATTCATGAGTCGTAGGAGAAGATAACGTATGAGACACACAAAATGGTTATAGCTCACTAGCATAATTATACACTTGCCTAGCGGCTCGTAAATTATTACTCGTCAAATACTAAACTAATAACCCACAGCAAACTTTAGTCTTTCTGAAATATTATTTATTAATAAAAAACACAATTTTGTATGAGAATTTGCAAAGAAACAAGAACTAATCAAACAAAATAATAAATTGCATAAATAAAATATATTTAAGTATCAAACAGTAACTAACTAACTACAAACAAGAAACTAAGTATAATACAAAAAAAAACTAGAAAACTGAAAACTTGTAAGTAACATGTCAAGTACATGAGATTCCTAACATATTCTTATGTTGTATATTTAAATATAAAAAAATAATTATTCGCATGTGTTTAGCTTACATCAATACTGTTAACACTACCTTTGTTCGTTTCTATCACAACAACCCTGCACATTTTAATCCTTATTAATCTGGTCTGGTCAGCGACGTTTGTTCCGTAGCCTTATCCTCTTCATCTTCTTCGACAGCTTCATCCTCTTCATTTATTTCCTTAAGTTTAACTGACGGGGCGTCACCAATATCTCCATTGGTTTTACCTGCAGATTCTTGTTTATTGTCATTTGTTTCTTGCTGTTGTTGTTCATCTTCATTTGTTTTTTCTTTTTGTTTCATCGATAAGTACGTATCTTTGGCTACTTTTCTCAATTTTGCTTCCATGTTAGGCCCTGTTTCTTTTAACATATTATTAAAGTACCCATTTTCCACTTGTAGTAATTCGTGGGGTATTCCGAACTCGACAGCTTGTCCGTTATTCATTACGAGGACCTTGTCCGAGTCCATAATCGTGTTTAAACGATGAGCAATTGTTAGAACAGTGCACTCTTTAAAATTTTTTCTTATTGTTGCTTGAATCAAAAAGTCCGTTCTAAAAATAAAAGTACGTAATATAAGATTTATTTATATATTAGAAGCGTTTCCATTTTTGATATAAGTACTTACTGTGGATCGACATTGGCTGTTGCTTCATCCAATATTAATACTTTATTATTCTTTATAATAGCTCTAGCCAAACAAATGAGTTGCCTCTGGCCAACGCTGAAATTTGTACCTCCCTCTGTTACTTCCTGATCTAGAGATTCTATAGAATCTTTCAATTCAACCTATAAAAAAATCAATCAATCATTTAAAAGAATACTTTAAAGAATGTTGAACATACATCTTCCAAAGCTTGCCATAAAGTGGCGTCATCGCACTTGTCAAACGGATCCAAATTATGCCGGACGGAAGCAGAGAACAAGATCGGCTCTTGAGGTATTATAGAGATTTTTGTTCGTAGGTCGTACAAACCTATTTCTTTGGTATCTATTTCGTCTATACTAATAGCGCCATCAATGGGGGCCAGTCTGAATAAGGCACTGATTAAGGAGGACTTTCCAGCACCTGTTCGACCAACAATACCAATCTAAAACAAACAAAATAAAATTTACTGATAAAAAGTAGGTAATAGTAAAACTTACTTTTTCTCCTGCAGTTATGTTGATGTTTAAGTTTTGTAATACGGGGTCATCTTCGGGGACGTACTTCAGATATAGATTCTTAAAGGTTACGTTGCCTTTATTAGGCCAGTCGCGAGGGGGTTTTTTGGTCGGGGTAGATTGGAAGGGGCCTTCTTTATCGATCTTTGAGTACTGGAGGACGCGTTCTACGCTTGTCATCTGTGATGCGACTTCAGCGGTTTGCCGGATGCCGTGTTGAAGCATGCCGGTCAGGATCAATGATTGTGATATTACCAGGCCCACGTTTCCGGGAAGGGTGTTGCCTGTAATTTTTAAACAATAATAAATAAATATATGTGTTTTTCAGTGTCACAGAGTTTTCTCTTCACAGCTTTGTTGAAGTTTAAGCTTTAAGCATTCATTTCAGCCTACTTAGAGAATTCTGTTTATTATATTGGAATATTAAAAAATGTGATTTTTTTGTATTATTTTTTGTCTTAAAATTGTGAACATGTTCTATAGATAGGCTCAACCAAAAGCTTGAACCTTAAATATTAAAAGCTATGAATGGAAAATCCATGCGACAACACTATGATGTCCTATTTTCTTACTGTCAAAGGTGGGACAAAAACTTTCTAAAAAACGGCGATACATAGATTTGCCATGTAATTTTTTTATCTTTGCTTTAAACTTCAAGGATTTATTTCAGCCTACTTAGAGAATTATGACAGGTTGCAGCTTTCATGTCAAATATCAGATTTTATCAGAATTATCAGATGAAGATTTGAAAGAGGATACCAGACCAGAAATTTTTTTTCTCCGGTTTTGTCTTTAGTTAGCCGCATAGTCACTTAGCTTAGATTATTGTATTTTAAACAAATTAACTTCCTAGAAATATGTGAATTATGCTCTGATATCTAAACTCAAATGTTAATGGATTTTCTTTTAAAATTAAGCTAACTGTGGTATATAAATTTAATTGTGGTAAAACAAAATAAAACAATTTTTTAATATTTATTAAATTGAACTTATTCTTGATTTTGATCCCCTTGGGGCATAGGTTAATATGTATTGATTGATCTCAAACCTCACAGGCCTTAAGCATGGACATAAAAAAATACAGACCACCTTAGTTTGCAGTTTGTTATGAATTCAACAGCAAATTGACTTGAATACCAAATGAATTTGTTAACAAATCAATAAATAAATCCATCAACAAATTGATAACAATAATGTTTATAAGAGTCGAATTATTATTATTATTTATTAATTATTCTTAATATAAAAAATCTAACAACTGTACCTACATGTAAAAAAAGACTCTAATATTTCTCTAAAGATAATGTATAGCTTGGAATGACTATAATAAGAATTCATTTGAACATCAAAATTTAAGTAATAAATCGATAAATTAATCATTGTTTAATTTATATTCAAGATAACAATGTAAATTAACAAATAAAAAAATTATTTATTGATAATAATGTAAGTCAAATATTGTTGTAACATTAAGGTAGCATTAATAATAAAACAGTAACAATAAACAAATTTCTCTGTGGGTTGAAATTGGTCATAATTTTTATTATAAATCATACAAATTGATCATCAGTTGATAATGGTATGTTCAAAAACCAGTCATTAAACTTTGCTACCGCTTAACTGAGTTTACAAAAAAACTGAACAGTGCAATAGATATAATCGTAATTCGTAAGTTGCCCTTAGTATAAGCCGAGCTTAGTTAGTCATTATCATTTTTAGCAGGTTTTAGCAGTGCAGTTGGGCCTAAGTATAAAAACTTCAGAAAAAATCTAAGAATATTTAAATTTCCATTCCTTCACTTACCATCATCAAATATAAGAAACTGGAATGCCACCACAGCCAAAAACACGACGCATATAACGTCCAAGTAGAATCCAAATGTTTCCGTGGTAATCAAGAAAAGATACCACGATCCAGTGTGCCGGTCCTGAAGGATGTCAAACTCCTTTGACACCATGTATTGCGCATTCGAAGACCGGATTGTCGTCAAGCCGGAAAGTGACGCAGAAACATGCGAGAAAACAGGAGCTCGCACTACAAAAACATCGTTAATAAACCAAAAAAATAAACAAAATTCTTGTGGAAAATTACTTATTCCTTCCAATCTTTTTATATCCTGCGCACTACTGAGGTATATTATTCTGAGATACACAAAGATTGCGCCCAATAAAATTGTAGGTATAATCATCCAAGGTATGCAAATGAAGACCATTATCAAAATGCCGAACATAACCATGAAAATTTGGATGGAGTCAAGCATGGCCCGAGGGAGAGTTTCATCGATATTGCCCATGTCTTTCGAAAAACGTGTTAGGATTCGCCCGGAAGGATTGGTATCAAAAAACCTCATTGTCGCTTGTAGTAAATTTGAGAACATCGAGTTGTGTAATTTCCTGGATGCTCTCATGCATACCTTGAAGAATAATAGGGATCGTAGTGTCGTTAAAATTATCGATCCAAGTATGAAAAACGTATAAAAAGAGATGTAATAAGTATTCTCGTCATCTAAAGGTAAATGCTCGAATATTGTCTTGTTGATATGACCGACCGGTGATGTGGCATTATCTATATTACTAGTATCATTTGCTAAATCCTCTAAAGTCTTGCTCAAAATCAATTTTTCTTGTACTTCAATGTTATTTGTCCTGAAAAGTGACAATTAGTTAGACGTTGATTTTGAATTATTTGCGTAATTACCAGTGTGTGACCCAGAGGTCGCCAGCATTTGAAAAAGCTTGTGCGATAAGGATTAATAGTCCTAGTAGAATTAGGGAAAATATATTTGCTCCTGCGTTGAAATATTTCTTGTAGAGTGATTTGGAAATCGCGCCTTTCTGCATCAGTTCTTGCGTTTCTTCTGATTCGTTGGCATCATTTACGTCTTGGTTGGAACTCTGGTAATTAAAAATAGTTTTTTAATTAATAAAAAAGTGAAAACGTCATTGTCAAAAATGTTTTGGTTTGATCTTTGATTTAAACGTTAAATTATACCTATACATGTGGAGTGTAGGCTAATTAGTAATTACAATAACTATAAATTTATATCTCTAAAGTCTCATTTGCACCTGAGCAATATTTTTATTTTAGTTGTCAACAAACGATCTGAACTAGGCTTAAGAAACGTAGTGCTAAAGCTAAGAAGAAATGATTAAAGTTTCTATAGCCATGACAAAAGAAATATTTTGATATAAGAATGTCAACATAAGTTATTACATTTTTTTATTAATCTGCATTAATCCGTGATGTAATGGTGGTAGTTGGGTTAAATATGTTTTATGTAAGAACAATACATAAAACTGACAGAACATATTCCTGAATCCTTAAAATGCAATATAGGTGCAATATTTAATAAAAAATAGTTCGATATTTCAATGGTTAGAATTCGATATTATGATGAGATATTAATCTCTTATATATTATAATGAGATATTAATCTCCACAGATGCAAAAAACTCTCAAATAAGTGACCATGCCATGATAATCATAATACATAAGTGAACTACTGCACTAGTCTAAAATAAAACATGATGCAGCAATTACGTATATTACCGCTCGAATTTAACAGGCAGAAGATAAACTCTCTCTCTACCAGTCCTGTATCTGTACCTATATTTCCTCTAAATTGATGTTAAGTAAAGTGTGCAAAAACTGGATTGCCTTGGTTTGATAGTTTGTTAATGCATACTTGTGTTTTTTCTACAGTAACCTCAAAACAAGTGAAGGGCATATTCGTATTGTTCAAATAATCGATTATTAAAATTAGTGATTTCAATAATCAAATGATTAGGTTTTTGTGATGTTCGAGTTAAAAATCGCTTATTAATTCTGTTTCGTAATCAAATGTTCATAATTGATTATTCCTAATCAAGGATTCATTTATGAATATTTTTATATTAGAATTATACTTTGTGGTTCCTACCTACAAAAAAAAAATGCAAAGTCACTTACATGCTCCGACTGTATGGACATCAACCTCTTAATAACCGGCTGCTCCTTTTCCGGACTTTTCTGGTCGTCCTCCACGTTTGACTCCTGAGTTAAATACGCTAGTTCATTCTCAGACAACTCCTCAAATGTCCCAATCTTCTCAATTTGTCCCTAATTTAAAACAATCCGTCAAAATTTCAACACAAAAAATCACACCCAATTACAAACTCACATTATTAATAATAATAATCTGATCAACCTTTTTCAAAAACTGCAACTGATGCGTTACGAGAATCCTTGTTTTATCCTTGAGGTACGTCACAATACATTCATGGAATAATTGATTTGCAACTTTGGCGTCAACGGCAGATAATGGATCGTCTAATAGGTAGATATCAGCTTGACGGTAGATTGAGCGTGCTAAATTAATTCTTGCACGTTGACCACCGCTTAGGGAGACTCCACGTTCCCCTACTAAAGTTTTATCCCCATGCGGTAATTGCTCAAAGTCTTTCGATAAAGCGCACACTCGTACAACTTCACTGTAGATGCTTCTAACGAATTGTTGACCAAAGAGAATGTTGTTCCGAACGCTCGAAGCAAACAACCAAGGCTCCTGTGATGTGTAAGAAACATCACCATTTATTTCTAAATTACCCATTCGTAACGGTAGTTCTTTTAAAATCAATTGGAGTAACGAAGATTTCCCTGAACCAACGGTGCCGATGACAGCTGTTAAGCTTCCCGGTTTTATATTTAAATTTATATCCGATAACGTTTCGATTATCGGATTAGGAATCCACGTTGCTTTCGCGTTTTTTATTTTTATCCAACCTTTTGTTTCCGATGTTGTTTTATCTGTTACTGGTAACGTAAGATTTACCTCTTCCAATGTCAAGAAATCCTCTAATCGTTTAATCGAAACTTTTGATTCTGCTAACATTACGATGCCAAACGGAAAAAATATCGACATATACAACTGAATTATATTGAAGAATTGCGAAAGCGAAAACACTTTATCACTGGTCAAACGGTGTCCCATTAAAACGTAGCTTATTACGGTTAAGTATAACGTAAAGCGTTCGGTGAAGACCATCAAAGCGACCGTGAAGCCTCGGATGTAAGATGTTGTCGTCAAAGCGTCTATTTCTAACCTAAAAATTATTAAATGATGATTAAGACAATTTGTTTTCAACAGTAAAAGTTTGGCATATGTACTTTCTTGCGAGTTGAACGATCTTGTTGAACGGTGCCTCCCAAGCGTACATTTTGATTACTTGGATGCCGGATGTTATCTCAGACATTAGTTTTACCCGAACATCCGTTCGGACTGCTATTTTTGATCGGAGTTGGCCTTGGAGTTTTGCAAGATACCCTGAAAAATTCATGTTTATACAATAATAGTGTATGATTTAACGAGAACATATTAAAGATATAAATCGCGAGCACAAAGTTTATACACAAACGTAATAGGCGAGTGTATAATCATGTGAGCGATTCATATCTGTTATGTGCAAGTCAAATATAACATTTTAGTAAAAAGTTGTTTGTTTTCGAGATATTGACAATTTTATGAATTTTGTCAAAGTCGTGGATCAGTTTTTCTAGTGCCACAGCTACAAAATTCCATATTTTAAGATTCTAATTTTTGGCACGCAACCCTAAGCAGTGCTGCTATTGACAACAATCCAAAATAAATCTAATACTGTTGTACATGTGAAAAAAAAGTATTAATGTACGATTCATGATTTATTTGTTTCGTTTTAGCTAACTTTGTGTGGTCATAACTAACCAAAAAATACCTGGATAACCTGCCAAGTTATTTTAAGAGATTGCGCATTCATGACGATTGCAGAAAAGCCCCTCAAGTTCATTGGCTCTAAACGACCATTTGTGTAATTTTTTAAATTTGTTCTTGCTATGGTTTAGTATGTTTATTTGTAACTAAATACCCGTCACAATAATTTGACTAGTGTTTTCATTCAGTATTTTGTACTTATCGAAATAATTTCGAAATGGGCTCATTGTGCGGTAACATAGCAAGACATTTTTTTCTATAATAAAACTTAGCAAGTGTTATACCATTTTAAAACCTATACAGTCAATAGGCAATCTTTTAAAATAACTTGCCCGGTTATCTCGTATTGTTCATTTAGATATTATGATTCAAACTTAGCTTAAAAGAAAAAATCTGATATGGCCAGCCACATGACTTGATCATATTATGTATAAAATTAATAGTTTAGCTGCATGAGATTCTATTTGATCGCAATCGGTCGTGTCTGCATTAAAATAAAAATAGTTAGCCAGGATTTGGCAGATATTTTGATACTATTGACAATAGGTAATGCCAAAATTTGACATTACCTACTGTCATTAGAATGAAAATATCTATCAAATCCTCACTAACTAGTTTTATATTAGAATTTGCTCATGCAGCAAAACTAATAATTTTACCAAAAAATGTCAAAGACATAAATTATTCAGAATTTCCTCTACTCTTTAACTATTTTGACGAAATTACAGAAATGAGGACTCATTTGTAAAATAATTTAAAAATGCTTAGAGTAAACATCCAGTTCCTTTGAACCCTTTTGAACAAAAACTTTTTCAGCTCTAAGTTGGCCAAACTTGATGAAACTTAATAAATATGAAGTTTCGCCCCAATATCTTTAGTAGTTTCTACGGAATCGGCGCTGCAAAAAGCTAAAAATAATTTTTCCCGCACGATTACAATACTTTGTCATACTTAGTATGAAAAAGAATAAAGTAAATCATGATTCAGAAAAATGTTCCTATTCTAAATGTCGAGAAACTCATCTAAGGTGACAATTTTGACAAAATTCATAGAAACGTCAAGATCTCAAAAACAAACAACTTTTTTCTAACGTCATATTTAGATATTCTGATCAGTCATGACGTTTTCTTCCTCGTGAATTATTGCCTACATTATATATGCTTTTCAAATAATATACTTTCAAAAAATTATTGAAAAATGATGTAAAACGTCGTCCAATAGTCCTTGCGCGTACCTTGCAATAGTAAAGCTTGAACAAGCATAGCAAAAAGGCCAATTAAAGCCGGGGACCCCACACTATCGTACATAATACAAGCTGCAACAATAGCTTGAATCGGCATTATCCATATGTAATGTAAAAAACCAGCGGCAATATCAAAACGTTGAACATCGTTGGACATTAGGTTCACCAACTGTCCAGCAGCGGTTTTTCCTAAAGAAGTCCTATTCAATCGTAACAACTGCAAAGAAGGTAATTTTAGAATACTACGGATAAATTTTAAACTTTATAAACTTACCTTTCGGTATAACAAAGAACAACAAGCAATGCGACAACGCATACCAATTCTTACGCATTGTAGTATCGAATGATGCGCTATTAGACAATTTACGAAGGAGATTAGAACGACGCATGATGAAAATAGCCATCCTTCTGTTAAAGTAGATTCATTTGCAACGTCAAAATAGTTTATGAATTCAGCCAAGACGATGGGATGAAGCAGACTAAAAAAACAATTGTTTTTTGTTTGGGTTTAAATAAAAAAGCAAATAGTCAAAACCAACCGAAGTATGGTGGCATGGAAAAACATAATGACACCATAAAACATATAATGCTTGTAAAAAGTCTGCACGATTGCCCTGCCCAGAGAAGGCTTGCGGTCACCATTTTTAGCTTTGATCTGTTCTTTGTTCCAATTTCTGGAAAAAAATATAATTGTTTTAGTAAATATTTACAAACAAAAATGCTGACTATCTTGAAATTTGTCAGGAAATTTACTTTTCTAATAAATTTCCTAGTGGTTCTGATAAGTCTGCTGGTAAAACGTTATAGATGTCCTTTACTTCCAAATCATTTTTGTAACCATACTTGAAGAACCCAAGGACCCAACTGAAAAATAAATAATTAGAATTACAATAGAAATATGTACGTATGTTTATTTTATTACAGTTTATGCGGGAAGAACCAAAATGATGTTTTGTGGTCTAAAGATTTTTTATATTTTTAGGCAGATAAATATTTTTCAGGAACAGAATTTATTCTACAGACTGTATAAAAAAGAAACAAGCCATAACATTGTTATTAATCATCCGATTGATTGGAAAAGTAAATGTAATGGCTTTTTCATAGTATAAACTGGTAAACTGGTGACTTTGATTTTTAATGACCAATCAATTTTGTGATTGGAAAACGCCTACGTTTTCACGTATGGTTTTCGAAAAACTTTTTCGAATTTGTTTGAGTTTAGAGCAACTGGCCACACAATTTGATTTGATACAGAAAAAAATCCCTTTACTATATTTTGGGTAAAAATATACCGTCCCATTTAAAAACAAAAGTTAAGTTAAACTGTTTAATTTTTAGGTCACCATTTACCTTTTTGCAGCTGAGAAATCCAAACGTGCTGTTTTGTTCCAAATAAAGATATTATCAAGTACCATTTCTTTTGTTGAGTATTTATTTTACGTGTTGGCTGTTTTGAATACACTACAAGGATATTAGTTACTTTTTAGTACCATAGTTTTGGTTTAGTTTCTTTAACTACATAATTTTTTCTTTTGATTTTTCTAAACACTATTTATAAATAAAAAGTTGTACATACTGAAAACAAATTATTTAGTCATTTATTATAGAAATAAATGTGAAAGACTATTTCAATATTTGAGCTGTAAACATAACATGAAAGACAGGTATTTTTGTTATTAGTAAGTGAAGCACCTTTAACATTTTTAATTGTATCTGCAGCCTTACCGGGTGATTCAATTTTGAGGCTCACCATGGGGATCTCGCTTATTAGTGGAGATAGAAGAAATGAAGATATCCGCAAAAACTGAAATGCTAAGATATCCTTTTTAATTTTAAACCAAACGTAGCTAGATATTTGAAACAAAAACATTCTACATCAGCTTTTTAACAAGAAATGCAGTGTTAATTTTTAATTTGAAATAAGATCACAGATGGCGACGTAACCATGACCAACTTTTATTTTTCTAATGGGCGCCATGTTGAATTTTGGCATTTTCCGATAGTCGTGTTTTTCTCATTTCTTCTTGTTGATAAATTTCGTCGTTTACAGTTTCCCATAGAAAATAGTCGAGACGACTTAAATCAGGGGATCTAACAGGACATTCCACCATTACACCATTACACATTCCACCAATCCAGCGATTTGGCTTGTGTCGGGTTTGTACGGTTTCAATATCTTTGTTCGTGGTCTGCAAACACGTGTTTGCGGCAATTCCAAATTAGAGGCAGCTTCCGGCGTAGAAATCCGAGGGTAGTCATTTGTCTAAAAACCAGTAGTTGAAGCATTGCTAATTATGGTAATCTAACGTTTACCATTTCCAAAATAACTCTTTAATCGTTTTCAACATTTCCATGAGGATTATAAGAATAGCGGGGTTTACTAAACGATTCATGGTCCGCTAAATTTCAGTCCAATGTTAGGAATATTGTACGATGGGGCATTTCTATGAGAATAATAATAAACCTTTATCATATCACGCTTTTCGTTATTGGTAAACGGCATTTTTCATGCACAATCAACCACAATTAACATTTGGTAAATGGCAAACCCAACGCTGAGCGCGCCGCTTGGTCCAAGTGTACTTTGTTGACGTTGCTTGGTAACGAGTCCGGCGGTCTGTAACCAAGCTCCAGTTGGGTACCTGAAGGTCATGTGATTATTAACCCATTATTCTAAAATCTTGCTAACATGTTATATATTTTGAAAATGAGAAAAGACACTATCGGAAAATGCCAAAATTCAACATGGCGCATATAAGAAAAACAAAAGTTAGCCATGATTACGCAGCCATTCCTTGTTAAAAAGTAGCTGTAGAAGATTTTTGTTTCAAATGTCTAGCTACATTTGGTTTTGAATAAAAAATTAAAAACGGTACCTTAACATTTCTGTTTTTTGTGGATATCTTCAAAATGAAAAATGATAGCTTCAATTTCTTTTCAGATAATTGATCAACATAAAAATACGAAACTTTGCCTAATTTAAACATAGGCTCTATATCCACTAATAAGCGAGATCCCCATGGCGAGCATCGAAATTGAATTACCCGATATGTGTTGTTACTACAGTCGATACATTGGAAACCGTGCAGTGAATTTTGTCATTTTATGGTGAAGCAGTTTTGATTTTATTCGGAACATTTTGAAGTTACAGAGAAAAGTTTGGTTACGCCAAGACCAACACGACCATTACCCGATATGGTACACCATCACAGAAAAGAAAACAACATGTAGTTAGCTACATGTTACCGAATATTGCCATTGCGTAAAAGCGTCTTCATACTTTCATATTTTTTAGAGACCTCAGATCTTTTTGGTTAAAAACTTTCTAGCTGTGTGTATACAACAATTAGGGATGTACCGGAGCTCCGGCCAGAGCAACCTTACAAGACCAGCCAATTATGCAAAATCTTTCGGCGAGCCTCAATGCATCGCAGGTGGTACGATTTTAATTTTTTTAACAGATTTCGAAAGCAGAAGTATTGTGCTACAAAACGTCAATTCTGATTTTGCGTTAAACCGTTGCGAAATAGGTGAAAAATTCTCGCAAACATGACCGAAAACAGTTACGCGCTCGAAAGAGGTCGAGTAGTGGGGGTAGGTAGCCGATTTTTCCCCTTTTTCCTAATTTTCTCCGTCAATATTAATCCGATCGAATCCGTATAGGGGTCGTTTTTTTGTTTTTCCATTGTCTACAATTCGTCTGTTAAAAGCATCAAGATTGCACCATCGGAGCTTTTACAAGCGAAAAATAAAAAAAACGATGTTTTGAATTATTTTTGTTTATAACAAATTAAGTAATCATAATGGCGAGTCCAAAACACATCACAATACATCTACGGACTTTCTACGTGACCTGGGACCGTCGGCTTCTTGATACTATTTTTGTCACGCAAAAATCTCTAGTGCCTGGTCTAGTACGGTTGTTCCGGCCGGAACTCCGGTGAATCCTTAGTTTTGCGCAAGATTCATTCACAAATTATAGTTTTTTTAACATACATATATTTATTATATATTTATGCTCAAACTCGGCCAGTTCGCAACGAGGGCGTCGAAAACGCTATAATTTGTGAATGAATCTTGTTCAAAAGTCAAAACCGTGCCCTCTGGTTGTCAAGGCTCCAACTAACCTATGGCTGACTATCTATATTCGTTGACAATCAACGGTAATATGAAGAGGCGCGTTATGCCATCATGGGGCCCTGGGCAATTTTGAATTTGGGGGCCCCCATATACAATGCTGAATTAAGAAGAATTACTTTTTTATACAAAAATAATAATAATACTGATATAACATTTCGGAACTATTAACAAAAATCATAAATAATAGGTAAGTTATTGACCTTTTTGCATCAAAATTTAATATAAGTACATACATAATTAGTCACAACAGATTAATTATTCTTAATAATTACAAAATAACTAATAACTAGCTTAAAAATCAAAACGTATAAGAAAGTAAAATATGTTATCTTAATAAATAAAGGGTATTATTAACAAATAAATATTTTAAAAACTGCGAGTTTTAGAGCATGAAGAGACTGAAGACTGAAAATCTTCCAAGAATTCATACAGTTATTCTCTTCTAACTTAGTCAACGGTTTCTCATTAGTTTCGTACAGTAGTAGATATAGTTGTTTCTTTTACTGCAAAAACCATGTTTAACTACTCTAATGTTAAATTTCTTATTCTTACTACGGTAATTTATTAATTACCTAATTAATTTATAGCTTATAAAAGATGATGCGTCGTCATGGAGACTCGAGTAGTCAAGTACACTCTCAAACCGATATCCATAAATATACTCACATTTTAAGGAAAATAATACGAAAACTAGACAAAATTAAAGCAAATAGGACCGCCTATGCATTGAAGAATGGTTATTCGAACCATAAATGCCGCGGTAGACCGCCCATTGTTTATTCTCCTCGGATCCTTTGAGAAGTTAAGGTTTGCAATTTTCGGGAAACTGCAATGGCAATGGAATTCAAGCGGCAATATTGTCGTACGTCGATTTTTCGCGTAAAATTAAGAGAAATGGGCGCTAAATCCGAGTCCACACAGCAGCGAAACGGCATTTTGATGGCAAAACCGCGTCCGCGGTTTCGCGGTTTTCGCGAAGAAAGACGCGAAAATCGCGCGTTTGGACGTCGATCATTTAAGTTTTAGACTTATTAGATTTATTTTGGTCCCCAACCGGCAG
Source organism: Melinopterus prodromus (assembly GCA_964023965.1). Classification (NCBI taxonomy): domain Eukaryota; kingdom Metazoa; phylum Arthropoda; class Insecta; order Coleoptera; family Scarabaeidae; genus Melinopterus; species Melinopterus prodromus. The sequence continues at coordinate 19,614,424 of OZ030393.1, forward strand.
GAGCGCAAATATTCACTATTCTTGAGACGGTAATAACTTAGTTAAAGATTAGTTGGGTCCTCGCTGAGAGGAGCCTAAATCTGCTTGCACCGTTAAAGAGGACTGGCCTAGTGTGCTAGTCTATTACGGCAATGAGTTTCCAAAATACTGCGTTGGGGGCGCCCCTGTTATTGGGGGCCCTGGGCAAATGCCCATTTTGCTCATGGGATAACGCGCCCCTGGTAATATGCATCTAACCCATGATCTAACCTAAATCACAGAAAATGAAATGAGAATTGAAATTGGTGGTAGCGCGAGATCCAGTGACGTCACGTCCTCCCCTTACACCCCCCCCCCTCACCTCCAAACAGATCAATCGCAATGGTTGCATACCTATCGTTTTTAAACGCAAGATCAATTTGCTTCAATAATTTACTTACATTCACCATATACTCAATAATTTATGTAGTCTAATAAATAAAATAACCAAGCTCTTTACATTTGAAAGTCTTTACATTTGAAGTCGTTTTAATCTGGGCTATTGTTTTGTTTTACCTGGGCTTTTATTATTTGTCGTGATGCAAGTTTTTATGACTTGTGGTTTTGCCAAAACACATATTAATACTCATAAACTTTCTAAGTAACCAATGTGTAATAGTTAGATAAATATTTTTTGACGCGGACAGGTAAAGTGTAGACAGTAAACTCATACTAATCGCAAAGAAAATACTAGTACATACATAAATCACTGCCCTACCTCATTACGTCAGTCTTGCATTAGGTAATTATTTTTATCTACGACTCACATATAATATGTTCATTGCATATGTATATATGACTATATAGTATATAATCTCCATTATTATACGCGTCAATGATTATAACGACACTAGCGTTGTATAATGATAACAGTCCGTTCAAATAATGACCTCATTATTTGAACGAACTGTCATCATTATACAACGCTAGTGTCAAAGTCTGTCAAAACCTACGTAGATGACAGTTATTTGACAGTTCACCTCGCCATCATTGACAAATACATTTAAAATATTTTTCATAAAATGGAATTTATGAGTCGTAGATAAAACGTCGTATTTGACTCGTGACTCGTGAAAACGTCGTGATTACACGCTTTTTTTTATAAACTTCAAAATTCTAATCAAAAGAAAAATCCTTGTCCAATTCTATAATTTTTATTCTAGTGACAGACACGTTCTATAGAATTAGGTGCGTTGACTAGACTTATGTATAACCTGCTTAGTACTATCTGGTACTATCGAGCGTAACTGTCCCTTAAATGGAGGTTTGCCTGTAGCACACAGGACTTTATTTTATCACAACGGCAACGGTATAAGTCCTACCTGATCGATAGCTTAGAAGCAATTCAAACAATGCGTGTTTACCTGTAGATAACGATGGCAGGATTTTGATAATAAGTTTCAAAGCTCTGTTTCCGACATTCCTTTGATTAAAACTGGTGCTGTCTATACATTGGAAGATTTTTTTATCGGATAATTAATAATTATATAACGTGTTGAAAAAAACGCCGGTTATTTTAAAATTGTTGCGGTAGTATACAAGTATATATAGTACCTATACAAATAACCAATCAGAACGTGCTAGATCAAATACAAATATTATTTCCTTCTATCCTAACCTAACCTTACTGACCTGTGGCATTGGCCTTATGACCTAATGAGATAACTATAACACAATATTATTCATGTAATTATTGTTACATATTATATTTACAACGTAAGATAGTATAGTGAGTAAGTTTATCATTATTTATTGCAGAATATAAACACAACGACATTTTTTATACATAGCCTGTATAGGAAGCAAACCAACTTGAAATGCTAGTCGGCATAGTAACCTTGATAAACAGACTAATTAACTTTTCGATTAAACGTTACAATGCAATAACCAAAATTACAATCGTAAATTATTGTACATACCCGAAGAACAGCTTCGAGATCCATGTAGCCTTGGTTTCCGGACTTGGATTGTTGTATTTTTTCGTGGTATCCATTGTATAAATTACACTAAACACATCACTAAAACATTCTACCGCAAGAATTAGTTAAGGAAGGCACTTGATTTGCGTCGCTTTGATTATTTTAATTCAACACATTTCGTTAGGAGTACTGCGTCAACTCAATCGGTTAGAATCAGCTGTTCGTTTTTATCGAAAGCCGGCCTCACTGGCATCTGTCAAGTTGAGTTCACCCGAAAACGCTCTACCCCCACCATGGGTGCTCCAGGATTGCGAAACGGTTTGGGAGATGATGCGGTTTAGAATTTTACTTCATTATTGATTGATTAGTAGTGCAAAACGCAAAATCGTATTGTGATTTTAACATTATGGTACCTATTTGTAAATGTTGCGTTGTATTATTATTGGTGGAGTTGTCAGTGGTGGTGTTGAATATTGATTGTTTGATGTTTAGACTCAGCTTGAATGTAATGGATATACCAAAAATACAGTGACCGGCAAAAGTATGGAAGGAATAAAATTTTAGTGTAAGAAAGCTATTTTACTCGCTTTTCATTTGTATGTTGTGTTATTTTCCTAATTTTGGATTGTCTAAAACAATAATGATTAATGTCATAATAAATTAGGATAAACAACATGTATAATAGAATAATATGCTGTTGGCATGTATAACAGAGTGAAGATCATGTGAAGATTTGTCCATAGATTTGTCAGTGATTAGACGCATACGCGATACGCATATGCTAAATAAATTGACTTTGTTTATTTTTGTTTTGTTTCATAAAGTATAGCCATTTAATGTTTGTTCATTTCTGTTGTCTGAGTAAAAATTACTTATTGTTATTGGAGAATTTATTTGGCAATAAAATTTTTTGCGCGTTTGTTTATGAGTTGCTGTTTAGTGAATAGAAAATTGTTTATTAAACAGCTCTATAAATGATCTATGTATTTCTATTAATTCACGATTTATTATAGCCAATCGAACATATGCAAAATGAATTAAACAAAATTTTTCATCCATGTCTATCAGTGTCAAATTAAATATTTGCCATAAAACTTCAGATGATTCGACAAAGAAAATCGATGCTGACGCTGTCAGAAGAGGTGCTATGGGCGTAAAAAGAAGTCGTACACCTTGTAGCTTTGTACCTAAATGGTTCTTTTAGAACCGATACGCTGGCATTCTGACATTCCATCGTAGGTACTGTAGGTAGGTATGAAACATGCTGAAACATGCATCAACTGAAACATGAATCAAATTGACCAGCCAGAATTACATGATGTCAAAATTAGCTGTACTACTTTTTTTGGCGCGCCAAGGTGGATTTTGAAATATAGCTATATATCAGTTTTGTGACAAATTGTGCCTTAAAAAAAGGTTAAGTCCTTTTCCGTTCGGGAATAACCAGCCACACCACATTTGAATTGAACATTTCTTGATGTAAAAGTTTTGCATTACTTTTGTGTCAAATGTTTTAGAATTTTGCTTTTACTGGACTCCAGAGTATTGCTTTGTATTGTATTAGTTTTGTGCCGAATTATTCTTTAGAGAAAAAGTTTTGTTATGTACTTTTTATTTTTGGAGATACAAGCAATTTGCCGATGAGCATCATTGGAATTTTCAATATTTTTTATCCTACACTGTTTTCTACACTAACCGAAATATAAGTTATTTAACCAACAAGTATATTAAGAAGACCGATTAATGATCGAGACTGTTTAACGCACGAGCGATTAGCGAGTGCGTTAATTGTCGAAATCATGCTGATTAATATTTGACTTGGTTACATTTTTTTTCGTCGATCGTATTGTTCTGGCGGCGTCTACACTGATTTTTCTTCGTCGATGTCGTTTGAGGTTATATGACAATTTATGTAATTTGACACTGACAGTTCTCTACTGTAGTTCTGGATAACGGAAAGTTTTGATTGGATGGTTTCATTTAACGTATTGGGTATAATGAACTCATTAGATTGGCTATAACAAATCGTTCATTAATAGAAATTGCGTGTTTATAGAGCTGTTTAATAAGTGATTTTCTATCCACTAAACATACTCATAAATAAACGATCAACGAAAAGTGTCATTTTTGCGTCTCTATGGAGACACGAAAGATACTATTTGCCCGCCAGGACTGTAATGAACACTTTTCAGCGCTAGCCGCGAAAATAATTGTAAATTCCCAACAGATGGCGACCGAATAGTCGTGTCAAAGCACAGCTTTTGATTCGATTTGACGAATGCGTTTAAAGCGTCAACGTTGTTTATTTGTCAAAAGCCAATATGTCAGTAATTAGTCTTTAAAAACGGGTGGTTTCTTTATTACGATATTGTTGTGTAGGATAAAAAATTATGTGTGCACCACGCCCAGAAAGTGCATTCCGGGCATCAAGAAGTGCCCAGGCTCGCTATGCTCGCCTGTGCAACTCTTCTCTCGGCCCGGAAAAGAACCACTTTCTCGGCTTGGTACACAATTTGCTATTATTACACCATTGTTTCACCACCAGCCGTTTTTAAGATGCTGATATTCTTAACATGGAAGGCCAACTTAACAATAGCCCCCCATCATTTGAATTTACAAGTTTTTATTACACCATCGATTGACTTTTTATCGACTATGTGACATTTTTATTAAGGGGTCGTCTTATATTCTTAATCTTGGGTTCGTCAAATTAAACACTACATTAAAGTAGCTTTTCTTGCATAATGGCCTATCATATGGCCGTTTGAACAAATCGACTTTTAGTACTTTCCTCGAGTTTAACTTTGTTCTTAATATTTGAACACTCTGTATAACTTTTTGAAGAACTGTACCCACAAGTCGATAATAGGTTACCTTATCAATAATTTTGCAGTCACAGTGGATAAATTATACAGGATGTCTCACGGAACTGGTGCATTAGAATTTTCTCATGATCTACTATTGCTGGAAACTTAAATTTTGGAACTAGAATTAACTCGATCTGAGCTCTTCAACTAAAATATTCTAAAGTTAACTGTCACGCCCGTTTTACTACTACTGGTTTTACTAATTTTTTCTCTACTCGCGCGCGTGGAGCAGTTTGCTCCCACTGCTCCCCGTAGCTACGCCCCTGGTAGGAAATGGGGGAATAAGGTAAAAAAAACAATTTTATTTACAAGCATTTATTATTAGTCAATCAGTATCATAATTATTATCTGTAATAATAATCGATAATTTTTAGTATGCCGACGGCTCACAACAATAATGTTCGATAATGTTTAGTATGTACTTAGTAGTCGAACGATATTTTTTACACCGGTTCCATAAATAAGCTGATTTATTTTTTTTTGTAAATTTTACTATGTTTACCCTTTATAGTAGGCCATCTAAAATGGAGCTTATATTACAACTAATCTCATTCTTAATATTGTTCATAATAATCGTTAAAAATTAATCAACAAACCAACAATGATATACTGTGATTATTGTTACATCTTCTTGCCTATGTCTTTACAATACATATATAATTTTTATCTTATACGATATAAAAACGTAAATAACAATTTGTTCAAAGCAAACTTAACACTTAAACGCTAAATTGTAATTTGAAATTTGCCGGGATGACAAGCAAATATCGACTTGTCGTCAAACGCCATCTATTATTACGAAAATGCATCGCCGACGCCATATTTGCGGCACCCCGACGTTGTACTCTATAATAATAAACATTGAACAGAATTACTTTACTCTTTGGACATATTTTTTATTGAGAATCGCTGTATTATTAGGCTTATAAATTTTTAAAATAGCTGTTTATAGTACAAGCAATATTTCACCATTTTTCCACATTATACTCTTTGTAAAACTGGAAGAACCACACAAGCTTCTTGCTTTTGTTGAAAGTTTGTATTTCGAGAACTAAAGTCAGTTTTGAGTTACTAACTAAAGATTTGAATACCAAATAAATTTATTTCTTCATATTCTAATACGAGTTGTAGATATGTTATACTGATGTTCGTTAATGAGGTTTTTTGTTTTGAGGTTTCCGTAATTGATATAGATCTTAAAATATGAAGATTTTGTTTTCGGAATACAATCTCCCTACTGCATAATTGAAAACAGTTTTTACTTTATTTTAACCATGTCATATACACAAGTAGTTTGTTCATCACTTATAAATTAACATATTAAACCTATGACTATGAACTATTGATATGTCCATTGTTTTGGAACACCGAATGTATTAGGTATAGATAGGAAGTAATCTATCGACCTAAACTGAGTATTAATCTAAGATCGTTCGTGACTGGCTTGCTAAAAGTAAGATAAACTTTGGTGAGCACAAAAACGATATTTCCCATCTATAGTTATGTACCGAATACAGAGACCTACTATACCTACTTGACATATACACTGTGTGCACTTTATTATTAAAAATCTACATTATAAAATGTACAAGATTACTGGTCGTTTTAATTTTTTTTATGTGGTAGATTTGAAGACTCCATCTTGTCAAAATGTCACAGAGGAACGTTTGTGTAAAACAATACGAGAATTCCCTACTCCAGTAACACTAACCTTAGAATTTGACGTTTTGTGGCGTGCCGCCGGTAAAGAAGCGCGCCAAACGTCAGGTTTTTTTTTATAGATTGTTTATAGAAGGTAAAAAGCGTTATGTACAGGGAGGTTTATGTGTAAAGTTAGTTTTAGTATTGTTACGGGTTTTGCACCTTAGTTTGGATATGTTTTGAGTAGGAATATGGAATGATAGATGACTTATGAAGCGAATTTGCCATAATGCGGGACTAATTAGTTAGCTATGTAGGTAAAATGGCGGCTGTCTAGGCGCACTAGATTATTATCGGTTTTTGTTGTTTTTTTACTGATTCTAGACATCGGTGTTGTGCTTTTATTTATTGTTATCATGTCTTGTGCGCTGCCGACTGCACGCTAATACTACGAAACTGCGGAGGCACTAGAGTTCTAAGTAACTATATACCAGAATTATAGTAGGTAGTCGTAGTTTTAGTACTTATTTGACCATGTTTTTCGTCTTTTATTAGAGATATTTATTTGTCAACTAGTTGTTATTATGAGTAAGGCAGCAAAGATTAAGTAGCCGAGCTAGTTAACGTTTAGGTTAGTTTAGCAAGTACATGTAATGATAAAGAAAGTACGTTCCATATTTCCCGTTTTACACAGTTTCTATGAATCTGGTGGAATTTGTTCATGATAATTTTACTTTAGAACATACCTCGCACTATTTCTGTAACATAACTACACACATTACAATACGATACACCAATTGTTTAGTTTTTATATATTTTTATTACGGTGCTGGATTTTAGATTCTTTGAAACTTTCTGTTTTTTTCAATTTGTTTTCACGGTGATGTAAATAGCAAAATTAATATGTAACATTTAAACAAAACACAACTACCTGCATCGACTGTTGTTACCCAACTAGCATATTAATGCATAATGCTCAGAATCACACTGATTGATAGAACTATCAACATATGAATACGACTAAACACCAAATTGGACCAATTAGACCAAACATGCCCAGACAGTAAAAATTATTCTTTAAGAAGTTATATTGATTATATTCTTATTACTTATTACTTTGATTCGTGTGACCAAACATTATGCTACATACTTTGATTTTGAAAAAGTAAGGTTTACTTATTTGACTGTTTCTTATGTATAAATCTAAGAACTTTAGTATTTTGACAGCATTTTCCAAAATTGTATGTTATCAGCAAAAAACATTATTACAATATTTGGAAAGCTTTGTCTAAAATGTGTTGAAAAACAGTTTATCAAGAATGAATGAACTTTAAGAGTATGTATTTTTGCGCTTAGCATTTCACTGAATTGTTTAAATGGGAGTTAAAATAGGTGAATCTTGCTTTTGCGAAATTAACATCTGTATCATAATTTTTGATCACACGGATCGAAATAATAGTGACGAAACATGATGACTACATTACAACAGCAAAACCGACAGAGACATCTACAATATGCAGATATGGTTTTATGCTCTCCAATATTAACTTTTTGCTTTTTCTAAGGTGTGTTTGGGTTAATAGGTCCCATGTGATATCAGCAAGTTACGTGTAACCTGAGCCCACTGTGTGACAGTGTAAACAAAGTGACCACGTGCGACTATGGTATAATCGGCACCTGTGTTTCTCTGTGATTTCATTTCTGGTTGATTTGTGCCACAACTCTACAGACACCTGTAGTATCCCTTGCATAAGCCAACCTGATGATAATAGAAGAGGTGTGTTCCAAGGTGCAAATAAACGCGTGATTACGTTACTTGGAATCACTGGCGGCTCGTGCAAATTTGCTTTGCGTGGTGGGCAAAAAAATATTAATGGATTGTAGTGGTCTTGCTAAAAAAACTCTGTTAGGCACTACCAAAGAAAAACCAAAAACAAACATAACCTCAAAACGGCGTTATACTCCAAAACTGCGGCCTGCGAGAAACAAAGTAGCGGGAAGCGTTGCACTCGTACACATTTGAAAACACATGACCATCACGTCGATAGTGGGACCAATCACATCTCGAGTCCGCACCGCTAGCTTGCTGACGTCCCAGCGTGGTGCAGCGTGGACGTCTGGTAAATACTACAATACCGAGTAACGCATGCGCGTTGGGTGCCATGCTCGCTTATGGGCCGATTTGACGTTGGTTGATATGCGGACTCGGGGTGTTACGCGGCGGAGCGACACCTAAACGCGGTTAGCTATTAAAACTGCTCCGAGTTCCGACGAATACTCGCACGCTAGAGAGAGAGCGCGATCCATATCGGATCTGGGTGCGTAGCAGAGAAAGCAGTATATCTCCGTGTAACACCCGACGTATTTGTAAAATAATGACATTCTGGATTTGGATAACAGAGTTTTGTTTGTGATGAATTTGTACAATAATGTACAATGTATAATTGAATAAATAATGAATATTTTGAGTAAATATTTTGATTATTGAAAAGTATGTGTACATTTTTATAATTTTACGCGTTTATACCGTTAACTCTGTAACCAAAATTTATATATTTTTTATACGCTCACGTAAAACGCGAACTCCATATTTCAGCTAACTTTATTTCAAAATACCGAATGTGGATCAACTTTAAACCAGGTTGATTTCTTTAATCGCGTTTTATACTTTTTGGACATCATGTATACAGGGTTAGCCAAAATTGCCGGAACACCTAAATAATTCTCCAGCCGTAAGAAATTTCAAAAAATTGTTCAAACAGAAATATCTTGATTTTTATCAAGCTACCGTTTAAATATATTTTCAATATACCGGGTGCTATTTTTATTATAGGAATTGTGTAACATTACCTTTTTTTTAAATATAACGACCTATATATTATTACATTTCTTAATTCTAAGACTAATTCGAAGAATGTTTTATAGGAATCACTTTTTTATAAAATGCATATTTTTAAAATTATAAGCTATTGACCAAAATTATTCAAAATTACCTGAATACCTAAATAATTCTCTAACTAAAAAAAAAAAATCAAAAACAATTTCAAATAAATGTTTTTTTTTTGTTTGAACAACCTCTCGATTAAATATAGTTTTACTATACAGTGTGTTTATTTTATAATGAAAATTTGCATACCTTTCCATTTTGTCATAGAACACCCTATATATATAAAAAAATATTTCAAAACAATTTCTACTAAAAGTTTTCAATTATTCAATATATTTTCGATTCTAAGATTCGTTTTAAGAACATTTTGTAGAAATATTTTTTTTTAAATGCAATATTTTTGTGTTATGAGCAATTAATAAAAAAAAATTATTTGGTAATTTGAACATTTAATTTAATTCCATTTAATTGTGATAATTGTTGCTACTCTTGGATCTTTTACCTGTGTGGTCAAAGTAAAAGTTTATGAGTAATGATTATTTGATTATAACTAAAAAGTAATGCATCTTAAAAAATAATAATAAATATAAATATAAAGTTCAAAACCTTTCCTTTTTCGAACAGAACACCCTCTGTTCGAAAAAGGTTTGCAACTTTCCATAATAAAATAAACACCTGTATATTAAAAACATATTTGAACGGGAGGCTGTATAAACCCAACAAAGTTTTAATTGATTCTTTTTAAATTTTGTACTGTTGGATAAGTATTTAGGTGTTCCGGTAATTTTGGCTATTTTTGGTTAATAGCTTATAATTAAACAATGATGAATTTTATTAAAAAATTATTCCTATAAAAAATTCTTATGATTAGTATTAGAATTTAAAAAAATAATAATATATAGGGTGTTCTATTTAAAAGAGAAAGGTTACCAAATTTCTATAATAAAAAAAGTTTATTGAAAATATTTTCAAACGATAGTTTGTTTAAAGTAAAAATACTATTGGTTAATCAACATTTCGAATTCTTTTACGGTAATTTTGGCTAACCCTGTATAAATTGTAATCATTGCAATTGTACTGGATGAATATAAATGATTGTGTTTTTGTTTCTTTCGTTGGCAACATTGTTTGAGTTTTAAGTTAACACATAATCTCTAAACTTAACATCAAAAGTGCTTCGTACTGATAGAAAAGCTAAAAATCCAGAACCGTATAAAAAAGAATAATTTGCCGACAGGCGACAACTCAAACAATGTACATATTTAGCAGTAGCTATACTAGGAAATAGTATAGGGAAATAAACAATGGGAAAATATCAGTTTCTATAGGAGTGGAGTCAAAAAGTACTAAAATAGTTATGTTACAGACAACAGGGCAGAGTGCAAAAAGCGACATCTCCATTAGGCCCTAGCACATTAAAAATACCTTAAAACATTTCTCACACCTCACTTGGTCCAATTACCACCTGTCTACTATAAATTTTCCATGACGCACCTGAAGAGCAACTGAAGATCTACCGATTAAGAAAGCGCGAACTTTCTTTTTTCCTTACTTGTTTTTTTTATTATTATTTTTTTGGTTGCGCTATTTTCAAATCAGCGATTTGACAATTCCAAAATCGCATTGCAGTCACCGCCCGTTCTAGTAGGCCTGGTGTGCGAACATATGACATACGCCACAAAGCGGTACGTCACGCCAAACAATACACGCCAAACAATAATCTGTCACCTGTCAACTGTTAACTGTCTTATTTTGGTCGGTGTGTATTCCGGCATAACGTAAATAGCGCGTAAATTGCTTTTTGTTTTTCATACACAATTTGACAATTCACCTCTTTAGAAAGCGCGGGAATTTTAATTCATTCCATTTTTTTTCTCAATCTACTTAGCGTACCACCAATATGGTGACGTTTAAATATACTTTTTTTAACAATATAGACCTTTTTGGATTCTAAAATCTCACTAGGAAATATTTCGGACGCCTCATGCGCCGACGTTTGGATTTCTTCTTTTTTTTGTTATGTTTGATGCAGTCTGAAAGTGGGTTTAACGGACGAATCCTTGTCGCATCGTCAACGTCGCTAGAAGAAGGAAGATGATACCCAATGGTGACACAGTGTGGCCACCGCTGCTTGGGCAGTTCTTCTGGCTTTGTTCCTTCTGAAGATCAGCTGAAAAAATATTCGATCTTAAAATATGAACATTTTCTATGTTTATAAACAATATAACCCAGTGAAATCAGAGAAATATAGCTATGTACGGAAAAAATGCATACATCTTCGGTTGGATATTACAAATGACTTTTTCGTAAAAGCAACCGTTCAATTCAATTAACTTTTACCCACTGGATTTTGAGAAAAAAGTGCAAACTAAATTTCAGAATGTCACCCAACAGAAAATCGTAAAATATAAACTGCCTTCATACCTGTTGTTTGTGTTAACTGTGGTAGGTACTTCTTCCAGAATGCGCACTGCTTTAACCTAGGCCCTCTGCCGGTGGCTGTAGAATTGACATCAAGGGTGAGATACTCCCTCCCATAAGTGGTGTGCAGAGGCCAGAAGGTAGTAGTCCAGACACCGTTCGGCGACTGACTTGGATTTCCAGTTTTAGCAAAGTTGGCCCAGTATCTCATTATCCTCTTGCTCAGGTCAACCTCTTGAGCTGTATACATTTTCGCGGGATTCAACGGTTCCCCGAAAACGTAGTTTATCTCGTCAGCATGCATGACACCAGTCCACGAAGGCCATGGATTACTTACAGTCCGATGTTTGTAGTAGTACATGTAGACATTGTTGCCTGTTTCAGCGTATCTATGAGCAAACTCGTTCACATTACAGGTAAACTGGTAATCACCGACCATCTTATCCAAAGCGTTCCTATTACTGACTGGATCATCAGGGTTCAACCAATCAGTGTATTCGAAGACAATAGCTTGTCTTGCAATTGGATTGAAGTATGGGTTTAATTCAGCAACAGCTCGCAAAAACTCATTTCTACTCACGTATACATCTTCTTCTTTTCTGAATAATTCGGTTAGGTAATAGATGATAAAGTAATAACCTTCCTCGGTGTTCGAACCCATGAGGATGTTAGTCTTTTTAAAGTTTTTATTGGCCATGGCTCTAACTGGGTGCTCGTCCAAGAAGGCACCGTCTATAACTGGAACGAAAGGAAACTCGCATATTCCCAGGGTACCCCATTCGTTGTTAACCAACTCAATTGGGTCTTTCTTCCTTAAGCATTCAATGGCCGCTTGGACGTTGCTTCTATCGTGAGGACAACCAACAGCTTCTGCTAGACGTATGCCTCTGGTGTAGCTCTCTTCCCTTGAGATGATACCCCATGGCGCAGTTGCGCTTCCCGACTGCATAATGGCTTGAGAGAATAAGTTTCTCGATAATGGTGATAAGAGGTGTAAAGAAACTGATACTGCTCCAGCTGATTCGCCAAATAGAGTAATATTGTTTGGGTTACCACCAAAAGCTGCGATGTTATCGTGCACCCATTGTATAGCCATTAGCTGATCGAACATTCCAGCATTTCCAGGGACGTCAGCTGTTCCGAAATATAAAAACCCTAAGGAAGCTACTCTGTACTGCATGGAGACTAGGATAATGTTCTCTTCGGAGACTATGATGTTATGGTCGTAGACTTCCAAGGTACTGGTACCAGAATAGAAGCCACCCCCAAAAATCCACAGCAACACCGCTGCGTTAGTGGGCCGCGGTTTTGGAACGACTATATTGATATACAAGCAATCCTCGCTTATAGGAGTATTAGGATTCCACATGGTCGCGCCTGGGAAGTCACCAAACACCGTATCGATTATCTGGACGCAGGAATTTGGAAGAGTTGTCGTATTGAGGATGTGGTCCCACTTCTCGGTAGGTCTGGGATGGCGAAACCTTAAATTCCCCAAAGGTTTCTGAGCGTACGGTATACCCAGCCATGCGTCGACCTGTTTCCCTGTAGCTGCTGTTACTGTCGTCCCTCTGAGCTTGCCCTTCTTCGTCTGGATGATCAGGGCGTCATCTGTGGAGTCTCTCCTCGAGAATTCCCGTTTCTCTTCGGGTGTCTCCCGTCGGAACTCCTCGGAGTCCCGGTGGGGATCGAAGGTGTCCCGGGACATGTGGAAGGGTTCCGCGTGGACATCTTGGGGATGATGCCTGCCCTTGTGCGGGTTCGGCAGGCACAGGGGTAGTATGAAGCTGACCAGTAAGCAGGTTGCCCAGGGTGTGTTGCTCATCTCTGTTCAGCTTTGTCGGTTTATGGGAAACTGAAAAGATATTATAGTGTTAGTTTGTTGGCAAATTTTGTTGTTATTATAGGAGATACGGCAACCATACAAAGGGATAAAAAAATGGTTTAAAGTTAGGAAGACAAACTCAATGCTAAACCAAGTATTTGCTATTGTAGTTTGTTTTCGAGTTATGTATAACCAAAAGCTCACGTTTTCATAATTTTGTTACTTGTCAATCTAGCTGGTTTGCTAAGATAGAAATACTGCACGCTCCAGAGGTACTGGTTTGATTAGAATGAAGTGTAATGTACAGATTAATGAAGTAATTAATGGATCTTTGCGTATTTCTTTTTCTCTAGATTTTGGGCACATATTTAAAAAGAGAGAAATTATCAGCAGGCCATGAAAGAAAAATAACTAAAAAACGATTTAGTTTGAATTATTATTCTGCATACATACATGTTAATGATTGTTTGAGTTATTGTGTTTGACAACCTGCTTTTGATTGTTTCTACTGCGTTATTAATTTTATATAAAATTTGTACTATTTTATATAAATGTTAGCCGTAACCATCGTTTCATAATTCGAGAAAATCAAGAATATCATCCACTATGGAACCGAAAAAAGTATCACAATGTGTTCATTATGAAACTCAAGTACAAGAATGTTATGTAGAAGTATGTATCATACTCACTTTTTGGAATTGGAATTACCATTATAGCTTGTGACGATCAAGCTGTGTGTGACGTTAACAACATAATGTGTATGGTATTGCTTTGTGTTATTTTGTGTTATTCAAATTAGATATTTATCATTCTTAATTAATAAGATAACTCACTCTGTATTATACCTCAATAGGAGAATTAAGTTTTACTGGCAATATTTGATCTATAGTACGTGATACTACACTTAACTTTATTCGATTACTGTCCACAATTTCATACTTACATTCTAATTAAAATGTTTATAGTTAGATTAATATTTATTTTAAATAACCTTTGATACTTAAAAACATAAACAACGCAATAATAAACGTAAAAAAGACGAAAAATACGTCAACAAAATCTATCTATTTCAAACAAAATTTATTTTGTTTACTTGATGCACTCCTCCGAAATACCGACAGATCTTTGTAAATATATCTATTACAATAATTAAATATTTTCTGTATCAAAACCAGAAATGTTTGGATTATCAAACATTTACTACCCATAGTCGTCATAAAGATTTCTTTATTTTCATCACTCCAATTATTGAAGTATAATCCTTTTGAATAATAACTGCTTTGAAGCATTTTCGTATTTGATCTTTTTTTTCATCTGGGTAGACACGTTTGTCTTGTGTTATCCATTGTAAGACCATATTCTATTTATACTTTTCAAAAATAAATCACAACGAACATAAAAATGAAAGAAAAGGCAACAAGTATATCAAAAAGACAGCATCTTAAACTCAAAGTTCATTCACCCCGAAAAATTGGTATTGCTCCTATGGTCGTGACCACTTTATCACAGTCATTCTTTCTATTACTAACCATGGTCGTGACCCTGTATGTTCGAAATAAATTTTTTGTGGATCCCTATTTGCCGATTTAAAGATTCTCTTTCGATATTAAGTGATTCTAAACCAGCTTATTATAAAATAAATTGCTCCCGGGTTGTGCCATGTGTGAAAATTCGTACAATGCAATTGGCTTATCGTATCGGTGGTCAAGAGCCACTAAATGACGATATTAAGTAGAGCACCAACTGGAGTATATTGATGTTTTGGTTGACTGCGTTAACAAAATGTTTATAACTTGTTGAAAAATTATGGCATAAGTTTCCATCATACATCAAATTGTAAACTGAACCAGCAACCTTGATGCTTTCAACAGATCGAATTGTAGAGAATGAAAAGACGTCAAAAATGAGCCCTACACGGACTCGATCGGATTAATAGTAGCGGATTTATTCACCTGCATTTTTCACCTATTTCGCAACATTCGAAATAGGTTAAAAAAATTAAAATCGGACCACCTCCGACGTATCGAGGCACGCCGAAAGATATTGCATCAAAAAATTCAAATCGCAAATGTGCATAAACTCGGACAACGCCTGGGTAGTGCACACTCAAATTACCAATCAATCGCTACTTTCTCGCAAAAACCCTGCGTTATAACTCTGAAAATGGCGGAGTTATGAACTTTTTCGGAATGTTCTACGTTAATATTAATCCTGTCGAGTCCGCGAAGGGCTTATATTTTTAGTCTTTTCATTCTCTATAATTTGTCTGGTGAAGGCATGAAGATTGCTCCATCGGTTCAGCTTTTACAAGCGAAAAACGAAAAAAACATGATTATTTGAGGTTTTTTGTTTATAACAAATTAAGTAATGATATTTCCGAGTCGAAAACATATCACAATACATTTACGGACCTGGATTACTAACAGGACACTGCCATCTTCTAAAGCACATGTACACCCTAGGCTACAGTGATACGGACATCTGCAGATGATGCGGAGAAGAGAAAGAGTCAGCACGACATATATTATGTGACTGCAGGACCCTTCAAGAACTTAGGTACTCCATATTTGGAGTTATAGAGGCTGGAACGCGCGGAATCAGGACGGCGGAGCCTGGTACAGCCTTAGCCTTCGCCACAAAAGTGCGTTGGCTGGACGGCTAAGCCTACCGTCTTGGGGAAGTTAGTACAGGGGGCCTACTGTGGCCCAAGTGCTGCGGGTTTACATCTGCCTTCCCGACATATCCAGAATACAGAACATCTACGGACCGTTCCACGTGACCAGTGGCCGTCGGCTTGGTGATACAATTTTAGTCACGTGAAAATCTCTAATGCCTGGTCTACTAGGTCAACAGCCCCTAAATACCGATATTGTACTTGTATTGTGTGCCTTCAATTGAACATCGAATGCAAAATATTTATAACTCGCCCAAAAATTGTTGCATAATTTTCTATTATATCTCAAATTTAAGATGTATAAGGAGGTTGTAAGGTTGTATAATCCTTCGCTTTCAGTTACACTGCAGATACATTATGAACATAAGTTTACATTATGATTGTTTATATGCACAATACAATAATTTAAAACAAATGCGAAAATGTATTAATTAAACAAAAACGCAAATCTTTGAGCTTCACACCATTTTTGCACCAAACGATGCAAAATGTGATGTTCTATAATAAAACATAGAAAACTCGTTTTGACAAATAATGGAGTTAGCACCTTTTTGCAGGAATGTTACAGTTCTACAATTCCTAAATGGCGTGTCTTCCGACATGAGTTTATTATCAAAAGTTGTTTTAGTCTAGCTAATAGGAATTGAAAATAAGTACTCCACTATGAGAAAGAACATAAATAAAATGTTGCTAGTCAAATCGTTCTTTTCCACTTCTGATCCAATTCTACCTAATTTTAAAATTCAAATGCCATCTTAATTCTATATCCATACTATGGATACTATATGGGGTATATTGAAGTATCTAAACTTCTTTATTTTTCCTGTAAGGAGCGATAGATCTACACCAAATAAGAAAATAGTATCCACCACCGTCAGCTAAATTGTCCTAAAATCCTCTTAGCAACATCCTCTTAAACGAGACAATGCGTATTAACAAACCACGGACGTGACATCCTCCTTCGAAAATCCCGTTCATTCCATCACGTAATTTACATAATAATCCTTTAAATATGTCGGATGAGCCTTCTCGTGTCCGCTCTGCCTTCACCTCGTGTATGTTGAGCACGTTTCGTCCAATATAGCAGTACACTCAACATGCTCAGCTCACTTGGATCGCCCGAAAACGGCAGAAGCTCACGGCATCATCACGCGCGCACCACATCGAGCATCATTTAGCACGGAAGCGGCGCTCGTAGGCGTCGATACGTTCGCCATGGCGATATAATTGGACAAATGAACGCGGGCCCCCGACGTAAATGATTAATGGCGGATCTTGAACGGGCAGTTTTAATCGGATCAGTGGAAACATGGCCTGCGGACGTGATGTGTTGGTGAACTTTAATTTGCATCCTTTTGCAAATCCCGATGCTGGGTGGAGAGGAGAGTGGATAAATCCGATTATATGTACAGCCGGGGAAAATTCAATGGTGACAGGCTTTCCGCTAGTGTACACCAAACGTAGGTCGGAGAATGTCGGTCGTCGTATACCTACCTGGTAGTCATAAAACCGAAGAGTCACTTCTGTTTCATTTCATTTTAAGTTTTCTGTATATAGATGGTATGAATATGAGTTTCGTATTTATATAATATATTTTCGATATTCGGAGCGAAACTGCCGCTCGTAGCTAGAGATTGTTATTCGTTAATATTTTTGTTTCGATATGCAATTGCAGTATTATTTCATTTATACTAAAATACATAGTAACGTTAGTTATAATTGTAAAAATTTTAATTAGGCACATATCGAAATACTTCATGTATTGCACATTTATTTAATTAAGTGTTTAAAATGTATTATAAAAGGAATATTCATATTTATTATATGTCCAACATTTTTTCCATGTCATTCAGAGTAAAACTTTTCATATGGACCTAATTGTTATTCCAAATCCTTAAAAAGTTACAGCACACTTGAAATATTAGCAAAATAAATTTTTATATAAAATATAATTTCCGGGGTAATGCCACTGCTTTTCTAATTTAACCGTTTGTATTACCAATTGTTATGCTGCAACGGATAACTTCGAATACAACCATTTTATGTTTTTTTTACAAATTTTCTGGTGTTCAAATTGACAAGTTGGAGGATTTTTATAATAGCAATTCATTCCAGAGATTTTGTCGTATCCATACCCTACATAATAAATAATATAATTCAATTGATTATTTAATATTAAGGTAAATAACAATTTAATGATAATAAAATAATCAACAAAACCAATAGCACGCAAACATTTTAACAAAACATTTTACAATACACGTATTCATACCCAATGCACTACAATAATGATTTTAATCATACAAAAGCAAACTTACCGATATATTTAGTTCATTTGCGATCTCTCCTTTGTTTCTGACAGGTGATAGGGCATTGTAACTCTTCGAAATTGTGTGTCGATGGCACGAAGTCACAACGTTATGTGATACATATTTTCAATATTTGCCTAATTTGCGGAAAGGCCAGCAAAAAAGTAAATTAAGGAACAAAACGCGACCCATAGTGTAATAAAAATACCTACCTTTGTGCTTGATCGTCCGGTAGGTCGGCCGCAATGCAAAATATTATACAAGGAACTAGTGGACTTGAAACTTTTGCAATACGGCGAAAACGATTGAGTAACATAAATATAGATTGAAATTTCAATGATTTTATTATAAATTTCAAAGTTATTTGCATATCGTTCTGATGTGATATCAATTATATTGGATTGTAAATCCTGCCCTTACATGTCATACATAAAAGAAAATTGTTTGTGGATGTTATTATAGAACGTAAATATATAATTTTAATAAACATAAAAATAACATTTTTATAATTAAGCTAAAATGCTGAACAACACTGTAGTATCAGTTCTAAAGGGCATATCTGCAGCAAAGAAGAAACCGGGGCAAATACGATTTACAACTACATGCAAAAAATACATTAAATATTACAGTGCAGTAGTGCACTTTTGTCAGTTTCGGATATCGGAAACATAAAAATAGACGAAATTCGATTTCATTCCATAGATACAGAAAAATAAAACGAAACGAAACAAAAGTAACCCATTGGTTTTATGACTTTAGCAGGTAGGTATCCGACGACCGACAATCTCCGAGCTACGTTTGGTGTACACTAGCGGCAAGCCTGTCACCATTGAATTTTCCCCGGCTGTACATACAGGATGTCCTATAAACCTATATCCGTATTGGGAGGAATGCTGTCGTGATTTAAAAACGTTTTTTTTTGTATTAGACCAGTGTAAAACAGAGTTATATTTAGATTTTTTAATGAAGTTGATGTTTGTACTTCCATTACATTCTTAAACATTTGTTGACTTCTTGCTAATTCTCTGGTAAGCTAGCTCCGGTACTGCGTTAGTCAAGTTGGGTGCCACCAACGAGGGTTGCCCGGTGATCTGAATTTTGCTAGATATCTGGGATACAGACTTAACTTTGTAAGACCTATAGAAGACTACTAATTCTGGAAACTTAGAATTTTGAAATTTTGAATTAGAATTTACTCGATCTGAGGTTTTCAGCTAAAATATTCTCAAGTTAACTGTCACGTCCGGTGACCGGACCGGTGCGGACCGGAAGTTGGTATCAACTTTGTTATTTTAAATGGAATAATACAATTTTTTATTTATTTTTGGTTTCTACGGATCAAAATACATAATTTTTAATAAGGATTCCCTATACCTAAATATCACCATTTCTGAGTTTTTTGATTTTACAAATTTTTTGGTGATTTTCGCGGTTACATTTAAAATTGAATATCTCGGTTATTATTGAAACTAGAAGTTTCATGATTGGTGGTCCAAAACTAGAAACATAACCAAATAAGACGATGGTTACTTCAGCTTGATATCTTATAGAGGGTGTTCAAAATTTACAACACAAGAATTGAATTTTCAAACGCAAAAGACTCATTTTTTTCAAATGGAACACCCTGTATACCTATACGCCATTCGATAGGAAATCTTATTTCCTAGCAAACAATATTAGGGTTCCCTATATCTATCTTTAATAGCTTTTTGTGATATTGTTACTTTTTCTTTAAATCCATTTTGAATACTCCCATTTAATAATGGTGGACGAAATTAGATACGAAATTTACAACGAAAATTTAAATAGTTGTAGACATTTAGAAATTTGGAGTGGATGTGTGAACGATTTTTGCGAATCTCTTCCCCGTCTATTCTTCGCATGTGGTATCCATTCAACTTAATCCGATGTTTGACCATAGGTGGTTCTGAAAAAGGGGACCCTGGCGGTGGCCACCAAGCTCACCAGATTTAACACCATTCGACTTTCATTTCTGCGGTCATGTGAAAAGTCACGTCTATTCCACACCAGTTAATACTCGAGAATAATTGACTAACAGAGTAATAGCCGCCATTAATGGACTTCAGCGACAAGAAATCCGAAGATCGACGATGACAGAAATACAGCGAAGAGTTTTAAAATGTTTGGAGCAGAACGGGCAGCATTTTGAACAACATAATTAAGTTTTAATTTAAATTAGGTATCCAAAATATGTTATCTTAGTTTTAGGAAACCTTTTCAATATATTTCTGTTTTTCTGCTGTTCCAGCAAGTTGTTACATTCCTATAAATAAAGAATACATCGTTTTGAATTTAGTTTGCATTCTTTTATACTGACAATATCTCAAAAACTATTAAAGATAGATATAGGGAACCCTAATATTGATCGAATGCCGTATCGGTATACAGGATGTTCCATTTGAAAGAAATTAGCTTTTTACGTTTGAAAGTTCAATTATTGTGTTGTAAATTTTGAACATCCTGTATAAGATATCATGATGAACTTGTCTTATTTGGTTATGTGTCTAATAGTGGATCACTAATCATGAAACTTCTAGTTTCAATAATAACTGCGATATTCAATTATAAAATAGAAACCAAAAATAAATTAAAAGTTATATCATTCCATTTAAAATAACAAAGTTGATACCGACTTCCGGTGACCGAACGTGACAATTAACTTGAGAATATTTTAGCTAAAGACCTCAGGTCGAGTAAATTCTAGTTACAAACTTTAAAGTTTCTAGAAATAGTAGAACATGAGAAACTTCTAATGTACCAGTTCCGTGAGACACCATGTATAGTTTCTACAGCTTTTTCTGATTGTTTATCTAAATGTTTCTTGTTGAAGATTGTATATCTAGGATACTTGATATATTTGTGTAATGTTCTTCAGCAGTTGACATGTGTATGCCCCTGGTAACTAGCACCAATAAAATTGACTATTGACTATGTAGGTAATAGTAGGTGAGACCAACTAGAAACGACATTATAAGTGTAGGTAAGTTATTTATTCTGTCCTAGAGTGCACCATCAAAATCTCAAACCAGACCACTCAATACATTCACACAAAATAATCCAGTACAATTTCCATCCCAACCCATTTCCTAATTGCTTAGCACTACCGAGTTCCCACACTTCCCACTTTCCCGTAATCCCCGCGATGATTCTCTCCTCGAAAGGTGTAGAGGAGGAACCGACGACGAAGATACAACAGAGCCACTCCTTTGTTTCTCCGGTATTTCAAATTGAATGGATTGTATGACGGTGGGAGCAGCACTACTATAGTAGCCTGTAGCCATATATGCGCTTGCCATTAGTCATTGAGTGCGATAGAGGACAATGCCGTTGCCCGGCCGTATGGCGCGGGGCGCAGCCCTGCACTACGACGCAATTACAATCAGGACACGGCGGCTAATTGGCGTTGTGGGCCGCTGGGCATCTGCGGAGGGTGAGGCGTCCATGGACGTCGGCCAAAGCACACTATCGCCGGCATTAGCGGTATCAAAAGCGTGCGACCCCTCCGCGCGGCACTCCTACCCGTAGGGCCGTACCCCGGGAATTTTAACTTCGATTTTTGCCCAATTAGTAGTGGAAAAACGGGGGGAAAGGGCAAAGCGGACATCGCTCGTTAGGCACTTATCTATGTAGGATGGTTTCCGCTTTGAGCTTTTGTCGATCGGCCGATGATAGATAGTTGATGGGGATTTATTAAATCGCGGGGCGGTTTATTGTTGGTGTTCAGTTTTGGCGGAGTCGCCGGTGAAAAATATCGTGTTATATATTATGCGAACGTATTATGCTTTAGTGGGTGTTGTTAACGGAGTTTTTTTTTTCAATCCCGCGAGTCGGGATTAAAAGTTTGTGTAATCTACGGATTTCCAGGGAACCGCACAATTTTATTTTAATATTAAACGTTTGATATTATTAAGCTATTGAATTATTATTTCTGATTAAAAAAAGATACATGGTATAATACCAAAACACGTTTATTATTTTGATCATGTGAAAAAGTAATAAATAATCAGAAAAAATATGTAGTGTATATGGTATTTAAAGCAAGTTATTAAGCACACCAAATGTCAATAATACAACTTCGAAGAGTTGTCCCACCGTTTTTCGCTTTACAGCTTTAACTTACTTCCAGACCAGGGCGGAGTTTGCCGCCAGCTAAACTTTTGAAATTTATTTTAAATGAGGCGATGACAATATCACAATAAGGATACACTGATTCGCTCTGGTCTGGGAGTAACTTTAATGTTCATGGTTCAAGTTTCTTTCAAGCACATTCAAAGAATTCTATCACTTCACACTGTTAAAATATCGCAGAATTTTAAGAAAAGCGCTCTTTCATGTTTTTCAATAATAGTAACGCGAACTAACAAAATTCTCTAAGCAAGGAAGAGAAAAATCATCATTCCTTTGAAATTCAAGGTTCAAGGAGAAACATTTTGTGAAATAGGTAGTATTTTGTTACTGTAAATTGCATGACCAAAATCTCCTTGCGCCTGTTTAAAATACCTGTTTTATAGGAGTTTACAGTTGTCTCAGGCGTTTCCCCTTTATTTAAAGTTCAAGGCATTATGTTGCGAGAGCAACTAAATATGTGAGATTGGTTGAAGGCCCAACCCAATTAATACCGAAATACGGTACAAGCTTATAACCACAACATCACAGTTGCCATCAGAACACAGTCAAAGATGAGCAATTTCCTCCTCAATTGCATAAAAACACTGAAGAAGACACAGAAAAGTGGTGTTTATAAAATCAACTGTAACGACTGCGACAAATGTTAAATAGCCCAAACTGGCCAAAATGAGACTTAATTAACATAAGACCAATCAAAATAAGAACTCAGTACTGGGCTGACACCTCTCGTACACTGACCACACGATCACAGAAAACAACTTGCCCTTCTACATTGCCTAAAATATCATTTATAAAGAATGACGGCTCGGACAGACTTCTTAACGATAGTAACTGATTTCAGCGCCAATAGAATGTATGTGCAATTTTTAAATGTCCCGCCCGTCGCCGATCGACTCCCTCTCTACAACTCGTGACTCTTTTCGCCGCTTCAAACAGCGCTACTTTTGTTGTCGAATTTTCACATAGGTCCGCCATTGTATAACTTCTATAAATGTTTGTGTATTTTAATTATTTTAACTGTTTACTTCGACTACGGTATGTAAAACCTATTTTGTCACGTCTTGTACTCATGTATTTTCTGTTAATTTGTAGTGTGCTGCTAACGATATAAACTTCTATCATCGATACAACAGTTGGTTCAACATAACACTGTGTGACAAGATTTTCTAAGATGAAACGTTATCATTTATTTCGAAGGGTAACATAAGAAGTAGTATATTTGTCATGGGCAAGAGAGTCACGTTTTTGATTTAAACGCGGCCAAAACCCCAAAAATGAGTGATTTCTGCAAAGTTAGCGTATTTATTGCGACGTAACCCGATAATCTGGAGATTTCAAAATGGTCTAAAAGTAATCCTTGAAAGATATAGTTATATAAATCCTAGAGCTTGCTCACAAGTGGAAAGGAACTACCGATGACATTTGTTTGAGAATCGGCGACCAACCATAAATATCATGTTTTCATAGATTGGTCACTGTAATTGTGTTGCATACTTGAGAGTCGCGTTAATTGGTGTATCGTGTACGAAGCAGGTCTGAATTTATTAATTTAAGTACATTTACATTTAGTCCAGCCAAATAGAGTTTTTACCACGAAAGTTGGTGGGGTAGTTTTTATGTCATCCTTCTATATGTTAGAAGGTATTTTTGTGTGCTGAATCTAAATCTGAGATTTGCATACAATATTTCGTGATGCAACATTGAAGAAAATACAAAAATGGTAAACATTTTGATGTTTTGATGTTTAATGTTCTAACAGAGGCTGTTTATTTAGGGAAAGACGCTTCACGTAAAAATATCGACGCTTTAATAATGAGTCTACAATTTCTATGAATTTCAATGAATTTTAAACAAAACAAAATAAAGCATAATAATTGGAAATTACGTTGCAGATTTACCAACTTTTATTTTGCTTAGATTCAACCACCCAGAAAAAAAGAATCTCCAGCGTTTTCGCGCAAATCTCCATTACCCCGTTAATCCGGTTACGCTAACGTATCGATTTTCGCACTCTGCAGTTGCGAAGTAGCGAAGGGTGTCCCCGTATGGGACGCGTTATAATGACAACGGCATATACTCACATAATAAATGTCAACAAGATGGATGGCCACTCGGCAGCATATTGCTTCTGCTGGACTGGGTTGCCCGATGTATGGGGACTACCGGGTGTCGCTGTTGGCCCTCTGGTGGTTGTCGGTCACTCCGCCGCTTCAACGGACGCCAATGGAGGCGGTCAATCGGTCCCCGGTCCAAAGTTCATTACTTATCTGTAAACAGAGAGAGAGATAGGATCATCTCATTTGAATGCATCCGATTGGTATCAATCGGAGAACTGATAGGATTGCTTCCACGATTGGATATTAAGCTGATAAGAGTATTATACTTCTTCGTTACAAAGTCATTGTGATTTAAATTAAATCATGTTGAAGATATGCTAATGCTATTGGTATTTCCCAGCGAAAATACTTAATGGCAACCGCAGAAAACTGCTAGCACACCATAATCCGCACTTTATGATTAAATTAATATGTTAACTTCCTACTGTGCCGTCTTAAGGAAATATCTACAAAATATATACCAGGATTTTTTCTGTTCATGTCGAATAACATATTACCTCTCCAAAATGGTACCTACATATGGTAGGCCAGGGTAAATTATTACAAAATTACAAAACTGTTGTGATTTCTAAGTGAAACTGACATTACGATTTGTTACAACTATTAAAATATAACAAATATTCACATATTTGCTACACCTCAGCCTACAACAGAGCACAAAAATCGGCTACGTTAATTTAAAACTTAAAATTGTTTCACATCATTCAAAAACGAACTTGCTGACATCCACCTCCCTGTTATCTTGCGTCTATACGTGCCGACGAACCCGCGCATTCTTTTGTTTTCACGTATATGCAAAGCGGTTTGTAGACCCCACTGCGTTTGGAAAATTTTAGCGTCGGTTTATAAACGTGATAAATCTGTGACATTTAGTGTTAGTGATGTTCCCGTTGACCCTTACATCTGTTTTTCTTGACTAAGAAGTGAAAAAATTGTCGACATAAGGTCAAATATTTTTATATTTTGTAATCGTTGTTGATATTGCTGGACTGCCAGCGTGGAAGTTTGGGCTTGATTTTCCGTAATATTGTGTTTAAAGAACAATGAATTTGTATGTGATCTGACCGTCCCGCCTTGGAGTATTAAAAAGTTGGTCACCTTACTCTACTCTATTCTCAACAATCTTTCTTGATATGGCACAAGTTTTCGATAATGTTTGGCACGAAGGAATTATACATAAACTATAGAGTATGCTGCCTTTACAATACGTCCAGCTGCTAGCATCCTATATATCTGATAGACTATTCAGAATAAAACAGAAAATGGAAGCCCAAGCTCAACGAACTGTCCACATGAACTTTACAAACAAAAGAAGCGAGGACATATCCCATGTCAAGATTAACGACTCTGGATACAAAGCTAAGGTGGAAAGAACACGTTACAAAGAAAATAGTAGAGCTAGGCCTCAAATACAGAGAACTGTACTGGCTTCTGGGAAGAAACTCTCAGTTGGTAGTACAGAACAAACTACAAGTTTACAAACAAGTACTAAAACCGATTTGGTTATACGGCATCCAGCTTTGGGGTGCGCGAAAACCTCTCATATACCTACAAGTACTCCAGACTTTCCAAAATAAAGTACTAAGGAACATGGTTAACGCTTCTTGGTACATACGGAACAGTGACCTGCACCGTGATCTTGGTATCCCACAAGTCATCCAAGACATAAATAAGCATGAATCTCGCCTAAGGCATCACGTCAACGTCGAGGCCCTGCAGGTAGTGGACACTCAGAATGTAGTGAGAAGACTGAAAAGAACTAAACCCTTCGAACTATTGAATCAGTAAAATGAGTAAAAAGCAGAGCACAGTGAGTGAAGTGTTAGTGCTTCTTGTTTAGGACAAAGTTAAATATAGGACATCAGTGGATAGCCTATTAGAGACAGGTGCCTATAGTTTTAAGAATTAAGAGTTAAATTGATGGTTAATCTTTTAGATTAGTGTCGATATGTTAAGCATCTTATGCTTATTAAAAAAGCATCATACTTTACTAAATAGAATCTCTAAAATGTTTTCCTATCCTGATGTAATAATGTTCGCCGTACTCGTATTTAGCGCAAAAAAACTATTTAAGACGAGCTCTTCCCTTCCATTCACAAAATCCATATGTGTGCGTGGATGTGAAAAGGGACCAGTTGTCCGTTTCTAGTTACGCAGATAATCGCACATTTTTGTTTTATTCGCCAAATTATTGTGTTTTTTATTGGATGTGTTCGTCTGAAACGTTGTAGATATCACGCTATGCTGTAGCGCATTAGGGTGTTATAATCGATATTTTTCTACTTCCCAGTGTCCAAACAAGTTAAAATTTTGCATGTGGGCAGATTTCCGCAAACAATACAAGGAGCAATAAAAAATAAAAAAAATTTATCAAAATTTCAAAATTTGGAAAATTTGTTCCATTGAGTTTTCTATTGAGAATTTTTCATGTGGACAGATTTACGGTGACAATGACATGAGCCTAATAAGTAATTTTGGAATATTTTCCAAAATTTGGAAACAATTTATTTTAAATATCGAACATTTTTTCAATCGAATTGAAATTGTGTATGAGGACAGATTCCCCGCGACAATGCTTGAAAAAAAAAAATAAAATGAATAAAAAAATTGAAAATTTATAAAAAAAACAAAAATTGTAGTTTTGTTTATAAAGTGTAGTTTTTACAAATGTACTTTTTATATAAATTTATTATGAGTGTATTACATCTTTTGTTCATGTTGTTTATTTCTTATCATTAAACGTTTAAAATAATTTGATACTATCTGATTTATTTGTATTTTATACGTCGTCAGATTTTTAACTGACATAAATGTTGAAATCAGAGAGCTGCATTGTATTACAGGAAATAAGACAAGAAAACTTGCAAATTCGCGCTAATTTATTATGGGTGCCAGATTGCACTCGGTGCTATTTTGAATTATAAACATCAGATATTTCTGTTTTCTACCGAATGCGACAGTTTAGTAGCCATATTAGATTCGCAGCCATTTTGAATTTTATACATCTGACAACAGATTTTGAATCCGAAACCATCATATATCACGTTTTAATCTTTATATGAATTCGACACTTAATTACATATTTGGTTGCAACACTTGCAACATTAAATCAGCCATTTTGAATTCTAAAAATCCGAAATCTGATTTGGAATCACAGACCTCAACAACCCCTTATGAGAATGCTTAGGTCTTTTTAAGACTCGAGACATGAAGATACCTAATTTAAAAATCTATAATACCTAAACGGAATAATAAATAATAATAAATAGTATAATAAATTATACTAAAATGTTGAATTTGAAATTTTTCCAAAAATGTTGGAGTCAGTGTAACTTCCAAATATGCGCGAAGTTATTAATTTTAAGCTTTGCAAAACTTTGAAACTTCATAACGCTAAAGTTTACTTTTTGCATAAGGAACTTAAATTATTTTTTTTTTTCAAGTTTACTTTATTGTAATCGGCTTAAAATGCTGGAATACCTTTGCCATAACTTATTCTATCTAAAAACACTCATAACTTAATTTCGGTGAACTTTGCGGTGAACTGGGAGTCTACTCTGGTCATCTTTTTGAAGCGAATGCGAGACTTCTCGAAGGGTTTGGTGGACGGAGTGGGGGTATAGCCGCTTGACCTGTGTTTGGAACGTATGGGCGTGGCGCGTGCGTTATTGTTCCTGGCGACAAGCAAACTTGCTCATAGATACGTACTAGAGGGCAACCGCTGGTATCCCCACTCCGTCTCACCTAACCTTCGAGAAGTCTCGCATTCGCTTCAAAAAGATGACGAGAGTAGACTCCCTGGTCACTTTTCATATCCAAGTGTTAACATCATTCTACGTATTCAAGTAAATAAGAACCAAAAAAGTACCTACTATCCAAATGTTAGCACGTAAAACTGAGAAATGTTAAAAATGCACAAAAAAGAAACAGTAATTCATACTTTGCCTCACCGGAATTTTATTAATAATATTCTCGCAAGCGGCCCAAGCGAAAAAATTAACCCAAAGTGAACATCGTTAAATATTTCGCTAACGCAGTGAAGACAGTTCGCGTCTCGGCCCGCCAGCCGATTTATTTAAATTAGGCTTAAACAGCAAAAGTAAAGGTGGAAAGCCCCCTAACGCTTCCACTGCGGGCCTCCGCGTACAGTGGGGGAACCCGACGCGTGTTCTATCTCCATTTAGGCCCCAAGCCCAACGAGTACTTACTCCAGACTCTCGTTATACTTGCGCCTATCTCCGATCTTAAATACGTTGAAAGCGTTCCTCCCTGCTGCTCTGGAACTCAGCTCTGGGAAAAATAAATGCTTTAGCGGGATGGGAAAAATGCCCGGGAGATCGTGGTGATAGCCGAGAGATCGCTCCTTGCTGGAACAATGGATCAATCGAGAGTTCATATGGGTAATTACCATGATGACTAGACTACAAGAGGACAGAAGAAACTACTAAAGGTATCGGCACGGAACTTCATATTTAGACGTTCATGACCAAACTTAGAGTTGAAAAGCTTTTGGTTCAAAAGGGTCCAAAGGAACTGGGTGTTTACTCTAAGCCTTTTTCAAGCATTTTAGAAATGAGCCGCCATTTCTGTAATTTCGTCAAAATAGTTAAATAATGATAGGCAGCGTGTTGAGCGTGTCCAAAATGCATGTGTTCTGTTTGTTTTTGGTTTGACGAAGTATGATCATACATCGAATGGGCTGGGCAACTTGGGGTGGTTGAACATAGATAACACTAAGGTGTTGCATGCAGCAATATTGTATCATAAGTTGCTATCCACTAGGATCCCACAATACCTCATGCGGAAGATATGCTGTAGAACGGATGTCCATAACCTTAATTTAAGATTCAGGGGTTTGTTTGGTCCACCTGCCCATCGCAATGAGCTGTATAAACGGTCATTCTCTTACCAGGTCAGTCACATATACAATGGTCTCAGGGCAGATATGAAAAATTTATCTTTAAACAGTTTTGGGGGAAAGGTGAAGCGTTGTCTGTTTTCTTAACAGGGGGGACTTTAGGCATCGAGGACACATTGGAGGCTTTTTAATTTTCATTTTTTATGGGCAGGCGCAATGTTTTGTTGAGTTGGATTTGCTGCAATTACGTGTAATTAGACTCTAGAGTAATTTGTTTGTTTGTTTTTGTTTTGATAAGTTCTCGGAATTATTTTTATATTATTGCTACAATTATGTCTTAGTTCTAGTTTGCGTAAGGGGTTGAGTGGAAGAAAGGCAATTTGGAAACAAGTGTGCTGAACAGCGCCCTAAATATAAATAATATTTTGTTGCATTTAATATTGTCTTATTTTAATAAAGGAATTATTTATTTATTTAATTATTTATTTATCTGTTAAATCCTGGCTAACTAGTTTTATTTTAACGCAGACACGACTGATCTCAATCAAACAGATTCTCATGCAGCAAAACTATTAATTTTATATATTGTATGATAAAGTGATGTGCCTGGCCACATCAGATTTTTTTCTTTTTCTGACACGTTACTCCTGACGTGTTTTCGACAAGTTCTCCATAAACTGACTATACAAGTTTCATCCATTATGAGAAATGTGACGGAATATTGTCAATAGTTATGCACAAATTATCACGTATGGCAGTTTGCGGGAACTTTTATTCACGTTATTTTCAAATCTGCAATAAACTTGGAAACTTCATGAAATTTGCATCAACCGCTTGACAAGAACTTGTTAAACAAAATTGTCCAAACTTTGGTAATGTAATTCAGGCATAATATTGGGCTATTCAAAATACAGGAAAAATTAACATTGAACTGAACATTTACATAACGTACAAAATATATGTGTTGTATATCTTGGATGTATACACTGATGTAATTGTGTGTTTTGCTTTGTTATTTTATCTCCTATAAGACAGCAGTTTTTCGAACTTTGCTATTTGATTTGATTATTTGATAAAATAATGAAAATAGAAATTGTTTTGTTCGGTTCGATAAAGAGTAGCAATAAGATTTACAACAAAAAATTTAAATTATTGTTTCCTCATATTTTGCTAGTAATTAGTAAATAACTTTATACCTTATAGGTTATTTATGTACCAAGGGCATTAAACGGGGGTTTTGAGAACCGAGATATGCCAATATCTATTCTGTCAAGTCATCTGTCATCGCAAACTTTTGCATTTTTTGACAGAATAGATACTGACATATTTCGGTTTTGAAATAGTATTTTACGTGCACACAATTAAGGATATGAATCGCGAACAGAGAGAGAGATTTGTAAGTCACCCGAGGGTATAAACATCAAGTAATGCCCGTGGTAGATACAAAATTTTATGTCATAATGGTTTTGTTCCTTCGTATGAATAATATTAATAAATATATTGACGTAAGCAACTGACATGCGTATCTACGGAGTTGAATAACAATACAAACAATTCGGAGTTGAGTAACATGCAGACAATTAATTGTCAAATAGAATCACCTTAATCACCAATAATTGACATTGACGATTTAAAATTTACTATTTGAATGTAAAATAATTGATGTATCTGACATCTGAACGCTTAATGCCCGCACGGACGTTAAGAATCCATTATAGTTATTTATGTACCAAGGGCGTTACACGGATGTTTACGCCCCGAGGATATAAACATCAAGTAATGCCCGAGGTGCATACAAAATTTTATGTTCTACAATGAATTTGTGCCTCCGTTTGAATAATATTAATAAATATTTTGACGTTATCAAGTGACATTCGTATCTACGGAGTTGAATAACAATACAAGCAATTCGGAGTTTAGTGACATTAGCGACAATTAATTGCTAAACTTATAACCTTAATCGCCTACAAATCACAGTGACGATTTACATTTACAATTTGAATGACAAATATTTGATATATTTGACATATGTATAACCATGACAACCCTTAATGCCCGAGCGGGCGTTAAACATCCTTAACGCCATCGCGGGCGTTAAGAAGCAGTTTTTGCCCCCGGTATGTAAAATGTAGAATGTCACTTTATGATCATGTAGGACATAAAGAATTTGCCAGTTTTTCAGTTATGTTTACTTATACAGTTAATTGAACTACTGGCAATATATTTATTCCTCCTGTAGGTGGAAATACCATAATATGAAGTACAATAGAAAGATTTCTTTTAATGCTCATGATGATGAAGAAACGTAGGTGCCTACTTGAAGTAGTGTCCATCATTATTACAATATGTGCTTTCTGTTTCGTGGAATTTTTGTAATAGGGTTATGTTATTTTTGAATGTTATACAAAAATGGCAATTTTAATAGACTAAAAGAACACGAATCAGTTTAAATATCTCTTACAAAAATATCTTGATTTTATTGCTGGTGACTAATATTAATAAAACATACAAAGTTATAACTGAAACATTGAATAAAGACAAACAAATTTTATATTCGAATTTAAACCGACTTAGCCGAAAGTTTAAAATTATTCAATAATATAGATAATCCTCTTTGCTGTCGTGGCATCGCCATCGATTCGGCATCGTTTGTTTTATCTTTTATAATCCGATAGACGTTCCTCTACCTTTTTCTACATCGTTAAACTTCTTATTTTCTATATTTCTTTTTCTTCCGTTCTCATTCCGTCCAGTAATCCCAGTAATTACCCATACTCTCGATAGATCCATTGTTCCAGCAAGCAGAGTCTCTCGGCTATCACCGCGATTTCCCGGGAATTTCCCATCCCACTAAAACGTTTACTTTTTCTCCTAGAGAGTCCCAGAAAAGCACGAAGTGGAATGCTTTCAATGCATTTCAAATCGGATATTGGCGTAAGTACTTAGTCTAGCATGTGATTAATATTATAACAGGTACTTTCTTTTCAGAGAGTGAAGGCACCTGAGAGTATGTGTATGGTACTAGTAGAAGAATGATCGAAAACACTACCATGCATCACCTTGTTTGACTCTAAAGTATCTCTCAGTAAGTAAGATTTTAATACTTGTGCGAACTGTTTGGGGAGAATTCTTCCTGAGGTATGGTCCAGTCTAACATGCCAGACTGGTCATAAGCCTGTTTCACTTCTAGGAAGCAGAAACCTTGTTTCCTCTCATGGGTTTTCCTAAATGTTGGTTATTCAGTGTACCTGGACAATATAGTGGAGTGCTTGTTTCAAAATCCAAACTAATGGTCTGGACCAAGCCTTTTGCTTTCAGGTATTGGCTTCAATCTATTGTGTTGTTCGAGTTTTCCAAACATTTTTGAGATGATGGGAAGCATGGAGATAGGTCTATAAGACGAGATTTCCCAGGCTCCAGTATCATGATAACCTGTGCCAGTAATTTGACAACAGCATTGGTACGATTCGTAAGCTGCATATAGCGTCCCTTGGAAGCCGCTGTGTACCTCTCCAGTTATCTAGTCATAACCTGGAGCTTTTTTTGGGTTTAATGTGACTTTTAATTAGTTCTGAACTTCTCTTGGTATGGTAAACATTATTTCCTTGCCTTCTTAGCCATTCTCTTCCATATGCATTTCTTTATCATCTCCATGATGAGATTGAAATATGTTTTTGTGTCTGTCTTGCTGAGTTGTTTCTCGTTGTCTTTTTGGAGACCGTACAGCGGCTTAGAGTGTTTGGTCTTCATATTTTCTGTGTTTTTTTTATTTTCTGTAGTTCTATAGCTACTCCGCAACGTCGATTATTTGCAAGATGCGCTTCTCCGCAATGCCAACATCTGCGTTTCACGTCGTTTGGTTTCTTGCAATCATCCACGTGGTGTTTTCTTGTACATTTAACACAGCTCGAGGGACTATTGTAATATCGTTGAGTACCCCCATACGCCAGAAATGTGAGATTACTTTATATTTCCTTGCTGATTTGATCCTAACTTAGCAGCAGCTTCCATTATATTGGTAAGGTTGTGAATTTTATTTATGTCTTCTTCTTTAGTGATTTGATCCTTATTTTGCAGCACCTTCCATTATATTGGAATACGATGAATTTTATTTATGTCTTCTTTTGCGCCAAAAATAAGTATAAACATGTCAAGAGGTTCTTTATTCCTCCAGCTAAATTTGTTCGCTAAACAGTTCCTGATATTATATGTTCTTGTGTTCCTGGTTCTCTACTATTTTATTAAGTCGATACTGATGATGCAAAGTTTATCCAGTTTTTAATTGAATTGGCCTAACTGGGGACGCACTTTTTACACTATTTATTGTTATTGAGCCTGCTTGTCGACGGTAAGGTGGATTCAGTTCATCTTTCCTTTTTGCTTTTAGTTCTGGCCCATTCATTGTTTTGCTTTTAGCACACCTATTTCATTACCATAATAACTGCAATTGGTCATTAAGTTTTTGGATCAT
Source organism: Melinopterus prodromus (assembly GCA_964023965.1). NCBI lineage: Eukaryota > Metazoa > Arthropoda > Insecta > Coleoptera > Scarabaeidae > Melinopterus > Melinopterus prodromus. Next base: position 19,648,580 of record OZ030393.1, read on the forward strand.
TCAATGTTATATTTTCTTCTTGAGAATTGTTAATGCCGCTTATAAAGCGTTATTTGGTGTTATTTCCTTGCCACAGAAAATAAATTTCTGATGATAAATTTGACTTACCGTATCGTTTGAGATTTCAGATATTTCTAAATTTTATTTGTGATGGTGTCCGCAAACAAATAGCTTTTTCATTGCCAGTTTTTCTTCGACTTTCTAAACCTTGGGCCTGTTAAAGTTATTGAACAATACACCAAAATCCTTTATAACTCCTTTATAACAACGTACGACTTGTTGGAAACAGTTTTGAAAAGAATTGAGAAATCGCAAAAACTAGATAGTACTAAAATTGGTATATTCAAAACGTTATTCTGACTGCTATAGTTTACGTAACTGCTTCAAATTTATTAATTAAGTCAGCAATTTTTGTTAGATAATGTTAGAAAACATATGAAACAGTTAAATTTAAATAAATCCTTTTGAAATCAGAAAAGATACCATTATCACAATCTGATAAAATCCACCAGAATCTCAATAAGAATGAAGGAAGCTAATTTTCGTCGGAGATAAATAAAAACATAACAGAATTATGGTTTATAGAAGCTTAGCAGTGGAAACAAAAAATTTATTTTACATCTTAGGAACTATTGCAAATAACAGCGCTAGAAATAAAAACAAAAATGTGTTTTTGTAGATTTGAGAATATATCAAATGTCTCAAAAGTTTAATAAAATTGTCTTCGTATTATTAATGAGTTATTTATTTTTCAACTTTGCTAATCGTAACTTCACGCCTATCTGAAAAAATGATTGATTTCCCCCTGAGATCCGCTGGGACTTCGTTGGCCAGCCAAACATCAATTTTAGTTACTTAAACCGATTTTAGAATACAAACAGAAGTTTCCTTGACTAAATCATGATTTACCACCAATACAGATTGAGCATTAGGAAAAAGACACACAGGTACAAATTTATTTTATTCTGCCATTATATGAACCAAAACACTACTTTTGTACCTCGTTTGTCTCCATCGTACTTTTGTGCTTCTCACAGAAAACGAATTAAATCCCTTTTCACCGTTTGTTTCATTTCCTGCAAATCTAAATGAATTTAAATTGAAAGACGCTGTACACTTTATAATGGAGTCGTAACAGCAGCATTTTGGCCTGTCGAGGGCAAAGTTTAGCACTGACGATTAAAATATTGCCGGGCGACCGAAATCGTTTCCGCGAAGCACGCTCCGAAAAGTTTCAGGCATGCTATTCGGTAGCGACGAGCGCCTCCACGCTTCGCAAAATCGGCGGCGCTCGCGGAGGTCTTAAAAGGAAATTAAATTTCATTTCGATATTTTACCCGCGCGTCGACTTTGAACGCTTTCACTGCATGCGCTACCTACCCCATAAAACGTAATGCATTCTCTATTATCTCTACTTTATTCTCCACACCAGCGTTCCGGATATATGCAATTTATTGTCTATGAATTTTATACTTTGTCATCTCGATGAATGGGTGGTATAATAGCGTACGCTAAAAATCGTTTGTATAAAAGTTTGTCTAAAGCTGAAGAGTTGGGCTTTTACTTTGTACAGTAGTGCCACACTTAGGGTTGCCACCATTGTGCCGATGCTGACCCGGAGAAAACTAATTATATTATGGAACATATATAGATTTTGACACTTTACGAACAAAACGAAGCAAGATGTTTTTCAATCTTGCTTTTCTGAAAAGGTGTAGGGACAGAGGTTACGTACCCACATTCCGGCGTAATAAGCACCATATCAACACCGCTGCTGCTAAGAAGATTTTGAAGAGAACGGAGACTGCCTTATTACGTGAAAGGGTACATTTTACATACCGATCTTTACAAGACATTACAGATAAATTGCTAAAACTCCATCTCAAATTAGCAAATAGATTGTCAGACGAAGATTGGAGCAAGCTTGATTCCACCACATGGAGAAAGGCGGAGTTCCAGTTTGACAAAGCAACAACGAATCTCAAAAGAAGAAGTTTGTTAAGTTAGACTAGTTAGAGGCTAAGAAGGTTCTGACCAAACCTACTATTGTGGGCAAAGTAGTTATAAATACGTCTAATCACCAACTCTCCACTGGTGAATTGTCGGTCCTAGGCAAAGGATTGAACTTTGCAATCGCACCGATAAGAATACCTAAGGAGGAAGTTATTACGGAAGTAGAAGCTGCATTGTACAAAATTCCAAGTGTACAAGCAGAGGACATTCGTCAAGAGGTATTCAGGGTAATTAGGACAGCTACACCGCGGAAGAGCAATATTATCAAAGAAGAGAAGTACTCTCTGAAGACCATCAAGGACAATAATGATATCACAGTACTACCAGCGGACAAAAGGAATGCAACGGTGATATTGAACAAGGAGGACTACAACCGGAAGATGAACGATCTATTGGACCCAAATACGTACCGTAAAATTGCGAAGGACCCAACTAGGGAATCCAATCCCGCACCAAAACCTCAATCCTGCAAATCCGCGGGATTGTAGCCATCAATCCCGCGGGATCCGCGAAATTGCGGGATCGCAAACAATAATAATATTCTTTGTGCTCAACCCAGTAAATATACTAAATATGCTAAATATGTTTTATGCAAACAAAAACAGCGTATAGTAGTATAGTAGTAGATATTTTTAGCATATAGATACAATACAAAATACAACATAAGAATAGTTTAAAAGTTACATTTTACATTGATTTTGGAAGTATTATGGAGAAAAGATAACATATGTGTCTCCTCTTTTACATTTGTTGGTTATACCTACGTTGAACGGTGTTAAACGACGGTAGATACAGGTCCGTAGTAAGCAATTGCGAATTGTTTTTAGATTGTGGTTATCATAGCAAATTAACATAGTGACTTTTTGTTACTTTTAAGTGTATGTAGAGTAATATATTAAGGTATAGTTTAGTGTTAGTATTAGTGTTAGTGTTCATCGTATAAGTTTAGTATGCCTGGACAAGGGTGTAATATGCAAAGCTGCAAAAGTCACAGCAGCAAACAGAAAATGAGTTTCTAATTTCTTCTCGTTCCCAAAAGATATTGATTGGTAACAGACAAAATTAAAAATTCACAAAGCTTGTGATTTATCCTTGTCAAGATTGCCATTATGACTTTATGTTAAGTTTATATTTTCAAATGCTGTTATTTTTTATTTTAAAATTTATAAACATTTAAAAACCAACCAAAGTAGAAGGCAATTAATTATTTGGCAACACGAATGAAAAAAAAAAAAAAAATAAAGCAGCACGTGTTTTCATTCTCTTTTCCTAAAACATTTGCTTTAAAACTACTATCAATAAATATACCTACTTCATAAAAATATTATTTTAAGTATTGGAATCTCTATCCGATGAAAAAAAAAATTTTTTTTCGTTTGCTGTTCGTTTCTTCAGTTTGCTGCTGTTTGCCGACGTCGTTTGTAAAGTGGGGTAACAATTTCCAATAGGCAACTTTAAACCAGATTTTTTCTAAACACGTTATCAATATGATCTGTTACCTTTGGGGTACCTATATATAAGAAATATATAGGGCCTTAGTACCTATTTCGGTCCTGATAGCACCAAACACAAGATGGCGCGAGGTCATAGAATCTGGCAGACAATGATCAAAGGTGCCGCCGAGAGTTGCCGTTCTGCTTATAAGATTCTGTGGTTCGACTTCGGTTACTCAGTAGGAAAACGGTCCAGTATCTTAAATTCGACACCTAAGCAACCAAATACATCCTTAAGTTTTTGACTTTTGTAGGTGATTTAGGTTAACAAGTTGACAACCATGCCAACGTTTTAATTGTCAAAAAGGTTTGAACGTCACAACAACATATTGGCTACAATGGCAACAATCGCAACTTCTCGCAATGTCTTCACTTGTAGCTGCGCGTGAGCAGACCGTGTTGGACCGTGAGTACAGTAGGATAGGAATGTATCGGTCGGCCGTATTTGATGCAAAGGAACGAATCCAGAGTCAAACCGACTTGGCATGAGTCCGTAATATATGATGAGTAATTTATTGCTTTCTGCGTCGCTATGAAAGACATTTTCGCTTTTATTGACGAATTAAAAAATTTGATATCGAGTTCCGCAAATCCCGCGAATCCCGCACAGATAATCCCGCAATGTTGTTCCCGCGAAAAGCCTGCGGATCCCGCATTTGCGGGATTGGATTCCCTAGACCCAACAGATAAGATAGAAACGCGTAAGTAGTTGGTTAAATCATCAGATTCCTGAACAAGAATAAAGAAGTCTTTTTGTTCAAGCCCCTAGGGCATCGAGGATCTACGGTTTGCCAAAGATCCACAAGGATAACGTACCTTTAAGACCAATCGTCAGCGCAATAGGTTCCCCAACCTATTTGTTGGCAAAATACTTGTCGAAAACTATCCAACCGTTTATAGGACCTGTTTAATAAAGTTTGGTTATTGTTTTGTTTGTTCCAAATTGTTCAGTTGTTTCCAAAAGCAATCTAGAATTGGTAATGTTTGTAATTTCTGTGATGTTTAAAAGTCGATTTCAATAGGTACAAGTACATTTTAGGTATAGGATATTGTACACAAAGTTGGTCATTAATTTTAGTTTATAAAAAAAATATTTCAACTAAGAATATTTTTTTTCTTTAGTTTTTATATACATTATGTAATTTATATATTTAAAAATTCTCAATAATAAGATAATATTTTCCAAAGAATTGGGAAATGTATTCATATGTTAGGGTTGCCATTTGAAAAAATCGACTTTTAGTACTTTTCTCGAATTCAACTTTGATCTTATAATTTGAACAGTCTGTATAACTTTTAGAACAATTCTACCGAGGTGTCGATAATATTACCTTCACAAAAATTTTATCGGGGAACTTTTTTCAACGGTTACAGGGAATAATTTATAAGTAATTGAAAGTAACCGTGCAGCTGTCATTAAAAAAATATATATCTCAAAAATGTCATATGTTAGGTATAGGGAATGTAACATAAGATTGATCTAAAATTTAATGAAGATTTAAAAATGCGATAAAATACAGGGTGATCCATTTGAAATATAAAAGTTGACATCATTTCCAACGAAAACTCAAAATATTTTAGCTGAGACGATCGTGTCCAATAATATTTGCCCACGAATTTTCAATCTCTCATTTTATTTGGTTCTCCAAATACCCTGTATATTTTCCTTATTTTGATATTCTACTTTGATATAAATCAAAAAATTCAATTGAATATAGCGATGGCATTTCTGTTTGTAATATTTCTACACACAATAAAAACAGCAAAATCAATCCAAAAAAAGTTGGTACGTTATTTTAACAATATTCTGCGTATGGGATAATATTCATCGTTAATTTGATAAATATTCTGTTTGTGGTGTACAGGTGGACAAATCAACTATGCGCGGTATGTTGCTTATAGGAATTTCGGGATTGAAATTCAGTGGGGGGCACCGTTGCCGATATAATAATGTCCGTGGAAGGGGATCTTTTGTTTCGAAAATTCCGAGTGTTGGGCTGTTTTCGCGGCGTGCCCTCAATTATAACTGTTGCGGCAACAATATCGGTTGTGCGGTATGCATCAAATTTCGATAATAATTAATTAATTTACGGAATACGAACTCTGCGGCAAAAACATGTTTGTTCACGTTTGGGTTTATTCAGAATATTGAAAATTTGAAATATTCGGCGGAATGTAACGTGTACAAAGTTTGGCGATGCTGGCAACAATAAACGTTGACATAATTACTGACTCTATTATGATGGTATAATATATTTATATGTAGCTAGTAAATAGACATTAATACGTTGCAGTACGCATTGACCTATAGGACCTAGAGTAGATTATCACTTTTATAATACATATGAATCTTAAAAGAAGAAAATTAGTTATAAAACATCTGAGAATTAGGGACTTCAATTTAAAACTATCGGTATGCATGGAGAAACTTAGTCAAATTGTCCCAACCAATCAAACACTTTGAATACTTTAATGTTAGCATCAGATAAAATTGTTGCATTAGACGGTGAAGGACACCCAACCCCTGAATTCAATCTCTGAATAAGACATTTTCAAAAATCTTAAATATTCCAATAGTCTAACACGTATGAAGGTGTTGTAAATACTGTAGTATCTTCGAGATAATGAAATAAATAAAAAAAAAATACCACAACTCTTAGAAATTAACTTCAAAAAAGGCAAAAGAGAAAGCAGATTTGCTATTTGGGGTGAAACAAATAATCATACATAGGGGTATTTGACAAAGAAGATACGTTTCTTAAAATGCTAGTTTCAAATAGTAAACTTGTGTCTCGAATAACTAAAGGACCGATGTATACTGGACAGCAATAGTTGTCCACCTGAGCCCTGTGCGACGTGATGCCGTCAGCAAAATGTGACCATTTGCTATCGCTGAACATGAATTGAATATGAAAACGGTTGAGATCATTCGCGTCACAACAAAATGTTCCAGGAGGGGGGGGGAGGAGTGGTTAAATTTCAAGCACGTGATCCAGTTCTCAGATATATACATTGCCAACCGATTCGTAAATATTTATAAAATACAAAACTTTTCGTGACCCCGTATACTCGAACAAAACTTAAAAAACACCGCATTTTCGGATTTAATGATTCCCGCTAAATATAAACTGAATTTCAACTAACATGGACTAACATCTTTATATCGAATATTAACGCATTATTAATAATTATAATTGGTAATCATAAATTATTTCAAAATCAATGAATTCAATGTCTCATTTTCGAACAGTAGTGTTGCCTTTTTATTATTTATTAGTATGCTAGGAGTAATTCGTGTAAGTTTGTTGTAAGAATTTCTGGCTAATGTTCATAGTCAGTCTCAATATACAATGAATAATTGTCGCCTTCCTATTGCTTATTATTGTTAAAGCAACTTTTGAATATTGTCAATGTTCTCTGTATGCTCGGTTTTAAGCATTAAACATGATCTCTGAATAAATCGTATGAATTCGGATTGATATTGCCGATGAACACGAGTCAACAATTCCAGCAATTAATTAACAAATTAATTAACATTAGAAAGGCAATATTTGTTGGACGTCAATCTGTTGTCGAGAGGAAGTGTTTAAACGGTCCAACGATAAAAACATGTTAATTGCAAACTAATAAGAACTAGCAAGGCATTAGATTGTAAATTCATCAAATTATCGAGAGTGACGCAATCGAAACTACACACGCAAAATCGCAAAAACTGTCCTATAATTGCGTCCATCGAGCATCCGCTAAAAGTTTATACTAACAAACTAATTAAAAAATCAACATTACATTACAATATTAGTTAAAAAATCTGATGTGGCCAGGCACAAGACTTTATCATACAATATATAAAATTAATAGTTTAGCTGCATGAGATTCTATTTGATTGAGATCGATCGTGTCTGCAATAAAATAAAACAAGTTAGCTAGGATTTGACAGATATTTTGATAATATCATATAACTACAAAATGATATAAAGAATGTTGGGAACAGAAGGCTGTTCCAACACTAGCATTGCGACATATATCTCTATCCCATCCGACGTAGTGCCACTGGATACACTACGCATGCGTCAAGTTTGTGGATTCGATTGGCTGGATTAGATCCATAGGCTGCCAACGTGCTGCCACCAGCTGCCACATAATAATAATAATAATAATAATAATAATAATACTCTTTATTTCCATAAGGCAACATAGTTACATTGGATACGTCATATACAAAGGCAGATAAGAAAACAATGTAATCAACTTAAATACACCAATAAACACAGACCAAACAAATACACAGGCGCAATATCCACGAAGGCAAAAACTACAAAATCAGCAAATAAACAAGCACAAGTCGGCAGTAACGGCTCACAGTGAACATGACAAAAAATCTTGTAAACTGTAATAACTCCTCTCTATCAAAAAAGATTTTAAATGTTTTTTTAAAACTTAACGCGGACTCACACTGTTTAATGGACGATGGTAACAAATTAAAAAGTTTAGGACCCAAACAGTTGGGCGATTTAGCCTTAAAGTCTAATCTAGCATACGGAACATTTAAGTCATTGCGGTAACGAGTGTGTATACCGTGGACATCACACCTTTTCTGAAGGAAATTTCGATTTTTAAAAACAAAGAGACACAGTTCATAAATGTAGACACAACACACTGTTAAAATTTTAAAATCTTTAAAAATATTTCGACACGATGCAGTGCGATCAACTCCGGTCATTATTCTCAAAATCCTCTTCTGAGCAATAAAAACCTCATGAATGCCGGATGACCCACCCCAAAAACAAACCCCATATGACAAGCGTGAACCCACCTGGGCATGGTAGAACTGAAGCATTTGTGAGCTCGAAAGATATGGCTTCAGCGCTCGAAACTGGAACGCAATCGAGCCGAGTTTCGATGACAGTCTCGAGCACTGCTCCCTCCAGTTGAGATTGCTGTCAATATGAAGACCCAAGAACTTAATCATTGATGTCGCCTCGATCCTGTTGTCGAGATACCTGAGTTCGAAAGGATCAACCAGCCTTCGCGGGGTATGAAACTGCATGAGGTGGGTCTTACCGACATTAAGATAAAGGCGATTTCGTGTAAACCACTCACTTAAGGATGCCAAAACGCGACGACTCGATGAAGCTACCTCCTCCCGAGTAGAGCCCTGCACCACGACGGTAGTATCGTCGGCGTATAAAGTAAAATGAGCACCTGCATCGACAAGAGGAACGTCATTTATGAAGACCAGAAATAAAACAGGTCCCAGAACGGAGCCTTGTGGGACACCCAACGACACAGACCTACACCCCGAGATCACAGAACCAAGAGATGGATCAGAAATCGACACGTACTGCTTCCGGTTGGTGAGGTAGGACATCACCCAATGCAAAGGAAGACCTCGTACCCCACACCGGAGCAGCTTAGCCTCAAGTATACGATGATCAACACAGTCGAAGGCCCGGCTCAGATCACAAAAGATCCCAGCCGGGACCCCACCCGCATCGACCAGATCTACAACTCTCTCAGTGAAAGAATGCGTCGCTGACGAAGTTGACCTTGCCTTCGAGAAACCATGTTGATTAGGGCTTATGATGCCATGATGCGTTAAGAATTTCTCCAGTCGAGCTAGAAAGCAATGTTCAAATATGCTCGAGAAGGTGCAAGGAACAGAAACTGGACGATAGTTCTCTACCCGTTGAGGATTCAACTTCTTGTAGATAGGAGAAACCTTGTTTATCTTGAGCCCCTCAGGAAACTTTCCCGATTCGAACGAAAGGTTAACGAGATACTGGAGAGGGGCTGCAAGAATACCAGCCATCCTACGAATCAGAAACGCGGGTACCTCATCCATCCCACTTGATCTTTTGTTTTTTATCTTAGATCCTATTAGAATGCATAATTCCTCTACCGTGAATAGATGCAGAAACATGGATGCATTTATCACGGGCGAGGCCGGCAAAATCAATGGAACATCAGGTAGTGGTGGGAGGGATGCGACTATATCTTGAGGAGACCGAACAAAAAACTCATTAAAACACTCAGCTATTGATCTAGGATCAGATGTTATATGATCGTCCACATAGACTTCATGAACTTTGCTGGCATGTGTTTTCCCCGACAATCGGGATATTAGACGCCAAGATGACCGGGATGGGTTCAGAATCAAATATGACTCTCTGATAGTACTGTCTTTTAGTTTCAGTGATCAGGCTTAGATGTCTTCGACGGCTCTCTCGATATGTAGAAGCTAATTCGGGGAAACGATTTCGAAGGAAAAACAAGTCCCTCAAACTAGCACTAGAGCGTCTCACGGCGTCAGTAACCCAGCACTTATCAAAACCATCACGGGACCCGCGGCATCTAGACTTCGGAAAACAGTTATTGAAATGAAACATGAATGTGCTCTGGAAACAATCAAAGGCATCATCTATACTGCCACCCTGAGTCTGAATAGGCCAACTCTCACGCAAGAGCTCACCCGCGAAATTAACTATATTGCGCTCAGAGAAGCGCCTACGCAAAGGGAATCTACGTGCAGTATCAGTGGTATCGTGATGATTAGTGTTCAAATTTGTTTCAAGGAGGACCGTTCGGTGGTCAGAGATGTTATTGTCAAACACGCCGCAAGTAGTCGTTGAAAGTGCAATATTTGTAAATATATTATCCAATGTTGTGGCAGTTGTTACAGACACTCGTGTGGGCCACTCAACCACATAGTGCAAATTATATCCAGCAAGTAAACTGGCTAACTTGTCAAAATCATTCTTCGAACTAACAATATCCAGGTTAAAATCACCACAGACAATAAAATAAACATTAACATCAAAAACAAAATCTATGGCACAACACAATTGATTTAAGAAAGAATCTATGTCTCCAGAAGGAGATCGATAACAGGTTAAAATGAACGTGTCTTTCATATTATTTCTTGACCAGCGTACGCAGCAGACCTCCAGTTGCTTGTCAGTGCAAAATTGTGACAAATCATACGGTTTAACGTCGAGTCCTTTTCGATAAAAAATAGCGGTGCCACCACCCTTATATAACTCTCTACAGGAGAAACTCCCCAAGTCAAAACGAGACATTTGTGCAGCGATCATAGAATCACGGGTTGCCCAGGTCTCGGTTAAGCATATAAAATTAATGTGATTATTATTGTACACGTATTCCGATTCAATATAGTTCAGCTTATTTGTTGACAAACATTGTACATTAAGGAGAAAAAAATCGGGCTTAAATTCTACTTCACCGGCTGTTTCGTTCATGTTTCGTTCATGTTCATGTTTCGTTTCATGCATAAGGTTATCTATGGGCTGTCAGTGGTTTGGCGTTAGTGAGCTGCCACATGTATGAAGTTATCTATGGGCTGTCACTGGTTTGGCGTTAGTGATGCCGAATATTCCCGGCTAACGGCCGCGGTAATACCGACCGCGCACTTTAAGCTACAATAACGCCATCTGTCGACGGTGTTAATAACTACTGGCCACGCAGTGACAAACTATATATCTCCGTCTCACATTGTTGGAACCGAGACTACACATTGGTGCTATGGGACAAGCTCCGTATAATATGGATTATACGGAGCTTGTGGATAATATTGGATAATATTGACAGTAGGGTATTGTCAAAAAAACAGTCTTTGACACTACTTACTGTCAGAATGAAAATAATTGTGAAATCCTCGGCAACTAAGTTTTAATGCAGACACGATCTCCATCAAAACAAAGTTGCTCATACAGCTAAACTATTAATTTTACCAAAAAATGTCATGGAGATAAATTCTACAAAATTTCCTCTACTTTCATTTATTATTTAACTATTTTGACGAAATTACAGAAATCGCGGCTCATTTGCAACATCAATGAAAACTGTTGAGAGGCAACATCCAGTTCCTTTGGACCCTTTTGAACAAACAGCTTTTCAGCTCTAAGTTTAGTCATGAAACGTCTAAAATCTAATTTTTCTGTTCGGAACGATTACAATGCTTTATCATAATGCGTATGATAAAGTAAAAACAGGCAAAGATTGCTCACATATGCCCGAATTTAACCGTATTTCTTCCAATAAACGAGTAACCTCTAAATTATTAAAACGGTTTTTATATCTAGAATATTTTAAAGATTGCATCACTCATGCTAAGTAGAAAAAAAGTAAGTTGAAATATAACACAAACTGCAGAAACTCACATGTTCAATCGAAAAGGTTAAATTTTTTAACCCAAAGATATTTATTGAAAACCCTGAAGCCTGCAGAATGATCGCTAATCTTGTGTCAAAATGATATTGTTGGCAACCCAACCTGATAAGACCCTTTTGAGCCCGGAATCATTTTTCGGGACATGAAAATCTATCCAAAACACCTACTCGCATTCATATTAATTATTGTTTATTGCCTAAAAATAGGTAAAAGACTATTGTGAATGGAAATTGCTTAGGGCCGTTTTTGATAGTTTTGATTGCACTGCATACGAATCCGGGCTCAAAAGGTGCCTATCAAGGTAAGCCCACTATTGAGAAGCTCTGACATAATTCAAACTTAATTTTTTTCAGGATTCTGATCGAACTTTGTCTAGGTATAATGACATGCTAATGTCATATAATGGTAATGGTAATAAATAAGAATAAGTAATGCGTTGATTTCTCTCGTGAATGTAGTTTAACCAACCTAAATATGTTTTGCTAACATGTTCCCCAGTACCAGGAAGACAATACTATCTCGGTCAGATTTATTTCAAATTAAGCCCTGGAGCGTACAAATAGACCCTCATTATAAACTCAATATTGGATGAGGGACAATCATTCCCTCAGTCCCGTTTGAATTATGCCACCGGGCTACAATGGGAGCGGGTACCGCCGCCGCTACCGCCGTCGATTTGATTAATTTCCCGCAATATTAATATTTGTCGGGGGGCGCTAGCCACGCCATCTTTCCCACTTGGAAGTTTCCGGGGCATTGAGTAGGCACAAAGGGCCGCCACGCTCGCAACGGTGACGCCGCCACCGCCGCCGCCGGTCGAACTCTTCCAAACATCCGCCGTAATCAATTCGTCAGATGGGCTTTTGTACGTCCCCCAATTTCCATTCCCGACAACCCCCCTAAAATAGTTTCATTCGGGAATTATTTGCATGGCAATAAGTTGCGTGTGATTTACTGTTGATGTTCTTGTCTGGAAACTTTGGGAATTGCCCTGGGACGGTGAAATAGGGTAATTGTATAAGAATAAACGTAGGTTTTAAGAATTGGCGGAGGCGACGGTTTTTCTTTTTGAAATTTGTATGGAAACATGAGCAAATTTCTGAAATTATTTTGAACACGTCCTTGAAGTCCTTGAACACGTTTATAACCATAGTACGCATTTGTGTGTAAAACTGATTTTAAAACTTTAATTGTTACTGACGTATATATTATGTATATATGTATATATGTCATATATTATGTAAAACATATAAATACCTGGTGACCCACGCCATAGGTACTCCCGTTTATTTTTGTTGTTTATAAAGCTGGTCGAATGAAATTTGGGAAAATGATTAAAAATAAATTAAAACGAATCTTTTAGTATCACTGACATTGACTTATATTTGTCATAAAAGTAAGAATTAAAAAAAAAAATCTGATGTGGCCAGGCACATGACTTTATCATACAAAATATAAAATTAACAGTTTAGCTGCACGAGAATCTATTTGACTGAGATAAATCGTGTCTGCTTTAAAATTATACTAGTTAGCCAGGATTTGACAGATATTTTGATAGTCAATAGTATCAATAGAAGGTATTGTCAAAGCATCAGCATTTGACACTACCTACTGTCATCAGAATAATAGTTGTTTATCTCACAAGTGCCGAAAGTACGGAATAGCGCGACGCGTCACCGATGGCGGCGCGTCGCCGTCGCATGTGAGCGGGTCAAGCTATGTAGTTTTCGGCAGGAGTGACATCAACGTTTTTTTGTGTTGCTTTTAGAGAAATAGGTATTTAGAAAAAAATCAAAAATGGTTATTTTCTGAATAGGAAATGTTAGGTTTATACCACTACTACGAAACGTCAAGTTTAAAAAGTTAATTCAAATTCTGGCAGATTTATATTCATTCATGACACTGTAGATGTCACATCCGTACCAACATACTAAAATATAGCTACACTCATCGCTATACATTATTTACTTTCTCAATTTATCGCTTTTACAATTAGATATAACAACGGGTTGATATATCTTATCAACAAACAATCAAATTGGTGATCTTATTTTATTTGAATTTTGTATTTTGTGCTTTGCCGCACTAGAGCGGCAACGTTCCATAGCTGTTCTCCAACCTCTGATGAAATCAGCTGTTTTCGAGTGTGACAGCCATAGACATTTCCGTGGTGGCAGCACAAAAAAATATTTGTCAAAATTCTGGCTACTATGTATTTTCATATCAGTGCAGATGCGACCGATCTCGATCGAATAGAATTTTCTCTTGCAGCTAAACTATTAATTTTACCAAAAAATGTCATAGGCATAAATTATTCAAAAGTTCCTCTACTTTCATTTATTATTTAACTATTTTGACGAAATTACAGAAATGGCGGCTCATTTGCAAAATCCTTGAAAAAGGCTTAGAATAAACTACCAGTTCCTTTGGACCCTTTTGAACCAAAAGCTTTTCAGCTCTAAGTTTGGTCATAAAACTTCTAAATAGGAACTTTCGTCCCGATACCTTTAGTAGTTTCTCCGGAATCGTCGCCACAAAAATCGTTTACACACACACGCACACACAGACACACACACACACACACAGACATTTTTACTTTATCATACGCAGTATGTAAAGTATTGTAATCGTGCCGAAAAAATTTTTTGAGATTTTAGCGGAAATAGGTCTTTTTGGGTCCCCTGAACATTTTTGACCAAGGTACAAAAAAATGTCTGTGTGTGTGTGTGTGTGTGTGTCTGTGTGTGTGTAAACGATTTTTGTGGCGACGATTCCGGAGAAACTACTAAAGGTATCGGGACGAAAGTTCATATTTAGAAGTTTTATGACCAAACTTAGAGCTGAAAAGCTTTTGGTTCAAAAGGGCCCAAAGGAACTGGTAGTTTATTCTAAGCCTTTTTCAAGGATTTTGCAGATGAGCCGCCATTTCTGTAATTTCGTCAAAATAGTTAAATAATAAATTAAAGCAGAGGAAATTTTGAATAATTTATGCCTATGACATTTTTTGGTAAAATTAATAGTTTAGCTGCAAGAGCAAATTCTATTTGATCGAGATCGATCGCATCTGCATTGATATGAAATTACATAGTCGCCAGGATTTGACAAATATTATTTTTTGCTGTCACACTCGAAAACAGATGATTTCATCAGCGGTTATAGAGAACCGCTATGGAACGTTACCGCTCTAGTCCGGCAAAGTACAAAATACAAATTTCAAATAAAATAAGATCACCAATTTGATTGTTTGTTGATAAGAAATATCAACCCGTTCTTATATCTAATTCTAAAAACGATAAATTGAGAAAATTGTAAATAAAGATTAGCGATGAGTGTAGTTTTATTTTAGTATGTTGGTACGGATGTGACATCTATAGTGTCATGAACAAATATAAATCTGTCAGAATTTGAATTATCTTTTTAAACTTGACGTTTCGTAGAAGTGGTATCAACCTAACATTTCCTATACAGAAATATAACCATTTTTTAATTATTTTTTTTAATACATATTTCTCAAAAAGCAACACAAAAAACGTTGATGTCACTCCTGTCGAAAACTACATAGCGCGACTCGCTCACATGTGACGGCGACGTTATTCCGTACTTTTGGCATTTGTGACATAAATAACTATTATTCTAATGACAGTATGTAGTGTCAAATGCCGATGCTTTGACAATACCTACTGTCAATAGTATCAAAATATCTGTCAAATCCTGTCTAACTAGTTTAATTTTAATTCAGACACGATTTATCTCAATCAAATAGATTCGCATGCAGCAAACTATTAATTTTATACATTGTATGATAAAGTCATGTGCCTGGCCACATCAGATTTTTTTGTACCTTGGTCAAAAATGTTCAGGGGACCCAAAAAGAACTATTTCCGCTAAAAACTCAATATTTTTTTTTGGCATGATTACAATACTTTATTATACTGCGTATGATAAAGTAAAAACAAAAAAGAAAATTTCAAGATAGGCGGTTGTGACTTTATATTCGAATACAATTTTTACTTCTAAACAACATGTCCAAATAAAGTTTATCGATAATAATGAAAATAAAGGTACTTTATTCTTATCACAAATTCCTATATTCTGAATCGCTAGGTATTTGGTACCGAAATTTACATATTTGACTTTTATAAAGAGTAAAATTTTCTGAGAAATCGATAATATTTTTACTTTATCATACGCAGTATGGTAAAGTATTGTAATCATGCCGAAAAAAAAAATTGAGATTTTAGCGGAAATAGGTCTTTTTGGGTCCCCTGAACATTTTTGACCAAGGTACAAAAAAATGTCTGTGTGTGTGTGTGTGCGTGCGTGCGTGTGTGTGTAAACGATTTTTGTGGCGATGATTCCGGAAAAACTACTAAAGGTATCGGGACGAAAGTTCATAATTAGAAGTTTCATGACCTAACTTAGAGCTGAAAAGCTTTTGGTTAAAAAGGATCCAAAGGAACTGGTAGTTTATTCTAAGCCTTTTTCAAGGATTTTGCAAATGAGCCGCCATTTCTCTAATTTCGTGAAAATAGTTAAATAATAAATTAAAGTAGAGGAAATTCTGAATAATTTATGCCTATGACATTTTTTGGTAAAATTAATAGTTTAGCTTTTTAGTTTATTCTAAGCCTTTTTGAAGGATTTTTGAAATGAGCCGCCATTTCTGTAATTTCGAAAAAATAGTTAATTAATAAATTAAAGTAGAGGAAATTTTGAATAATTTATGCCTATGAAATTTTTTGGTAAAATTAATAGTTTAGCTTCAAGAGAAAATTCTATTTGATCGAGATCGGTCGCATCTGCATTGATATGAAATTACATAGTAGCCAGGATTTTGACAAATATTTTTTTGTGTTGTCACATTCGAAAACAGCTGATCTCATCAGAGGTTGGAGAACTACTATGGAATGTTGCCGCTGTAGTGCGGCAAATTATAAAATACTAATTTCAAATAAAGTAGGATCACCAATTTGATTGTTTGTTGATAAGAAATATCAACCCGTCTTTATATCTAATTCTAAAAACGATACGAGAAAATTATAAATAAAGTATAGCGATGAGTGTAGTTTTATTTTAGTATGTTGGTAGGGATGTGTCATGAACAAATATAAATCTGTCAGAATTTGAATTACCTTTTTAAGGTGCGTTTTCATTAGTGATAATAGCAGTGGTAGCAGACGCCGTTATAGTATTTCCAATAGAAAATTGATAGTGACTCATGTTTATGTACATGCAAACTAATATGTGTCATTATCACGATATGTAAGAAATACTATAATTTCGTATTGTACCACCGCCATTAGCTACCATTACCTACCAATCGGAACGCACCTTTAAACTTGACGTTTCGTCAAAGTGGTACCAACCTAGCATTTACTATACAGAAATCATTTTTTTAAGTACGTATTTCTCAAAAAGCAACACAATAAACGTTGATGTCACTCCTGCCAAAAACTAGATAGCGCGACTCGCTCACGTGCGACGGCGACCCTCCGCTTTCGGTGACGCGCCGCATCACCGCTCGTCGCGCTATCTGTACTTTCGGCAGTTGTGACATAAATAACTATTATTCTAATGACGTAGTGTAGGTAATGTCAAATGCTGATGCTTTCACAATACCTACGATTTATCTCAATAAAATAGATCCTCATGCAGCTAAACTATTAATTTTATATATTGTATGATAAAGTCATGTGCATGGCCACATCAGATTTTTTTTTCATATGATGCTCTTTCCTGGACACAGTGTGGAGTAGGCCTTTGTCGAAGACTTTTGCCATATTCAGGAATATATAGGAGCTTACCTTTTTTTCCCCTCTAAAGTTCATTTTACTATCATTGTTATTCTGTGCACCTGATCATCACTACCTCCGCAGTTCTCCAAACAGTTGGAATGATGTGTTTAAGAAAATAACCTATTATATTGACATATTAATTCTAGTAGTTAAATCTGGTTTTTAAAATTTGAAACACGGTTTTATTATCGCGAAAATTCAGTTTAAAAAACCGAGTTAATCTCATAAAAGTTCTAGAAAATTAGTTAGTTGATCTCCAAATTTGAAATATTTTTGTATGTACAGGCTAGTTCGTTTATAAGGATCAGAGCAGTCTTTTATTTAATGCAACACCCTATACCGGGTGTCCCACGCCATAGGTTCTCCCGTTTATTTTTGTTCTTTATAAAGCTGAACGAATGACATTTGGGATAGTGGTAATAGATAAAAAATGCCATTCTTCTCGATACTCTTGAGGTTAATATGACTTCCGGTTTTTCCGGAAATGACGTCATCATTGAAATTTTAAATGGCACCCTATATTCTTTATGTGACACTTTCAATCAGGATGACATTCTGAACAAAAAAACATATCGATCGTCAATTTTTATCACCATGGTAACGCAAAAATAACTTCTTTGTGTATTAATCTAGGTGGCTAGGAATTAAAAAAAGTAAAATTAAATTGTTGTGAAGATTGACTAATAGAGTGCTTCTTATTTTGGCAAAAATTACTTGTTTTTCAAAGGAAATCGCTGCAAACTGTATGGATTAGAATAACATAATTTGATAAAAATATTTACGGGTCGCTACAGTTTCTCAAAAGATCGATGATTACCTTTTGTTAACCCGGAGAATGTTCATGTTCAACAGCAAATGGTTTTCTACCGTCTCCAAGGATTCGTTTTTTAGTCCTCCTTGGTCTGAAATTACCTAAAAATGCTGCTCATACTGATCAAAGTCATATTGGGCTATTGTATGCCGTAAGCTACGATGATTCTATCTCCCATAGAGCGGCCATAACAACTATTTTGCAGCGGCATCTAGATTTGCTCGATTAGGCGAATTGTTTATCTTTAATGTATTATGTAATTTATTCTTTTCCCGTTAAGTATCTGTTAGGCTAATCCAGGGCCAGCCCAAACTTTTGCGGGGCCGGGTTCAAATATAGCGCGTGGCCAAATAACGCTTCCAAATACCTTACTTATATAAAAACAATATGCAGTAAGTTATTGACATATCATTGCACTTCAAGCTGTCAAATCGAAACGTAACATACGTAGTTGCAAATGTAAGAAGTAACATCAATAAGAAAGGTAAAACGGTTAACTATGATTTGAACAGATAACTTGTTGCTTTCTAATAGAATCTTCTTTTAATAGAATATATTTTGAGCACGGTTCAGATAAAATAAGGTACTGTTATTTCTTCATCTTTATCGATACGACAACATTCTACTCTTGAAAAATAAGACAAATTTATACCCTATAATCTACATATATATATATATATATATATATATATATATATATATATATATATATATATATATATATATATATATATATATATATATATATATATATATATATATTTTATTTTTATGTTTAAGGCGGTTTTTTTCTGTTATTCATGGTAAATTAGTGTTAATTCGTAACTGTGTATTTTTAGATTGCTTGAAGAAGAATCAATTGACGATTCGAAATATAGCAAAGATTGAAAGTAAATTGTAGTGGAGTTTTATTGGATCGACACCCGACTAAAGTTTATTAATATTATTATCTTCGATCGACGATTTTTGAACAAATTATATATATATATATATATATATATATATATATATATATATATATATATATATATATATATATATATATATATATATATATATATATATATATATATATATATACCAGAAAAAATACCAGGCCTAACATAACTTAGCGCTAATTGGATTCAAACAAGTGCATACATTAAAAAAGATGACTACCTATAAAACCAAAAAGTTTGCTGCAAATTGGCGCACGTAAGCCCGCCGTCGCATATATGCGGATCTTAGTTGGCCCAAGTTATTACGAAACTGCAGTGAAGTAGTATGTGCCAGCCGTGGAGGGCGTAATTCGCCGTGAAGTTATCCGACAGTCGGCAATATGTTCCTTGATTTGTTAACGTAATAAGGTAACCGGATGCCGGGAGAGGGCGCGCCGTTCGCCAACTCCTCTCCAACTCTCTCACCCTTATATAGGCAGCCAAGAGTGGCGCTCGTGGGTGAAGAACAGGAGCCAGTTATCCTAAATGGCACTTTTACAAATGAAACTCCGCATCTCTGAATAACGTCAAAGTGCATTAGTTTCACGGAACGGTTTCTAACGCGATCCGACCGAAAGAGCGCGCTCGGATCGCCGGATTTTTTTCCCGAGCCTGCTTATGTAAAATTAAATTATTTACCGGTGCGGAATTCGAATTACGTTTCTTTGTTCGTTTGTTGTACGATGTATTATTTGTCATTATGAATAGTTTAATTCAAGTAAACAAACAAACAAGCTTTAATTTGCTTTATTCTTTCAATCAACAACAAAATTCGGACACCTACTAGATAATAACTGTTATGACGTTGAATAACTTTTCAACTACTTCCGACTTATGATTTTCCGACACATTGTAAAGAACATCATGAAATTTGTGATATGCTATTACAATTTTGAAAAAGAAAATAAAGATTCAGTATTTTACTGAGAGAATCAAAGCAACGATGATTCTATCCCCCATAGAGCGGACATAACAATTATTTTGCAGCGCCATCTACATTTGCTCGATTAGGCGAATTATTTGTCTTTAAATGTATTATGTAATTTAGTCTGTTCCCGTTAACTGTCTGGTAAGCTGGGTAAGAACAACATTAAGTAACGATATTTTGACACATTGCAAAGAACATCATGAAATTTGTGAAACGCTATTACAATTTTGAAAAACAAAAAGTCCGATCGCGAGTATACACCCTTGAAAGAGCAGGCGTAGACAAAGGTCGGCGTGTTATGCGACAGTTTGCGGTCTAATTTGGACGACTTCCAGCCACCATTATGGGAATATTACGTGTATAGAAAAATGGTAATTACTCGAGTACACTGAAAGGCATCGCAATGAAACTAACACTGTTCGAACGAGCATTCTTTGGTCCATCAAAAAGTGGAAAAGTCCGATCCAAAATATGTAAATTAGTATCCGTAATAATATAATTAATTAATAACTGATTAGGTGACACGAATTCTTAGCAGAAATCGGGATATTCATCTCAAATTGTTTTTGTATTGTAAAGTATTTGTAAGTGAAAGTGCGATAAGAATTTATTCAATAGTTTTTTAGACATCACAGAAAATGTCTAAAACTTCCTTTTCGCGAGTCATGAGGTGTTCAATAACTCTGCTTGCTCTTTCTATGAAGAACAAAGTAAAGTATCCGAAGACTTGTTTCAGTATTTCCGTGACTGTCTTTTTCTTGGAGATTATGGTCTTTATACGTATCAAATGTTGTTTAGAGAAAATACATACTAATTTTCATTCATTTCGGTACTACGATTTGCCATTTAAAACGAATGAACAGTTAAAAATACATGCTAATTGTTGCACAGGTACGCACAAACCTGCTTAAAAATTTCCCCAGTATCATAACCGATTGCAAACATCAGAGGAATAAGTATAGATCGTATTAACCAAACTATTTTTAATTACCAAAACTTTCGGTTAGTAATTGACAATTAATAATTAATTAATAATAATAATTAATAATTAACTTACAACACATAATTACAATTTCCACTATATAGTAAATGGTTTTTATTCGGCCGCTGTACAGAAATAAATTTATTTAAAATATACATTTTTAAACCTACGCCTTGTAAAAATGCACAAAAAATAATTTTTATTAATTTTTTCATATTCATTGTTAGATTGTAACCGGAAATCTGTCTACAAGTAAATTTTAACTAGATTGGTCATTGGGAAAAATGTAAATTATCGATTACAAAATTTGAACGTAACAAACAAGAAGTTAAGATAAGCGTAGTAAAAACAAACATATTGGAATGATCAATAAGAAAAACTCATCAATGTAGATACTATCTTACACTACAGTACTATGCCAGTTTTTCCGAACCCCGTCTTTGTCTAGTAACGTAAGCCGGCGTCGGGTCCTTCAATATATACATTTCTGCGGTGTGTATATGTTACAGTAAAAGCATCAACTCAGTGGATGTATACACTTACTAGTCTGTGTATACACAGGTATAGTAAAAGTATTCATAACTCTAAAACTGAACACTTGTACTAGCTAATGCATACATGTTCTAAGCGGTTATAGTAGAAGTAGTAGAACTGTTCACAACAAGGTTATGTGGGATTTACTGCGCGCTCTGTGATGCGATTGGTTGTGGAAAAAATGTGGCATTTGGTAAATTTTGTAAAATATGTGAAGCATCTAATTGATCTTCTAAATGACAATGATGTTTGTGACCTTTGCTGCCTAGAAATCAAAATTGAAAACAGTAGAAAGGAAATTAAGGAAAAGAATTCTTAAGGGTTTATATTGTAGATCTCAATCCCAATTGACAATATTCCAAGAAAAAAATTGCCCCTCAGATCAGTAGCAAATGAACTATCTACAGGAATAGGTCAAGGTTTTTCAAAATGACAGTGCAAAACAAAGTGCGATACAAAAAAATGCATGTATCTCAAAAATAAAGTTTTATGTAATTCAAAGTGCAAGGTAAGCTATATATACCTTATACCTTGTAACAAATAGAATCGTAAAATTATTTTGTATGTTTTTGGCCTCTTAAATTCATACTGATACGTATTTTTGACATTGCATTCATTACTTTTAGTTGAAGTTATTAGGTATTTGTGATCCCGCACGAGAAAATCGCCGTAAGTGCTATGTCTCGTTTCGATAGTATTGACTCCTGTGTTTGAAGGCTCATAACTCGAAAACTACTGAACACAAAATATTGAAACAAAGTGTCTCATACTCCTGAATCATTTCTACATAAGTTGTATGACTATCAAATTTTTTTGTCTCTCGGTGTAAATACGATTTTTGCACTTTTAAATTAACGCTCGTCTTTCTAGATTGGCATTTTTTTGTTCAATTTTTATGTACTGATGGGTGTAAATAATTTTATTTTTTAAGTGCCCATAAAAATGCTATTAAGTGGTCTTATTGTTTCTTTTCTAAGGATTGCTTGATTAATATTCATATGTGAACAGAACTATTTAACTGCTTTAATGGCATTTTGAAAATTTATCATGTATGGGAAATATAAATATAAAATTATTAATATAAAAAATTAAAAATATTAATATAAAAGGCAGAATATATGATATTAGCTTCTTACAAGAGTTGACAGATTTTAAACGAAAATTCAAATAATCGTGGTACTATGATCGATCAAATATACTCTTATTATTCATTAAAATCAATTTTTACTTTATCATACGCAGTATGATGAAGTATTGTAATCGTGCCGAAAAAAAATTGAGATTTTAGCGGAAATAGGTCTTTGTGGGTCCTCTGAACATTTTTGACCAAGGTACAAAAAAATGTCTGTGTGTGTGTCTGTGTGTATGTGTGTAAACGATTTTTGTGGCGACGATTCCGGAGAAACTACTAAAGGTATCGAGACGAAAGCTCATATTTAGAAGTTTTATGACCAAATTTAGAGCTGAAAAGCTTTTGGTTCAAAAGGGTCCAATGGAACTGGTAGTTTATTCTAAGCCTTTTTCTAGGATTTTGCATATGAGCCGCCATTTCCGTAATTTCGTCAAAATAGTTAAATAATAAATTAAAATAGAGAAAATTTTGAATAACTTTTGCCCATGATATTTTTTGGTAAAATTACTAGTTTCGCTCCAAGAGCGAATTCTATTTGATCGAGATCGGTCGCATCTGCATTTATATGAAACTACATAGTAGCCTGGATTTGACAAATATTTTTTTGTGCTGTCACCACAGAAGTGTCAATGGCTGTCACACTCGAAAACAGCTGATTTCATCAGAGTTTGGAGAACCGCTATGGAACGTTGCCGCTCTAGTGCGGCAAAGTACAAAATACAAAATTCAAATAAAATAAGATCACAAATTTGATTGTTTGTTGATAAGAAATATCACCCCGTTGTTATATCTAATTGTAAAAACGACAAATTGAGAAAATTGTAAATAAAGTATAGCGATGAGTGTAGTTATATTTTAGTATGTTGGTACGGATGTGACATCTACACTAATCTACAGTGTCATGAACGAATATAAAGCTGTCAGAGTTTGCATAAGCTTTTTACACTTGACGTTTCGTAGAAGTGGTATCAACCTAACATTTCCTATACAGAAATATAACCATTTTTAATTTTTTTTGAATACGTGTTTCTCAAAAAGCAACACAAAAAACGTTGAAGTCACTCCTGCCGAAAACTACACAGCGCGACTCGCTCACATGAGACGGCGACGCTCCGCCATCGGTGACGCGCCGCATCACCGCTCGTCGCGCTATTCCGTACTTTCGGCACTTGTGAGATAAACAACTATTATTCTGATGACAGTAGGTAGTGTCAAATGCTGATGCTTTGACAATACCTACTATTGATACTATTGCCTATCAAAATATCTGTCAAATCTTGGCTAACTAGTTTAATTTTAATGCAGACACGATTTATCTCAATCAAATAGATTCTCATGCAGCTAAACTATTAATTTTATAGTTTGTATGATAAAGTCATGTGCCTGGCCACAGTGGCCACATCAGATTTTTATATTTTGTTGAGACTATTACTACTCAGTGGTAGCATATGTATACATCAGCTAGTATATGTATACATCTACTAGGAATAGTATTCATTTTTCTAGTGAGTTGATACTTCTACTAAAATCGTCAGTAAATGTATACACGGACTAGTAAGTGTATTGGCAGGGTGCGCGATGCAAGCGCCTCTACAGGTGTAGGCGGTAGTAGGTCCACGAGGCGTAAATGGTGCAGATTGCTACTAAATGTTACAGTTATCTGTACTGTATAAGTGGTCCGATCAAATTTATATTATTTATTACAATATTGCATTTGTTAATATTTCTTCCTGTATTATTAAAGTTGATAACGCAATACTTATTGTGTCCCATTATGATTATTTATACCAACGTGAAGTTATTAGTTCTGACGTATTGCGCCGTGAACTACTGCACATAGTGTAGGCATTTAAGTTAGGTATTTCTCCGCTACGGGCGCTTAGATCGCTTTTCAAGTCCGCTCCACGGTGTATGCACAGGGCGAATACACTTACTACAGTTTACGCTTTTATTGTAACATATACAACCCAAATATCAGTTTTCAACGACATTTAAGAATTTATTTCGTCGGTCGCCGACTCTTAAAGAAATAAAGAATGCATTTTTCGCATTTATCGCGTTATCAAATTCTCGTTCGCGCTTCCTAGTTTTTTTCTTACACCAAACTACTCATCTTAAGCGTTTCAACAACACATTTATCTACCCCTTGGTTATTACTACCAACAATTAACATAACGCAAACTTACGCTCCCGCTTTTGTTGGCAGCTCTAAGTTGGAAACAGGCTGCTAACAACCGCGAACGAAGACCGTTGTGAAAAGTGTGGTTTTGCTTGAGGGGAATGGGGGCGCTTTAGAGGGCGGCACGTCGTTAGCGGAGTATGAATTCATCAATCTTGGTCCCGGCAATGTTGCGACGTCCGCGTCTTAAGGCGCAGAGGTTGGTAGGTGGGTAGGCGTTGTGGAGTGTGGGGTTATAAAAATGTGTCATATTTTACGACTCATTAAACCGGAAATGACTTGAGCCCCCGGCCAACGGCGTTGCATGTTTCTTTTATGGGGTTATTTGTTATAAAAGAAATGGCCTGGAATAGAAAGAGATTAACTTCGCCGGGAGAAAGCAATGGGTAGTTAAGTAGTACATTATGTTCTTTTCTTGTTTCTGTTCTCTTATAAACGCATTTTTGTGTACATTGTGTTGAGTGTTATCATAAAAGGCGACTGGCGTCAAATTTAAATTGGAGATGGACGAGTCAGTATAATCGTTAATCAAAAGTCCATATTGATTCATTCTTTGACATCTAACACAAGATATAACAGAAAATCTGATGTGGCCAGGCACATGACTTTATCATACAATATATAAAATTAATAGTTTAGCTGCATGAGATTCTATCGAGATCGATCGTGTTTGCATTAAAATAAAACGAATTAGCTAGGATTTGACAGATATCGACAGAAGGTATTGTCAAAAAATCAGCCTTTAACACGATCTCGATCAAATAGAATTTGCTCCTACACCTAAACTATTAACGTTACCAAAAAATGTCATAGACATAAATTATACAAAATTTCCTCTACTTTAATTTATTATTTAACTATTTTGTCAAAATTATATACATGTTTCACATAGCGTAGGTGCGCGCGTGTTTACCCTCCTCATCGCATTCTCCATGCATTTGCGTGTTGAATTGACGTTTGGCAACCGCTGGCGTTCTGAATACCGTCAAAAGTTTAAAAATTTCCGGGCTACCTACTATTAATGTAGACACGATTTCAATCAAATAGAATTTGCTCCTGCAGCTAAACTATTAATTTTGCCAAAAAATTTTATAGACGTAAATTATACAAAATTTCCTCTACTTTCATTTATTATTTATCTATTTTTACGAAATTACAGAAATGACGGCTCATTTGCAAAATCGTTGAAAAATGCTAAGAGTAAATAGCCAGTTCCTTTGGACCCTTTTGAACCAAAAGCTTTTCAGCTCTAAGTTTGGTCATAAAACTTCTAAATATGAACTTTCGTCCAGATACCTTTAGTAGTTTCTCCGGAATCGTCGCCACAAAAATCGTTTACAAACACCCATACACACACACACAGACATTTGTACCTTGGTGAAAAATGTTCAGGGGACCCATAAAGACCTATTTCCGCTAAAATCTCATTTTTTTCCGGCACGATTACAATACTTCGTCGTACTGCGTATGATAAAGTAAAAAGAACAATTCTCTACTAAATTTGAGGGAGAAAAATATACTGTTCTATAAGAAAAACAGCTTGGTTGCCTTAGTTAGTTTTTCAAGTCCTTACTATCCTCGGGAAGAATATAAATTAAATTTTAAATTTGCTTAATTTTTGCATATTGGTGTAGTATGGTTGCTACGTTTCAGAAAAGTCCGTATCGATGTATTAAGGGATGTAATCGGTTGGATAAATATCTTGATTTCTTTCATATTTTGAAACCTTTTAAACTTTTTAAACCTTTAAATAAGCCATTGAAATGGGGTTTGTCCCTCCCGGTTTTTACTGTTTTATGGCCTATGACATGCTTATTGCTAATATGCGCAAAGGAGTTAAGATATACATGTAAACAGAGAGAAAAGTCAATTTCGAATACGTCGTAAGACGGCAATAATGTTGTTAAAATCACACGTATCAAGTGTCTCTTCTATATAAGGTAAAGCTGGTATTTTCACCTACCTGCAAAGTCTCAAGTCTGTCGTATAACTATTGAGGACAGATCTGTCAGATTTGTTGGGCTTTTTAGCCCGTTAAATGAGTAGATGTGTCAGCTGCGGTGAGCTGACCGTGGACAAAAGAAGCACGAGGCGCCAGTCACCCACCGCCTCTGACACATTTTCTCAATTAGAGGGCTGCTACAGCGCAACAAATCTGACAGATCTGTCATATGAGGATTTTGTAGGTAGGTGAAACTTACAGCCCTAATGTTGTATTTTACTTTGAGTATGTGATATTAAGATGCAGAATGTTTTTATTTAAAAAATGACGTTTTATCTGTACTTATGTACTTCGTATTATTAGGTTAGATATATATGTATCGCTAAACTCAAACACTTCAAAACTCAAACACAAAATTTCATTTCCATTATGTTCTTGTCACAACTGACCCGAAACGTTCGAATTATCGACATAACACTTTTACACAGCTTCTAAAGTCGATAAGTGCTAAAGTTTAATCTCTTCAGCACTTCCAACTACTCAACTAAAACTAAACTTTCATCTTAAATTAATGAACTTTGAATCGCACTTTGAATCTCACTTAACAAAAAATTAATACTGAACAACGATAAACACTATATCGAGTGTCCTAATACAGTGGTCACAAATTCGCGGTGACGTTAAATCTATAGGCGCGCTTTATAATTTTGTGATTTTTAAATTAATATGTATTCCAACTAGAGAACATATATGCTTCTCGTATTATGTCAATGCTCTATTATCAGCAACATACACATTATTATGTGTATTATGTCAAAGTTATATTAATTGTTTGAAGTTAAATAAAAGGTAGTACCCATATTAATTGACGAGCACATAATTAAGGATATAAATCGTGAGCACGAAGTTTATACGCGAGCCGTAGGCGAGCGATTTATAAATGTTATGTGCGAGACAAATATGACGCTTTATCCACGACTCATAAATTCATAATATATATTATTTGACGAGCACATAAGTAAGGATATAAATCGAGTTTAAACGCGAGCCGTAGGCGAGCGTGTAATCATGCGAGCGATTTATATCCGTTATGTGCGAGTCAAATACGACGTTTTAGCTACAACTCATAAATTCCATTTTAGGCAAATAATTCTCACCAAGACTAGTGTAGCATAATCAAAAAGCAATGTACCCCAACATTGACCAATAAAACTACAGACTGGGTAAGCTTTAATATAGAGCTTGAAAACACAATACAGCTAAATATCCAGCTTAAAACCAGAGATCAGCTCGACGTAGAAGCCGAGAAATTCATCAACACCATCCACAAAGCCGCTTGGAACAATACTAAAGAAATCACCCACAGAACTATTGGAAATAATTATCCTATGGAAATTAGAGAAATGGTCAAACAAAAAAGACAAGCTAGAAGAAGATGGCAGCAGTCACGCGATCCAGCTGACAAAACCATACTTAATAATAAATCCCAACAACCTAAGCGCGAAATTCAAAAACTAAAAGAGGCATCATTGGAATCCTTCTTAACTAAATTGACTCCCGATAAAGAAACAGATTACTCGTTGTGGAAAGCACTGAGGAAATACAAGAGGCCAGTGGCGTATGTACCACCTATAAGACGAAGAGACGGTACCTGGGCAAGAGACAACAAACAGAAGGCTGAACTTTTTGCAGAACATCTAACAGAAATCTTTCAGCCTCACAACATCGAATCAGAGCCAATCACGAGTGAACATATAACCTATGAAGAAGAAGCCATACAGCTAGTTACTCCAAAGGAAGTTGCCAGAGAAATCAAGACAAACCTGAATCCAAAAAAGGCACCTGGATATGACCTTATCACAGGAGAAGTTCTTAAGCAATTACCTAAGAAAGGTATTCTTATGCTGACGTATCTAATAAATGCATCGTTCAGACTAAAATACGTCCCACATGTCTGGACAGTAGCAGAAGTTATCATGGTACCAAAACTAGGCAAACCACCAAACGAAGCCAAATCATATCGCCCAATATCACTGTTACCAATGATGTCGAAGCTCTTTGAAAAGTTGCTTCTAAAGAGGATGAAACCTATCATTGAGAGAAAGGAACTAATTCCTAATCACCAATTTGGTTTTAGAGAAAAGCATTCGACTATAGATCAAGTTCATAGAATAACAGATATCGTAGAGAAAGCATTAGAAGAAAACCTAATTTGCTCAACAATCTTTCTGGATGTGACACAAGCTTTCGATAAGGTTTGGCACGAAGGATTGATACACAAACTAAAGAGTATGCTTCCTCTACAATACGTCGAGCTGCTAACATCCTATGTATCTGATAGGCTATTCAGAATTAAGCAAATCGATGAATACTCGGATCTAAAGGAAGTAAAAGCTGGGGTACCCCAGGGTAGTGTGTTGGGACCAATTCTCTATCTACTGTATACAAGTGACCTTCCACAGCTGGAAAATGTAACAGTCGCCACATTCGCAGATGACACGGCTCTAATGGCAGTGGGATCAACTATTGGAGAATCTACTAGGAATATTCAACAAGCTACCAATAAAATGTATAACTGGACCAAAAAATGGAAGACCAAGCTCAACGAACTGAAATCTGTCCACATTAACTTTACAAATAAAAGAATCGAGGTCATACCTCATGTAAAGATTAACGACGCCATAGTTCCATATGCGAACACTGCAAAGTATTTGGGTATGACTCTGGATACAAAACTAAGGTGGAAAGAACATGTTAAGAAGAAAAGAGTAGAGCTTGGCCTCAAATATAGAGAACTCTACTGGCTTCTGGGAAGAAACTCTCAGTTGTCAGTTCAGAACAAACTACGAGTGTACAACCAAATACTAAAACCGATCTGGTTATACGGCATCCAGCTTTGGGGTTGCGCAAAAAATTCCAACATACAAGGAATCCAGACTTTCCAAAATAAAGTACTAAGGAATATGGTTAACGCTCCTTGGTACATACGGAATAGTGACCTACATCGTGACCTAGGTGTCCAGCAAGTCATCCAAGAGATAAAAAGATTCGCCACTAAACACGAATCTCGCCTAAGCCACCACGTCAACGTAGAGGCCCTGCAGCTACTGGACAACCAGAATCTAGTGAGAAGACTAAAAAGAACTAAACCCTTCGAACTAGTGACTGAGTGAAATGTGAAAAAGCAGAGCACAGTGCGTGAAGTGTTAGTGCTTCTTGTTTAGGACAAAGTTAATATAGGACATCAGTGGATAGCCTATTAGAGACAAGTACCTATAAAATTGATGGTTAATCTTTCAGATTAGTTTCAATATGTTAAGCACAATATGCTTATTAAAGAAAAAATCTGATGTGGCCAGGCACATGACTTTATCATACAAAATATAAAATTAATAGTTTAGCTGCATGAGAATCTATTCTATTGAGATAAATCGTACGTATTGTCAAATCATCAGCATTTCACACTACCTACACTACGTCATTAGAATAATAGTTATTTATGTCACACATGCCGAAAGTACGGAATAGCGCGACGAGCGGTGATGCGGCGCGTCACCGAAGGCGGAGTGTCGCCGTCGCATATGAGCGAGTCGGCTATCTAGTTTTTGGCAGGAGCGACATCAACGTTTATTGTGTTGCTTTTTAAGAAATACGTATTTAAAAAAAATAAATGATTTCTGTATAGTAAATGCTAGGTTGGTACCACTTTGACGAAACGTCAAGTTTAAAGGTGCGTTCCGATTAGTAGGTAATAGTAGCTAATGGCGGTGGTAGAATAAGAAATTATAGTGTTTCTTACATATCGTGATAATGACACATATTAGTTTGCATGTGCATAAACATGAGTCACTATCAATTTTCTATTGGAAATACTATAACGGCGTCTGCTACCACTGCCATTATCACTAATGAAAACGCACCTTAAAAAGGTAATTCAAATTCTGACACATTTATATTTGTTCATGACACATCCCTACCAACATACTAAAATAAAACTACACTCATCGCTATACTTTATTTATAATTTTCTCAATGTATCGTTTTTGGAATTAGATATAAAGACGGGTTGATATTTCTTATCGACAAACAATCATATTGGTGATCTTACTTTATTTGAAAGTTGTATTTTAAAATTTGCCGCACTACAGCGGCAACGTTCCATAGTGGTTCTCCAACCTCTGATGAGATCAGCTGTTTTCGAATGTGACAACACAAACAAATACTTGTCAAAATCCTGGCCACTATGTAATTTCATATCAATGCAGATGCGACCGATCTCGATCAAATAGAATTTGCTCTTGAAGCTAAACTATTAATGTTACCAAAAAATTTCATAGGCATAAATTATTCAAAATTTCCTCTACTTTAATTTATTAATGAACTATTTTGTCGAAATTACAGAAATGGCGGCTCATTTCCAAAATCCTTCAAAAAGGCTTAGAATAACCCAAAATGCTAAACTATTAATTTTACCAAAAAATTTCATAGGCATAAATTATTCAGAATTTCCTCTACTTTAATTTATTATGTAACTATTATGACGAAATTAGAGAAATAGCGGCTCATTTGCAAAATCCTTGAAAAAGGCTTAGAATAAACTACCAGTTCCTTTGGACCTTTTTTAACCAAAAGCTTTTCAGCTCTAAGTTAGGTCATGAAACTTCTAATTATGAACTTTCGTGCCGATACCTTTAGTAGTTTTTCCGGAATCATCGCCACAAAAATCGTTTACACACACACGCACGCACGCACACACACACACACAGACATTTTTTTGTACCTTGGTCAAAAATGTTCAGGAGACCCAAAAAGACCTATTTCCGCTAAAATCTCAATTTTTTTTTCGGCATGATTACAATACTTTAGCTACTGCGTATGATAAAGTAAAAAAATCTGATGTGGCCAGGCACATGACTTTATCATACAATATATAAAATTAATAGTTTAGCTGCATGAGAATCTATTTTATTGAGATAAATCGTAGGTATTGTCAAAGCATCAGCACTTGACACTACCTACACTACGTCATTAGAATAATAGTTATTTATGTCACAAGTGCCGAAAGTACGGAATAGCGCGACGAGCGGTGATGCGGCGCGTCACCGAAGGCGAAGCGTCACCGTCGCACGTGAGCGACTGGCGCTATCTAGTTTTTTGGGAGAAGTGACATCAACGTTTATTGTGTTGCTTTTTGAGAAACATGTATTTAAAAATAAATAAATAAAAAATGGTTATATTCCTGTATAGGAAATGTTAGGTTGATACCACTTCTACGAAACGTCAAGTTTAAAAGCTAATTTAAATTCTGAGATTTATATTCGTTCATGACACAGTAGATGTCACATCCGTACCAACATACTAAAATATAACTACACTCATCGCTATACTTTATTTACAATTTTCTCAATTTATCGTTTTTACAATTAGATATAACAACGGGTTGAAATTTCTCATCAACAAACAATCAAATTTGTGATCTTATTTTATTTGAATTTTGTACTTTCCGCACTAGAGCGGCAATGTTCCATGGCGGCTCCCCAACCTCTGATGGAATCAGCTGTTTTCGAGTGTGACAGCCATAGACATTTCTGTGGTGACAGCACAAAAACATATTTGTCAAAATCCTGGCTACTATGTAGCTTCATATCAATGCAGATGCGACCGATCTCGATCAAATAGAATTTGCTCTTGCAGCTAAACTATTAATTTTACCAAAAAATGTCATAGGCATAAATTATTCAAAATTTCCTCTGCTTTAATTTATTATTTAACTATTTTGACGAAATTACAGAAATAGCGGCTCAATTGCAAAATCGTTGAAAAATGCTAGCAGTAAATAGCCCGTTCCTTTGGACCCTTTTGAACCAAAAGCTTTTCAGCTCTAAGTTTAGTCTTGAAACTTCTAAATATGAACTTTCGTTACGATACCTTAAGTAGTTTCCCCGGAACCGTCTCCACAAAAAACGGGTACACACACATACACACACACACACATACACACACACACACACACACAGACATTTTTTTGTACCTTGGTCAAAAATGTTCAGGGGACCCAAAAAGACCTATTTCCGCTAAAATCTCAATTTTTTTTTTCGGCACGATTACAATACTTTACATACTGCGTATGATAAAGTAAAAAATCTGATGCGGCCAGGCACATGACTTTATCATACAATATATAAAATTAATAGTTTAGCTGCATGAGAATCTATTTGACTGAGGTAAATCGTGTCTGCATTAAAATTAAACTAGTTAGCCAGGATTTGACAGATATTTTGATAGTCAATAGTATCAATCGAAGGTATTGTCAAAGCATCAGCATTTGACACTACCTACTGTCATCAGAATAATAGTTGTTTATCTCACAAGTGCCGAAAGTACGGAATAGCACAACGAGCGGTGATGCGGCACGTCACCGATGGCGAAGCGTCGCGTCGTCGTCGCATGTGAGCGAGTCGCGCTATGTAGTTTTCGGCAGGAGTGACATCAACGTTTTTGTGTTGCTTTTTGAGAAATACGTATTTAAAAAAAAATCAAAAATGGTTATATTTCGGTATAGGAAATGTTAGGTTGATACCACTTCTACGAAATGTCAAGTTTAAAAAGCTAATTCAAATTCTGACAGATTTATATTCGTTCATGACACTATAGATGACGTTCCATGCGGTTCTCCGAGTGTGACAGCGTGGTGACAGCCATAGACATTTCTATGGTGACAGCACAAAAAAAATATTTGTCAAAATCCTGGCTACTATGCAGTTTCATATCAATGCAGATGCGACCGATCTCGATCAAATAGAATTTGCTCTTGCAGCTAAACTATTAATTTTACCAAAAAATGTTATAGGCATAAATTATTCAAAATTTCCTCTGCTTTAATTTATTATTTAACTATTTTGAAGAAATTACAGAAATGGCGGCTCATCTGCAATATCCTTGAAAAAGGCTTAGAATAAACTACCAGTTCCTTTGGACCCTTTTGAACCAAAAGCTTTTCAGCTCTAAGTTTAGTCATAAAAGTTCTAAATATAAACTTTCGTCCCGATACCTTTAGTAGTTTCTCCGGAATCGCCGTCACAAAAATCGAGTACACACATACACACACACACACACACACACACATACACACACACACACAGACATTTTTTTGTACCTTGGTCAAAAATGTTCAGGGGACCCAAAAAGACCTATTTCCGCTAAAATCTCAATTTTTTTTTTCGGCATGATTACAATACTTTAGCATACTGCGTATGATAAAGTAAAAAATACTAGTGTGCAGGCACTAGGCAGGCAGCTGCCTGCACACTTGTAGTGATATAATAAGATACATACTTAGATCAAAAACAGCAACCATATACTGTGTTCAACCAACATGTAAACATAGTGTATATGTCGTAGGCAAATGGTTATTTTAGGCAAAAGGCCAAAGTTGTTTGCCTGGGCAAATAGATATGGAACCTTTATTTATATTTTTAAAGGTATTTGCCTAGGTAAATGTACTTGCCAAGACCGTTGTTAGGCAAATAGAATTGAGTTTTCAATCACGTTTGTTTTAAAATTATGTGAGGTTATGTGCAATCCGCATCTTAGTTCTCAAATATGTCATAGTTAATATTTAGTCGTTGATTACTTCTGAGTAATATCGTATTCTAATCATCATGAGTAGAGTGAAGTTACGCCTGATGTATTGTGACAAACGTCAATACTTTATTCTACTAAGACAAGACTTTTAGGTTAGGAATGTTTAGTTTCCCTTTTACCAGGGAAACCTAACTCCTATTTTGCATACGGAATCATGCGGAGAAAATGTATAGCTGAGTGAACATTTGGTGTCTTGAATCGTTTTGCATGTCTTCATAATGATTCACCGTTATGCTTCGGAGGTTACTGTGATGTTCCAAACACAGTAGCGGAACAAAGTGCCTCTTGTTGTGATAAGACACGGAGATGTAGTTAATAACGCTGTCAAGAATCACATAACCTCAAATAATTTGAAAATCCAACAGTATGCTGACTATCGTATAAAAGAAGACTCAATATCTATTTGCCATGGCAAATAGCGTTTGCCTAGGCAAAAGCCTTTTGCCAGAAATAACCATTTGCCTACGACATATACAAAGAACAAACTGTATGTTCTATGTTATTAAACTGATAGGACTATCTCTGTTGAGTTACATCATAACACGTGGAATAAATTAATCGAAAAAGACAGTAGAACGATCTTTCTGTTAAACTATACTCATATTAAACAACCTGTGCTTCAAACTACAACATCCATGCCTCATATTATAACCCAATTTGTCTAATTATTACATACCTGGTAAGCCCCTCGCTACATATGACCAGCAATCACTAAACTCCCATATAAAGTGTATCTATCGATTAGAATTAATTACTGTGCGGGATGTAGAAATGCGTGTAATAGGCGTGGAACACCGTGTATAAACAACGATTATGCCGTTAAATTGGCTGTAGAACGGCCGGTACAATAGACCTCCGACTACATATAGCGAGTTTAATTTGAAAATAATTACATTGCTTCATTACCATCTTGAGCAAGTTATTTGCGTCTTGCCGACTTAATTACTGAGAACCGGGGGTTTCATTTAATTTTGCCGACAACCGCATACGAAGTGGAAAAATCTACCGCCACTGGAGGAAACTTTGAAAAGATTAATTTACCTAGGAAATTATTAAGTTGGGTAACAAGTAGGTAGTAGACCGGAACTAATTTTATCGTTGAAGGTTTTAATTTAGTTATTTGCTGCTTTTTTTAATGCGACGGAGATTCTTTAGAGTTACTTAGCTCCCGCCCCCGCACACGTGTCACCCGTTTTAGGGTGACACCCGACCGTGAAAGAAAACTACACTAACCATCACAATGTTTTTCAACTATAAATCACTTAGGTTTGAAGCCATTTTAACCAAGTTATCCAGAGGAAATGATTTAATTTATCAATTTTGATAATTCAGAAATTCCTGTAAGCTTTGAAATAAATAATTACTGCAGATTAAAATGTTTTCAAGTGGCAATTAATTCAATCGCTACAGTTTTGCGAATTTTTATTGATGGCAGTACTGATGTTTACATATGATTATGATTTATTTGTAATTCATCTTTTTGTTTACCACAAAGCATTTTTTTGTTGTATGTATAGGGCATTCAATTAATTTTTGTGGCCAACAGTCATTTACACAAAATATATCTCGTGTAACGTTTTTCGGAACAATAGAGACGTTTTTTCCTGCTTCTACTAGCCGCT
Organism: Melinopterus prodromus; assembly: GCA_964023965.1. Lineage (NCBI taxonomy): Eukaryota > Metazoa > Arthropoda > Insecta > Coleoptera > Scarabaeidae > Melinopterus > Melinopterus prodromus. The sequence goes on from OZ030393.1 coordinate 19,684,819, forward strand.
TGAAAGTGCTTCTTAAACACAGCAAAGCATCTGTTAAAAGACTCTTAACAATGCGTTGAAGTGATCAAAATGCTGCAGTAAAAGTATTTGCTGAAAATGTTGATGGGATTGTGGATGCACTTTAGAAAGGGTGTAATCAACAAGAAAATTTACGCACCAGAGGTGCTTCACAGAACATTATGCCTGCTATCTGTGATTTCTTTGCTATCTTTTCTTTTGGAATGATGTAGTAAGCCGCTTGAGTGTTGACCAGTTAGCAATAAAAATAGAGACACTATCTATGTTGAAGAAAAATGGAGTCATATTGTGGAAGGCAATAGATCGAAAAATCAGAGGACTACGACATTCCAATCGAAACACGAATTTGTTGTAAATAACCTATGGCCGGTGAGTTGGCTACCGATGCAGGACTTACACAGAGAGCTGAACTTGAAAAGGATATGTTGGAATGTTTTGACAATGACCCAAACGAGACTTAACAATCTCGGCACATTAACAATAGAACACCAGGCAACACAAAATATAAATTTAAAAATGTGATTTCCGAGCTTGCGGCTGTTAAAGCTAGAAAGAAGAGATTTTAAGAAGAGAAGAAATTCACTATCATACATCTATATGACAGGATATACCTATATAAAACTACCTACTATTATTGTCATAATTTTGTAAGTTAGTTATTAACACTCACTTGTATTAATTAAATAAAATCATACTTTAGATTTATCGGATTTTTGTTAATTTTTTACTGTTTTCATTGCTAGGGTGACATCACGATATCCGCAGCGGGTGCCACCCATGGTAGCTACGCCACTGCTTAAATCAGGGGATCTAGCACGACATTCTACCACTCCATCATTTCCAATCCAGCAATTTGGATATTGTTGATCCAAATAATTTCGTACAACAGCAAAGTTAGACTTGTGTGGGATTTGTACGGTTTCAACATCTTTGTTCGTAATGCTCTGCAAACACGTGTTAGCAGCAATTCCAAATTAAGGGCTACTTGCCGCTTAGAAATTCGAGGATCGTCATTTATCTAAAAACCAGGACTTGAAGCATTGTAAATTATGGTAATCTAACGTTAACAATTTCCAAAATATCTCTTTGATCAGTTTTCACATTTCCATGAGAATTATACGAATTGCGGGGTTTACTAAACGATCCATGGTCCGCTAAATTTCCGTCTCATGTTAGGAATATTGTACTATGCGGCATTTCTATGAGAACAACAATAAACCCTTACTATATCACGCCTTTCGTTATTGGTAAACGGCATTTTATATCCACAATCAACGACAATTAAGGTTTATTTGGTTAAATGGCAAATCCAATGCAGAGGGCGCCGCTTGATCCAAGTGCATTTTGTTGCCAATCAAGCTCCAGTTGGGTACCTGAAGGTTTTTTGATTATTTTTCCATTATTTTAAAAGAAGAATGGTAACATGTTATACATTGCGGAAATGAGAAAAAACACGACTATCGGAAAATGGCAAAATTCAACACGCCGCTCTTTGATTTTATTTCAAATTAAAAAATGACACTGCATTCCTTTTGAGAATATTAGTCTGAATTTTAAAAATCTCCATAATTGTAGTTTGGGAGTTCTAAATTCTAGGAAACAATGTTCATTAATTTTAAATTATGTTTTAGTGGTTGTGAAGCAGTGAAATTTCCTCCAAATTATAGGGGGTAAAATATATAAAAAATTATTGTTATGTACAACTAGCAGTTTCAAAGATAATGGCGTCCGAATGTAGTTACGAAAAATAATCACCATAAACTTATAAAAATAGCAGTGAGTTAGATGTTTTATACGGGCTATATTTTCTGTGTTATTATCAAGTTACACTCCACGTCAAAATTAACGCACCACTAAAAATGTCATAATTACATAGTTAGTTGGCCTCGAGCCGCTCATCTGATTTGTCCCTATGTCCTTTTTATCAGTTGTTATAGTCAAATTTTTGTTGAGAATATACTTGATGCAGGGATGAGGATATAGAACGAGATACAAGAAGGAATCTATAAGGAACTCCTGCTTTTTGCCTGTTTTTGGTAGCCAAGTCAAAATGTAATTTGTTTGGCATAAATCTCCAAATATTCATCATCTCCTGAAGCTTTCTCGAACTCTAAGATTTACTTGTAAATTTATCAAAAATTATTGAATCCATCTATAAATTCTTAGAATTGAAAAAGTTTTGCAATTTTTCGTAAAAACGTAAAAACCTGTTTGTTAAAGCGATAAACTCAAGCTCTTAATTTTTTTTCTACGTACAGTTGTTAAATTGTAGAGTACGTCGCAAAACCGGTCAACGATGAATACTTACGGAAACAGTTTTTCGAACTACATCGATGGAATAGTAATTGGAAATCCTAAAAATATTCAACGCGAGCTCCGAAATAGATGTCAGCTGGGCCAAGTTTGCAATTAGCGGTGAATAATTCAATGGGAGGCGAAATGCCACACGACTCACTCATCCGACCCTTTTCAAAATCAATTCCACAACTCCACCTCCCACTCCATTACCACTTCCACCTACAACTTCACGCCAATCATCGAGTTTTGTACTTACCAGCACATTTTGTCCGTTTTGCTATCCAGATGCCACTCATATTTCTTAATATTTAATTTCTGTTGCTTGTACCTACCGATACTGCAAGCAGATGGCAGAAGCTTGCAAGCTGAAATTGCTCTGTAGAATATTCCGGCGTTTTTGTAAAGAAATGAACTTGACTACCTTACAAGCATTCCTCGGGAAAAAGTCCCATGCCTATTTATGTTAGTTTCAACGCTCAATGTAGGGACACTGGTTGAATTAAGTATGTTCTTATCAGTATTTCAGCAGTGTGTCGGTGATACATCCATGTATGAGTTTTTTGTTATTCTCGTCTCTTCGCTGCGCTGGGCCGCTAGGCGCAAAAAAACGTTTACGCTGCATATTCGTTTATTGGAAATTTATTATTTGACTAACTGTGTTCGAATGGTTTGAATTGGTTTATAAATTTATAATGATTGGTATGTTTCCATTTATTAGCTTAATGTTTAATTAATTATTGTAATTCCTACATCGCAATGTCATTGTGTTTTTTATTAAATATAACGTTAATTTTATTTTAATAAACATAAAAGTTTTCGGCTACATGAAATGAAAATCTCATACATGTTTGCATCACAACAAATTACACAAATTTATTGCATCTAATAGTTTTACATTTTATCATACGCAGTATAATAAAGTATTGTAATCGTGCCGAAAAAAAAAAATGAGATTTTAGCGGAAATAGGTCTGTTGAACAGTTTTGACCAAGGTACAAAAAAATGTCTGTGTGTGTGTGTGTGTATGTGCGTGTGTATGTATGTGTGTATGCCTGTGTGTATGTGTGTACCCCATTTTTTTGGCGACGATTCCGGAGAAACTACTAAAGGTATCGGGACGAAAGTAGAAGTTTTATGGCTAAACTTAGACCTGAAAAGCTTTTGGGTCAAAAGGGTCCAAAGGAACTGGATGTTTCCTTTGCAAATGATCTGACTTTGCAAATGATCTGCCATTTCTGTAATTTCGTCAAAATAGTTAAATAATAAATTAAAGTAGAGAAAATTTTGTATAATTTATGTCTATGACATTTTTTGGTAAAGTTAATAGTTTAGCTTCATGAGCAAAGTCTATTTGATCGATATCGGTCGTGTCTGCATTAGTATAAAACTAGCTAGCCAAGATTTAACCAATAAGTTTCATTCTAAGGACAGTACTGTCAAAGGCGGACGTTTTGATAATACCTACTGCAAATAGCATCAAAATATCTTAAAAAATCTGAAATTTGGAGCAAATTTCACAGTTTTACAAACAAATTGTAAGAGATATTAATATTTTTTCATTTGCTATACATTTCTTACACATTAGTGTACAAAAAGAAATTGTGCCAGAAAAAAACTATATGCAAGTGTAGGAAGTTGTGGGAAGTTTCAGGTCCTGCGCGGCGTGCTGTTCTCAACAAGGTGCACGATAGCTCCTATAAAGATAACCAGAAATCGAAATTACAAAGGCGGTGTGAAACTAGATGAAATTAGTTGGAGGCTAAAACCAAGATTTACTTGAAAAAGTTGAAAATTGACAAAATGGCTGCTGTTTATATTTTTTGTTTGACTTTTTACAGCTTTCTTCCTTTTCAAATCGTTATAAATAATATAATAATAGAAGTTTCACTTATAATGAGGTTCAGCCTCCAATAAAATGTATGCTGTCTTCGGGAAAAAATAATAAACTCGTTAAGTGATTCAAAAGGCATCGCGCATGTCAGTTTGCAAGATCGTGTTTCTAGAAAAACGCGTCGGTTGTATCGGTGTAATAAACTCTACAAGAGAAGGTAGAAACATTATACTTTTTAAAGCCCCTTTTCTATATGAATTTAATGATATATAATAATTTACTCAACATAAACACCTAGATATATCCCTTCTCTATACTACATCCGAATTTCACATTTCTACTTTAAAGCGTTACCGAAAATTATCAGTTGAATAAAAACGTCTCTTTGCGCCGTCTTACTGCAGAGAATTTTTACCGGAGAACACCATAGTCGGCATAGACTATAAAACCGTAAAACTTGCGAGAATCAAAAAAGCTGTTTCGGGGACTTATTTTATACAATTTATGGTTTCAAAATTTGAAAGAAAAAAGTTTTGATGTTTTCTACCCATTACATGAGGACCTCCCCTAAATTTTGTGGAAAATATAATTGATTGTGTTGTGGTGGTTTAATGGCGTTGGGAGCATTCGAATCAAATAAAAACTATGTCATCCTTGCTGACGTTTCGATTTATTTAAAATTATATTCATAGCTCAGATGGAAGGTATTAAAACTTGAATTAAAACTAAACAAATTACGCATTTGCTTCGATCGACAGACATCACAGATTACATCATTCTGTGATTTAAGAATTACCCAAATTCCACCTATAAAAAAACCGGATGGAACCTGGGCTAGAAATGACAAAGACAAAGCCATAGTCTTTGCCGATTACTTGGAACAATCCTTTACTCCAAATGAAGAGAGAACTGTAGAAGGAATTACTAATTCTACAATCATCCAAGGAAATGGAATATCTCCCGTTACTCCAAAAGTGTTAATAAATGAAATTAAAAAAATGAAAACAGGAAAAGCACCTGATTTTGATCTGATAACAGGTGAGATTTTAAAAGAATTGCATAAAAAAGCCATAGTAAAGATAACTAACCTTTGCAACGCAGCATTTAGGTTTAAATATGTGCCATCTGTTTGGAAAACTGCGGAGGTAGTGATGATTCCCAAGCCAGGAAAACCTCCAAATGAAGCATCCTCCTACAGGCCAGTTTCTTTACAGCCCACATTGTCAAAACTGTTTGAAAAGCTACTTGCAAAACGACTGAAGCCAATTTTAGATGAAAGAAACATCATACCCACTCATCAGTTTGGATTCAGAAACAAATATTCCACAATTGATCAGGTGCACAGAATAACAATGATTATAGAAAGAACTTTAGAAGAAAACAAAGTATGCTCCCCCATATTCCTGGATGTGCAAAAGCCTTCGACAAGGTTTGGCACGAAGATCTACTCTATAAGCTGGATCGGCTACTACCCTTCGAGTATAGCAAACTATTAGGATCACATCTTTCAGATACTTCCGCATAAAGCAAGACAATGAGTACTCAACCCTCAAATGTATTAAAGCTGGAGTACCACAAGGTAGTGTACTTGGCCCAATTCTTTACCTTCTATATACACATGAGCTTCTGCAACCAGATGGTGTTATCGTTGCCACGTTTGCTGATGACACTGCAGTAGATGGCAGTAGATACAAATGTTGAATGAGCAACACTAAAACTGCAGAATGCTATCAACGATATTAGTGATTGGATGCAACGATGGCTAATTACATTGAAGGAAACCAAATCCGTTCACATAAACTTTACCAACAAGCAAATACGATACGTTCCAGTTACAATAAATATCACCACCGTACCCTACTCGACGGTAAAATACCTCGGTATGACGCTAGACGCCAAGCTCCGCTGGAAAGCACATGTTAAAAAGAAACGAGAAGAATTGGGCATAAGATACAAAAAAATGTACTGGCTTATTGGTAGGAAGTCGTCTTTGTCGACTTATAATAAACTCCTCTTTACAAGCAGATACTTAAACCTGTGTGAACCTATGGTATCCAACTGTGGGGCTGCACTAAGCCAAGCAATATCACCATCATTCAACGCTTCCAAAATAAGTTGCTAAGAAACATCGTGGGTGCACCGTGGTATATAAGAAACTGAAATCTCCACAGGGATCTTGAAATGGAATTAGTAACGAACGAAATTGGAAAGTTTGCAGAGAATCATCAGAAGAGACTTCACCAGCACACGAATGTCGAGGCAATCCAGCTTCTTGACAATTGTGACAGTGTGCGAAGACTCAAAAGAACCAAACCTTTTGAGTTGGTGAAGTGAAGTTAAAAAAAGCAGAGCACAGTGTTATGTGAGTGATAGCTGATAGGTGAAGCAGAACAACGTGCAGTGTGTGAAGTTTAAAGCGTCAGCATCCAAATTAAATTTAATTTACACCAATGGGGAACACTTAATATCGAACATTTTTTATACGTAGCAATATAGGTTAGATTAATATAGCTAGATAGTCATCATACAAGGTGTTATACACAAGTACCTGTAAGGTGCTGTTAATTAATATCAATTAAAAAAATTTGGTAGTTTTGCTAGCTTTTAATATGTTACACTCTGGATGAATTAGCAACGTATTAATTAGGTAAAATTATTTATTTAAAAAAAATAATTAGCAACGTATTAATTAGGTAAAATTATTAGGTAAATTAAATTAATATGTCACGAACACTACTGAGTGACAAAAACTTGCATTGGAGTTAAAATGATTGCAAATTACCCTATTATATCACAGGTTTAAACAAATACGTCAAATTACCAGTAACATTTGCTTAGTGCAATATTATTTTGCTCTGGTATTTTGCAAAACATTTTATTCACTGTTTTTCTCGGAGACGCTGGATGAAATCGCGAATATACTTTTAAGCATGTTGTTCAACAACATTATTCGGTTAGAAAATCTATGCATCTAGTAGTAAAAGTTTACATTGCCTTGATTGTGAATACTTCTAATATACAAATCAGTAAATGTATGCACTAAGCAGTAAGTGTGTACATTTAGGGAGTTGATGCTTTACTGTAACACATATAACGTTAAAATACCTTAAAGGAAACCATCTACGTTTTAAACAAGTTATTGACTGACCCAAATTTTAAAATAACATTGTGCAATATTGTATGCAGTATACATCTAGCTCCTTTTCAATTTTCTTACCCCCATTTCCTTCAATTCCTTATTTACAAAAGGATTATTTGGCATACCAAACCAGAATAAAGACCCAAATTCACTACTAGACTCAAGCACACATAGACAACGAAATAGTCAATACAAACTGTACAGTGGCGCACATAACAGAAGAAGACGAACAGCTGGAACAACTGGTAAGCGGATTTACTGCTTTCGTAGTATGAACTATGAATTGAAAGATCGACTGCTCTACGCGAGGGTTTACAATAAAACTTCAGCGAGCACTGAAATGGTCTTACGCCGGTTACGTTGCAAGATTGGGGGTGGTAGGGCTATTGTGTTAAGGGCGTAAGGCACGGTACTGGAAATATGAGCCAAATCGGGATAAAGCACGGTCTGTGCATGTGTGTTTCCCGATTCCGGAGACCACCGAAGCAGTAATTCTATCGACGCTTTAACTGTGATCCGAGAAGCAAGATGTCAATCGCTGCTTGCTTGATATCGGTGGAGTGCGAAGTCGCTTTACAAGATAAAAGTATACGAGTTTTGAAAGGTTTCAACGCTGGTGAAGGATTTGTGGATTTTGTAGAGCGGAGGTTTTCTTTTATAAGACGCTAGGTATTATATTTTTTTACCGTATAATGTTAGTTCTCCAATGGAAAGTTTAATGAAATCAGTACTTCCGTTAAAAAAGTGAGATAGCTGAAAAAGTGGGTTTAGTTTTTACCACAGGAAATCATTAAAAAAGTCCGTAAAAAATGCCACAAGTTTATTGTTAGAAATTATAATTAAAATAGCAGTTTTTAGCGTTTGTCACCCGCTTGGAAGAAAGGGGTCTTACTTGCATTCCATAATAGTACTACTACTAAGCCCTGTGTTTGAAGACTCATAACTCTGAAACTACTTACCACAGGCAAATTAAATAAAGTGTGATGTGCTACTTAATTATTTCTATACGAACTGTATCGCTATTGACATTTTTTTAATTTATGTTTTAAATTAATACTCGTCCATCAGATTTTTCACTTTTCTCGCGCTCAAGTTTCAACCTAACAGCAGACTATTTTGATAGTTACATATTGTTTATTAGTTGTTTTATGACCACCTTTGAGATGATGTATGAGTATGGTTTAGGCCACAATTCATGTTGCTAATAATTGATAATATAGTAGTAAGACCACTTTGGACCATTTCGTATGTACAAGCAATACTTTTTTAACAGCAATGTTATGGTATTTTGTTTCAAAAGTGGATAGCTTAAGATGGTATTACGAAGTAAGTGGGTATCAGAGTAAGTGCGTAATACAACAAAGTTATATATCTTTAGGCAAAAAGAAAACAAAATATTAAGATTATTGGTATTGTTTTGTATACGATAGAGAAAGACCCCTTATTTTCTGTCAGAGAAAATTTTATAAAAAACGAAAGAAAATTCTTATGGTCTACAAATTATATTGTTATCTACCTTCATTATGGTGTTTCGCTTTTAATTTTTAATGAATAAATACCATTAAAAACCACTGCCAAAGTTTACGTGGTTTTGCGAGATAAACGCAAGTTTACTGATTCCCTCCGCGAAAGAGAGTATAGTGTAACGCTCTGTAACTTCACCAAATTTTGTCAGCATTACAAATATTAAAAAAACAGTAGTAATTTACAATAAACAGTTTCATATTGGGTAGAAATAATCACAAATTGAACTAAGCTAAACTTAAACCTGAAATTTGACATTTAACTGTTAAAATAAATGCACCATAAAAATTCTAAATAATGCTTTCATAGAAAATGAAACATTAGGAGTAAAGAAATGAACCCCATATCGATGGTTATTACCCATTAATGAAGAAACTAAATTATACAAAGATAATGTGATGAGAAAGAGTAATGAATAAACTCTAATAATTAGTATATTATTCTATGAGCAAGTAATGTAAGCAATTTCTCACGAGAACCAAGTTTCGCGTGAGAAATTGCCATTACTTGCGAATGGAATGCTATACTTTTTCTACGACCGTGCAATGAAATTTTATAATAGTATATTATTCTATGAGCAAGTAATGTAAGCAGTTTCTCACGAGAACGAAGTTTGCAGCACGAGCCGTAGGCGAGTGCTGCAAAGCGTTCGAGTGAGAAATTGCCATTACTTGCGAATGGAATACTATACTTCTTCTACGACCATGCCACGAAATTTTATAAATTAATTTTTGTGCATATAGGGACAGCTGTATGTCCATTGTATGTCACTATGACGGTTTACAGGATTTTGACAGATTAAAATGAAATATTGCTCACTACTGGCGGGGTATGAGGAGCCAGGAATGAAATATTTGTCATGTGTGTGGGGAATGGTTAGTATTACTTATCATAAATTGCCATGATAATGAATGCATTCCTCAAAAGGAGTAGAAAAAATTAATTACTCTATTGTCAAGTCTCGTGATATAAAAAATCAAATTAGGTATAAACAATTTGATTTAAAGTTAGATTGAACAGAACACTTATCGATTCATGCCACAACCAGCAATTAATGGACAACCTGGATGGACAAAATAATGGAGATATTTCTTAAATTGAAAGTAGGTACTCAATTTTCGAGCTTCTCATTGTAAAAATAAAGGGTATTTATTGTAACATTTTTAAAGAAACTTTTCGATTACAAAACGTTGAATTTCTGTTAGTTTTATAAAGGCAACAACTAAAAATCATCAAGCTAATATTGGTGGAGACTGACAGCAGGGTACTATTACCAAATGGATGCTTCTCAAAATAAATAAAAACTTTTAACTCATTAATAAAAAAGAATATTACAACATTTTTAACAACTAGTAGTTAAATGCCAAATATTGGCTTTTTCATTTATTAATTGTTACTTAACGGTTCTTATAATTAGGTATATTGATCTGATGAAGAGGTTTCCCTTACCTATTACCTATTCTATTATACTCATTAGACAGAGAAAATTTTGTTTAATTAAAATAAATATGCATTGACTCAAACAAATCTGGTGTTTGGAATAGAAGCAAGGAAATATTTTTTTGCGGGAAAAAAATTCATTTTGTGTGAAATGTTTATTTGGAGGAAAGAACGATTATTTGTGTTCCAACTTATTATGTTTTCAGCTAAAATTTACAATTTGTATATTATACGGAACAATATTCATTTAGTTAAAATAATTATGATTGCGTTGAGTGAAACAATTATAATTTTTTAAGTTAACGAACTTGTGGGTTGATTTAAAATGTTTTTTGAAGGTTGCAATAAATGGTTTTGATTAAAGAAATTCTTAATTTGTTGAAGGAATTAATGTGGGCCATATTATTGACCAGAACTTTTCGGAGGCTACAGTAGAGCATAATCTCAGATTAGAAATGTATTTATTTCAATCAAAATATGATTTCTTTGGCGGTATCCCTATTTTTAAGTCAAATCAGAAATATTATTTTAAAGGAATAAATCTTTTCTTGTATATAAATAAATTTGTTTAAATCAAAATTAGATTTCTTTGGCGTTGAAAAAGTTTTCTTTATATAAAAAATATATATTACTTTAAAGGAAAGTAATTTTTGTTTTTATCAAAATGTATTTATTTGACTAAATAAATATTCCAAATAAATTAATCCCTACAAGCAAATTAACTAGAGTATTCAATGAAGTATATATTGTTGGCGTCACTATCTGAATAATATGGAGGCGGCAGAGTCAAAGAAAGCCAAAAGATGGTACTGACTTTAGAAATCGCACAGGGGAAGTGGTCATGTGAGGTTCATAAACATTAATTAATCGTTTGGTTCATAAACAGTAACATTAGTTTTTATATTTGAGGAAGTAAAAATAATTTCAAGGATAAAAAAGTAACATCCAATTTAAATCAAAGCACACCCAGAAACTAGCCGCAACTGGTTCAGAAGGAAACACAAGACCAAGCGTATGAGAACGAGAAGATAGTTGATAAATAACTAAATATTGAAAGGCGATTGTCAAACTTCGAGTACCATTGTTTCTATTACTTCTGAGGCCATCGTCATCAACGAGACATTACCTAATGAAAGCATTTTCGATGAACAAAACTCATTCAGGAAGATCTGTTGAAGAAAATGGTCTAAGATCTGATGATAGGGATGGTTTATCAAAAACTGATGAAAACCGTGGCGAGGTGGAGAAGGTGGTTCAGGAAAAGGTGAAGAAGCTAAACCAGGATGTCTGAAAATGCATAGCAATCATATTCTCTGTTCGAGAAAAAGTCAATTTTTAAACTACGAGTTTAGTGGTGCGTTAATTCACGGAGCAGCTTATAATGATGATGCGATGCAAATGGCGTAAAACGTGTGGTGAAGTTCGGTTGAGTACACAGCGTGAGTGAGTGGGGCAGTGTAAATACTGCAACGTACGGTACGTTATCCTGGAGTTACTACTATAAACCTTGGGGCTGATAATTTGCATAACCTTGCGCTTCGGCGAGGGCCTCTTAATGAAATTAGTTGCATAAGAACGCCGCCCGGCAGCCGAGCACGTATGCAAATTGAGTAAACTGTTGTTTGTTGTTGTTGAAAAGTACTCGCTTTGCGGAGATTTACATAGAACGTGCCCTAGGGCAAGGGAGGATATTTATGAAAAATAAATGAACCAATCGGCTGGTTAAAAAACAAGAGAAGTTTTAGGGAAAACAGAACCTGGCGGAGAAAATCACTGAAAAATAACTGAACTGAAGTAAAAGGTAAATAGTGCCCCTTTCTGATATGCTATAATGTTGCAAGTTTATAATATGGTGACATACATTCGGGATATAAATTATAAATAAATTAAAAATTACAGGCACACCCTGGATTTGAACCAGGAACCTTTGTGTCCCTAGCACAATGCTCTCCCAACAGAGCTATTGATGCCTATGACATGTGTTAGGAATAATTGTCATATCACGGAAAGGTGGTAGATGAACTCAGATCAGAGAAAGGTATGCGATATTCTACTTTTTTATTTCTTATGGGTGCTATATTTAACTTTTACAGATTCAGTATTAAAAACACTACTAAAAACACACTTCATAAAGTCTATCCTAGACACTATAATACAGTCTAGATGAGTACAGACTATAATATCTTACAGTTTCGAAATCTGTATGTAGAACATGTTCCGTAGGCACCATGAATTTTTTTATTTACAAAGGGATAAGAGAAGAGAAAATAAGTACCTACTGTTAACTAAATTCGACATCCTGATCATGGAAATAATGTTGATACTTTTCCAGCACAAACCAGTTTTACGTTATAAGTAAATGGGGGGGGGGGGGTGATAATTTTACAACCACAAAACAGAACAGCTGATCAGTTATCCCCACCAATATACGAGCCGCTAAAGCAGTATATATGGGATCCTACTGAATTAAAAAAAGTAAAAACAAATACCATGTCCTAAAAGAAACGAATACCAATCCCAACCATCTGCATCACAAAGCAAAGAACCTACTGAATGCCAAATAAAAGTACCTCCCGACATGTGCATGGTGTTACAAACCACGAATAAATCATATAAGACATAAAATAGAATCAAAAAAAGACTTCAACACTAAATATTCCAACAATTATTTAAAAATAAATCGTTCAAACTAAGAAGATTATAGGAACCTAACCAAATACTACACCGAGAATAAAATAGAATTCCACACATTCCAAAATCCTGAAGACAACCCCTTAAATGTTATGCTGAGAAATGTGCCAATCTCAATCACAGAAAGCACTATCAGAAAAGAACGAGACCCACTTCAATTGCTGGTGACCAAGGTGGCTAGATTACTGAATAAAAAACAAAAATCTGATGTGGCTAGGCCACATCATAAACATACAATAAGCACTGTAGTGTTTTTTCATTCGTTCTCTTTTGGTGAATATGGTGCACGCACAACCGTGTTTTGGTAATTTTATTTGCCTGGAGCATAAACCACTGCAAAACACTAAAGCTATCTCGGTGACTTCGTCGGCCGATATATTTGAGTATAACTACGGTTGATATTGGCATTTAGGTCAAACGTTTTTGACGTTTTCTCTGGAAGGCAAAAACACATTTAGACAAAAACGTGTTTTGTTCCCTTTAGAAAACCCTTAGAAAACTTCCGTAAATCAAGAAAAATATTAATAAAAGTAGGTTATATTTATTTTCTTCTAAATAAACTTGCTGAATAAATCTAAATAATAAAACCTAAAACAGATCAACCTCTTGCGAGTGGAAAAATCCTCTTTCATTAAAAACAAGCAGCTCCCACGTTATCGCATTATATCTACATTTTTATTATTATTATTATTATTATTAACATTAAATATGGTACACATTGCATTGAAAATTCCACACACATATACAATTATTTTTTGCCATTTCTTAATAACTTGGTACCTTTTTGTAGTTTTGCTGTCTATGCTGTCTTGTCATACGTTTATTTCTTTCTTTCGACTCCGAATTCGAATTTAGCAAAAATAAACCGATCAAAATCGCCTACTTACCTTAATAAGTGACAGCTAATTGTTGGGCAAATATTATATTACCACAACATATTTATCTGATGGCTTTATAAATATAATGGAGAAAAGGTAAAAACCAAAATGTTATTTATAATAATATGTTGATTATTATCAAACGAGTGTAATATGTGTAATTTTCTATTGCTATTTACGATAAATATCTGATTATTAAACGCAAGTACGAAGAGGTATGGAAGTACATCAAAGCTTTGATGATATACAATACACCTCTGTGCTTGTAATCTCCATAAGTGTATCAATAGTACTTACTATCATTGGCTAATAATTTCAAAACGGTCTGGGATAAAGTATTATTACTTATCTACAAGGAGTGAAGGAAAAGGATAAGAAATAGGAAAGTCTTGTATTAAATGCAGTTATTACGTAGATATTTTATGCCAGCCTTTATTATCTTATATTATATGAGAGCATCTACAGATAATGGACAGTGAACGATCGATAAAATAGGTATGGGAGGCTAAACCAACTGGGAGAAGAAATAGGGGAAAGCACAGGAGACTTGGAAACAGGTATTGAAAAAGATACGGGCAAGCAAAGGCATAACGTGGTAAAGTTTGATTACCTTGAGAACTTAAATTCGCAAACATGGCAAAAATAAGTTTTCGACATTTCAAGCTATTTTATAACGAAAATCTTTTATGATAGAGAACGTCCTCCTTTGGTGTCAATAAATCTATCAAAAGTGTCAAAAAATAAAATATTCCCTAAAGTAACAGTTTCCTAATTTTCAGTTATATATTCCCCAAAAATGATCTCATGAAATGCCATAAAACATGAACAATAATTAATTTATTTATAAAAAGGCAAATTAATCGAACCAAACGCCTCATAAACAAAAAAAAAAACGTAACGTCAAACATCAACCCGGCGACTCCACCAAAATCGACATCCACCTAAAAATAGACCGAGCAGTATCTCGTATCAAATCAGGCCACGGTTACACGCTGATAGGCAACCGGGAACACCTCTAATAAGACGCCGATGGTTCGCAAACATGCTAAACGTCCGATAGAGCAAATTCTGCGGGCACGTACTAGCAAATAGGCCCGGCCTAATGGGGAGTAAACAGCGAAAGTTGACCGGGTTATTCGCCGGCCGAGTCAAGGTCCTGTTCGGCGGCGTCGGCCCCGTCTCGGATCGCTTTCATCATCAAATTACAAGCCGAACGCGAAGTAGGGGGTGCGCCTCTATACTTGTACACCTGCACACAGTGGCATACTCTACGAAAAGTTGTCGCAAAAGGTATAGTACTATTATACAATACACACTACACACATTAAAATTTCACGCAGAGAATTTACACGTTGTTAGTCATACACAAAACGGACAAAATTTTTGTTCAACATCAGTTGATTCTATCCTAAAAATTGTTGATTGTTGATACATAATATTGGAGTTAATTTAACTGCATCACAGGTTGTTGAAAATAGTTGACAACTGAAACGGTAAAAATGTTCACAGGCGCTGTGAAAGGAAAATTAACATCACGCAAGGTCACAAACAACAGACCAAGTGAGAATTTTTTTTTTGGTGTTGATACAAATCCGTTTTGGAGTGAATAATTTACAAAATGGTATGGTTACTTAATAATTACACAGGTCTCAACAGTGCGATCTCGGAAGATTGTGCCTCTGTTAATGAAGATATTTTAAAACTCATTTCACTCATATATACAGAACGCCGAGGCGCACATTTTAAAATTATCAGCGGGTATACAGGATGTTCCGTAAGGTAGTACCAACCCAAACTTATGTTTTTTTAAATGGAACAACCTATATTTCGGCACAATTCTGAATTCCTCGCAAAATTTTACGACAACGAAAAAACTTTACCTACCCTAAACTTTATACTTTTTGATTTATTGGCATTTTTATAGAAAAACACCAGTCTAACAAAAGCAGTATATCTCAATACCTACCTGTTTTTAATTTTATTGCGCACACTTTGATTATGGTTAAGTAAGAAGCGTTCTATTAGCGTGATTACCTACCATATCCAAAGTGTGTACAGGTTGGTAATAATCTGCAACCAAATATAGTAGACAGTTGTTCCTAAGAAAGTTATTTTTTTAAATGGAACACCCTGTATCTAATTAGTTTTTTGGATCGTACGCATCCTTCTGCACAAAAAGGTACTAGTACACACTAGTGCTAAAATAAATCATTGCAGACATAATTAGTCTTCTTCATAAAAAATATAGTTTTCTATTAATAAGTGCTTCTACACCAACATTAGCTATTAACCTAGTTAAGTATTTACCTAAACTACTGTTTTCTCGAATGATTTCACCTGTTTTAAATAAAATAAAACATTTTAGCACGTCGGCAATTTAATATTATAATTTGAAATAAAATTTTGCTTATCCCCTGTAGGCTATGAAAAACTGTGCTATAGAAATTATTAAGGTATCTGTCAGTGATGGTGATATTGTTAGGGTTGTTAAGTTAGATTTTCTTAATTTTGGGAAATATGGGGAACTTTTCCTAGGGGGAACTAATTAACATGGTGTGGGTTTTTGGCGAATGCAACAAAAATGTTTTATTGACAAGTAGAGTAGACAGATACCACTGACAGATACCTTAATAACTTCCTTAGCAGAGTTTTTCACAGCCTACAAGTAATAAGTAAAATTTTATTTCAAATTATATTAAATTGCAGATGTGATAAAATGTTTTATTTTATTTAAAAAAAGATGAAATTATGCGTGAAAGCAGTACTTTAGGTAAATACTTAACTGGTTTAATTGTTACTGTGGGTGTAGAAGACCTTATTCATAGAAAAATCCATTTTTGTATTAAGAAGACTAGTTATCTCAGCAATGGGTTATTTTAGCACTAGTGTGTACTACTACTGTTTTGTGCATAACCACGAGTAGAATTAAAAAAAAAATTGATACAGGCTGTTCCATTTAAAAAGCAATAAGCTTCTTGGAAAAGACTGTTTGTTTTATTTTGCTGCAGATTATGACCAAACTGTACACAATTTGGATATGGCAGGTAATCATGATAATACAACGCTTCTTACTTAATCATAATCTAAGCGTGCGAAAGAAAATTTAAAACTGCTATTGAGATATACAATTTTTCTTAGACTACTGTTTTCCACAAAAATGCCAATAAATCAAAAAGTATACAGTTTAGTACACCCTTATAGTACTACCTTATGGAACAGCCTGTATACACGCTAATAATTTTAAAATGTGTGCGTTCTGTATATATGAGTAGAGAATTTTGTGCCCTTTCAAATGATGTATCACAAGGTAGGGGGTACCATTTGAAATTCCGAAGTGGGGTGGCTGGGGGGTGAAGGGATGAAACCTTAACATGTTTAGAGTAGGAGTAGGAGGCAAGGGAAGAGACCATAATTGTTTTACGCCTACTTTATTGCGTAGCGAATTAACATGAACGTGTGTCGTTAAAACGTGATTCAAAAACTTTTGTAAAAATACCTGCCCGCAAAGGAGTTTGAACTCGGGTCGGCCAGCCCATGCTGGCCACTCAGCCAACCGAGGACTGTGCTAAAGATTGTGGAAACCAGCTGGCAGAGAAAAAAACAATAACATTTCGAAGACACGAATGACTAGAGAGAGGGATGACACCTAAAATTCTCTAGGTACCATTTTTGAACTTCCCCGTCGATCTCTAAACCGACGTGTTTCCACTCAAAGCAATAATCGCATCAGGTCAAGAGTTATTAAGGGTGGATACTTTCGAAATGAACATACTGTATAATCAAATATGAAAATTAATAAGGGTTTGTGTTATAGTCACTGTCAGTAAAAAAACAATTATGTATTATTAATTTGGTGAGTATCTATGATCACAACGATGTGTACTTTCGGAAAAAAGGAAATTCACTTACGGGCTGCAGGCGTACAGGCGACATATATTGGATATTGTCGGTCGGTGTCCTTATACTTGTAAAACCTGCTATAGGCAAAACTGGGAGAGCTGAAGGTGATTCATCGCTTAAAATCGTATGAACCAAGATATGAACGTACCGCGTGGATTGGATGCTATGTCGTTTTAACACGCGTCAATATTTAGAAATATTCTGTAACGTATGTCTAAAATAACAGCTGAAATCTATGAGTAATCTTCAGCTCTCCCAGTTTTACCTATAGTAACCACTATTATATTATGCTTTTGAATTTATCTTTTTCATTTGCAGTTAACTCTTTGATGCCTAACTTATTAGTAGATAGTAATTAAGAAGAAGTCTTCCCCCAATAAAGCTAAAGACAATTTGTACATTTTTTGCTTTTGATGAGCATTTTACGTCGAATACCCCACTGTGCGAAGATTGCGAATGCATGGGTATGCGTGTGATGTTAGGGGTTTGTTGGTGTGTATGTGTAGAGGGGTATAAATCGAGCCTATTAACCGACCCCGCCCACAAGCATGTCGTCACATAAATTCACTTCCGCTCTCCAGAGGCTATATTAGACACGCTGACTTTCCAGGACTCGGTAATTAAAAGGGGAATAATTTACGGAGATATTACGAAGGAAAGTTGCAAAAGAACAGGCATTGTACTTTCAGATATGAATGATGTGAATACTGTGATGAAACAACAAAGAAAAAACTAAGGAGAACTGTTTTTATTGTGCTTCTGTCGGGCTTTCTTAAAGCTGTGTCCTTCTACACCCATTTTATATACTTTCCAGTGTACCACATACATACAAAGCACTATACACATTGTATAGTTCTTTTGGCCACTTTTTGCATAATTTGCGTCATCAATTTTAGCTGCCTTAACCTAACCGCTCTTCAAGACTCATTTTATCGATATAATATTGAGGTTATGTCTCCCTGTGCTACTAAACCTGGAGATGAAACTCGTTACTGTTTCTGAGACAACAAAGATTATCCACGAATCACGATATGGTTCTCTGTTAATTCGATATTAGGTAACGTATTTGTTAGTTGAGATTGCTAGAGGTCATTACTTCTCTTGACTTCTCGCCGCCGTCAAATATACACATAGGGTTGCCATACTTGCCGATTGGCAGCCATCCCACAGGCTCCAGCTTTTGGCTTGTGGCGAAACTCCCGCTTGTTAAATAAATGCGTAATATCTCAACATATCAATACTTCATCTATGTATCGCAGTTTTGTTATTGGGTTGGGTTTAGTTTGGTTGGGTTGCAAGTTTAACGATTAAGTTTTGGGGGTTAAACTAAAATCAACACTCAATGGAAAAAAAACACTCAAATGGAGACCATAAGCGGGGTGCCCCCAGGCTGGTACACCCCAGGCCTACCATAGCCCATGGAAGTATAGTTGGAAAACTGGTTTATCGAGGGTAAGGTATTTAAGGATATATGTATAAATACAACGAACCAATCTATAAATCGAAATTATGATAATTAAGTCAAGACCACAAAACATTTAGATCCTTAGAATTTTATTTAGAAATTCTGGCCATTTTTTGCAGAAAAGTTTTGTTATTTTTGTTCGAAATTTGCGCCCCTCTACTCGTGCGCAGTTTGCTCCCACTGCTCCCCGTAGCTACGCCCCTGGTCAACACTATTGGCACGATGTCAGATCGATTGTTACATCCCGGTCATATCTATTATTTATTTTTGGATCTGTTCGTTGTTCGTAAATAAGCCCCAAACATATTTGCATATTTTGCTACATCCGATAATACATACACCATAAATATTTGTCTTGAAACGGGACATACAGTAGGTATAATATTTTCAGCGTACTTACTTACATTAATTGAGAAAGAAGCAGTCACCTGAAACAGAATAATTCAATTAGATACCGGCTTGTTAATTTTATTATTACGCTATAAATTTTTTTATTACGATAACGCTAATAACAAGTTATTTAAATAATTACTTTATTATTATTGTTATTAATTATCAACGAAATAACATAATGCATAAAAAGAGTGAAATGGCACAGAATTTCATATGTTAATTCATATCATTTATGGGATAATTATAATAAATGGAATGTAATAACATCCTATCAATCGATAACCAGTTGGAACTTAGGACTTAATATTTTCGTAACAGGGAAGTATTCTGAGAATGTTAAGTCCTTAAAAACGAGTGAACTATTTGGTTTTATAGTTGGCAAGTATACACAGCGAAAAATATTTGGTTTTCAAATTTCAAAAAGTAACATTCAAAACGACGTCGTTTTGTTGATATTTTTAATACGTCCCAATTGAACCGTTTTATATCTCTTCAATTAACTTATCTGTAAGAATTCTCAGGAAACATGCGAGCAGGATTTATAAAAGCGATTAAATGCGTTAAACAGTGGTTACCGATTTTGATAATAAAAAATATGTAGGATGAAAGCCCATCAAAAAAACCAATCACACATTTTTGATTGACCCATTCGGTCACTTAAATAAACCATGATCACAAAATTATGGAGTACGCAAAAAAATAATCACAAACAGCTTTGCGGAACGTTTCAAATTGGGTTGGAAGTCGGGACCCCAACCAAAAACAAAAATCTGATGTGGCCAGGCACATGACTTTATCATACAATATATAAAATTAATAGTTTAGCTGCATGAGAATCTATTTTATTGAGATAAATCGTAGGTGTTGTCAAAGCATCAGCATTTGACACTACCTACACTACGTCATTAGAATAATAGTTATTTATGTCACAAATGCCGAAAGTACGGAATAGCGCGACGAGCGGTGATGCGGCGCGTCACCGAAGGCAGAGCGTCGACGTCGCATGTGAGCAAGTAGCGCTATCTAGTTTTCGGCAGGAGTGACATCAACGTTTATTGTGTTGCTTTTTGAGAAATATGTATTTAAAAAAATAAATAAAAAAATGGTTATATTTCGGTATTGGTACCACTTTGACGAAACGCCAAGTTTAAAAAGCTAATTCAAATTCTGATAGATTTATATTTGTTCATGACACTGTAGATGTCACATCCGTACCAACATACTAAAATAAAACTACACTCATCGCTATACTTTATTTACAATTTTCTCATATGATCGGTTTTAGAATTAGATATAAAGACGGGTTGATATTTCTTATCAACAAATAATCAAATTGGTGATCTCATTTTATTTGAAATTTGTATTTTGTACTTTGCCGCACTAGAGCGGCAACGTTCCATAGCGGTTCTCCAACCTCTGATGAAATCAGCTGTTTTCGAGTGTGACAACACAAAAAAATATTTGCCAAATTCTGGCTACTATGTAGTTTCATATCAAAGCAGATACGACCGATATCGATCAAATAGAATTTGCTCTTGCAGCTAAACTATTAATTTTACCAAAAAATGTTATAGGCATAAATTATTCAAAATTTCCTCTAGTTTAATTAATTATTTAACTATTTTGACGAAATTACAGGAATGGTGGCGCATTTGCAAAATCTTAGAATAAACTACCAGTTCCATTGGACCCTTTTGAACCAAAAGCTTTTCAGCTCTAAGTTAGGTCATGAAACTTCTAAATATGAACTTTCGTCCCGATACCTTTAGTAGTTTCTCCGGAATCGTCGCCATAAAAATCGGTTACACACACACACACACACGCACACACACACAGAAATTTTTTGTACCTTGCTCAAAAATGTTTAGGGGACCCAAAAAGACCTATTTCCGCTAAAATCTCATTTTTTTTCGGCATGATTACAATACTTAGCATACTGCGTATGATAAAGTAAAAATAAGATATTATACAAGGTGTACCTATATACAATTTCAAAAAAGAGTATCGTTCAGACTTTTATAAAGATAAAGATGCAGAAACATGGTCTGAAAAGACACAAAGTTCTATTGTAAAAAATCACTTTTACTGTGCAATTGGCGTACGTTTTCTTTGAAATACAAAATATTAGTAAAATGGTTTTACAGAAAATCACAATATCACAAGGACGTATTTTTGAAAAAACAACCCAAATAACTACAAATTGTTCGTTTAAAGAATTTTGATGGATTTATTACATACAGGTGTCTTACGACGTGTCTGCCATAGCTTGGGAGTGTGTTGCTGGGGTGATTTCAAGTCAAAAATGTCTCCAAACCGATGGCAGTCGCGTCGTGGGACACGCTGTATATGTAATTAATTTTACAGCATTATTATATATTATTTTACGAGTATTACCGTTACGTTCACAGCGTTTTTTGCGTAGTTTATTACATTCGTTTAACACATTTTCTGTAACTTTACAGACATTTTTCTTCTTGTATCAACTTATTCAATTCTTGAATTCCTTCGATAGTTACACCAATTTAAAATATTAACAAAAAGAAGGAAAAGGACAATAGATATCAGATAATGCGTTTATAATATATATTTATATCCTTTACGATAATAAAATGCAATTAAGATAATTAAGTCAAACATTTGCTGTACCTAATGTAATAATAATTTACAAATGAAATAAATTCGACGTTACACCGTCGGGTTTCTGCAAGTGGTTTTAATTTTGGAATACTAACACCTATAAAACGGTTAGTAATACTTAAGAAATGGGCATTTTGGTCAATTTTGGTTCATAAATAGTACGTAAATATTTTTTTATTTCTTTTTGTTTCTAGTCTTTTTTCCTTCTGTCCGGTTTTCGGAAACACAACGTTTTCTAATTAGAATTTTCGCAGATTCAAATTATAGATACTTTGAGTATCACTTTGTCTGAAAAGGAAGGGATATTGAAACAATAACAATTTAGAATTGTGACCAATAAATCTGCCATGGGTAATTGTTTTTAAGTTACAGATAATTTTAAGTAATCGTCACTTAACGTGAATATATTGTGTGAAACACAAATATCCTCGTTAAAAAAATTAATTATCCGTCGTTAATATGTACCGACCAAACATTCTGAAAGAATATATGGTACATACTTTTCAATGACCACAAAAAAATAGACAAACGACAAGACAACAGAGACTCTATTTACCGACCAGAATAATACAAATTTTTGAGTGGAACATCTGCGTTCGCTGACCGTCGTAATCCGAGAATCTCAAAAAGAGTCCGATCTAATAGTCTGCGATGCGAACGGACGCCAGAGCGACCGGATTGCTCGCCGAGATTCAATCTTAGCCACGTCAACGTGCATTTGTATGGGTGACGGGGCCACGTGTGCACTCACCGGTAAATTAAGTCGGCCGTGTGTTGCCCTCCGATAAGAAAGCGGCGAAATGCCCTCACAAACTACGATCCCTTGGCCGTGACGACAGTGTTGCCTGATGCTGACGTCGCGGCGTTGTTGTCGTCGCATATGGATGCATTCGTCGACCAAGTTCGGTGTCTATTCTATATTTTTATTCAAATTTGATGAGATATTTGTTATCCTGTATGTACTATAGTGAGCACAAAAACCGGGGGCTTTCAAATTTGCACTAATTAAACTGGGCTTCGTAATGCAATTGAATGAATTTCAGAAGGCAATAATACAAACTCGACTGTGTGATGGAATCAGCATTCACAAAATTGCTACTGAATTAAGTGTAGTCAAGAATACCGCAAAGAATAAAACTATTGAAACCGGAATGTTTGTTGGTTGATCAGATACTGTCAACGTTTGGACCTTATAGGTTAACAAATACTGTCAAGTAAATGTTACACAACTAAAACTATTAGAATATAAGATCCTGATTTCACTTTGCTGTCTCCATGCTGTCCCCGTTTTTTATGCTCACGATAGTACATCTTTCACTGATGTCGCTTTGTGTGCAGAAGATGTGGTTGCGTATAAGCAAATGGGAGATACAGAAAATGATTTAAAACCATGTCGAACGTTTATAAAATTATAAAATTCCTACTAATATTATCGCCTTTTTATTGTTTACTAGTTGATTATTAGGCAATTACATATCTAGTGGAAATGCATACGCCAGTACGTACTCAGATACAGAGACTACATTAGAAATCTGTTTAAATCTGTTGTCCGTGTGGAGTTAGGTTATGTTCTTTGTTTGTTGTAATATCTGAAACCCCATAATTCGAAATTTGATGTCAGATAAAATCTGATGTGGCCAGGCACATGGGTTTATCATACTATACAGTAGTGTCAAACTATGTCAAGCGCTGATGTTTTGACACTACTGTCATAACAATCAAGTAATCTGGGTAACTAGTTTTAATAGTTTTAATGCAGACACGACCGATCTCGATCAAATATAAATTGCTGATGGAGCTAAACTATTAATTTTCCAAAAAAGTGTCATAGGCATAAATTATACAAAATTTCCTCTACTTTAATTTATTATTTCCTATTTCGACGACATGCCAGTAATAGCGGCTCATTTGCAAAATCGTTGAAAAATGCTAAGAGTAAACCTCCAGTTCCCTTAGACCTTTTTGAACAAAACTTTTTTCAGCCCTGTTTAGTCATGAAACTTGTAAATATGAACTTACGCCTCAATACCTTTAGTAGTTTCTCCGGAATCGTTGTAAAACAATAGGTACACACACAAAGACATTTTTTTATACCTTGGTCAAAAATGTTCAGGGGACCCAAAACGACATATTTCCGGTAAAATCTTATTTTTTTCGGCACGATTACAGTACTTTATAATACCACGTATGGTACAGTAAAAATAGCAGTGATATTAACTATACGGTGATCGCCAAAAAGTCGGAATCCGATTGGATTTTCTTTTATTATCGATTTATCAGATAATATTGTTCTACATAAAAGCGCTTGCTTCGTCCAAAACAAAAAATGCAATATTTAAATTTTAAATATTGTGTATCATATATGCTGGGTAGTTCCGAAAACGTGAATTTGACATCAGAGTAGAGGTTCTGCTTTAATTAGTATTATTTAGAATAAAACGTTATATTCAAATTAGATATCACAGCCACGTATCTAAAAAAATCTTAGCTACCATTGATTCTTAAGACATATTTTTATCAATTATACGAATATTTCAATAATTTTTGTCTATCGTTCGTGATTTTGATATGCTCTGTAACGACTTTGAAAATTTTACAAAATTATGTTTTTTTATGATGCTGTGTTGGTATTTTACCCTCATATTACCATTCAGTGATATAAAAGTAAAATACCAATACTGACTATAAAACTAAAATACCGATACTGCATTATGAAAATTGCTAATATTATGATAATTCTCAAAAAAACGTTAGAGATAAAATCAAAATCACAAATCATATAAAACATTATTTCCCATGTGATGTCGAGTTTAGTACGGGCACTGTATAATACCAAAATAGCAAAAGTTCATAGCAAACGCATTACAGTGAGTTATTTGGGAAGGTCTACTCTATTCAGGGGGTCAGTTTTTCTTGAGTATCAGGGCAATCTGTTGCAATAACTAAACGAAAGATATTCTTTTATACATATGTATTAATATGTTGGTCTCTCCAATATAAGCATTACGTCCACTCATCTTTTCGGGCCATTATAATGATAATTCGGGCCTGCAGATGCCCCCGTAGTGGCGAAAGCTGTTGGGGGATGTTAAGGCGTGGATTATTATTATTATTATTATTATTATTATTATTATTATTATTATTATTATTTCTGATAGTCTCTGAATCTGGTCTTCTCTAGTGGAATCCATTATATTAGTTTCGTCGGCAAAGATATGAAGCAGAAATCCCAGACGACATGTACAAATTCAGTCCAGCAAATTGATGCCTAACTGATGCTTAGAGTAATTAAAAGGCATCTTTTCGTGTACTTATCAAAAGCAACCGACACTAACTTTCCGGCAAGCATTTAATTCAATTTCCTCTAACCAATTAGACGGCAAGAAATCCGGGAAACCGAATGGAGAAGCCATCCACTAATAGGAACGCATGGTGGAAAACCGACCGACCTACGTTCGTCCAACTGGGGACCTCTCGCATTTCCCGGTAATTTCCCTTTGAGGGTTCGCCGTCCGTGCAATTATAACTTGCGCAATTTTCCTAACTAATTTCCCAGTCGTTCCACTACAAATTTGCGCCTGGCTTTCCACGAGTTCCACGCGATACCGACTGTATAAATATATACAAGTATATGGTTGAATGTATGCACGTGAAAGCACGATTTCATCACGTGCGTCGGTATGTTTAGACCTGACGTGGTTATGGATTTCACACCAGTGGCGTGCATTGGGCAAATCTACCGGTCAGTATCGGTCAAAAGTTAAAAATATCAAAGGCAATAAATAAAACATGCTAAAATGCTTGTTGCAGGGGATATTACTTCATCACGAATACATGTATCCCAGATGGACGTAATTATACCTATGATGGATCAAAATTCACATTTCTCGTAAAAAAAGTCATTCTTTATAAACAATTTTTATTGCACTGAAAAGACCATAGATAATTGTTACACACTTAATTGTATCTTTTATTAATTTTATCAGCGTTTCACAGTTAAAAGAAAAAGAGAGGAGAATCAACGCATTCTGATTAGTACTTATTTATAAGGATTGTTATGATTATGGTTATGATCCTACCATCACATAAACTGACAGGTAGAAAGTAATAATAGATCAGCTGTCAAGGTGCGATTGGTACGTAGGGCAATGTTCAACTTGTTGGGAAAACGCAGGTTTCTAACGTGTTGATAATGCTAATAAATTCGTTAATAGCTATCTTATAGCGAAAGTATTATTATATAAACATTACTGATCACCACAATAAAAGAAACTTTTATTTTAACGATTTTTCTCTAACATTATCAAATCCAATATTTACTGCATTTAGTCTCCATGTCCCCAAATTTTCAGTCTGTAATTTCATTTGGTTCTCCATTATACATAGTTCTAATGGCAGCTGGTCGTGTAAGACTCCGTATATATTTCTATACATTTTTACTACTGCGGTGCTGCTTTACCAATATCAGAGATACAACATTCCAATTTGATATTTGAGCAAATTTAAAACAACTTTTTCTTAAGATATTTAATTTAATTGTGAAAAACTGATAGTTTACTCAAGAGCAAAGTTACCAATTTTTGCTTTTTCGTCCAGCCTGTATGTTAAATAAAAGCGTTTTGATGATCGAATTTTTTATTATTAGCCGTGCTTGTCGAGACCTTAAATTTACATGGGAAAATGCATGGGAAGAAGACATTCTTTGCTATTTTTCAAATATCTTCGGGGTTATGAAAACCTAAGATTACTTAGGAACTTGTAGAGGACTTCTTAAGGGAGAATTTGACCTATTATCCATATGGATTTAACGCTGCCCAACCCATCCCTATAGTAGACTAAAAACTACCCTTAAATGAAAAAATGTACATTCTTCAGATAATTGATCTTTCTCATCATTTCAGACTCTTCTTTCCAATTGAAATTATTACTATAAGTCTTGTGGAATGTTTAGAAACATTTGTCAGTTATTAATTGTTTAAAGTTAGTTGTAAAGAAATTTGCTTTTCTATTCGTCGTTTTCGGAAATCAGTCTAAATTCTGTTTTCTGATTTCGAAATGGCAAATGGTTATCTTACAGTGACATTATTCATTAAAAAAATCTTCCTAGTGTTTAAACAATGAATTTGTATTCATTTTCAACTTTTTTTTCTAATTATGGTAGTCAGCATTTTTGTTAAATTAACTTATAAATTTCATGTTCAACATATCTAACAAATTTATTACCTATATTATGTAATAAACCTACATTTGATTAAACAAATTCCATTTGTTTAAACAATTTTTGCTTGCAATTCACTTAAAATTCATTTTTTTATCGGTTTGGCCACCAGTTATTCTCTAGTAACAGCATTTATATTTTGGGATGATTTCCATTGCTTAAATAATAAAATATTATTCGTTTTCAATTTCATTTATTCGAAAAAATTTAAATGATTTGAAATCCTTTTTCTTTTGGGAAATTAGGGCGTTACACTTCATTTTAAAATATTATATTTCCTAAAGTCAACAAATTTTATTAATCACATTTCTTTCTCCATTTCTTATTTTCATTTCCTACCACTGTGGGTAGCAAGATAATGTTCATTTGTTGCTGTCTCGAAACTATTCCCTGTACTCTAATTTGGTAAAATATTGAAAACGAATATTATTTTACTTTTCAAACACTGGAAATCATATCAAAATATAAATGATGTCACTTCAGAATAACTGGCCAGACCGATCTAAATAAATTATTTTAGGCGAATTGCAAAAAAATGTTTAAAGAAATGGCATTTGTTTAAACAAATGTGGATTTATTAGATAATACAGACTAGATATCTCGAACATGAAATTTATAAGCTAATTTCACAAATAACTGACTTTTCTACCATTATTACAAAAACAGTTGAAAATGAACTATAATTGATTGTTTAAACAATAGGCAGAATTTTGTTAATAAATAATGTCCCTCTAAAGTAATAAACTGCCATTTCGAACTCAGAAAACAGTATACAAACAGATTTTTGAAAAAACGAATTATTTAAACAAATGCTATTTACTTAGACGAATGGAAATCAACTGACAAATGTATATAAACATTCCACAAAACTTATACTAATGATTTCTATGAGAAAAAAGATAATGAAATGATTAGACGGTAATTTTTTTTTTAAATGTACGTTTTTTCATTTGGGTGGATTAGGGGCATCAAATCCATATGTATAATAGGTGAAATTCTTCCTTGAAAAGTCCTCTACAAGTTCTATAAGTTTAACATAACTTTTCCCAAACCACGAAAAATTATTCAAAACATACTAAAAAATGTCTTCTTCCCATGCGAATTTGAGGCCACGAAAGGTACTACTTAAAATCAAAATGTCAACAAAAAAATGTGGAGGGGATCGTTGCTTTCTAAATAAAAATAACCACCCTAGTGTCCATAAGGGATAGAGTGCTATGTAATAAACATAATCCCAAAAAACGAAAGGGGGGGCAGTTGCTCCCCTTGCCCCCCTGGATACGCCCATGCTTTCACCTGCAATTTCTATGTACTCAATTAGACTCGTACGAAGTAATATGATATTGCTACAGGTTGTTGTGTAAACTAATTCTGTTTTTCCTATTAGTACAATAAAAACAAAACAAGTACATATATTCGAACCACAAAAACATATTTGTGGATATAAGCATCGTATCAAAATAATCCTACATACGCAAACAATGTTTTATGAAATATTTTACAACTTTGCTGCACATAAATCCGATGTACGCCACTGCACAACACGTCCGCTGTAACCATGTATGACCGCATATGCACTTATCCAGTTACACACCGAAGCTTTGGTTGGAACATGTGTTACTTTTATTATTAGTTTGCAGGCACGATTCCAGTAGCGCGTGTGTGGTACACATAGGTAGGTACTATATGGAGGGTTTATTTTTAAATTTCCCCACTTGGGGTGTTCGTGAGCGAAAAACAAAGCGTTTTATTATTTGCGCTCCTCTTTTTTTATTGTTGCTTACGTGATTGAGATCCGTATCGTATGATTGGTGGGCTGTCGTTTTTAGACCTGTTCGCGGTTTTCGTTTTAAATTGTTTCTTGTTTTCCTTTTTCCTTTGAGTGTGATTTTGCACGCGCGTGTGTTTTGTATTTTGATTTTATTATATCGTCTGTAAAATGAATGGCATTATGCAAATGGTGAAAGCATGCATACAAGAAGTCTATTATTAGAGAAAACGTAGTTTTGAAACGAGTTATTTGATTAAATAACGTAAGTTTGTTACATGGAGAATAATACTCGAATATAACTACGAAAATAGGTTAATAACCAAATGAATATTATAATGGCTGAAATCTATTTATAACGATGATGATTGCTATATTTTGTTTCGTGCGCCTGTGGAAGATATACCTGCTAAAAATTTACTTATCTCTTTATTCTGTACGAAGTTTATCCAATATAAATAATTGTTGTACTGTTACTAATGAGAAAAGTGCACCTTTAGGTAAAATAATTAAAAATTCAATTGGATAAGTAAAAATGCCAAAATGTAATTTGTCGATATTATGCATTTGAGATTATCCATCGATACTGACAAACACGATTTCATTACAACGACCATATTTACTGTATTTACAGGCTGAAACCAAATTTCAAGACACTTTTTTTCCCTTTATCATTTTTATGTTGCCCTTAATACAATTACATAGATCTATAAAAACTAATATTAAAAAAGTACTAATGACGTTAAGGCAAGGATCGATTAGGCAACAATTGAAGTACAGAAATTGAATTTTACATAAAGAAAACAATTTTTATTAAATATAAATGTTTTACTCTTAATGAAACTATATCGCACATTTTTAATTTTTTCTTCGCGTGGACAGTGTTCAGTATAAGATAACTAGAGGTTACCCCAAAAAATTCCAGCCGAAGCATGACGTGTGAATTCAAGATTGTACGTTGTACGGGCCCACAAATTGACATTTGCCCTGGTGTGTATGACGGCTGATGATCTTTTTTCATTATTGTGCGATTACAAGAAATAATACTATGCATGTTAAATACAGCTGTCCAGGTGACAAAAGATGATCAAGACGGAAGTAAACAAGTACTATTTTGCCAATGTTGTATTATTGTATACCGCTATTCTTGGAGTGACTCTGATTTATGTGTTAAGTTGCTGTTGCTGAAAAATCTTTAAAAATCAGTCACTGTAAAGAAATTGGCATTCCGTAAACCGTGCTTAATAACAGCTAAATGGTATACCTCTAGAATTACTGTTATTATAGGTTGTCTCAACAGTGCGATCTCGGAAGATAGTACCTCAGTTAATGAAGATATTTTCAAACTGATTTCTCATATATGTATTCAGAACTCCGAGGCGCACATTTTAAATCATTAGCGTGTATACAGGAAGTTCCATAAGGTAGTACCAACTCAACCTTATGTTTTTCAAATGGAACAACCTATGTTTCGGCACAATTTTGAATTAATCGCAAAATTTTAGTGAACAATAACTTTACCTACCCTAAACTTTATACTTTTTGATTTATTGGCATTTTTATGGAAAACCAGCAGTATAACCAGCAGTAAGGAAAGCAGTATATGTCAATTCCTGTTTTTAATTTTATTGCGCACGCTTTGATTATGATTGAGTAAAAAGCGTTCTATTAGCGTGATTACCTACCATATCCAAAATGTGTACAGGATGGTCATAGTCTGCAACAAAATATAGCAAACAGTTTTTCCTAAGAAAGTGTCTTTTTTAATGGAACTCCATGCATCTAATTAATTTTTTGAATTCTATGCAGCATCGTTCTGGGCAAAAAAGTACAAGTACACACTAGTGCTAAAATAAACCATTGCAGAGATAACTAGTCTTCCTCATAAAAAATAGATTTTTCTATCAATAAGTGCTTCTAAACCTACATTAGCTATTAAACCAGCAAAGTATTTACCTAAAGTACTCATTTCTCGAATGATTTCATCTTTTTTTAAATAAAATAAATCATTTTAGCACATCTGCAATTTAATATTATAATTTGAAATAAAACTTTACTTATACCCTGTAGGCTATGAAAAGCTGTGCTAAACAAGTTATTAAGGTAGATACCTGACAGATGTCAGTGGTGGTGATATTGTTAGTGTTGTTAAGTTAGGTTTGCATAATTTTGGGTAATATTGCGAACTTTTTCCAGGAGGAACTAATTGACATGGTGGGGTTTTTTGGCGAATGCAACAAAAATGCTTTATTGGCAAGTAGAGGTGACAGATGCCACGGACGGATACCTTAATAACTTCTTAAGCACAGTTTTTCACAGCCTAAAATTTTATTTCAAATTACATATTGGATTTAATTGTAGATGTGATAAAATGTTTTTTTTTTATTTTAAAAAAATATGAAATTATGCGAGAAAACAGTCCTTTAGGTAAATACTTAACTGGTTTAATTGTTAATGTAGGTGTAGAAGCACTTAATGATAGAAAAATCGATTTTATTATTAAGACGACTAGTTATCTCAGCAATGAATTATTTTAGCACTAGTATGTACTAGTACTTTTTTGTGCAGAACGATGCATAGAATTCAAAATAAAAAATCTGATGTGGCCAGGCACATGACTTTATCATACAATATATAAAATTAATAGTTTAGCTGCATGAGAATCTATTTGACTGAGATAAATCGTGTCTGCATTAAAATTAAACTAGTTAGCCAGGATTTGACAGATATTTTGATAGTCAATAGTATCAATCGAAGGTATAGTCAAAGCATCAGCATTTGACACTACCTACTGTCATCAGAATAATAGTTGTTTATCTCACAAGTGCCGAAAGTACGGAATAGCACAACGAGCGGTGATGCGGCGCGTCACCGATGGCGGAGCGTCGTCGTCGCATGTGAGCGAGTCGCGCTATGTAGTGTTCGGCAGGAGTGACATCAACGCTTTTGTGTTGCTTTTTGAGAAATACGTATTTTTAAAAAAATCTAAAATGGTTATATTTCTGTATAGGAAATGTTAGGTTGATACCGCTTCTACGAAACGTCAAGTTTAAAAAGATAATTCAGATTCTGACAGATTTATATTCGTTCATGACACTGTAGATGACGTTCTATGCGGTTCTCCGAGTGTGACAGCGTGGTGACAGCCATAGACATTTCTGTGGTGACAGCACAAAAAAAATATTTGTCAAAATCCTGGCTACTATGCAGTTTCATATCAATGCAGATCCGACCGTTCTCGATCAAATAGAATTTGCTCTTGCAGCTAAACTATTAATTTTACCAAAAAATGTCATAGGCATAAATTATTCAAAATTTCCTCTGCTTTAATTTATTATTTAACTATTTTGAAGAAATTACAGAAATGGCGGCTCATCTGCAAAATCCTTGAAAAAGGCTTAGAATAAACTACCAGTTCCTTTGGACCCTTTTGAACCAAAAGCTTTTCAGCTCTAAGTTTAGTCATAAAACTTCTAAATATGAACTTTCGTCCCGATACCTTTAGTAGTTTCTCTGGAATCGTCGTCACAAAAATCGAGTACACACATACACACACACACACACACACACATACACACACACACACACACACACAGACATTTTTTTGTACCTTGGTCAAAAATGTTCAGGGGACCCAAAAAGACCTATTTCCGCTAAAATCTCAATTTTTTTTTTCGGCATGATTACAATACTTTAGCATACTGCGTATGATAAAGTAAAAAGAAGTTGATACAGGATGTTCCATTAAAAAAAAAATAACTTTCTTGGAAAAAGTGTTTGCTTTATTTTGATGCAGATTATGACCAGCCTGTACACAATTTGGTTATGGTAGGTAATCATGATAATATAACGGTTCTTACTTAATCATAATGTAAGCGTGCGAAATAAATTAAAAGCTGTTGTTGAGGTATACAGTTTTTTTAGACTACTGTTTTTCCATAAAACTGCCAATAAATCAAAAAGTATAAAGTTTAGTGTAGGTAATGTTGTTTCATTTGCGTAATATTTAGCGAGGAATTCAAAATCGTCCGAAATATAGGTTGTTCCATTTAAAAAACATAAGTTAGTATTGGTGCTACCTTATGATATACATGAGTTTTAAAATATCTTTATTAATAGAGACACAATCTTCCGAGATCGCACTCGGTGGTAGTTTTAACTTGAGGCTTGAGAATGTGCATGGTACGACAAAAATGTCTTTAATAAACATGTAGGACTCAAAGGGGGAACTGAGATGACGATATCACTTTCATTGTAGATGGCGCTGCAATCGGTGAAAATGAGGCTAACTTCACTTTTTTAAATGGGAATACCCAAATTTTTTATCAAATTATGATTTTCCGCTAAATGAGAACAATCTTTTGTCTGAACATTTTTTTCGTACAAAATTAACGTATAAAATTATCATATTCACAAGATTCCCCTATACGGTTGAGATTTTTTTCAATATTTTTCCGCGTATCTAACAACATTTGATGTACATTTACCAACAAAAATTGATCAGCTAAAAGTGCAAAATTGACCACTGTGGGGCGCACAGATATTTCTTGCTCCAGGGCGCTGAATATGCCACTGCTTCAAAACCTAATGCGCAAAACTTCGTCGCGTAGTTAAAACGGTTGCATTTTTAGCGAAAATTCTCGCGTGTCAGGCGCCGACCAAGACGCCCTTATCTCCGCAAAAGTGGGACAGTGCAAATTTTATCGTTAGTCTGGTCGTTCGTCACCGGACAACTTGATTGCCGCCGTAATAAATTAAGCGGGCAGGTCACGTGAGGTTAATCTTCAGACATGAGGAAAGCATGGAAGGGGGTGGTGCGCCGAAGGAAGAAGAAGAAGAAGAAGGCCACCAGCAGCGCCACGTACGGCCTTCCCCGCTTACCGTTGAGCGTAAAACCTGCATACATTATTCAGTTAAACCGTCGTCGTCGTCGTTGCGAACCGCAGGGCGAGCGCCCCCTGATGGAATCTTAATGTATTCCGGATCTAGCGCTCGGCGACGCATAAAGTCGTGAGCGGGTATTAAAATTAGGGAAAGGGGGGCTGGAAGGGTTGTGGTTTCGTGGTTGTCACTTGTCACACGACAACAATGTCGTCTTGCGAATTTTCGAAGTTATTAAGATTTGCCGCAAAGTTGCTCCGCAGGATTATGAAAGGATACGCCTCGGCT
This sequence comes from Melinopterus prodromus, assembly GCA_964023965.1. NCBI lineage: Eukaryota > Metazoa > Arthropoda > Insecta > Coleoptera > Scarabaeidae > Melinopterus > Melinopterus prodromus. The sequence goes on from OZ030393.1 coordinate 19,719,188, forward strand.
AATGAAGATATTTTAATGTGGGGTTTGGAAAGGAAATGCAGCCACAGTTTTTCATTTTAATAAATATTTTGATGTCACTATTATAAAAGATAATCAGAAGTAAGATATAATCATTGAATTTCTAGGTCAAAATAACGGCAGATTTCCAATTTTCAAAGTCATTTGTTATTATTAGACGTTTTATATCATAGATAACAACAAAAATAATACGAATTAACTTTGAGGCTTCATATCATAGCATATCACATATTTCTTGCACTTAATCTACGCTACGTGACTATCTTGAGTCTTGACCAAAAGTGAACACAATCTAACAAGTGATAACGGTTTCCTACATTTTGTTTTTGAGAAAAGTACTGCTTTAAAACAGTTAAAACACAAAAACTCGACACAATTTTGAATTTCTGGTTCCATATTCAGACTATACGGAAAAAAGGCATACCAGAAGCACTTTTCACTTGTCGAATTGTGTTCTTTGTTGGTCAGATAAGCTTAAGTTTTTAACAAATTACGTAAATTGAAATGTGTGGGAATATTTGGACTCAAAAATTTATGGATTATCTTTTTTAGATTAAGCTAATAGAAGTGCAAGCAAATTTATTGAAGTGCTTAAATATTATGCTTAAATATTATCAAATTGAACCTATACTCGATTTTGAGCCCTTTGGGACTACGTTTTGATCGATCTAATATTTCACAGGAATTAAGAATGGATATAAAAGAACAAATTGAGAGGCCCCGGTGGACGAAACTACATAAGGACCACCTATTACACAGTGTGTTCCCTTATAGTACACTTAACTCGATAGGTACTGTTGTTACCTCGTACGATTTCCATTTCAATATTTTGGTATTTGTACTAAAATATTATTTTTACTTTATCATACGCAGTATGATGAAGTATTGTAATCGTGCCGAAAAAAAAATTTGAGATTTCAGCGGAAATAGGTCTTTTTGGGTCCCCTGAACATTTTTGACCAAGGTACAAAAAAATGTCTGTGTGTGTGTGTGTGTGTGTATGTGTGTGTGTGTGTGCGTATGTGTGTACTCGATTTTTGTGGCGACGATTCCGGAGAAACTACTAAAGGTATCGAGACGAAAGTTCATATTTAGAAGTTTTATGACTAAACTTAGAGCTGAAAAGCTTTTGGTTCAAAAGGGTCCAAAGGAACTGGCAGTTTCCTCTAAGCATTTTTCAAGGATTTTGCAAAAGAGCTGCTATTTCTGCAATTTCGTCAAAATAGTTAAATAATAAATTAAAGTAGAGGAAATTTTGAATAATTTATGCCTATGATATTTTTTGGTAAAATTAACAGTTTAGCCTTAAGAGCAAATTCGATTTGATCGAGATCGGTCGCATCTGCATTGATACGAAACTTCAAAGTAGCCTGGATTTGACAAATATTTTTTTGTGCTGTCACCACAGAAATGTCTATGGCTGTCACACTCGAAAACAGCTGATTTCATCAGAGGTTGGAGAACCGCTATGGAACGTCGCCGCTCTAGTGCGGCAAAGTAGAAAATACAAAATTCAAATAAAATAAGATCGCCAATTTGATTGTTTGTTGATAAGAAATATCAACCCGTAGTTATCTAATTGTAAAAACGATAAATTGAGAAAATTGTAAATAAAGTATAGCGATGAGTATAGTTACGTTTTAGTATGTTGGTACAGATGTGACATCTACAGCGTCATGAACGAATATAAATCTGTCAGAATTTGAATTAGCTTTTTAAACTTGACGTTTTGTAGAAGTGGTATCACCTAACATTTCCTATCCAGAAATATAACCATTTTCTCTAAAAGCAACAAAACAAACGTTGATGTCACTCCTGCCAAAAACTACATAGCGCGACTCGCTCACATGCGACGGCGACGCTCCGTCATCGGTGACGCGCCGCATCACCGCTCGTCGCGCTATTCCGTACTTTCGGCACTTGTGAGATAAATAACTATTATTCTGGTGACAGTAGGTAGTGTCAAATGTTGATGCTTTAACAATTCCTACTATTGATAGTATTGACTATCAAAATATCTGTCAAATCCTGGCTAACTAATTTAATTTTAATGTAGACACGATTTATCTGAATTAAATAGATTCTCATGCAGCTAAACTATTAATTTTATATTTTGTATGATAAAGTCATGTGCCTGGCCACATCAGATTTTTTTTACTTTATCATACGCAGTATGATGAAGTATTGTAATCGTGCCGAAAAAAAAAATTGAGATTTTAGCGGAAATAAGTCTTTATGGGTCCCCTGAACATTTTTGACCAAGGTACAAAAAAATGTCTGTGTGTGTGTGTGTCTGTGTGTATGTATGTCTGTGTGTAAACGATTTTTGTGGCGACGATTCCGGATAAACTACTAAAGATATCGGGACGAAAGTTCATATTTAGAAGTTTTGTGACCAAACTTAGAGCTGAAAAGCTTTTGGTTCAAAAGGGTACAAAGGAACTGATAGTTTATTCTAAGCCTTTTTGAAGGATTTTGCAAATGAGCCGCCATTTCTGTAATTTCAACAAAATAGTTAAATAATAAATTAAAGTAGAGGAAATTTTGAATAATTTATGCCTATGACATTTTTTGGTAAAATTAATAGTTTAGCTTCAAGAGCAAATTCTATTTGATCGAGATCGGTCGCATCTGCATTGATCTGAAATTACATAGTAGCCAGGATTTTTCAAATATTCGGTCTAATGACAGTACCGGTAGTGTCAAATACTGATGTTTTGACAATATCTCACTATATCTACTGTCAATAGTAAAAACATTTCATATTGTGATACCGTGTACGGTCCTTGCCTGACGGCATCGGATAGGCAGCGTGATCAGCGTGTTCAAGCTGCATGTGTTCTGTTTGTTTTTGGTTTGAGGAAGTATGATCATGTATCGAATGGGTTGGGCGACTTGGGGTGGTTAAACATGGATAACACTAGGGTGTTTCATGCAGCAATATTATATCATAAGTTGCTATCCAAGAGGATCCCACAATACCTCATGCGGAAGATACGCTGTAGAACGGATGTCCATAACCTTAATTTAAGATTCAGGGGTTTGTTTGCTCCACCTGACCATCGCGCTGAGCTTTATAAACGGTCATTCTCTTACCAGGGCAGTCACATATACACCGGGTCTCAGGGAAGATATGAAAAAATTATCGTTAACCAGTTTTGGGGGAAAGGTGAAGTGTTATCTGTTTGCTCAACAAGGGCGACTTTAGACATTGAGCACACATCGGAGGTTGTTTTAATTTGAATTTTTTATGGGCATGTGCGATGTTTTCTTGAGTTGGATTTAATGCAATTACGTGTATTTAGACTTTGGAGTAGAATCTAGTAGAGTTTTTGTTTTGATAAGTGCTCCGAATTATTGTTATATTATTGATACAACTATGTCTTAGTTCTAGTTTGCGTAAGGGATTGAGAGGAACAGCAATGCAATTTGGAAACAAGTGTGCTGATCTGCGCCCTAAATATAAATATTATTTTGTTGCATTTAATATTGTTTTGTTAATAAAGGAATTATTTATTTGTTTAATTATTTATCTGTCAAATCCTGGCTAACTAGTTTTATTTTAATGCAGGCACGACTGATATCAATCAAATAGATTCTCATGCAGCTAAACTATTAATTTTATATATTGTATGATAAAGTCATGTGCCTGGCCACATCAGATTTTTTATTTTTGTCGTAGATAAATGGAAATTTTCTGCAATTTGTAGAAAGTTTTGGTGCTTGAGTAAAATATTAAAATTTTAATTTTTATTATTAAAAAAAGCAAATTTTCTACAATTTGTAGATAGAAAAAGAGATAATGGTAAAACGTTACTAATTTCCGATTTTATTAACAAGAGATATACGTCAGGATTGCCCTTATTAGGTTGATGGCATTTAAAGTAGTAATGGGGGAGGTCGCAGCGAGAGCTTTAAATATTAAAACTTTCGGGCAAATTAAACTTCAATCTATCTACACAAATAATTTCTAGCTTATACTAAGTAGGTGGTGAAAACCATTTTTGTCCCTCCCGTATACAGCGGAATCCCACTGTGCGTCGAGACTATCGGCACCTTTGATATCGGCGTCCCAACTTTTCAGAAATGTGGAAGGGAAAAGCCTTCCACATTACGTTAAAATGATACTAGATGGCGCATGCGAAAAGAAACAGTTATTAAACTAGAATTGATGGAGAATACAGTGATTTTTCGTTCAATTATAACATAAATTCCCCCAATATTATCAAATGCGTTAGTAATACGGGTTTAGTGATATTAACTCTCGATAATTGAGTGGACCCTATCGCCAGCCTCGATATTGTTCCATATAGCGCCACAATCGAAGCACCGGCACTGTTCAGGTATGATATAAATTCGTCAAGAATTGTGAATTGCAATGTAATACCGTTTTAAACAATCCTTCTCGATAAATGAGTGCGAAATTCACTAATATTGTGTTTTCGAGCAAAACACGCATGCAGAAAAAAGCTAGCGTCACCTCATGGGAAAATGATGTAAACGAACTTGGAATTTGGAAAACTGCAGAGGTAGTGATGATTCCCAAGCCAGGAAAACCACCAAATGAAGCATCCTCCTACACTCCGATTTCTTTACTGCCCATTATTTGAACGAACTTTTATCATTATACAACAGTAGTGTCAAAGTCTGCCAAAACCTACGTGGATGACAGGTATTTGACAGTTCGCCTCGCCATCATTGACAAATACATTTAAAATATTTTGCATAAAATGGAATTTATGAGTCGTAGAAAAAGACGTCGTATTTGACTCTCAGATAACGGATATAAATCGCTCGCATGATACACGCTCGCCTACGGTTTGCGTGTAAACTTTATGCTTGCGGTTTATATCCTTAGTTATGTGCTCGTCAACTAATATACTATTTTGTATTCGACACCTGGTAATAATAATTAATAAGGTAAATACATTCAATTAAAATAATAACATTGTTCCAGATCGATTATGCGGCTTAAATTCATGGGGGTGCTTCAAGGACACATCTCCACTTATTATGTTTTTGTCAATACATTTTTGTAAGAATACTTTATAAAGTGTTAATATATACTTGTTATCTAACAGTGGTTTTATTTGGAAAATTTGACAAATAATAAATTTAATTGAACTCCAATATACAGTTTAAATTTCCCGCTATTACACATCTCGACTAATCTGTTGGTAGGACTCCGCACACGATGGGTGTCATATGAAGTAGGTGGCAGTTTTAACTAAATTTTGGTTGAAATTATCTAAAATCCGCATTGATAAAGAAAAAAAGTCATCATTTTCAAACAATGGCTTATTGCACAGCAAAATTAACAACAATCCTTATCAATGACTTTAGATTCTAAGCAAATCAGACACTACTGCCAAAGATAAAACAGTAAAGAACCACTGTACAACAAATTTGTGTCGCAGAACATTTCGATCGCTCACACACACACACACACACACACACACACACACACACACACACACACACACACACACACACACACACACACGAAAGCGATGTCCCTAAGAAATTGTGTGAAGTAGGCGAAAGGGGTTGAGCAGGGTGAGACGAGGTGCTAGACTACCCGGTGGCATCAAGGTCGCGATGCTCGGCCACCGGGCCGCCGCCGTTTTGCCCCAACACGCCACCATCGTAAACCATTTTAATTGTGTACCAAGCACAACAACTGCCCCGGTCTTGGCAAGACCCCCGCCTCCTTCCTAGGGTCGGTCGTCGCGACGGTAAGCGCCAAAGCGGTCTTGGGGTGGCTATCGTGAGATAGTGACATAAATGATGTCCGTCCCGGTTCATTCCATTCCACCGCCACCGCCACCGCCACCGTACACCGCCGCAGTGGCCCGCAATGTATATAAGCTAACTAAGTATTTTGATATGCCCGGCTGATAGCGACAAGGCGTGCACGTTTTGTTAGATGGTATATGAGGAGGTTGTGGGATTTTCCGAAGTGGGACAAGATTGTCCCACTTGGCTTATCTAGAGTTATATCGTAATTATTATTTTTAATAATGGTGTACCCTCAGGAGATTTTGTTTGTAATGGCTTAATGTTTTGTGTTATACAAAACTTAACTCTCGAAAACCTACCTTTACGTCTAAGTGTGATGATTGGCAATATTTTTGTTTGTGGGATCAACTTTACCGCGCGTTGGTCTGTGAGAGACATCCAACACAAGCATCCTTATCGCATGTAGTTCGATGCCATGCTTGACGATCGCTTACGCGGCTGTATCTATACTTTTTTGTATGACTGCGCGAGGCCTCTGTGAAACTTGTTAATGGTGTTCATTCTCATGCATTTAAGGGCTTTCTTTGGTAATAGATTTGTGACTTTTGTAATAAACTGTATAATATACTGCTGAGCAAGATTATTATGCTTTTAGGGCAACTGGCTTGCCATCTACACATTTGCTGAGCGTGTTTACAGACACAAATTTCATAATGGTTAAGGTTGTGGTACTTAGATAATGTTCTTAAAACTAAAAAAGTACTTTACAACCAGATTTTAGCCAACCGACGAACTATTACATATGCAATTCAAACCTGCAATTTCAATAACCCGATTTTTCAAAATCGCAAGCATTTTTATAACAATTTGTTTCGCTTTTCTTTTACTCAAATTTGTTCTCGTACGTTTTCTTCGACATTTTTAATCACAGCATAACAAAATAACATAATACAATGCGGAATAGGTTATTTTTCGCGTATATGCACAGTGGCGCCATCACAATTATGTTTGCAGGCATAAAAAGTTACTAGAACCGCACGGTCTAATCGCACGTATTTAGAACTGATCCTAATGCCATGTAACTTGATAATTTTTTAAAGTTGCATAGTGCAAAAAATCGCATGCGAGTTGACAAATGATTGATTATCTTTTGGATACTCTTGAGGTTAGTATAACTTCCGGTTTTTCTTGAAATGACGTCATCATTGAAATTTTAAATGGTGAATATTCAATATTTTTTCGATTTCCTTGCTTCTAGCAACATTTGTACGCTAAGAATTTCAATAATATATCAAGTATTTGGTATCATTGTAATCGGAAAGATGTTTTCTATCGAATAATCTGGGTGTGACCATTGGATACCCGCGAAAAAAAAGACTCACTGGCCAAAAACAAATTAAATCACGCTAGAGGGCGCCAGTAATGCCATGCCGGGCAAAATCGATTTAGTTAGTGTTTATTTGACAATTTTCGACTATCTTCACCAATTCCTATCCACCTAGATTAATACACAAACAACACTTCGTGATAAAAATTGACGATCGATATGTATTCTGAATATCATCCTGATTGAAAATACCACACAAATTTTATAGGATGCCATTTAAAATTTCAACGACGACGTCATTTCCCGAAAACCGGGAAGTCATATTAATGTCAAGAGTATCCAAAAGAATAGCATTTTTTGCCTATTAACATTTTCCCAAACTTCATTCGTCCAGCTTTATAAACAACAAAAATAAACAGGAGTACCTATGGCGTGGGTCACCCGGTATTTGTTCGAAAGCAATCTAAAAGGTATACAGTAGGGTGGGCCGAAAATTATTTGGTTTTTTGAAATCGTAATACCGCGGAAAAGTTGCGAATTGGGGAGACTAAAAGGGGTAAAAAAATAAATAAAATCGGATTATATCTTCCGGTCGCGCATGGGTTCTAATGTTGATATTTTTACAATATTTTTCTCTCTTACTTAACATGTCAACATTTAAATGGCGTAATGCTAGTCGATTCTTAGGCGAACCGATAATGATTTAGAAAAAAAAAATGGTTCAAATCGGTGAGTGTTTCCCGCTCGCAAAATAAGTCTCAAATCTAACAAATTTTGACGTTAGTCGTAACTCGCTCGGGCCCTCCTTGCCCCCCCTCCCCAGCTACCACTCTAGCCCTAGGGCCACACTAAAATAACATATCTTTGTATGTGGTTTTATCTTCTCCACGGACCGGGCCTGACAAAATGTAAGTGTTTACAATTGAGTTTTTTGGAGTTGGAGCGCTTGAAGAAGTGCCCAGTAGGTCACAAAACATGTGGCGATTGCTAAAATAGAACAAAAATAAGGAATCCGGCCACTTTTCTTGTATTAATATATCTGTCAACTCCTGGCTAGCTAGCTTTATTTTAATGCAGATACGACCGATCTCGATCAAATAGAATCTCATTTACAATTAAATTTATAAATAGTATGATAAAGTCATGTGCCTGGCCATATCAGATTTTTCTAGATTTGGATTCAGCGTCCTTAAAAACCCATAAACAGGCTTATAAACTAGATTTGGCCGAAGATTCCCGTTTTTTCATTTTCTGGGCTACCATTTTAAATTTTGCAATTTATTCAGATACATCGTCATTCAAAACCCCAAAGTGCCATGTTTGGAGGAGTTATAAGCGAATTCAGATAAGGTAGAGTTGTTTACGCAGACACAGGATTTTTTTAAGACTTTTGGTACGTTGTTCAGGCCACTAAATAGACGATAGACTTTATTTTCTCCGGCTTTGGTCAAATTTGGTTTAAAATGATTGGACTGTAAGTTTGTTAAACTTCATTAGAGCCATGTTTACCGACTGACGCTTGTGTGAAAAGGTCTTTGTTGATTGTTTGTTCTTTGCAAATACGACGGTTGTTAAAGACTTTCGTTTACCGTTTCCATTGAAAGCATTTGTAAATGTGAAAAATGTACTCGTTACTGGTTACAAATCACCCTGGATTGCTTGTACCATAAAAGTCAAATACGTGAAGATATCTGGAGTGTCTGCAGCTTGTACGTCAAGAGTGAGCTATCACTCCACCCAAGTACCTCTAAACCAGCCAGCACTATTTAGATGTACCGCGCCAGCAAACTGCCAAAGAAAAATCACCCGCCGGCACCGCGTTCCAAGTTTAAACTAGCGTCCTCTGCTTCGCCAATTTGCATAACAGATGCACGCGGTGCCTCGAACCTCAAGCAAAAGAAGATGAAGATCCACGAACTACTTCGGTAAAACAGTGTTGTTAGCGAGATAAGTGAATTTTTCGTCCGCCCGACTGGAATTTGCATTCCGCATGGCGCATGCAGCTCTGTCAACAGTTCAGAATCGGGGCGGTGGGGGGGGGGGGGGGGGATGGTAGTGGCTGGAGAACCGAGCTAATTACCCTCCTCCCAGCATCGACTTAAATTCGTTATTTACCCGTTGTCGGCTTCGGAAGGAACTTTTCCTTATCTCGTCCTTCTCAGTCAACAGGACCGTCGTGGGTGGAGACTGTGCCTGCCTAATTCGGTCCGGTAATTATTCATCCGAGTACGCCGCGACGAACGTTATCGCCCTCGGTTAATGACGTCACGAGTCGCCGCCTGCGACAATTAACGAAGTTATTGGCTTGTTTATCTCGACGACTAGACCCGACTGCGACTGATGATTTTCTAATCGGATGAAGACGGTCCTCTCCGAGTCTGATGAATTAGCGGTAATTATTTGGTTCGGCCGGGCTGATTAAGTTCTTGGCGTTTGTTTTGCAATAAGCATGGCTTCCTCTCTCGAATTACTGCGGTAATGGAATGTAATTTGTTGATTATTTAATCGTAGAACTCATAGACTGATTATAGTGCTGGCGAAATCGTATCAACTTTTTTTTCTTTAATGGATTGCTCTATATTTCTTTACATTTTTGAGATATTTGCAATATTTTTGTTTATAAAGTACTAAGATAGTCCTTTCCTTATCCTTAGTTTTTGAGTTATGGCCTTATGTGTAAAAAATCTGATGTGGCCAGGCACATGACTTTATCATACAATATATAAAATTAATAGTTTAGCTGTATGAGAATCTATTTTATAGAGATAAATCGCAGGTATTGTCAAAGCATCAGCATTTGACACTACTTACACTACGTCACTAGAATAATAGTTATTTATGTCACAAGTGCCGAAAGTAGGGAATAGCACGACGAGCGGTGATGGGGTGCGTCGCCTTCGCATGTGAGCGAGTGACATCATAGTTTTTGTGTTGCTTTTTAAGAAATATGTATTTTAAAAAAATAATAATTAAAAAATGGATATATTTCTGTATAGGAAATGTTAGGTAGGTACCACTTTGACGAAACGTCAAGGTTAAAAAGCTCATTCACATTCTGACATATTTATATTTGCTCATGACACTGTAGATGCCATATCCGTACCAACATACTAAAATAAAACTACACTCATCGGTACACTTTATTTACAATTTTCTCAATTTATCATTTTTAGAATTAGATATAACAACGGGTTGATATTTCTTATCAACAAACAATCAAATTGGTGATCTTATTTTATTTGAAATTTGAATTTTGTATTTTGCCGCACTAGAGCGGCAACGTTCCATAGCGGTTCTCCAACCTATGATGAAATCAGCTGTTTTCGAGTGTGACAGCGCAAAAAAGTATTTGTCAAAATTGTGGCTACTATGTAGTTTCATATCAATGTAGATGCGACCGATCTCGATGAAATAGAATTTGCTCCTGCAGCTAAACTATTAATTTTACCAAAAAATGTCATAGGCATAAATTATTCAAAATTTCCTCTACTTTAATTTATTATTTAGATATTTTGACGAAATTACAGAAATGGCGGCTCATTTGCAAAATCCTTGAAAAAGGCTTAGAATAAACTACCAGTTCCTGTGGACCCTTTTGAACCAAAAGCTTTTCAGCTCTAAGTTAGGTCATGAAACTTCTAAATACGAACTTTCGTCCCGATACCTTTAGTAGTTTCTCCGGAATCGTCGCCACAAAAATCGTTTACACACACACGCACACACACACACACAGACATTTTTTTGTACCTTGGTCAAAAATGTTCAGGGGACCCAAAAAGACCTATTTCCGCTAAAATCTCAATTTTTTTTTTCGGCATGATTACAATACTTTATCTTACTGCCTATGATAAAGTAAAAAATATCTTACGAAAAAAAGAATTTCACAATAACTAACAATATATTTCAATTGCTTTTTGATGAAATTCTGTTTAGAATGAAATAAAACTACACTCAAAGCCAGGATTTAACAGATATTTTAATACAATAAAAAGTGGTCGGATACCTTATTTTTGTTTTATTTTAGCAATTTCCAGGCGCTATAGGAAATGAGATATAAATTACACAATTGACAATCAAATCAAACTCCAAAAAACTCAATAGTAAAAACTTACATTTTGTCAGGCGTGGCCGTGGAGAACATACGGCACATACAAAAGTCACAAACAAACATATATTAGACTGCAGAACAGCTATTTTTACTTTATCATACGCAGTAAGATAAAGTATTGTAATCATGCCGAAAAAAAAAATTGAGATTATAGCGGAAATAGGTCTTTTTGGGTCCCCTGAACATTTTTGACCAAGGTACAAAAAAATGTCTGTGTGTGTGTGTGTGTGTGTGTGTGTGTGTGTGTGTGTGTGTGTGTGTGTGTGTGCGTGTGTAAACGATTTTTGTGACGACGATTCCGGAAAAACTACTAAAGGCATCGGGACGAAAGTTTATATTTAGAAGTTTTATGACCAAACTTAGAGCTGAAAAGCTTTTGGTTCAAAAGGGTCCAAAGGAACTGGTAGTTTATTCTAAGCCTTTTTCTAGGATTTTGCAGATGAGCCGCCATTTCTGTAATTTCGTCAAAATAGTTAAATAATAAATTAAAGCAGAGGAAATTTTGAATAATTTATGCCTATGACATTTTTTGGTAAAATTAATAGTTTAGCTGCAAGAGCAAATTCTATTTGATCGAGATCGGTCGCATCTGCATGGATATTAAACTACATAGTAGCCAGGATTTTGACAAATATTTTTTTGTGCTGTCACCACAGAAATGTCTATGGCTGTCACCACGCTGTCACACTCGGAGACCCGCTATGGAACGTCATCTACAGTGTCATGAACGAATATAAATCTGTCAGAATTTGAATTAGCTTTTTAAACTTGACATTTCGTAGAAATGGTATCAACCTAACATTTTCTATACCGAAATATAACCATTTTTTAATTTTTTTAAAAATACGTATTTCTCAAAAAGCAACACAAATAACGTTGATGTCACTGCTGTCGAAAACTACCTAGCGCGACTCGCTCACATGCGACGACGACGCTTCGTCATCGGTGACGCGCCGCATCACCTCCATATCACCTCTCGTTGTGCTATTCCGTACTTTCGGCACTTGTGAGTTAAGCAACTATTATTCTGATGGCAGTAGGTAGCGTGCTTTGACAATACCTTCGATTGATACTATTGACTATCAAAATGCAGACACAATTTATCTCAGTCAAATAGATTCTCATACAGCTAAACTATTAATTTTATATATTGTATGATAAAGTCATGTGCCTGGCCACATCAGATTTTTATACTTACGACAGCAGTAATTGTCAAAATTGTCAAATCTCGGCGAACTAAGATGCAGACACGACCGATCTCAATCAAATACAATTTGCTCATGCAGCTAAACTATTAATTTTACCAAAAAGTGTCGTAGACATAAATTAAGAATTTCCTCTACTTTGATTAATTATCTAACTATTTTGACGAAATTACAGAAACGGCCGCTCTTTTGCAAAATCGTTAAAAAATGCTAAGAGTAAACATCCAGTTCCTTTGGATCTATGTTCCGCTAAAATTTCAAATTTTTTTTTCGGCACGATTGGAATAAAAATTCCAAAGCTTTTCTTGTATGATGGGAGCCACAAGCGCTAGTTTAGTTAAGGTACGGACACACATGCTTATTAGAAGCACGAAAGCATGCTTATTTCCAGCAATAAGCATGTGTATCTATACATTGCTAGTAATAAGCATGCTTATTTCCTGGAAATAAGCATGCTTTCGTGCTTCTAATAAGTATGTGTGTCCGTACCTTTATAGATGGAGCTATAGTCGCTTAAAAACAAACTCATTTTTTCTTTCACGGAATGTGCTATATTTTCGTATATTTTCTTAATTATTTACAATATTTTAAGTTCTAACCTTATGAGTCTAAAAACCAGCATCTTATGAAACAAATAATTTCTCAACAACTAACAATTTGTTTCAATCGATCCTTGATGAACTTCTGTTTAGAATGGATGAAACATCTCCATTAGTGCTGATAATAGTAAAGTCAATCCTTTTTGGCGTTAAGGTCCAAGTATAGTATAGTAAGTACCTTTGTCGTTTACCAGTACCTATATGTTGGTCACACAACATTTCAACGGGGTCTTTTTTAACAGGCCTGTAAAACAATGAGTTCCTACATTAAATGACCACAAAAATCTACATATTTTGGTGGCTACAAGCGCAGACTATATAACCAATTTAAAGAAAGAATAACTATGTTCTATGATATGAAACATCCTGAAAAACGAATTAGGGAACACAATTTAACAACAGGGTTAGCAGTATTAGAGGTATTGGTACTATTTGACTTAACAAGGGGGGCTGTATATATTTGATATTTTTTTGTGGCGATGATTCCGGCGAAATTACCACAGGAATCGGGACGAAACTTCATATTTAGAAGATTCATGCCCAGACTTAGAGCTGAAAAGCCTTTTGTGCAAAAGGGTCCAAAGCAACTGGACGTCTAATCTGAGCATTTTTCAAGAATTTTGCAAATGAGACGTCTTTACTGTAATTTCGTCAAAATAGTTAACTAATAAATTAAAGTAGCGGAAATTTTGTATAATTTATGTCTATGACATTTTTTGGTAAAATTAATAGTTTAGCTCCATGAGAAAATTCTATTTAACTGAAATCGGTCGTGCCTGCATTAATATAAAACTAGTTAGCCAAGACTTAACAGATATTTTCATTCTAAGGACAGTAGGTACTGTCAAATGCTGATGGTTTGACAATACCTACTGTCAATAGAATCAAAATATCTGTCAAATTTTGGCTAACAAGTTATATTTTAATGCAGACGCTCGATCAAATAGAATCTCGTGCAGCTAAACTATTAATTTTATATATAGTATGATAAAGCCATGTGCCTGGCCACATCAGATTTTTACATTTAAATTAAAAATGTCTAACGTTCAAGGACATTTGGTTGGAGCCAGGAATCTATCTAATGTATGTTATAAAATAATTTTTAATTCATATTTTCCGTGTGACATTTTAAATCAAAATTATAAAAATTAAAAGATACTGACATTATTTCTAAATAACATAAATACATGATAATAATACTATTTCATAAAAAATACCTTAAAGTAGATTTCTTGCATAAAAAGTGTTATTGTAAAAAATCTCTAAAAACTCTAAAAACAAGTAAAAGTTCCAAGAGGTTTTCTCAGCTAACGTATTTACAGAATTTTACAAGCAATACACCAAAATTGCACAATTATAAACCACAATTTTCAGTCTTATAGTAGCTTTTTTATATATTTGTCCGTTTTTAAATTATTCTTTATTTTTCGTTATGTAATCGTCGTATATCTATCTATTGTATTGACATCCGCATATTTTGACATCCGCATATAGTTGCCTTATTGCTCACACTAACTGGTTGGTGTTATACTAATTGGAATTATAATGATTTCTTCCCAATTTGCCGTTTGACCCAATGTGTCCCGGCGCGGGGCACATTGGGACAGGCATGGGGCACATTGGGACAGTGTGAGTATCTTGGTTATTATTGAAGATACCAATTTGATGTTTGGTAAGTACAAACCATCAACATGGACAAACAAATTGCCGTTAAGTTCATTATTATATCTTATACACAGTGTTCAAAATTTGTAACACAAATATCACATTTCCAAATTAAAAAAACTCTTGTTTTTAAATTGAACACCGTGTATATCTATCGAAAAGAATCTTGCCCTCTGTCATTCTAGACTATCCCTGATAAATATACTTAAAATTTAAATAGTTTTTATATTATTATACAGACTGTGTTGTTCAACGTCCCGAATATTGGAGGGGTAATAGAGCGTCGTATTTTATGAGGAAAAACATCAATACACATATAGCCTAACGGTGGCTTCATTGTATGGTGTGACCTTGTGAAGGTCAAAGTGTTTTATGGACTACCTACAATGGTTGTTGAGGAATATCTTCAAAACCAGCCCTCCACTTGACTGCCCTACCGATCGAATAGGAACAAAAATCATCTTTGTTATTTGAAATAAAACGATGTGTTTTTTATTCAACGTTTGGTTTCCAGATATCAAAATACATCAGGTTTCCCTATAGGTACCTACATATCATCATATCTGAGTTATTTCGATTTTCGTACTTTTTGATGATTTAACTTAGTTTTATACATCCTGTATTATAATGATGAAGTAAACATCATATTAGTTAGTCATGTTAACGTATGCGTCCACCAACCCTGAAACTGTTAATAACAACAAAGATATAAAATATCAAACATTACACGACATTAAAATAAAATAACAAAGCCGATTATCGACTTCCGTTAGACGGGAATGCAGTCAATTTGAGAGTATTTTAGTTTCAAAGTTCGGCTTTAGTAGATCCTGATTCCAAACCTTGAAATACATACATAGAAATAGTGGAACATAAAACTTCTAATGGAACATTTCCCCTTCTTTCCCTGTCCCAAACTGCCCCAGTTGAAATGTCCCAATGTGCCCCAACATAAGTTTGATGAATTGAAAAATTCTAGAAAATTGAAGGTTATGATTTGGTAGCCGTCAATATCGGTAATGTATGAAGAATATATGTATGATTGTATACATAATATTATACAATATAACATATGAAATTGTGTAGAGCCTTACGAACATACGTAGAAATACTTGGTTAACCAAAAACTGATACTTTTATCAACAAACGTGGTTTCGACACTAACGCGCTGCAAACTTTTTTGGATACTGTTCACATTTACTGACGCGTATTCTGTGTGAATACGCATTTAATCGCAAGTCATTAAAGCGGTAAATTTGAAGTGTCCCAATGTGCCCCGTGTCCCAATCTGCCCGGTATCCCCTAAGTGTTCACTACCTATGCGCGCTTTCTCGAATCGAAAAACTTTAAGTCATTTCCACCATTGCTTTTAACTCGAAGCGCCTGAATAAGTGTTAAGGAACTTGTATATCATAAAGATCTTTCTCTACGCTATTTATTTACGAAAACGGCATCTTTCACAATATAAACTAGGTTAATTAATTACTGCGGCGTGTATTTGCAGCATTTGAATACTAAGCACAAAAACTATACCGGTTCCGCAACCAATGCTTTCCAAAACGATGGAAGCCACTCTGTATATTACAAAGTTTCCAACAAATCTTTCCACCTGAGAGCGTCGCAATTCACCAGTCTTTCCCTCTCTCTCATTTTCTGCCCATCAGACTCCACTTTTAATTTCCCGCGCAAAACGGCACCAACCGCTTCGGTTCTAGACCTCGTTCCCCCTTTTGTTTTCTAAACAGTCGATTGCTTTTGTTTCGGCTGGCGTTTGTTGTTTTTACGCCATTGTGTACCAGTACTGGACCAGCAGCCGCTTCTTGTTCATCTTTTGGCAATTGCAGGCAGCAGGTTCTTCTGGTGCATTTTTCACAATAACATTATAGGGTTGGGGCCGGTCTAAAAGGGGTCCGGGAAAGGCTTTATTAAACATCGGTAGGAAAGGGAACGGCGGAAAGATGCAGATGTAATTTGGTGCCAGTGGGGAATGTTTGCTGCCGGATTTAATTCTACGCAGATTGTAAAATTATATTAGGGTGTGTACTTTTTTTTCTCTTCTTCTCGTCCGCGATGAAAATGTAATAAACTCGCGTGACGGTTGGGCGAGGGTCGGTAAAGTAGTAAACTGAATTGTGCTGAAAAGAGGTTTGCGACAGAATCGTTTCTCGTTTCGAATATGAGCTTTCTTACTTTATTTTCGAAGTAAATCATATTCTGTGATTTGAGACATTTATTATTTATCTTGGGTGCCCTTAGTCCGGAGAGGTTAAATTTTCACTTCGGATACAGTAGCAAAAGTTACGTTTTTGCAAGTAAGTTAAAAATGATATTTTCTGAAAGGAAAATTGATCAAAAGGTCAATAAATAAAAACGTATACAAAGCAAGTCGTTTGTATACAAGGTGAGTCATTATAGTCAGCAACTTGCCAAAGCGTACTCATACGGTTGCTAACAAATTTTGTATAATGCTCAAAACCCATGGGCGTCTCCTGTAGGGGGCAAAGGTCGTTTTATACCCATTCTTCTTTATCGGTCAGGTAAAAATTAAATAGGTACCTACTAGTAGAGGATGCCAGATTTCCAAAATCACAGATCGAGACAGTCACAATTTCGATTAAAAGCAGTGTTTTTGATTTTTTCCTTTCAGGGCGAAGTATTAAAAGATAAATAAGATATTTGCCAGTTGTACCAAATTCTACCATTTTTAATATTTTAGTTTGAATACCACATTAGTTATAAATAAGTATATTGGTTTCGGCCAGTGGACGTTTACTAAGAAGTTTCACTTAAAAAATGCAACAAGCCATGACATGGTTGCTAATCATCCGAATGATTCACCTAAACTTAAGCGTAATCACAAATATTTGCAACTATTAATAGTGAATAAGTAGAATCCCTCTAGCCACCACATTTATTGACAGGCTTACGTCAACATTTTCCAATATTTATCTAGAAGATATTTCTTCTGATTTCAATGGTTTTAAGTTATGTCCCATTACATAAAACACTATTTTTCGCATGGAAAGTGCATATAATTGCAATTTAATTTGAAATGGAATGTGTAATGAAATTAGTGGGTAATAACATTTGTTTTCTTTTGATCAAAAGGAACAGTAGAGATTTTATAGCATCGTATACAGGGTGATGTTTTTAGCATACAGGGCGACATTTTGAAACATCATTTTTTTATGTTTTTGCTAAAAAATCAGTGGAATTGGTCATTTGCATAGAAAAAAAAAACGATTCCATTGCATAGGCACGAAAAGTGTAATTGCGTAGTTAAGTTATCTTTAAAGATGATGGAGAAACCATCCAACGTTTAGACTTCTTATGGGAGCCAGGTCTGATTTTAAAATTTTTAAAGGATATTTCTTGCTTGTTTTCGATATTGTACTACAATTATTGGGCTGTAGATTTTTTGCAAATTTTTATGTTTTTGCAACCAAAACATGAAATTTTGCTTTTTAAGTGATTTGGAACTAAAATCAACATCGATTTTTATTGAACTAAAATTATGGCAGTTTGCTTTCACTTGTCTGACGGTCAGGTCTTTGCTGTTCGTTTTTCACGTAAAAATTACATCTTCAAATAAAAAAATATCTAAAAAGGAAACAACACAATGTATTGAGACTGGCTTCAGGCTGATGTTGGAAGTGCTCTTTATTTAAACATGACATAAAAATAAATACTGTGACATACTCAAAAAACGTTGATTCCAGCACCAATCTTAGCAAAAACAGGCAAAAGAACAAGAACAAGTAACATACGTCTAAAATTTACAGCTAAACAACAAGTGTGATACATCGTAATTGAAACAGACGAAAATACCACCTAAAATGATAAATTCAAACATGCCGCCCATAACAACACCAATGGTTTATCCACGATCATTTAAGATAACTCAAGTACACAGTTAGATTTCTCTTGCCGCTGCAATGTTTTTGTTACAAATGTCATTCCGCTGGCTTTTACGAAAAGCAATAAAAAAACATCGTTTGAATATTTCACCTGTATAAGAAAAAAACAACCTGTATATGATGCTAAATATCTCTAGTGCCCTTTTTTCCAAAAACAAAACGAATGTCATTACACTCATTACCCATTGATTTTAATACACCTTTCATTTCACATTAAATTGACCCCATATTATCAGAAATGTTGCATAGCCAAACATAAAGCAACATAACTTTGGGTTGAAACGTTCTGTTATTGCGAATATGGTATGGTTTCAATCTTCGCAATACAAGCAATTTGTTTTTTAACGAAATATTTAAATTGATTAAATATTATTGGAAATGCGAGTGATTAAAAATGTGTACTGTTTTTTTTTGTCCACAGTGTATATCAATATTTTACAAAATTGCTGATTTTTATCTTTTCCCTTTACATCATTTATTACATGGCATTCGATACTCGGGAATTTTAGTTTATTCCCTCGTCGGGAATAAATTTCGCTTTAATTTTAGTTTTGTTGTTTATATCAAATTCTAAAGAAGTTATATTAACAATTCCATGTGCAATGAGCAATAAATCAATTACATAAATTTTTGCTAATATGTATGGCCTTTATTAGTTGTAGGTTTTGAGTTTATGAGTTCGTTTTACATAATGAACTAAGTGAAACAAGTCCATAAAGAATTTCTTTCTATAGTTTAAATTACCTGCATGAATTGCTTTCAAAGTAATCATTCAATAAACTTACAAAGAGCTTGCTTGTTTGAATAAAGGATTGGGTTATTCAGATAAGCATCGAGATTTGCCAATAAAGGTAGATCAATTAAAACGAAGAGAAAATGACAGTCTAAAAATAATTTAAAAATAAAAATAATAATTGCACAATTATCATAATAAACTATAATTTTATTTATTTATTAATATTATTTTGTAACCAACTAAAATCTAAACGTGGCAAGTCCATAATTTTTATTCAAAAACTGTATAATTTCATTTAGGTTTATATATTTATTTTCAAATTTTATAATATTTGGAGAGCCCTGAGTGTAGATGATGGTTCAGGTTGCAAACCAACAAAATAACCGTTTAATCTTCTGGAGTCATACGTCGCAAAGGTGCTACAAGTTTTTGCATACTGTATACAGTTTATTACCATAGGCACTACCACGAGATCTGTAAATGAGTCATCGATTTCAGCTGTTATTTTGGTGATAGGTTACAGACGATTTCCGTGCGTAAGACAGAAAGAGCGTGCTTTTTCATGCGTGTGTTCTTTCGATTTTAAGAGATGACTCATTTGCAATTCTTGGGGTTTTACCTATAAAATATGTGATATGGTAATTTATAAACTACTGCACCACCAGCACAACGCCCTTAGCTACTCGGTACTCTGAGAGTGATTGCCGAATAAATTTAAAGCAATTTATATCTATTCAGAACACAAAATATTCAAAACAGTTTGTCACGAACAAACTTTATTTAAAAATGGTGGATGCGCCGGAATTATTTGTAGTGAAATTTTCATGAACTAGTTATTTCCACACTTATTCAATTCATTGTCCCAATTCAATTGCAATTGACTCAATTATACAACCATAACGTGGACTATAATCAAAAACTCCCAAATCCGTCGCGGAAATTTAGAGCGACTAAAATATTGATTAGTTCAAATTATTCACCATAGAATCGATTGCTCGGGATTGCGTTGCGTCGTTCAATTATTTGCCGATGTCAAAATCAATGGTTTGCAGGCCTGCGGTGTGCAAATTTGATATTCGGATGTGGAAGGGGCGGGGGGCACGCGCGCCCCTTTAGGCGAGCAAAATTACTAGCTACACGTGCGTCGAACGTTCGGTAAATGTATACTATGTCTCCGCAGGATCTGCGACTCTGAGAGGCGATAAATATTTGAACACGGTGCCGTCGATACGGTTATCGAATATTTACATGGTGCCTAATTGGAAATTATGCAAATATATCATCTATCTATGTCATCTAATGTAATAATTGTCTAGTGTCAAAGTTTTCAGTAAAGTTAATGTGGATTAATCCGGATTTCGGATAAAATATACCTTTAATTTCGACTTTTTAATACTGGAAATTGCAAAAAATGAATTTGTATCTAGAATAGGTATGTCCAAATATTGTAATATAATATTTACTTATATGCACATATTATAATATTCGTAAGTTACCCAATTAATATGTAATATACATTTATAAATAGCGTCAAAATCCTTTTCAAATTGATCGTAGATATTTGTACGTTGTCCAAGATAAACGGTAAGAATTCATATTAAAGACATTTCGAGAAGGGTTTATTATTTCAATATCACAGGGATTGTAATATATGAAAAATATATGAAAATACATGTAATATACAAGTTTTATAAGACGTCAAATTGGCGCACGAGTTGTTTTGGGCACGACGCGCGTCTTACACTGGTGCTACAATAAACCGTTACAGAAATTTCTATTTCTTGGAAAACAATTATAATTATTAAAATGATACCTTAATAACTTGTTTAGTACAGTTTTTCATAGCCTGCAGGGTATAAGTAAAATTTTATCAAATTATAATATTAAGAACATGAACTGCTTCCGGGTTATGCCGTGTGTCAAGATTTGTAAATGCTGACGTTTCGCGAACCATGTTGCTCGCTTCTTCAAAGCTAATTGAATACTTAAGACCTACCAAGACAATCACCGTTATATACCTAAATGTACACCTCACTGCGCTCATCTGGAGCTACCGCTCCCATGTGCTTTTCCACCTGACCGCGTTAGGATCGATTTCCAGACCCTACTAATGTCAGTACCGTCCTAGCGATTGGATAGAGAAATAGAGAAATAGAGTTTATTGATCTATAAGACAAAATACATTGCATAAGACAGGTCAAATAATATTACAGAAAAGACAAAAGCAAAATTAAACACAGCAGAAACCTGAATGGGAGGCAGAAGTATAAGCAAAAGGAGACCGCTACAACCGACTCTCAAAAAATTCGTTAACGCTATAATACGGTTCACTTATCAGTATCTTGCTCAGTCGTTGCTTCAATTGATCGGTCCGTAGGCCTTTTATTGCCGTTGGTAGGTGATTATATACCTTAATGCCCAGAAACATTGGACTTTTCAAAGTCAACGTGAGTCTATGGTTTTCTATGTGAATGCTGGGGTTTCTAATATTGTAACTGTGTTCGGCGTTATTCCTTCGTATAATTTCGTTCTTATTCTTATGGACATATGTTGATACCTCTATAATATACAAATTTACCACTGTTTGGATGCCGAGTAATATGAACAGCGGTTTGCAGGGTTCACGCTGAAGCATACAACGTATTGCACGTTTCTGTGCAAGCAATATTTTATTGATGAAACCACCACCTCCAAACAATATTATGCCGTATGCAATGCGGGGTTGGATTTCTGAAAAGTAGATCATTTTGATAATCGAAATCTCAACGATCGAGCGAATTGATCTTATTTTGAAAATTGTTTGGTTTATTTTACCAACAACAGACTGACAATGAGATTCCCACTTGAGGTTATGGTGTATAAGCATTCCTAAAAATTTTGTTTCCTGACTTGATTTGATCTCTCTGTTCCCTATTTTAGCATTGAACATGATTGTCTGGGTGTGAGGTGAAGATTTGAACTGTGTATAACACGTTTTATCGATGTTCAAATACAACTTGTTCGCTGAAAACCAGCTGTTTGTTTTTTCAAGCATGGTGTACAAGTTTTCTTCTACCTCTGTGACTGTGTCAGATACTAATATGGTTGTATCGTCTGCGTAACACACAACGTGGTAGTCCCGCAAGTACTGAAACAAGTCGTTCATGAATAGGGTGAACAACAGAGGAGACAAAAATGTGATTTTGATTTCCATGGCTTCTCTAATAAGCCTTCGATGATAATTACCCACCCTTGCGAACATCATCACGTCATCGAAATTCATTGTGTCCCGACTCGTCGTAGTGTTGAGCAACAGCAACGGTTGAATCTTGCGTAGCCGGATGTCTCTACTGTGCTCCTTGACTCGACATTCGATACTTTGACCTGTTTGTCCTACATAGCATGTTCCACACTCACATATTATCTTGTATACCGCCTCGTTCTTCAGGAGTGGTGTGATATCCTATGGGTTAGGCGAAAGATCCTTTACCTTTGCTGGTGCTCTGTACCTTACCGTGATACTCGATTTCTTCAGTATTCTTATAATATTAAAATGAAGATGTGATAAAATGTTTTATTTTATTAAAAAAAACGATGAAATCATGCGAGAAAACAGTAGTTTAATTAAATACTTAGCTGGTTTAATGGTTAATGTAGGCGTAGATGCACTAATTGGTAGAAAAATCGTATTTTTATGACAAAGACTAGTTATCTCTGCAATTGTTTATTTTAGTACTGTGTTAGTACTTTTTGTGCAGAACGATGCGTAGAATTCAAAAGTTAATTAGGTACAAAGTGTTCCATTTCAAAAAATTAACTTACTTAGGAAAATCTATTTGCTATATTTTGTTGCAGATTATGACCAGGCTGGTACCTAGGTAGTAAAGAATACGTGCTAAATTAAATAGACTTAAAAATATCTACATTACCAGGAAAATGGAATCACATCGCAAGCTTTTAACTTGATGTTTTAAATTTAAACATAAATACGAAAATCTTTGAAAAAAATATTCTAAATAATTTTGCTGTTGTTTATTGTGCGACGCCTTGTTTTTTAAACAGCAATACTTCTTCGAAGTTAAAATAATGCCATGGAATGAAACCTCATCTAATTGTACTAAAGATTTTAAGGGTTTCTTAAGTTATTTTGATTTCTTAGCCTGCTTTTAATTTCTTTGGTAGTTTTAATTTTAATTCTTTTTTAGAAAAGAGACGTTTTGTTATGTCCATATCAATTAAAAAATGACGACAATTTTAAGACATTCCCTAGTAGTGTTGAATTCTAATTGCAAATTAGAAAATTTCAGATCTCTATTATTTTTTCTTCAGTGATAACACTCCTTGTTGAGTCGCGTCACAGGCACTTCACAACTTCTTATGGAATTGAGCTCTATATGAAACTCCTTAAAAGAATAATATTTACTTGCTAAAAAAAGTCAGTAAAAAGTTTATTTATTGTTTATTCAATATAATTTTATAATTTTTATTGCTTTTACTTATAAGTGTATTTACTTTTATTGTTTTAACTACTGATAGTGTTATTTTTCGGATACGCCTTGTTTCATATATATTTCATTTCTAGTTGTTTTCTGAATATTGAAAACGACTGTAACTTCTTAAGGAACTGGAAAGTGCAAATACGTGTCTAGAAAAAAATTTGCGGGGAAAAGTGGTACACCTTGATACTGAACTCTTTCCGAAGAGCGCAAAATTTTTTTTTGCACACTCAAGAAAAATATCACGCGCCGGCCCTGAGTATGGATATTGAATGGAAACGGATCCTATAGTGAGCATCATCCTTTACACGTTATTCCAAAGTTATCGATTGCATTTTCACACACGTTTTTGCAGAGACCCTCGGCAGTCTGATAAAATTTATGGATCCCTGAAGTCATTAACATCATCGGCAACGGTCGGTACGCGTATGAATAACCAATCAGCGCCAATAAGTTACAGCGGATGCATATTCAGCGAATGTTCTTCGGGACCGTTTCGCTTGTATTGTCGCGTACCGAGCACTAGATGAATAATTAGTACACCATATGGCGTAATTTATGCCAGTTTAATTACTGCTGAGTTATTGGTCCGAAGTTAGCGAGTGCCGCTGACGAATTATCCGCATTATTTTACCGTGTCACAGTTAATCACTTGAAATGATTCATTTCCAATCACTTCTGTAACATTTCTTCTATGTCTTAACTTTTCAAAAATATTTTCTCTTTTATTTTCACTAAATCGTTAATGTAATTCTCTATCCTTGATGGAGGTTATTGGCAAAACGTGGCCCGTCAACGTTGTGCGAGGAATCGATACGTTTCGGAAAACCGATTGCCTGACATTTGTTACTCAAGCGGTTGGACGAACGGCGCGAAAACAGATTTTTACCGAGGTAATTTTTCAAGTGGCGCCCCACAAGCCGCCGGCAATTTGCTTCAGTCAACGTCGATTGCAGCTGTCTGCTATTCACGCGAGGTTCTCCGCAGTAGCAGTCTGGTGTTGCGAAAGTAACTGCAAATGTTGGAGAATTGTTACCTACTTGATGGTATCGTAATGAAATTATAAAAACACATATATACGCATCATATTGAAAAAAAAAAATATTATCCATTTCTCAGAAAATTTTATTCTTTATAAAAGTTGGCGGCTTGTATGCAACCAATGCGGCCATAGTCAAATATGTAGATTTCGGTACCATATACCAAGCGATTCAGAATATATCAATTTGTGATAAGACTAAAGTACCTTTATTTTCATTATTATCGATAAACTTTATTGGGATGCTGTTTAGAAGTAAAAATTATATTCGAATATGAAGTCATAGCCACCTACCCTCAAATTTTCTCTTTTTTTGTTTTTGTTTTAATTCTTACTTTTATGATAAATATTAGTCAATGCCAGTGATACTAAAAGGTTCGTTTTAATCTATTTTTTATAAATTTGAATAATTTTTTTACATTTTTTATTATTTTGGTGTAATAACTAATGTTTATTTAGAACTAATGCAAAATTACTCGATTTCTTGGTGCAAAGTTGGTATTTCACCCTGTAGATAGTAATAGTTCATACAACAATTAATACACGAGTGTGACTTACCTTTAATTCAATTAATATTAGTGACTTTGGATATGTTTATAATAGTTATCGATCTACAGTAAGCGGTTAGTCGATGTTGTTGACACCCGGACAACCAAATTACCCATTCAACCATTTCTAGCTTAATGAGAAAATTCAAGCACACTGGGTCTGTTGAAAATTTCTTTAAGAAACATCACTAAAAATATGTTACCGAAAATAAGGAAGCAAGGTTACCAGTGTTGCAAGCGGTAATCGAGCATAGAACGACTTGCTTGACAAATTGCTGCTCACACCCAACGCAGTAAATCAACAGCACGTTACATACAATATGTCTTCATTATTATCGATAATCTTTACTTAAAGATGTTGTTTAGAAGTAAAATTTAATTTCTAATCTAATTTCTGGTTTAATACGTTCTTGACTGTGCTTAAGAAAGGTGTTAACACGCTGTTCAGGAACTGAAGATAATAATCTATATTTAAGTTTTAACCAAAAAAAGGCCCAGAATGTGATTGTTTACAATTTACATTGGTCTTAAAACGGTACTAATATCGACATTTTACCGTAAAATTCGGGTTTTCTTGTGTCCACCAACGGCTAGTTTGTGAAAAAACAGTGCTATTTAACGTCTGTCGAAATCTGTCCTCTTCCATTTTCCCCTCAAACCAGATGGCGAAGTCATACCTATGGCATCAGATCTAATGTCATAGGTATGGCACTGATGTCTTTCCTTATAAATTTCGTATGTTGTTTAAAGGTGATACTTGTTCAGTTTTATTATAAGTTGTGTGCTGTTGACTTACTGCATTGGGTGTGAGTAGCAATTTGTCCAACCAAAGTCGTTCTATGCTTGATTACCGCTTGCAACACTGGTACTCTTGCGTTCTTATTTTCGGCAATATATTTTTTGTTGCGTTACTTAAAGAGATTTTCAACAGACCCAGACTGCTTGAATTTTCTGATTATCCTGGAAATGGACAATTTGGTTGTCCGGGTGTTTATCATTGGAAATATCAGCAACATCGAGATAATCGCTTTTCTGTAGATGGTTAATTACTATCATAAACATATCCTAAGTCATTTGAATTAAAAGTAAGTCACGCGTTATTGTATGATCTATTATTATCTACAGGGTGAAATTTCAACTTTGCATCATGAAAATGAGTAATATTGCGCTAGTTCGACGTAGACATTAGTTATCATACCGAAATAATCAATGTATTCAAATTTCTAAAAAATAGATTAAAACAAATATTTTAGTATCACTGGCATTGACTAATATTAGTCATAAAAGTACGAATTAAAATAAAACGAATAAAAGAAAAATTTCAGTATAGGTAGCTGTGATTTCATTATTGAATATACGTTTTACTTCTATACAACATTTCCAAATAAATTTTATCGATAACAATGAAAATAAAGGTGCGTTACTCTTATCACAAATTCATATATTCTGAATCGCTTGGTATTTGGTACGGAAATTTACATATTTAGCTGTTGCCGTATTGATTTCATACAAGGCGTCAACTTTTATAAAGAACAAAATTTTCTGAGAAATGGCTACTAAAAAAATTCCATATGATGCGGACTTTCCTGGACACACAGTATATTAAAATTTGAAGAAAATAAATTGGATAAATACAAGACAAAACTTAGATTACTAATTAAAAATAGTGAAAATATATTGATCACCCGATAACCCAATAGAAAGGATAACCCAAAAGACACCACACTGCAACAGATCAGGAATGTTGTCGAGTTGAGCTAAACTGATGTTTCTTAAGTACCCTATGTGTTCCAGAACTGCAAACCATTTACCAATTCACTGCACAGACGTTTTTTGTCTTTCCTCGGTACAACGGATATTTTTTTGGATCTGAATCAGGATTATTAAATTCAGATTGAGTTTATTTAAAAAATACCTAAATAAATTTCAGAACGACACCTTTCATTATAAAATACCGAACTGTCATCGTTATCACTTGAACCTACTGGCATTTCAGCGAGTATTGGCATAGGTTCGAGCAAATAAACGTCTTTCATTAATGTGTTATGTTGGGGAGATCGTATATTCACAGGTATGTACTATCGTGGCCATATATTATATCTCTTCTTTTGACGTCCATTTTCTCGGAAAACTAGAAATTTTTTAAAAAATTCTGATGCTGCCTTTGATTAATATGCTACAACTCATAAAAATTAGAAAGCTGTATGTGTTGGCGTTTTCTCGATTTTTCCAAATTAAGAAGAATTGGCGCTGTTTTTGCCACGTAAATTTTATTCGTTTAATTTAGCAATTAATTACTCCGGAAATACTACATAGATTTGAACGAATTAAAAAAGTAAAATCACCTGCGGAATGCTAGCTTTCAATGTGCATTTTTGTAAAATCATTGGATTAGTGCTTGACCCACAAGAAGCTATATTATGCAATGCCAGCAATTCCTTTATTAGAAGAGCTAGAATAATGAAATATAGACTATAGGCTACCCACTAATTCATAGGTTTATTAACATAAAGTTTATTACATAATCATGGTTTATCTTGCATTTTCCCTACAAAAGTTCGAGTTGAAGTATCTCATGATTGCTGCAGTTGACGCGGCGCTCTTCGGTCCTTGGGGCGCGCAGGGGAAGGGCTCGACAGCGACGCTGCCAGTACTGGCGATACATAAAACGACACGGCGATTATGCCTCGCCAAAGAAATTTGGATATCCGGCGACCGATTACCGAATTAAAAAATAATGGCAAAATGAGTCAATAAGATAACAGAACCACGAACAGGCATAGGGAAGTCCCATGGGAATTCTTGGCAATTTAAATCGGGTTCGGTTTTAGCATTTAAAATTAATGAGTGATCTGCAAAATATTCTATGTGTCTACAAATTTGGGATGCTAAATTTGTAAAAGTATTTTGATATTTTTAAGTCTTATACGCTCAGAGCTGACGTTTGTAATATATCAAGAGTTGTATTTATTTTATATTGTTTCTGCATGTATTTAAATATTATTAATAAATAAGCTGTTGAATTGTTATAATAGTTTGAATATTTATATAACAAAATCGGGCACACTTTTTAAATATTTTTTGGGTTTATCAAGCAAGCTTAATTTAGTATTCACCACTGATCGGAAAATCTGCTAACTCCATATTATTAGATATATCCGATTCCATCAAAATCTTGTTTACAACCTTATTGTATAAAAACTGAAGAAAACATAAACGCCAATCGGTAGAAGAGATTTCTCTCGTACCGGGTCACATATTATAATCAAAATTATGCAAATATTAAGAATTTAATTGTTAGTTAAAATTACAACCTTGTCAAGTTATGGTTCTTTTTGTGTATTGATAATAAGCTGCCCGGTTCTCCCAGCTGTGTTCGTTCTCTCCGATATGACTGCACCGCTAACGCCTCCCTTCCCCGCAGCACCCCAAAGACCGTAGAGGGTCGGAATTCACGCGGAGTTTCAGCACGATCTTTTGTATGAAAAATGCAAGATAAACCATGATTATGTAATAAACTTTAAACCTATGAATTAGTGGGTAGCCTATAGTCTATATTTCATTATTCCAGCTCCTCTAATAAAGGAATTGCTGGCATTGCATAATATAGCTTCTTGTGGGTCAAGCACTAATCAAATGATTTTACAAAAATGCACATTGAAAGATGGCATTCCGCAGGTGATTTTACTTTTTAATTCGTTCAAATCTATGTAGTATTTCCGGAGTAATTAATTGCTAAAGTTAAACATAAAATTTACGTGGCAAAAACAGCGCCAGTTCTTCTTAATTTGGAAAAATCGCACATACACATACACATACACATCACATACAGAGTGTAACGCGGCGAATTGTTCGGCGTGATTTTGTCTGATATTCCGTATGGGTAGCGCCATCTATCGCTGTCTAGGGCAAATTGGTGGAGCTCGGCAGGAACTCGGCAGGGTGTGAAACGCTGCTAGCATCGGGTTTCCGCGCGCAAAATTGCCGAGGCCACGCCCCCGTCATTTACATTTAATTAGATCCCACGGTTTTTACTGTTTGGATTCACGGAATTTTGTCTTGCAAAATCGTTGTTCACTTTGTACTATAGTTCGCCGCTGTTACTTGGTTTAACTTTCCCTTGGTTTCCCTATTCCGACAGAAATTCTAGGTTTCCGTTTTTTCTGCGTTTCCGGCCGTTATTTTTCGTGGCCGTAGTGCGGCTTGCAGCGTGCATTTTCCGGCGTCTTGTCTTGTCAATCATCTTGGAGTGTACACGTGTGATAGATTTTTGGAAGCCCGTTGAGAATTATAGGAGAGGATTTTGGTAGTTTGGAGGTCCCCCTTATCGCCGTAGTGCGGATTTATCTCGACCAGGCTTCAACAGGTGTCCAGGTTGTTGATTTAGTGGAAATCTGGCCACCACGCCATTGTGCGGATTTAAACGAACTTCTATCACGTTCACGTAGGCCCAGTGTCCATCTATTTTTGGGTAAGCTCTCTTTAGATTCGATGAGATTGTCTGGTGGCAATTGGTGGGTCGATTCTACGACTATTTCCTCTTTTTAGGCACCTAATACGAGGCCGGAGACCCCTCGAACGTTCGTAGTCACCTAGCACGAAGCGAGAGACCCTTCGTAAGTCAGTAGTCACCTGGTACGAGGCAAGAGACCCTGCGTAGGTCCTTCGACATCTAGTACGAGACCTTTTCGAAGTATATCGAGTCGGAGTTGGTGGCACCGTGACGGGACCGGCACGTGCGGTGATTATTATCCGTCGTGGAGGATCCAACGCTAGCATCGGAGCGTCTGTAGGTGGCAAACAGTGTCTCGAAGCTCCGGATAAAGGTCAGAGGTCCTATATTTTTCCGATCAGCTGTGGCGGACGCTCGTTGTCCCTCGAAGGAGCAGGCAGCTCGTATATCTTTTTTTTTGGTTGTGCCTTTTGTTGATTAGTAGTTAGTATCGCTACGATTGTGTAATCGTTACCCGTCGAGGAGCCTTCCGCTCGCACACCTTTTTAGGGTGGCGCATTTGATTAGTAGTAGATTAGTGTGGCTACGATTTAGTAATCGTTGTCCATTCCGGAGCCTTCAGCTCAGTGTTATTGATTGTTAAGTGTTTAATTATCCGAAGATATCGCTCGGACCATCGGTGCTCAACCCGTCTGTGTTATTAATTACCTTTTTCTTTAATTTCGAGTTTGCCTTACGTACTCGTAATTTTGATTACCCGTTACAGTATTTATCTTTGTGGATTCTGAATTTAATTCGGATAACTGGTATCCACCGGTATAATTTCCTTTGATCGTTCAAGAATTATTAACGGAAGCCGTTAGTGGCTTCGGAGTTTATACTATTTTCTCAGTTGGGCGTAGCCAAGTTGAGTGCCGATGGGAATTTAATTTCCTTTTGGGACGGGTTGCCGTCTTGGTTATTGATTGCCTTTTATATTAATGTTGTTTGTTATCAACTTTTCAACATAGACGGTTGCGGTAATTGTCTCGGGATTTTACCCAGATCTACAGCGAGTCGCGACGCGGTTTGGCCAAGCTTCGTGTCGGTCGCTATTATTATTTTTTTATCTTTACGAGTTGCGGTTTGGGCTCGAAGCCCTTAAGTGTGTTGAATTGTTTGAGTTATTATTGTTCTGTTTGTGTGCATTCCCAATTATAAGCAAGCCTTCGGCGTAGCATCTGCGTGGTACTTTTGGCTGTACCAAGATTTATTGTGTACCTGTATACCGATGCAAAGTATATTGGTGATTTCCTCGTTGCCGTTTGGAGGCTAATAAATTGGTTGAAGATACATTTACTTTGCTTGTTCCCTGTGTTGCCTTTATTTCAGCTGCACTTTCGTAGTCAAGTGCTGTTTCTCCAACGGATTAAGACTGACGTGGCGCCCTAGAACATCGTATCAATGAACCGTTTGGTTACTGTCCCACGACCACCTCCCTGGTTGGCCGGAGCATCCGGGAGAAACGCATGAGCAGCACAGGTTTGGTAGAAGTCGACGTATTTTGGTGTTTCTTCGGCAACTTTAGGTCTTTGGTATTTTTGCGAAAAAAAAGGCGTTACATTGGCGCCCAACGTGGGGCCATTAATCATTAATTAGGAGGAGATAATTAGGTCTTGGACTTTGCCGGTTGGGTCTAGTTTCTTTTTTTTTTGGTCTTGGCTTTGCTTCTTTGATTGGGATTGGCGAACTTATGTTGTCATAGAATTTCGTTCTCGGGTGTTGTGGGTTTTGTTATATCTTTGTTTTGCAGGAGTTCCAGTGGATTCCCGTGTTGGTGCGGGTACCCTTTTCGGATCTGGAGGAGATGATCGGTTTGTCGCTCTGCGGATTTTATGCATGCCTTTTGCCTTCTTCCGTGACGGAACGGGGAGCTCGTGGTTGTTATTTAGTTTGTAGGACCCTTCTTCGTGTCTGGATTGGCGAGGTTGGCGTCTGCCGTGATGGCGTATTTGTGGCATGGTGCCGGATTGTTCGCTCCCTGTTGAGCGTGGCCTTGTGGGTCGTTGTTGATGCGTTTCCCAGCGCTTGGTAATTTTGGGGTTTGCTGTGTTTCGTTTTGTTTTGTAGGTGCTGTTGTTTCAGTGTTGTGCACCAGCGCTCTGTGTTCCGGGGCTTACAGAATACGGACACGGCGAACCTGCCACCAGTAAGAGTCTGGTAAAAGGCCACGGAAGACTTCCACCTACCATCATCTCTTGTAGGGATCGGGAAAGGGAGCGTCTCACACTGCGTGAGGACTCCTCATCGTTGCAAAACGATTTCGGCTAGGTTGTTAGCTTTGTCGTCATTTTGACGTTATACTTCGGTTGGCGGTATTTCGGTTGATTGGCCGTCTTCCTTAGTTTTGGGATTTCTCTGTTTGTTAGTACCACCACCCCAGGGGTTTGTTCTGGTGTCCCCTGGGTTTTTCCTTGCTTATCGTAGTTTCTTTTTGTTGTTGGGTGGTACCCTTTTTGTTGAGAGCTGTGGTCAGCTCTATTTTTTGTTTTCGGGGCGCGAGTCGTCGGTGCCTGGTGTTGGGGTTGTGCGGTGGCAGCAGTGGTGAGTTCCTTGGTTCCTGTCCCTATGTGTTATTGCTGGTTTCCAGTGCTGTCGATGGGTACGAACGAGGTTTGATGCACTTTTCCGCATCTTACGCAACTGCCCGTCCCTTCCTTCTTTTGTGTTGTCCTCTCCCCATACCTTTTCCCCTCCCTACTGTTGTCGTTGCACCGCCTTGGCATCTGGTGCTGGCCCCTCAAGCTTTTTTATTGCTTGGTAGTTGAGTTGTTGGTGTGGAGGCATCGTTGGCCACACGGGTTTGCAGTTTGATGCGTTCGGTTCGCTCCTTTGGATCTGGGTCGGAAACTTTCGTGGAAATTTTCCTCTGTGAGAGGAGAGGGGGAGTGTAACGCGGCGAATTGTTCGGCGTGATTTTGTCTGATATTCCGTATGGGTAGCGCCATCTATCGCTGTCTAGGGCAAATTGGTGGAGCTCGGCAGGAACTCGGCAGGGTGTGAAACGCTGCTAGCATCGGGTTTCCGCGCGCAAAATTGCCGAGGCCACGCCCCCGTCATTTACATTTAATTAGATCCCACGGTTTTTACTGTTTGGATTCACGGAATTTTGTCTTGCAAAATCGTTGTTCACTTTGTACTATAGTTCGCCGCTGTTACTTGGTTTAACTTTCCCTTGGTTTCCCTATTCCGACAGAAATTCTAGGTTTCCGTTTTTTCTGCGTTTCCGGCCGTTATTTTTCGTGGCCGTAGTGCGGCTTGCAGCGTGCATTTTCCGGCGTCTTGTCTTGTCAATCATCTTGGAGTGTACACGTGTGATAGATTTTTGGAAGCCCGTTGAGAATTATAGGAGAGGATTTTGGTAGTTTGGAGGTCCCCCTTATCGCCGTAGTGCGGATTTATCTCGACCAGGCTTCAACAGGTGTCCAGGTTGTTGATTTAGTGGAAATCTGGCCACCACGCCATTGTGCGGATTTAAACGAACTTCTATCACGTTCACGTAGGCCCAGTGTCCATCTATTTTTGGGTAAGCTCTCTTTAGATTCGATGAGATTGTCTGGTGGCAATTGGTGGGTCGATTCTACGACTATTTCCTCTTTTTAGGCACCTAATACGAGGCCGGAGACCCCTCGAACGTTCGTAGTCACCTAGCACGAAGCGAGAGACCCTTCGTAAGTCAGTAGTCACCTGGTACGAGGCAAGAGACCCTGCGTAGGTCCTTCGACATCTAGTACGAGACCTTTTCGAAGTATATCGAGTCGGAGTTGGTGGCACCGTGACGGGACCGGCACGTGCGGTGATTATTATCCGTCGTGGAGGATCCAACGCTAGCATCGGAGCGTCTGTAGGTGGCAAACAGTGTCTCGAAGCTCCGGATAAAGGTCAGAGGTCCTATATTTTTCCGATCAGCTGTGGCGGACGCTCGTTGTCCCTCGAAGGAGCAGGCAGCTCGTATATCTTTTTTTTTGGTTGTGCCTTTTGTTGATTAGTAGTTAGTATCGCTACGATTGTGTAATCGTTACCCGTCGAGGAGCCTTCCGCTCGCACACCTTTTTAGGGTGGCGCATTTGATTAGTAGTAGATTAGTGTGGCTACGATTTAGTAATCGTTGTCCATTCCGGAGCCTTCAGCTCAGTGTTATTGATTGTTAAGTGTTTAATTATCCGAAGATATCGCTCGGACCATCGGTGCTCAACCCGTCTGTGTTATTAATTACCTTTTTCTTTAATTTCGAGTTTGCCTTACGTACTCGTAATTTTGATTACCCGTTACAGTATTTATCTTTGTGGATTCTGAATTTAATTCGGATAACTGGTATCCACCGGTATAATTTCCTTTGATCGTTCAAGAATTATTAACGGAAGCCGTTAGTGGCTTCGGAGTTTATACTATTTTCTCAGTTGGGCGTAGCCAAGTTGAGTGCCGATGGGAATTTAATTTCCTTTTGGGACGGGTTGCCGTCTTGGTTATTGATTGCCTTTTATATTAATGTTGTTTGTTATCAACTTTTCAACATAGACGGTTGCGGTAATTGTCTCGGGATTTTACCCAGATCTACAGCGAGTCGCGACGCGGTTTGGCCAAGCTTCGTGTCGGTCGCTATTATTATTTTTTTATCTTTACGAGTTGCGGTTTGGGCTCGAAGCCCTTAAGTGTGTTGAATTGTTTGAGTTATTATTGTTCTGTTTGTGTGCATTCCCAATTATAAGCAAGCCTTCGGCGTAGCATCTGCGTGGTACTTTTGGCTGTACCAAGATTTATTGTGTACCTGTATACCGATGCAAAGTATATTGGTGATTTCCTCGTTGCCGTTTGGAGGCTAATAAATTGGTTGAAGATACATTTACTTTGCTTGTTCCCTGTGTTGCCTTTATTTCAGCTGCACTTTCGTAGTCAAGTGCTGTTTCTCCAACGGATTAAGACTGACGTGGCGCCCTAGAACATCGTATCAATGAACCGTTTGGTTACTGTCCCACGACCACCTCCCTGGTTGGCCGGAGCATCCGGGAGAAACGCATGAGCAGCACAGGTTTGGTAGAAGTCGACGTATTTTGGTGTTTCTTCGGCAACTTTAGGTCTTTGGTATTTTTGCGAAAAAAAAGGCGTTACAAGCTTTCTAGTTTTTATGAGTTGTAGCATATTAATCCAGGACAGCACCAGAATTTTTTCAAATTTGTTCTCCCCTAAGTTTCCAAGAAAATGGACGTCAAAAGAAGGGACATAATATATGGCCACGATAGTACAATGGCAGCATAATATAATGAACGTATTATTTGTCGTAGATAAAGACCCACAATAGTAAAGCAGATGAATGCAATACATTGTAACCACTTAATCCGGACAATTAAGGGTACATTCTAGTGTAACATTTTCAAAAATTAATGATTTTTATAACATATTTTAATTGCACAACATCAGAAAGTAATTCGAAAAATTAACGCCCACCCCAGGGCCATGGGGAATACGATGAATATGACGCAATATTGTAAAAATGTTCGAATGTAATGTTTCAAATCTTTTGCAGAATTGATTTTTATTATTTGCCTTTTAAAGAGAACTTGTACATAGACTACCAGCAAACTTAAACATCATTTATAACTGCCTGTTACTTATAAGTGTCACAGATACACCCTCGAAATAAATACCCCTTCCAATAAACAAAGTTCCAAGCTATCCGCAGTATCACCCTTCCCTTAGTACAACTCTCATTGTTCCATCTCATCTCGGGTTAATATTTCAACGCCGGACTGGATCCAGCTTGCAATATTTATCACGAAAATATCCATTTATATTAAACATCTTAGTTCTTCGGCTAGAGTGGGTCGGGCGGTACAGTTGGCCCCTCAAGGCGGCGAACACCGAACACCTACCTACGTATGAGCCCTGCAAAATGTATGAGAGCCCCTTAGAAGACGGCACAGCGCTAGAAACGTCCCCCCCGAACGACCCGCGGGGCGGTTCGAACCACCCTACGCTGTGTACGTCCCCGCTATATAGGTGATACGTGGAGAATTTTTGGCCCATTTAAAATTTATAAAACAGTCCGCATATCGCGTCTCGTGCACGTCCTGAAAGAATAAACGACGTGTCATTCGATAGAGGGCGTTGCGACTATTGAAAGGAGATACCTGCTGTATACGTAGAAGATGTTTCTCCTAGTTTTCGAGAGAAAATAGTAAATAGATGATTCTATGATACGAGGAATTGAATTTTATACAAATAATAATAAAATGTGCACTTTCAAGAATAATATATAAATACTTGCAAATATGTTTTGTAAATATATTGTATAATCTATGTCTATATAGTATGCAGCGGATGACCCATGCCATAGGTACTAGGGTGGGCCGATTTTTAATTTTTTTTTTATTTTTCTCATTGTGTTATAATAGTAATAATAATAATAATAATCCACACCTTAACATCCCCCAACAGCTTTCGCCACTACGTTGGCATCGGCAGGCTCGAATTATCATTATTATTATGTGCGGGCCATTTACTCCTAGGCGAATGCTGAAATCGACGTGCTGCAGACGCGGGCCATAATAATGCTAATTCGGGCCTGCCGATGCCCCCGTAGTGGGGAAAGCTGTTGGGAGATGTTAAGGCGTGGATTATTATTATAATTACTATCATATTAAAAAAATAAAATAAAAAATATATCAAAAATTAAAATAATTTAATAGCCTTTGCGGCAGTTCAAAACATGATAAATAAAAAAAAATTATTTAATTCATTAACTCACACCTTTTCCATGATTGCACATTCCCGAATTACATCATATTTAAAAAACAAACAAATAATAACAAAATATAAAAGATTAAAATATTTAAAGGCTTTGCGGCAGTTCAAAACATCAAAATAAAAAAATAAATAAAATAGGTATTTTCTTTACTTAATTCATTAACCTACAACTTTTCCATGAAAAAAAAAATCCCATGACTCCAGAAGTAGAAAATTTGAAAAAATCGGCCCACCCTAATAGGTATGTCAGTTTATTATTTATTTATGACGCTGGACCAAATGTTGAGAAGTGATAATAGAAATTTTTTTCGGATACTTTTGAGATTAGTTCCGCTTTTTCCGAAAATTACGTCATGTTTGAAGCTTTATGCTTTTTAATCAGGATACCGTTCTGAACACAAATCCATACATATTCTCAATTTTTATCACCAAAAGCGACGAAAAAAATCACTTTTTTGCTAATCAATGTCGCCCGGTATACGTAATATATATAATTTTTTAATATTTTTCAGAACGTCGCCGTAAAACTAAAATTTGTTATAATACACACACAAAAAAAGGTTTTAAACTTAATAAAATTGTTTCTAACATGTTTTAAATTATGCAATTAGCATTTTAATCAACGTTTTATTGCTTATTTTACTTGCTACCACTGATATTGTATAGTAATATTTTATGAAAAACAACAAAAACTGTTCAAATGTCGGTAGTTTAAAACACATTTCAGATAAACTGCTTAAAACATGTTTAAAACAAAATAGTTTAAAACAAATATTATTGTTTTAAAAGAATGTTTTAATTTAAAACACATTGTTTTAAATATTACAACCCTGAGTGTGGCATTGAATGAAACTTACTACATAGACCATTTTACAAATTGAAACCTTTCCTTCTCCCATGGTGGGCCTCATGTTTTCGCTCACATGGTGCATTCACATGATTCACATTATTCACATGATGGAAATAACAGTTTAAGGTTCGAATAAATGTATGTAGAAAATATTTTTTTAAAACTACTCTTTATGAAAAATAATTTAATAATTTTTCTAAATTAATGATTCATGCATTGTCACAGCAAATTTGTCCACATGCAAAATTTCAACTCAGTTGGCAGTATGTCAAAAATCGATTACTGTTATCGATTTGAACGTAACATGTTATCTATTTCACGCAACAAACAAACAACGAGTGAAGTTAAGAAAAGTGTAGTAAAAAAAGGAAAAGTTCATGAAAAGCAAATAGGTACTTACGTTAATTGAGAATGAACCAAGCACCTGCAAAAGAAAAATCAATGAGTTAACGTTGACAGCTGGTAAATTCCGCAAATATTTTTGTTATTTAAGAAAAAATAAGAAGTCGTGTTTCTGATCATAGATGTAGTATCGAAAAGAGGCAGAGTAAACTATAATGTGAATCACCAATGAATTTTGGTAATCATCCGATTGATGTGAGCAAGAAAGCACAACGTAATACGTTATTTTATAGTATAAACTTATAGAATACATTTTTTTTCTGAATTCAGCGATGTTCAAAATGTGTCGAGAAAAAGACTCAAAATTATAAATTATGTGTTGGCAACGTGAATTTTGGGAAAGGTAATTTCACAAATTAAAGCGGGCGAACTCAATGCCCCAGAAATTTCAAAATGTCCTCAAAATAAACAACGTTGTAACGCATATGCATTTTGTGCGTATTTATACCCCCAGATTTACTGTGGTGGGGTATATTGACTATGTTAACTTTGTGTTACATTTGTAACACTCTTCAGGAAGCGTGGCAGGCATGGACTTGTATATACACTGTGGGCCAAAAAAAAAAACGGTACAAATGCTCAATTACTCATGTTTCCAAAGATTTTAAGTAAATCCAAGTAAACATTTCTTTGAAAACTGCGTATGTTGTGAGGATTGAAAACAAACCATATTCGCAATTCCACTTCTTTTTGAGTAAAAACAGCAAAAAACGACTGTTCAAAATTTCACCCGGTATACGAGAAAAATCACCCTGTACACTAGCCATAAAATCTTTACTGTCCCTTTTGACCAAAAGAAAACAAATGTCATTACCTATTAATTTTATTACACCATTCATTTCACATTAAATTGGCCCGATGTTATCAGAAATGTTGCATAGCCAAACATAAAGCAACACAACTTTGGATTGAAACGTTCTGTTATTGTGAATATGGTATGGTTTCAATCTTCACACTACAAGCAATTTGTTTTTAAAAGAATTATTCGAATTGACCGAATATTATTGGAAATACGAGTGATTAAAAATTTGTACCGTTTTTTTTGCCCACTGTGTATATATCTTTGATCAGCATTGAAAACTGAACCGATTTAGATATATACGTCTGTCTGTCCGTCTGTCTGTGTACAGTGTACACGATAACTGCCTTAATTTTGAAGTAATTGATCTGAAATTTGGTATACAAGCTTATGTTTTAAAAAGTAAAGACAAGTTTGTGAATTGGGAAAATCTGTTTTCATATTTTACGGTGGGGGTATAATAACTTCGGTCCGCCTGAAGATAATTTTCTTACTAGTTCTTTATTAATCTTCTTGTTTCTTAAATAACTTCAACAGACAATGCTTGAAATCTTGTGGTCTCGAGTACACACTCTCAAGCGATATAGCTCTCAGCTAATAGAATAAGTATAGTAAAATCGATGAAACGCCAACTCAACAACATCCGCCAGCTTCAACCTACGATAATAATACTCCAGAAACCAAAAGCATATCGCAATCTAATAAACGCTTCCCGATTTCAATTACAATACGTTAGCGCACAGTACATCAACATTAATTAATGATACGTAACGAGCAAACACGT
Source organism: Melinopterus prodromus (assembly GCA_964023965.1). NCBI lineage: Eukaryota > Metazoa > Arthropoda > Insecta > Coleoptera > Scarabaeidae > Melinopterus > Melinopterus prodromus. The sequence continues at coordinate 19,758,635 of OZ030393.1, forward strand.
AAAACTCATAATAGTATACGCCTCCCAACAACTCGGCAAAACAAACCGGGTTGCGTATATATTCCCGCCAGCTTCCCCCAAAAACACTGTTCCGTAGCGTAAAGGACGAAACGGGCGAACCCGAAGCGCGAAGGGGAAGGGGTGTGTTCAGGGATGCTCCAGCGTCACACAGTGGTCGATTTTACAACTTTACCTGATCAAAATAATGTTTAAATGAACTTAAAATTGTCGTTAGAACGGCGGAAAAATAGTGAAAAAATCTCAGCCTTGTGGGGGATGTTTTAAGGAGGTTAAATCATACGTTTGTCGTGAAGATTCTGAAATACTGTGAGTATGATAATATTATATCTGGAAATCAAGGAAAAATAGTAAAAATAGTTGAGGATGGTTTAGAGACAAATTGAGTTTTAACGTTCCGAAACCTACTGAATATAGTAATACTGAACCTGTGAATATACGAAATATATTACACAAAATTCTAAGTAGCTATAAGCTAGGTATAACTCCATGTATGTGACGCTATGAACAATTGACGTTTGTGACTGAAGACGGGGTGAAACCCGAAACTAGTATCGCAAGATAGCTATTAAATAAATACTTCACCGAGATTCTATTGGATTTTAATTTATCTAAGTAGCTAGTTTGACAGGGTTGAGATTGAGAAATAAAGTGTGTGTAAACATTCTGAAACCAAGTGTGTATGTGATAATAGCATAACTGCAAATACCTACACATAAAATGTAAAAAAATGGGCAATGGGAGTGCCAACGGAATGGTATAATATTATTATATCTGTAAATATAACCCGTTTTATCCTAGGGTTAGTAGTAGTCATACCTGCACTTAGTTTTTGAATTTCTAAATAAAACCTAGGTCGGGTGCGGTATCATTGGATAGATATTTTAAAATTAAACATCTTTCGTTGTACGGAAATCTTACTCAATAATATAGTTTACGAAATAAACCATATGATATCGGATTATGGAAAAAATTAGTTCTTTTACTGTTCACTGTGCAAAACAGACTTAACGGATTTACAATCGCCATCATCAGATGCGCTAAATCAATGACTATCGGGATAACATTACTTGCCGTCTAACTAAATATAAAACTATTACCTGTAATAATTATAGTCATGATTATAGTTATTGCAGACGCCATAACTGATTATGGTTTCTTTCGTAACTAATGTTTTCAACAAAATATTGTTTCTCATTAAAATCCCTATCCAATGATACCACACACGACCTAGGTGCTTGTTATAAATTCTACCCCATGTACTTATCACTACTTTCGATGTATTGTGGAAATCAAAACTGTTAGATACGTCAGGTATTTTATGTTATGTAAATTAGTTCCCTGAGCCTTTATGATGTCATATAACCAAGAAAAAGGCATATATATGTATATGTGGACGAACCTAGTAACACCAAATAAGCGATTCCGCCGGTCGACACTAAAAAAATCTGATGTGGCCAGGCACATGACTTTATCATACAATATATACAATTAATAGTTTAGCTGCATGAGAATCTATTCTATTGAGATAAATCGTAGGTATTGTCAAAGCATCAGCATTTGACACTACCTACACTACGTCATTAGAATAATAGTTATTTATGTCACAAATGCCGAAAGTACGGAATAGCGCGACGAGCGGTGAAGCGGCGCGTCACCGAAGGCGGAGTGTCGCCGTCGCATATGAGCGAGTCGGCTATCTAGTGTTTGGCAGGAGCGATATCAACGTTTATTGTGTTGCTTTTTAAGAAATACGTATTAAAAAAAATAAATGATTTCTGTATAGTAAATGCTAGGTTGGTACCACTTTGACGAAACGTCAAGTTTAAAGGTGCGTTCCGATTGGTAGGTAATGGTAGCTAATGGCGGTGGTAGAATACCAAATTATAGTATTTCTTACATATCGTGATAATGACACATATTAGTTTGCTTGTACATAAACATGAGTCACTATCAATTTACTATTGGAAATACTATAACGGCGTCTGCTACCACTGCCATTATCACTAATGAAAACGCACCTTAAAAAGGTAATTCAAATTCTGACATATTAAGATTTGTTCATGACACATCCCTACCAACATACTAAAATAAAACTACATTTATCGCTATACTTTATTTATAATTTTCTCAATGTATCGTTTTTAGAATTAGATATAAAAACGGGTTGATATTTCTTATCAACAAACAATCAAATTGGTGATCTTACTTTATTTGAAATTTGTATTTTATAATTTGCCGCACTACAGCGGCAACGTTCCATAGTGGTTCTCCAACCTCTGATGAGATCTGCTGTTTTCGAATGTGACAACACAAAAAAATATTTGTCAAAATCCTGGCTACTATGTAATTTCATATCAATGCAGATGCGACCGATCTCGATCAAATAGAATTTGCTCTTGAAGCTAAACTATTAATTTTACCAAAAAGTTTCATAGGCATTAATTATTCAAAATTTCCTCTACTTTAATTTATTAATTAACTATTTTGTCGAAATTACAGAAATGGCGGCTCAGTTCCAAAATCCTTCAAAAAGGCTTAGAATAACCTAAAAAGCTAAACTATTAATTTTACCAAAAAATGTCATAGGCAGAAAATATTCAAAATTTCCTCTACTTTAATTTATTATTTGACTATTTTGACGAAATTACAGAAATGGCGGCTCATTTGCAAAATCCTTGAAAAAGGCTTAGAATAAACTACCAGTTTCTTTGGACCCTCTTGAACCAAAAGCTTTTCAGCTCTAAGTTAGGTCATGAAACTTCTAAATTTGAACTTTCGTCCCGATACCTTTAGTAGTTTCTCCGGAATCGTCTCCACAAAAATCGTTTACACACACACGCACACACACACACACACACACACACACACACACACACACACACACACACACACACACACACACACACAGACATTTTTTTGTACCTTGGTCAAAAATGTTCAGGGGACCCAAAAAGACCTATTTCCGCTAAAATCTCAATTTTTTTTTTTCGGCATGATTACAATACTTTATCTTACTGCGTATGATAAAGTAAAAAAATACTTATAGCAAATATGACTATTACATATGACAATCATTACTAGGTGGTCAAGTAACCATGTAAGTCAGTTTCATAATAATACGGTGTAGTACTCTTTAAACCACTATTATTTACAAATTTAGGGGTGTCGGAATTAGGTACATGTAAATATAGCACGTACTTAAATCAGACGTGTGTCGGAATTGTGTACATGGTTAGAAGTAATATCTATGGCTCTATTGCCCTCTTTATACAAGAAAATAACTTATTTTATATCTTTTGATATATTACAGTTAATTGTACGCATTTTGTCCAAATTCCGACACAAGTTTCGGAATTACGGACATCAATAATCCCTAATTATTACACTAGCAGCAGAGAGTAGCGATTTTGGCATTAATACACCACGTTTAGAGATAACAGTTGAACTCATGCCATCTCCAGAGACGTTTTAAGGCCAACGGGGCCGGGCCCAGGGCTCCGGCCTCAAAGGGGCCTTGTATCGTTCTTGACTTGGCTTCAATAAGATCATGATGCGAATAATTTTAATCGGCAAATATTATTCTCGGACATTTTCTCCAAGAAACTAGGAATTTCCAACTATATGCTAATTGGCAACCGTTACAAGACTGCATTATTATGTAATGTCCGTGTTTAAGCCTAGTCCTACCCCTACCGCCGGGCCATACACCATCATTACCTATTTAGCCTAAAAGCGGCAGTCAAATTTATTTTATTTTTTTTTAAATATTTCTAATTTTGATGAGAACGAAATTAAAATAGCATGCGAGAAAATGTCGAAGTTTTTTTGATAAAGATATTAATGTGGAGGAATGAATTTGGAATGTACACATTTCAAGTCATATCTAATCATTGATGGCGAAAAACGGAAGAAAAAACCATGAGAAGACATGGAAAAAAGTAAGAATATATTTTTACAAATACCGATGACAACGAAGAACAGTTCTTGGAAGAGGAGATCGGGATTGGTATCAACACACTGTATAGCTACATGTATAATGAAAGACAGTGTCCCTAATATTGAAATAGTAATGATAAGTTTCTTGTTGATGATGATTACTAACGCGCATGGTAAGCGTTCATTTTCAAAACGCAAACTGGACCAAAAATTATTTAAGAAATCGTATGACTTAAACTCGTTTGAATAATTTAACCTTGTTGAGTATTGAAAATGATATATTATTAACAGTTGTGTTTGAAGAGATAATTATGATATTGTAAATTTAAAATGTAAAAACCAATTTTCTAATAAGCCTTACACTTAATGAAATAAAACGGACGCAGGTGAGGCCTACTTTCTCGTAGGGGCCATGGGTGCCCGCAGAAATATTTCCATGGGGTGCAAAACGAAAGCCAAAACGAAGGCCATGGGTTGGGTTAAGAGTTGCCAACTCCAAGAAATAAGGTCAACGGAAACCGGAGCTACCGTTTCGCTTTTGGTATACAAAGCCAATCGTTTAAAACAGTTGCAAAAATTGTTGCATACATTTTGTATCATACCCCAAATTGTAGGTAATAAAAAGACGGAGTTTTGCCCCATGGAAAACTAGCCTTAAATGGCGATACTGTCCATTCTAATAGCAAACGTATTTCAATCAGTCGACGATAATATAATCAATTGTCACTGGTTTGTTTCTGTTTTGTTTTTGTAATTTAACGTCTATGAATTTTTATCTGTAAATTAAGAAGTTTATTAATTATTGTATTTATTAATTATTAATTTTAATTTTTGTTCAATTAAATGTTAAATGTTTTTAACACTAGTCAGCATATATTTCATGATTTTGTATTGTTGATCGGTCCCGTTATATCAAAAGCCAGGGCAGGGCGGTGCAAGTGCACCCCTTGCCCCTTTTTGCGGGCGCCTATGATAGGGACCCAAGGCCTCAAGAAGTCTTAAGACGTCTCTGGCCATCTCCATTAAAAAGATCATTATTCTGGCTGAAACACCCAAATAAAGTAAAAAGTTATTGTACGTTAGGTATCTAAATTTTACAGATTGGCAAACTGATTGGTTTTAAGACAATTGGTTATCTAAGAACATGTTTATGTCGCTTCGGATAAAATTGGACCATAGTGCTAAATTAATTTTAAACAGCTAGATTCGCATTTTCAACCACTGTGCGTCACGGCGGAGGGTGAGTGTGGCGGTGGGGGGAAGGCGAAGATTCAGATCGATTGTGAGGTGGTGGTAGCGTAAATACGGCTGGCCTTCTACAACAACAATCTCCCGTTCGGAATTCTTTCGCGAAATAAAGCGGCACCGTGACCTGAAGATACTATAACCTCGATACGACACGTCCTCCGCTTCCAGCGTTTACCCCTCCCCTCGAGGGGGACGTCCGGAAGTGTGCGGCCTAGAACTTGCCACCGGTCGCGCTCTCATCGGGTGCATTTCCCTTTAACCTTGACTAGGTAGCGTTAAGGGCTGTTTATAGTCATGGAACGTCGGCAACGTAAGACGTTTTGTAATTACGTAAAGTAACCAAGCTTAGGAATGTTTGTAGAGAGATCTTTAATGGAGGAACTCTAGAAGAAGCGTAGAACGTGGATGTAAGATCAGGAGTAAACGACTATTGCTATTAGAGAGGTAAATAGAGACCGATGTAGGATTGGGTTTAATACTTACAGAAATAATTCAGAAAAGAAGTGGTATGGAATTATGAAATAACAGTGCCTTTATCGGTGTGTTTCTGTGAAAAATATTTTAAAATAGTAGATTTTGGAAGTAAATCCGGCGCCTCCACCAAATTTGCAGATATTGGTTTCCAACATAAATAATCCAGAACTCATGCATATGAGAGTCAGCCTGATAACTGATAGCTTCATTAAACTTATTAAACATAGTAAATATTATTTCAGTCATCATCGAGTATGCTTACCAACTTCTCAATTACGATTTTAATTTGCTAGTTTTGAAGTCTCTCGCTTTGAAGCCCGAGGACGTATTTTGTCCCGGGACTTGATCCTTTTGTGGTGCTCTGAAATGTATTGTATTGTATCACCAAAACTTAATCAAATTTTGAATCATGATTTTCTCTCAAACCTTTTATACAATTTTAATGATTTGTTTGTTTAGTTGTAGTCTTCATTTGTCAGAAACGATATTGTGAAAGGTATTTTTAGCAGATTACTAAAGGTGATACAACAAAGAAGAGATACGTCACAAAACCTGTTGAAAGGGATTTTCAGTTTTGAAGGCCAGGTTTTTGGTTGGAGTTGTATATAGATAATAGGGGTATTACCCAGTCATTTCTCAGACCGACTCAATTCACAATTTTAGCTTTCAGATGTAGATTCTACGGGATTTGTTCTTGGCCGGGATAGTCATTCAGATTTGATAATAATATTTTCAAAATAAGTCATTAAAATTCAGTCAACGATAATAGTTTATTGATCTTTATTGGTTATTTTTTTTTCTTTTTGTTTTTTATAGAGCCACTTGCACTCAGAAAAGTAATCTCTCGAAAGAAGAGAGAAACTTACTTGGATGAAGGGGTTGGTATGTTTGTATATAGGCGAGAAACTAGTTAGCCAGGATTTGACAATTATTTTTATTCTAATGACAGTAGGTAGTTCAAACGCGGACTTTTTGACAATACCTACTGTCAATATTAACAAAATATCTGTCCAAACCTGGCTAACTTGCTTTATTTTAATGCAGACACGATGCTGATCTCGATGAAATAGAATCTCATGCAGCTAAACTTATTAATTATTTTTAGATATATGTAGTATGATAAAGTCATGTGCGTGGCCATTTCGGATTTTTTATTTGTCTATACATTAAAATATATTGATTCCAAGAAGTGTTCACAAGGTAATATCTATTACAGATTTGCAAATAACGTGGATAAATATAATGAATAATGTAAATTTCATCCCAAAGTATATTTCGTGACATTTTTGTACATTTTCTTATTTGTACCTACTCATGTCATAGCCTGACTAATTATGAACAAATAATAGTTATTAATGTCGATAAGTAATTTCTAGTAGGTAAATGATATTTGACTAAACGGTAGGTTAGATTAGGTCAGCGTCAGCAAAACTTTGATGAAAAGTCATGAACTTTCCATCAAACATTTGACAAGAACACGAAACAAAAACTGAAAATTTTTGATGAAAGGTTATTGCTAATAACTAATAACATGAATACATTTATTTTATGGCGCTTTTAATTATGACTTTTTACAAAGCATTTACTGAATATTCTGAATATTAATAAACGTCATATTAATTAGTATATTATTTGACGAGCACATAATTACCGATATAAATCGCGAGCATGAACTTTACACACGAGCCGTAGGCGAGCGTGTAGTCATGTGAGCGATTTATATCCGTTATGTGAGAGTCAAATACGATGTTTTATCTGCGACTCATAAATTTCATTTTATGCAAAATATTTTAAATGTATTTGTCAATGATGGGGAGGCGACCTGTCAAATAACTGTCATCCACGTAGGTTTTAACAGACTTTGACACTAGCGTTGTATAATGATGACAGTTCGTTCAAATAATGAGGTGATTATTTGAACGAACTCATTATCATTATTATAGCTGGTGTTTCCACTAAATAAGTTTTATCTAAATATTCTAAACCCTCGTTTTATTTAATTCCTTAGTTACTTAATATTGCGATTTCACTATAAACAGACCTTTAAGTGTGCAAAGAATTGATCGGAGGTATTCGAGGTACAGAAGGATTCAGGGGGTGCGCACACCCGGTTCGCGAGAGCGGCACGCCGCGTGAATTTATGACTGACATCGATTAGCAATTAAGTTAACGGCGAGGCGAGTCGGGGCCGAATTTCGCCCTTTTTCGCGCCACCGCTCCGGTATATCTTCGGAGCGGCGGGAATTGCGTTTTTCCCTAATTAATAGATTCGGGTCGCGCTGATAGACGCACGCGGGACATGCTAATGAAAATCTATGGACCGAGGTCGGCACTCGATTTGGGGTGGATTTCCGATGAAATTACTTACTCGAAAGTGGACAATTTGGAAATATCTCCGGCGCCTCCACCGAAAGTATAAATAGTTCTTTGTCATAAAACAGCGGAATATTTTGTGTTTCCTTTACCTGTTGAATGTTTCTGTGCAAATTTCACTTTACAGAACAAATGTGACGACCACGATATGGATATGGCGTTCCACTACTCTTATTATTTATTAGCACGCACCGACTACGAGAATAAGTAGAAATGCCTTTGGAAGCCATAATAAATAATTTCTTGATTTTTAGTTATTGATTCTTGTTACATATAGTAATTGAAAAATCGAACTTCAAACATCACGTATGAGCAAAACGAGTAGTATACTAATTTTTAATTTCTTTTAACGTTTTGAAGTTTCCTGGAGTGATATTGTACACAGAATTACTTTAAGTTAGGATGAATTGTATTTTTTTATCTAATGTAGATACCCCTACACCGATTGGTAGATATGGAAATGATTCCTGGCCATAGTAAGTACCAAAATCCACTTAATTAGTGTTTATTTAACAATTTTTGACTTTTTTAGTATGAATTGCTCAGCTAGATTAACAATAATAGTAAGTACCGCCCTTTCTGAAAATATGTTTTATAATCTGTATATAATATAACAAAGCAAATCGGGTGCTATTTTAAATTCTCTGAAAATGGCATTTACCAAAAAACCAGAACCCATGCTAACCTAACTTTTCCAAAAGCTATGGTCTAGCTTCATAAGTAAATACTGATTAATTACTTTACATTTTAACTTTTAATAAGTTATGCAATATTGCATTCAAGTGATGTAAGCCCCTATAGACCTATATACTTATGACGAACCATTTCAAAACTGTTTGAGAAATTACTTATCAAGAGAATATACACAATTCTTGAGGAAAATCAAACTATTTCATCATATCAATTCTTTCGAGCTCGACATTCAACAATCGGTCAGGTACACCGATTTACCGACGTTATAGAAAATGCTCTTGAGGAAAAGAAAATTTGCTCAGCAATATTTTTAGACGTGCCTCAGGCTTTCGATAAGGTGTGGCATGATGGACTCTTTGAGAAAATGGAACAGCAGCTTCCTACTGAATATACAGAACGTTCATCATATCTGAAAGACCGTCAATTCAGGGTGAAACAGGGTGACGAATACTCCTCGCTACGCAATATCAATGCCGGAGTATCACAAAGAGGTGTATTGGTACCAGGTCACAATGGCACAATGGCAACATTTCTAAACGACACGCCCATTTTGGCAATTAGTGACAGTGTAGAAGAAGCAACTGAAAAATTACAGATAGCTGCAAACAAACTGAACCTTTGGACAAAGAAATGGCGCATCAAACTAAATGAAGGAAAATCCACGCATGTAAACTACACCAATGAGAGAGTTAACTATATTCCAGTAACCATTAATGGGAACGATATTCCATACGCGGATAAAGCGAAATACCTTGGCATGACACTGGATGCCAAGCTTAGATGGAAAGTACATGTCAAGAAAAAGTGGAACGAACTCGACCTAAAATCCCGCAAAATGTATTGGCTAATGGGGCGGAGGTCAGCCCTGTCAGTGCAAAATAAGCTCCTACTATACAAGCAATTATTAAAGCCAGTATGGGCGTATGGAATACAGTTATGGGGATGCACTAAGCAGTCCACTATTAACCTCATTCAGAGGTTCCAAAATAAAGTTCTAAGGGCCATTGTTGGTGCACTATGGTACATCAAAAACACCAATCTTCATCGGGATCTTCGAATGGAGATGGTAAGTAGCGAAATATCAAAATTTGCTAAGAAGCACGAGGATGGTCTACTCGACCACGACAACATTGAAGACATCCAGCTGCTAGACAACAGTGCGCTAGTGCGTCGGCTGAAAACAACTAAACCATTCGAACTAATGCGGGAATGATAAAAAGCAGAGCACCCGTAGTTTATTCACAGTGATAGTATAAGAGAAAACAACCGCCTTCTACTTGAGTGGTAAAAACTGTCAGACTAAAACACCTGGGGCTAATGGGCAAAATTGTAGATATCATTATTTTATCAGTTTAGTTGTTAGTCATTGCCTAGGTGTTATCCCACAAACACAAAAGTGTTTGAACAAATAAATAAAAAATATTGCTTTCATAAAATAATCGAGATATCCAGATTATTATTTTGATAAATCGATTTTGTTATTATCGATTTTTAATAAATGATTTTCTATAATCAATTTTAGATTTTTTTTAATTTTTACCCCTTCTCCTTTACCAAATTGGCCACCTAAGCCAACTCGATCAAAAGATTATACTTTTACAACATTCGCATAAAACAAAGCATAATCGGACCAAATTGTTTATGTTATGTTCGGTTTATACTGCTTTTGTTTAGACATTACTGTTTTGCGTAGGCTTTTTGGCCAACTTTGCCAACTTGGTGATTTATTAGTGTTGTAAAGTTACTTTTGGAACTATTTGTGCCTTGAAATGACAGTTTATTTACTGTACCACTTTTATGTTAGAACACGTAAATATCCACATGGACATAAGACATGGATGTGCTAAAACGCTCGTCACAAAGCTTTTTTATCGACGCCATTCAAAATTGACATTTTTGCGTCTCTGTGGAAATACAAAAGGATCTAATAGCACTTGCACGCAAAAGACTTTTTTATTTGCTTGCCCAGCCCAGAAATTACTTTCACAATGTGACATTGAACCGACCAAATAGGTGACGTAGGTGACCTTGAACCGACCAAATAAGACAGGGCACTGCCTCTGGGTGTCGGATGTTTAATCGTGATTACCGACAAAATACTATTCTTCTCATGCTCCGGTATGTGGCTATTTATATCAATTGTCCAAATACGTCACTACCATTAATTAGGGTTACCAAACGTCGATGTTGTTCACTTGTATTTTGTGCAAACTCGACATTTGGAAACCCTAATTTGAAACTGCAAGCACTGAGCGATTCAGGTCGTCGACATTATTAGTTTAAGCAATGTTTACTCAAACACAATAATAACCGTATTTGAATTTACTCCGTAACAGTATGAAGCAACGGGTTATCATATTTCAATATTTCAATCAATTGATAAATTCTTTTCTAGTCCACATTATTGAGTCCACAATCCTAATTCTGTGTAAATGTGTCATACATAACCCATTACCACCCTATGTATTTTCGTCATATTAAGATATATCATAAAAAAACAGTCAGTTCCTTTTTACTTATTCTTTATCAGGTAGTAAAAAAGCATGCTTGGATTAAGCCCCCTTATCATATCCTTTATAAACTAGTAAAAAGAACTTTGAATACGTTTCCTTCTAAAAATCTTTCGTATACAAGTGCATCATTTTCCATTCCATTGTGAATAACTAGAGAAACCTTTTCCCTCGTATCTTCTGTATATTATAGGGCGGCTTATCGGAGTCTGTCTACAAGACGACCCAGCTCTGTATCGTATGGGAGGTGGGCGTTAGAACATTTCGCGGTTAGGTATGAGGCACGCCGAACTAACCGCCTCTAGGGGTGATTTTGTGATTTACTGATTCGGTAACGGAACGGCAGAATAGCTGTGTACGCGGGTTGCTTATTATCCTTACCCATTAACTATAAGAATGTTGCGCATACTACATTGTACACACTTCCTTCTTCTTACGTTCGCTAGTCTTTCCAAAGATCGCAATGAAGTGCTTAAATTCGAATTTTGTTAAATTTTAAATGTATAATAAATTGCTAATTTTTCTTTTAAATCTGGAATCTTTTCAATTTAATATAAAATTATTTGAAGTTGTACAGATAGATTATCGACATTCTACACAAAGTAATCTAGATTTTTCCATAGAATTAAAAAATTTATCCATATCATAGACTAGCTATTTGATGTTCCAATTTTAACTGCCTGTATAGCAAAGAACCTATAGCTAAAAGTGCAAAAATTTCTACATATCGATAATATACCTACATTACTACCTACAAACTTCATTTCATTCTTCATGTACTTCTCATAGAAGGCAAACTCTAAATTGATGATTCACATAAGCTGGCCGGAACATCAAACATACACTGGTTGCCACAACGTGTAAGATAGTCGACTGCTAAAGCGAACTATGCATCTTGAGTTTAAGTTGTCTTATACGGTGATTTTGTTAATACAGTCTACCAAATACCAGTGCCAGAGGAAATCCAGAGCAAATAAACCATTTTTTCTACTCCTATTGGGGAATGCATTCATTATCATAGCAATTTATGATAAGTAATACTAACCATTCCCCACACACATGACAAATATTTCATTCCTGGCTCCTCATATCCCGCCAGTAGTGAGAAATATTTCATTCCTCACGGCTTTAGAACCAATCACAGCTCTGGATTTTTCATTTCCAAATTGTTGATACACTGCTTAGCGACATTGTCAAGGCATTGACAACGTCGCTAAGTGACAAGGGGCACCAAACAATTTTAATCTGTCAAAATCCTGTAAACCGTCATAGTGACATACAGCTGTCCCTATATGCACAAAAATTAATTTATAAGATTTCGTTGCATGGTCGTAGAAAAAGTATAGTATTCCATTCGCAAGTAATGGCAATTTCTCACTCGAACGCTTTGCAGCACTCGCCTACGGCTCGTGCTGCAAACTTCGTTCTCGTGAGAAATTGCTTACATTACTTGCTTATAGAATAATATACTATTTATTTGATTCAATACAATTTATTTACATTGTTTTGATGAACTGTTATTAGAACATACAGTGTGTCTCACGGGACGTTGGATTGTATGGGTACTTTTGTTACTAATAGATATAGAATGTCGGTTAAAAGGGCAAAGTAGTGCATACTTATGTGCCCTTTCATAATCTGTTCAGAAAACAGTTGAATTCCAAATTGTTACCAAGCAATATTGAAAAAACTGTTTTTATCCCATCAAAAAAGCGTTTGGACATAAAGGCATTTTTTGTCTACAATTTTATTGTCAGTTTAAAATTTTTCTCGTTTGTGAACTCGTCAGAAACAAACAAAACTTTTGTTTTTTTTATGGACGCCATATTGGTTTTATACATGTTTGGATTCATAATTTTTTTCTGAGTAATTTGGTATGCCACTTGCCATATTTAGAATACAATAAGCCGACAAAATTGGAGTTTTTGCCCATAGTCAAGTTATACTAAACTTTTGTTATGTATTTATTTGTACTAACTAGACAACATAAAAAAGTAACCAGTTTAAATAAACTGAATAATGTTTTCAAAAATCTCGCCATTTTCATAGAGGCGTTTTTCACAGCATTCCTTACCGAGGGTTCTTCTGTCAATCGAATCGAAAGCGGCGATGACTCTCCAACATTCCCAAAATTATAAACACCTTATTTATTTTTTGATTAAGTGTAGATCCATAATGTAAAATTTGGTAATAATATTAAATAAGAAGCCTCTTTATTTGCATAAATTATTTATTAATTGCTTCAGACTAGTTTCGCCCATACGGGCATCATCAGTGTGAAAGAGTCAAGAAATTAGGAGAACAGGAGCTGTACTAACGACATCGTTATGAACATACACGTGGTCAGATGAGAACAAATCATGATATTGTTTCCCAGGCGCTTTAGACGAATTTTACAATTAAAACTTAGAATAAAAACATCTCAACACCGAATCAAATACACAACGACGTTTAAGCTGCTGCTCGGTGGATGGTCGACGGGAGAACCTCCCGTCGACTACTTTGTCCATTTAACGACTTTCTATCTTTAATAATAACAAAACTACCCATACAATCCAAAGTCCCAGGAGACATACTGTCTATAAGAAACGGTTGTTTAATCAATATCTATCTCATTCTTGCTATCTAACATTATTTTCCAATTGAATTCTTTTCACTGTAGATGCCATCGCGTTTGTAATAAACTTTGCATTAGTCGATTAACATCTGCATTCTACATGAGGTTATCCATCATGCATACATTATAACCTGTACCGTAGTGTTTTCACTTAACACCTGATAATGACCCAGTCCCCGCTGGGGAACCTGAAGACGGCAGCCATCGGCAAGATCCTTATCACAGTAATGACACGTTTAGCCCGCACCCTGAATAATTCACCTGAAACATCAACTGCGTCTACTCCTTCGTCCACACGTCGGCTCCACTGTTTGCTTATTTATGATCGATAAGCTGCCAGGCGAAAAAAAAAATGAATGACTACAAATGATCCACTGTTTCTGATATCTACACGCCTGACAGAAGCTCTTGATAAACTTTGGCGAGTCGTGGAAGTTGTGTTGAAGTTTGATGTATTATTGTGGACAAGAGAGGGGTTTTTACCAATTTTGTGGTGGGACCGTTGGGACATTAGTGACCGGAGGATATACAGTGGGATTTTAGTTGTCCAGGCTTATATACCCTTTGTTATAAGATTCATTTCTTGTAATACCTATACTTAGAATGATTAAAATGTTCTCTAATTATCTCTAAATTGAAGCTGTTCATGTAAACGAAAACATAAAACTTGGAACAATAGTTGAAAAGAAAAGAAAAACGATAACAAGAATAAACTACATATACCTTCGACAGAGTGAGTGTATTTCCGTAGAATCTAAATCTGATGCATAAATTATGAATTATGTATACTTTTTAGAAAATGAGTCAAAAAATTGTCACAGCGCGTTGTTTGTGGAATTTGGGTTTTCCAAAACTAGAGTTAATCTTTCTTCATATTCTACGGGAATACCATACCATATATTCCAATACATATGTCATTTGTTGGACATTTTTTGCTATTGGACCAACTAGTAATTTATGTCGAATCTTATACGTTATTCAACGTCTGTCAGTACTGATTTGTCAAAAACTAAAAATATAACAAAAATCAACCAATAGACGGAAAATCATATAACTTTTATCTTTAATTTGGTGCACTAATTTTACGATTCTGTTCACTAATAGCTAAGAAAACCGCTCTGAACTTTTACGTGTTTTGCGAATAGAACGTATATAGGTACGAATTTTTACACACGCTCTGTACCTCAAAGGAAAGCAGCTGCGGATATTGTTATACCCTGTATATGATATATGACTCATGCACCTACTTTTTATTTTGATTTCAGGTGACACATTGTGGACATTCCAGAGGTTTCTCTCACTCTGGTGACAATTCAGTTTTTTTTTTTTAAATTATTTCACGTCAGTGTTCAAATACGAAAAAAATGATAAAACCAAATCCACTGCAAAGCTGATCAAACTTATTATGTAATTAAATAAGTAAATGTTTGTAAGTAACCCAAGTGTGTGTGACGTAAGTTTAAACTTTTTGCCTCTCGGTGTAAAATTGAGCGCTAGAGAAATGACAGAAGGTACCCGATTGTTGCACTTTTAAATTAACGCAAGTCTTTCCAATCTATTTCTAGTCATGTTTAACAGTCATGTTTAAGTAAACTCTCGGAGTGGTTTAAACATAACAATCTAAAACTCAATATAAATAAAACAAAAGTAGCTAAATTTTCTCTAAGAATGGATCAAGAACTCAACATAATCCACGACGATGAGACAATTACAACGAACAGTACAACCAAATTCTTTGGTCTTGTCATTGACTCCCAAATGAACTGGAAAACGTACGTTTCTGAGCTATCCAGCAGACTGGCATCTTTTAGCTATGCACTCCGGACCATATCTACGGTTGTTTCGGAAGAAGCGGGTGAAGCAGCATATTATGCTTACGTGTACTCCAGGATCACCTACGGAATTGTGTTCTGTGGAAATTAGGTGGAAGTTTCGAGAATTTTCAAGCTGCAAAAGTCGTGTGTAAGAAACATTTACCACCTAAAGTCAAGAGACTCCTGTAAAGAACTGTATAGAGTAAAGAAAATCCTGACCGCCCCTGGAATATACATCTTCCAATGTATAATATTCGTGAAGAAACACTACGCAGAATTCTTTGCGCAATACGAAAAGGAACATCCATACGTTACTAAAGATCTCAAAAGGAACACCCTAAAAATTCCACAAACTGTGTCCGCGAGAATTTACAAGGGAGTATTAACACAAATAATTAAAATCTACAACCACATTCCGCTCGAATATAGAACGCTACAAATGAGTGTATTTAAAAAACGTGTACATGGTCATTTAATTCGACATGCATTTTATGCACTGCAAGATTTTTTTGATTGTGTTTATTTTTTGTAATTGTATATAATTTTCTTTAGGTAGATTTTTGTTTGTTTGTTATATGTATGACTTGTTCTACACTTGGTTGAGTTTACAGAATAAATGCTTTATTATTATTATTAAGTAAAAAATTTCAATGTTTGTTCATGTTGGAATGGAAACGTAGCTGGGACAGTGGAAGATTATTTACTATTAGTACGATACGATCAGTACAATTTAATTGCGGAATAATAGTGCGAGTTAAATATAGATAATGAATTTATATGTACACTTAATTATATATAACTGTATCTCGTCCAATAGCCTCACACCAAAACCCACCATCGAGGCCGAGCGAAGCCAAACTGCGCAAAATATTGTTCATGTCTATTTTGGTCTTCAAAATTTACAAATAGTCGGAATTCTATTAAATTCAAGGGATCTGTATCGCAGTAAATGAGCATTATTTGCATGCTAACTGCGTTGTCCTGCCAACATTCGTTACTGAGATATCAGCTTCAATCGCCTTTATTCTCTCAAAACCCATTGTTTTTTAGCTTTTACGTTCAGCTGTAATTCAGCTCAACAAAGATGGTTATAACATAGTATAGTACAACAGTCTATCGGTTTGGAGATAATTGTTTCTTTTTAGTTAAAATGGTGGTATCGCTAGCTCTAATCAGTCATTACAGATCGTGATTGAGCTAGGCGCAACACGTATGGTTATTTCTATGTTTTTGTGTAGATTACGCAACCGGTGTCAGACCGAAAATGAAAGAAAGTAGATATTTTTCAAATGTTCAAAGTTAAAGTTGTTGTACTGTACCTCCAAATTCCCCCTCTATGCAGGTTATTTTTACTATTATTAACTATATTTATTTATTATTAATTATTAGGGGACGGTGACCGATTTTCTGACAGTTTGATATTTTGTATCAAAAATGGGACCCAATACAATTCTGCCGGTAGACTGAAATAAAAGCTTGAACATTTCGGAGTAGTGAAGTAATACAATTTTAACAAACATGCCAGCTATTCAAATTATCAGGACCGTTATACAAAACGACAATTTAAAATTACAAGTTGTGATAAATCAAAAATCAAAATTCTAATAAGAATAAGCGAATCATTCGTTCTCCGGATGTAATAAGATGTACTACCTATCATGGCCATATATTATGTTCGCTCTCTTGACGTCGATCTTCTCGCAAATCTAGGGCGAAAAAGTTTGAAAAAAATCTGATGCTGTTCTTGATTAATGTGCTAAAATTCATAAAAAGTAGGAAACTGTTCTGTTTACACGATTTTTGCAAATTAAGGAGAACAGGCGCTGTTTTTGCCACGTAAATGTCATTAATTTAACTTTAGCAATTAATTACTCCGGAAATAATATATAGATTTCTACAAATTAAAAAGCATGATCACCTGCGGTATGTTAACTTTCAATGTGCATTTTTATAAATGATTTAATTTGTTGTTTGACCCACAAAAAGCTGCATTATGCAATGCCAGCAATTCCGTTATTAGAAGAGCTAGAATAATGAAACATAGACTGTAGGCTACCCAATAATCCATATCTTCAAGTTTATTACATAATCATTGTTTATCTTGAATTTTCCATACAATAGGTCGTGCTGAAGCCCCGCGTGAATTTCGACGCTCTTCGGTCTTTGGTGTGGTGCGTGGGAGCAGTGGCGAGCAGCGATTTTTGTATTTCTAAACTAACGGTCGTCTTTACGATTTTTTTCTACTAAAACCGCTTACCAAAAAAATTTGAATTTTTGCTCAGGTTGCATTTAGAGTCTCTACTATCGATTGGAGTTTTTGTTTTCTTCAGTTTTTATATACCTAATAAGGTTGTAAACAAGATTTTAATGGAAGCGAATAATATATCAGGATTGAATGTTGCAGTACAACGCAATTAGCATGCATATAATCCTTATTTATCCCTTGAATTTAATAGCATTACGACTATCTGTTATTTTTTAAGACCGAAATAAACATGAACAATATTTTGCGCAGATAGGTCAGAGCGTTCAGTGAATCCGTCTGAGTCCTTTTTTGTGAACTTGAAAAATATTGAGTTTAGCAGATTTTCCGATTAGTAATGAATACTAAATTAAGTTAGCTTGATGAACTGAAAAACTGTTTAAAAAAAAACTGACCTATGTTTTTATATAAATATTGAAACTATTATAACAGTTTCGTTGTAATTGTGTCCGTAAATGCTGTTCTCCTATTCACTATCACTAATCTATCGTGCGATCCCCCACTGTCGACAGCGTCGCTGTCGATCCCTTCCTCGCACCACACCAAAGACCGAAGAGTGCGTCGTGAATTGCGGCGAACATGAGATGCGATTTTTTGTAGGGTAAATCCAAGATGAGCAATAACTCTGTAAAAAGCTTTAAACATAAGATTTATTAGGTAGCCTATGATCGATACTTCATCATCCTACCATTGCATAGTATAGCTTTTTGTGGGTCAGCCACAAAACCGATCATTTTACAAAAATGCACATTGAAAGCTAAGATTCCGCTGGTGTGATTACTTTTTAATTAGTGGAAATGTATGGATTATTTCCGGAGTAATTAATTGCTAATGTTAAACTAATGAAATTTTCGAGGCAAAAACAACGCCAATTTTTTTTAATTTGTAAAAATCGGCTAAAACCTAACATATACAGCTTTATAATTTTATAGTTATAGCATATTAAACAGGGACAGCACCAGAATTTAAAAAAAGCCCCGAAATTTCCGAGAAATTCGAGGTCAAAGGAGCGGATATTATATATGACCACGATAGTACATGTTTTCTTTCGTAAAAATTGTAATATTTTAAATTTCTTTACAATACGCTAAAAGATAATTAAATTGAGCAGATCCACATCACAAGTTCAGCAAAATGTTGAGTCGCCTTTTTTTTGGTGAGTATAATTAATAGCAAAATATACTAGCCAAAATTACATTGCGACATAATTGTCGGAAAACAATTAAGGAGATGCCAGAGCCTTGAAGCCAGATACCTTATGGCACTGTTAGCCTTCAGACACACTCTCCTCGCAGAAGGCACGAAATGTATGGCCGAATTAAGTGTAGAATTTACGTGTCTACAAGGGTAGAAGGTGGTGCCAACTACTGCTACGGGAATGCAGCGCATCCCTCTTACGAAATCAACAGGGCGTTAGGATGTAACAGATGCGAACGAGCATTCACGTTGATGTCACGCTCACTCGTATGAATGATGATGAGCTAGCTAGTTTGGGAAGCGTCTGTCTGCCTAGTCTAGCTACTCTTTGCCAACCCTTTGTCGGGCCGTTGCTGCTCCTCGTTATGCGGGGTTGTAAACATGCATGGGGTGGCTTGTTTCGCCTGTTGTGCTCGCGTGTGTGATAAATGGGACGTCCACATCAAAAGTCGACTCGTTTCGCTGCTGGTCTTCTGCTATGCGTGGACGGAATTAGCGTCACCGTCGCTCGGCTTTAATGTCTTTGTAGATTGTGCTTCTTTTATTGTATAGTTCCGGGCGCTTTTCTTATGTATTTGAAAGGGTATTTTGTGATAATTAGGGTGAAAATAATGCTTTTGTTATCTATTTTAAACACAAGATATTCAGCATATTCAAACTAATATAAAAGATTGAATAATATAACCATCAATTTAAATATCGTTTCTAAAACCTGGGCTGGCTATCCACTGATGTCCTATAGACTAGAGTAAATCCACATGAAATGGTCCTGAAAAAATTAGTTGGTCGCTGGACTATGACACTTCCTAACTTCTGGAAGTGCAAAAACAATTTTATTATTGTTATATTTTACTCTGTTCAGAAATGGCGGCTATTGTTGAGTCAGCGTATCGCCATTTTTGACAATGGCGTTTGTATTAATGTAAATAACGTTGTTTGGGTTTGTCGTACAGTCTGTTATGTATATGATACATAGAGTTTACACTTAATTTCTATTTCAAATGCAATCTGACGATGGTCTGATACAACCCGTTCTACAGATTTCTTTTTTTTTTCGATATGAAGGAGTACTTAATTTGTTCATTCAATATTTTTTATAACCTTGTATGAAAAAGCATTGTATTACAGAAAAAGGAGCGGCCTTACTCTTTCCTTTTTTACTTTATCATACGTAGTATGTAGTATCTACGATTACGGAGAAACTACTAAAGGTATCGAGACGAAACTTCAAGTTTCCAGACTAACTTTGAGCTGAAAGAAATTTTGTTCAAAAGGGTCGAAAAGAACTAAAGGTATTAGTTTTCTGTAACTACGTCAAAACAGTTAAATAATAAATTAAAGTACTGAAAACCTTAATCGCTAATAATTGATATTGACGATTTAAAATTTACAATTTGAATGTCAAATATTTGATGTATCTCGCATATAAACCATGGCAACGCTTAATGCCCGCGCGGGCGTTAAGAATCCTTAATGCCCTCGCGGGCATAAAGTAGCTGTTTTCGCCCCGGTATCTAAGATGTAAAATGTCACTTTATGATCAAGAAGGACATAAACAATATTGTGTATATGCCTTTGAACATGGAGAAAATCATTAATCAGCGCTTACTAACAAATGGGATAATTAATTTTTGAAGTTGGAACAGTGTAATTATTTAAACGAATTACATTTTACTATCATATTAGTAACTTCATTCAGCTTAAAATAATTGTAATGCAGAATCAATATGTTTTGGATCAGCAGATTGAATAATGCATGCGATGGAATAGGGAGGCCAACAAGTAGAATTAACAACTTGTGACCACCAGTCAGAGTGGTTGCTGCCACAACATCGCCCTAAACCTTAATGATAAAATTTCTCAGCTTTTGGTTTTGCACACCTGTTAAAATTACACGTTAATTATACAAAAACTGTTCCAGTTGAAATACGTTTGCGTTTAGTGGATATTTGAAATACTTTAAGCGAATACGTGAAAAAGGTAAGATAATTGTGACAGATATTTAATAATTGCATACTTAGAAAATATAATTTTAAATCGTAGACCTTTTAATTACATATTATATACTTAACAGATAGCTTGGGATGTGCTAAATCTAATGGTGTTTTTTCACTAACCCAAACAAAGTTATTTAGAGAGAACCCAATGTCAAAAATATCTGATTCGCTGACCCAAAACTGACCGCCATTTCGGAACCGAGTAAATTAGAAAATAATAATAGTTATTTACGTACCAAGGGCATTAAACGGATGTTTATGCCCCGAGGGTGACCGTTTAAAAAGGTCGAGGACAGATACGCCCGAGAGCTTTTTAAGTCGCCCGACGGTATAAACATCGAGTAATGCCCGAGGTGCATACAAAATTTTATGTCCTACAATGTTTTTGTTCCTCCGTTTGAATAATGTTAATAAATATTTTGACGTTATCAAGTGACATGCGTATCTACGGAGTTGAATAATAATACAAACAATTCGGAGTTGAGTGGCAATACAGGCAAGTAATTATCAAACTTATAACCTTAATCGCCAATAACTTAAAATTTACAATTTGAGTGACAAATATTTGATATATTAGACATATAACCATGGTAACCCCTAACGCCCGCGCAGGCGTTAAGAAGCGGTTTTTGCCCCGGTATATAAGATGTAAAATGTCAAATGATCATATGTAGTACATAAAATTATTTTTGTACTCCTAGTACATAAAGAGATTCATTAAATAAATTAGATTTATTTTCTTAAATAGTCGAGCTACCACCTCTAAACCACGTCCCACGTCTTAAACTTCACTGTGCTGCGCATTTTATTTTTTGTACATTGCACTAAAGGTTTAGGTTTTATACTTTCCAACATGGTGCAATAGAACGGTTGAATATACACATCAACTAATTTTTGCGCAGTTTTAACAAAGAAATAGTTTTTTCGACAGCCTTTTATACATACCACCCTATGGACTACGGCTCTGTTTCAAAATGACATAGAATATAAAGAAAAAACACGAGATCCCAATATGTGGAAATTTAAACTTGGGTATTATAGTCAATGTATTTTCTTATGCGGAAACTTTGTATATTTTACTTTTAAAAGAAGTAGGGGGATATTGTTGAAAGCAGAACAGATACGGACGTGAGCACAAAAGTTTTTAAAGGCTTTCTCGGGTTCGATACCAGAAAGCTGGAAACTCGGCGAATGGCAGGCAAGGCCTCTCAGGGCCGTCAAGTGCAGAACAGTCTCATTCCTGGTCTGTCCGCAGCAGAAGAAAAGTTTCTACGAATTGCTGTAGGCATATTTAACGATTTAATTAAAATTCTAGTTGCGCTGTTTTTATTTCTGGACGAAAAGCGTCGAATTAGGAACTGCTTTCAGAAAGAAAATTAATTGAAAAAAATATATAATATTCTATTAGGATTACAGAATTGAATAAATTTGACAAATATGAACAAAAAACGAGCTATGTTGCATTATTTACTAACAAGTATGTACTAAAAAATCAAATAATGAAGTAATGATTAATTATTAATATCACGTATTATTGCCAACAATTGATGAATTAAGTACATAATTAATTAATGAACTGTATCATACAGGTTCTACAATGTGCAATTTCTTACAATAAAGTAACCTAGCAACTGTCTTAGAGTATTGCCCGGCAATTTTGGATTTTTCTACATATAGTATATTGTCTCAAAATGGAAACAAGACAAGAGGGACACGAGTGACATCATTAATAAAAAGGATAAATAGCATGGGGCCAAGGACTGAGCCATGTGGGAAACCCAAGTTGACAGTCATAAAAGAAGAGGTACGCTGTACAATGACTCCCTGAGTTCTCTGGGTGATGCAAGCACTGCTTCCGGTGATTGAGGTTTGAAATCATTCATTCTAAAGGAAGACCTCATAACCTCTTCGTATTAGTAATAATTCGATTAAAAAATAAATTACCCAATTTAAAATCAACAGCAGAGAAAATGTATCGAAAATCGAAAAGCGCCTGGTTTTTTATTGGAAAGGGAATATAATCCACAAAACATAGTTTTAAACTACAATCTGACACACTATTAAAATGTTCACCTCGATAAAATAGAATTTATCAACCAACTAGCAGAGACTGAATTTGATCACAGACAACAATTTTCCGTAAGTTTGATTTTCCACAGAATTCAATAAAACATGTATAGATAAAACATAGTTTTACAATTTTATTTTGCCATGGTACCATTTCAGAGATTCGCAAACAATGCAGTTTTCAGAAAATTTAGCCATCCTGCTTGTATTAAACATAATGGTTTGTGCCATATCAAATTAGTTTTTAAAAATGCTGAACACAGATACATATAAAACCAATATGCCGAATTTATTGAAAAAAAATTAAAGTAATATAATAAAATTGTAAATAAAAGAATGCATGTAAGATGTCGGCATTTTGATCGGACAAGAAATAAAAAGTTAATTTCTATATTTAAAAGAATAACAGTTTTTTGCTTTTCAAATTACCTTTGCAACCATTGTGAATTCAACTGTTTTCTCAACGGATTATTAGAGAGCACACAAATCTCCACTACGATGTCAATTAAACCAGCTTTCTACCTCTAACAATAACCATACTAGACACGAGGAGCGCCAGCGACGAGTGCCCTGAATGAACGCCTCAAGATGTAATATACTATTTTTTTCTACTTTGCGTCATTATATTAATATAAATTTAGAAATTTTTTGTTATTGTATTTAGAATCTAGGTTATTTTGCGGGTACCGGTTGTAGTACTGTTGGTACTGTAGTAAACTGTCAACTTGTTAAAGTTGGGATAAAATCATGACAAATGTTATGGTGGATAATATTTTACTCTACTTTAGCCTACAAGTTTTAATAAATTATTACAAATCATGATAATGCTTGGGACAACACAACTAACCCGCAACGGCTACTGTAATAAAAACTTATATGACAACCAGTGAATAAAGGATATAGATATAGAAAAATAACCTATAAAGTGAACTTAAAAATAGCGTCTAATAATTATAATAGTCAGAATAGAAGTGTTCGGCGGTGACTGATTAGCTACTGTAAAGAACAAGAGCTTATTAAAGAATTGTTATAACGCTTAACGTTTAATAGCGGTGTCTACGTAATTCCGCTAGGTGGCTGTTGCGGCTTATACATTTACACGAACTTATCATTGAAATCAAATTATAGTTTCGGTGAAGTAGTTTATTAGAATAAATTATACTTAGTAAAATTACATGCAATGGAGGTACGTACGAAAAAATAATACGGTATTGGCTGGACCAAAATTCTGTCGAAAATGTTACCAAAATGTTACATAAACTAAGAAATCCTCAATACTTTAGATGTGCTATAGGTTGCTACATGCATGCTGATATTCAATAAACTATATATTGCGCATATACAGTAAGACCTCGTTTAACGCTTCCTCGATTAACGCGGATTCGATATAACGCGCTTGAAGATTAAAAAGGGCTCGAGGTAATTCGTTTCATGTTTGGTGTGTTTATGGTCCATAAATTTATAAAAAATACTATTTGGTCAAAAGATTAATTTTTTTATATTAAAAATTAAACTAAAACAACACCATAAAGCATTTCTCTTGACATTAAAATGTTGAGGGAAACGGGTGAACAGCTTTCTGCAACAAGTATAACCCGGTCCAGAACCAATATTTTCAAGGAAATAGGAAAACGTCTTTGCATTTGGATTGATGATGAAATCGAACGCAACATGCCACTAACTCAATAATCATGTATTAAGCCTTACAACAACTTTTCCACCAACTTTAAAAGCCACAATTGAAAAAGGAGTTTATCTATAGGAACTAGTTTTTAATGTTGGCGAGACGGGACATTTCTGGAAGTGAATGTCAAAGCGAACCTTGTCACACTTCTGCGGGATGGCAACGCCAATCGTCATAAAAAATATCCTGTGATTTGGGATTTTAAAAAGAAATCTACGATAACAATTTTTTTTTCAACATTTTTTTCCACGGATCAAATTGCCAACCTAATGAATTCGCAGGACTAAGAGATATAGATGAGCAGGATATTAAGGAGTTTGCTGCGGGTGTCTGGTGGGAGGCTTACCAACGACAACCTTCAAGAACTTTCTGAACCAGGAATTAAAGCATAATGTGAAAATAGTGATTCTTAAAGCAAAGAACACAAAGAACTACAGATTCTTAGTAAAAGTTTGGTCGGTAACGATAAACAGAACTGTTGATCAAATTGTATGGAGTGTATGAACCAGAGAAGAAGCAAGCGACAAATGACACTAGAAGACTTAGCTGCAAAAATCACAAAAATAAACCTTATATTTCTTTGTGCCTAAGGTTATGTGTTATGAAACATAATATTATGCAAATTAATATAAACATAGCTTAAAATTAAAGTAAAAATGGTTGATCCCCATTTGCTCCCTTTGGCAGTTCCAACCCTTTGGCAATACTATAGCATGTTTAAATATGTATAAAATATAGATATTTTGCAGTTTATGTGATTGCAAGCGATCTAAAAAGCACAAAAAATTTCTGGGTGCAAGTCCTATCAAAATACGTTGGGTACTTTCTGAGTTACATCGAAATAAAAAAATAGGATGTAAACATCATTATTTTTTCGAGTGTACATCAAAGTGTAGATAATGATTAATCGATTAATCATAATTTACCCCACCATGGAAAACAGCCCCTAAATCATAATTTTTATCAGTAATCTATGCGGGCATTGTGATACGTTACCGCGAGTATAAACGGAGAAATGCTTATAACTTTTACCAAAAATATTGCATGACCTTCTTTCATATGCTAAATTGTAGGTAGTTCATTAATACCGATAGTCACCCATGAATGCAAAAAGATTTTCCTCCAAGATACAAGCAAATTGCTGTTTTCTTTTTCACTAAATTTTGTTAAATGATAATGTAGCTCTCTAGAAACAAGTTTTAACATCAAGTTGTAACAACATTCCAACTACCCAGAGCTCACGTAACAATATTTGTTGGTATCCCCGAGGTAGTTACACTTAACTCGGTGAAATATTTACAGAGTGTGCCAGGCAAAAGAGGCAAAGAAGAAAAAAATACACATAAAGTAGTCGAGGTGAGAAGCAGTAAACTCGACTCTTGGCGACAGGAAATTGCGGGCACTCTTGTCGATGGCATTTCTTTTTCGAATTTTTCCAGTGGTCCCGTTGTCCTGCGTTCGCGCTCGTTCGCCTCAGATGGAACTGAAGAAGTTGTCGAGAGGTGTTTCTTGAGATTAATGATGTACGCGCGGCAGTACAACTCTTCAGGGCTTGCTCTGGCACATTCTAAGGGCTCAAGATGTATACCGGTACAGTTCATACCTGGCCAAGGGCTGTGCTGATCTTTAAATATATTTTTTTAACCGAAATATATGAAGATGTTTAACTTTAATGCCCTAGACTAAACAAAAAAAAATGCTGGTGCTTTTGCAGGAATGTTATTGATAGTTTTTATTGATTTTTAGGTTTTCGTAGCAAATTTATCTGTTACCTAGATATAAATGATCGACTCTAGTCGTAAGGAGTAGGGATGGAACGGATATCCGGCCCGGCCGGATAATCCGACCAGTTTGCCGGATATTATGTCGAGCTGGATTTTGATTTAATAATTATTTAATTTGATTAAGAAAAATTTTAATACTGAAGAATAATATTTTTCCATTAATTGTAATCTTCCATTCTTTAATATTAGGCTAACGTTGGCGCAATAAATTTAGAGGTAATGCCACACCAGATTCTTTGAAAAACCAAAATAAAAAAAAATTAAATGGTGTCTTGAGATCTTAGAAATAAGGTACAATACGTTTCAAATAAAAAAAAAATTAATTGCTTATTTGGTGAACATACGGCCAAGCGTCTAGAGAGTTTACAGCCTAGAGACATTTGGAGCAATTACATCCCTGGTGAGAAATATATGTAACATAAAATAATATAAAACACAAAGATTTTGTCGAAATATCCTCGGTACGTTCGTTGAACTCACGCTAACCGCACAGTGTTATAGCTGTCTGATGTAACGTGTGTTGTTCTTGAATAGTTGGTAAAAAATAGCAGAATTATTTAGTGACATTCCCGGAGTGTATCGCGATCGAAAGGAGTCGAAAGGAAACAGCAGATTTTCAAATAGAACTAATATGACAAGTATTGAATCGTTTGGAACAAGAGTCGCCTCTGCCTGATAATGTATCCACAGTCCACACCTACAAAAAAGTAATGTCGGTTGAAGACTATTGGAACGTTGAAGCGGATGACGCTTAATTATCATCTTTTGAACTTTGTTGCTGTGTTTTCTGCAATTTCACAAGTTGTAGTGTGTAAAACGTGCAAATCAGATGTGAAATTGGCGAAAGTGGCAACCGTGAGTTAGGATTACAAATCGTGTTTTTTTGTGAGAATTTTGAACAAACTTTCATTCCGAGTTGCCCATTTGTTCAAAAAAGAAATTAATAGCGGAAGTATCCTTCCCATGCGCATAACAATAGGTGTAGATGGAATTAAAAAGTTTTGCGCATTCAGGGACTTTCCTCGACAGATTTTCCACTCATTTTACGATAAAGGTGTTCGCATTATTTTTGTCGCAACAGAAGCAGTTTGTCAACAGAAAATAGTAAAAAAAAAGAATGGCGTAACTGTCTCGGACGATGGAACATGGAGCAAACATAGCATCAACTATCAACTGGAGAAATGTTATATTCCCATAAAATCTAAATACTGCAGAAACTAATAGCACTCGTCCCCGCCATTTGACCAAAACCAGTTAGGGCAGTTAACCAATTGATAAAATGAAGAAAATAGATCCTGGCACCACTGTTCAATACATTCTGACTGATGAAATGCCGCAGCACGAGAATTGTCCACCTGGGTGATTTCATTTTTAATTGAAAAAGTAATTGCGGATAGTGCAGCTAGTATAGCTATGTGTTGTCAATGATGCATTATCCAGCCTTATGAAGATTATGGAGGTATTATTATGTATGAGCATCGGGCCTAACTGCAATAATTTCTGCGCGAAGGCTGACTCACGGCGCATCATGTTTTCAGAGCCATCACTGACTGCTGCTGCAAAACAGGCCAGTCTGTCGTCAAAATTATACAGAAAGAAACAAGAGGAGGAAAATATTAATTTGAAAAGATAATTATATGGTCGAGGCATCGCCGACTATAGTAGAATATAATAATTCTGTACATCAAAGTTACACAATACTTTAAACTGTGCTTTCTCAAAACCGCATTTTTCAAACTGGCCGGAAAGATAATTTCAACTGATCTCCGTCGTCAATTCACTTGAAATTTTATATGCAGCTTCAGAACAACATTATCTAGAGAAGTGCATACGGATTTTACGATAAGTTCAAAATTTTTTTGTTATAACAAATTTTTACAAAGATGGCTTTTTTTTCGCGCTAAAGTGGCATTACTTACCTCTCCAGAAAACAATGTATAGTATACTTAAAAATAATAAGTAAATAAAATAACGGTTTTATATACTGCCGTTCAGCAGAGGTCGTGTCTATGTTTATGAAAAATTGTAAAATTAAATTTTTTTTCTTTTAAAATCTTGTCATTGTGTGCTTAGATCTTTTAGGTATAATAGATCAACAAAAAATCATTTTCAGTGTAACTTAGATAAATACATAACGAGTTGGATGAAAAATAATTTTTTGGAATGATAAAAATGAATTTTCCTTCTACATGTTTGGCTTTTTCAAGTATGAAACATCTAGCCCAACTCGAAACAAAACTAATTTTTCTATTTAAGTAAAATTTTAACCCAAACATTATAATAGCAAATAATATAAATAACAAAAGGGTAATTGCCAGAAATGTACTTATTTGCCTTTCCTGTTGCCGGGTGTAGACGTGCAGACGTCAGGAGCTCTAAACACCTTGCTGAACACCGCCCAACACCGCCTGTGACTGGTGACTACCAGTTGACGTTGGTGGGGGACAGGCTGACCACCCTCAGCAGAAAAAAAGAACGTCGGAACGAAATATTTTTAGGACGGACCCTTAAGTATTTTTATTAAGTTGCTTATACTGAATTTAACAGCGTTTCCTTTTGGTTAAGTCCACGCGCATTACCAGTGCATAACTAGAGCGCACTTGTTTTACCAAAAGAATCCGCTATAAGTAAAGTTTTATTCTTTGATTGTAAATTCTGCCAAAATAAGTAGTTTCATTTTACGAGTGATGTATATTATGTTTGCAAAACGTTGTTTTTTTTGGCAGTTTTGTATAAAGTTAAAGTCGACTTTAAGTATTTAAAGCGACTTTACTTTTTTTGTTTTTTAAGATAGCATTTTTAAGTTGAAATTTAATTTATTTGTAATGCCATGATACTATAATCATTATAATATATATTGACAATACTATTATATTGATAATCTTCCCTCCTGCTTCACCTCGGGGTTGGGATCCTTCCTCGGGCTAACGGAATGGAATAATAATAATATTATATATTTAAGCAATTTGCCTTAAGATGGACTTCGAAATGAGTAGGCAACCAAATAAACTTCATAATTTTATACTCAGTATTTCACCGAAACGATTAGGTATTTCGATTCAAATTATACGTTGAACTGAACTTGAAACCTTTGCCGACAATACAAAAAAATATTCGGATCAATTCTGTCAAATACAGGTGCCGAATCCTGTGAATATCGGCGTTTTCTTGTTGAACGGAAGACTACGACATAGCCACTAACAGTCTAAAATCCGTCACCTAGACCCGACAGAATTCAGCCGGATATTTTTTGTATTATCGGAAAAGGTCTCAAATTCAGTTCAGCGTGTAATTTTAATGGAAATACCCCATCATTCCCGTGAAATACCACGAAATACTGACCTCAAAATTATGAGGTATATTTGGTTGCCTACTCATTTCGAAGCCCACCTTAAAGATCCGTCCGATCCGGTTTTATATAATGGCCGAAGAGTTCGGTAAAAAGATCCGGCCGATCCAGTTTAAAAACATTGGCCGAATAGTTCGGTAACTTGTTTTGGGGTAGACTCTAGTAATGAGACATACAGGCAAATTATATATTTATTTAGATTCTAGACTCTACTAACATATGATACACCATAAGAATCAAAACTATAGATATATATTTGAATATGTCCAAATGCCATATAACGGCCATTAGAGAATCATAGTTGACCATTGTTTCTCAGTCATCTCAAATTCCAAGAATTCCACATTTAAGAGTGCCAATAGAATGTTTTGACTACAAACGTCTACCTCCATTAATTTTAGACCAAACACATGCAGCGCAAATTTTGTGGCTACCCTAACCAAGAAAATAGTAAGTTACCATGGCTATTTTATCAAATAGTTGTTTATTTAAGGGATGTGGTCAAGAAATAAAACACAGGCAATATTTAAAAATGTCTATATCTGTCTTATAATAAAAAACAAAGGACTTTATACCAGAGGAGGATACACGAACTTTGGCAATACTATTTATTCAACCGCCATTTTGAGATTTTACGTTTCAAACGAATCTATCATTGAACCCCTAAAAAACAAAAGAAAAAACAAAATAAGTCCACAATGTCCCAACAGATTACCTAACACACCACTGGCACTCAAAACAAATAAACCACCGGTGTTACACAGCCAAAATTTAAAAAAAAATCGTATATTTAAAAGCAGTCTGTTCGATTCGTACTTTACATATATGTAAAAATAATTAATAAAGATAAAAACGATATTAATGTATAAATAATCGATAAAGTTTGTATGGAGAGATGGGGTAACTTCTTTACATTATTTCTAAACTGCTGTCACTATTCTTCGCTTCCTGTTCCGGTTCTGACGGCGTAGATCCTGACCCAATTTCCATTAAATCTTCGGATTTCGGATCCTGGTCCTGTTCATTCTGTTCTTCCGTGTTAACACTGCCCAACTGCCAGGCGGGTATTGACGGTGGTACTACTGGACTGTTGGCTGACACCGATGGAAATTGCTTCCTAAAATATCAGAAAACAAAACTGTATCAAAACATTCACCAGTAGCCCAGTAACAAGGGCATCACTTCAAAAAAATTCAAACCCATCTGGCCTTTTGTAAACTTCATTGGTTGGTTTTCTTCCAAGTAGCATATATCTCGGAAACGTCGAACTTTTGACTATATGATTATTGTTTTGTATCATAAAATATGATTCCACTTAAAACATCCTGTACAATAGATAAAGGGTTGTTGCTCATTGATGATACATAATTTCATCAATATTTCCTATACCTTAAATATTTGGTGAAAATGCAGCAGATTTGATTTTTTTAAACAGATATTAACATATGGAATTAGTTTGTCTTGACACTAGAGCATTTCACATATTTTCAAGTGCTTATTATGTCAAAAATATAATACTATAAGCTACAGGACTATCCTGACCAACACTGAACAAAATCTACAAGTGACAATTGTTTCTGGTATGCTTTTTTTGGTAGAATCTGAATCTGAGGCAGAAATTTTGTCTTTAAGCTAGGTTTAGAGACAAGAAGGGCAAAAAACTGACACAATTTTGAATTTCTGTTTTCCGATTCAAGTTGTACGGGAAAAAGCATATCGGAAACAGTTTTCACTTGTCCGATTTAGTTCTTTACTGACCAGGATAGTCAATTAGCGTCGATTATTATGTTCTTAACAAATTATGTACTTTGAAATGTGTAAAGTGATATGTAGACTCGAAAGGTAATGGATTATTGTTTTTAGGTTAAGACCCAGTTCTACTTGTGCTGAACCGCGTTTTCTATTATGAGTGAGTATAGATACAAAAGAACCAATTAACAGGGTCCAGTGGAAAAAAATCAAAAGTTAGCAAGAGTTTTGCTGATTCAAATTTAATTTTGTACATTTGCACACAAATTTAGTCATTTAGATATTTGGAATGAAGCAAAAAACAATGTTAATAATTGACATGGCTTTGGAACAAGGTAATTGAGACATTCCCAAGATCTCAAGAGTAGAGCAAAAAGAAAAAACAACATTTTGTTTCTTCCGGTATAATAACTCTTGGTGTACCATTTTTGTTTTGTTTCAAAATTACAATGCTATTATGTATTAATCTTGACGAATTTCTTTACAATGGCAAAAAAATATGAAAATAAAAGTCGGTCAAAGATGACAAAAGTTTAGACATCAAAGTTTAGCAACATTGGTATAATTCTGGTGCGTTTATGCTCGATTGCGCCACATTCCCTTAACAGCTAACACAAAATTAATTTAATAGTGGCTTAATTTAACATAAGTGTGGCTTAGAAATGACGTTAATGACGAAAATACACAATATAACCAAAAAATGTATTGTGAAATCAATTTCTTAATCGATATGAAAAATATACCAAAATTTTCTCTACGCAAAATAAAAGCAAATAACGAAATACATATATAATAATACATTTCAAATGATAAAAATAATATGTAATACTTTTAAAATTCTAATTAATTAGACACGAAAATTCTGACACTGACACACAATTGTCGCAAGTGCAGGCAACATCAAAATGTTGTTACTAGAAAACCACCATAAAATAAATGTTGTCAATGTGAGTTGGTTTGTTAGTATAACTTTCTTAATAGGCACTGTCTCGTAGGCAAATGGTTATTTTAGACAAATGGTTATTTTAGGCTAGGCTTTTGCATAGGCAAAAGCTATTTGCCCAGTCAAATATATATGGAGTCTTCATAGATATTTTTTAAGCTATTTGCCTAGGCACATTTATTTGCCAGAACCGATGTTAGGCAAATAGCATTTTATTTTCAATTGCGCTTCTAACAATGTTATGTGACTTATGTGCAATCCATGCAAGTTTGTTTTCAAACACGGTTTAATTAAAATTTCGTTCTTGATTACTTCGGGGTAATAACTAATAACGTATTCTAAGCATCATGGTTCGAATGAAGTTTTGCTCCTGATTTTATCATGATGTGACAAGCGTCAATACTCACAGATACAATTAACCTAAAAGAGGATTTTTCTGTAAGGATTGTTTAGTTTCCTTTATACCAGGAACCATAGTTGTGCTAGCCTAAAAAAATAGTAATTTCGAAATTCTTGGGGGCGATTTGACGTATTGATGCAGATGAGATACGTAACTCCTATATTTGATACGGAAAACCATGCATAACTAACGTACAACTCCGTGAACATTTGGTGTGTTGAACCTTTTTGCATGTCTTCGTAATTGTTTACCGATATAGCTTTGGAGGTCACTGTGATGTTCCAACGCCCGTAGCCAAATCACATACCTATTGTTGTGATAAAGAACAAAAAGTAATCCGAAACAAAATATTAAATTAGATATATTTGAAAAAAAACATGAACGAGTGGCACATAACCTCACATTATTTTATTATAAACGCGATTGAAAACAAAATGCTATTTACCTAACATCGGTTTTGGCAAATACATTTGCCTAGGCAAATAGTTTTAAAAGTATCAATGAAGACTCCATACCTATTTAACCAGGCAAATAGCTTTTGGGTAAAGAGTTGGCAACCCTAGGCATACAATGTACACAGGGTATCGCCTTCTTACTCCTGAGAATTGCAGAATCATTTTTTTATGTTAAATAAGGCAATGTAGTCAAAAGTTGGCTGTTTCCAAGATATGTTCTTAAAATAGTGTTTTACATACTGTGGGCAAAAAACGATAACAATGTTGTTACTCGTAATTACAATAATATTTAGGCAATTCAAATATCTCATTAAAGATCGAATGGCTTATATAACCAGCGACGTAGTCACCATGTATGCAAAAGGTTTAATAGGTGGATGCCCACTGGGTTTAAAATCTTCCAAAGTGTACGGCTTTAGTTATTTAATGTTACTGGGCTACAGGGCCGCCAACACTTACTACTATAAGTACCTGGATAATAATAATCCCTTCACCGTCGATATATCAGACTGCAGATGCTGCAACTGCCGCTGCGTATTGCTCTCTGATAACTGATTAATTTTATCCACTTCAGATTTCACACTAGCCAGTCCTTCTTTCAATTCCACCACGCATGTATTCACAGTTTTCGATAGTTCCTCAACTGTCTCCTCGACCGATTTTTTCTTTTTATCGCCGAACAGCCAGGGTTTTATAAATCGCTCGTAGAATTTGTAGATGGCGTACGCGACGGCGCTGAAAAGGACAGCGTTTTGCAGGACGTCTCGTATCCTGTCCATCGTGCTCATCGGCGCCATCTGTTGGTTGGGGTACGGAAGCTGACCGGGCTGTTGTGGAATTGGTGGTGGCAACGGTTTGGCATCGTAAGCCCCGGACCTCTCGCATGCCACTTGCACTTCTCTGTCAGTGAGACCTTTTCTCTGAAGAAATTTTTGTTTTTGTTCGAGCGGAGTTCCGATGACGTTTGGGTTCTGCAAGAACTTCACGGCGGTCTGTATCTGCGAAAAGAAGACGGGATAAAACACTTTCTGGACTTGCGCAAGCCCGTCCTGTTCAGAAGCATCGCTATTGGTAATTGTAGTCAAAAATTATGAACACGCTGTATGTAAACTACGTCCTGTGTCTTGAAATCGATAAAACCTTACATTTCTAAATTGAGTATCGTGATAAAGTCGTAAACACTCCGAATAAATATCTGAAATCTGGGATTAATGATGTGTTTTTTAGACAAATAAGGCAATAACTCAAAGACTGTGAAGATTACAGTAGGACTATCTGAGTACTTTTTGGACATTATTGTAATATAGCCATGCTATTCAAATACATTATGTTTAACTGTTATTTTTTCGATACTTGCGCCATCCACAACAAAAGTTTCGTATATTTTTTATCGGTGTTAATTTAACAAAACGGTGTTAATTTAGTTCCTATCTGTAGGTAGTCATTTTCAATAGATCTTGTAAAAATAAATAAAAATAACAAGTATCTATCAATATTAATTCGTGAGGGGTAGTTTATTCCTGTAGCAGTTTTTTTTTGTTATTGGTGATTAAAAGAACCCACAAATACAACAACAAAAATTGGCCCAATTGGGATATTTAAGATCTAAAGATGCCTAAAGTTAATAATTTACTTATTGAACAAATTTTAACAATAGGGTCGTTTAGGTCTCCCGCTCGTGGCCTAAAGTTTTAACAAATTTATTATATTTTCGTAGTCCGGTGCTGGGTATGTGTCCCACCTTTTTTCCCCGCAAAACTTCTTTCCAGATAGTTAATTTTACACCGAAGTTGTAGAACAGTTATAGAAGTTATACCAAATTGTATGTTCAACATTTATTGTTTAAAATACAATTTTATTGTTTATTTTCTTCATTTTTTTTGAAAAGTTTTACACAGAATGCCATTTACTTTCTAAAAGTAGGTATATTTTTACGGTAAAAAACTGAGACATTGTGTATGTGGATGCATAGCATAGGTAGTCCATAGAAAACTATAATCTTTAAATTTAAACTGTTTTTATCAAAGTTTATAAAGTTTTACAATAGTTATCTTTTTCTATGTGTTGCAAATTTTATGCTTGTAACATTTCTTATGTTACAGGGATTATTTTTAAAAGCATTATCGTTTCAGATTAGAAGGTAATTAGTGTCGAATTTATGAATAAAATGAGTACAGAATTAAGGTAGAACACATCTGTATATCAACTTGACAAAAAAACTACACGAATGAAAGATACAAAAATTTAATTTTGAGTTATTTATATTTTTTTTTTCAACACTTAGTGAACATTGTTACAAAAATAGTCGTTCATAAGTGCCCAAAACACTCAATACAATGTTTTAGTAAAACAAAAAATATTGAAGTCGTCTAATTTTCAATTTTTACTGTAACAACTTGCCAACTTGTTAACACTAACGCATTCAGTCATTCACAGTTAGCGCTTTATTTCTAATAATTATTATAGAAAGCTTTTCTAAGCTCAAAAACCCATTCAGGTATTTTTTAAGTCAATGGCAACTGAATGGATATAATAATATTTTGTTTATTTTTAACACAGAAGAATTCCGACAAAATTTCCCTAATATTAAAAATCTGATGTGGCCAGACACATGACTTTATCATACAATATATAAAATTAATAGTTTAGCTGCATGAGAATCTATTCTATAGAGATAAATCGTAGTTATTGTCAAAGCATCAGCATTTGACACTACCTACACTACGTCATTAGAATAATAGTTATTTATGTCACAAATGCCGAAAGTACGGAATAGCGCGACGAGCGGTGATACGGCGCGTCACCGAAGGCGGAGTGTCGCCGTCGCATATGAGCGAGTCGCGCTATCTAGTTTTTGGCAGGAGCGACATCAACGTTTATTGTGTTGCTTTTTAAGAAATACGTATTTAAAAAAAAAATAAATGATTTCTGTATAGTAAATGCTAGGTTAGTACCACTTTGACGAAAGGTGCGTTCCGATTGGTAGGTAATGGTAGCTAATGGCGGTGGTATAATACGAAATTATAGTATTTCTTACATATCGTGATAATGACACACATTAGTTTAAACATGAGTCACTAGCAATTTTCTGTTGGAAATACTATAACGGCGTCTGCTACCACTGCCATTATCACTAATGAAAACGCACCTTAAAAAGGTAATTCAAATTCTGACAGATTTATATTTGTTCATGACACATCCCTACCAACATACTAAAATCAAACTACACTCATCGCTATACTTTATTTATAATTTACTCAATGTATCATTTTTAGAATTAGATATAAAGACGGGTTGATATTTCTTATCAACAAACAATCAAATTGGTGATCTTATTTTATTTGAAATTTGTATTTTATAATTTTGCGCACTACAGTCCATAGTGGTTCTCCAACCTCTGATGAGATCAGCTGTTTTCGAATGTGACAACACAAAAAAATATTTGTCAAAATCCTGGCTACTATGTAATTTCATATCAATGCAGATGCGACCGATCTCGATCAAATAGAATTTGCTCTTGAAGGTAAACTATTAATTTTACAAAAAAATGTTATAGGCATAAATTATTCAAAATTTCCTCTACTTTAATTTATTAATTAACTATTTTGTCGAAATTACAGAAATGGCGGCTCATTTCCAAAATCCTTGAAAAAGGCTTAGAATAAACTAAAAAGCTAAACTATTTATTTTACCAAAAAATGTCACAGGCATAAATTATTCAAAATTTCCTCTGCTTTAATTTATTATTTAACTATTTTGACGAAATTACAGAAATGGCGGCTGATTTCTAAAATCCTTGAAAAAGGCTTGGAGTAAACACCCAGTTCCTTTGGACCCTTTTGAACCAAAAGCTTTTCAACTCTAAGTCTGGTCATGAAACTTCTAAATATGAAGTTCCGTGCCGATACCTTTAGTAGTTTCTCCGGAAATGAATTAACAAAAATTGGGTACACACACACACACACACACACACACACACACACACACACACACACACACACACACACACACACACACACACACACACACACACACACACACACACACACACACACACACACACATACACACACACACAGAGACATTTTTTTGTACCTTGGTCAAAAATGTTCAGGGGACCCATAAAGACCAATTTCCGCTAAAATCTCAAAAAAAAATTTCGGCACGATTACAATACTTTACATACTTCGTATGATAAAGTAAAAATAATGCTTCAAATAAAAAAAAAAAAAACGGGTAAAAACTAAGTAATTAAGAGAGTTTTACATTCTCAGTGGATCAAAATATATATATTACAATAAAAGAAATATTATCTTGGACACGTAAAAATAAACATACTGTATAAGAACAATATATCTTTCTAAGAAATTTGTTAATTGTACATTATTTGTTCACTGTTAATTACAGTGATATTAGAGTTCCTATTATTTATCCCTAAAATAAATCAATATATGGTTTTGTTAGTTTTTGGAAGTAGGAAATAAAAATCGTTAAAATCTCCTTAACTATAGAGCTACCTATTATACAATAAGCAAGTAGTAATATAAAGAAAAAGCAATGTTCATTATGATGAAAGTACAATGTAACTCATTTTGAAATATCATTATCTGATATTTCTGTTTCTTATTTAAACATTGATAATATTTGAAGGGAAACGCATGTCTTCCCGTTTACGACTACCAGAGATCAATCAAATAACATTACACAAGAGATAACCGATATAAAATACCAACAAACCAAATTATTTCATCTCACAATTTCATACGAACCGAATTATCTAAAACCCATTTTAAAACTAATCAGAAATTTACGACGTTTACCTAGAAATAAAGACGCTTCGTCACATTGGAAACACTGTTACAGGACGGACTGTACATAAAAATCACCCGTATAAACGAACGATAACCACAACACAGTGGTGGCGCGACATAACCTAAAAATGTACTTACCAGCTCTTCGCGGATCTCCATCGCGATCTCCGTGCTATTCTGTTCGGCCATCCTCTTCGCCTACTTGTCCACAATGTCCGTGTCCACTTTCAATAGCCCGTCGTTTACCCGTGACTAGCAAAAACTAATATACTTCACCGATGATAAGTCAAATTGTTATCTTCTAAGGTTACGGGGGCCTGCACGTTCGGTTGCCTACGTTCACGGCGCGAGGCGCTACCACTCCGCCTAAAAAGAAACATTCTACTAGCGCAGTGGCACAATCGTTATTCGAATACCGGCCGCTATTTTGCTTTGTTAATTCTCTCTAACCGGGCTTTGTTCGTGTGACTGTCAGTAACAGTCGGTAACGTATCGAATTTTTATAATTGCTGCTGCTTTATCGCGTTTTGTAAGAGGGAACTGTCATAAAGACGATAGGCGGAGTGACGCAGCGTGTGACGCACGTGTGACGTTTCTTATTTCATTTAGTACTAATTTGTTTACTTGTGATGCAAGTGAATCGTTTATAAAACACTTGTATACACAACATTTACACTCATCAGGACATTTATTTGCGATTAACCAATATGTAGTAGAGTAGAACAGTGGATTGGATTTAAAATATCTTTAAAGATGGCGACAAAACTTTTGATTTCTTTAATGGACGTCATCTTGGATAGTGATATTTTCAAATATTTGTACCGACTTTAGTTTTTTCTACTTTGCGTTCGTTATAAACTCATAAGGAAACCGCTTTCGGTGTCGTTATGAAAACACTAGATCACAAACTTTTAGTAACTTTTGATTTTCCAAGATGTATGTTATTGACATCAAGGGGCTGACATCCAACTGACATCTCAATCGCCATTGGCTCGCGTCAATCGTATGGGTGAATTTTAAGACAACTACCAACTGCTAAAGATAAAACTACTCTAGATTGTAAGATGAGAACCGCAATTTTTGGAAATAATATGTAAAATAAATGTCGCCAAGTAGAAAAACTAGTATATAACACTCGATTTATAAGACGTATTGGCGCACTCCTCGCTACCCTCGTCGTGCCCAAAACAACTCGTGCTTCAATTGTTGTCTTATAAAACTTGTATTATAAAATAATATACTATATTTCAACGATATAATACACTGATTGTCAAAATTAACTCACCATAAAATTTGTCATAATTTCAAAGTTTATTTTCTCTCAAACCGCGTTTTTGATGATCTTTTTGTTCAGTTGTAAGTTGATTCAGTAACGATACTGAGGAGGAAATTTTGTAGAATTTTTTTTAGGATATTTTTTTGTCGAAATAT
This sequence comes from Melinopterus prodromus, assembly GCA_964023965.1. Classification (NCBI taxonomy): domain Eukaryota; kingdom Metazoa; phylum Arthropoda; class Insecta; order Coleoptera; family Scarabaeidae; genus Melinopterus; species Melinopterus prodromus. Next base: position 19,798,451 of record OZ030393.1, read on the forward strand.
TTAATTCGCTATGGGTCTAGTGTTGAAACTGGATCAAAAGACCGAGGAACCGCGCTGGGCCGGGGTCAAAATTTTAAAAGATGACATTTTTTAAAATAATATTTTGTGTTATACTTACAACAATTAATAGTTATTTTACCAACAAGTATAATTAAAAAGAGCGCTTAATGATCTAGACTTTTCAACGTCTTTAGCGTTAATTGTTGAGACCAATAATCGCCGTTTAATATCCGAGTTAGTTACAAATTGTTTTCGTCGATCGTATTCTTCTGGTGGCGCGGAACCAACAAGTAAAATTTCTTCGTCGTTGTTATGTGATGTTATAAAGACGTTATATGACAAATTTATTAATTTGACACTGACAGTTCTGCAGTACAGAATTCAATTTACGTATGTTCGATTGGCTAAATTGAAGTCGTTTGATTGGCTATAAAAACGCGAATTAATAGAAATCGTCCATTTATAATAAATAGTTATTTATGTTACAAGTGCCGAAAGTACGGAATAGCGCGACCACGAAGGCGGAGGAAACATTTCAGTTTTTTGCGGATATCTTCAAAATGAAAAATGATAGCTTAAATTTCTTTTCAAATAATTCATCAACACAAAAATACGAAACTTTGCCAAATTTAAACATGGTGAGCCTCGAAATTGAATCACCCGGTATAGTATGGTTCTTAAACTGCAAAGTCTTATACTTAGGCGATTGCAGTTTCAGAACTACTGTATTTACGGAAAAGTGGAACATACCTTTTTTTGTGCAGAATTGTATAAGGATTAATTTTGTACAGTCGCTAAAATTGCAAAATCGTGAGCGTTTTGCGGTAAAATGCAAAGAAACTGTTTTTTAGGGGTGGTTTTTAGGACGCCAGGCTCTAGTAAAATTTGCGGAATGTTGAAACTGAATACGTTCTGCGTCGGAACCCAAAAGGGTGTTCGATTTATATCCCTTCATAGCACATTTCGTCTAATTTGCATGTAGGTACCTACCTACTAAAATAGTTTTCAAAACCGCTCACCAAGTCAAACTATTAACTTTAATTACCAATAACGAAATATAGCTTTACTATGCCTTATAATCTCCACATAATCAAATTGGCAACAGTTCCTACACACACTGGCAAACCTCGCAATATATCCGTATATAATTGGAAAGCAACTTCTCTCCACTGCTGATCATCAACTCTGCCACCACGTGCAAACTTTGATATTGAAACTCGGACGCAAGTTATACAGTGTTAATGTTGCACGCTCTTGTTTTGGGACTGGAGAGGTTCGCGCATAGGCTCCTCTTGGAAATGTAAAGTAACTTCTGCGGTTCCAGCGAATCGTGACTAACTTCGCTGACTGTAGCTTTTGGTGGAGTTATGGACCAAAATCGATACGTCAGGCGTGTCATCAATTATATAGGAGTGAACAGAGGCAGGAAGGGAGTAATAGAGACAGAGGCAAAGCGCGTACTGCGCTAAATCTGATGTCTAATTCATTGCGGATAATTTCTGAGAGTTCTGGAATTGAATTCGCTGAATTACGGATAATGGGAACGAGGAACGAGAAAACGTTAGTTGGAATTTTGGTTCCGGTTTCGCCTGAAATGTGCAAATGTTCCGCAAGTTAGCATTTTAACTTTGTTTGATTTCCAGAATTGGTTCTTATTGAGATATTAATTCGCAGATAAGTTTTAACTTCCGACACATTAATTGGTTTTTGTCACTTTCTTGTTTTAAATGCTATACAAAAGTGTTGGGTTATCTTCAACATGACTTCTTTTGTTTGAAAATACAACTCAATTTCCAAGAACTGGTGGATAATCGTATTCATACTAGAACCAAAATCGATTTACCATTCTTTTGTTTAACCAGCAAAAAAGCACCGCTATAGTGGTACACAGCAGTTCTATAATGATGATTATAAGAAGGCCAGTTGTTTTTTAATAGGTACATATAATATCTCGTCCTTATCATATGCGCGTTCGCAGTTAATACATAGAATGTAACCTCGAAATTATTGGCTATAATAAACAATTTGTGTCACGACTACCAAAATCACTACGGAAGAAATATCACAAACAAAACTATAAACCGGTTTCAGAGAAGTCACAAAGCAACAAATTTTTTTATCCTACACGATGCGAAATAGTATATTATAATACAAGTTTTATAAGACAAAAATTGGCGCACGAGTAGTTTTGGGCACGACGAGCGTAGCGAGGAGTGCCCAAATGGAACGAGTGCGCCAATACGTCTTATAAAACGAGTGTTATATACTATTTTTTCTACTTTGCGACATTAAATTTACATATATTTCAAAAATTGCGGTTGTCATCTTACAATCTAGAGTAGTTTCATATTCAACAGTTGGTAGTTGTACTAAAATTCACAAATACGATTGACGCGAGCCAATAGCGATTGAGATGTCAGCCAGATGTCAGCCTTATTTGACACTTGACGTCAATATCATCAGTCGTGGAAAACTAAAAGTTACCAAATGTTTGTCACCTAGTGTTTTCATAACGACACCGAAACCGGTTTCGTTATGAGTTCATAACGAACGCAAAGTAGAAAAATGTACTTTTTCTACTTTGCGTTCGTTATAAACTCATAACGAAACAACTTTCGGTGTCGTTATGAAAACACTAGATCACAAACTTGTAGGAACTATTAGTTTTCCAAGATTGATGAAATTGACGTCAACTGGCAAATAAGGCTGACATCTCAATCGCTATTGGCCTCGTCTCAATCGTGTTTGTAAATTTTACTACCAGCTGTTGAAGAAAAAAAGTACTCTAGATTGTAAGATGGCAATTCTTGACATATATGTAAAATTAATGTCGCAAAGTAGAAAAAATAGTATATAACACTCGTTTTATAAGACGCATTCGCGCACTCGTTCCATTTGGGCAAACAACTCGTGCGCCAATTTTGGCTTATAAAACTTCTATTATAATGTACTATTTCGCGTCTCTATGGAGACACGAAAGATGTTATTTGCCAGCCAGTCCCAACCCGGCCTGTAATGAACATTTTTCGGCGCAAGGCAGGAAAATTCAATAACTTTGCCCAACCAAACACAGTTTTCGATTCGGTTTGACGTTTGTGATTAAAACGGCAACGGATTTTCTTTGTCAAAAGTCAATATGTCAGAGATTAGTATTTAGAAACTGGTGATTTTATTACGATATTGCTGTGTAGGATAAAAAATTATGAGTGCACCACGCCGGTTTTGTTTTTATAGCTTTTTTTGTGTATTTTGCTGGAACCAACAACGGTTTGTCGAGGAAGACATGTTTGTTGATATTTCGTTTTTAACGTTATTATTCATAATGTTGTATGTGGAGAATGAAAGATAATAAAGAATTTAACGTTTTATCATTTGAATATGCCATTTTATGTTATCACCGTTAATAATCTGTGATATACAGGGTGACCCACGCCATAGGTACCTAACCCCTTTTATTTTTTGCTTGGGGGGGGGGGTTTAGTATGACTTCGGGTTTTTCCGGAAATGACGTCATCATTAAAATTTTAAGTGGCACTTTATATTATTTTCATTCAGGATTACATTCTCAATACAAAAACATCAATCATCAATTTAGATCACCAAGGCATAGAAAAAATACTTTTTTGTTTATTACCTAATTTAGGTGGATACGAATTAGAGAAAATTGTCGAAAGTTGTCAAATCAACACTAGCTAATGTTGGCCGATGTTGCACTGGTGCCACTGATTTAATCGGTTTTTGGCTAATGGGTTACTTTTTCCTGTGCAGTTTATGGCTTATGGGTCACCCTGATTATTGGGTAGACAGCATTTTTCCGATTACAACGACACCAAATACTTGAACTAGAACTAGAAAACAAATTGGGTTAATAATCAAAATCAGTGTAGTGAATAATGGAGAATGCTCATTGTTTGAGGTTATTGCTGGCTATTTTCGGTTATTAATATAATTATTGTTTACTCCACAATTATTGTTGTTTGAATCGCAATTTGAAAAATGCCTTTCTTAAATGTAATACTATATTGCATCAAGACGGTGATGCGCAATGAAGAACTATCAAATTGGGGTGTTAGCATTCATATATTCACCACACTGATTTCCATAATTAACCCAATGTTACCCAATGTACGAAAAAGATGAGCCACTAGCCAAGGACAACGCTAGAGGGCGCCAGTACTACAATATTGGCCAAAAACGATTTAGTCAATGTTTAATTGACAATTTTAGAACTTTTCACAATTTTATAGTCACCTAGATTAATAAACAAAAAAGAGTGTTCAAAATTTTATCCTGATGAAAGTATCACACAAATACTCGTAATATAGGTTGCCATTTAGAATTTAATTGATGAGGACATTTCCAGAAAACCATGAAGTCATACTAACCTCAAGACTATCCCAAAAATGGTATTTTTGTCTATTGGCACTTCTCAAAACTATGATTGTGTTTACTTAAAAGTTGAAACATCAAATTCACTTCACCCTCATAAAAGCGGGGATTCCCAACAGATCAATCACCAACCAAAAACACAGTTGACATATGAACTTTGAATTGTTTGTATTGCGGTAGCCTAATGATTAAACTGCGTTAATTGTAAAAATGGCCACTGATGGTCGGTTGCAGAAAGGTTCATCAACTCTTAATCACAGATTATAATAATAATAATAATAATAATAAACGCCTTTATTGACCACAGAAGTAAACTACACAAAATGTACATGACAAAAATATACCTAAAATAATACCATCTCTAGCCAAAAGGTGCAGATTCAAAATACCAAATAAATAAATAAATAAAATAAAATAAATAAATAAATATCTCCTTAGAGACTGATTAAACAAGTCAGTTCTGCATTCTGATTGGTTAATAATGAGCCATTAATAGCTAAGCAGCCATTAAACCTTTCTGCAAATCACTGTAACACCAATAGGGAGGCTCAGTGTATGTCACACAAACAACCAGACAGACAGACACACTGATTCCTCAACGCAAAAAAGAATTAACAGCTTTATTTCGTCCCATATTTGAACTTCCCTCACTCGCCCGAATAATCGAAGAGAAAACAGCCAGAAGCAATTTCGCCCTCCTTTGTGTCCGCATTTAGCGGATGTCGGGTCGTTCACGCACTGTCAGCTATAACAATTATCGAAACCATATCATATCGACCTGACCCGATTTCGTGGACAAATTCGACCTCAGGATGTTGTAAAATACCGCCAACCGCCCCATGCCAGCCAGGACTCGACCCCGATTCGCAACGTCGTCGTCATCGTCCTGCAGCGAAATATCCGGCCGCGATAACGATCCGTATATAATGGTACTAATTAAAGAAGGAATATAACGAATGGCCGTTCGTTCTACGCTACGTGGAATTCGGGACGATTCTCAGCGCCCTCTACACGACCGCAGACAAGCGCCCCCTCTCGGCCGACCGAACAGATGAACTATTTCGATAAAATTGTTCCGATAATTTCAGCACGATTGAATTTAATATCTGGTCGTCGCGAATCGAAGGAACGATTTCTAGGAAAATGTGAAGATGTTTGTTATCTGTCTTGTGCGAACAGAAATTAAAACACGAACACGAATTTTTTGGAATCGCTTTTAAATTAAAATGCGTAATGTAGCAGCGTTTCTTAATATTTCTTTAGTCAAAATGAGTCAGCAGATTTGACACTACATATCAAAACTTTCTGTTCAAAGGAATACATTCTCAAAAAGGCTTATTTTGCACATCAACGTATCAGGGAGGATTCAATGTTTTAAGAGCTCTGCAATGTTTGTTGTTTTGTACAAGGTTTGTTGTACAAGATTTTGTATGACACAGCTGTTCGGTGAATCGACAGCGGACACTTGAATTTACATCTGCAAACTTCTCGTGTGGCAACTCTCCAATAAGAAGCTAATAGTCGTGTGGCAGCTTGTATGTAACACAAATTTGATATCTGCTCCTTCATTTTGAATAACCTGTATCTAACCATTTTATCTTAATTAAATACCTGGTGCTCCCTTGCTTTCGGATTTTGTCAGTTCTCAAATATAGTGTTGTACGTACCTGAAATAAAAGAAAACACTGTTAGAAATGCTACAATTTTGTTTTGGATAGAACCTCATCACGTAAGGTTTTCGACAAAAGAGTGACCAACACACTTTTTTGCAAACTCATACAAGCTGTACCCTAGATGTCCTAGAAACTTCTTGCTATTTTACAAGAAATGTTTGTTATAAGTGACCAAACAAAAAAATCAAAAAGACGGACCCACATCAGGGAAAAGCGTCTCTATGTAATATAAATTACCATAAAAATGCAGTAAAAGTATTACTCCAAAATTAAAGTAAATTTTATCTGAGTAATTACCTTTAAATTGATTTAAAGTCTGATGTAGTCAGGCATATGACTTTATCATACAATATATAAAATTAATAGTTTAGCTGCATGAGATTCTATTTGATCGAGATTGATCGTGTCTGCGTTAAAATAAAACAAGTTAGCCAGGATTTGATAGATATTTTGATAATATTGACAGTAGATATTGTCAAAAAGTCAGCGTTTGACACTACCTACTGTCAGAATGAAAATAATTGTGAAATGCTCGCTAACTAAGTTTGAATGCTGACACGATCTCGATCAAAAAGAATTTGCTCATACAGCTAAACTATTAATATTACCAAAAATTGTGATAGACATAAATTATACAAAATTTCCTCTACTCTAATTTATTATTTAACTATTTTGACGAAATTGCAGAAATGGCAGCTCATTTTCAAAATCCTTGAAAAATGCTCAGAGGAAACATCCAGTTCCTTTGACCCTTTTGAACTAAGGGCTTTTCAGCTCTAAGTTTGGTAATAAAACTTCTAAATATGAACTTTCGTCCCAATACCTTTAGTAGTTTCTCCTTTCTGCGTCGCCACAAAAATCGGGTACACACATACACACAGACAGACACACACACGCACAGACATTTATGTGAATATTGGTAAAAAATAATCAGGGGAGCCAAAAAGAGAATCTCGAATTTACATTGCAGGTGTATTGGTTGAGATGATACAAATCTGTCCGCAGAACATTCTACCACATGTTCATCTCTATCTGTACATATCTGCTTCCCATAGTATTGCAATCGGCCTGGGAATTGGCAAAGTGTCTCATTGAGATGAATCTAGTTGGTGATGATAAAGATTAACTAATTTTGTTTCTAATTTTTGCAAGAAACTCCAAAGCTTTCCTGACGCAAAAGTAACAATCAGTTGAATGTGTTGTTTCCAAATGTGGTGTTGCACAACACCACATACCAGCACAACACACAGCCTGTTCCATTTTTTGCCGAATTTATTTTGGAGAGCATAAGTTGTTCTGAGTAAGTTGTTTCAGGTGGTCTTTGTTTTCTTGATTTCCTTAAGAAAAATGGCTATGACGTTATGAGTAAGAAACTGTGATCAGCAAATGATAGACAAAATAATAGGCCGTTTAAACTTTAATCATATTATTTTTGCCAATGTATTTGCTAATAAAGTTTATATAAAATTTCTCAAAACTGCGACGTGATAAATAAGTTTTAATAACGTTTTTACAACTATATACTAATATGCATATAAGGTTTTACAACTAACAAAAAAAATAAATGTGAAAATTATTAGATATTTAGTGCCCTGAACAACATACTAAAAGTTTCATCTATGTAAATCAACTTTACAGCATTTATTTTTTTTTAAACGGCGTCCCTCAAAGCCCCTTAATTTTAGGAGTTTACTTTAATTATAATTTCTTAATCTGCCATTTTAAAACCAGGTTCGGCAAAACATTCCCTTACGGGTAGATACACTCTACTGTAACATTTTCTAAAATTTAGATTTTTTATTGCATATATTTTGATTGCATAACATTTACAGAATACACTGTAAAAATTTCAGAAACAAATTCGACGTATTAACGATTTCATAGCCAAAATTCTAGCGGCCCGCCGCGCCGGATGCGATTATATGTCGATTATCGGAACCCTTTTTTAACTACCTCCAGTACGTACATCTTTCAATATAATTCAGAAGTTCTTTTCTGTAATATATCCACATTTATTCTCTTTAAACTGATGTATCATTTATTGTGTAAAGTTTAATAGTTTTGGAAATATCGGTAAAAATATGAGTAAACAAAATTAAAAGTGCGGGTATGACGTTACACATCTACAAAGTAAGTTTTCGCGGAACCTTGTTTTGTTGGGTGGTTGACACGATTTTGGAAATTGCGCGATAGCGAGTCAATCAGCGAATACAATGCCGCAAGAATCGCCCGTTAGTTTTTGCGAAAACTTGTCAACCTCCCAACAAAACAAGGTTCCGAGAAAACTGTCTAAGACATGTAACGAAATAACCAAACTTTTAATTTTGGCCACTCATATTTTTATTGATATCGCTAAAACTATTAAAACAATAAGTAAAACGTCAATTTAAACAGGATACGTGTGGGTATATTACAGAAAAGAATTACTGAAAAATATTAAAAGATGTACGTATTGGAGGTGTTAAAAAGGGTGCCGATAATCGACATATAATCGGCTACGATGGGTCGCTCGAATTTTGAATCGTTTATTGATTGAGTTTTTTCTGAAATTTGTACAGTGTATTCTTTAAACGCTTTGCAATCAAAATATGCTATAACAGGATCATTAATTTTTTAAAATTTTACAGTAGAATGTACCGTTAATTTCATTCTCTGGTTCCGTATTGTGGTTCCGATATTTTACATTTTGCAATTTAAATGCCATATTCGGATTCAGCAATATTTAAAACCCCTGTATGCAGTGTTTGAAGACAGGTTCATCCCAGAAACAACGTAACCATAAAAACCTTCTTTAATAAAGATTGGGAACTGACTACTCGTCTTTCTTCGGCATAAGTTTATGTTTGACGAGTCTCGATCGATTTCAAACAAGGTAGGGTAGTGTCACTATTTCACCCCCAAAACCAATGACACGAACGCAGTATTTTTTAGGACTTAGCACCAATTTGTAGATTATTTACTTTATTTTGTTCATGGTTTTGACCAAATGTGGAAAAAAATGACTGGGCTATATTAACACATGAATAAGACACACACATCAGCTTTTGTTGTAGTGTGTTATTTAACACTACTTTCTTTCATTCCATCTTAAATATTAGACCATGCATATAAAAGATTTAATATGTGTCACATCTTAAAAATTTATTTCTATACTGGAACGATCTATCTGTTTTATTGTGAGCATTACCAACCCCCGTAAAGGGTTAAAGTTAGACGTGGTAAAACACGCCGAGAATTGTCACAATACAATCGGCTCCGACCGGCGCAACGTTGGGAGGTGAAGACGTCACGATTTCATCCATTTGGCCGCAACGCGTCGAAAAAACACCCCCACCCCCAGCTCCGTACGCGGTGGGTGGTACTCCTCGGAGGATCAGTGGCGACGGCGGCGCCGGGACGTGTTTAAAAAGGCCACCGTCGCAGCCGTCTCCCGCCGGGACACAGACGTAAAAAGCTCGGCTAGCTTGACCGGATATCTTCAAGAAAGTAATACAATTTTCGACGTCAATCCAGCGGTCATCTCTGTGCGAAGTAAATGGATTTACACACCCCCTAAGGTACAGTATTATAACATCACCGAAGGCACTATCCGGTCCGCAGTAAATATAAAAGGTTGAAAGTTAGGTCTGTGAGTGCAATTGATACAGTCTTTCTTTGCCGTATTATACTTGGTAAAAAAGGGTACCAAAGATTGTCAGTTTTGTAAAGGTGTTTTTTAGAGGCGGAGAACTTCAAACTGAAATTAAACACACATACTTATTGTTATATTAATAAATTCTTTGGTGTCCAATAAGGTGTCGATTAGATAAAAAAGCCACGTGGTATTCCTTATTAATTTGGTTTATTTTATGGTCGCTACATGTTTCGCGTCTTACTAGACGCTTCTTCAGGCGATATCGTCAAAAATTGCAGAGGTCACATAAAACATAGATGAAACGAATACAGCCCCAATTGTGTATCGGTAGTGGTTTCTTAACAAATCGTATAAATTCAACAAATCTGGGGTTGAGGTCAAACACACTAGCACACAACGTGGTAGACAAAACGGCGACGAGTGTAGAATTAATGAATTGTAGAATTAATGAATTGTTTTTCATTTCAAAGATAATTGTTTAGCATGTGGCTCCCTCGGACTCACGCGTCCGTGGCGTAATCTAGAGGTCCAATTTTCACACACCTTTTGCTGTATTTCAGGCTGTATTTCGACAATCATGTGTCGAATGTTGGCTTCCAACTGCTTAAGTGTTTCGGGTTTATCGGTGTAGACTTCACATATCCCCTCAGAAAATAATCTAATGGCGTCAAGTCGCCATTAATACGTTTTAGAGACGACACTATTCTCTGCTAAAACGGTCAACGTCTATGAAGTAGCCCCCCCCCCCCCCCCCCCCCCCCGGTAAGATATCGAAATTCTGCTTCTACAGATCGTCTGCGAATCGTTTGCGAGTGCTTGCGAGTTTTGATGTTTCGTTTGCGAGTGAACCGTTACCGAGATATAATTAAAACAAATTCGGGGAGGCCAGATTCACGCTAGCCCCCTTGACAGAAAATCGAAGTTCTGTTTCTACAGATCTTTTGCGACGCGTTTGCGAGTGTTTGCGAGTTTAGAATTTTCGTTTGCGAGTGATTCCTTTTTAAGATAAAATTCGAAAACTTCCGGTTGGTGTGAAGTTGGCCGTCCTTGATCAAAATATAAACTTTTTTTGCTATTTAGGTTGCAAATTGTTTGGGAATGTTTGCGAGTTCAATTTTTTCGATTGCGAGTTAACCGTTTTTGAGTTACAATGAAAAAACTCGTGCGGCTTATGTACGTCTAGCGCTGAATAAAAGATTAAGAATTATAGCCAAGTTTTTAAAAATTGTGGCTTTTTTTACAGATTGGTTGTATTTCATTTGTATTAAGTACCTATATTATAAAGATTATAAACGTAATAGATAATTGATAGATATAGGTATTTCTTGTACCTAAATTAGAGAGTATAAACAGTGTACCTATACACCAGATACGTTTAATAAAAAAATAATGTGCTACATTGTCAGTTCGATAGTAAATCATTTATTATTATAGTAATAATTTAATAAAGAAGTAAAATGATCAACAAAACTCGTTGTAAGGAAACAAATATAAAGTCGCCTAGTTGATCATTTCACTTTGTGTTTTTTTTTATTAAATTAAAAATTCGTCTATATGAAACCGGTTTTGGAAGAAAAGTAAAATGAATATTGCCTTTAAAAATAATCACCACATTTCCATTATCGTCCTGCTTTTATTGTAGTATCTAATTATGTCAAAAATGGAGCTTTGAGAGTTAGTTTTATTTGAGGCACTTTTCATTTATCTGCCCAATTCTGTAAACTGCACGTTAGCTTAAAATTATATACATATCTGAAAATAATTAAAAATATATTCTGACATTTTAGTTTATAATGTAAATCACACAATGCATTGTGAGGCGTTTTAGTTCTGTGTTTTGTTTGTGTCGTCTATGCGACTGTGCGATCGTCTCGTAGCTGATATGGTAGGTAGTGATGGTTCGACTCTTTTAGGTGATTCGTATCATACGAATCAATTCCGAAAAAGATTCGTATCAAAAGATTCGTTCATTTCGTTCAGTTCATTTAGTACAAAAGATTCGTTCAGTACGAACAAATCAAGTGATTCGTTCAGTGATTCGTTCAATACGAACGAATCAAATGAGTCGTTCAATTGGTAAAATGGGTTTTTATGCTTTGTTGTGTAACTAGGTATAACGTACAAATTTAGTTAATATAGAGGTAAAAAGACAAAATGTATAAAAACAGAATATGAATATGACGACGTAAATTTTCGTTGATCCACCTTTTGTTGAAAAAATACACGAGCAATTGCAATTGCAATTGCATTTTGATTTACATTCTTAAAGTCTTTCAAAATGTAACCAAGTGCAGCTTCTGTTTTTATTCATTTTGCCTTTTCTACCGTATATTAACAAAATTTGTACGTTAAATCTAGTTACAAAATAAAGCATAAAAAGCCATTTACCAATAAAAATTATTGTAAGAATATAATAATTTCGTTTGCTACCACTACCCTTACCACCAATGAACGCACCTGTACTGTTCGTACAGTGTACTGCTACACGTACGAAAGTAGGTACTGTGTGAGTCAAGAGTCGGAACGGTTCGTTCAGACTCATTCAACTAGTTCGATTTCGCCCATATACGGATCCCAGTGTGAACAGTCGTTCGAGTCATACGAACGAACAGTACGTACGAGTCATACGAACGAATCAATACGTACGAGTCATACGAACGAAGTCAGTACGGACCTAGTGATTCGTACCATACGGTTCTTTTTAAAGATTCGTTCAGTTTGAACGAATCATACGAAAACCGGCCACCTCTAATGGTCGGTATTCGCGACAGCATAGAACTCTGCATACACTCTAAATTTCTAATTCTATCGGCAAAATGTCACATAATAGAATATAAGTAAACACTTTATAGGTAATATACTTAATGCAAATGAAATATAACCAATCTGTAAAAGAAAGGCACAATATTGAAAAACTTGGCTATAATTCCTAATCTTTTATTCAGCGCTAGACGTACATAAGCAGCACGAGTTTTTGTCATTATAACTCAAAAACGGTTAACTCGCAAACGAAAAAATTTAATTCGCAAACATTCTTTTCTTTCTAATTCTAGTTTTATTTTAATGCAGACACGACCGATCTCGATCAAATAGAATCGAATGCAACTAAACTATTAATTTTATATACAGTATGATAATGTCATGTGCCTGGCCACATCAGATTTTTTTAAATTCTAGGACTACGCTTCCCCGAAAATTCGGTAATCCTTTTTCGCCTTTACGCGCGATTTGCGGCAGTGAAGGGTTGAATTTTAGATTAGCGCATCGGTTCCTGCTATAATTGGGCACAGCTGACCACGTAACGGCGTCGGAAAATGGCGTCGAAACGCGACCGTATACTCTGCCAATTACCAATCTCGAGCCCAGGGTCACCCTAATGCTGCGGACCCGTGGTGGGCACTTGAAGAGGTACGTTCGTACGTGAACGTGCCCCTACCTACCTATCTACCTCCCAACCCGAGGTAGAGTGGATCCCATTCCCTGGGAAAATAACATGCCGCCGAATGCGTTGTTTTTCCATTTTCCGAGCAGCGAGGTTTTATTTTACCGGCCCTCGAACTGTTTGCGCAAAGGGGCGCGCTGTTTTTTCTATTCCGCTCCCGGAATTAATTCTAATTGAAATTCCCTGTAAGCCTTTCTTTATGGTGTTACGTTACTTGGACGATCGAATATACATTCCTTTGCGTACGTCGACTTGCCGTGTTTATTGCACAGTATTTACCGAAAAAAAAACAAAAAAACAAAAAAACAAATACAAAATGAATATAATCAAGAAAAAGAAAGGCCCTTTTCTACTTCAAAAAATAATAAAATTGGAATTAGAGTTGGGCGTTTTTTAAACGAAAAAACAATTTTTTTTTACTCCGGCTTTAAATACCAGTTTACAATTAATACAATTAATATGTACCTAAATATAATGAGGTACTCGACTAAAAATTTAAATTTTGTGTTGCATGAGTAGAATATTATACATGTTTTTCTTCTCTTATATGGAAACTGATTTCAATAACTATTCGGGTGTCCGACTTTTTTCCGAAATTGTTTTTGGCAGTAAATGTTTTTGGCAGTCAATGTCGTTCTAAGTAACACATTTCATATGGGTTTTTGTTCAAATACATGAAAAATTCCAGCCGTTCAAAGTATTAACAAATAGGGAAAATAAAATTCACAAGCGAAAATGATACAACAATTAAAGATAAATAAATGTAAAGTAGTACAGCAAAATTAATACATTAGTTTTAAAGAACAATTAAAAAACGAATGAACAAATCAATCGATTTAAACTGTTAATTATTTCATTTTTAGAACGTAAAAATAATTCTGAGTAATAATCTTTAGATCAATTTTATACTGGTTTATTCCTTCCTTTAAAAGGTAACAGGCATTTTTACGTCATAACTACAGTTATGTTAATATTTCAAAATGCTGTAACTATCCAAGTAATTGAAAAAATAAATAAATAAATAAGTCCATACAAAACTGTTTACTGAACACGACATTTACTATATGAGAAAATAGGTTTTCAGAAAAAAATTAGTACTATAAAAATAATATAGCTCATGGTAAAGTAGGTACCTACTGTTCAACGTTTTGTAATAACGTATCTCTCTGTTGACATGTAGGTATACCGTACGTTTCCCCGAACGCTAGGCATAGCATTTACGGAAGAACGGCAATATCGCTCTCCCCACCCGGCGTATTTGTCAGCGGCTAAGCGGTTCCCCGGTGCGCGCTTCGTGTGCTAGTAGCTAGTAGTTTGTTGTTCGCAGGATTGTGTGCGCTCGCTTTTGTGCTTCTTTTAATAGGTAATGCACGTATGTACATGGCGCATACATAATTTTTAAATTCCCCTTTATTGTCAGAAAATAATATGCAAAAATAAAACGGCTATTCTCAAAAAATATATATAAATTAACTAATATTCTACTACGAATAAACAATTAAATAAACATTATTTTAACTCGGGCTTAAAGATTACGCCTTGCGCTGCAAGACAGTATCCGAGCCGTTTGTAGAAGTTGTCCCTCACGCCAGAGAGCGTTTCGGCTGTTACAGTGTCGGCAACTTCTGTAATTTTTGCTCTCAACTCCTGTAAATTATGTGCCCTATTGACTTCAACAACTAAATGGTATTTTTAAGATAACCCCACAAGAAAAATCGTTCGGAGACAGATCAGGTGATCAGGTGAACGAATGTCGCCTGTCCCACTAATAAAACGGTGAGGAAATGCGGTTGTTAAAAAGCTCTCGCACCCTGGCCGCGTTATGAGCAGGACAGCCGTCTTGCTGAAACCAAACAACATCCTGATCTACTCCGGGAAGGTTGTAAATGGCGGGAAGTTCTTGCTCTTTCAGCAAAGTAAGGTACTTCTGGGCGTTAAGAGAGTCATCGATAAATAATGGACCAATTAAATGATTGCCTAGAATACCAGCCCAACCATTTAGTGTTTCGGGATATTGAGTACGGTAAGCATAACTTCGATGCTGATTTTGGTGGGCCCAATATCGAAGAATGGAAGGATTATGTTTACCATGTAACGGAAAAGTCGATTCATCAGTAAAAATAATATTTTGTATAAAATTCATCTTCGTTCGTATTTTCCATTACAGTTTTACAAAACTCCATTCTACGGATACTGTCCTCTGCGAAGGTTTCCTGAGTCTTTGACTACATATAACTCCGGAAATCACCCTTCTTCAGAGCCTTAGCAACGGTATTGCAGCTCTTTAGACAAAGATCTTTTTCAAATTGATGCACAATATTGAAAATGGTTTGTCTGCACGGGATAGGTCTGCCTTCAAAAGTGGTTGCGAACACATCTACGCACTGTTGCGCCGAATTGCCACCGTAATACCACTTGATGATCTGAAGCTGTTCTAGCGGAGGGGACATCGCGATTGCAAAGATACGAATGTTATGAAGCGTTGTTAGATCTGCGATATTTCTGCCGTTGCGTGCATGTGCTGCGAAACGCAAAACCGGAGTGACCTGACCAGACCTGCTCTCCCACCAGTCGGCAGTCCCACTATAATTGGCTGCCCCACTCAACCGACGCCGATGTCGGCAGTGTTGTCGCGTGATACGCTAGTTTCTATGCCTAATTTTTGCGGACACAATCTGTTATAAACACCACAATATTTTTACTTCCATTAGATTTATGTCAGAAAGCAGTTATTTTCAAATGTCTCTTCTGAAAAATTTACCATAGATATGATAATTGCAAAAAATATTGAAGAAATGATCACGGGAAAATCGAACGTATTGGGTTTATTTTCAATTCGTAATGTAATTTAAGAACCTGGAGAAATAATAGTTCGGAGCCGAAATAATAGTGCTGAAAATTTCAGTAGTGGAGACAAACCAACAAAATATCAAATAAATATAGAAATACTCTGAGAATAGTAAAAAATTTAAGTGGTCAGTTGGAGTTTTTTGTTTGTAATTTAGTATATTATACATTCAATTTTGTATCTAGAATATAAGCAAATATTAAAATATTATTATTATAGTAAATACTTATTATTAGTATTTCCAAATTTTAGTTTTAGCTTTCAAACCAGGTAGGTATATTTTTTGTTTCTTTGTATAGAGTAGATATATTTTATTGATTACGACTTACAACATTTGAAAACAGTTTTTTAAACTAGGAATTTGAAAACCGTTTTTTCCAAAGTCGGTTTATGTATAAACGTAATGTTAATAGTAAAGTTGCATACTTTTTAACTGACGTCATAGCACGGCATTTTTCAATTCTGTTTTCTTTGTTGGTATTTTTTTGTACAAATGAAAGTAGAAGAAATAAATATTTTGTGGTAGTGTACGTATTATTCGTTATTCTGATATAGTGGGTGTTGTATCAAAACATAGGACCTTAGTACTAGTGCTGTCCCAGCTTCATTAACATATACTGTTACGATTGAAATTTATAACGTTCATATAAAAGGCTTTAAAAAACTAAATAAAAGCTTTTTTGTGATTGTTTTTCGACAGTTGCATTAAATAAAATATGTCGACTGTTTACGTGCACACCCCGTCATTGTGCTGATATTAGTTACTGAGATATCCGCTTCCATCAAAATCTTATTTACAACCTTAATTACATTTATTAAAAAACGCCAATCTACAGAAGAGGCTCTAAATACAACCTGAACTAAAATTTACTTCATTTTTGTTTACCCCGAGAAGCAAAAAATGTTGATAGCCATACAACTTATATAGAAATGATTCTGGGGTACACACTTCATTTGAATTTTTGTGTGTGCAGTACTTTTAGAGTTTTGAGCCAACACAGGAGACAATACAATAGAAATGAGAGATGGCAGTTAGGGCGATTTTCTCGTGCGAGGTCACATATACCAATATAAATTCCGGGAATGGCTATTTCCAGCGGGTTTGTTTTTATTTTATTTTTAAATATGCTGATTGAATCTAAATAGGCTGATATTAAAATTTCAGCTCGTAAAATTTGCTATAAAAGCTTTATGTCCATTTTAACTATAACTAGCCATTTAAATATACGCCGGGATATTTATAATCGCCTGAAAGCATCAACTTCTATCTAATAATAGAAAAGTTTTATAGTGTTTTATAGTTATGTTTTATAGTCGAGTCAAATTAGGTTTTAAATTTTAAAAAAGCTGTTAAAAACTGGATTTTATGAGTAGCACTATATAGACGTTTCAAACAACTGCTGCTAGTAGAAGGGAGAATTGAGTTTTGTGCCATTATCTCGGAACTGTTTTTCATATATTCTACATCAGCGTTTCTCAACCGGTATTCCGAGGTTTTGCAGAGAAATAATAACAAATTGTAATGGCGATTGCCGGTTTATTATATTGCCATTACTTAAAATTAAATTATCTGTTACTTAAAAATAAATAATCATTAGGAAACACAGCCACCACCATTTGATCTGCTGTTCTTAAGTTCCACGTTAGTCACAGTTAGTGTAGGAAAACAGGTCATTGCCATTTTTTGATGTTTCATTGATGAGGGGTGACGAAGGCGAAATTAAGACGGACTGGTTTCAGAAAAAACTAACTCGGGTAGATACTTGAACTTTCAATCAAACCATCCGATTAATCAGAAACTTAACATGGTCACGGCTTTGAATAACCGAGTTATGAATCTATCACATCCAGATTTTTACACCAGGAACAAACACAAATTGCTTAAGCTTTTTTGAATAATGGCTACCCCGGACACATCCCTAAAAGACTAATTTTTGGTGTCAATCCTAGAAGAGTGGTCACTGACATAACGGCCCCGGCCAGGAGTGATCCCACCTACTGTTTAAAGGAGGTTTCCCTTCATACCTGCTAGTTATGTAGGCTAAACCTGCAAATGGTTGAAAACATGGATGAGCCAACACAGGTTTGACATTAGAAACAATAAACTAACAAGCGCTTTATCTCAGCATGCCATAAATAAAAGACATAATATCGACTTTGACAACGTAAGGATATTGTTTAAAAAGCGTAACCTCCGTGAAAGGCATTTTTTCGGGATGATTGGAATAAAAGGAACGAGTAATGCCATGAATATGCGATCGGACACAAAAAATTTGAGCAATATTAACACGTTTTTATTAAATTTTGATTATAGTAACCCAACTGACGCAAATAGTACCACCATAGGTGTAGCTGATATTACTGAATTGATTTTCTTAAGACTCCCGTATCCTACGTCCAAAACGCCGATACACCACACAATAATTATTGTTTAAATTGTGAAACTATAGCAACTATTCGATTGAATAGGTCCATACGCAACTGCGTCCACAAAGAATTTCAATATTTATGCAAATTATACTTGCAAATTTTAATGTTAAAATAACTAAACTACAAATATCGAAATGCTTTTTGGTCTTACTAGCGTATGATTATTGTGTAGACTGTACTGTAATATAATAGGATATTATTTGACAAGCACATAATTAAGGATATAAATTTATATCCGATTGATATCCGTTATGTGCGAGTCAAATACGACGTTTTATCTACGACTCATAAATTCTATTTTATGTAAAATATTTTAAATGTATTTGTCATTGACGGCGAGGCGAACTGTCAAATAACTGTCATCAACGTAGGTTTTGACAGTTTTTGACACTAGCGTCGTATAATGATGACAGTTTAAATGTCAGTTCAAATGACAGTTCGTTCAAATAATGAGGTCATTATTTGAACGAACTCTCATTATTATACAACGTTAGTGTCATTATAATCATTGGCACTATATAATGATGGGGATTATATACTAGTCATAGATACGTATGCAATGAACTTATTATATGGAGTCGTAGATAATAGTATATTATTTGACGAGCACATAATTAAGGATATAAATCGCGAGCATGAAGTTTACACGCGAGCCGTAGGCGATCGTGTAATCATGCGAGCGATTTATATCCGTTATGTGCGAGTCAAATATGACGTTTTATCTACGACTCATAAATTCCATTTTATGCAAAATATTTGAAATGTGTTTGTCAATGATGACGAGGCGAACTGTCAAATAACTGTCATCCACGTAGGTTTTGGCAGATTTTGACACTTGTGTTGTATAATGATGACAGTTCGTTCAAATAATGAGGTCATTATTGGAACGAACTGTCATTACTATACAACGCTAGTGTCATTATAATCATTGGCGCGTATAATGATGGGGATTATATGTGACCTGGTCTACGGAAAAGGGGTTTATGTGCGAAAACCGGTTACTGAGATAAGCGCTGGTAAAGTTTTGAACAACGGTGCGCTCGTTTTCTTCCACAAATCTACACACTTGATGATCAGCTGTGTTGTTGTTACTTTGGGTGACGAATGTTGACCCCCCCCGCCGGCAATGTGTCTAATATGTTAAAGATTTTGAATAGGCACGTTCTAAGTATTTTTTCATAGTTATACCTAAAGTACAAGTGTAGCGCTGTGTTTAGAAGGCGCGTTATAATTTGTCAACGATATGTATTTCGGCAAAAGTAATGAACAGCGACATCGAAATAGACGAACCAGAACCATCTACTGGAGATACAGAAGTGGGTTTCGGCTTAAGTTATCCGGATGATAATGATTTGAAAATTGTGTCCCAATTCTTTGATGAAAACTGTTGCACCCGGGAACGTATTTCCAAAATTCCTCGTGGGATACAAGAGATTTCCAGAATGGATTTTTTA
Organism: Melinopterus prodromus; assembly: GCA_964023965.1. Taxonomy (NCBI): domain Eukaryota; kingdom Metazoa; phylum Arthropoda; class Insecta; order Coleoptera; family Scarabaeidae; genus Melinopterus; species Melinopterus prodromus. The sequence goes on from OZ030393.1 coordinate 19,818,321, forward strand.
GAACTATTGAAAGTAGCGAAAACTTGGTCATTCTTAGCTTAGAAGAAGCAGAAAACTCTAACAATGAGTTAGAACAGGGTATTCTGAATTATCTGGACGAAAGAAGTATGGATGATGTGGGAACGATTGTGACGTTTTGAAAAATATAATATTGTACATTTATCACAAGGTACCTATCTTCCACGACCATAACCAGTTCCGGCTAAGCGGCCCAGCGGCCCTTGAACGGTATAACGTAATATAACTATTTTATAATTTGTGAACATTGAATGGTGAAGATGAAAAAAAATGCGAATAGTGAAGAATTTGAGCAGCTTACTCTTATTTTTGAAACATTGAGTGAATAAATGCCAGACATTTTCTAACCAGTTGGATTGTAACTCGAAAGGCAGTGCTACACATTCAACACCGTTCGTAACTTAGCAAGAAGCCAGAAAAAAGGGCTAAGTAGCTCCATAACCGCTGAAAAAGTTGAAGAAAAAGAAATGTAAAGGTAACTGCAAAACAAGTCCTCATGTAGGTACATCACAGGCTAAAACTGACCAAACAAATCATAAAAAGAAGCGGAGTGAAAAAGTAGATGCTAAAGACACCAAGTAGACAAAAAATTAGAGCGGTTGAATTTAATATAAATATTATTTCCTATAAGAATAGATAATTTATTATTTTGTAAATTATCATTTGGTTTGTATTTTATAAGAATAGATAATTTATTATTTTGTAAATTATCATTTGGTTTGTATTTTATAAGAAATTTCATTTCTCTAATTTATTTTACTATCTACAAGAAAAAATAGCTAAAATAATTTCTTTATATTTTATGTTTTTATTGTGTGTACTCTAACTTCAAATGCGAATAACTCGGCCGTTAAGAAAGCTACTAAGCTGTGCTTGGGTTCGTTAGAAAGAGGGGACTTTTCTCTATTCGAATCACCCAAAACCTCAAAATCCACCTCTTGACACATAAACCCCTTTTTCGTAGACCAGGTCACATATAGTCATAGATACGTATGCGTATAACGATGGGAGTTATCTTTTAGTGAACGTAACTAGAATACCAGTCTGGAAAGTTTTAGTCTGTTGGCTTTGCAACATTGTTCAACGCAGTTCAACGGTCTGTGGATAGATGGCGCTGTTTCAAATTGAAAATGTAAATACAACACGAATAATTTATTTAGATATGACCTAAAGTACACTAAACATCGGTAATACTGAAAACAGTATCTAACATAAAGATAGCCGCTTTGAATTTTTTGTGTTCCTGTTAAAAAATATAAATTGTAACTGTCGTCCTATTTGCATTTGAAGGTCGTTTAAAGTTGCTTTTTCTTAAATATAAGCTGTAGGAATAATAACTTAAAAATCAGTTATTGTAATCAGCGAAACATGTCACAAAAATCTATAACTTCGTCAGGCAAATAGCATTTAGTTTTCAATCGCGTTTGTTACTATGTGAGGTTATATGCAATCCGTGCATGTTAGTTCTCAAATACGTTATAAATAATATTTAGTCGTTGATTAGTTCTGAGTAATATCGTATTCTGCTCAACACGATTTTCTAATGAAGTTACGCCTGACTTGTTGTGACAAGTGTCTATACTCTATACTCATAAGTGCGAGATACGATTTCATATGGATTTTATTGCATGAAAACAAGACTTTTAGGTTAGGAATGTTAGTTCCCTTTTAACAAGGGAAAAGTTATATTAGACCGGAAACACTAAATTTCTGAATTCGTATCGACTGGATGATTTTGCGCATCGATGCAGATAATGATGGTCATCCTTCGTCTTTTGTCTTTTGTTTTGACGATTTGGATTTGATTCAAATTGATAAGTATTTTATCCTGATCATTCTTCAGTTTTTTCATGTTTAGCTTGTAATGTAAGGTTTTTCCTGCTGTTTTTGATTGTCGATTTATCTATTTTGATGTTGTTACTTTGGTTACCTATCGTGACTAAGCACGTTATTTCAGCCGATGCTGAAGAATTTTACATTAGTGCCTCCGCTCTGGCTGTCTATGTACAACACACACGTTTTCCGTTTTCCAACAATGAACTCTTCGAGTTTAACAATTGTTTGTAACTTGATGTGAAGACTTGGACCGTAAGCTTTTTTAAATATTTTGACTGTTTTCATGCTTTTGGATATTTTGTTGTCTTACTATTGTAGATTTAAGCTGAGGTTGACTCCTAGAGTCGAAACCGGCACTTATTAATATTGAATAAACAAGCAAAGAATTAAAGGGTTTTCGAGATTTTGTTCCCATTATACTTCAACCTTTGAATATGGACTACTACATGAACATTCTAAGTTACCGCTAACATTAGTTTGTCTAGTTGTAAGTTACGACTTTGCTATAAATTCTTCACAGTCAACAACGATCTCGCTGCTTTATTTAAGTGTGCTAGTAGCCATAATTCCAAATGAAGTTTCTTTACGCGCGTGCACACGCACCCAAAGCGAGTCCGCTGGAAAATTTACAATTCCACAAGAGCGGCATGATTTACATTGCAATAAAGGTCCGGCCAGGCGGTACGGTTAATTAATTTAGAGCAGAGGTGGCGCCCCTGTCTGCATTTTTTCTACCCGGTCTACTTTTAACCCTCACGAGCACGCCTACGCGCCCATCTACAACTGACTGTCCGGATGGGTACGTATTTTCTGCGAGGCCGTTTAGGGGATCTCTACACGCGGATCACGTCGCCTTGGACAGGTTTTTTAACTGATGAAATTTATGACTGTTGCGTTTGTGATTATTTTTTGCGGCGATATTTAGTGGTGAAGGGAATCGATTTGAGGAATAAAAGCACTTTTGGCATTACATTTATATATATAATTATATAGGGTGAAATTTTAGGATGTACATAAAGAGACAAATAACAGTTATCGGCATTGATTTCAGAGAAAAGACTGGCAGATTTTGCAAAATACTAAAATGACAGGAAACTTTTTTTGCATTGTTTTATGCTTATTTTTTATGCCTATTCTAACGACATAGTCAACAAAAATGTTTGAAAAATTTCGAGTTAACATCATTCGAATCTGACTTTGATTGACTTCATTTGGCACAAGATTTTTTCTATACATTTTCTCAATACTAAAATTGGACAATTTACATTTTACAATAAACTACACATACCGAAGAAATTAATGACAAAACACACGAAAGAGGTATAAATAAAGCAATGCATTTTCGAAACACTTATTACTTTATCATACATAGCATACATAGTATATATAAAGTATTGTAACCGTGCCGAAAAAATCTGATGTGGCCAGGGACATGACTTTATCATACAATATATAAAATTAATAGTTTAGCTGCATGAGATTCTATTTGATCCAGATCGATAGTATCTGCATTAAAATAAACCAAGTTAGCCAGGATTTGACAGATATTTCGATAATATTGACAGTAGAAGGAGAAAGGTAATTTGTCGGGCAATTCCGTCATACGAAGAATTACCCGACAAATTACCTTTCTCCTTTAATATCTTACCGTCGATAAACCTGTTTTTCCATCTATTGACAGTAGGTATTGTCAAAATACCAGCGTTTGACACTACCTACTGTGGAATATGAATATAACTGACCAATCCTGGCTAACTAAATTTTAATGCTGACAAGTTCTCTATCAAAAAGAAATTGCTCAGACAGCTATACTATTAATTTTACCAAAAAAAGTCATAGACATAAATAGTACAACATTTCCTCTACTTTAATTTATTATTTAACTATTTTGACAAAATTATAGAAATGGCAGCTCATTTGCAAAATCCTTGAAAAACGCTTATAGGAAACATCCAGTTGCTTTGGACCCTTTTGAACCAAAAGCCTTTCAGTGCTAAGTGTGGTCATAAAACTTCTAAATATTAATTTTCGTCCCGATAGCTTAGGTAGTTTCTCCGGAATCGTCGCCACAAAAATCGACTACACACATACACACATACACACAGACATGCACACACACACAGACATCTTTTGTACCTTGGTGAAAAATGATCAGGGGGCCCAAATAGTATATTATAATACAAGTTTTATAAGACAAAAATTGGCGCACGAGTAGTTTTGGGCACGACGAGCGTAGCGAGGAGTGCCCAAATGGAACGAGTGCGCCAATACGTCTTATAAAACGAGTGTCAAAAATTGTGGTTGTCATCTTACAATCTAGAGTAGTTTCATATTCAACAGTTGGTAGTTGTACTAAAATTCACAAATACGATTGACGCGAGCCAATAGCGATTGAGATGTCAGCCAGATGTCAGCCTTATTTGACACTTGACGTCAATATCATCAGTCGTGGAAAACTAAAAGTTACCAAATGTTTGTGACCTAGTGTTCTCATAACGACACCGAAACCGGTTTCGTTATGAGTTCATAACGAACGCAAAGTAGAAAAAAGACGTATTTCCGCTAAAAACGGCACGATTACAATACTTTATTATCTGAATTGACACGTCGAAATGTGACCGATTGTCATGGAAACGCGTGAGTGAAAAAAAGTATCACCTTTTTATGACAACCAGGTTGAGTGAGGTAACGAACAACTTTCTGCTCCCGTATTCAAGTTAGAAACTAACTATTTCAGTGGTATATAGGATTGAAGAAACGTTTTTTTTTTTTTGTACAATCTGGATTATTTGTAGTTTGTGGCCTTTATTTGACCCTACTAGGAATTACCAACATTTCTAAGAGAACAAAGAGGAATCATGTGCATGTCCAAGTGTTTGTCGAAATGGTAGAAGGGTGGGAGGCGGGCGTTTACCTAAATGCCCAAACATCAGCCATTATCCTCGAGGGAGAGACGACCTCTTGAATAGAATCCTAGCGGGTCCTGCCGACGTCGAGGGCATCGGACAATTACTCCCGCGTTGTTTACTGCCGTTGTCGGGACGCTATTCGGTAAATGGACCGGAAGTAAGATCCGGGTAGAGAGTCCACTGTTCAAATTTCGTCCAATTTTATACTTGACTAATTTCAGGTCGGTCGCTATTATTTGCTTTATTGTCCGGAGGTAATCGAGGGAGGCGACCGAAGACGACGTCTACGCAGATGGCCGGTCACTTTTTGTGATTCCGTCTTCAATGTCAGACAATGACAATACTCTTGTAGAAGAATATTGAAACTTGCTGGCCCTTGGGCTTTATAATCTATTCTGGCGTGGGACACCCTGTATACAGCCGTTCTCAAACTAAGAGAACCCCAGTATAAGAATATGTACCTCTTTTTGCTATTTTTAGCCCACTATTGCGGGAATAACTTTAAGAGCTTTCAAAAAGAGTATGTGAAAAAAAAATGGGTTTGTTGAATATTTAATATAAAACTATTATTATGGACGAAAAAACTGCAAATATAGAATTATTAACAAAAGGAAATGATGATATTGGAATACCCCTGTATGATGAAGCCTTCTAATGGCGACTGCCGGCATTTATGAGTTTAATAATACAGTTTAATAATATAGTTATTTAAGTACCAAGGGCATTAAACGGATGTTTAAGCACCGAGGGTGACCGTTTATGCATGTTTTGGTATCACAACCTCATGCGATTTTGTAGCAATATGCAAATATTTGAGATACTTTTATTGGTAAGCTCAATACTGTTTGGTAAAATCAATACGTTATGCGCCACCCAAATAAACAACTGTTCGTACAAGTTATATGGATTCTCTGCACTTCCTCATTAGCGCATACATACATTGCTAATGGAACATTTATGTAGTGCTTACCCAAAATAATCCATTAACAACGGCCTCTAGGGCATGCACTGCAGGTTTATTTTTTGTTTTACAACCAGAGAGCCAATATCCTTGTTTATAAGAAAATTTTATAAGAAATAAAACATTTGCGGAAAAAGTTGATGCGGTAAATGCGGCATCAGAGACATTGCGGGTGATTTAAAAAGCTGCACTATTAATAGGCTTACCACACATCCCGGTTTGACCGGGACACTCATGTTTTGGGACATCGGTCGCGGCATCCCGGCCGGTTTGGTATTATGTCCCGGCTAAAATTCTTAACTGGAATTTATATCAGTAACAAATCACTCAGATCAAAAGATTGCTTGATTATTGTCAAACTAGGAAATCAAGTATTATTTTTGATCGGTAGAACACATCTAGCTTTGAAACTTGCAAATGGTAGAATTTTGAAATCTAAAAAGTCATTTGTTCTTTGCCAAGAAAAATACTTTCATTTGACTACTTTTCGGTACTTATTGAGAAATAAACAAAATAATGATGATTTAGGGGTAACAACTCCGTTGCAGGCAATAGAGCGACTACCCGATTATAGTATTGTAACAATATTAAGTATCAACAGACAAAAAGAATAACAAAGTTGATTGCTGAAAATGGTTTATAACGTTTTAAAAACTACTGAACGACAATATTCCATACGTCAAAATGTAGACTACCTATCTCAATTAATTAGTCACTATTTCCCGTTCTGTACCAAACAACGTTCAAATCACAATAATTTGCATATACTTTCTATGGAAGCTTTCAGATGTACTACGAAAAAAGATACAGAAAAATTGTTATATATTTTACAAAAATTAAATGTGTAGGATATGGAAAAAATTATTACATCTCTTTGCTTCATATGACAAATTCGTAGGTAATTAATCGTTATATTTACTCATTTACGCTGAGAAATTTGCATACAACCCCTAAATCGCAGTAATTTTGTCTCTACTTTTTTGAGTATTGCGGTACAAATTACATATCTTTACAACACAAAAATGTTTATAACTTTTACAAAAACTCTTTAAATCCTTTTGTCTTAGGCCAAATTCTAGGTAATTGATTGGGATTATACTTTAAATGATTACATTAAAAGCTGAAAAGCCTCTACATTACGATATTATCTATGACACCAAGTGGAGGGAGTTGATATTTTGGTTGGCTGTGAAAACATGTTTATAACTTTTTCAAAAATTATTATGTATAATTTACTGTCATGCGTTACATTGAAGTTCATTAATGGGGGTTAAACCCTTTGGTAGTTGATTTCGGAACATTTTGTAAATACATGCTATTGTTGTTACCATACACAATTTAATAATCTAACAAATGTGAATATTTATAAAAAAAAAATAAAACGTAAATTTTTTAGGTGTAAATGTTCCATTGCTTTAAATTCGTTTTCAAAAATAATTATTAAAATAAGAGTTCTTCCAACGGCTTCCGAGATGACGCACTATTTTTGTCTTATTTAACACCAATAGCAACAGCAATATTGTTCTGCAAAATAAAATTTGTGGAATGCTTCATTAATTTTTTTTAAATTTGATTATGGAAGATATTATAATATTAAATGTAGATTCAGCGTAAAATACGAGAGTTTCAATGAATAATTACACTTATTCCAGTTTTTCTTTTGTCACAAAATGTTATATGGACATTTCAAACCGCTTTTTGTTTGTAGATGACGAACCGGGAACTTCTCCATCACGTCTTAGATTTGCGTTACGCAGACTTCTTGGTTTGGAATCTATGAAACCAAAATTGAAACGATTTCTCACATCTCTTGTGACAAAATCAGTGTCAACATCACGTCTTATCTGTACACAGTAATTTTTGCTGTTTTGTGTTGAAATATATGCATTATCTGGTATTAAAATTTACGTTTGTGGGAACGTCCCAATTGTTGATAATTTTGGTATATCTGATGTTCGGATTATATAAAAGACGAAATTTATAAGAAAACACTTGAGAAGAAGAGAAAAAACGACACAAAAAAATTTAAGAGTATAAAAAGCGACCATAGGGCGCGGATGGGGTGTTGACTTATTTTCAAAAGTAGGTAATTCTTGTCCCGGTTTGAAATTTCATAATTATGGTAAGCCTTACTATTAAGTATTGTGATGTCGCCAATTTCCAATTCATCACACCGTACAAAGGTAATTATAATACTCGTGAAACGGTGGAATGGTTTCCTGCATCGATATTGATTGACTAAATGGGTCGGTCAAATGGGCCAGATAGGATGTGCAGATTATATGGCCCGACCACAATGGACTGTCACGCTGTTGTCCCCGACGCGCAACGCTTCAAAGGGCCGCTCTCGAACGTTGAAAACGTTTTGCATACATAAAGGGCGCTATTAGTGATAGAGATTGGAGAGATAGTATGACTTCAAGGGGTATGTACGATAAATTTGCCTGGTAATTGGAATTTCAATCTTACTGAACGATTTAATATGGGTAAATTTGTCATCATACAAATTATTATGCTGTAATACAACATTAGGACAATTTTGTAGTTTACAATTTTGTAGTTCAGGTAATCGGCTATACAGGATTAGACAAAATTCCATACCAAAATAACCCTTCAACCATAAACAAAAATTTGTTTATGGTTGAAAAAAAAAATCGTTTAAAAATGTCGTTTAAAAAAAATTAAACAAACATTTTTTTACAAATTATCCTCTAAATATATTATTGATATACAGGCTGTTTATTTTGTTATGGAAACTTGGTAATGTTCCCATTTCCAATAGTACAGCCTTTATTTTTTTAATCATAAGAATTCTTTTTTGACTTATAAGCAATAAATCAAAACTCATGAGCTTTTAGAAAGTATCTTAGAAATTAATCTTAATTGATTTTAGATTAATGACAAAATTAAACAGTTTTACATTTCTATAATAAAATGAAGTATATTGAAAATTTATTTATACGGTTGAGTATTATTATTTACGTGTTCCGGTAATTTTGATTCATTGTTAATATTCCATTTTATAAAAAAATTATTCCTACAAAAAGGCTTTGAATTAATCTTAGAATAAAAAAAAATCTGATGTGGCCAGGCACATGACTTTATCATACCATATATTAATAGTTTAGCTGCAGGAGATGCTATTTGATCGAGATCGGCCACGTCTGCATTAAAATAAAACTACTAGAACTAGACAGATATTTTGATTATATTTACAGTATGTAATGTCAAAACATCAGCATTTGACACTACCTACTATCAGTAGAATCCCAATATCTGACAAATCCTGGCTAACTAGTTTTAATACTAGTGTTTTATTGCAGTACGAGCGATCCCGATGAAATAGAATTGGCTCATGCGGCTAAAATATTTATTTTACAAAAAATTTTTACCAAAATATTTATTTTACCAAAAAAGTACGGAATCGAGCGACGAGCGGTGATGCGGCGCGTCACCGAAGGTGGAGCGTCGCCGTTGCATTTGAGCGAGTCGCGCTATCTAGTTTTTGGCAGGAGCGACATCAACGTTTATTGTGTTGATTTTTGAGAAATAAGTGTTAAAAGAAATAAAAAAATGGTTATATTTCTGTATAGGAAATGTTAGGTTGGTACCACTTTGATGAAACGTCAAGTTCAAAAAGCTAATTCATATTCTGACAGATTTATATTTGTTCGACACTGTAGATGTCACATCCGTACCAACATACTAAAATAAAACTACACTCATCGCTATACTTTATTTACAATTTTCTCAATTTATCGTTTTTAGAATTAGATATAAAGACGGGTTGATATTTCTTATCAACAAACAATCAAATTGGTGATGTTATTTTATTTGAAATTTGTATTTTGTACTTTGCCGCACTAGAGCGGCAACGTTCCATAGCGGTTCTCCAACCTCTGATGAAATCAGCTGTTTTCGAGTGTGACAGCACAAAAAAATATTTTGTCAAAATTCTGGCTACTATGTAGTTTCATATCAATGCAGATGCGACCGATCTCGATCAAATAGAATTTGCTCTTGTAGCTAAACTATTAATTTTACCAATAACTGTCATAGGCATAAATTATTCAAAACTTCTTCTACTTTAATTGATTATTTAACTATTTTGACGAAATTACAGAAATGGCGGCTCATTTGCAAAATCCTCGAAAAAGGCTTAGAATAAACTACCAGTTCCTTTGGACCCTTTTGAACCAAAAGCTTTTCAGCTCTAAAAATCGCCACAAAAATCGTTTACACACATACACACAGACACACACACACACACACACACACAGAAATTTTTTTGTGCCGTGGTCAAAAATGTTCAGGGGACCCATACAGACCTATTTCCGCTAAAATCTCAATTTTCTTTTCGGCACGATTACAATACTTCATCATACTGCGTATGATAAAGTAAAAATGATTATTTAATTTTTTCATTTGACCGTGTATCCTAGTCTGTATCCGAGTATCCTAGTGAACATTCCTGATAAAATATTCTGGCAATCTAGTTGCAGTTGTATGTTTAAAAGCAGGACTATACGACAACAATATAAAACAACTTTTGCTTGGACGATAAAGATATCGAGAAATCAACGCTGTCCTGGTGATTTATTAGCAAATTGACTATAAGTGATAGCCATTCGCCTTTATTATGCAGTTACAAGTAAATACAAGGTTTAACAATAACAATAAAAGTTGTTGCATGTCACTCGAGAAACTTTTGCAGAACATCTGACAGGAATCTTCCAACCCCACAGGATCAAATCTGAGTCAATAATAGAGGAAGCTATAACCTATGAAGAAGAAAGCCTGCAGATAGTTATTCCAAAGGAAGTCGCCAAAGAAACCAAAATAAACCTAAATTTTATGAATTTTATAACCTAAGCGTTCATGGTAAAAGCCGCTCGCTCCCATCTCTGTAAAGTTAACATACCAAAGCAAGAAAAAACTTTGTCCCTATATCATTATTATTCCCAATGTTATCAAAGCTCTTTGAAAAGCTGCTTATAACAAGAATTAAACCTATAATTAAGAAAAGAAACTAATTCCGAATCAACAATTTGGTTTTAGCAAAGCATTCTACAAGTACTATAGATCAAGTTCATAGAATAATGGATATACTAGAGAAACCTTTAGAAACCTTTAGAAGAAATGCTCTTTTGCTCATATATCTTGCTTGGTAAAATACAAGCTTTCGATAAGGTTCTATACGTCGAGCTACTAGCATCCTAAATATCAGATATACTATTCAGAATAAACAGGTCGATCAATACTCGGTCCTAAAGGAAGTAAACCCAGGGGTACCCCAGGGTAGCGTCTTGGAACGAATTCTCTATCTAGTATATATAAGTGACCTACGTACCACAGCTCGAAAATGTAACGGTCGGAATCAACTGTTGGATAATCAACTAGGAATTTTCAACAAGCTAGTAATAAAATATATCAAAGGACCACAAAATAGAAGACCAGCCTTAACGAACTGAAATCTGACTATATTAACTTTACAAAACAAACAAAATCGAGAACATACCACATCTCAAGATCAACGACACCATAGTTCCATATGCGAACACTGCAAAGTATTTGAGTATGACTTTGAACTTTGACCTAAAAATATTTCTAAAACTGCATATGGTCACAGCAAAATCCTTACAAAAATTTGCCCGAAATGGCGGAAGCGCTGGTAAGTCTTTTGATTCATGTAAATCGTCTTCTCACTATGATAATTTGATCAATTTCTCACGATACTTTTTCTGGTTTACTTATACATAGACCAATCGCACTAAAAAGAAAACTGCATATGGTCAGCAAAATCCATACAAAAATTTGCCCGAAATGGTGGATGCGCTGGTATGTCTTTTGATTCATGTAAATCGTCTTCGCACGATGATAATTTGATCAATTTCTCACGATACTTTTTCTGGTTAACTTATACAAAGACCAATCGCATTAAAACGAAAACTGCATATGGTCACTTGTCACAGCAAAATGCATACAAAAATTTGCCCGAAATGGCGGGTGCGCTGGTATGTCTTTTGATTCATGTAAATCGTCTTCTCACTATGATAATTTGATCAATTTCTCACGATTATTTTTCTGGTTTACTTATACATAGACCAATCGCATTAAAAAGAAAACTGTATATGGTCAGTTGTCACAGCAAAATCCATACAGAAAATTGCCCGAAATGGCGGATGCGCTGGTATGTCTTTTGAATAATGTAAATCGCCTTCTCACTATGATAATTTGATCAACTTCTCACGATGCTTTTTCTGATTTACTTATACATAGACCAATCGCATTAAAAAGAAAACTGCATATGGTCAGTTGTCACAGCAAAATCCATACGAAAATTTGCCCGAAATGGCGGATGCGCTGGTATGTCTTTTGATTCATGTAAATCGTCTTCTCACTATGATAATTTGATCAATTTCTCACGATACTTTTTCTGATTTACTTATACACAGACCAATCGCATTAAAAAGAAAACTGCATATGGTCAATTGTCACAGGAAAATCCATACAAAAAATTGCCCTAAATGGCGGATGCGCTGGTATGTCTTTTGATTCATGTAATACATAGACCAATCGCATTAAAAAGAAACTATTCAAAAACTTACCATTTTATCCACACCTAACTTCTAACTGAGCCAAACCACAGTTTCCCCTTTGATTCCCAACAACGTTGGGGGATATTAGTGGGTCGTTCTGTGTTTCGGGTACAGTAAATTATGGCCGCAGTGCAAATTCAGGGTACGCGAGAACATATGATGTGGATACCCCCAAGTTCCCATAGCAGGAGATAAAGGTAATATGTTTATTATTCGTGAGGGAGCAATTTGGGGTGGCAGTGGTGGTGGTGGTAGTCTCCTGTGCCGTTTGGGGTCAACGATTTGCGGCAATTAATGATCGCGCGTAATTAGTAGTTTAAACTACAATTGCTGGCCCGCGGAGATTCCTCAACGCAGATATGCGTCGAACGCGCACGTGACCAGGTTTGAAATTGACGACATTAGGTTAGAAGAAACGTATCCGGACTATCCAACTATCCAGACAGATTCAATTAGAAACTTTGTGCGCATGGTTTGCTTGTTAAAATGTTTATTTGTTTAAAGAGAAGAGAGGGAAAAAGTTTCTGTATTATCTTAAACCTAAAATGCAAACATCATTATCTGGTTCAGTATAGCGGGTGTTACAAAATTAAAAAAAATTACTAAAGAGTATAGAACATTTATTTTTAAAGATACGCAAAAACTTTATTTGAAAAAGTTATTTAGAAACATTATAAGGTATCAACTACGAAATTAGAAACACTTTCGTAAGATTTTTTTAAATCACGAGCTTACATTTTTATCGTTTTATAAACTCAAAATATAAAAACAATACCAAAAGTAACATCAGAATTTAATATTTCATTCATTTAATTATTATAAACAGGAATTTATTATCAAAACATTTACAACACAATCTAACAATTTACTCCGTGTTGCCTCTTGCATATTCAATGCATAATATTAAAATCTTTTTATCTCCGTATGGACATTTCGGATCATTTGAAGGGTTGATGTTTTGGATGCATTTTTAAACGTATGTTAAACAGACTGCAATCTGAGTACAGTAATTTTGTTCAGTAAAGGTAATTAATTAGTGTTGGGGTGCTTGGACGGTAAAATTGGGTAAAAATCTTCGAGGTTAAAGTGGCAAAGAAATTCCGCTTAATGGGCAATATAGGGAGGCTAGCTACCTTCCGGGGGTGTAATTTGCCGGAGAGGAACTTTATGGTTATTTCACGAGGTGCTAAAAACTTTAATTGGCCGCCGCAAGATGGCCTCCCAACAATTAGTTAGCCTAACCTCGCCCTATAAAACGATCGGTAGCTTTTTAATACATAAATCAAGAGAAATCCATGGAAGAAATTCAAAAATGTATGGAACGAATTCTGATAAGCCTGGAAGTAAAAATAATAATTTTTTCCGTCGATCGTTTATTTATGAGTCAGTTTAGTGAATAGGAAATCGTTTATTAAACAACTATTTCCGTCGATCGTTTATTTATGAGTCAGTTTAGTGAATAGGAAATCGTTTATTAAAGTACTCCATTAATGCACGATTTCTATTAATGCATTATTTGTTATAGCCAATCACAAGACGCAATGACGTCGTTTGATTGGCCAATCGAACATATGTGAAATGAAACCTTCCAATCAAAACATACCGCTCTCTAGAACTGTCAGTGCCAAGTTATATAAATTGTCATATAACCTAAAAAGACATCGGCGAAGAAAAATCCATGTACCTAGACGACGCTAGAAGACTACGATCGACGGAAAAATTTTGTAACCAACTCAAATATTAAACAGCGATTAATGATCTCGACAATTAACGCGCTCGCTTCGCTCGCGCGTTAAACAGTCTCGATAATTTTTATATACTTATATACTTATATACTTGTTGGTTAAATAACTATTAACGCAGGATTTCTATTAATGCATGATTTATTATAGCCAATCACGCGACGTAATGAAGTTGTTTAATTGGTCAATCGAACATACGTGAAGTGAAACCTTCCAATCAAAACATACCACCCTCTAGAACTGTTAGTGTCAAATTACATAAATTGTCATATAACCTAAAAAGACATCGGCGAAGAAATACACGACGCTAGAAGAATACAATCGACAAAAACATTTTGTAACCAACTCGAATATTAAACGGCTATTAATGATCTCGACAATTAACGCGCTCGCTAATCGCTCGCGCTTTAAACAGTCTCGTTGATTAATCGCTCTTTTTAATATACTTGTTGGTTAAATAACTATTCATGTGTAGTAAGGATTTTTGTTTTTAAATGCATGATAATTCTGCAATAAAGTATACAACAAAAGATTTACAGAGCTATTGTAAAATAATCCTGCCATCTTTGTGTTTGGTTATAATAGTTGCAATAGTCTTTCATAGTAAGTCAGCCTGCAGTGGTTCAACCACTTCTTAATGTGCTATGGTGAAGAACTGTCAATTAAATGCTACCATATTGCAATTTTGATTGATACTCCTGAAAAGGATAATCTGCGACAAAACAAGATAACAAGAGGAAAAAGTGACTAAGGCAGCTAAAAAGTACAAAGAGAAATAAATTAAACAAAGCCTTAGATAATCTTCTTCTTTTTCTCAAAACATAAATAAAAATTTCTTATCTTACGAAGAACTTTCTGTTTAGTTTGCTGTGAACAATACAGCGACAACGTTCATGTACAAAGGTACTCAGTTACTCAGTAATTTATTGTTCTATTATTTGGTTTTTGAGCGTTCGGATTAGCAACGTTCGGATTACCGGGGTTCGTATTATCGACTCTGTACTGTACTACAATACATTAAAGTCAAAAATTATCGACGTAAAATTTGATGATAAAAATATGACAGACGTTTTCTAAAAAAATGGCCAGAGCTAATTTTGAAATAATATTTTTCCCGTCGTTAATATTTTGCAAAGCATTCCTTTGTAATTTTTCATTCGTACAAAGTAATTTTTCAGCCATGCAAAGTATTTAATTTGCAAATTTGTCAATTTGCAGCAATTTTACCAGCAGATTAGGATATAAATCTGTTAAAAAAAACATTAACCACAAGAATCGAAAATGTATGAGACTAATAATGAATTTAATCAGGGTTGGCTAGCGGCTTGGTTGTTCAAACTTTGTGATGTCATTTCACAAAGTTTGAGTGGATCCAATACGTTTTTACTTGATGATATGCAGTATGATAAAGAATTGTAATCGTGCCGAAAAAAAAAATGATTTTAGCGGAAAGAGGTCTTCTTGGGTCCCCTGATCATTTTTGACCAAGGTACAAAAAATGTCTCTCTCTCTTTGTGTGTCTGTATGTGTGTGTGTGTGTGTGTACCCGATTTTTGTGACGACGATTCCGGAGAAACTACTAAAGGTATCGGGACAAATATTCATATTTACAATGACCAAACTTAGAGCTGATAAGCTTTTGGTTCAAAAGGGTCCAAAGGAACTGGCTGTTTCCTCTAACTTCTAAGCATTTTTCAACGATTTTGCAAATGAGCTGCCATTTCTGTAATTTCGTCAAAATAGTTAAGTAATAAATTAATTTTTTGGTAAAATTAATAGTTTAGCTGAATCAGCAAATTCTTTTTGATCGAGATCGTGTCTGCATTAAAACTTAGTAAGCGACGATTTCAAAATTAGCTGTTTTTTTACGATGCCTACTGTCAATATTATCCATATACGTATTAGGAATTATACGGAGCTTGTTCTATAGCGCCAATGTGTAGTCTCGTTTCCAACAATGTGAGGCGGAGATATATATATTTTGTCTATCGATGTAGTGCCCGGGATCAAACTGCGCATGTGTGGCCAGTAGTTATTAGGACTATCGACAGATGGCACTATTGTAGCTTAAAGCGCGCGGTCGGTAATACCGCGGTCGTTAGCAGGTAATATTCGGCATCACTAACGCCAAACCAGTGACAGCCCATAGATAGCCTTATACATGTGGCAGCTGGTGGCAGCACTGTGGCAGCCTATGGATCTAATTCAGCCAATCGAATCCACGACCTTGACGCATGCGTAGTGTGTCCACTGGCACTACGTCGGATGAGATAGAGATATATGTCGCAACGGTAGTGTTGGAACAGCCTGCTGTTACCAACATTCTTTATACCATTTTGTATTTATATGATTTTTTCAAAATCTCTGTCATATCCTGGCTAACTTGTTTTATTTTAATGCAGACACGATCGATCTCGATCAAATAAAATCTCATGCAGCTAAACTATTAAATTTATCTATTGTATGGTAAAGCCATCAGATTTTTTGTTTCAAAACGTACCTAGCTTTTGTTAATTTAAGGAATTGTTTGATATATTTTAGTCGTAGAAGTGCGTTTTATAATTTCGTTTAGCTGATTGAGTATTTTTATACTTTTATTGGTTACGTATGACGTATGACTGAGTATGACGTATGACGTATTGTGTTTATTATCGTTAATAATAGTTTACGTATTCTGTAACTAAATCAAAAATAAGGGATCATTTTAGGGGAGTAAATTGAAATCATGAGATCCATCGCTATTACATCATTATCAAACACCCATTTACTAACATAATATAGTATTACCATTATATGGAATATACTATTACAATATAATTATCAAATTATTTACTAATAGGAAGGTCATTAGGATAATGACCAATTGCCACTGACAGTAGGTATTCGTTCATAGTATATCTAAGAAAACTACTTTTTGATAGACGTTATTCAATTTTATGTACAGCTGAAAGGAAATTGTAATCATAAAATTGACTGAACCTTTCATCATATCATAAAATGTCATTATTTCTACTCGTGTTCAGAAAGCATTTTAACACTTGTGGAGTTGAATTACGTACTATCTGATTTAATTCACTGGATAATCAATCTAACCTATCTTCTATAAAAGCGACTTTATTTTCTAAATTCATAATTGCATAGGATAGTCCGAGTTTTCCCTAAAAACACCTTTTGGGAAAACGTAATATTTATAAAGACAAATTTAACTTTACCACCAATTTTTGTGTTGTATTTTTGTTTCCCCAATGGAAACAGGTACACCTACAAACAGGCCAAATTATTCGATAAATGTGTTCTTTCCATTCTGACCTACGATACCCACCCATATGCCATTACAAAACAAAATACACAAATAACAAATAGACATCATCAACAATGACGCACGGCGTAATCCGAAAACTATTATCTCGTAATTGCGTCGGACCGTGAAGCCTTCAATCGGATGATTAAACCGACGACAGCGCCCCCGCACTAAAAGCCCGCAATAAAATCTAATCTATAGAACGACATTTATTACTAATTTACGTACAAATTGTCCGTTGGGGGAAGTTTTCATTTGATTGCGGACATACGGCGCGTTTTCCCGTTGATGCCATGCTGGTGAAAAAATCCATAGGCAATAAGTCGCGTCACAATGCGGGCGCGCAACCGTTTCTGTCTGAAATATACACGGAATTACAGCACAATAACGGAACTCTATTCTTCCGTTTGGTCGCGTTTACCTCGTTACCGGTACTGTCGAAAGGTCCCGTTCGAATATGCAAGAGGGAAAGCGATACCCCGGACAGGGTCCGAATGGGAAATTGTGGAAAAATCGGTGTTTGCGTAGCTCCGAGTTATTGTAAAGTGGATTTCTATCTATGGCGGTTTAAATCAGAAAAAGAAAATGAGTCTCACAAAACTGTTAAATTAAATATGACCAATTGTACCGGCAATACAAAAGGCACTGCTTCAAATCCAGGTTGTGGCTGTAATGTTTTTATTTAATCTATTTACATTTATAGTGGGTAAAATTAAAATTTCATCACAACATTCAATGCCGTACTACCAATAAGAAGCAAGTTATTGTTAAAAGACAATTTCGGGTATCTTTACCTGTGAATGCCTTTTGTTTTAACTGTAGTTCAATACAAAGATGTATGCACAACTACACCTGGGTTTGATTTTTTCTGAATTAAAATGCTGCTACATGTAGTGATGATTATTATTATCAGTATATAATTATTCTACCGATTATTAAACAAATCAAAGTATAGAAGATGGTGATATACAGGCGGGATGTAAATTTTAAATAAATTAAAAATTACAGCCACAACCTGGATTTGAACCAGGGACCTTTGTATCGCTAGTACAATGCTCTAACCAACTGAGCTATTGAGGCCTATGACAAATGTTAGGGAAAATAGTCATATCAAGGATAGGAAGTAGACACTACCAAACCTAACCTGTCGTGACACCTATCAAGTGTCATCTACGTGACGTAGATGACACCTATCCTATCCTTGATATGACTATTTTCCCTAACATTTGTCATAGGCCTCAATAGCTCAGTTGGTTAGAGCATTGTACTAGCGATACAAAGGTCCCTGGTTCAAATCCAGGTTGTGGCTGTAATTTTTAATTTATTTAAAATTTACATCCCGCCTGTATATCACCATCTTCTATACTTTGATTAATTTCATCATTACGGTAAGTCCGTATCATACGAGCGTTCGTATATTGATTTCTAGTGATTATTAAACAATATACACTGTGGGCAAAAGGAAACGGTACATTTTTTTTATTACCTACTCGTATTTCCCGTACGGGTCAATTACGAAATAAAAAAAAAACGAGTATTTAGTCAATTCAAATACTTTTGAAACAAACAAATTGCTTGTAGTGTGAAGATTGAAACCATACATAGTAGCAATAACAAAACGTTTCAATCCAAAGTTATGTTGCTTTCTGTTTGTTGGCTATGCTACATTTCTGATAATATCGGGTCAATTTAATGTTAAATGAAAGGTGTAAGCAAATCAATAATATGTAATGACTTGTTTTGGTCAAAAAGGACAGTAGTGATTTTATAGCATCGTCTTATTTGGTTTTGTTTCTAATTTTGAAATTTTGAAATTTTGAATCACTAATCAGGAAAATCAGGAAAACCAAAAACACTCAAAAATGGTGTTATGTAGGTAATGGGAAACTATCAAAAATAAAAATTATATCTTTCCATTTAAAATAACAAAGTTGATACCGACTTCCGGTGACCGGACGTGACAGTTAACGTTTTAGCTGAAGAGCTCAGATCGAGTAAATTCTAATTCCAAAATTTCTAGTTTCCAGAAATAGAACTTGAGAAATTTCTAATGTGAAAGTTCCGTGAGACATCCTGTATAGGGTTATTTTTTCTTATAGAGAGGGTGAAATTTTTAAACAATATTTTTTTATACTTTTTGCTAAAAACCAGCGGAATTGGACGTTTGTAACAAACACATTGCAACGGCACGACAAATCTAGTTGTGTAGTTGAGTTATTAAAAGTCGTGGAGAAAACATTGGTCTTGTTATGGGCGGCATGTTTAATTTTATCAAACATGCTTCAAATCAAGTATTCACATCACTTCAAATCAGTGTTCTTTTTTATTGTGTCTACCATGTTTAAATGAAGAGCACTTCCAATATCAGCCTGAACCCCGAATTCCTTTGTGTTGCTCATTTTTTTCGATATTTTTCATTTGAAGATGTAATTGTTACGAACAGCAAAGACCTAACCGCCAGAAGTGAATACAAATTGCCATAGTTTTAGTTCAATACAAAATTATGTTGATTTTAGTTCCAAAACACTACAAAAACAAAGAGATGAAAATTTGCAATCATCTACTGCCCCATAAGTAGTACAATATGCAAAACAGAAAATTGCTTAAAAAATTTCAAAATCAAACATGGCGTAGGCCATAGTTTCTCCACCATCTTTAAAGATGACTCAAGTACTCAATTGGATTTTTCGTGTCTATGCAATGTTATCGTAGCAAACGTCCTATTCCACTGCTTGAAACAATGCTTCAAAATTTCACACTGTATACTAAGAAAAACACACTGTATACGATAAAATCTCCACGGTTCCTTTAGGCCAAAAGGAAAAACAAATATCATTACTTATTAATTCTATTACACTTTTGATTTCGCATTAAATGGGTCCGATATCATTAGAAATGTTGCGTAGCCACATAAAGCAACATAACATTGGATTAAAACGTTCAATTATTGCGATTATGGTATGTTTCCAATCTTCATAGCATAAGCAATCACTTTTTCAAATAAATGCTTGAATTTACTTAATGTCTTTGAAAATATGAGTAATTGAAAATTTGTAAAAATTTTTTGCCCACAGTGTATTACTCTGTGTAATGTGTTTTGGCGGTTCTATGAATATGCAATTTGTAAAAATGTTGATAACTTATTGTATACCCAGCCGAGCGGATTATTGCCATCATATCAAACGGACACTCTATCAGGACTGCGCTGTATTGATAATTAAAATATTTTTCAGAGTGTTATGAATACAATGTACTATAGGTCTGTATTGCTTTCGAGCAAATAGTGTGCATCATGAATGCAAAGAAATTTCAAACAAAAAGTGGCTGCAGTGAGCTTGTTTGTTGATTTCATTTGAACGTGCAAATAAAAACTCGCGTATTGCACCGAGGTAGAGAGTTCAAAATAAAATAATTCAACTTGCAATTACACAAACTCCATAGGCTTAATATTTGCTTTTTGCTGTTCACTCACAATATTTGTGTATTTTATGTTTTCCTTGCTAAAGTTATATTGGCCCTGCCGTGTCTGGTTTTATAAACTTGATCACTATTTTTTATTGATGACTGTTGGTACACATGAATTGAATTTGGTTAATTTGATACTCTCATTTTCATCATTATAGTTTACTAAACGCCATACGGCCCTACCAATCTAATTCATAGTCATTTCAAGCCATGTTCTTGTTAATGCAGGTACTGGTTTAAGCATATTATGTAATTAACAAATTTTAAAAAAATATATAAATAAAGCAACGAAACTGACAAACATAGTCACCTCTTGCTGCCTTTTCGTGTCCCCTTTTTCATGACGCAACTATCGTCTTTTGGAATGGCTAGACGTCGCGAAGAGAAAGTGCGACGAGTTAAACAAAAACAGCACTGACAGCGTTTCACTGTAGTGGTGTGCTCTCCAACAAACAAATAAACTCTGAGTTCCATATTCAGTGTAAACAAATTAGTCAATCCAAAAATAGATTATTGCATAGAAACAATTGAGTTACTTGGAGAGACAATTGAAAATTACGATATATTTTTTGCGCCGAATACACACGTCTCTGCTACAAGGGCAAATACCCTTAATGACAATAATTTTTTAAGGTTTTTAAACTTTTGGCAACATTTTGCGATACTGTGTTTGATGAACAAGAAAATAGTAAAATAAATCCTTAAAATAAATGAGTCGGTGAGTTCAAATCTAAAAACGGCAATTTTTAACTGACATAGCTGTTCTTCTATCGGGTGAAAGTAGACCAATACGGGAACCCAAAAAATGTGCTACGAATATCTGTGCATAATGGCAGGAGAAAAATCAGTGTTCTGCGATTATCTCAGAAACTATAACTATTACTATAACGAAAAATGGTTAATATCAAAATTATAGCTCACAATATTTTCTATAAAATGCTTTATGTCATTTGTCAGTACAGATAATCGTGAATCTAACGAAAAACTGACTAAAGTGAAAGAAGGTCACCTTTTCGTGCTCTTTTTGTAGAATGAACTGTGTTTGTCTGAATGTATCATACACATTTTAGGAGCACATTCACGGCATAGGTGTGTGTTGTGTACTGTGTGTGTCAAGAAACTTATAGATACTACATGTGGCTACTTTAAGTTTTCCATTTTAAAGTCATACAGAAAAAAGCTTCAAGCATATGTAACTTGGTCGCCATTTCAATATTGTCAATACGGCATCAGATTTAGCACCAAGGGACTAGGAAATAAGATTCACACATATCTGAGTATTTCTTTTATATTTTTGGACGACATTTATGGACATTTTTGGCCACCATATTGATTTGGCGGGTTCAGCCATTTTAAATTTTGACGAAGACGACGGCTGTTGTACAAGTTTTGTCGCCATATTGAATGTATTTTGGATGTTGATAATATAACTTCAGGTTTACTATCAGAGATTAACAAATATAACACAAAATATTATGTTTTATGTAAATCGAAGGTTTTTGTATTTTCTGTCGCCATGTACCTAATTTATTTTGAAAATCTGACGTGATATTTGGAATGTACAATCCTCAAACAGAACCGGACAACTTTTATGCAAATCCAATATATGTTACGTTTTCGACCGTCATATAAAACTTTTTAAATTTTTAAGTTCTGACGTGACTTTTGGACTCAGCGATCAAATATTACGGGAAATAAGTTTGAAGCAAATCCAAGACTTTGTACAGTTTTGGTCGCCATACTGCATCGGCCATTTTGATGTTTGAAAATTGGTCATTAGATAGGCCCTTTAACTATCACCGCAAATAAGATTCATAAACACCCAATTTTTTAAATTACGTGTCGCCGTATTGAATTCTAAATAGAATAAAAGCTATCATTAAGAGAAAGGAACTAATTCCTAATCACCAATTTGGTTTTAGAGAAAACCATTCCACTATAGATCAAGTCCATAGAATAACAAAATATATCATAGAGAAAGCAGTAGAAGAAAAGCTTATTTGCTCAACAATCGATCTTGATGTGACACAAGCTTTCGATAAGGTTTGGCACGAAGGATTGATACACAAACTAAAGAGTATGCTATACAATACGTCGAGCTGCTAACATCTTATATATCTGATAGACTATTTAGAATAAAACCGATCGACGAATGCTCGGAACTAAAGGAAATAAAAGCTGGGGTACCCTAGGGTAGTATTGGGACCAATTATCTATCTACTATATACAAGTGACCTACCACAGTTGGAAAATGTAACAGTCGCCACATTCGCAGACGACACGGTTCTAATGGCAGTGGGATAAACTATTGGAGAATCGACTAGGAATCTTAAACAAGCTAGTAATAAAATATATAAATGGACTAAAAAATGGAAGAAACAACTGATCGAACTGAAATTTGTCCATATTCACTTCACAAACAAAACAATCGAGGACATGCTTCATGTCAAGATTAATGACGCCATAGTTCCATATGCGAACACTGCAAAGTATTTGGGTATGAAGAAAAGATTAGAGAGCTTGGCCTCAAATACAAAAAAAAAACTATACTGGATTCTGGGAAGAAACTCTCAGTTATCAGTATAGAACAAACTACAAGTTTACAACCAAGTACTAAAACCGGTTTGGTTATACGGCACCCAACTTTGGGGCAGCATGAAAAATTCCAATATACAAGGAATCCAGAATTTCCAAAATAAAGTACGAAGGAATATGGTTAACGCTCCTTTGTACATACGGAACAGTGACCTGCTCCGTGATCTTGGTGTCCCACAAGTCATCCAAGAAATAAAAAGATTTGCCACTAAGCATGAATCTCGCCTAAGCCACCACGTCAACGTAGAGGCTCTGCAGCTACTGGACAACCAGAATCTAGTGAGAAGGCTAAAAAGAACTAAACCCTTCGAACTAGTGAATCAGTGAAATGAGTAAATAGCAGAGCACAGTGAGTGAAGTGTTAGTGCTTCTTGTTTAGGACAGTAAATATTGGACATCAGTGGATAGCCTATTAGAGACAAGCACCTAGTTTTAAGAATTCAGATTTAAATTGCTGGTTAATCTTTTAGATTAGTTTCAATATGTCATCTTATGCTTATTAAAAAAATATTGAATGCAATGCTTCATCGGATTTTCTATCTCCTAATTCCAAATAACATCGTATTCATTGCGAATTTGGGACACCTGTCCACACTCTGATAAACCGTGACGTCAGTGACGTTACTACGCCTCCAATCCTCGTATGTATACCAACGTAATAAAGCTTCCTAACAAACGAACTCCAGAAACGGATAGAGTAAGCATGGCCTAATGCCAACAACGGAGTCGAGAACGAACGAGTACACCAGCACCAGCTGGATAGCATGCAAACGCAGGTAGAGAGAGTTTCGAGCCCGTATAGTAAAGAGCAAAGTTCAGCGGGTCGCCAGTGCATCACTGTATATCTGCAATCTGATTATCGACTCGACGACCAGCCTACTACTACTGTGTGCTGCGGTTTTGGGCCATCTGCAATGCTACTACCACTACCTGGTGCCGTTGCCAAGCCCCCAGGCCCGCCGGAAGTGCTGGTTATTTTTACGGTATCCCCGGTGCCAGCCGGCCTGCCTTGGCGGGCGCAGAAACTGGGGCAATTAGTATGCATGAGGAATGAGAGCGATATGTGAATAAAGGGAAAAGGAATGAAAAAAAACGTGTAGTTATGACGGACAGACGGGTTTTTGTGTTTGAATTGTTTGATTGCCGGCATGGTTCGGGCGTTCTATGAAACTGTAATTGGTTGGCAAATATTTGTAGTTGGATTTTCGAATCTGGCGCGGTGTGGATGAAAACTAGAAAATGTAGTTCAGAAGTTCCGTTTGTAATATTACATGGTTCAAAATAGAACATTCTCGTAATGGAGAGTGATGCAAAGCGGCGTGTTTATGCCGTTGGGAGATGCTTTTAGAAGCGGTTGTGTAGTCGTCTGTTGCTATCCTTTCAAAGTAGCCTTAATTTAAAATTTTATATAATGGTGGATGCGCCGGGATACATATCAATTAGAATCGTATTTCAAAACGATAGATTTTTCAGACAATAGTAGTTAACTTCATTCTGTAAAAATTTTCCAAAAATTAAATCATTGAAAATTTTCGAGTATTCCTATGAATCACATATCATTTTTAAGAAAATAAATTTAGAATTAGTTAGGTAATACGATATTCACAAAAATACTATGTTAGGAAAAACTGGAAATAGTACAAAAACTATAGTTTTAGATATACAATTTAGTAAGTGTTCCTACCTTGTAATTCGGGATATAATGTTGTATAGGGCGTACACAATGAAAATTATGTCAGCTCCATCAAGTCATTAAAGTCAATTTAAAATACAAATTACGAAAAATGTGTGACATAATAATACTAAAAATTGCATTCAGCTGTGACTGTTGGTATTAAAGTAGACATGCTTATACAGATGTACCTTTTAATGACAAATGCAAAATGAAGACAACGTTATTATCACAATCTTAGTAAAAATGTTTCTACAATGTTAACAATATAAAATGAATAATAGATCGAATAGAATAATATGATTCGGTAAAGATATGAAACTACTGTATGCAAATTAGTGCAGGCAAATTAAGTTGAGAGTGGGTATTAGTTGTAGACAGGACTCTTTTATTAATGGAAATGGTAAAGGGGCTCATAGTGAACGTAAAAAAATTAATGCAGGTCATGGGGTGGTATAGTCTTTATTTCTGGGGGGGGGGGTTTGAAAGCGGGTGCAACATATATTATTGCGCTTTCCAGCAAAACTTGAGGATTTATCCAAAAATGTCCTATACTAAGTTGTAGATCATAAACAAGACTACCACATTCATAATAATTTTACATGGGTCACTTTTTACTATAACCACAAAATTTCCGAGAAAAATGCAGATGCCAATGTCAAAACAAATTTTCTGTTTTTACTTTATCATACGCAGTATGATGAAGTATTGTAATCGTGCCGAAAAAGAATTTGAGATTTTAGCGGAAATAGGTCTTTATGGGTCCCCTGAACATTTTTTACCAGGGTACAAAAAAATGTCTGTGTGTGTGTGTGTATGTGTGTATGTGTGTATGTGTGTGTGTAAACGATTTTTGTGGCGACGATTCCGGAGAAATTACTAAACGTATCGGGATAAAAGTTCATATTTAGAAGTTATAATGACCAAACTTAGAGCTGAAAAGCTTTTGGTTCAAAAGGGTCCAAACGAACTGGTAGTTTATTTTAAGCCCTTTTCAAGGATTTTGCAAATGACTGTAATTTTGACAAAAAGGTTAAACAATAAATTAAAGTAGAGGAAATTTTGAATAATTTATGCCTATGATTATTTTTGGTAAAATTAATAGTTTAAAGCAAATTCTATTTGATTGAGATCGGTCGCATCTGCATTGATATGAAACTACATAGTAGTACATAGTAGTAGCTTTTCAGCTCTAAGTTTGGTCATGAAACTTCTAAATATGAAGTTTCGACCAGATACCTCTAGTAGTTTCTCCGGAATCGTCTTCACAAAAATCGGGTACACACATACACACATACACACACACAGACATTTTTTTGTACCTTGGTCAAAAATGTTCAGGGGACCCAAAAAAACCTATTTCCGCTAAAATCTCAAAAAAAAATTCGGCACGATTACAATACTTTACAATCTTTACATACTGCGTATGATAAAGTAAAAATGATTATTTTGCGTACTTATCTGAAGCTTTCTTCTTCTAATTTAATGGTTACAGCATTAGTGTAGAAATGAGATACAGTTTTCTTTGTATTTTTTTCCCTGCAATAGAATGGTCTGACCAGTTTTACAATTTTCTAAAAAATTTAAACAAATAATCAACGATTACTGAAAAATATACTGTTGCAAAAGTCGTTTTTGAGTTTTTTCCATTTTTGAGCATATTGTTAAAGAGGGATTATTATTTTTATTACTTTATTAATCAGTACATGTAAAAACACCAAAAATAGTAGTGGTTAGTAAAACAAAGGAACAACAAAGAAAATGGGTTTTCATAGCATTTGATCTTATCGTTGAAGACTTGTTGCAAAATCATTGATGATATTATTTTTGTTATACCTTTTCCAAATATGATTAAATATAATATTTGATAGGTATATACATTTTACATATTTTGAAACCAGAAATGGCAAAAAAGACACTCGCTTTACGGTACATATATTTAGGGAGTACTGGTCGTAAAGATTACCCCGCTTGTTGTAAATCGTGCACGTAGGGCACAACAACTGCGGCGAATCATTTGCGAAAGCTCACCAAGCTCGAAACAATCCATTCCCGGGCCTTTCTAAAATTATTTCCCGTAAACTTTTACGGGCAACCTCTTAAAAGCGAACGGTTTTAGTGTGTTAGGAAGTACGCGCACGACCATAAAAATCCTTCGTATCGCCGATCATATCGCCCGATATTCGCTACGAAATCGCTAATAAACAATATAGACGTAGTTAAGGTGGTTACGTACCACGCCAGGTTCACAACAACGCGCCATGGAAAGCCGTTTAGAGCCGATTTTTCCGCAGCCGTGTCCGAACTAGGTCATAATCTGGTCAGTGGTCACACTGGTCACCCTACAAGGTGTATTATTAAATTGCAAAAATATATTGGCCAAAAATACTACTGATTGCGATTACTATTAAGTATGGACGTTTTTATTTCGAGAAAAAAAGTTTAAGTTTTTAGCAAAGCATACATAAAGCTTTAAAGATGTGTAGACAGTGTAAAATAGAAGAGACCTGTCATTTATTTTGTGTAAGAAATATTGCCAACGATGATCAATGTTTGAAATACTCAGTTCAGAATGTCTGCCTTGAGATGCCGTTTCTACTAAGGAAGTCAGTTTATGCTTAAATATTTATGGATTAGTATTGATTATTATATTTTTAGTACGGAATGAAACTGTTCGTAAAAAAATAAATACAAGTTACGAACAGGAGTTTCATTCCTTACTACCAGTCACACTTGTAAATCTGGCAAGTTTTCCCACGTATTATATTTTTGACGCTCTAAGAAAAGAGAAAATAGCAGATTTCCCAAATGGTTTCAGAGATCGAGAAAAAACATAATTTTTTAGATATGGGGTTTATAACTCATAAACCTTATTATTTGAGTCGAATCAAGAAGCTAATTTGACATCTTACAGGCACTTTATTTATTTAAAAATGAACTATATCAGCTTGACATTTTGAGCGCAATGAATTCGCTGGAATTAAATAAAACTTTTTCTTTTCTTTTGGACGTCATATTGGTTTTGTACATATTTGCATTCAGCATTTCATTTTTCCGAGCCATATCTTTAAGGCTACATTCCGGTGTAAAATTGAAAATACGTGTAATTTTTTATTACGCGTCAAAATTTTAGAAAGAAACACAAATATTTATTAGCGATTCCACAGCCAACAGTAAACGTTAAGAAAAAAAAATGTGGTGTGGCCAGGCACATGACTTAATCTTACTATACAGCTGTACACAGTGTCAAATGCTGGTGTATGACAAATACTGTCAATGGAATCAAAATATCTGTCGAATGCTTGCTAACTCGTTTTAATGTAGACACGAACGATCCAATAGAGTTTGATCATGCAACTAAACTATTAATTTGACCAAAAAATGTCTTAGACATAAATTATAAAGAATTTCCTCTACTTTATTTTAATATTTAACTATTTTGATGACATTAAGAAAAAGCAGCCCGTTTGCAAAATCGTTGAAAATTCCTAAGAGTAAACCTCTAGTTCCTTTGGACAAAAATTCTTTCAGCTCTAAGTTTGGTAATGAAACTTCTAAATATTAAGTTTCGTCCCGATACCTTTAGTAGTTTCTCCGGAATCGTCGCCACAAAAACGGGTACGCACACAGACATTTTTGAGTACCTTGGTAAAAAATTTTCAGGGGACCCAAAAAGACCTCAAAAACTTCTCTAAGACCGCTAAAACCTCAAAACTTTTTTTCGACACGTTGACAATACTGTTTTCAGAGTAATCCCTGAAAATTAGATGGTAACACACAAAAAATACAAACAGTTAAACATTCTTTATCCACTCCCATGTTGACTGCAAGTCATCTTTCAGATCTTTATTATTATTTTGGAGTCATTTTGGAATTAATAGCTATTCGGAATCCAACTCTCAACGGATTCTTTGATAGAGCTCAATGTCCAGTACATTCTCAATTTTATAGACATTGAGAAACCGTGAGACACATTATACTTTCATATTAACACTGGCAACTCTACAAATTTTAGCTTTGTTTAGCATATTAATACCAACTGACAGTCTAATTTAATAATAAATATAATTTAATTTTTCATGCGTGTAAATTTGTTACGCCGCTTTTATCATTATCAAACATTTCTTAGTCGCCCCCTGCAAAATTTTCATACGCCGCCCATGGCCGAAATCCCTATTAAACAATATATATTATGTGGATACGTAGTTAAACTGGTTATGCACTGCGCTAGGTTTAATATACACGGCAATATTAATGCCTGTATACATCGTTAATGAACGTGAACTACAATAGCGGACTGGCTGTATTGTTCGGTGCGCGCTGATCAACTTGTTTCCAGCGCTAATGTTAATAATAATAATACTGCGGCCCCGGATTAAACGGTTTCGATAATTCGCTTAGTTTGTATGCGGAAAAAGCGAAGCCCCTTGTTTGCAGCCTGACAAAGCGACGTTAATTACTATAGCCACGACAACATTGTCGATGCTATTGTTAATTGATTGGCTCTCTCTGTGCCTTTAGTGTAAGGGCCGGCATTGGCTAGCAGCGCTCTTGTGCGGGTAATTCTGTAAACAGTATACTGGTTGATGGTTAAATGGGTGAGATGTAGTACAAAATATCAATATGGTATAGGGTTGTTCAAATTGAACAATTTTTGGAGTATTGAAGATTGAAGATTCACGGGTTTTTGTTTTGAAAACATTTGTTTTGGTTACCAGAGCACTTGTTGACCAAAAAAGGCTAATTCTTAGGACGGTTGGTGTAGGTCTGAGGTTTTTCAATAATAAACTAGATGTAGTTGTTCGGCATCTGCCCTATCTACTACGAAGGGATTTTATTATTAAATATTAAGGTAAACGGCCCAAATTCAGACACTGTCCTAAATTCCGACACATTTCTGTTTAGTTGGCTAAAATAAGAAATCGACAACATTGAACTTTATTTTAGGACATTCGGTTTGTTGATTTGACATTACACTTACCAGCCCACAATCGTTTCTCGTTCTACCAATGTTCTAACGGTCAGAATATAATCTAAAAGTTTGACTGATCTTGATAATTGGGTGTTATGCTAAAAATTGTTTTTTACTTATAAGGCAACTGCAATTCGACTTCTTTTCATCGCTACAGGATAACAGTGATTAAAGTAATTAATTCAATAATATATATTTAGGATGACTAAAAATGCTTAATATTTTTATAATAATACGGTGTAGTACGCTTTTAACAACTATTAATTGCAAATTTACGGGTGTCTGAATTCGGTGCCAGTAAATATAGCACGTACTTAAATCAGACATGTGTGGAATGTGTATTTTACATCGTTTGCTATATTACAATTAATTGTACGCATTTTGTACAAATTCCGACACGAGTGCCGGAATTATGGACATAAATACTCCCTAATTATTGCATTGGCAGCAAAGAGTAGCGATTTAGGTATTAGTGCACCACCTTTGGAGATAACAGTTGAACTCATGCCATGTCCATTAAAAAATAGTTATTCTGGCCTGAAACACCCAAAGAAAGTAAAAAGAAACTGTTCCTCTGAAATATTACTATCTAATGCTTTGAGAGAATATTTGTTAATAAAAAGGAAGAAAGCATAAAATAAAAACATGCTAGAGAAATAAGAAAGAAAGCGAAAAAGGAACTGAACAAAAAACTGCGCCAATAAAAACACAAAAAAATCCTGATGCAAGAAACATTAAAATACAGATAAGAGAGAGAGAGAGAGGGCAGACTGAAGAAGACTAAGGACTTATTTTATACTGTGTTTCATTAAAAATGGTAAAGTTAGAGTGTAAGAAATAAACGTTAGAGTGGACGGTTTTGTGTTGAGTTACTAATTTACCGACCTTCTGGTGCACACATTTAATTTCTGGATATGAAAATAAACGTTTTCTACTTTTATTGAGAAATACATTCATTATCATAGCAATTTATGATAAGTAATACTAACCATTCCCCACACACATGGCAAATATTTCATTACTGCCTCCTCATACCACGCGAGTAGTGAGAAATATTTTATTCCTCACGGCTTTAGAACCAATCACAGCTCTGTATTTTACATTTCCATATTGTTTTGATACACTGCTTAGCGACATTGTCAAGGCATTGACAACGTCGCTAAGTGACAAGGCGCACCAAACAATTTTAATCTGTCAAAATCCCGTGAACCGTCATAGTAATATACAGCCGTCCCTATATGCACAAAAATTAATTTATATAATTTCGTTTCATGCGGTCGTAGAAAAAGTATAGTATTCCATTCGCAAGTAATGGCAATTTTTCACTCGAACGTTTTGCAGCACTCGCCTACGGCTCGTGCTGCAAACTTCGTCATTACTTGCTCATAGAATAATATACTATTCTACAAAAACCTCAGGTAAAAAAACGTCCAAAATTGTAATTTCAAATAGATTCAGTATAGTTTTTAAACGTGTTATTTCTAATTTGCGACAGAATTGCGACATTACCAAAGAAATTATGAGGAACAAAAATAGTCCTTTAAAATGAATGTTTGTTTATATATACACCACAACAAAATGCATTATTACAATTTATGGTATAAACTTACACCTATACCTTTACACTTATGTATGCCGCACATATTTATGTAAAAAGTGTCTTCGGTTAGAAACCTCTGTAAGTTTTCTATCCTAACCTAACTTTTAAGATTAAGATTGGAAAAAGTCTTGTATTGTGCACACGTTTATTTATAGCTGGTATATCACAATGCGCTTTATATGCGATTTTTAGCGATTTTTGAGACGCAAATGCGCAGACGTACGACATATGGAAATACACCAATCACAATGCTCAGCCTGACGCCAGCCACTCGGCGTATCACCGTCGAACTAACCCGCTAAAAACGGGTATAAACACCACACCAAAAAAAAACGCAAAAAGTTAAAATAAGCAGGGATATGGCAAAATAAACATATATCTACAAAATCCGGGAAAGAAAGCAAAGTAAGCAAAATAAAAAACCGCCAAATGCATTATTTTTCTGAATTCATCGAGATCCTTAAGCTTTTTCAACTGCTTAAATAAAACTGTCCAAGCAAAATGCTTTGAATCCGCACTCAATAACTAATTAGGTACCTATATTTAACTTTGATGTTGAATAGCCTGTGTAATCGTTGGCTGATTTTACTAATTTTCTTGGGACATTGTAAGAAGTTGATGATCAAGATAATCACGTATCATGGTAATATTGAAAACAATGTTGTTATACATGATTATACCATAAATCTAGAATGACCTTTTGGGATATTTGTGTGTCTACTTTCGAGACACGCTGTGGAGTAACTAAGGATCTTGGGCAAGTTCTCGAACAATTCGTTTGGGTATGACGTCAACCCGCGCAAAAAATGACAAGTTTACTCCATTCATCGTTATTACAAAAATAAACCAAATATTTGCAATAATCTTAGATATTGTCGGAGAGTGAATGAAACGGCTTGGCGGTCAAACAAAAGAATCCCGTCAAATATTAGCGAACCCTTGACCTTTAAGCGCACAGACAATACAAACTTCCGAAAGCCCTCGAAATAAAAACGCGGCGCTAGTGGCAGCTAGCCCTTTTTTGTTGGTTGACGGTGGCAATACCGGGGGGCGGAGATCATCCGGGAAGATAACCTCTCATATTCGTGACGAGCAATAAATTTCCGTACCGGCAATCAATTATTCACCGCCCCTCGTCGGCGAATATCTACTGTATACGCACGCTCAATAATGAACAAGATCGCCGTGAAGTTTTAATGATGCGCAATCAAATACGTCGACGGTATATTTGTACGGATGGCGAAAGAGTGAACAGGGTCAGGGGCGCCGTTACACATGGGCAGGGGGCTGGATTTTGAACGCAAATATACCCAAACTATTCAGTGATGTATCGGCGGTTGCCCGCAGTCCTGAATAAAAAAAATCCTACTGACATTTTACATACTATAGTACTATATTATGTAGGAAGACAAGAAAGTGATTCCTAATCGAGGCTGGGCACATTTTGAGGCCCCAAAATCAGTTTTTTGCGCGGCGCATACGTCATTTTTCACCTAATGATGACTATACCGATTATAATCGTCACCAATGTCAGTTTCATTACATTGTTTACCTTCAGTTTTCGTCGTGAAAGAGTCACAATATTAATTGTGCCAAGTTTACGATTTTGCGGTATAGTCCAAAATGCCCATGTTTGAGCTTTCATTTAATCATACTTATTAGGTTTAATAACAGTAGAACGTCGATAATCCAAACCTCGGTAATCCCAACATTCGTTAATCCAAAGAAATAATAATAAAATAAATCACTGAGTAACCTAGGGAAAAGCCATTTTTGTCGGTTCCTGGTTACAGAAAAATGTTGCTTTTGTTTTATATCTTCTATCCAAAACTAAAATAAATCATAAATAAATCATAAATCATAATAATAATAATAATAATAATAATAGCCCTTTATTAATACTTTCAAAGCAACCTAGTATAGATTCAAAATGTAAACATAAATATGGTACATAATATTTCAAAAAAAATATACAAAATCGTAATATTATTAATAATATTAATAAAAAATATAATCCCAATTTTGGGCAAAGACCTCCCCCATCGTATTCCAATTTGGTGTTTGCTGTGCCTCTCTACTATATTGTATTCCAGCATGTAGTGTAATTTCGTCCCTCCTTCTTTTTGCTCTTCCTTTTTACATTCTGGGAGTATGCGTAAAACATTTGTTGCTTTTTTTGTATTGGGCCGTTTTTGTTTGGAGCCGGGTAAGTAGTGGGGGCGGTTGGTCATAAATCTCTCACGGTGACCGGCCGGCTTGAGAGATGTGTGGAAGTAGTCATGTTTTTTTTGTTTTGTTCATTTGTTTGTTGTGGTAGTTTTGTTGTGTTAGTATATCTTCTATCATTATTCTGCTTTGTAATGTGGTTTCCAGTTTCTTGTTGACTTTCCTTTGTGTGCTGGTTGTCTCGGTTTCCAGTTGTTTGTCCATTCTCATTGCTTGGGTCTGCTTATTGATTTCGACACTAATGGTCTGTAGTTGCTACGTGGTTGAAGTAGAGGCTTCATCTTTTTTTTGTTTTTGCTTCCGTTTTTGATGAATTCATCGGGTGCTGGTTTACGTTGCTGGGATTGCGAGTAAGATCTGATTCTTCCTTGTATTTCTTTCGACTTCTTTGTTCTTACATCAACAGCATTTTCTTGTGTGTCGGTAATTTCTGCGCGATTTATTTTTCTTCCTGTGATCTGTTGCGCAATGTGTTCGATTTCATTCGTGTCCATTATTTTTTTTTTTTCGACTATTAGTTTGCCGCCCTTTATAATCGCGTGGTGATTTTGTCGTAAGTGCAGCATGACAGGGATCAGTTTCTTTCTCTCTTCTATGATTTCTTTGGGTATGTCTTCCGTCAGATATGTTTTAGTGTCCTTCAGGTTTTTCCTATTCCCTAGCACTTCATATACTTTCCTGGTAGCTAGGAATTTCACTAGTATTGGTCTTATTTTGTTTTCTGTTTTTTTACCTAGTCTTATTATTCTATCTATTTCTGTTATGTCCGTTTTGACTTTTACTTTGCTGTTTAGAAATTCCGAGCCCACCTCTTCCAATTCTGACCAAGTGCCTTCTGTCTCCGTAACGCCGTGTATTAGAATATTCTTTGCCCGATTGGATCGATCACTCTGCTCCCATTTTTTCTCGTGTTCAGCGATTTGGTTAACATTTTTTTCGATTTTTATATTTACTTGTTTGTTGTGGTCGCCCATTTCACTTTTTAGATTTTCGATTTTAGTTGTCATGTTCAGATCCATAACTCAGATCCAAACAGATCCATAATTAATCATAAATAAGTTATAAAAAAACTCCTATTTCCGTTCGATATCGCTTCGATATCCCTTCGATATCGCTTCGATATCCCTTCGATATCCCTTAGATTTTGACTTTTTGACATTCTTATAGTTTATGAAGAGCGGAATCGAATGGTGTTGGTTTTATTAAAATTGAACTTCTATCCAATCTTATTTTGTGCTCTTTCGTTGCAATATTTGATAATCCGAACAATTTGATAATCCGAATGACCTTCGGTCTGAATTAGTTCGGATTATCGACGCTCTACTGTACTTCGCACCTATTTGCACTGCTCAGCCGCTTATCTCAAATATGTGTTAAAAATGAGTGTAAAATATAGATCAAGTATACTGAACTTTTGATATCGAACTCATGTCCACACATAACACCGTTTACGTACTGGATACAGCCTTAATATATTATAGAATATAACAATAATTTGTATGTAAAACTTTATCTGTTTAACTAACGTCTCTAAAAAGAATCCAAGATAACCCAAACTGGCCAAAATTGGTATGAAAATTACAAAACAGTTCTCATCAACTCCTTTCAAAGACGATAAATAATAAAGAAAGTCACACAAATGTTATTTGGCTTTAAAAGTGCCGCCTTATGATACATGGCACTATTTTTACTATGCTGTTAGTCAAATTGGTTCAATCTTCCGACTCTCTCCAACGTTCAAACAATACATTTCCGGACATGACTTCATTCAAAAATTTGTCTACTATGGTCATACAGACCATTCATACAGCTATATATAACATGCAATAATTATTATTAACTAGTTGACTTAGCATTGTCGCCTTTTAAGTATTTACGTATAATAGTAATGAAAGCAATTTGAATTTCGTTGTTGATGATCTTTATCACAGAATTTTCATTGTTTTTTTTATTGTCATTATTTTCCGTTTATGTGGTTACATTTTAAAATAATATTTTCACCTTTTATTGTTTATCAATTTTTTTAAGACTTTTTATCGGATACTTTTCTACTTTGTTTTATTTTTAATATTGTGTTTTATTGTAGGCTTATAATTTTATAAATACTAAATTAATTATCAAGAAAAATTACCTAACAAACTTGTTTAATACAGTTCTGTTTATTCCAAGTTGTTCAGTTGTTTTCGAAAACAATCTAGATTTGGAAATGTTTGCAATTTCTACTGTGATGTTTAAAAATCGATTTCAGTAGATACAAGTACCTATAGGTACTTGTATACATTTTAGGTATAGGACATTGTACACAAAGTTGATCTACAAATTTCCATAGTATTGAGAAATGTATTCATATGTGGGGGTTGCCATTTGAAAAAAAACGACTTTTAGGGCTTTTCTCGAATTCAACTTTGAGGTTATAATTTGAACACCCTGTAAATTTTAGACGAGTTCTAAGTTCTGAGTTCTGATTTGTCGATAATACGTTACCTTCACAACAATTTGGCCGGACAACTTTATTCCAACGGTCACAGGGGATAATTTATAAGTAATTAAATGTAACCGTGCAGCTGTTAGATTTTAATTAAAAATATGAATATCTCAAAAATGACATACGTTAGGAATAGGGAATGTAACATAAAATTGATGAAAAATTAATGAAGATTGCAAAATGCAAAAAACGGGGTGTTCAATTTGAAATATAAAAGTTGACATCATTTCCGGTGTAACCGGAAGTAACCGAAAACACAAAATATTTTACTTGAGACGATCGTGTCCAGCAATATAAGTCCACAAATTCTCAATCTCGCATTTCATTTTGTTCTCCATATACTTCTAATGGCAGCTCGTCGTGGGAGACCCTGTGTATCTCTATATTGATCATGCTGTTGGTTTTTTGGCATCACAATTTTCATTCATATTTTACGTTTAGGTACGTCTTTCGTTTTTACTTTATCATACGCAGTATGATGAAGTATTGTAATCGTGCCGAAAAAAAAATTTCAGATTTTAGCGGAAATAGGTCTTTTTGGGTCCCCTGAACATTTTTGACCAAGGTACAAAAAAATGTCTGTGTGTGTGTGTGTGTGTGTATGTGTGTGTGTGTGTGCGTATGTGTGTACTCGATTTTTGTGGCGACGATTCCGGAGAAACTACTAAAGGTATCGAGACGAAAGTTCATATTTAGAAGTTTTATTACTAAACTTAGAGCTGAAAAGCTTTTGGTTCAAAAGGGTCCAAAGGAACTGGCAGTTTCCTCTAAGCATTTTCAAGGATTTTCCAAATGAGCTGCTATTTCTGTAATTTCGTCAAAATAGTTAAATAATAAATTAAAGTAGAGGAAATTTTGAATAATTTATGCCTATGGTATTTTTTGGTAAAATTAATAGTTTAGCTTTAAGAGCAAATTCTATTTGATCGAGATCGGTCGCATCTGCATTGATATGAAACTTCAAAGTAGCCTGGATTTGACAAATATTTTTTTGTGCTGTCACCGCAGAAATGTCTATGGCTGTCACACTCGAAAACAGCTGATTTCATCAGAGGTTGGAGAACCGCTATGGAACGTTGCCGCTCTAGTGCGGCAAAGTAGAAAATACAAAATTCAAATAAAATAAGATCACCAATTTGATTGTTTGTTGATAAGAAATATCAACCCGTTGCTATATCTAATTGTAAAAACGATAAATTGAGAAAATTGTAAATAAAGTATAGCGATGAGTGTAGTTATATTTTAGTATGTTGGTACGGATGTGACATCTACAGTGTCATGAACGAATATAAATCTGTCAGAATTTGAATTAGCTTTTTAAACTTGACGTTTCGTGGAAGTGGTATCAACCTAACATTTCCTATCCAGAAATATTACCATTTTAATTTTTTTTAAATACGTATTTCTCAAACAGCAACACAAAAAGCGTTGATGTCACTCCTGCCGAAAACTACATAGCGCGACTCGCTCACATGCGACGGCGACGCTCCGTCATCGGTGACGCGCCGCATCACCGCTCGTCGCGCTATTCCGTACTTTCGGCACTTGTGAGATAAATAACTATTATTCTGGTGACAGTAGGTAGTGTCAAATGTTGATGCTTTGACAATACCTACTATTGATAGTATTGACTATCAAAATATCTGTAAAATCCTGGCTAACTAATTTGATTTGAATGTAGACACGATTTATCTGAATCAAATAGATTCTCATGTAGCTAAACTATTAATTTTATATTTTGTATGATAAAGTCATGTGCCTGGCCACATCAGATTTTTTTCTTTTCTCGTGATTTACAATTTCATGTAGACAAGAATAGCTACAAAGAAAAATAACCTGAATACGACAATAACAAATAAAACGTTTGGGTTTATTAACAGTACGTGCAAAGGACAGAAAAGCCGCGAAAACAATCAACAACACAGCTTGAAGCTGCATCAGCCAGTGCGTCACGTACAGATGTCGCCCGACGCCCAAGTCCAGAAAGCATCGCGGATGGCACGTGCGGAAATGGCGGCCTCGACGGTGGCGTTGTTCTCCCCGAGCGTCGTCGTTTTCCCTCTCTAGTAAGTTAATTTCGAGAAGGCTGCGCCCCAGAAGTACTCCGGCTTTCTAACCGCAAAGCAATCAGCGGTCGAATCCTTATTCATGGAAAAAGTTTCGAAAGTAATGTCGTTGCTGCTTAAAATTGAACGCGCGTGAGCATAACTTGATCTATACGGTAAATAACTGTGCGCGTGTATCTTGCGGGCTGCTGAGATTAGTTTCTGATCTGGGCTACGGTTTCTGTAAATGTCCACTGGGGCGGGTTAATCAAAACTGGTTTAAAAACCAATGGAATTTATGGTATGTTTTTGCTTTTCGTAATAGTTGCCACCTGCATAATAATATGCAGGTGGATTGTATGGGTACTTTTGTTATTAATAGAGATAGAAAGTCGGTTAAATGGGCAACGTAGTGCACATTTATGTGCTTTTAGATAATCTGGTCATAAAACAGTAGAATTCCAAATGGTTACCAAGCGGTTTTGAAAAACCAAAAAAATTCATTTTTTAATTATGGTCATAACTTCTTTATTTGTGATCCCATCAAAAAGCGTTTTGACATTATAAAGGTCCTTTTTTGTCTACAATTTGATGATGTCAGCTTAAATCTTTTTTCGCCAGTGAATTCGTCAGAAACAAACGAAACTTTTCATGAAACTTTTATTCTAATGACAGTAGGTAGTGTCTCAAAGGGTGATGTTTTGACATACCTACTGTCAAAAAATATCCGCAAGAGGTTGCAGCGCCAGAACCACCTGAGCAGCCTGGGGACGAGCACGAAGGCGATGCGGATGCAGGATCTCTGAAACTAGACGCTGATTAGTTGCTGAGCCTAATCAACGAGGGAGACGGCGAAGGCGGTGGCGGTAGCTGCGTGTGCGTGCTGTGTGTAGTTTAGTCAATAATTTTTAGATCAAAACGTGTTACGTCCTTTTAAATATTTTTCTAAAGCATTTTTTATCATTTTATCGTCGTTTGGTTTTAAAATTTTACCCACCCAGCTGTTCACGCACTGGGGGGTAAATCGTAAAGATTTCTGTGTTGTAAATACAATTTCGGATAAGCGCCCACGGCGCAAGGCTCAGTTTGTATAGCATTTGAAATTATGTTAATTCATAATGTGTATTTTCTTTAAACTTCAACTACCACATAATATACAGGCTGTTCCATTTGAAAAAGTCAAGGAAAAGCTATTTGAAAAACATCAAAATTTACTAAGTTTTATGAATGTATACTGAATCTAAATATCACGAAAACTAGTAAAATTGGACATATGACATATTTGACATAAATTAAAGGGAACTTGATGGGCAATTCATTTAGCACATAAAATACTGGGTGTTCCATTTAAAAAATTCAAGCAAAAGCGATTTAAAAAAAATCAAATTTTACTAAACTTTATGAACACCCTGTATAGTGAATCTAATATCTTTGGATACTATCATCTATCTACTGGCTTTGACTATTGTCTGACATAGTTTAACGGCAAAATCTGCAAAAATATCGTTTTTACATAGTTTTAAAGAAGATGGATATCTCAGGTACTATTAACGCTGAGAGTCAGCAACCTATACCGTTGGATAGCCAAATTTATTAGTATTCATACAATAATAAAATATACAGGTCGTTCCATTTAAAAAAATGTACATACTTTACGTCACGCCTAAATGCCACACCCTGTATAAATGAAAATAATTTTACGTTATAAAAACTAGTGAGCTAAACAACTTTGGTCTTAAACATTTTTTCTTTCTCTAACGATTTAGTAGCTATCAACCGCTGGGATACCAATAACTCACCCTGTATACTAATGGAAATCTAATTACATATAATGTCCGTTATTTCGTAAAATTAGGTGTGCTTAGTGTTGTTACTTTTTACATACATACACGTGTTCGAACTTCCATGAGCGGTTGTATACAAATAATTCACGCCAAATCATTAAACAACAGCATTAATAATGCATAACTAGTTGTTTAGCTTAATGTACTTATCGTAGCCGAAATGATACCTTATTAATGTAAATTGTACAGCAAATGGCATCAATAATTCAATGTATTAATGTACTTAAACAAGTCATGATAGTAATGTATCAATAGCAAAGGCTAATACTGGATATGAACAATGGGAAAGGACACCCATTTGGACAAATGTCGCGCGCTTACTTCCATTTCCCTATACGTCCACAAAGGTTAGTAAAGTGGTCAATTCTATTGTTTCCTCGATAACTTATAAATGGGGCGATATATCGATTTTTATCGGCGCAGTAAAGAGTATTAATTGACTATGTTTTGGTTACACGTGTCTACCAAGGTGACTACCCCAATCACTCACTCACTTTTTCACGAGCTTTTTTATAACAACTAAAGTAATAATAACTAGTCAATTCATGTTTACAATATTTACGTAAGCTATTTTAAGTGATAGATAATTGATAAACAATTGTTTGTGAGAAAGAACTCTTGTCGTTTGATATAATTATATTGAATGACATACTACCAAACCGAAAACGGGGTCCTTTTTTCGAAATTTGGTCTGTCAAAAATCTGGGTTTGTATAAACCCTAGTCTACATTGTGTAGATCGGGTATTGTTGAGAGTAAAAATTAACTAAACTCAAAGTCTTTGTGGCTGTAACTTTTAATTTTAATGTAATTCTTACTTTTAAACCATCCATTTTTTTTTTCAAATAAAGTTCGTACTTTCTGCATTACCACATACACGGTTCCATAAACTGTGAAATTTTGTACTCACAGTCTTGGCTTTAAGAAGAATCAATAACAAACCAGTTTCCAGTTTCATATATTTTCTTTCATGCAGTTAGGAAAACTTCGATACTGCATGGTATAGTACAACAATTGGTAACCTTTGCGCTTTTGTATTCTGAATATCATCTTCTATGACAATATGTATCACAAAAAGATTTCAAATAAAAAAAATTTCAAAACGCCACTTCCGTCAAAACCGGAAGTTGATAAACATACACTGTAGGCGTAGACAAAAAAAAATCTAAAATTCTTAGTCAATTCAAATATTTCTTTTAAAAGAAAATTGTTTTTATCGTAGCGATTGAAAACATAGAATAATTGTAATAGCAGAACGATTTAATCTAAAGTTCTTTCTAATATGGCTAAGCAAGTAGAGGCCGACGTTGTCATTAATATCGTACCAACTTAACGTAAAAGAAAATGAATTAATGACATTTGGTAATATCGTTTGTTTGATTTTGTAATTTCGATTTCTTGCTAAAAAGCAGTGGTGTTAAACCTTGTTTCTATTATGGTAAGTTTTCATTGTTCATAATATAAATAATAACAATTTATTTTATATAGAAATATTTGACTTACCTACATAATTATTTGAGCTATGAACAATGCAATATGTGTGCCGCTTTTTGCCCACAATGTATGTAGTAGAAGGGTTAACATCCATTTAACTATCTAAATAAAAATTTATAGCAATGAAGGATCATCTCAGAGTAATCTTCTTTGCATTGAAGTTCCAAGATTCAATATCACATTTCAGCCTACCTAAAGAATGCATTGCCAAAAAAGAAAACGAGATTGTTGCTATTTTGATACCATTTTTGAGATTTTTGGTTAAAATCTAAAAACACTATCGTAATGATCTGTTTTTTCTTTGCGAGACACTGCAATGCTCGAACTATGTCGAGTATTCTCAAAACCGCACTGCAATATACCAAACGCTTTATTTTCTAATGTGACAAACAGCAGGCTTTTATGTTTTGGGGAAATCACATGATGTCAATGAAAATGATTCTCAAAACTAGCGTAAATACCATAAAATAATATGTATAACCCATTTTTGGGAACTGGTGGCTTTTCATACATTTATAGATAAACATACATTAAAAAATTCAATAATAATTCATGTATGTACAAAATTAATAAGGAGAATTCATTTGTTATGTTTTGTTGATATCTGGAAATTGCATTGATCAGTAAAAAATGCGTTTGCCCGAATTTAACTCTTGTATCTCTTCAAACAAACGAGAAAAAAGCGACCAGCTGTATTTAAGATTTACGCTTTTTATCTAGATTATTTCTCATATAGTACGAAATCTAATGCTAAGGCGAAAACAATAAGGAAAACTGTAACATAAACTGCAGAACACACAACACTTTTAAGTGAATTAATTTAAGTGAATTATTCGCTTATAAGGCCACTTTTTATAATTTTAATAAAATAATTTTAGTAAGTTATTGTTCGACATATTTATAGAAATAACAAAGCATATTTTATTGCAATTACCGAAATTTTATAGACTTCTGACGAAGATTTAAATGTCGATGAACAAAAAATATAAATAGAACATTTTAGTTATTATTAAAAATCGCAGAGAATAGGATTTGCTTCAGAGAAGTTAAATTTTATTTTAGATAACAAAATTTAATCCACCTTTCCTAGCGTAAAAATAATTTTAAGATTATTTCTAACACGACCAGTCAGCAATGCCGAGGGTTCATTTTCTATTTTAAGCTGGTATTTTTACTTTATCATACGCAGTATGTAAAGTATTGTAATCGTGCCGAAATTTTTTTTGAGATTTTAGCGGAAATAGGTCTTTATGGGTCCCCTGAACATTTTTGACCAAGGTACAAAAAAATGTCTGTGTGTGTGTGTGTGTGTATGTGTGTGTGTGTGTGTGTGTGTGTGTACCCAATTTTTGTTAATTCATTTCCGGAGAAACTACTAAA
The DNA here is from genome assembly GCA_964023965.1 of Melinopterus prodromus. Classification (NCBI taxonomy): domain Eukaryota; kingdom Metazoa; phylum Arthropoda; class Insecta; order Coleoptera; family Scarabaeidae; genus Melinopterus; species Melinopterus prodromus. The sequence goes on from OZ030393.1 coordinate 19,861,464, forward strand.
GGTATCGGCACGGAACTTCATATTTAGAAGTTTCATGACCAAACTTAGAGTTGAAAAGCTTTTGGTTCAAAAGGGTCCAAAGGAACTGGGTGTTTACTCCAAGCCTTTTTCAAGGATTTTAGAAATCAGCCGCCATTTCTGTAATTTCGTCAAAATAGTTAAATAATAAATTAAAGCAGAGGAAGTTTTGAATAATTTATGCCTATGACATTTTTTGGTAAAATTAATAGTTTAGCTTTTTAGTTTATTCTAATCCTTTTTCAAGGATTTTGGAAATGAGCCGCCATTTCTGTAATTTCGACAAAATAGTTAATTAATAAATTGAAGTAGAGGAAATTTTGAATAACTTATGCCTATAACATTTTTTGGTAAAATTAATAGTTTACCTTCAAGAGCAAATTCTATTTGATCGAGATCGGTCGCATCTGCATTGATATGAAATTACATAGTAGCCAGGATTTTGACAAATATTTTTTTTGTGTTGTCACATTCGAAAACAGCTGATCTCATCAGAGGTTGGAGAACCACTATGGAACGTGCCGCTGTAGTGCGCAAAATTATAAAATACAAATTTCAAATAAAATAAGATCACCAATTTGATTGTTTGTTGATAAGAAATATCAACCCGTCTTTATATCTAATTCTAAAAATGATACATTGAGAAAATTATAAATAAAGTATAGCGATGAGTGTAGTTTTATTTTAGTATGTTGGTAGGGATGTGTCATGAACAAATATAAATCTGTCAGAATTTAATTACCTTTTTAAGGTGCGTTTTCATTAGTGATAATGGCAGTGGTAGCAGATGCCGTTATAGTATTTCCAATAGAAAATTGCTAGTGACTCATGTTTATGTACATGCAAACTAATATGTGTCATTATCACGATATGTACGAAATACTATAATTTCGTATTCTACCACCGCCATTAGCTACCATTACCTACCAATCGGAACGCAGCTTTCGTCAAAGTGGTACCAACCTAGCATTTACTATACAGAAATCATTTTTTTTTTAATACGTATTTCTTAAAAAGCAACACAATAAACGTTGATGTCGCTTCTGCCAAAAACTAGATAGCGCGACTCGCTCATATGCGACGGCTACACTCCGCCTTCGGTGACGCGCCGTATGACCGCTCGTCGCGCTATTCCGTACTTTCGGCATTTGTGACATAAATTACTATTATTCTAATGACGTAGTGTCAAATGCTGATGCTTTGACAATACCTACGATTTATCTCTATAGAATAGATTCTCATGCAGCTAAACTATTAATTTTATATATTGTATGATAAAGTCATGTGCCTGGCCACATCAGATTTTTTTTTTATTTGCGAGGTGCACTTTCAGAGTAAAACCTCAACGCGCTTGCAAAACTTGAAAAGGATTTGCTAAAAACTCTCTACTAGGATGATATCAAAACATTTATCGAAGCCAAAATTAGAACAAGAACATTTTAGGTTTGTAGAATACAAAATTTTCAATTCTTTAAAAAATATTTCTATTATTGGTCTTATATCATATACGATATGAAGGTTGAGGAGCCGGGAATTTCAGGTATGCCTTGGGCCCGTAAAACCCTACACGCGGCCCTGTAAATACCAATTTTTATTTAAATAAAACGCCCAAAATATATACCACCATTTTTTTTACAACCGGATAATTAAAACATCACAGTTTTATTCCTCAAGACTTTGGATTTTGATGAAATTTTGTACAATTGTTGCCTTCATGTAGTTATAGAAAAATATAAAATATAATATAATAGAAAATATATCCATGCCGGTCTGTGTATGTATGTATTACATGTATGTATGTACATTTGTTTGATATAAATTATCATAGAATAAAAATAAATCCTACCTTTTTTTATCCATCTCTGCTGCCTAGCTTGATTTTCTTTAGTTTTAGCTTGATTGTACCGTAAAACCATAAACATTACCGAAACAAACATATCTCCCTACAACCTTACATTCACGCATAATATTTTCCGGAAAACCGCGTAAATTCACTTAAAAGGCCGAACACAATATCACTAATAACATTGTTTATCAACTATACCAATATCCCGCGTTTGATTTAAATTATTTGTAAGCAAATGTTCTATCTGTTAACCGAGATTAACACTGACAAAGCCACCCAATATTTTAGTGTGTGTTTTCGTTTTGGACCGGTTTTTCACATCGGTTTCCACGCTGGTCAGGAATGCGGCCCCCACCACGCTTCTGCAATTGTCAGTACCTCCACTTTTCTCTCTGTCTGGTTTGGACTGGAGGTGTGTTTCCCAAAAAGTACGTCGTTTCCTTGTCTGACAACGTGCAAACGTACAGGTTGCTTTTCTTTTTATTATGCATATATTATAGGAATGATAGCTAGGGATTTGTATTGCATGCTGTATGAACACGAATATTTTGTTATATTATACATATTGCTATTTAGTCATTTTTTTACTCTGTAATATCGGTTTTATTTATATTTTTGGTACAAGTAAAACGGGAATTTATTTACAACCTATAAGTATACTGGATTCAGTGGTTTTTGATTTATTCAGATTATGCATTTTTTCAAATTATGAAAATGGTCTTGTGAGAATGTGTGCGTCACGAATAATTTGCAGTAATGAGTCAAAAATCCCCACGGATAGTAAAAATATTTATTTTATAAAAAGGGCAGTGCCAAATCTATGCAATGTGTAATGCGCGACTACATTTAGTGGTACGAAATAGCAATAAACCAAATCAGAAGCCATATTCTCACCAGTGAATAGAGCGAATTTAATGAAGAAGATTCAGTAATTTATGAAAATATAATAGTAACGATGCGTATTTGACAGACACAAATTTAGGACCGGTAGTTTCACCTACGGGTGATATATCAACACTAGGATGGTCTAAAAAATGGACTTTTTGGGCAAGATCCCCCAATCGGTTACTTTTCCAGAAAAAAAAATCTGATGTGGCCAGGCACATGACTTTATCATACAATATATAAAATTAATAGTTTAGCTGCATGAGAATCTATTCTATTGAGATAAATCGTAGGTATTGTCAAAGCATCAGCATTTGACACTACCTACACTACGTCATTAGAATAATAGTTATTTATGTCACAAATCCGAAAGTACGGAATGGCGCGACGAGCGGTGATGCGGCGCGTCACCGAAGGCGGAGTGTCGCCGTCGCATATGAGCGAGTCGGCTATCTAGTTTTTGGCAGGAGCGACATCAACGTTTATTGTGTTGCTTTTTAAGAAATACGTATTTAAAAAAAATAAATGATTTCTGTATAGTAAATGCTAGGTTGGTACCACTTTGACGAAAGGTGCGTTCCGATTGGGAGGTAATGGTAGCTAATGGCGGTGGTAGAATACGAAATTATAGTATTTCTTACATATTGTGATAATGACACATATTAGTTTGCATGTACATAAACATGAGTCACTGTCAATTTTCTATTGGAAATACTATAACGGCGTCTGCTACCACTGCCATTATCACTAATGAAAACGCACCTTAAAAAGGTAATTCAAATTCTGACAGATTTATATTTGTTCATGACACAATCCTACCAACATACTAAAATAAAACTACACTCATCGCTATACTTTATTTACAATTTTCTCAATGTATCGTTTTTAGAATTAGATATAAAGACGGGTTGATATTTCTTATCAACAAACAATCAAATTGGTGATCTTACTTTATTTGAAATTTGTATTTTATAATTTGCCGCACTACAGCGGCAACGTTCCATAGTGGTTTTCCAACCTCTGATGAGATCAGATGTTTTCCAATGTGACAACACAAAAAAATATTTGTCAAAATCCTGGCTACTATGTAATTTCATATCAATGCAGATGCGACCGATCTCGATCAAATAGAATTTGCTCTTGAAGCTAAACTATTAATTTTACCAAAAAAATTCATAGGCATAAATTATTCAAAATTTCCTCTACTTTAATTTATTAATTAACTATTTTGTCGAAATTACAGAAATAGCGGCTCATTTCCAAAATCCTTCAAAAAGGCTTAGAATAAACTAAAAAGCTAAACTATAAATTTTACCAAAAAATGTCATAGGCATAAATTATTCAAAATTTCCTCTACTTTAATTTATTAATTAACTATTTTGTCGAAATTACAGAAATGGCGGCTCATTTCCAAAATCCTTCAAAAAGGCTTAGAATAAACTACCAGTTCCTTTGGACCCTTGTGAACCAAAACCTTTTCAGCTCTAAGTTAGGTCATGATACTTCTAAATATGAACTTTCGTCCCGATACCTTCAGTAGTTTTGCCGGAATCGTCGCCACAAAAATCATTTACACACATACACACACACACACACACACACACACACACACACAGACATTTTTTTGTACCTTGGTCAAAAATGTTCAGGGGACCCAAAAAGGCCTATTTCCGCTAAAATCTCAAAAAAAAATTTCGGCACGATTACAATACTTTACATACTGCGTATGATAAAGTAAAAATCTCCCAAAATTGAGCAAAATCGGTTAACGTTGACACGTTCCACCGAGCACGTCAAATTTCTCATTTAAAATACATTGCAAAAATGCATCTCTTTTCCTTTTTTTTTTTCACGTTTCGTATTTAGAAAAAAAGTTACTGGAGATTATCAGAAATTGTGCAGAACTCCCGAAAAAACAAATCCACAACCACTATTTTTTTGTTCACCACCTCCTACCCTTGCCATAGTACCCTAAATATGAGACAAAGGTTTCCCCAAATTTACAATGTTACAATGTTAGGTGTTATTATTGTTTTTGGCAGAAGTGATTATTATTGGAGTATTGACATATTTGTTAGTCATTTGTTAACTAATTTGAAATTGTTTAAACAGCTAGCATATGTTTAAACAAAAATATAGGATGGTACGAACATTTTTCTATTTTTGCAAAAGTTATTAAATTACTGGCTTTTTTGCCATTTATTAACTAATTTGTAATTGTTTAAACAAATACTATTTGTTTAAACAAATATATACATTGTCACAGACATATTTTTATATTTATTGTGGAAACTATTATTAAAATATTGGTATTTTTTGTCATTTATTAACGAAATTGCAATGCTTTAATTATTTTTCATTTTTTTAAACAATTTTTTTCGCTTTGTTGAAATTATTATTGTTACATTCTTGGCATGTTTTTTGTAGTTTTTTACTTAATGTCAAATCGTTTGAACAAATAAATTTGTTTAAACAATAAATAGAAAAAATGTTCAACCAAAAGATTGTTCTTATTTAGCGTAAAATCATAATTTGAAAAAAAAGTTGGGTATTCCTAAACTGATATCGCCATCTCATTTCGCCCTTTGCGTCCTACAAGTTTATTTAAGATACTTTTGTCGAGATATTTAGGAGTCGGAAATTAAAAGGACCACATGGTATATACAATTTTGCGGACATATATTGTATTTTTTAAAAGAAATTATTGCTAGGAATATTTTTGGTAATTTACTACTTAATGTGCAATTGTTTAAACACATACCATTTGTTTACAAAAATATACACTGTTACGGACATATTTTTCTTTTTTCTTGAGAAATTATTAGAATGTTGGCATTGTCTGTCATTATTTAACTAGTTTGCAACTGTTAAAATAAACACCATTAGTTTAAACAAAAATATACAATGGTACTGACAAATCGTTTTTGGCAAAAATTATTATTGTATTTCTGGTCTTTTCTTTCTTGCCAAATTTGTTAACTCATTTTCAATTTTAACCTATAATAATAGTGTTGCAAGCACTATACTTGTTTGACCGATATCGTAAAACCTCCAAAATTATAAAAAGACAAGAAACCCTATAATAATTTTTGTCAAGAAATACGTACTAACATTGTATATTATTGTTTAAACAATCTTATTTGTTCAAACGATTACGCACATTAATTAAGAAATTACAAAAAAACATGCCAACAATGTGTTTCTACAAAAGGAAAAACAAAAAAGATTTGTTTCAAAAAATAGAAATGTTTAAAGAATTGTAAATTCGTTAATAAATGACAAAAATCTGATGTGGCCAGGCACATGACTTTATCATACAATATATAAAATTAATAGTTTAGCTGTATGAGAATCTATTTGACTGAGATAAATTGTGTCTGCATTTTGATAGTCAATAGTATCAATCGAAGGTATTGTCAAAGCACGCTACCTACTGCCATCAGAAAAATCTGATGTGGCCAGGCACATGACTTTATCATACAAAATACAAAATTAATAGTTTAGCTGCATGAGAATCTATTTGACTGAGATAAATCGTGTATGCATTAAAATTAAACTAGTTAGCCAGGATTTGACAGATATTTTGATAGTCAATAGTATCAATCGAAGGTATTGTTAAAGCATCAGCATTTGACACTACCTACTGTCATCAGAATAATAGTTGTTTATCTCACAAGTGCCGAAAGTACGGAATAGCACAACGATCGGTGATGCGGCGCGTCACCGATGGCGGAGCGTCGTCGTCGCATATGAGCGAGTCGCGCTATGTAGTTTTCGGCAGGAGTGACATCAACGTTTTTTGTATTGCTTTTTGAGAAATACGTATTTAAAAAAAATCAAAAATGGTTATATTTCGGTATAGAAAATGTTAGGTTGATACCACTTCTACGAAATGTCAAGTTTAAAAAGCTAATTCAAATTCTGACAGATTTATAGTCGAGGGTTCTCCGAGTGTGACAGCGTGGTGACAGCCATAGACATTTCTGTGGTGACAGCACAAAAAAATATTTGTCAAAATCCTGGCTACTATGTAGCATATCAATGCAGATGCGACCGATCTCGATCAAATAGAATTTGCTCTTGCAGCTAAACTATTAATTTTACCAAAAAATGTCATAGGCATAAATTATTCAAAATTTCCTCTGCTTTAATTTATTATTTAACTATTTTGACGAAATTACAGAAATGGCGGCTCATTTCTAAAATCCTTGAAAATGGCTTAGAATAAACTACCAGTTCCTTTGGACCCTTTTGAACCAAAAGCTTTTCAGCTCTAAGTTTGGTCATAAAACTTCTAAATATGAACTTTCGTCCCGATACCTTTAGTAGTTTTTCCGGAATCGTCTCCACAAAAATCGAGTACACACATACGCACACACACACACACACACACACACACACATACACACACACACACACACAGACATTTTTTTGTACCTTGGTCAAAAATGTTCAGGGGACCCAAAAAGACCTATTTCCGCTAAAATCTCAATTTTTTTTTTCGGCATGATTACAATACTTTACCATACTGCGTATGATAAAGTAATAATAGTTGCTTAACTCACAAGTGCCGAAAGTACGGAATAGCACAACGAGAGGTGATATGGAGGTGATGCGGCGCGTCACCGATGACGAAGCGTCGTCGTCGCATGTGAGCGAGTCGCGCTAGGTAGTTTTCGACAGCAGTGACATCAACGTTATTTGTGTTGCTTTTTGAGAAATACGTATTTTTAAAAAAATTAAAAAATGGTTATATTTCGGTATAGAAAATGTTAGGTTGATACCACTTCTACGAAATGTCAAGTTTAAAAAGCTAATTCAAATTCTGACAGATTTATATTCGTTCATGACACTGTAGATGACGTTCCATAGCGGGTGTCCGAGTGTGACAGCGTGGTGACAGCCATAGACATTTCTGTGGTGACAGCACAAAAAAATATTTGTCAAAATCCTGGCTACTATGTAGTTTAATATCCATGCAGATGCGACCGATCTCGATCAAATAGAATTTGCTCTTGCAGCTAAACTATTAATTTTACCAAAAAATGTCATAGGCATAAATTATTCAAAATTTCCTCTGCTTTAATTTATTATTTAACTATTTTGACGAAATTACAGAAATGGCGGCTCATCTGCAAAATCCTTGAAAAAGGCTTAGAATAAACTACCAGTTCCTTTGGACCCTTTTGAATCAAAAGCTTTTCAGCTCTAAGTTTGGTCATAAAACTTCTAAATATAAACTTTCGTCCCGATACCTTTAGTAGTTTTTCCGGAATCGTCGTCACAAAAATCGTTTACACACACACACACACACACACACACACACACACACACACACACACACAGACATTTTTTACTTTATCATACGCAGTATGGTAAAGTATTGTAATCGTGCCGAAAAAAAAAATTGGGATTTTAGCGGAAATAGGTCTTTTTGGGTCCCCTGAACATTTTTGACCAAGGTCCAAAAAAATGTCTGTGTGTGTGTGTGTGTGTGTGTGTGTGTGTGTGTATGTGTGTATGTGTGTACCAGATTTTTGTGACGATGATTCCGGAGAAACTACTAAAGGTATCGGGACGAAAGTTCAGATTTAAAAGTTTCATGACCAAACTGAGAGCTGAAAAGCTTTTGGTTCAAAACGGTACAAAGGAACTAGCTATTTACTCTTAGCATTTTTCAACGATTTTGCAAATGAACCGTCATTTCTGTAATTTCGTCAAAATAGATAAATAATAAATTAAAGTAGAGGAAATTTGGTATAATTTATGTCTATAAAATTTTTTGGTAAAATTAATAGGTTAGCTGCAGGAGCAAATTCTATTTGATCGAAATCGTGTCTGCATTAATAGTAGGTAGCCTGGATATTTTGCGAGTTTTGACAGTATTCAGAACGTCATCCGTTGCGAAACGTCAATTCAACACGCAAATGCATGGAGAAACACGCGCGCACGTACGCTATGTGAAACATCTTGGTGTCATACACAAAGTCAATGTGTATTTCGAGTGCGGATAGCAATGTTGTTATGAATTTTTTAAGGATTTTGCAAATGAGCCGCCATTTCTGTAATTTCGTCAAAATAGTTAAATAATAAAGTAAAATAGACGAAATTTTGTATAATTTATGTCTGACATTTTTTGGTAAAACTAATAGTTTAGCTGTAGAAGCAAATTATATTTGATCGAGATCGTGTCTGCATTAATATAAAGTTAGCCAGGATTTGCCAGATATTTTTATTCCAATAGCAGTAGGTAGTGTCAAAGGCTGATTTTTTGTGTATACGTACTGTCAATATCTGTCAAATCTTGGCTAATTCGTTTTATTTTAATGCAAACACGATCGTTCTCGATCAAATAGAATCTCATGCAGCTAAACGTATAATTTTATATATTGTATGATAAAGTCATGTGCCTGGCCACATCAGATTTTTTGTACCTTGGTCAAAAATGTTCAGGGGACCCAAAAAGACCTATTTCCGCTAAAATCTCAATTTTTTTTTTCGGCATGATTACAATACTTTATCTTACTGCGTATGATAAAGTAAAAAATGCTAATAATTTAATAATAGTTTCTACAATAAATATAAAAATCTGATGTGGCCAGGCACATGACTTTATCATACAATATATAAAATTAATTGTTTAGCTGCATGACAATCTATTTTATTGAGATAAATCGTAGGTATTGCCAAAGCATCAGCATTTGATACCACCTACACTATGTCATTAGAATAATAGAATAATAGTTATTTATGTCACAAGTGCCGAAAGTACGGAATAGCGCGACGAGCAGTGAAGCGGCGCGTCACCGAAGACGGAGCGTCGCCGTCGCACGTGAGCGAGTCGCGCTTTCTAGTTTTTGGCAGGAGTGACATCAACGTTTATTGTGTTGCTTTTTGAGAAGTATGTATTTAAAAAATAAATAAATAAAAAATGGTTATATTTCTGTATAGGAAATGTTAGGTTGGTACCACTTTGACGAAACGTTAAGTTTAAAGAGCTAATTCAAATTCTGACAGATTTATATTTGTTCATGACACTGTAGATGTCACATCCGTACAATAAAACTGCACTCATCGCTATACTTTATTTAGACTTTTCTCAATTTATCGTTTTTAGAATTAGATATAAAGACGGGTTGATATTTCTTATCAACAAACAATCATATTGGTGATCTTATTTTATTTGAAATTTGTACTTTGTAGTTTGCCACACTAGAGCGGCAACGTTCCATAGCGGTTCTCCAACCTCTGATCAAATCAGCTGTTTTCGAATGTGACAGCACAAAAAGATATTTGTCAAAATCCTGGCTACTATGTAGTTTGATATCAATGCAGATGTGACCGATTTCGATGAAATAGAATTTGCTCTTGTAGCTAAACTATTAATTTGAACAAAAAATGTCATAGGCATAAATTATTCAAAATTTCCTCTACTTTAATTTATTATTTAACTATTTTGACGAAATTACAGAAATAGCGGCTCATTTGCAAAATCCTTGAAAAAGGCTTAGAATAAACCACCAGTTCCTTTGGACCCTTTTGAACCAAAAGCTTTTCAGCTCTAAGTTAGGTCATAAAACTTCTAAATATGAACTTTCGTCCCGATACCTTTAGTAGTTTCTCCGGAACCGTCTCCACAAAAATCGTTTACACACACACACACACACACACACACACACACAGACACACACACAGACATTTTTTTGTACCTTGGTCAAAAATGTTCAGGGGACCCAAAAAGACCTATTTCCGCTAAAATCTCAAAAAAATTTTTCGGCACGATTACAATACTTTACATACTGCGTATGATAAAGTAAAAAGTATGTCCGTAACAATGTATATATTTGTTTAACAAAATAGTATTTATTGTGTGTAACCACATATATTTTTGTTGAAACAAATGGAAATTGTTTAAACAATTGCTAATTAGTTAATAAATGACCAAAACGCAATAATTTAATAATTTTTTCAACAAATGGAAAAATGAGTTCGTAACATCGTATATTTTTGAGAATATAAATGACATAAAACATGTCAATAATCCAATAATAGTAATTTCTCTCAGAAAAATAAAAAATCACGTAACTTTGTAAAATTGTAAATTTGGGGAACATTTTCCTCATTTTTAGGTTACTGCAGGAGAGGGTCGGGGCGGTGAAAAACAAAATAGTGGTTGTGATCTTTGGGAAGTTCTGAACAATTTCTGATAATCTCCTGCAACTTCTTTTCTAAATCCGAAACGTGAAAAAATATGCATTTTTCCAATGTATTTTAAATGGGAAATTTGCGGTGCTCGGTGGCACGTGTTAACGCTAACCGATTTTTCTCAAATTTGGGGGGATTTGTGTTTTTCTGGAAAAGGAACCGATTGGCGGGGATCGTTGCCGTCCAGCAAAAAAAAAGATTTTGCAAGGTATAAATTTGGACCACCCTAATCAACACAGTCTAATTCCTCACAACCTTGGATAATTCGTACAATTGTTGTTTTCATGTAGTTACAGCAAAATATCAAATTTTATGATAATATGTTATCCCGTTTTGCAATTACAGGTATGCAATTTTTTTCAAATTGTTTGGGGGTGATGTTGTGAAAGGTCGATTGTCGATCACCTAATTAATTTAGAGAGGTGGTATAGGTGCCATTTTACAGCAGTTTCCATTAGCTTTCTCCTGATATACAACGCAATAGGCCTTGAGGGGAAATTTTGTTTTCTTAATTAAAAATCTGATGTGCACATGACTTTATTATACCGTATATAAAATTAGCAGTTTAGCTGCATGCTAGGCTAACTAGTTTTTATTGCAGTACGAGCGATGTTGATGAAATAGAATTTCCTCATGCAGCTAAACTATTAATTTTACCAAAAAATTTCATAGTCATAAATTATTCAGAATTTTATATTTTATTTTATAGTTTTTGACAAGAATGCATAGGTTTGGTCACAATGTGCGACGGCGTTATTGTAATAAAAGTTATGACGTAAGGGTTCTGTATAACTAAAAAGTTAAAATAATAATAAAAAAAGCCTTAAAATAATTGGCACTGGGGCATAAATTGGCCAGCCAGATACCTACATTAAAAAACCTATAACATGCAGTATTACTGCAATAAATCCCTTACACGTGCATACGTTACCTAACATCTATAATTTTCCATACAGCTACGGTACTTTCAGTGCAATAGTACAACGTAAAATTGCTGTGCACGCAGAGAAAATGCTAAATACTAGCACGCTTTTTTTAGTTAAATGTACAACATGCGATGGCGTCCGTGCTACGGATTTATTAACTTATGCAAATTCGGCGTGCGGATCCATGAATATTGTTTGTCTGTACACTCAGCGGTAAAATATCAACGCAACGCGGCGCACACACGCCGCCCTGGAAAATGGCGACATGGCGTGACGGCTCATCAGAATCAGTCAGCAGAAAAAAAATCCGTACATTTTCGTAATCGACTGGTTTCACACGGAAACATGCCGCGCTATTAATATAATAAACGCTTTTTAATTAACGCCGATGTAATCGAGCGATACGGAATTCTATTTTTAATGTTTTACGACAAACGGTTTCTACGTGCGCGATTGAGCTAGGTTATGTATGTACAGTGTACACGTAAGCGTTAATAGTTATTTAACCAATTAGCATATTAAAAAGAGCGATTAATGATCGAGACTGTTTAACGAACGAGCGATTAGCTAGTGCGTTAACTGTCGAGATCATTAATAAATAATTTAATATTAAAGTTGGTTTCAATTTTTTTTCGAAGATCGTGTTCTTCTGGCGGTGTTTGGCGGTTGTTATTCGGCAATGTCGTTTGAGGTCATAGGGCCATTTATATAATTTGACACTGACAGTTCTGGACTGTGTGCCTGGATAACGGTCAAGGTTCAAGTATCAAGGCTCAAGGCTCAGTCGGCATCTGCCTATGCTGACTTCCTTCGGGATGTTGAAAGTACAAGTCGACTTGAATCGACTTGGATCGACTACCAATATTATGCACTCAGTACCCACAGTAACTATGTGCCAAAACGCCAATAGGGAGCAGTATAGTTTAATGTTCGAATAGTGTTGCTGTACCTCGACTACGCTTAGCTAGAATGTGTTGCACGTATTGATTTTTGGTGTTCTGTTTCCCTAATATTATTTGTTGTTATATGCCGTGGTTATTATTGTTATTATATCGATTGTTCCCTTACTGTAAACTATTTCATGTCTAATTTTTATGTATTGCCTTGTAATTGGATTTTTTTCTGTTGGGTAATAAATGATCTTATTATTATTATTATAATTATAAAGGAATGTTTTGATTGGATGGTTTTATTTTGCGTATGTTCGATTGGCTATAATGAAGTCATTTGATTGGCTATTACAAATCATCCATTAATAGAAATCGTGCATTTATAGAGCTTTTCAATAAATGATTTTCTATTCAGTAAACATACTCATAAATAAACCATCGACCGAAATTACTATATTATTATACGAGTTTTATAAGGTGTTTTGGCTAGTTGGTTATAAGTGTTGTTATACCCTAAATAAACGAATGCAACGAGATGTCTTATGAAATAAAATATCCGAGATTGTGGTTACTATATTGCGTTAAATTACTATCTAGAGTATTTTTGCGGGGGGCATGTGGTAGCACTGTAGTTACTGTCAACTTATGGTTAGAATAGAAACTGATTGTGAATAATTACTCTACTTTAACCTACGCGGTCGCAACTAAACTATGGTTATAATAGAGATTGGGGAAACACTATAAACCCGCAATGGCTACTGTGACAAGAACAGTTTTACGTACTATACGTACTATACTATACATTATTGCTATATTCCTTTTCTTGAAAAAGAAAAATAAATGATAACGATCATGTTCAAAGGTCAAAGTCGCTTGTATTCTCCACGACAAAATGTCGTCAATGTATCCAATTTTACAAACATAATCGTTACTAAAAGCATTGCTCCAATATGCTAATTGTAACACCGAAAATGTTGTTACAAACAGGGAACGAAAAAAGTGAAAAAGTGAAAAAGTGCTTTTTTTAGAGGAACAAAATTATAATCATCGTTGCAAAGCCATTATTCTACCGTCCAGTGCCGTATCTACAAAAACGAAATTGTATAAAAAGTTTGCATGTTTCTTTTAAATGTGCCTTAAATAGTGGAGACATGTTAGTGTGTATTACGCACAATTAGTGAGTCATCATGATTGGATAGGACAACACTATATAGTGTAAAAATTTGCTGATTTTTTTGTATTTAAATTGTAGATACGAAGTTTTATGTTTGGGCGGCAATAAAGGAACACAATCACACTTTCTTGCAGAATAATGTTAATACTACTTTTGGGGCCCTTAAAAACTTAGGCCGGATACAACAAATTACGTTTATAACAAAAGCCCACTTATTTCGAATAAACAGAAAAATCTCAAATCGCCATAATATACGTTAGTGGCTTAGTGCATTATTTTTAGTTCCCTTGCAGTAATTTTCAATGCTAGCTTAAACCACGATCCACCACGGTGTGCTCACGCGCATCCGCCCCGCCTACAAGTGACGTCAGTGCGAGAAGGAAGCGGAAGTAGCGTTAATATGGCGTTAATTCCATGGCTGCCTGAGTAGCCAATTGTTGTTGTGACTGTTGCAATGACATCTATGCGCTGATGTCATTGCGAGAAGTAGCCGTTGACATGAGTAGTTCGTTGCCATAGTAGCTAATATGTTGTTGTGGAGTTCAACCCTTTTTGACAATGAAAGCGTTGGCATGGTTGTCAACTTGTTAACCTAAATACCTACAAAAGTCAAAAACCTACGGAATACACAAGTCTAAGCCTACACTTTTGATAACATTGCACTCGATGGTGTCACCTGTCTCACAATAGTAGATTCATTCTTAAGTAGGATACGATAGTGTGGTAACAAAATTTATTCAACTTTCAGTTTTGAGCATTTAATTGTTGAACCACAAAGAAATTATTTTATGGCCACGTTTTGTGGATATAATTCTTAAATGCATGGTCTATTATATAAATACGCACTTTTTATGGTGAGCACACATTGTACGATGCACATAATGTATAAGACGCAGAGCTTCCTACAGAATTTGTTGTGTGATAAATATAAAAATATACAATACGATAAACAGAGTATGAATAAGTTTACATGTTTACGATAGTGTGGAGAGTTAGCAATGGTTGGCGTGCCTTTGCAAATCCCACCGAAATGTGCTTTACTAGACCAATAATTATTAATTAACATTGGATGGGTTATATATGGATGGGAATATACATAATCTCGTAATCATGTGGTCTGGCTAACCCTATTTGCATGATACACCAATCCTTTTTACTTTATCATACGCAGTATGTAAAGTATTGTAATCGTGCCGAAAAAATTTTTTGAGATTTTAGCGGAAATAGGTCTTTATGGGTCCCCTGAACATTTTTGACCAAGGTACAAAAAAATGTCTGTGTGTGTGTGTGTATGTGTGTGTGTGTGTGTGTGTGTGTGTGTGTGTACCCAATTTTTGTTAATTCATTTCCGGAGAAACTACTAAAGGTATCGGCACGGAACTTCATATTTAGAAGTTTCATGACCAAACTTAGAGTTGAAAAGCGTTTGGTTCAAAAGGGTCCAAACGAACTGGGTGTTTACTCCAAGCCTTTTTCAAGGATTTTAGAAATGAGCCGCCATTTCTGCAATTTCGTCAAAATAGTTAAATAATAAATTAAAGCAGAAGAAATTTTGAATAATTTATGCCTATGACATTTTTTGCTAAAATTAATAGTTTAGCTTTTTAGTTTATTCTAAGCCTTTTTCAAGGATTTTGGAAATGAGCCGCCATTTCTGTAATTTGACAAAATAGTTAATTAATAAATTAAAGTAGAGGAAATTTTGAATAATTTATGCCTATAACATTTTTTGGTAAAATTAATAGTTTACCTTCAAGACCAAATTCTATTTGATCGAGATCGGTCGCATCTGCATTGATATGAAATTACATAGTAGCCAGGATTTTGACAAATATTTTTTTGTGTTGTCACATTCGAAAACAGCTGATCTCATCAGAGGTTGGAGAACCACTATGGAACGTGCCGCTGTAGTGCGGCAAATTATAAAATACAAATTTCAAATAAAATAAGATCACCGATTTGATTGTTTGTTGATAAGATATATCAACCCGTCTTTATATCTAATTCTAAAAACGATAAATTGAGAAAATTATAAATAAAGTATAGCGATGAGTGTAGTTTTATTTTAGTATGTTGGTAGGGATGTGTCATGAACAAATATAAATCTGTCAGAATTTGAATTACCTTTTTAAGGTGCGTTTTTATTAGTGATAATGGCAGTGGTAGCAGACGCCGTTATAGTATTTCTAATAGAAAATTGCTAGTGACTCATGTTTATGTACATGCAAACTAATATGTGTCATTATCACGATATGTAAGAAAACTACAATTTCGTATTCTACCACCGCCATTAGCTACTATTACCTACCAATCGGAACGCACCTTTCGTCAAAGTGGTACCAACCTAGCATTTACTATACAGAAATCATTTATTTTTTTTTTTAAATACGTATTTCTTAAAAAGCAACACAATAAACGTTGATGTCGCTCCTGCCAAAAACTAGATAGCGCGACTCGCTCATATGCGCCGTACCACCGCTCGTCGCGATATTCCGTACTTTCAGCATTTGTGACATAAATAACTATTATTCTAATGACGTAGTGTAGGTAGTGTCAAATGCTGATGCTTCGACAATACCTACGATTTATCTCTATAGAATAGATTCTCATGCAGCTAAACTATTAATTTTATATATTGTATGATAAAGTCATGTGCCTGGCCACATCAGATTTTTTAAATTAGTATAGTTTCAATACCCTTACAAAATGTAATCATTCCATTTCCAAGTACTTGACACTTGGCAGAACGCCTTGAATATCTTACCACTTCAAGGCGGTTTGCCAAGCACTTAAATGAGGTTAGCACATCAAGTTATTAGGATATCTGCACTATATGTTTTGTATTCAATGCTATTACACAATAAAGGCTATTATTATTATTATTATTATTATACCACATATTTTCTTCTATAATTTCGACAACCAGTAGTTCAGGTAATTTGTGAAGGTACTGTTAGGTATACAATATTAATTCCTAATTATACTTTTCGATTACGAAAATTTGAAAATCTGAAAATTTGCATTTTCAGATTCCCTTCTTCTATTCACAGATTATTATCGATTCGTATTAGCTGACTAATGTTTTCAGCATGTATCTTGTCTGTATAATCTATATACCCACAGGTTTGACTTGCCAGCATAGATTTGATATCCCGAATAATGATTTTTTTAATGGAGATCGCATGAGTTCATCTGTTATCTCCAAAGGTAGAGTATTAAAAATACCAAAATCGTTACCTTACGCTGCTAATTTGGATAAAATGCGTACAATTAATTGTAAATTAGCAAACGATGTAAACTATATTAGTTTCTTGTGTGAAGAGAGCACTAGAACCATATGGATTACTTCTAACCATGTACATAATTCCGACACACATGTCTGATGTAAGGACGTGCTATATTTACATGTACCTAATTCCGACACCCCTAAATTAGTAAATAATAGTTGTTAAAAGAGTAGTACACCGTAATAATATTATGAAAATATAAAGCATTTATAGTCAGCTTAAATAGCGACGTAAAAAGAAGTCGAATTACAGTTATCTTATAACGCAAAAAACAAATTTTAGCATAACACTCAATTATTAAGATCAGTCAAACTTTTAGGTTATATTCTGAGCGTTAGAACATTGGTAGAATAAGAAACCATTGTACTAATTATCCTTTTGCTTAAATGTGATATAATAATCTGTACATTTCTGTCGTAGCCAGTTTGTCTTTGTTGACATTGATTGGTGCTATTTATAAGTAAAAACTAAAGGCACACATAAAAATTGTATGAAACGAAAACGATATGCGATACAGGCGCAGTAAAAAGATAACTCCCGACTACTAAATCAACATAATCAATACTTTCATCAGTTCAAAACCTTTCTGTCTTAGTCTGTACACTTCTTTCATGATAATTTTAAGCAGTTGCGACATAAGTTGCAAAACCAATGCAGATTACAACAGATATCAAGTTTTATTTGAATTATTGTTGATAATGTGATAATTGTTTTAGCAAACATTTCAACACCAAAATTGCACGTAAAATTGTTGAATAAAACAATAATTTATCACTGTTCATTGTCAAATTAGTGGTAAGCTATAGCAAATTATACAATATTAAATTCTGCATTTGTCGAAATTGGTGATTGTTTACATCATTTCTAAAATAATTCAATAATTATTCTGATCACCTTAGACAGTTCTTTCAGGTTAACTAAGAGCATAAAATAGATTACTCATTTTCAAGAAGAATTCACATATAACAAGTAACAACAAATCTTTAACATGAAAGAAATTATTCAAAAGCTGATCTATCTCTTCCATTAAAAAAATATAAAATTACACCTGGGTACTTACGTCAAGGGCCTTCTCAAAATCTTCTCTCTGCACGAAACACACCGATTTATTTATCACCACACAAAAAAAAATCCCAGATTTTTTCGGTCTCCCACTTTACAAAAAACAGATACTGTATGCCTATATATATATATATACAAATATAAGTTTGAAGATGGGGATTTTTTACTTAGAGAGTCTGTGCACTAGCAGAGGTTGCCGATGCACTGTCGACTCACTCGGAGTCCTACTCGGAGAGTCCCCGGTGACTTGCGATTACGTCACAAACGTGGACGCTATATATATGTATATATATATACATATATATGTATGTCGAGGCCTGTGCTCTCTTCCTTCGGCGGAACTCACCTGGTTGCTGCACCAGGGCTTCTGTTGTAGATCTGGTTCGCTGGGTGTCCGTGGTTCGCGACTGCGATGTTGGTTATCCGGTCGAGTCAAGGGATCTGTTCGATATGCAGGGGTCGATCGTGAGGGTAGATGTGGCGGAGGCGCTGGCGGTTGCCCGATTTCGGGGGTTGCGCCGGAATCTCGGACCCGCACTGATAGATGACGCTGCTGTGCGATGAGCGTTGATGGTGGGGATTTGAATTGTTGGGCTTTTTTGAAGGTTGAGATGTGTGCAGCTGATGAAATGTGTGAAATAGAAAGAAACAAAAAATATCTCTAAGATCGAATATTATTATTGTTATAAGGAAATCGACTTTTGCACGAATTGTTGCGGAAAAAAAATAATATAATTATACTGTAAAAAGTATTTACACACACCTTAAATACGTTGATAGTAATATCTATAATCTATTTAAAAACTAGGAGGAGAAAATCCAGAAGCGAGGTTCGAACAAGGAAAAATCGCCAGATATGTCAGATATTTTCGTGGGTTTTAGCGGTCAAATTTAAATTACTTTTTTACGCAATACATTGAAATCTCGCATAACAGACACCTCTTAAATGGATACTACTATTGACCAAATATTGTTTTGTCCGCAGAATTTAGTGTTTTGCTCTTCTGCACACTACGAAACGTTGTCTTAATTCAAAATCTTTGATAATAAAAAAACGGTTATTTTATATATACTCAGAGTATATATCGTTCATTGAAGAAAGCCGTTGTTTTGGCCGGTTATGTTATTTTAAGATTGTACCATTTTAAATGGGTACTATATTTATTTGATTTAAGAATTTGATCTTTTAAATACAACATAGGGTAGTTAAATTAATTAACTCACATTCTTAATAGTTATAGCAATAGTGTTTCTAAAACTTCAGTACAAATTATATATATATATATATATATATATATATATATATATATATATATATATATATATATATATATATATATATATATATATATATATGAGCAATATATAAAATAAAACGTACATTTATTGTAAGCATTCGATAAAATATGTAAAGTAAAACACCTCTTTTTTTGCAACTATGGCGAAACCGGTCTCATTTAAATAAATAATTTAGTTGCAAAAAAGAGGTGTTTTACTTTACATGAGTACAAGTTGCAATATGGATCTCCACCTAATTCGATAAAATATTTGACCAGAACAAAAATATTTGAGCAATGTACAACACACAAAGATTGAGCACTAAAAATATACAGGGTGTTAGTAAATAACTTGTACAAACTTCAGGGGGTGATTCTGTATGACAAAATAATGACAGTTTGCTATATAAACGTATGTCCGCAAATGCTTCGCTTTCTGAGATACGGGGTGTTAAAGTTGTTCTTAAAAACTGACGATTGAGTGTTGTGTCACATCTGAGGGAGGTCATTTTCAGCATTTATTGTAGCTTTGCGCTTGTTTAAAATTTTAATAGTGTTATTTTCTGTTATTGTTTTAGTTTAATGTTATTGTATTAAACAGTTCTTTAAAAAAATGAGGTCATTAAGATGTTTTATTTTTTTGCATAAAAACTGTGTCCCCTACGAAAAAAGGCAGAGAGAGATTTTTTGTCATAAATTGAACGAGGAATTCCAGAATGATTTTAAATTTGAAATATACCAGTGGCGTGTCAATGATGAACATAAAATTCTTAATTGCATGTCAAAAAATGCGCAATAACTACCTCTTAAAACCCTCTAACTTTCATTTGCATATCTCGTGGTTTCACAGCAATAAATACATAGTCAGTATTTATTTAATAAAAACTTTAATACCCAGTATCTCAGATAACGCGGCATTTGCGGACATACGTTTATATAAGCAAACTGTCAGGTATTGTGTAATACCTGTCAGGTACTGTGTAATAAACTGTCAATATTTTGTCATGCAGAATCACCCTCTGAAGTTTGTACAACTTATTTACAAACACCTGTATGCACAATAAATTTATATAATGTGCATCAGAATAAATAATATATTTCAATGTTCTTTTCATAATATATTTGTGCACTTTTTGCAGCCTTTCGACAACGCATTTTTTGTTCAATTAACTAAAAAAGTCTTTTGAAAATATTTCTTGTAACAAAAGTATTAATTGATACTCTCCTATGAAGTGTTGTGTACTGATTCGAATGAAACGCAATTATTTGGATTACATTTTGGGCATCACCATTCAAGCAAAATTATGACTTTTTAGCGATCCCACCTTGGCTGTTTCACGTAAAAATGTATTTTTCATACATTTTAAAAAAGACGAAAATCGAATCTGTCATAGTAAATGCGAATTGTGCTTAGTTTTTCAGAAACTCAGTGGCGTTTATCTTTCAGTCAGATACAGACACGGACAAAAGCATAACAGATATTCTGTGTGAAATTCAAAAAACAGAAAACAATTTTTTCATTACAGGTTAATAATATGGTGACATACAGGCGAGAGTAAATATTAAATAATTCAAATTAAATATGGTTGTAACTTTCAATTTATTTAAAATTTACATCTCTAGGTGGGACAGACGGGCAGAAAACTATCCATTCCACTTCACGAACATAACAACAAAAATTACTTCTAACATATTTTATAAACATCGAATACTACCGGACATAAAATCAGTTTTGACAACGTTAAATTATTCTAAAAATGTGATAATGGTTACAAACTTGATTTGTTCGAACAATACCATATTGAATATCATAAAAAGGGAAATTACTACCTTTGAAATGATCACGTGGAATTTTATTACAAGACACTTTTCTCTTACATTTTCATTTTCTCAGTAGTTTTCTGCCCACCTGTCGCACAATTGTTTCATTTTTGCTTTTGATCAGCTTTTTAATTTTTTTAATTAACTGCTTTAGGTTATCTTTTCATTTTCATTGTTTGTATTTTATTCAAACTTTTATCGCCGCCTCTAAATTTTGATATGGTTATTTCGGTGGCTGGCATTGGGTCACTACTGTGATAAAAACTTACTTGACAACCAGTGATATAGATAATGAATGAAGGATATAGATAATCCTCAATCATAAATGATTGATTATTGATTTATCGATTTGAAGTTAGAAGTAATTGGTCTGTTGGACTGCATAGTTTGTAGAGCCCAACAGTTTCAATATCATTTAAGATCATTGTGTACTATTATCATCGATTTGTTGGTGGATTTATTTATTAATTCGAAAATTATAATTTAATTGGATATGCACGTTTATTGTCTATTGAATTCATAACAAACTCAGCACAGTTTTTGGTTAATCTATTTTATAAATTCGCAATTACCCAGCTTTACTACACTATGGATCTGCTATAAACATTCCTAGATAAAACCGAACACAACTATTTCACCCCTATCTATTGTACATCATTTTCTATTACATCATCTTTCATCACAATGTTATTGAAATTGTTCAATTTTCGGATTTGATGTCACATACAATGTCACAGAACCAAAAATCTGTATAAACATAACCTCATAATTCGGCTTTAATATAAGTGAGCTTAGCGATTTTAAGCGTCAGTTTACTGCTGGTGCTGCAAACTTAACCTTTAAGGGGAACTAAAGCTAGCATAATGATATGTGCATCTTTTAAATAAATAATAACGACTTACCTTTTGTCTAGAAGAAAATTTTGGACTTTGCTGACGGCCTTAACCAATTCAAATATTGCACAAATATAGTGGTTCGGTTGTCGATGAATATACTCACTTTATCACTATATCACGAACAGAAATCACTTTAGAAGCGTTAACCAAAGGTTTATAACCCGTTTTTTAATATATTTCGGTGTGCATCGTTTAATGTTATTAGGTATAAATAAGGAAACGAGACTCGGCAAAGATTCGACGGGTACTAAAAAAAACGGCATATCGGTACTGAACATGCGAACGTAGGGGGGGATACGGCGCGCTTTTTGAAATTTGTATGGATGAATTTTACATATTGTAGTTCTATGTCGAAAGTTTATTTCATTTATTTTAGTACTTTGTTTCTTTCTGTACTCGGATATAAAGATTCTCTATCTGTTTCGATATTAAGTAAATTTCAATTAATTTGTCATCTTCCCATCGTTTATTATAGTGTAACTAATATTTTTGTATTGCTCACTTATAACATTTATTATGTAATATAATATATTTCATATTTGTTTATTGAACAATATTTATTATTGTAATGTTCAATTGCACGCCTAAATCGTACCTCTTAAATTTGATCCTGAATTACATCTAAAGTAATAATTTTTTGTTCCCCTTTTTTGATGATTTTCACAATTTTTCCTATTTGCGGAGCTCGTTATCTTTTGAATATCGTGTAACAAAAGGGCTTTGACGTCCGTCAATATGTGTATATGTGGTACTCTGAGCCGCTACCTCGTTTTTAAATTGCGTAACATAATTGATGTAGCTGATATCTGTATGAAGCCACGCTCCATATGTAGCACGACAAAGCTTCAGCTTTGTAATATTACCACATACACTTGAAATTAATTTGCTTCAACAAATTATAAAGTGACAAATAAAGTTGACATCTTTGGAACATCTGGAGAATTCTCCATTTAATTTTAAAATTTGTCCGCACTGGGCATTTTATTTTTATTAAAAAAGATTAACATTTGAAACGTCGCCGGTCCTTTTTGGGGCTACTAAGTGTCCTTGAAGTCTTTTATCACGCGGTACACAGTGGATTTTGCGATCCCTATAAAAAAGAAAAACGAAATGAAACGCTGTTATTTGTATTGGGGTTTTAAAGACACTTTCTTGAGTTACCATGTCGGTCTATATTTAGTTCTAGAAGCTGCTTAGTGCTTATTTCACCAAAATGAAGTCAAAGTCATATCATAAATTTGTCCAGTTTATATGTATATAACATACTTGTTGGATATCAGGTAAAACTGTAAATATTTACTTTGAGATCCTTTTGTAGTTTTTAGGGTTTGGAATTAACCTATAGAAATTTACAAAAATAGAAATCATTTTGACGCAACATGACATTTTTGAAAACCCTTCGTGATACGAAACTTTAAATTCGGATTCAGCGCATAGAAATATATCGAAAACGCATATGCACCCAAAGGTAATTTATTATTATTACAATTTTCAATTGTTTCTTTCCCCAAATTTTTCTCATGTAAGGGCCTATTCGATCATAATAGTTTGTCCAAAATTTTAGAGAAAAATTAATAAAGGTTGACCTGTCAAAAAATATGGTGGCTACTTCCACCAGTATCTGCTGTAAAATAAACGTTTACTTTTTGCTTCACATTAATCACATCATTAACAACCATTATTATACAGCCTGTATGTAGTAAATTTGTTTACAAAAGAACACATACCTACATTTACTGATTTGTGAACTTTATTGGTCGGATAATGCCGGACGCATATTTCAACTTTCGCTCTCAACTGTTCCAACACGACATTTTCTGTCAAACCCTTATCTAGCCGGAACTCGAGTGCGGCTGGTATCCCATGGGACATAACAGGAGAACAGCGAGAAATTATACATGATGCCAAAAGATTGCAAAGGTAATTACAAAGGTAATTAAAAACATCATTAGCCTACAGATTAATCAGTAATCTGTATTGTCTCCAATCTTTCTTCCAATATCAAAACTACGACATAGAAACTCTGACTTATCATATTTCATTATTTTATCCGACAACTACTATAAAAAACCGATTGGTCTTATTTAATACAAATGGTAGGAAAGATTGTGACAAATAGGCAAATAAAGGTACATTTTTAAATAAATAAAAAATGACGTAATATTTGATACTCCAGTTAACAAGTATGTACTTGAAAGTCAACTAAGATTGATGTTGAAAATATTGAACAGAGTTGGTGATTATATTCATTTTGTATCTAATAAAAACCCTTAATTTGCGCCTCTAACAAGGAACCATCTCAATCTTCAGAAAAACGAATATGTGTTCAGTGCATAATAGTAGAAATGTATCATAATATGTTCTACCAGTATGTATCAAACATTATTTTGGTAGATTGAAAGTTTGATGGCATGCTCGTACTACAATTTGTGTTCGTATATCATCAATAATTTCACTACTAGGTACTAAATATTATTATGTATCGAACTATTATTATTTTTATTAGATTCAAAGACCAGTTATCATTAGGAGTACCTACATTGTATGCGATGCTACCGATAATATCAATATCACCTTATCAAATTATATTTAATCGCCTTTCAAAGTAATACCATATTCGTTACACCAAATTTAGACTTTTTTTAAAGGTGTGTGTCATTAATCATTGAAATTTGAAAGTTTCTATTACACCATCAAGTGACTATTTGTTTGAACATGCATGACCATTTATTTCGTTTGACCACTATCCGTTTTCAAGATATTGACACCCAAAATCGCAGCCCATGCTTGGTTTTGGTATCTCATTTCTGCTAGTACAACTTGACATTAGGCCATTTTTCGGTTTGCTCATTTCTAGCAAGTGATAAAATGACAATATTTGACCGTATTATGGAATTTGGAAATTAGTGCCATTGTTTACTTACGACCTCATCATTTAAAATGTGCATTTGCAATTAACCATATTTTGGATTTTTTTACATTGCTACTAAATATGAATTAATCGTAGTGATTTTGACTGTTGCGATATAACATAGTAAAAAGTTTAATATTGGCAATTTTGACTTTTGAACATGTTTTACAGTCGCATGACTATTTTCTATAATTTATTTTTTCTACTCCTATTGAGGAATTCATTCATTATAGTGGCAAATTATGATAAGTAATACTAACCATTCCCCACACATATGACAAATATTTCATTTGTGGCTCCTCATACCCCGGGAGTAGTGAGAAATATTTCATTCCTCACGGCTTTAGAGCCAATCACAGCCCTGGATTTTTCATTTCCATATTGTTTTGATACACTTCTTAGCGACATTGTCAAGGCATTGATAACGTCGGTAAGTGACAAGCGCACCAAACAATTTTAATCTGTCAAAATCCTGTAAACCGTCATAGTGACATACAGCCGTCCCTATATACACAAAAATTAATTTATATAATTTCGTTGCATGGTCGTAGAAAAAGTATAGTATTCCATTCGCAAGTAATGGCAATTTCTCACTCGAACGTTTTGCTTCGTTCTCGTGAGAAATTGCTTGCATTACTTGCTCATAGAATAATATACTATTTTTTTACGCTACGCATTTTCGATTACGACCGCCAAAGTGAATTTGCCCGTAAATTTTCTTTATCTACAATTCACATATAATAAGTTCATTGCATACGTATCTATGACTATATAATCCCCATCATGATACACGCCAATGATTATAATGACACCAGCGTTGTACAATAATGACAGTTCGTTCAAATAATGACTTCATTATTTGAATGAAGTGTCATCATTAAACGAACGTACTGTCAAAGTCTGTCAAAACCTACTTGGATGACAGTTCGCCTCACCACCATTGAAGTACTTAAAATATTTTACATAAAATGGAAATTATGAGTTGTAGATAAAACGTCGTATTTGTCAGAGTGATAAAGACAACCAGAAGTTGGGATCAATTTTGGAAACATCATTGAACGCCATTGAAAGTGTTGAAGTTGTTTAACTGTATACCTATACAAAACAGATTTGGCTTTTATAGAGGTACCTGTTCTGCTATTTTACACGGCCTAATTTTTCTATGCTGTTTCTGAAGTCACAAACATTTGATCATCTTTAACTTTAAGAGTTGTTGTAGTATAACTCCTGTGTACAGCATAGACGTTTGCAATAGTTATTTATTTAGACCTGCATAACAATAAAACTAATGTAAGTTATTGTGATTTTTTATCATTTAAAGCAAAATAATATGAAAATTAACAGTTTAAATATTGAATCAAAAAAATCATTCACAATATGTTATCGAGGAAATATAAGTGGCTCAACAATATTCCCTTTGTTATAATCTGTGTAAATTAACTAAAACAGATTGCGCTCAAGTGTAATGCTTATTCGATTGTTCTATAATTTGATAATCTAATCGTCGGATCTTGAAGTGGCTCTTAATTTATATATTTTACGCACGCAAATCGACTCACTCGTTGGGCGGTTTTCATACAGCGTAAGTACACGTTTTACAATAATTTCTCAACAAAATTACCGATTAGGTCTTCTGTAGGTCAACATGCGTTCCTTCTTGGTAATCTTTGCACTTGCAGCTATATCCCAAAGTGGATTCGCTGAAGAACTGAAACTTGGACATATCTACAATCGTAAGGGATTTTAATTCTTCCAGTATGCTTTCTAACATTGGTGACATTTTTTAGATCAAGATATTGCTCCAAGATACACAAGGCTTTTCGAGGACACTATCAATGAAACTTTGGAGTGCATCAGGTATGCTTTGGTAACTGGTTTGCCAGAGTATGGTATTCCATCCGTGGAAGAAGTGCCACTTGAGGAATTGAACTTGGATTTGAGCGAAATGAATTTGGATGGTTGGAGGTAAGCTTTTATTTGTGATTTTATATCTTTCTTGTAGTTTATATTCGCATTTATAATGAGCGGGTATACTATGGAAACATGAGAAAATATAACACGGTATGTTATTTTAAAAACCTAACCATTTTCGAATGTAAATTTAGTAGTTTGAATTTGTCTTCATGGCAAATAATGAGAACAATATTTATCAATTTATAATTGTGTTTTTCACTACATCTCTACGTCTAATTTCTAGACAATTCCGTTACCATAAAGACAATAAAAAGATCTTCTAAAATCAGTTAGAAAAATATGGGGTTCACATTTAAAAAAGAAATATCGATGACGTCATAAATCAGTAACAATAGAAACTTGGAAATTAAATTTTACATAGAAATTGGTATTCGAAAATTGAAAATCGACAAAGTTTTTAAGAATAACTAAATGTTATATATGTTTTTTATACGTACCCAGTAAAAATAAAAAGGAGGCCTGTATTATTTCGATTTTATGTGACCTGCTGTTTTGTTGCCCATTACTATTCGTACCTATGTGTTTTCTATTGGTCCATATGACAGGTGTGCAGACGGTGAAATATTCTTCGCAAATTCCCTTCCTGTAGGTAATGAGTGTAATGACGAAACAATATAAAAATATAATATTATTCCAGGTCTCATTTTATGCTATTTCTATGATCTTACATCGTATTAATTAATTCATTTAAATAAGCTGTTAAAATAAACTCAAAAAATGAGAAAAATGCACAAAAAATCATTATCAGAATATATTGCATACTATGTACTATTTTTGTATAATATATAGTCTCGCACACACCGTACAAAGCCTTATTTTAACAGAAGAAATTGATACTTGATAACAATAGAAATAAACTATACACAATACGTTAACGCTATATATTTTAAGTAAGTACGTTGGCTTTCACGGCCAGAATTATTTAAAAAATAAACTGCTTACGGGTTATGCTGTGTTTCAAAATTTGTTAATGCTGACGTTTCGTGAATTTCGATTTCGCAAATTGAATACTGAAGACGTACCAAGAAAATCTCCCTTATATACCTATATTTACACCTCACTGCGCACATCTGGAGGTACCGCTCCCACTGCTGCTTTTCCACCTGACCGCGTTAGGATCGATTTCCAGACCCTACTAATGTTAGTACCGTCCTCGCGATTGATGTTAAGATGTTTGTAAATTTCGATGGCTTCTCTAATCAGCCTTCGATGATAATTACCCACTCTTGCCAACATCTTCATGAATTTCGATGACGTGGGGGTTTATGAAAAATTTTCTACACGTTTGACTATGTTGGTATCAGGCCTACCCACCATGGCTCGTGAAAGATATACCGAGTTTTATTTTATAACACATTATAAGTTGGTACTTTGAAATTCGGAAATACAAAAAATGACGGACATTAACAAGAAAATACATATGCTGGTGTATGAAAACACTTTGTTTTATTTTGAAGGTGCCATGGTGTAATTAATGTCGAATATATAATTAGTAAAATTTCATATTAAAACCAACAAAATGAGTTCATATAAGAATAAATCCAAAACAATTTAAATGATAAAAAAATTTCAAACAAAATTTGCAGAGGATTCGTATTAAATTTAAGTGTGTTATCAATTTTTAAATTATTCACTTTCTGTTTTAGCGGTTATGCCCATGTTCGTAACTTCTTGCTTACTGGTTTGACATCTTTCTACGCATCTGACATCAAAGGTGACCTCTCCCTCTTACCACTTGGCTACAAATTGGACATTACCGTCCGTTTTCAAGATTTCGACATCACCACTTTGTACGATATGGATATATTTGCTGATTACATGCCAATACATGGTGATGGAACCATTAAGTAAGAAATACTCAAACTTTTACCACATACGTATTATTATTCTAAACTCTGTATTATATTCAGCTGGGGAATGGAAGACATCAGCTTCACAGTCCACGTTTTTGTCAGATTGTCAACCCCAATACAATTGGAAGATTTATCTATCTTGATCAACATTGGCTCCTCTAAAGTATGTTATTCAGCAGAACAAAGAATTCCTAGGAAGGCATTTTTATCTTTATTATTATTTATAGGCTCTTATTACTGGTTGGTTCAATGATGACGAGCACAGCCAAATCTTCACAGATTTGTTCAACGACTTCTTGGTCCCAGCATGGGTCAACCAACAGCCTGAGTCCATCAACGAAGCTCTTAGCCCACTCATTCAAGATCTCATCAACAACTTATTAGCTGAAGGAACTGAACCTGAAACTAGGGAGGGATCAATTCTTGATGCTATCATGGAAAATTGCAACGTAGAAAGTGTTATCAGATTGGAGATGTAAATTGTATTTGAAACAATAAATGTCAGACACTATAGTATTGAGTTTATAATTTAAAGGAAAGCTTATATACCTAATCAAATTTCGTGAATGGAATCTACAATATGACGAAAAAACTATAATTCGTTATTGCTATCTAATAAACTTTGAGGGTCGACGGAGTAGCACCCCGCACACATAGATCTGGTGCGTATTGAAAAGTCTGTTGCAAAATACCAACAAAAAAATAAAGAACAATAATCACTGTATATAGAGTAAATAACGACGCTTTGCAGTCTAGAGTTTTTATTTCCTATATGGATTTAAATTTTTGCCAACGTTTCGCCAATGTTCTTTGGCTTCGTCAGGGCCTACAATAATATTTATAATGGATACATTTATCAGTAGGTAATATACTAATTTGACACTTACGAGTACTCAATCTGGACTATAGCATTATGTAAAGAATTATATGACAGGTTTTCGGGTACATGGTGGCACTGAATATATCTAATAATATAATATAAATAATATATAATATATATTATTAATATAACTAATAATATAACTATAAATCGGTCTTAGGTCAATGTTATAACGAACACTGCATTAACGGACGATGGTTTGAACTGGTAGGAGTATGACCTCCCGGACAATCTAAATCTGTTGCTGAATCTAGGCACCAAATTTGCTATAAACTCGTCAAAGTAAGACAAATACTATCACCGATCTTGAATCTGCTTTAACCAGCATTTACAAGGATAACCACAAGTTAAAATGTCAAAAAAGACAAGAGGCATTAAATATATGTACCAACCTTCTTAAAAACCAAACATACACGATGAAACCAATCACCAATTGAACAATGCAATCGATTCTGCAAGAAAGTGGCTAAATAACACGATGATATTAGGTATTATAATAACATCCAATGAAGGTAATAATGAAAAACGAAGAGTACAATACAAAAATGTTGAACATTTTGAGTGACGACCAAATTTATGAATAGGTAAAAATAAATCCTTTGAGTAAACTGACCAAAAAAGCACAACACCTTCATTAACACGTTGATGAAAGAAAATATGATTGAAGGAAAAGTTGGAAAAACTCGAAAATCCAGAAATGGTGTACTTGATAAAATTTATGGAGGAATGTGACCCATAACACCGCCTACTACACTAGAGACAGTTTTTCACTGTCTGAGGAACTAAGAGAAATCACCATCCCACAAGATCATGTATTGGTTAGTTTCGAGGTAACCAATATGTTTACTAACATGCCAACTGAGTTAGTAAAACAGAACATCAAAGAAACGTGGGATGAAATAAAACCATGCACTAACATCGATGAAAAACATATGCTGTTATTATTGGATCATATCTTTGAAAATTGTTTTTTCACGTATAATAATAATACTTATTATCGACAAAAGAAAGGCCTGCTCATGAGTGCTTCGTGCTTCGCCAGCTCTTTCGGATTTGGTAATAGACAAGATAATAACATCTATTACGAGAGACAATCCTGCAGATATTTACTACTTGAAACGTTATGTTGACGATTTATTTCTTATCCTCCCTAAAAATAAAGTAAATAAAATTTTAAATTAATTTAATAATTTCCCCTATACATTAATTTCACAGTGGAGATGGAGATCAACAGAAAAATTAACTTCTTAGAACTAACATTAACGAGGCAAAGATGAAAAGATCAACACAAAATGGTACAGAAAGGCCACAATCTCAGATAGATATTTAAACTATTTTTCCAACCATCCATTCCATCAGAAAATCAATATTGTTAGAATGTTGGCGAAACGAGTTCACCACTTCACTCAAACACCAGACGTACCCCCAAGTATGTACTAGAAAAATTACAAAGATGACCGACCAAGTTATTCAAGTTAAAACAGTTATCCACAATTTATAATCAACAAACACTTACGACCGGGACAAAAACATAATCTGACCAATATTGACCAAACTGATACATATATGTTGCATAACACTAACACTCGGAGTGATCCCAATACTAGAACTCTCATCCATTTACGAATACCATACATCAAGGGGCTCTCAGACAGAGAAAAATTCTAAAAACAACAACGTACGATATAGTATTCTACCACACTAACTAATACCTACTACTGGCACATTTTACACCAACATAAAAGATAAAATACCTACAGGACTAAAAGCAATGTCGTATACAAGGTTCCTTGATCTTACGGTCAAAACTACATTGGAGAGACAAAACAATATATCAAAGACCGTGTGACTATGCACATAGCAGATAATCCAGAACACCAGATCCTGTTTGAAGATTACAAAATTATTAACAATGAAACACACTACGCCAAACGACTCTTTAAAGAAGCTACACACATTTATACTAACCCTAATAACATTAAAGTAAAATCAGATATAGATAACCGCTTTGGTGAAAGAAACACTTTTCTATTAGCACTGCTCAAATTGCAGTTTCATTTGTTTAACACAAGGTAGAGAACTGTTGAAAGCAACAAATGAACTTTGTTGTCAAACAATGTCAACTGGAAGTCCAGCATACTGGCCAACAGATCCTGCTAAAGTACCAGACCTAATAGACTTCTATATAGTTAAAAACATTAGCGTTAATTTCCTACAGACATTTCCTACGTCATGACCTAAGCTCTGATCACTCTCCAATACTGTTGACCCTGAGTGAGTATATTATTCAAAGGGAAAGTAATCCAACATTGACAAATAAATACACAGCCTGGGAAAGTTTTCGACTCACACTCGAAGAAAGAATAAAGCTGAACACACCACTGAGGAACGAAGAACAACTCGAAGCAGAATTGGAAAAACTTGTATATGATATACAACAAACTGCCTGGGAGAACACCCCTGACAGAAAAAGTAGAGTAAAAGGAAACAATTACCCCAAAGAGATAACAAATCTGCTGTTTGAGAAAAGAAAGGCAAGAAGAAAATGGTTCCAAACTAGAGCCACACGTGATAAGACGAGATTAAACAACCTCAGTCAACAACTCGGAAGAGATATTAAAGAACTAAAAAATGAATCTATCAACGCCTACCTGAGGGAACTATCCAACACCAGCGAATCACGCTATTCGCTCTGGAAGGCAACCAAAAAGCTCAAAAGGCCGATAATTCAGATTCCACCGATCAGAAAAGCTGATGGTAGCTGGGCCAGGAATAATGAACAAAAAGCCCGAAGATTTTCTGAGCATTTAGAAAAAATATTTCAGCCTCATTATGGAGAATATTGTCGATATTGAAGAGAATTACCAAGATGGCACGCACATAATGCTTACCACACCAACAGAAGTTCAGAACTTAATCAAAAATGACATTAATCGGAAAAAGCCCCAGGTTATGACATGATAACTGGAGAAGTACTTAAAGAACTTCCAAGGAAAGCCATGGTTATGCTTACGAATCTTATCAATGCTGCCTTCAGACTAAGGTATGTTCCCAAACTGTGGAAGGTAGCAGAGGTGATCATGATACTAAAGCCTGGGAAACCTCCACACGAAACAACGGTTTATAGACATATCTCTTTACTGCCCATCAAGTCAAAAATTTTCGAAAAATTACTACTCAATAGATTGAAGCCAATAATTGAGAAATAAAGGCTTGTTCCAGACCATCAGTTCGGATTTCGAAATAAGCACTCTACTATTGACCAGATACACCGAATAACCAACATAATCCAAAAAGCATTAGAGGAAAAAAAAGGTTTGTTCTGTAGTCTTCCTAGATGTGGCACAGGCTTTTGATAACGTCTGGCATGAAGAACTGAACAATAAATTCGGAAGTAGCTATCCTCCCGAAACAGTTTGCACAACTATTAAAATCTTACCTGACTGAGAGATACTTTAGAGTCAAACAAGGTGATGCATGCTCTGTCCTTCAGGAAATAAAAGGATGAATGCCGCAAGGTAGTGTTTTAGGCTGGTCCTTTACCTACTCTACACCAGTGACCTCCCAGTATTAGAAACTAATACTATACTGTCACAACTTTTACAGACGACACGGCTATCCTAGCACAGCAATGAAGAAACGACGAGAAAACTCCAAACAGCTCTTGGTCATTTTCAGGTCTGGACAAAGAAAAAAAGAATCAAACTGAACGAACGCAAGTCAGTACATGTTGACTTCACCAACAAGAAGATCCCGGTTACTATTAATAACCAAATAGTACCGTACGCAAACACAGCCAAATATTGCGGCATGACATTAGACGCCAGGCTCCGCTGGAAAGCCCACGTCAAAAAGAAAAGAGAGGAACTAGGAATCCGTTATAGAGAGATGTACTGGCTGCTAGGAAGAAACTCTACGCTGTCTGTATATAATAAGCTTCTCTTGTACCAGCAAATTCTAAAACCCGTGTGGACGTATGGTGCTCAACTCTGGGGTTGCACCAAAAAAAGCAACATTAAAATTGTCCAGACCTTCCAAAATAAAGTATTGAGATGTATTGTCAATGCGCCTTGGTACATTAGGAATGATGGTCTCCACAAGGACCTCAAAATGCAGTTTGTTTGCAAAGAAATCCAAAAATTAGCAAGAAGTCACGAGGAAAGGCTTCACCATCACGTGAACGTTGAGGCCATCCAGCTGCTCGACAACACCGCATTAGTCAGAAGACTCAAGAGAAAGAAGCCTTTTGAGTTAGTGTGAATGTGAGATAGCGATAAAACCAGAGTAAGTGCTGGTTGTAGGTGTTAGTTCCAAAAACAGAGTCAGTGCTACGTAGTGCGCCAGAAAAACGTGCCCAGTATACCAGGACTAACTGAGAGACATCGATGGGTGCCTGTAAGGTTAAGTTACACTTGTAAAATAAGTTAGAATTAAGTTACTCATTAGTCAATTATGACTAGATTGTAATACTCTTAATGAATAAAAAAATTGTTTAACATCATAAAATAGAATAATAAACGGTAGGTACCTATGGCGTGGGTCACCCGGTATATTAATTATTATTAAAAAGAATCGTCTATTTTATTTGGTGTTTCTGTTTATTTTCATTTATTCTTTATCTTAATGGTGGAATTGCAATTTTATAGCTTTACAAAAGAAGATTTTCGAAAAATAAATAAATAAATAAAAACTAAATTGAAAATGGGCTTTGTAAAAAAAATTGACATTTTTCGATAGATTTATTTGCACTAAATGCGGAGTCCAGACAGGAAAGTTTCTTGAATTCTGGTTTTTGTGTTATTGTTTAGTGTATTTATGTTATATTATTTAATACCACAAATCTATTAAGTAAAACATAAGACGCCTTATAATAAACAATCATATCATGTCATATCATGTAAAATTATAAACTAATTACAGAGTTTTTTCCAGTTTCCTCTAAAAATACCACCTATCTTAAAATTACTCATTTAAAGAAAAAATACAAAATTGGAAATACCAGAATTGAATGAGTAACCAATAAAATTATAATTCTTAAAACAAATTAATAGACACTAAAAAAGCGACAATGTTAGTTTAAATTCAATCAATAATGGAGGTTTAAATTCGCAAATACGGAGAAAAACAACCAGAAATTCGAGAATAAATTTCATCGAGTTTACAATAAACAATTATAATATTCAAATAAGCAAATCAATAAACAATAAAAAAATTGATTGTATTAGTTGGGGTTCACTCAGTTATCAACAGAGAATGTATAAAGCTAAAAATACAAATATTGTATTATTGTAATAGAGCTCAAAATTTTACCAATAAAGGAAACCTCCTGCAGATTATTAGGAATCTTTTTAATCTCTTAATCAAATATCGATTATAATATATCATCATATAAATCAATCTTATCTATAGAACAAGTGACCCAAGAATAACTTGTTTTGTTTGCATTTAATAATATCAAATATGCATTCAAACAGATTGTGTTCAAGTGTACCACACAATTGTTTTCTAAAATGATAATCTAATCACAGCATCTAACTCATTTTATATATTTTAAAAAGATCAAAAACAGGCAGTAGTGTCAGTTGGGTGTCTTCTACATTCTTCTTAATACCAGATCATACAATGAGCAACTTTATTGTTATTGTTGCATTAGTTGCAATTTCACAAAGTGGATTGGCCAATGAGCTAAAGTTTGGCCATCCTTATAGCCGTAAGGTTTTCGACATCTTGCAATTACGTTGTATAATACGCATTTTTAGACGAAAATCTATCACCAAAATACACTAAAATTTTTGAGGATACCATCAACAGTACTTTGGAATGCATCAGATATACTTTGGAGACTGGCCTACCAGAGCATAACATCCCATCTGTAGAAGAACTTACCCTTGAAGATCTGTTTGTTGACCTTGACCAAATAGACTTTATTAAGTATTCGTATGTATCGTAAAAAACAAAATTGAAATCGTTGTGTATTAACCTTTCTTTGCAGTGGTTATGTACATCTAAAGAACATCCGTCACTATGGCCTAACATCTTTCTACATCTCTGAAATCAAAGGTGATCTATCACTTATTCCACTAGGTTACAAACTGGACATGACTCTCATGTTCAAAGACTTTGATTTGTCGACATTGTATGACATTGAAGCGGCAAATGTTTATAGAAATGGAGATTTGAGGTATCCAAATAAAAAAAATCCCTTTAAAAAATGTGTTTTATACCTAAATATATTGTCGTTTCAGTTGGGTTATGAAGGACACGAGTTTCAAAATACACGTTTATATCAACTTGCTCAATGGTGTCCAAATTCAAGATTTAAAGATTCTGCTGCATATCGATTCCTCAAATGTAAGCTTTGGCAAGTTAGAAACCGATAATGTTAAATTTAGCGAAGATTTCACATGTTTTAACTATGGATACTAATATAAGTATTTTAGGCTCTCTTCACTGGTTGGTTCAACGATGAGGAACAAAGCCAAATAATCACTGAATTATTCAATGTCTACTTGATGCCGGCCTGGGTCAACCAGCAACCTGAATACATCAATGATTTAATCAGCCCAATCATCCAAGATTTCATCAACGGCTTGTTGGCAGACAAACGCCAGTCTAGGGACGGAATATTAGACGCCATCCTGGAAAACTGTAACGCTGCGAACGTATTCCAACTAAAATTCTGAATGGACCTCAGATAAATAAAGAGATATGGATAGCCAAAGGCTATAGTTAGCATGTTGGTTTGTTTGTAACAAACATATCGCCCTAAGAAGTAAGGGGGGAGGTACGCGAATGTAAACAAAACAGGTCGTCGCGTCATTGGCGGGCAAGCGTGTTTTAGCCAAGGGGTTAGTTAATATTTAAAATAACTAAACTTTTCAAATCTGAATGTACACCTAACTATTTTTAGCTTACAAAATAATAAATAATTATTCAGAGTAACAATTAACTATTTGTCTAAATGTTTTTCCCCTTGGGATCTAATACTAATACACCAATAAAACCCTTAAGAAACATTTACGGACGCCCATGGAAATTGAGGTTATATGGTATTTACTGGTAAACGCTAATTATACCTGACAAATACGTCTTATGGCACACAATACAATTTCTTACCTTTATAATATAATATAAATGGCAAATACAAACTTAAAACTGCCTATTAACGTAAATACCCGCGAAAAAAATATTTTGTATGTAAACAAACGGTACGTTGGGCAACGTACCAAAACAAACAAGTGGTTGTATATGTTCGCTACACTTTTCCTCCCCTCTTTAGCTATCCATGTCTCTTTATTTATCTGAGGAATGGACGCATAAAAATATAAAGATATCTGCAAATAAAACTAGATTTAGTGTGTGATTTGTTTGAATCCAAGTTGTGCTATCTATGAACGGTTAGGGAAATTAATATTTATAGTATATCTATCCATTGATAGATGGCGCGATGTAAGCAGTTGCAATACCTACGTTATCGGCAACAGTTCTTTCTGTAAGGTGAGTTGCCTATAAATTGCTGTTTAATTGATATTAATTATTTAATCTTTGTTGTATTTTTGCAATTTACTGCGTAACAATAAATGACTCAATTTCCCAGGTAATTTGGTTTAAACAGAAAAGTATGTTTACTATATAACGACTATTTGATTATCTAACCAAGTCACGGAATCGTGGAGTCGTCACTGTTTCCAAGAATTTGATGATAGGGCCAAGCAGTGTCACAAGAATAACCGGAATTATTAGTTATCACCATAACAAAAAAATCTCCATAGAAAATGATCACTATTCTTTTAAAGTATTTTACACAACATACTAATACACTAGAAGTTTCACATGTTGTACTATTTATGGAAACTTGAAATTTTGGGACTAGAATTTATTCGATCCGAGCTCCTCAGATAAAATATTCTCAAGTGAACTGTCACGTCCTGTCACCGGAAGTCGGTATCAACTTTGTTATTGTCAATGAAATGATATAATTTTTATTTTATTTTTGGTTTCTACGTACCAAAAAAACATCATTATTAATAGGGTTTCCTTCGATATACCTAAATATCACCATTTTCTTTTCGATTTTTTGAATTTACTATTTTTTTGGCGATTTTCGCTGTTTAAAATTGAAATTATTGAAAAGGTTTGTTTAAACTAAAATATTCTATTTGGGATTTAAAACTTAATTATGTTGTTCAAAATGCTGCCCGTTCTGCTCCAAACATTTTGAAACTCTTCGCTCTCTCATCGTCGTTCTTCGGATGTCTTGTCCCTGAAGTCCATTAATGGCAGCTACTACTCTGTTAGTAAATTCTTGTCGAGTATTGTGGGATAGGCCTGACTTTTCATATGACCCTAGAAATAAAAGTCTAATGGTGTTAAATCTGGTGAGCTTGATGGACACCGCCAGAGTCCCCTATTTCCGAACCACCTATTGTCAAATATCTGATTAAGGTGAATGGATACCACATGCGAAGAATGTGGCGGTGCACCGTCCATTTGATAAAAGCAGCCGCGTAAAATATTGAGGGGAAGAGTTTCGCAAAAATTGTTCACACATCCACGTTAAATTTCTAAATATCTATCACCGTTTAAATTTTTGTTGTAAACTTCGTATCTAATTTCGTCCCCCATTATTAAATGGGAGTATTCAAAATGGATTTAAAGAAAAAGTGACAATACCTCCAAAATTATTAAAGATAGATATAGGGAACCCTAATATTGATTGATAGGGAATAAGATTTCCCATCGAATGGCGTACCGGTATACAGGCATTCCATTAAAAAATGAGTTTTTTACGTTTGAAAATTCAATTATTGTGTTGTAAATTTTGAACACCTTGTATAAGCTAACATGATGAACTAAACATCGTCTTATTTGGTTATGTTTCTAGTTTTGGACCAACAATCATGAAATTTCTAATTTCAATAATAACCGAGATATTCAATTTTCAACGTAACCGCAAAAATCACCAACATTATAATAAAATTAAAAAAACTCAAAAACGGTGATATTTCGGTATAGGGAAACCTTATTAATAATGATGTATTTTGATACGTAGAAAACAAAGATAAAATTAAAATTATATTATTCCATTTAAAATAACAAAGTCGATACTGACTTCCGCTGACCGGACGTGACAGTTAACTTGAGAAAATTTTAGCTGAAGAGCTCAGATCGAGTACATTCTATTAGCAAAATTTCAAGTTTCCAGATATAGTAGAATATGAGAAACTTCTAATGTGCCAGTTCCGTGAGACATATTGTATAATAGATGGTGAATGTATTTATTATTTGAGAAGCATATAATTGAGGATATAAATCGCGAGCAAGACGTTTATACACCAGCCGTTGGCGAGTGTAGAATTATGCGAATATTTGAAATGTATTTGTTAGTGGCATAATGTCCACGTACTGGTTGAACATGTTTTCTGTTGCAAGAGTATTTTTACTGTAATTTTCAGATGGGGTCAGGTGCGAATGTTCGGGGAGCAGTGGGAGTAAACTGCTCCAGGCGCACAGGTAGAGGGGGCGCAAAATTAGAAGGTTCATAAAAAATGTAAAGATGTCTATTGGCTAGATTTTCTAAATAAAACTCTAAGGACCTGAATGTTTTGTGATCTTTACTTAATTATCATAATATTGATTTATAGATTGTTGCGTTGTATTTATACATAATGTATATAACTGCATCACTGTATTACTTCTGTAAATATTTGCTTTTTAAGCAAGCGCACTTCACATTTATTTACTTATTGAGTTTACTATTATAGTATATTGTTTAGTTTAAATCACGGTTGGGTAAATACGTATAGAAAACTGTTTTCTACATTACGCGTAGAAAACGACGTCGAAAAGTACTACAAATGTAGAATACGTATGATATGTAGAATACCACCGTCTTGTGTTGTATTTGTGGTGTCCCATACGCGCAAAGTACAGCGCACCGGTGGTTCCCCATTTTGTTTACATTGCAATAGTCATTCCTACGGGTCCATGTCCTCAGCCCCCACCACATTCGAAATTTCAAAATTTTCTTATGTCAAAGTTTTGTGCTTGTTTTGTGCTGTTTTGTGGCGCAAACCAAACGTGGTAAGCTCATTTCGTTTAGGAGTTATAAGCAATTTGCTGAAGGGGAGCTGGGGACATGCCAGCCACCCACTTTCGAATTTCGATTTTTTTCTAATGCCAAAGTTTTGTGGTGTTTTGTGCCGCAAACTAGAAATTTTGTGCTCCATTCATTTCCGAGCTATAAGCATTTTTCTGAATAGGGGCTGTGGACATGTCAGCCCCCCCACTTTCGATTAAGATTTTTTTCCAATGCCGATGTTTTGTGTTAGTTTTGTGCTGTTTTGTGTCGCAAACTAAAAGTTTTGTGGGTGTTTCGTTTCCGAGTTATAAGCATTTTTCTGAAGGGGGGCTGTGGATATGCTTGATCTAACTTCCAAATTCGAAATAAAATCAAACATTTTTCGATGCTAAAGATTGTGCTAGTTTTGTGCTGTTTTGTGCCGCAAACCAGAAGTTTTGTGCTGTTTTCGTTTTTGAGTTATAAGCATTTTTCTACTTGGGAGCTGACGTACGAGTTTAACGGCATTGTTGGTGGCTTTATAACTTAAAAACTATTCAATAATTTTTTATCGGGGTTTCAATCTTTATTGTAATTACATGTTTAATAAATAAAATAAAAATATATATTTGTTTCATATAATATGACGTTTAATAATCTATGACATAACACTACTTCTCAACAATCACTAATACTAGTTTTCTGCACGTAGATTACCTACCTGAATGTAGAAAACTGTCTAATGTAAATTACATGATTTCTACTTGGTAGAAAACTGTGTATTTTACCTCATGTATTATACCTACCCAACCCTGGTTTAAATGATTGTTATAACTTTTAAATCGCTATTATTTTACTAAATTAGTGTGTTTTTTATTCATAAACTTAAGTATGTATTAAGTATGTAAGTGGTTTTCAGTCTTTTCTAATTTATACGAATCACATAATATTACTTAGTTTAAAAGTAAGAAATTACCAATCCCAAAATTTGAGTGGTAGGTAAGAGTTTAAATAGCCTAAAACGCTTTCTTCCAAATAATATTAATAAAGTTCTTTTAAAATATCCGTTCAAGAAACTTGAAAAAATTTCCCTAAACATCATTTGAATGGGGTTAGAAAAGCGTACTGTTGAATCTCAACCAACCTTCACCTAAATTGTGAAAATATTTCAATACTTAAAACTATTTTATTACTTTAATAGTAATTTAATTTCATTAAGTTGATTATTGCGGTTGGTACTTTGTTTTTGTTGTTTTTTTGTACTTTGTTTAAATTTTTGGATTAATAATTACAAAAAGCAAAAAAAGCATAAATTATGGATAATAAAATTTGATTATTTATATTATAGGACACTCAAAATATCGCTACAAGCTCTAAATGCAAGCATGCAAACTCAAAATACGGGAATAGTAGACTGTCGCGTTTAGCCCAGTAAAATAACACACATATAAAGCTATTCACTTTGGAAACATTCAAATCCAGCAGGATTTTTAAATATTAAAGGCATATTAGGCATATAAATGACGTGATCTCATCGATTTCGTGTCTGGATTGCAAGTTATTCACGGTCAAAGATGACTGATTGGATTTTTAATTAATCGGTAACAATGTTTTTTTTTATGAAATCTGTGGATGTTTTAATGCTCTACATAAACACTGTATCATCGTGTATGTAGTAGTTAGCGCTTTCATATTATGCGCCTGAAAATACGTCAAAAGCACGTATAACGTATTTATATGCTGGGTGATCCATTCCGCGTCCCAAGTATTTGAAAACATGATTAAGCATCATATTTATAAAGAAGAATAACAATAGCCTACAGTTAAAACGTGACCATGTGCGATATTTTTTCTACTTTGCGTTCGTTATGAAAACACTAGGTCACAAACATTTGATAACTTTTAGTTTTCCAAGATTGATGATATAGACGTCAAGTGTCAAATAAGGCTGACATCTCAATCGCTATTGGCTCGCGTCAGTCGTAACTACCAACTGTTGAATATGAAACTACTCTAAATTGTAAGATGACAACCGCAATTTTCGAAATGTATGTAAATTTAATGTCGCAAAGTAGAAAAATAGTATATAACACTCGTTTTATAAGACGTATTGGCGCACTCGTTCCATTTGGGCACTCCTCGCTACGCTCGTCGTGCACAAAACT
This sequence comes from Melinopterus prodromus, assembly GCA_964023965.1. Lineage (NCBI taxonomy): Eukaryota > Metazoa > Arthropoda > Insecta > Coleoptera > Scarabaeidae > Melinopterus > Melinopterus prodromus. The sequence goes on from OZ030393.1 coordinate 19,903,594, forward strand.
ACTGGTGCGCCAATTTTTGTCTTATAAAACTTGTATTATAATATACTATATTAATATTATTCAAACTGGAGGAATAAAACCATTGAAGGATATAAAATTCCAGGTCACCATTGTGCATAAACATCTGTTTAGTGCCCTTGGTACATAAATAACTATTATGATGTTATTTTACGTCGATTTTGAGTAGTAGGGAATAAGAAAACATGAATAAAATTGTCAATACATAATAATAGTCATGTCTTAAAATTTGATGGTTTTAAAAGGTTTTAGATTCAAATATACTGAACATCATTTATTAATTAATACATATATAAACTAACCAAAAACAAAAGATCCTTGAGTAAGATTTCTATTCGACAAGCCAATTTTTCAACCACATGCAAACCTGGTATACATATGTACGGTATATACGTATTTTATTTCTGTCACCGACAACACAATGTATAATTATCCTTTAGCAAAAGCGACGAACTAATTTCGTTTGTCGTTTTCCGTTATAATGTATTCCAGGTAAACTCGGATAATGTGAAATGTTCCCGGAATTGACTTAATAGCGGTAGCGAAACAAAAACAGGTGATCGTTTATACTAGGTAGAGCTAGCTCTAGCAGTGACGCAAAACTAAAAGTTTTCAGTGAACACTGACGTCCCTATTGTGCCTTAATTATATACGCAAAACATTACCACCGTGTTGGACAAACAAAAGAATAGTGCCCTAATGAACGCTCTTTGTGCAAGTCTGGGTTTTCTGGGGCTTAATTTAATCATTGTTAACATATAATGACATTTCGTGAATCTTGTTGTGTTTCAACCGTAGGGTAATTACCTATCTCATTTTAGGTTAATGTTGTTTGTCCCGACTCCTAGAAAATGAGTCAATTCACCGTATCTTCTTCGGTAAACTTTGATTACAGAACTACTTTCATTTCTCAAGAAATATTTAGGCATCATTTTATGCCACCCATAATAATTAAAAAATAATTTTTTTAAATTTCTGACAAAATTAACGTCGGTTAAAAATCTTAACAAATTTGGAGGAGCAACGTATCCATTGCGCATGCGTAGAAGAATTGCCGCAGAAGACATATTTTGCTAGTAATAAAACAATAAGAATAAAAAATATATGGTTTTCATGAAATAATATAATCAATAATAAACTATCTATAAAACTGTACAACAAATTTCACCTTGTTTCTTTATTCCTGACATGATGGCATATATCTATTGGTCTGTGGCCAGTGATAAGCACTGATAATAAGAATGACTGACTGATCTTCGGTTTTGCTCATTGTATAACGTCGGCTTTTATGTCAACCTCCTATATTTTTTATTGATTTTGATAGATTCCTTAATTGTCATCATGGTAGCATATAAAATTGTTGGCCTTGCATCACAAAATTTTTGAGCAAACGGTCAAAAATTGTCAATTTACAAAAATAATGATAACTCTGGGAGCATAGACTTTGTGAATCAGACGTGCAAAAGTGCTCATGATACATTATTTCGCTCTGCATAAGAATTTGAACTCGGAAGTTGTCCATAAATCTTATAATTTGAACTCGGAAGTTGTCCATAAATGTTATCAAAAGAGTTGAAAGCCAGAATAAAAAGAAAATTTGATCACCACAAATCATGGAGGCAGGCGACAAATCAACAATTCTTTCACGTCTGCTTAAGGAAAAAAACACAGATATAGGCACTTATATCTCACTGTGTGGTTGAAATGGCACAAATCCTTCTTGAGAGTTTCACAATTCTGCTACAGCTTCTATGTGTTTCCCATAGTGTTGCAGTCGGTTTGGGTACTGAACATATGCCAGACTGATGTCAATCTAGTAATTGATGGTAAATTTGTGTAGGAACCAAACTAATTCTGCTTTATAATTTTTTAAGTTTTGCAAAAGTAGCAAACAATCCATTGAATGGTTTATGTGTGATTGCCAATTTATTGAAATTACTAATGGCATACTTACTATTCTTTGTATTGAGGTAAGCCGTCAATGTAATCGCACCACTGCATAATCTCAAGCAAGATTTTTCGCACTTTTTTACTTTATCATACGCAGTATGCTAAAGTATTGTAATCATGCCGAAAAAAAAATTGAGATTTTAGCGGAAATAGGTCTTTTTGGGTCCCCTGAACATTTTTGACCAAGGTACAAAAAAATGTCTGTGTGTGTGTGTGTGTCTGCGCGTATGTATGTCTGTGTGTAAACGATTTTTGTGGCGACGATTCCGGAGAAACTACTAAAGGTATCGGAACGAAAGTTCGTATTTAGAAGTTTTGTTACCAAACTTAGAGCTGAAAAGCTTTTGGTTGAAAGGGGTCCAAAGGAACTGGTAGTTTATTCTAAGCCTTTTTGTAAGATTTTGCAAATGAGCCGCCATTTCTGTAATTTCGACAAAATAGTTAAATAATAAATTAAAGTAGACGAAATTTTGAATAATTTATGCCTATGATATTTTTTGGTAAAATTAATAGTTTAGCTTCTTAGAGCAAATTCTATTTGATCGAGATCGGTCGCATCTGCATTGATATGAAACTTCAAAGTAGCCTGGATTTGACAAATATGTTTTTGTGCTGTCACCACAGAAATGTCTATGGCTGTCACACTCGAAAACAGCTGATTTCATCAGAGGTTGGAGAACCGCTATGGAACGTTGCCGCTCTACTGCGGCAAAGTAGAAAATACAAAATTCAAATAAAATAAGATCGCCAATTTGATTGTTTGTTGATAAGAAATATCAACCCGTTGTTATCTAATTGTAAAAACGATAATTGAGAAAATTGTAAATAAAGTATAGCGATGAGTATAGTTACGTTTTCGTATGTTGGTACGGATGTGACATCTACAGTGTCATGAACGAATATAAATCTGTCGGAATTTGATTTAGCTTTGTAAACTTGACGTTTCGTAGAAGTGGTATCAACCTAACATTTCCTATCCAGAAATATAACCATTTTTAATTTTTTGTAAGTACGTATTTCTCAAAAGGCAACACAAAAAAGTTGATGTCACTCCTGCCGAAAACAACATAGCGCGACTCGCTCACATGCGACGGCGACGCTTCGCCTTCGGTGACGCGCCGCATCACCGGTCGCCGCGCTATTCCGTACTTTCGGCATTTGTGACATAAATAACTATTATTCTAATGACGTAGTGTAGGTAGTGGCAAGTGTTGATGCTTTGACAATACCTACGATTTATCTCAATAAAATAGATTCTCATGCAGCTAAACTATTAATTTTATATATTGTATGATAAAGTCATGTGCCTGGCCACATCAGATTGTTTTAAACAGATGTCAATGACGACTAAAAAGTAACGTCGTTTGAAATGTTAATAGAATCGTAATTTAGATGGCCCAAACTTCTTAAGGAAAATCTACCTACATGAATCACTCGCCGAGAAAGTGGTTCTTTTCCTGGGCGAGAGAAGACTTGCACAGGCGAGCGTAGCGAGTCTGGGCACTTCTTGAGGCCCGGAAAGCCACATTCTGGGCGTGATGCGAGGTTTTGTAAAAAAATGCTGTCCATCATTTAATTGCGATTCCGTGTTTACGGTAACTGTACTGTTCGTCAGTAATTTTACTCAGTACTTTGACCGTAAACACGGAATTGCAATTAAATGATGTACAACATTTTTTTACAAAACATTCATATTAATTGGATTTGTTCGAGCAGTCTCAAAACCAGTTGATGAAACACTTACTGGCTTATCACAAAAGCACTGTTTGGAAACTGGTTTTGCGACCGTTCGACTGTAAAATCACTAGTAAAATTCTATTAATGTGGAGATGATAAATAAGAACATCTATAGTATTATCTATAGTATTATCTATAGTTTTAATAATAAACAACATGTTATATTTATACACATATTTTTTAATAATGGTTTCAGATCCTTAACATTAAATAAATAGAAGTTCTTAAATTAAATCTTATTTAAATAACGGCAAACCGTATTATTATTGGGTTGATAGAGCTTCAAATAAATTAGTTATTTAAATAATTTGAAATACCTATGGCAGGGATGGGGAAATAGATTTAGAGAAGGGCCATTAAAACAATTAAAATATTCAGGCGGGCCAGATAAACTGAATAATGATTACCTTATTAAATTGGTTTAAAGCGCGAGGAATTTAGAGTAGAGTTGATAGCGTAACTTCATATAAAATATTATTTGTATTTATTTTTTGTCCATAATAACTATGTATACTCTCATTAGACTCGCCCATGTTACGTACAATATTATATTTATTACACCCTTGTTCATGTTTATAAAATATATGTTTTATTTAATACATGCAACCTAACTGACTTTTCGTAACAATAATATCTTATGCTACAAAACAGTTAATATTTAAATTGTTGAAAATAGATTTATTATTAAATCTACTGCTCCTTAACCATCTCGTTGATATTTGAATTCAAATTACTAGAAGAAATACGCAAGACGCATTCAAGATATGTGTCGGTCGTCTTATTCCTCAACTTACTTTTGCGGAGATTCATTGTTAAAAACACCTGTTCGCAGATATATGAAGACCCAAATATCAAGACAATTTTTGAGCGTGTTTTATTAAATTGGGAAATTAAGACTTCGCTAAACTTTTGTAGAAATCAAAGGTTAATGAATTGTTAAACAGCTACTTTAACGTATCATTGCATTGTAGCTCAATCACTTCGAGTTGGTAGGCGGCTTCGATCTCCTCGCAATTTACGGAGAATAGCGAAGAAATTATTTGTAAGTCGACTTCTATATTTTTAAAATTTTCAAATCTCCTGGTGAACTCGCTTTCCAAGCGATTTAGTTGGCTATCATAAAACATTTTTAGTGGTCAATGTAGCAACCGTCTGTAGCATTGGAAAATAAGTGAGATTTCTTTGTGATATTTGTGTCGTAAACAAATGTACCGTTAATTTGAACGCCTTTATTTGTGCCCAGGCGTAGTCAATAAGTATATATTTGCCTTGGACACATTTATTTAATTTGAGTAAGCAAATCAGAAAAAATGCGAAATCCGACGTCCATTATTGTGGAACTTCAATCATTTTCAAACAAAGTCGTTCAGTTTCGATTTTTGTCGCAGAAAATCTATTCTCGTTCAAAAACTTGCCCAGCACTTAACCACCGAACGAATAAGAATACGCTATGCTGACATCGGAGCTGTTTTGACAATGACTCAACTGGAATTGATCACTTCTTCACTAAGAGAAGCATAACTTGAAGAACCGTGTTTAGTCTTGAAATGACAATGTATATTAAACTCCTTGATAACGGCAACTGTTTCGTTGCAGATAAGACAGAAAGGCTAATCTTTGAACAATATGACAAAATATTTTTGAGTTCACTAGTCCTTAAATGACCGGCATTCAACATCTACCTTCCTTTTTTATATAATGGCATACTGATTAACGAGTTGCTATACTCCGAAAAGAAACTATCTCATATATCTCGAAATTTGCAGACCGTTTCACTAATTACAGGCCCCTGAGTTGCAGAGTCCTCGCGAAAACACACTCGAGCTGTTTACGTGTGTGCGAAGATCTCCAATACGTACCTAATAACTACCGAATTTGTTATGTATTTGAATAGACTGCTTTTATCGATGGCGGGCCGGATAAAATTATAACGCGGGCCGGATTTGGCCCGCGGGCCGCCATTCCCCATCCCTGACCTATGGTAAGCTTGTATTCAACGGAATACGTTTGTATTCCGTTGATGTAATTCTTGTTATGAAATTTACAACCTTGTTAGCAAACTTACATGCAGTTTGTTGTACAATTAATAAATATGAGTAATAATATTTGGTATTTTTGCTTAAAATGTTGGTAGAATTGCTGACAAATAGAGTAGTTCACTGACAAAAATGTTAATTAATGCGTAAATTCGTACTCATTTTTATCAGTGTAGATTTGCGTTCAGTCCAAACAAATCTATCGAAAACGTCTATGAACTTTATATTCACACTCTATTTTCTTCACAACAATAACATTACGTATTGTGAGGAACGTGCTAAAAAAACAAAACTTTCAAAGAATTTACGTCTAGACCATACACATTATGCTATGTAGGTAACATTGCCTTATAAAGATTATAAAAATCAAAAAATTTCGTGAGTGGATGGAGCTCTGTCATGCCAATTCACGTTGTAGTCATGTTGATCTGCGATTGCTGAATAAGAAAACATTCCTGTGATATGTGATAGGTACCTACCAACCGTTTCCAAGAAAGTCTGCATTGTCACTCAAGAATTCGCCGGAATTTTACTGAGCGAAAAATACTTATGTATTGGTATAATAATACTTTAATACTTGTAGTAACAAATAGATAAACCGACGTTTTTAATACAGATATTTTAATTTATATTTAAGATAGTCCTGGATTTCCAGACAATTGATTCTCATTTCATTCTCTTTAGTACCAATTTGCTATGACTAAGGCATAAAGTAAGATAAAATACAGTAATGTGATTTAGTAAAATGACCATCTGATTATTATCTTCTGTTTTGTTAGAAGATATTTTGTTATAGGATGTATCAGTAGGTTTCACTTTTCACTTACACTGAGGGGTAATCACTTATGAAACAGATTTAAATTGAATATGTTTGCTTTTTTACAGAATCCGTGAACATTTCATTTCTTACTTAAGACGTCAACACTTTTGTTTTAGTGGTAACCGTTATTTTTTCTTTTTTATATTTTCTTCCTATCTTAATGGTAGCATACAATTTTTATTATTATCAATGTTTTTGTTAAAAGATCGCTGTTGAAAACAGTGTTTCCGGATTTTAGGTAAAAGTATAATTCAAGCATTGGTATAATGATGAACATGTATCGATCACTGCACCCGTTGCTGCTATTCAGAGCAATGTTTTTTTTGTATGTTGCTCCATGGCAGGTGCTGTGATTGATTTGATTTCCCCACTGCACCCGACCAATACTCGATCATTATATCGCAAGGACATACGCTTTTTCGTTGTGTTCCTTTTGTTTTTCTGATGGCTTTCTCAAACGCTATGAATCGCTTACCTAATTCTAAGTGGACGAAAGTCCACCTAACACAGCGTTCAATTTACAATAAAGAAAGATTATAAACATTAATGTTACAGCTATTTGGTTAGCTTTAAAATGATGAAATAGTAATAGTTAACTTGTTGAGAACCGCTGTCTTTTTCATAAAGCTACAATAATATTGGAAATTTTATGACATTGAATTGAAAACATTTCACGTGACAGTACCTGGTATTGATAGTAGCTAGTGGTATTGCTAGATGATTTTAGGATAACATGCTTAACTGCAGTAACGAGGAATATGTCGACATGATTATTGTTTATGTAATAATTGCTCCAAATTATCAAGTTCGGTGAAAGAGTTTTGTCATGTAAACGAAGAGAATAATTAGTTCTGAAAATATCAGAGGTTCTCAAAAAATGAACCCTAATTTATATGAATTTTAAACTGATGTAACTTTCTTGTTATTGATCTTTGGTTAGAAAGATTATGATAAAAATACTTTGTATTTACTGCCTCTAGCTACCCCCTCAATCTCCGCCATACATTATGGCTCACACTGTATATAATAATAATAATAAAAATAATTACAATATCAATAATAAATTTATTTACTCTATATCGTCGGCAAATCGTTATGTTAGATAAACGGGTTGAACAAAAATATGGGGTCTTCATATGTACTTTTCAAGGAAATCACGTTGAGGACGTTTTGCGCTCTGTTGCAAGAGACATCTTCAGGACTAAGTTATCAAACCAAGTGCTCAGAAGATGATCTTCTCGCAAAGTGGTTTTAATTGGTATTCTACGTGTCAAAGTTATAAAATAAATCTATTGACTATCTTCTGCATCTTCTGTAACTCATGATGAGAAATTATCAAACCGCAAACGAAACTAAGAAAAACTGAAACATAATTGGAAATTGTCGATTTGAGAATATACTTTTCATATGCATACATACATATCGTATACACATTTTATAAAATGTAATTACTGCTATTACAGTATTATGTATGTGCTACTATTCAAAATATTACCTACTAAACAAGGAGAACATAGTCAACAAAAAACTGGATACAAGAGCTCTAGAAACGGTTCCGCAACTTTGTACTGTTGTCTTTTCTATTAAATTATCACTTACAAATATCTATTTTCATACAACATCTAAAGAAAAATATGCAAAGGAACAAATCAGCGTTTTCTTTACGTATTTTGTAAAACGATAAAATTTGTTGCATCATAATCATTTTTAAATTTGTTACCTAGTTCAAACGAACTAGGTGTACAGCGTGTAATGTCTGTATACATTCAATTTACCGTAGGTAGTGTTAATTTTGTCATAAAACCTTTTCGTCAACAAAATTCTTCTTCTCCATCATTTTTAACGATCTATATATCATGTTATACGTTGTATTTTTACTTATCAACTTAAAATATTGACATAAAAATTCTACAATAAATATTTGTGCCATGTAAATGTTGAACATAAAACACTTTACGGTGGTATGCCTTTTGCATTAAGGTGCTTGTTCCCTCAAGGAACAGCTTTCAGAAAAGTCTTCGTAAGCGCTAATTTATCCGAAGTGAAAATCATACCGAACTACGAAAGAAAACACGTCGTATTTTTGTTCCTCGCTTTAATAATATTCTCATTACGCGGATCCGCAGAAAACGGTGGGTGTGGGAACCGCGCAAAAATAAAACATTTCCCAGAAACCGAGAGATTACGATATTTACACAAGCCTGTAGGTACCCGGAAAATGATCTAGATATTCTAGATTACGCGAACAAATCTGATAAAGGCCCCCTATTTTACCAAAAAATACACATAAATCCCGCTCGGCAACCGGCATAAGGTATATTAATTAAAATCCCAACAAATCCGGTATATACGCGTACGACAAAACCATAAAATTTTGCGAAATTCCAATCTTCCTGGAAGAGATCGGACGTCAGCCGAACGGACACGAGCGGCACGCAGGTGAGCCCCGAACATTACCGGCGAATCAACTCGCTCGGTTGGTAACTGCCACAAACTGTAATTTACTACACACTCCGCCGCGTAGAGGTACAGACGTATCCTCATCTGTCATTTGTTCGAAACCACGCGGGAATCTCCGATTCGCGAAATGACAAACTGAATTTAGTGAATATAATTAATATCCAGACATTCTTATTAATAAACCTAGTGTTAACGTCTATTTCTTTTGTGATATTTCTTAAAGTTAACTAGTAAAAATGTATACCGGGAAAACTCTGTTGTTCGCGTTGTGCTTGTGCTTGGTATATTGTGAAGACGACGGTGACTATTGTCAGGAAAATGTGATGAAAAGTGAAGTTAGCTCTAGTGATATGCAATTCACTAAAGAGACTACTAAGAGGGAATATGCTGTTATTGGTGATCGGAAGAATCTGCACTGCTGTGCTAAAGGATACAGAAGCATTGAATGGTTTGTTCTTTATTATTTATAAGATTTCAAACAAAATATGCGTTGCTCAACGTGTCAAATCTGTTGATTTCAATCGTGTGCAATATGAAACAATGTGCTTAGCTTTTCATTTTACCTGTTGTCATTAGCATTGTTATTGTTTACTGAGGAATACACAACGTTTTACGCATTTCCTGCAACTCGTGATGAAAGATAATCAAACCGCAAACGAAACTAAGAAAAATAAGAGGGAATTGTCGATTTGGGAATAGTGTTTTCCTGTGTACCTCTTTTATAAAAATCAATAATTGCTATTAAGCTATTACATGTGCTTGTTTCTATACAGGATATTACTCAACAAGCAGAACATTGTCAGGAAAATAAATATTACACCTATTAGCACCTAAGTAGCACATTTAGCAAACAACAAAACAGTAACGTGACAAATAGCACCAGATTATAATTATCTCGCATCTCTGACGTTTATTACATCTCAAATGCATATAAATCTTGGTGTACTATTTAAATATAGATAAAGTGTGTCATTTGGTATGTAATGGTGAAAGTAACTGCTCTGATTTTGACTTTGCAACGCAAAGCTGAGTCATCGGAAGTGCTGCTTGTGTTTTTCCTGTATTGTTCAAGCTTATGTTGGATTTTTAAGACAAATTTTATGTTAATATTTGAATATAGCGGCATTTATACATATTTATGTTAAGTTCTATTGAGGTGTTGATAAAGAATTTATTGGATAATGGATTTGGCTAATTGCTTTGTATCAGTGACGCATGTTTTTATAAATAAAGATTTTATCTTTTGGTTTATTAACTGTCACATATTATTAATCTGTACATTAATGAGTGAATTAGTTAATTTTTAATGTTGCACGACATTGCACGTTTTTGCAAAATGTTATTCTATCCCTTCTTTTTCTGTTACAGATCTAATTTCCTCAGTTTTATTGCTTTTTGTGCTGCGTTTCTTGTTCTCAAGTTTTCGCAACAAAATATCAACATTTTCAGCATTTTCTAAAATATCTTGTGTGTAAAAATTAAGCGATTTTTTTCCATTATCGATAGCTTGTTACAGTTTAAAATTGAGATGCACCTCTATATCTCTTTTATTTAAAAATCAATAAAATTTAAATTCAGACCAGGTATGTAGATCAGAGCGCTAATATTTTTCTGGATCTAGAATATTCACAAAGTCAATATCTGTTGAGCTATGATTAAAATGAAAAGTAGTGTTTCACATAAAGTCACAGTTTTTTGCTAATCATACAAATTTTTTTACAAAAATGCATAAATAATAAGCGTTGCTCTAAGATTTAAGATGGTATTTTACTACAATAAATCACGTATTTTCAACATTTCGACTTCATAAAAAAAGATCAAAAATGTTATATGGAAAATGGGTTAAAACTATTAAATGTGAGCAAGACATTCAGACGGGGTTTTGTTTTTTTGTGACGACTAAGGTGTATCAAAAATAATCTGATGTAGCCAGGCACATGACTTTATCATACTAAGTATATATAAAATTAATAGTTTAGCTGCATGAGATTCTATTTGATCGAGATTGGCTATGTCTGCATTAAAAGAAAACTAGTAGAACTAGACAGATATGTCGATTAAAGCTGCGTTTGGATATTGTAGTCCGTTGACACCGGGTACACCGTCCACGTACGTGTTATTGGGTGTAAAAAGTGTAACAGTGTACAATATCTGAACGCCAGCTTATATTGACAGTAGGTATTGTCAAAACATTAGCGTTTGACACTACCTGTCATTAGAATCAAAATATCTGACATATCCTGGCTGTTAGTTTTAATGCAGTACGACCGATCTCGATCAAAAAGAATTTGCTCCTACAGCTAAACTATTAATTTTACCAAAAAATGTGATAGACATAAATTATACAAAAATTCTTCTACTTTAATTTATTATTTAACTATTTTGACGAAATTGCAGAACTCATTTGCAAAATCCAGTTCCTTTGACCCTTTTGAACCAAAAGCTTTTCAGCTCTAAGTTTGGTCACAAAACTTCTAAGTATGAAGTTTCGTCCCGACATCTTTAGTAGTTTCTCCGGAATCGTCGTCACAAAAATCGGGTACACACACAGACATTTTTTGTACCTTGGTCAGGGAACCCAAAAATACCTATTTCCTCTAAAAACAAAAGAAAATTTTTGGAACGATTACAATTCCTCATCCTCATCATACTGCGTATGATAAAGTAAAAACTAAATTTCGAAATTCAAAATTTCAAGTTGAGAAAAGCTTGTTGCTATGGACGCACTTAACCACAAAAAAGAAATTGGCCCAATTGAAAAAAATTTAGTTCTCCCGCAGGAGGCAAAAGTTTATAATTTTCTTTAAACATTTGATTATTTTTAATATACGATTAACTGATTTTTCTTATTCAAATAGAAAAAGCTTTAGCAATAAGATGTGAAATTAACGTATACAAAAATATATTACTCTAGTGGAACATTAGCAACTTTAAGAAAATGACCATTTTCGTATAATTTAGAAAATGTTCTTAAATGTTGATAAAAATTATTTGTCATTAAATATTTTCTTATTTGCGTACATGTGGGATTTGAAAAAGAGAAATCACTTAATCTTTCATTAATAAAATTAACAAATCTGAATTTTTAAAGAAAGTTATAAACTTTGGAAATCCTGCAGGTGACCAATTTTTTTGTTGTATATGGGGGTCATAGGGACAACTTTTTATCTTGAATTTATTTATCTTAAAGATTTGAATTTCGAAAAATAACGTTCCTTTCGATACACCTTTGCGCAGACAGTGTTCATTTGTTCAATGACCTTATTTGTGTTTCAGAGTTTTTGAAGTATTTTTTATTATCTTTCGTTTACGTCTCACGTGTATTTGAGATGTCAGAACGTTAGTTTGAGAGAATAAAATTGTGTGAGGCGTGCATTTTTTAGTTTTCCACTGAAAAGAACAATGCAAGTTTCATTATTTTATTTTGTTATTTATTTAAGAAAACGTTAACTCTAATCCAAATTCTAATAGTATTTTATTATCCGTATCCCCCCCCCCCTTCTCCAAATTTGCATTTCCGAATAAACGCTATAACAATTAAAGACAAACAAAACTGAAACACATAATAACAACACATCCAGAAATAACTCTAAATTTCCTGGAATCGATCGATGTAAGCCAATGAAAGAACAGAGCGAAGCCTCTGCCAATTCGCCGCTAATAACGTTATCAAAGCTCAGGCCAATAAAACAAAAGAACGAATAACATGTTGCCAATATTGCTAATTGCTCCTTGCGCCAATTAAGGACTAAACTAATTGCATTTGCTTATTTTACGCGTCGTTTAAAATATTGCATAAATATACAAGATATTCGCGTGAGTTTGCTCGGTTCATGGAATCTCCTACGATAAACTTGTTTGGCGATGAATTCCTTGAAGCAATGATGGATGTTAGTTTCGGCCAGATTTACTTTGATGTGGTTATATTTGAATTATGAGATTAGGCATGTGAAAAGATGATAAACTGTATGCATTATCGCAGCACGTTTCTGATTGTAGTTGCGTACACCATGTATGTACTTATCAAGTTATCAGTAGAGAATATAACATTGCATCATTTTTTTAATATTTTGGGCTGATATGCCAATACCGGGAAATTTACATACATACTTAAGAGTAGTAAGGGTAATTTTTTCTGCCATGTTTGCTCTTCTTAATGCATTCACAATGTCTTGTTGCCCTCTAGCGAGAACAATTTTGATGATTCTCAGCGTTGTCACATTGTCTTTAAATGCTTTTACCTACCGAAAATTGCACTCATCTATTTCATATGTATGAAGTAGTTACCAATAGATAATACCAAATTGTGTTTGTAATGAACTTAAGATTTTTTCTTTGATTAAGCCTGCTGCGACTAAACTAATAAACATATTATACTTACTACTATATTGGCTACTTACAATAAATAGATCAATATTTACTTACAATACAATACTTCCATTTGTTTTTCAAAGCCCTAATATAGTAACAACCTATTAATAGAAATAGATGTGTAACAGACAAATGTCAATAAAATTTATAGGAACCTGGCAAACTTATGGTTTGACTTTTTTTTACCAAAAATCATATACGTATTCCGCACTTATGAATTATTTATTTTTTATTGTGTAATTTTTGGAATTTTGATTTCATACAGGTTATAAAACCAAAGAGAAAAATAAATCCATATTTTACTGACTTCAAAAACCGTTTTGTAACTCGATTTTTTAAGTTTATGTTTAACGTTTTGGTACCTACTCCTTTATGTTGTTTTAACAGATTTTTTGCTTTATTACAAGTAGTAGATTTTGCGCGAATTTGGGTACGCGAATTCGCGCGAAATTATTTTTTAATATTTTTCTGAGTAAAACAAACCGGGGACCCAAACAAACCAATGTAGTAAATAAGTGTAAGCAGGGTTTGAAGAAACCCGGCTTTTAAACCCAACCCACTGGGCCCCGTTTTTTTTTGGGTTTTTTCGAGCCTTTTCGGGTAAAAGTGAGCAATAGTACGTACATATTAACCAAAACTATACAGTAACCGATTTTTTATGATGTAAAACCCGTATCCGTAACCGCACATGCATAAAATACTGAAACTGAAATCTCAAACTTTGCAAAGATATTCAAAACCTTTGTAAAACCGAAACATCTCTATAGAAAATTCGACAGTCGGTACTTAGTGTGTTAAACATAAATGGCCATAATTAATGTGTTCGAGATCAAAGTCAAAACCGGAACTGAAATCGTTTCAGGAAGTGTATAACCAAGATAACCAAACGTCTGTTGGACAAAAAACAAAAAGAACAACCCAAACCGTTTCCAGGTCGAAAAAGCACCTAAATTGGTGCAAGTGTTTTTGCTAGACATGGACAGAGGACACACCACTAACAGTGTCGACTGGTAAACTCACTGTGTTTGTGGTGGTTCGTTTTTTGTTATTTTCTTAACACACTTATTCAAATGACTGAGTGAATAAGAATACAACTTAAGTTTTGTTCTGAATTATTAACTGAAAGTGTCTATATTTTTTGTTTGCGTCTTAAAACTTAAATAAAAACTGTATTACCCTTTGAAATTTACTTTTGGCCGTAACGAGTTTTCGATAAACACCTTTGTATATTTCAAGCCACCAGCAGCCCAACTAAACAAAAACTCCGAATTATTTCGAAATGGTGCGCTCCAATAACACCCAGTGGATTTTTTCATGTTTCGGCCCCATTCAGGTGAACCCTGGGTGTAAGTGGTTACCGTAGTAGCGACTTGCTACGCGTATTGATAATTTTCGGTCAAATTTTGCTTTTGCGGGCGAACTCACGACGCGGCTTGATAACTATGGTAAAAATCTTGTTTTTTTACTTTATCATTAAATGTATGTAAATGTAAGTAAATGTAAGTATGTACTCGATTTTTGTGGGTTCGATTCCGGAGAAACTAGTAAAGGTATCGGGACGAAATTTAGACGTTTCATGACCAAACTTAGAACTGAAAAGCTTTTGGTTCAAAAGGGTCCAAAGGAACTAGGTGTTTACTCTAAGCCTTTTTCCAGGATTTTGCAAATGAGCCGCTATTTCTGTAAAATCGCCAAAAAAGTTAAATCATAAATTAAAGTAGAGGAAATTGTGAATAACTAATGTCTACAACATTTTTTGGTAAAATTAATAGTTTAGCTGCATGAGCAAATTGTATTTGATTGAGATCGGTCGTGTCTGCATCTTAGTAGCCAAGTATATAGTGTCAAACGTTGATGTTTTGACAATCGTAGATATTTTTACGAATAAAATCTGTTCTGCAGTGTCATATATCTTTGTTTGTGACCTTTGTATGTTGTTTTATGTTCTCCACGGGCCGCGCCTGACAAAATGTAAGTTTTAACAATTGAGTTTTTTGGAATTTTATTTGATTGTCAATTGTGTAAGTTATTTCTCATTTCCTATACCGCGGAATAAGTGCCCCATTAGGACACAATACATTTATTTAATATATTGTATTAATAATAGCTTATGAGTCTAAGACAGCTCTACCTGCACTTTGTACTGAAGGTCTCATATGCGTATTCTGAGTTGATAAGTACATATTCACATTCTTATTTTACAAGGGGCGGAGATATGGGTTTGCCTTATGGAGCGAGCAAGTCGACTGTCCAGATATCATTTCTGAATGTTGCACCAAATATATGTAATATGTTTGTGGTTTATCTGAGGAATGCGGGGGGGGGTTAACGTGTTGGGTGTACTTTCGTTGAAGTAATGTTTTGCAGCCATTCTAGGGAATTTATTTGTTCGATGAGTATTGGATGGGTTGGTGTAGTTTGTGTGTTCTGGTTTCGCAATCTGTATTATATGATTTGTTAATTTTATTTTTCTTTAGCTTCGAACGTATGCGTACTCATTAAATTAAAGCCACACACAATTGTTCATTCAATGCAGTGGCATTGTCTAGCCGATCTTTATTCTCTCACTTTGTATTTTGTATTGTGTTTTTCTTTCTGTGAATAAAGATTTAATATTATTATTATCTGTCAAATCCTGGCTAACTAGCTTTATTTTAATGCAGATACAATCGATCTCGATCAAATAGAATCTCATTTACTATTAATTTTATAAATAGTATGATAAAGTCATGTGCCTGGCCATATCAGATTTTTTTTAATTTAGCGTGTAGACGGTTGCTTCGTGATGTTTTACAGATCTACAGCGGATTCATAGTAATAATTCACAAAAAAGGTGTGATCCTCATAATTATTTGAGAGAATTGTTGAACGAACATTGAAATCTATCTGATTGACAATTTCTCCGATAGAGATAAAAATTCAAAAGAAAACGTAAAGTTAATTACAAAGTTTAAAGAGGTGGAACACCTCGTTCTCACAATTCAAATTTAATTTACTTTGGTCGGGCAATTAGCAAATTTAAAAAACAAGCAATTTGAACGGATCCAGAGCTGAGCAGAGCAAATCGAAATTTATAATCCAGAATTTAGTCCAGATTTGGTTAGATCATTTGAATTGTTCCCGATTCCGAAAAAGTTTAGTTTACGCAGCTAATTTTGCAAAATACACATGAAAATGGCTACATTTTGCCTGCAGCTTGCAGCCTGTAATCGATATTATGGAATAAATCTGTTGATTGGTTACAGAATATTTTACTATTTTTGTAAATTTAATATTTAAGTAACGGTAGGCATTTGACCATATGTTCATTAGGTTTTCTGATTTATTTTAATATCCTGAATTATGAACACTGTCAATTATTAGTTATTATACAATACCATAAATAGCAATTGACGATAGTACCTATACGTTCAATACCTTTTTAATTTCTAATATCCATAAAAAGTTAAGATAATTCGCTCAACTCGATAGAGAATGCTGCTACATATTGTAGCGTTTTTCGTTCGTTAAGGTGTGAATTAAAACACTCGGTATATTAAAATAGTCAACTAATTTATTTAACACTATTACAGTCTTATTACCTAATTATTAAACACGAACACTAAAAACTAACTGTCACTTAAGGCTACTATAAACATTTATCTTCACAGTATTTATTTCTAACTTTTTATGTCGATCGATAATCGCGCCAAGTACTCCGACTGCACTCAGAACTATATTGGCTCAGCGGGCGACGGCCTTCTCTTATATACCCGTATCGATCCGTGCGGGAACGCTCCAGAGTCTTCCGTGTTTGCCCAGAATGGTGACGTTACTCGCACTCGCTGCCTCGATGGAATTCTCCGGAATGAGATGCCTCCAGAACAACCCAGAACTTCTGGCGCCTTCGCGGCTGTTAAGATCGTCACAATATTATACTATTATAGCCAAATAAAATTATCTTTAGCGCAGAAAGCGATATACTGTTCTTCATTGGCATCCAACTAGGGTGATCAGATCCAAAAATTGGTCAAAAATGCCTGAATCCAGGATATCGTGAGAAATCAAGGACATTTGGCAACCCTATATCCAACATGTTTGACAAACAATGCACATGACACATACTAATATGTACCTGCAATCCTGAAAGTTTGTGCAATAATAATAGTTTTGAAGCATCTACGCAATGTAAACCAGTTGAAAGCTGCTTACCACGTCAGATTATTGTGTTTTCTGTTGGTTCTTTTATGGAGGCAATCTCCATAAAAGAACCAACAGAAAACACAATAATCTGACGTGGTAAGCAGCTTTCAACTGGTTTCTTAAAAACTTTTTTATGTAAAGCAGTATAATTTGTTTGTTACCATTTGGAAAAAATATTGGGTTGTCATATGTTGCGCGCTTCCATACCATCCGTGCAAAAGTCTCATATTAGTGAAAACAATTCAACGAATGAAGCTATTTTTTGTAAAACTTAAAAGATAATTTTGGTTTGTTTGCTTTTACTCAAATTATATTTCCTACACCAAATTCTTAAAACGACAATCAATTCTGCTTAAATTCCATAAAAATAAAAAAGAGTTCCACAATAATAACATCAAACATTGCCCACCATGTATTAAACGTCAATTTGTAAAGAACGATCTGCGCTACACAGGAAAAACAAAGCAAAACAACACTTCTTCAGCCTTTAACACCCAAACCAACAAAACATCCTTCATCACATCACATCGAATTTTGGGCAGTTTTTTTTTTCACCGAACCTCGTCAGCGCGCCGAAGAACGAACTGGGATCGCATACTTAGATTGCCGATCCTTCGACTGGTCCGCGACCGCGGTGTCTGGTCTTTGTTCTGCACCAACAACCACCACGCGCTTCTTTTTTCTCATCCGCCGCTGCTGCCTCGCCGGCTCGCAACTATCGAAGTTGCCCATCGCTGCCAGACCGACCGGAGGAGCCCTTTGTGCCCCCCGCGGCTCCCCAAACGCCCCCGAAACAGGCCACACGCACTCCTGAGAACAAATGACTGTCGGTTGTCCGACAAGCCTTACCACAGCCTGGAATTCGGTGTTCCTCGCGAGAGGCTATTTGTTTGTTTCCTTATGTGGCGTTAGATTTTTATACGGGGCGAAACTTGTGATAAAATCATCTAAGAGGAAGTATAATTTAATAAAATTTATGTGTGTTCGTTCAGTAACTTTAGGTTTTCTGTGTTCCCCGCAAGGGGTAATTCGTTTATTTCCTTACGTGGCAGTTAAATTTTGACTTTCCACTATGGGCCAGGAGACTGTAAATTGTGGGGAAAAGTCATTAAAAGAGAATTCAGTTAGCTCTGAAGAAGCGAGTAACAAGGTTTGCGAAACGTCAGCGTTTATAAATTTTGACACACGGCATAACCCGGAAGCAAGTTATTTTCTAAATAATTCTGGCGGTGAAACCCTACGTCCTTATTTGACCCATTAAAAACTTTTGTAAAAGAAAATACCATTACAGAAATATGTAACCGTAGTAGTCCTGAAAATTTCACAACAGGGTTTTGATCAAATATGAACCTGTTGGGGCTGATATGAACCTGAGAGAAAGCGTAAAATTTTATGTTGATTGTTGAAAAAATTATAATTCTGTCATACAAATTAAGTTTTGCAAAAAAATATTTTTTTTTTGTTTATTAATAAGTAATTCCAAATAAATTGAATTTTTTTTTTACAACCACAATTTACCGATTTATTGACTAGTCCCCCATAGTTCAGCGAGCAAGTGTAATGTCAAATCAACAAACCGGATGTCCTAAAATAAAGTTCAATGTTGTCGATTTCTTATTTTATCCAACTAAACAGAAGTATGTTGGAATTTAGGACAGTGTCTGAATTTGGGACATTTTACCTTATTTAGAAATTTTAAGGTAATAAGTGGATACTAACGTAGTAGTTGTCTAAACCCAAGTGCTATTATAATCCAATTGCTTCTTTTGGTTTAAAACAGATTGAGATAATAAATCATTTCCCAACTTCTGTGAACTTGTTTGATGCGATGTAATAAAATTCAACTGGTTCTGCCACACTATTCGAACTTCTTAAATAGACTCTGCATATGATTACAATTTTTGTATTTATTTTTTTCACACAAGAAAGTACTATTGCGACAAAAATTACTACATAATATTATGTGAAGGTGTATCGTTTTGAAGATAATAGTATTTCTTTGTAAAGATTGTGCGTCATTAGCTTTAACCAGTTACAAAATGTATGACTGGTCATTTCAATACGCATTTTTGTTTGAATTACGAAACTGTCAACTGAAAGTCTTCATCACGTCACACGTGTTAACTTTTAATAATTTGTTAATTTGTTATGTTAGAATTATCTCTACTCACTTGCTAAGAGGACTGCAAATGTGTTTTTCTTAAACTCTTGGTTTTAAATAAAAGCAGCAATAATTACTTTACTTTACAGGAACCTAGAGCTTTACTTCTTCAGTAAAATCAACATTGCTACGCCGTGAGCGCCTTATTAAAGTTTTAAATGCTTAAAAGAAGTAAAATTTATTCGATTTATCAGCCTGTGATTTTTTTTTTTGAAAAACGAACACCAGTTTTGCAGCAACAGATTTAAATATCATATAAAGAAATGGAGATGAGTCTCATGCGGCTACATAGATTTTACATTTTCAGTTCTGTAAAAATCTGACAACGGAGTCACGGAGTTTAATTGGTTGTCATATTGACATATTAGAGTCGTTGTGGTCCTTTTGTAGCAGTGAACTGTATATACTACGTATAACGGGAACGGACCCGCGCTTTATATTGGCTGGCGAGAAGTGATGCAGGCGCGAGCAAAAGAGACGGAGCGATACTGTGGGCAATGTGTCACTGTCTGACTACCGTAGGTAGATAGCGGAAGGCAGTAGTGTTTCGCTTTTTAAATTTATTCCAGCTGAGCCCATTGTCCTAGAAACCTCAAAATGGTTAATCTTTGTATTTTCACCTGAAATTCAAAAAATTTCTTCCCAAATGTTTTGACGCAATTGCAGCGATTCTTTAAGTGGGGTACGGACGGCTCCATAAAAAACCTAAAAAAACGCAAAAGCTTGACAAGATATGCAACTTTTGTTGCAATGTAAATGTTTTACTTTACAATTATCTTTACAATTAACAGACCTATCAATACCAGTACAAAAAATATGGGGTTGCCATTTAGAAAGTGTCGATGGCGTCAAAAGTCGAAATCAATTGAAAGTCGGAAATTAAATTTGATGTAAATATGTATATTTTGATAATTCAAATCGACGAAATTTTTCAAATAACAAACCGCTTCAGACATTGTGTCATGTTTTCTTCCTTTACGCGCTCAATGAATACCTACATATTTTGAATGAATAAAATTAATATCATCGAATAAATATAATCGGCATCATGTGGACTATGTTTAATGTCAGAATGCGTTTCCTTAATTCAATAATACAAAGAGCATTTAGTTATTAGACTGCAAATGTTTCAAATTAAAGAATAACTACTAATATATAATTTGAGAGTACCATCGCGAGCATTTATTAAATCAGCGATTATTATCTCATGTATTTAAGTCTCTGCAAGAGTTAAGCGTTGATTAATTTGTTCCAATTAAATTGAAAAAGGTATTACAAATAAAAAAATTAAATTCAAACCGCATACGGTGATAGTACCGTATGAGATAGAAAGAGATAGCTTGCCCACTGCACTGCGGGTTGCATACCAAATGCATTTGCATCACTTATTGAACATTACGGGTCGTTTCCAGTTATACGTAGTACATATATACAGTTGACTGTTTTGAAGTGTGCGTGCTTATACCCAGTGAAGTCCCGTTTGTCCGTGATTCCTTCGGTAACCTTATTTTTTTTATCAACCTCACTTGTTTAGTTGCCGATTTAACTCGTTTTGCTCAGCGATTTGTTCGTTTTCTTCTGTAGCCTACAGACTGTAGGGTTCAATTTTAACACGTGCGAAATTTGTGATAAAATCATTCAAGTATTCATTCCAGATTTTTTCGTTATGACAGGCAGACAAGATAGTTGCATTTGAGGTCATTATCATGTTAGTTCGATTAGTGTTTTTGTGTCATGATTGCATCCACAGCAAAAATCCTTACAAATATACTCGAAGCAATGTTATGACATCCATGCGTGGGAGAGAATAACCACTTCATACTTAGCGGCGTTCACTTTCGTTTGAACGTTTGAATAGTTTAAAAATAACCCGAACGAAAGCAAACCTCCCATTTCGTCTGTTTGTAATAATCATAGCGATTAAGAAATATTATAAATTACGCCGTATACACCCACATCAAAAAAGAAAAGAGAAATGCGCTCTTGTTTGCTTTCATTGCTCTACATGCTGAGGTAATTCCATCAATCCAATGATCCCGGTACTGCAGGAGGGGCAGCACCTTGTCCAAATATTTACAGCTGTCCGTGTTCGAATAATAAACCACGGCGCACGGAAACTATATTTGTTGTTTTGCTTCCCGGTATAATGGCCGATATATAAAAAGGAACAAAAAACGGAACAAGGTCAATCGTAATGAAGTAAAAATCGTTATTTATTAAGGCTTGTTGATCTTGTTACCTACCAGACATGTAATAAAATAATATCGGTGAGCTGAATCGATTATATTTGTAGGTGAAACCGCGGATGTGTCAGAGATAAATAAAATGTGTACCTAATCTTATCTTTGTCGAGTGTTTGGTCTACGTGGAGCACATCCGATTTTTTTAACCTAACTATTCTACGAACATAACGTAATCTTGGATCAACTTCACGATTATTTTAAAATACAAAACTTTTTGGGCAAAAAAAAACGGTACAAACTTTTTATCACTCGTATTTCCAATGATATTTAGTCAATTCAAATATTTCTTTAAAAAACGAATTGCTTGCAGTGTGAAGATTGAAACCGTACCATATTCGCAATAACAGAACGTTTCAATCCAAAGTTATGTTGCTTTATGTTAGCCTATACAACATTTGTTACTAACGATATCGGGTCAATTTAATATGAAATGAAAGGTGTATTAAAATCAATGGGTAATGACATTTGTGACATTCTTCTTTTATATAGCATCGTATACAGAGTGGTTTTTTCGTATACAGGGTGAAATATTTAAACAATGTTTTTTGTTGTTTTTAGTAAAAACCAGTGAAATATAACGTTTGTAACAAAAACATTGCAACGGCAAGAGAAATCCAATAGTGTACTTGAGTTATCTAAAGATCGTGGAGAAACCATTGGTGTTGTTATGGGTGATGGGTTATGGGTTTTATGAATTTATCATTTTAGGTGGTGTTTTCGTCAGTTTGAATTATGATGTATAACAATAATTGTTGTTTAGCTGTAAATGTTAGACGTATGTTATTTCTTCTTGTTCTTTTGCTTGTTTTTGCGAAGATTGAATCGGATCTGGAATCAACGTTTCTTGACTATGTCACATCACTTCAAACCAAGTCTTCTGTTTTATTTTTACGTCATGTTTAAATAAAGAGCACTCCTTTTTATTTGAAGATGTAATTTTTACGTGAAAAGCGAACAGCAAACACCTGACCACCCGACAAGTGAAAGCAAACTGCCATAATTTTAGTTCAATAAAAAACGATGTTGATTTTAGTTCCAAATCACGCAAAAGCAAAACTTTTTGTTTTTGTTGCGAAAACATAAATATTTGCAAAAAATACGCAGCCCAATAGTTGTAGTACAATATGGAAACTAAGCAAGATTTTTTTTTAATTTCAAATCAAACGTGGCGCCCATAATAAAACTAAACGTTGGCTATTGTTTCTCCACCATCTTTAAAGATAACTCAAGTTTGCAATTGGACTTTTCGTGCCCATGCAATGGAATCATTTTTTTCTCATATATGCAAATGTCCAATTCAACTGTTTTTTTGAGTAAAAACAGCAAACGTTCAAAAGTTCACCCTGTATACTAAAAAAAGTATCCTGTACACGATGCTATAAAATCTCTACTGTTCCTTTTGACCAAAAGAAAGCAGATGTTATTACCTACCAATTCCACTACACCTTTCATTTCACATTAAATTGAATACATAAAGCAACATTACATTGGATTAATACGTGCAAATGTGGTATGTTGTCAATCTTCACAATATAAGCAATTAGTTTGTCAAAGAAATGTTTGAATTTAATTAATATCTTTGGAAATATGAGCAATTGAAAATATTTACCTTTTGTTTTGCCCACGGTGTATATAAATGCAATAGGTGTTGGGTATTATAGGAAGAAAATTAATACTTTACATACAAATCATGCCAGTATTACTGTTACCATACTTAAGTAAAGGCAAGTAAGTAAAGGCAATTGATATGATAAGATATTAGAAACCACTATGCTAAGATAAGACAGGAATCCGTAAAAAACCTTCACAATTATCAACCGTTAAAACGAAGACAACAAAAGTGCTAAACCAAGTCAATTTGATTGTACTTGCAAGACACGTTGAAATACGTAAATACCTCGGAGAAATGTGGTTGCGACTTATATGCTTATAGGGTGCTATTTTTCAACACGGCAAACTAGGGTTTCTCATGATAAATTTATGTAACGAAATGTAACTGCAAAATATACAATTTTGCGACAGAATGTATGTCTTAACGCAGAAAATGTAAATGAATCCCAGAACAGGGTGTTTCACGACCAAAACTGTAAAAATGCGGCAGAATACGTTAACGACAAAACCGGAAATTCAACGGCAGGAGATTTTTCAACGACAACACAACAAACTTTTATTGTGTTGTCATACAGATGTCCCACAGGTGACCAACGCTGTATGCAAAATACATTAATGGAAATCAAAGTACCTACATATAATATTTGCGCTCATTTTGGACACAAAATTTCACACGTTTAGATAATGATTATTAATTTGCGATTAAAATATGTATCATCCGGAATAAATGGAGGTTTACAACGCCTTAACCAGCTAAATCGCTTGTTTGAATTATTTATTTCGGGACATGTTAAGGTTGGAGACATGAGGATGTTTGTTCCAATTACTACAAAGAACAAAATCAGGAAATGCTTTGGTAGATATGCGGTGTTTTCTGTAGTAACCTTGGTATTTATGTACACATAACACAGCGATAGTAATACTCTCATAAGAATAAATAAATAATTAAATAAATGGATAATTGTAAATTTAAGAAATTATTATTATTTTAGTAGGATTTTCATGAATGCATAATCAACCCTCTCAGGTACAAAAAGATTTTGAAAACGCACCCTTATTCTATTCTTCATGTTTGCTATCGAAGTTGTAATATCCCCATAAATTTCTTCCCAAACAACTGAATCATGGGCGTATCCATATCAAAACGGAAGAGGCACATATCTAAGTTTAATTTACTGTATGGTTAAGGTGATGACAGATTTTTATTGAGGCAAAGCGGTACCTAAGCGGAGGGAGAACTAATTAAGACCAAATACCTTGCGTTGTAGTAAAAGTCTAAAATCGACACATTCTAGGTTTTTTAAAAAATATTTTATGATGATTTTGAATGATTTTGAGCTGGGTTGAATCCACATTATATAATTTTACGTTAATGCGATGCTGATCTAAACATATACATATTTGTGTAATATATAAAGACCATAAAGACCACTTTATATAAAACTGTTTATAACAAATTCGATTTGAAAAAAATCTATTTTATAATCAATCGTCAACATTTTGAATTTTTATCAAAAAAAAAAATTTCTACATTTTATTTGTATCTTTAATTAGCTTTCATCAATCTTTTAAATAATTCATGAAGGAAATTTTAACTAAATAGGTTTTTTTTTTATTGTACCAAATATTTGCTGAATATGTAAGTACATTTTTATCCAAAAATAAATATATTGTTGCCTCTAATGAAGTAACTTATTTATTTATATTATATAAAATATCGCTGCAGTGTAAGATTGTCTATTAAGAGAACACCCAAATGCTAAATTTGTGGTGGACGTATGACGAAAGACTAATAATAAATAATTTTAAGTTACAAGGAGATGGTTAACAAATGTTATAATTCGCTGGCTTTGAATAATACAGCAAAATATACCAAGTTGAGAGGTACGGTCTAAAAAACAGCAAATTTTTTAGTCAGATTCCTTTACAGATTAAAAACAAAACAAGATGAATAATCAAAAATTCTACAAAAAGGGTTAGCAAAATTCTACACATTATCGCTGCAACTATTTGGTTTTAATCCATGACAGGATAACAATAAAAATAAGTCAATAAATTGTTTGTTCATAGGTATAATATTACAACCGTAGATTTTCTTCAACTTAAGGGGAGGTTCTCATGTAGAAACCTGAAAATTAGCTCAACTTTGAGACAGTTTTTCAAACAAGTTGTAAGAGATATCAATATTTTTTCTTTTGCCATATATTTATCATAATATTCTCGAAAAAATGCCTCTTTTCCTTTGTATAAGATATTAATTTCTTAGGTACCGGTTTCGTTATTTGAAATCATCCTAAATATCAAAAAAAAATATCAGCCTAAATGCCCTAAATGGTCAGGTGACGAAACATTGTTTCAACAAATGTCTGTGGTCACATCACAACATTTTCGTATTGCCAAGTCGTTTATTATAGTTTTTACGATCTGTGCGAAAGGAACGCGTTTTTTTAATTAGAAAAAATGTACTATTTCTGCATTTCGATACAGACTTAACGAAAAAATAATCTAAAATCGGTTATCCACAAGAAGAAGTCTAGGACTGATCAGCACCAGAACAGATGGACGATAGATATGCATTGGGAAATAAGTAAAAAGAGAAAACATACATTGGTCATTTTTAATTATCACAAAACTCATTTGCATAGGAACTCAATACTTCTACTAAAAGTGCTTGTCACGTAGCCGCAGCTTCCGGTAAATTGTGAATTCGGCAGTATCCTGTCCGATTCTCGGTAAAAAATGATGTGCGATCTTAGCCTGCGATCGCGGCACCATCTATGTGCAACTTTTGTCACGTACAATATCGCCCATAGACATCTCTCGTCTGGCTACCCTGATTATGTATGCGATGCGTGGTTCTCTTGTCTCTTTAGCCATCTCCCCCACTACTCCTTTCATTGTTTATCATTCATTTCGCGAAGAGTGTCCCGTCGAGGTTATAAATAATTATTATTATCTGCACTTCGTTCGAAGCTGACGTCAATATTCTAGGTTCGATCATGATGCTGGTTTTATACTGCTTACTTATTCTCTCGGTAATTTTATACAAAAAATAGCAATACAGCCGTGGGTTATAGAAGAAGCAGCATAGAAACGCAAATGTAATGACTCTTGTTCTTGTCTAAGTAAGCTAATGTGCAGATTTAGATTCATGGTGATTATGTGAGAAATTGATCATTTTTCTTTTGAGGAATGGGTCATAGTTCATTCAAACTAAACTTCTGAGCACAAAAGAAAAACACCTAATATTTTGGTAAACTGATGTTTAATAAATTTTGTAATAAATGATGGATTTAGATTTTAGATTTAGATTTAGATTTTTGCAACATATTGTAAACAAATTTATCAAGATTATCAAACGCCTTCGCCATTTTGAAAAAGATATTCGCAGAACTTTGTCCAAATATCTCAACATTTGCAAAGTTTAAGCAAAACTGGGCAAATTTAGCTTTTATCGAGCTAAATACATCAAAATTTAAAATTCATGACACACTCTTGGCCCACCAGATCGCCAATTTGGTTCTCCCCGTATACAGTATTAAAAATAATAAAAATTACTTAAAATTTACAATAGTTATTGCACAGTTTTAACAGGTAAAATTGATAGTTTATCCGCATGAGAAAATTCTATTTGATCGATATCGGTCGTGTCTGCATTAATATAAAGCAAGTTAGCCAGGATTTGTCAGTGTCAAACATTGATGTTTTGACAATACCTACTGACAATAGTATAAACATATCTGTCAAATCATGGCTGACAGTTTTGATTTTAATGCAGACACGATCGATCTCAATCAAATTTTATGCAGCTAAACTATTAATTTTATATATAGTATGATAAAGTCATGTGCCTGGCCACATCAGATTTTCTTGATATTGCCTTAATTAAGATATATTAATTTATAGAATATTTGTATACAGTTTTACGTAATATCATAACACCGTAAGTTATGACATTTTTCTACAAACTACATATTTTCCAAGTAAAAGTTCTAATTCTTTAACAAATATTATAGCAACACTTCACGATATGTGCGTAATTTTTACGTTATCTATTAAATATTACTTTACTACTGAATTTACAGCTTAGCTATAGACAGCTTAAATATAGAGTGAACGGTTTCATCTTAAAAAAATCTGATGTGGCCAGGCACATGACTTTATCATACAATATATAAAATTAATAGTTTAGCTGCATGAGAATCTATTCTATAGAGATAAATCGTAGGTATTGTCAAAGCATCAGCATTTGACACTACCTACACTACGTCATTAGAATAATAGTTATTTATGTCACAAATGCCGAAAGTACGGAATAGCGCGACGAGCGGTGATGCGGCGCGTCACCGAAGGCGGAGTGTCGCCGTCGCATATGAGCGAGTCGCGCTATCTAGTTTTTGGCAGGAGCGACATCAACGTTTATAGGGTTGCTTTTTAAGAAATACGTATTTAAAAAAAAATAAATGATGTCTGTATAGTAAATGCTAGGTTGGTACCACTTTGACGAAACGTCAAGTTTAAAGGTGCGTTCCGATTGGTAGGTAATGGTAGCTAATGGCGGTGGTAGAATACGAAATTATAGTATTTCTTACATGTCGTGATAATGACACATATTAGTTTACATGTACATAAACATGAGTTAATTTTCTATTGGAAATACTATAACGGCGTCTGCTACCACTGCCATTGTCACTAATGAAAACGCACCTTAAAAAGGTAATTCAAATTTTGACAGATTTATATTTGTTCATGACACATCCCTACCAACATACTAAAATAAAACTACACTCATCGCTATACTTTATTTATAATTTTCTCAATGTATCGCTTTTAGAATTAGATATAAAGACGGGTTGATATTTCTTATCAACAAACAATCAAATTGGTGATCTTACGTTATTTGAAATTTGTATTTTATAATTTGCCGCACTACAGCGGCAACGTTCCATAGTGGTTTTCCAACCTCTGATGAGATCAGCTGTTTTCGAATGTGACAACACAAAAAAATATTTGTCAAAATCCTGGCTACTATGTAATTTCATATCAATGCACATGCGACCGATCTCGATCAAATAGAATTTGCTCTTGAAGCTAAACTATTAATTTTACCAAAAAATTTCAAAGGCATAAATTATTCAAAATTTCCTGTGCTTTAATTTATTAATTAACTAATTTGTCGAAATTACAGAAATGGCGGCTCATTTCCAAAATCCTTCAAAAAGGCTTAGAATAAACTAAAAGGCTAAACTATTAATTTTACCAAAAAATGTGATAGGCATAAATTATTCAAAATTTCCTCTACTTTAATTTACTTATTAACTATTTTGTCGAAATTACAGAAATGGCGGCTCATTTGCAAAATGCTTCAAAAAGGCTTAGAATAAACGACCAGTTCCTTTGGACCCTTTTCAACCAAAAGCTTTTCAGCTCTAAGTTAGGTCATGAAACTTCTAAATATGAACTTTCGTCCCGATACCTTTAGTAGTTTCTCCGGAATCGTCGCCACAAAAATCGTTTACACACATACACACACACACACACACACACAGACATTTTTTTGTACCTTGGTCAAAAATGTTCAGGGGACCCATAAAGACCTATTTCCACTAAAATCTCAATTTTTTTTTTCGGCATGATTACAATACTTTAGCATACTGCGTATGATAAAGTAAAATGTACGTGCGTCCATCTGCGAAATAGCCAGGTGAAAGTTTTGTGGTTGTTTGAATAAAACTTCTTAGCAAAAATAAAACTAAGCACAAACAATTAAATCTAACGTAATGCTGCAGTAAAGAAATATCTTTCGTGATTTATACAAATAATAATCGATTATATTTCAACCACACGTTCATAATTGAAGAGAGCATATGACACATATGACCTATCGTAACAAGTAAAGTAAAATGTTAAGGCAGTTTCATTGCGTGATCAAAACAAACGCAAATGTATTAGTATTTTTGTAATTAATTTTTAAATAATTAAGAATAATCGCGTTTCTAAGTATTAGGTAACGATTTTACATTATTTGCTCTCGATGATTTGGTAGTCATCATAATCAATAAAACCCATCTCATAGTTGCAGCGTTAATCACATCTCATACAAGAAGATGACATCATCTGTAGACGAGGTAGATATACCATCAGTAAACACTTGATGGTCCTTCTCTGTCCAATAAACCGGAACACACTACTTAATATTCATTTTTTCCTTTTATTAAACACGACAATATCCTCACAACTAACTAAAATTACACAGTTGGGATATAATGCAAATGTGAATGAAAATTAGAACAAACAGCAAAAGAAGAGTACTGAACGATAAATTAGATATAAAATTTTATTTTTAGTGTCTTTCTTGGCGCAGCTTTTTATTCTGTTTCTTTTTCGCTTCCTTTCTTATTTCTCTAGAATGATTTTCTTTTGTCCTTTCTTCTTTTTTACTAACAAATATTCTCTCTAAAGCAGGTTTTTTACTTTATCATACGCAGTATGCTAAAGTATTGTAATCATGCCGAAAAAAAAAATTGAGATTTTAGCGGAAATAGGTCTTTTTGGGTCCCCTGAACATTTTTGACCAAGGTACAAAAAAATGTCTGTGTGTGTGTGTGTGTGTGTGTATGTGTGTAAACGATTTTTGTGGCGACGATTCCGGAGAAACTACTAGAGGTATCGGGACGAAAGTTCATATTTAGAAGTTTCATGACCTAACTTAGAGCTGAAAAGCTTTTGGTTCAAAAGGGTCCAAAGGAACTGGTAGTTTATTCTAAGCTTTTTTCAAGGATTTTGCAAATGAGCCGCCATTTCTGTAATTTCGTCAAAATAGTTAAACAATAAATTAAAGTAGAGGAAATTTTGAATAATTTATGCCTATGACTTTTTTGCGTAACATTAATAGTTTAGCTACAAGAGCAAATTCTTTTTGTTCGAGATCGGTCGCATCTGCATTGATATGAAACTAAATAGTAGTCAGGATTTTGACAAATATTTTTTGTGCTGACACAGTCGAAAACAACTGATTTCATCAGGGGTCGTCCATTAATCACGTGAGGTCCAAATGGGGGAGGGGGGGCTTTGGATTACATCACTATTGATCACAATGGGGGAGGGGGGGTTGTTGTGACATATCACGTGTATATTTTCACGCAACCATACCCGAGATTGGCTCACCTGTTTTAGCGGGGTAGCACAAGTCCGTATGCAAGATGAAATAAGGTCGAATTATAAAGGCCTAAGACATGGAGTGGGGGATACTCTGAGAATTAGAAGTTGGTAGGGGACATATCGACGGGCGCAACACGGATAGGCAAATAGGAATGACATCTATACCTATACCTGTGCGCGGCTTTTTTGGGTGTTTGTTTGCGAACTACGTTTAATAAAATTTGAACGATCACAGAGGATATAAATAAATAAACGAAAATAACTAACGATACTTTATTTTTTAGCTGCCTTTCGCTTGTGCTAGAAGCTTCTTTAGTATTAATACTTTTGACATAATTATTTAGAAATATGTTACACAAGTATGAAGACGCGTTTCTTTCGATTAAATATGGTAAATTGCGATCACAATTACATGTGAAGAAATTGTAACAATGTTTTAATTTTCCCCTGGGTTTCTTGTCAATGTAGACATAAATAACTTCGATTTCAACGTTATCTAAATTCCGATCAGCAATTATAAGCAAGCTCTTACAGTGATCACATAGGAGTTTTAGAAATAATTTGAAACAAATATCCTGCAATATATGTTAAACCTGAAATCTCTTCGAGAGATTTTAGTACTTCTGAATTTTTTTCTCAACTCATTTAGATGGAAAATTATATGATTGGACTTAAATTCACAATTTTTCTTTGACATATCTAACTAACTAACTAAACTATATTTAAATAAATAATTTGGATGGGCTGAAGATTTGCCAGCAGTTATTGAAGAGATGTAACTAAGTACGCAACGATCATCTTGCATTGATGAACAATACAGCACTGAACGTAACTCCAGGATTACGTGAGGTACCCCGACAGGACAGCTTCTCCCACTCCATGTCGTAGGCCTGTATATCTCTAGTAGGCGTTGGTTTCACACGTACTAACATAACCTGACACTGGCAAACAGATAATAATATGTAAAGTATGTCTAAGCTAGGAGATCTCTATAAAAATCTCTTTGAAGAGCATAAGAAAGGTAAAAAACCTGGTGTGGCTCAGAAGGAATTCAATGCGTTGTGGGCTGTTGCGAAGCAGAAATACCCTCTAAAAGAAGACTTTATGAAATGGGCGGGTGATCTTTTGGTTGAGTATCGCCGGAAAAACCAAACAAAAAGGTCTTCGAACATACTTTACTACTGCTCTACGTCCACAGGGGTGAGTCAAAACGATAGTATGTATTAATTAAGAACATGTAGTCAACAACACTGGAAGTTTAAGTGTTTACTCAAGTGATTTGCAATAAAACACTGCCTGTTTTCAATGTACAGCACTATGTATGTATAAGCAAACTATATAAACTGTGTACTAACTCTTTACGCACATTATATCATACACTTGGATTTGCAATGAATTACACAAAAAATGCGTAATTGAATTACATCTGAAGGCCATTGCCAGCGCATTGTATTGCGCTGAAATGTGTCTACCTCGCACCCCGCTATCGCATAAACAGTGCAGTACGGTGTACCGAAAAAAAAGTTTTTTTTCGAAAATTCAAATTTCAAGTTGTCCTTACGGACCCACATATATAACACAAAACAATACTTCATCATACTGCGTATGATAAAGTAAAAAAATGGCCCAGTTGAAAAATATGTAGATCTCCCGCAAGAAGCTTTAAAGTTTTTTAAAAAATTTATATTATTTCATATTTATTTTTTTTAATGAAAGATCAAGTCATTCTTTGTTTTCAAATACAAAACGTTTAACAATAAGGTGTGAAATCTCTAAATATTTTATTATATGCCTCCATGGGGGCGTCGAAAAAGAAAAATCACTTAATCTTTCATTTAAAAAATATAAAATAACCGAATTAAGTATAAACAAAATTATAATCTTAACGCTTGCTGCGGGAGACCTAAATATTTTTTAATTGGGCCCATTTCTTTTGGTAGTATACAACAACTTTTTATCAACTTTGAAACGGTTCCATTCAATGAAGGGGAGTTTATTTTACTCTTCTAACATATTTCTTTCAGATAAGCAGCGAGAGTGTTCCTGAACAAATTCCAGACGCATCCATTAAACAAACTCAATCTTTAGAACATCCTACGGTAACCTCTGAACCGGACGGTACAAAAACAAAGAAAGTGGGAAAAAATTACTCTAATCAAACCACCTCAGGTAAAAATAATAAAAGAGAATCGCTGTAGAAAATTTTGTTTTGATTCGAAATAAATTCTAGTGTAAGTCCAAAACATTATGTAGCTGTATGATATTTCTGTGGACCCAGTGAAAACAGATATAACTCGAAAATCGTAACTTTTTAGGAGCGCAAATGTTTTAAAAATTATTGTTCGTAAACCACAATTTTTTTTAGTTTAAAAGATCTTTTTTATATTATGTTAGGTGTACCCAGATATGTTTTGTGTAATATAAAATATCAGAAATAATATTATACATAAATATTTTTATAACGTGTAATTTTTTTATCGTTGCACGTAATATGGTATTCCTATTCCTATTCCTCTTATTTATGATAATACGAGAAAAAAATTGTAAAGTTAGATATAACGTTTATATTATTATTATTACTTCAGTTAATGTTGATACCCTTTTCTGTATGCTTTCTTTTTTAACCGATTTAACTAGTTTTATATTATTTTACACTAGTAGAAATCAAAAATACACGTTTTTGCCAATTTATATTGTAATGCACGTACGATTTCTCCAAAACTATAAGTATCATATCCACATGTTAGTAAAGATCAAAATTAAGGTAATTTTTAGTACTATTCGAGCGAAATTATACAATAAAAACAAAAATAAAAAAATCGACTTATATCTTCACAGGACACACAGAATTTAAAATTTAATCCGCTTGCAAATTTAGTTTTGGAAATGTGGGTCATTCCAGGTGCTTGCAAACGCAAAAGCCAAGCCGACGCTGTAACGGATGATCCACGTGCTATCAGCCCTACACTGCAGGCTATACGTTCTACTCCTGCACAGGATAAATTAAAGAATCAGATCGTCCTTCTTCAAGCGGAACTTGACTTAGCTGTCCGTCGTAGGGATTCTCTGAGCGCCGATGGAAACGAGCAGCGCCAAGTGAAGAAACTACGCGTTGAAATTGATAACTGCAAAAAAGAACTACGGAAGAAGGAGCAGCACATGCGTCACTCCAAAACACACAGGCTTTCAGTCAAATCAAAGATTGCACTTGTTTGCCGTGACAGCCCCAGTTTAGCTAATGTTCTCATGGCGCGCTCTGCTTTAGGCCGCCCACGTCTAGAGGAGCAACAACCGGAATTGCTAAAGACTATCGTTGATTTAGCAATGTTTGGTGCTTCTGCAGAGGAACGACGTCGCTCGGAGATCGTGCGCAGTTGCCGAACACTCACGGATCTTCACGACAAACTAAAGGAACTTGGGTTTCAAATTTCAAAAAGTGGCACATACCTTCGGCTGCTTCCAAGAAATTATAGCACGTTGGAGGGTAAGCGACATGTAGTCACGGTACCTGTCAAATTGAGCCGTCCTGAGGCAGACCATCATAAAGCTCACCCCGATCAGCATTTTTGTGTTGCCACCATAAGATCCTTGGAAGCCGTAGCATCTATTCTAGGGCCGGACCAAGTGTTCTTTCTTTCACAGGACGATAAAGCCCGCGTACCCATTGGCTTGACGGCTGCAAATAAACAAGCTCCTCTACTGATGCATGTCGAATACCGCGTATCATTGCCTGATCATGACTGGGTAATTGCTTCGAGGCACAAGTTGATCCCCAGTGTATACGCTGGGTGCATCATTAAAGACAATGATATGGGCCGCGCCGAAGCTGTGACGTACTCAGGACCAACATACGTAGCTGTTAGAAGTGCCAAACATTCTTCATCGACAGCTTCATCGCACGCCGTCGACTTCAATAGGCTTGCTACACTGGACACTTTTAAAGAAATTATGCGGAATAGAGAAGGCCGCCTGAAACCTGTTATCTTGGTATCATCTGATGGGGGACCCGACGAAAACCCGAGATATGCTAAGGTTATTTCGCATGCAGTACATCACTTCGTCGAACATGATTTAGATGCAATATTCATCTTTACTAATGCGCCCGGGAGAAGCGCGTTCAACCGTGTCGAGCGAAGAATGGCCCCTTTGAGCCGAGAATTGTCTGGCCTAATACTTCCTCATGATTCTTATGGAACCCATTTAGATGCACAAGGAAGAACAACAGATTTTGATCTTGAGAAAAAGAACTTTCAGAAAGCTGGAGAAGTGCTTGCTGAAGTATGGAATTCTATGGTTATCGACGACCATGAAGTGGTGGCAGAGTACTTGCAGCCTGATGACACAATGGAAAGATTCATTCCAGATCTGCCATCCCCACAGTGGTATAGCCAGCATGTTCGAGAGAGCCAGTATTTACTTCAGGTACAGTAGTATGTTATTATTTTTTTTTTCTTCATTGTTTCTTTCTAATGCGAGTTGTACAATGAACTCGCATTAGAAAGATGAAATACAATAATTACAATTATCATCTATCAGGTGGTGAAGTGCGACGACCGTATTTGCTGTGGAAACATGCGGAGTTCCCTTCGACTTGTTCTTCCCGAACGCTTCCTGCCACCTCCCTATCCGATTCTCAGGTCCTCCTCTGGCTTACACATTCCAAAACCTGAAGACCATGACGGCAAGTCGTTTGCTTCATTTTTTTTGCAGCGGTCTCTTATCATAACTCCTACACATGAAGGCTTTGAGAAAATACCTTATGATTTTTATTGCCCTAGCCTGAAGGATGAACGTCATCAGCTAGAGGGAAGAACATGCAAGCAGTGTGGACTTTATTTTTGTGCAAAAAAAAATGTTCAGGCACACAGGAGGTCTCTGCACTCCCGAACTGAACAAAGCAAAGGACAGAGCGATGATAGTACGAACGTCGAGGGGCTCGATGAGGACGATGTTGACCTTGTATCACCTACAGTTGAGCTGATAGATGTTTGTGGATTTGTTAGTGTCGAAAAAAACCAACTAAACCCATGGTCAGAGGACAATGGTCTTTAGTTTAATATATTGCGCTACTTTATTATTTAAAAGAAATATTAAAAATATTATTATAACAAAATATTATTATATTTTTCAATAAAAAGTATCAGGAAAATATTTGAGTTTTTTCAACAAAAAAATACACGTGATGTTGGATAGGGGGGGGGGGGGGGTACCTTAGAACCTCACCAAATATCACCAGGGGGGAGGGGGGGTGTAAAAAGGGGGCTTAAAAACCTCACGTGATTAATGGACGGCCCCTCAGAGGTTGGAGAACCGCTATGGTACTATCGTGGCCATATATTATGTCCCTTCTTTTGACGTCCATTTTCTCGGAAACCTAGGGGCAAAATTTTTTTAAAAAATTCTGGTGCTGTCCTTGATTAATATGCTACAACTCATAGAAATTAGAAAGCTGTATGTGTTGGCGTTTTCCCGATTTTTCCTAATTAAGAAGAATTGGCTCTGTTTTTGCCACTTAAATTTTATGCGTTTAACTTTAGCAATTAATTACTCCGGAAATAATACATAGATTTGAACGAATTATATAATTATAATTATAATTCGGGTTTCGGGTTTAGCATTTAAAATTAATGAGTGATCTGCAAAATATTCTGTGTCTACAAATTTACGATGTAAATTTGTAAAAGTTTTTTGATAGTTTTAAGTTTTATACGGTCAAAGCTGACGTTTGTAATATATGTAATAAATCAAGAGTTGTGTTTATTTTATATTGTTTCTGCATGTATTTAAATATTATTAATAAATAAGCTGTTGAAACAGTTATAATAGTTTGAATATTAGTATAACAAAATCGGGTATACCTTTTAATTATTTTTTGGGTTTATCAAGTATGCTTAATTTAATATTCACCACTAATCGGAAAATCTGCTAACTCCGTATTATTAGATCTATCCGCTTCCATCAAAACCTTGTTTACAACCTTATTGTATAAAAACTGAAGAAAACATAAACGCCAATCGATAGAAGAGATTTCTCTCGTACCGGGTCACATATTATAATCAAAATTATGCAAATATTAAGAATTTAATTGTTAGTTAAAATTACAACCTTGTCAAGTTATTGTTCTTTTTGTGTATTGATAATATGCTGCCCCGGTTCTCCCAGCTGTGTCGGTTCTCTCCGACACGACTGCACCGCTAACGCCTCCTTTCCCCGCAGTACCCCAATGACCGTAGAGCGTCGTAATTCACGCGGAGTTTCAGCACGATCTTTTGTATGAAAAATGCAAGATAAACAATAATTATGTAATAAACTTTAAACCTATGAATTATTGGGTAGCCTATAGTCTATTTTTCATTATTCTAGCTCTTCTAATAACGGAATGGCTGGCATTGCATAATATAGCTTTTTGTGGGTCAACCACTAATCCAATGATTTTACAAAAATGCACATTGAAAGCAAGCATTCCGCAGATGATTTTGCTTTTTAAGTCGTTGAAATCTATATATTATTTCCGGAGTAATTAATTGCTAAAGTTAAACGAATAAAATTTACGGGGCAAAAACAGCGCCAATTCCTCTTAATTTGGAAAAATCGGGAAAACGCCATCATATACAGCTTTCTAATTTTTATGAGTTGTAGCATATTAATCAAGGACAAAACCAGAATTTTTTCAAATTTTTTCGCCCCTAGATTTCCGAGAAAATGGACGTCAAAATACACGCTCTAGTGCAGCAAAGTACAAAATACAAATTTCAAATAAATTAAGATCACCAATTTGATTGTTTGTTAATAAGAAATATCAACCCGTCTTTATATCTAATTCTAAAAACGATAAATTGAGAAAATTGTAATTAAAGTATAGCGATGAGTGTAGTTTTATGTTTAGGTTGTTGGTTCGGATGTGACATCTACAGTGTCATGAACAAATATAAATCTGTCAGAATTTGAATTAGCATTTTAAACTTGACGTTTCGTCAAAGTGGTACCAACCTAATTTCCTACACAGAAATATAACCATTTTAAATTTTTTTTTTAAATACATATTTTTCAAAAAGCAACACATTTAACGTTGGTATCACTCCTGCCGAAAACTAGCTAGCGCGACTCGCTCACATGCGACTGCGACGCTCCGCGTTCGGTGACGCGCCGCATCACCGCTCGTCGCGCTATTCCATACTTTCGGCACTTCTGACATAAATAACTATTATTCTAATGTCGTAGTGTAGGTAGTGTCAAATGCTGATGCTTTGACAATACCTACGATTTATCTGAATAAATGATTCTCATGCAGCTAAACTATTAATTTTATATATTGTATGATAAAGTCATGTGCCTGGCCACATCAGATTTTTTTTAGTTTATTTGGTTGTTTCAGGCCAGAATAATGATTTTTTTCAATGGAGATGACATGAGTTCAAACGTTATAAGGAAAAATTAACTTTTAGCTTAACACTGAATTATCAAGATCAGTCAGACTTTTAGGTTACCTATATTCTGACCGTTAGAACATTGTGAGACGTTTGTGGGTTGATAAGTATGCTGTCAAGTGTCAAGTCAACAAACCGGATATCCTAAAATAAAGTTCAATGTTGTATATTACTTATTTTATCCAACTAAACAGTAACATATCGAAATTTAGGGCAGTTTTAGGACAGTCGTTTTGTGGCGTGTGAAGCAGGCTCTTGACATCAGGTCTCACTGGTGGACAAGGTGTCATCAACTTATCACTAATGGTAGAGTAGGTATACAAATAAAACAACCATGTTAAGGTGTGTGGTGAGATTCTTGAGGTTGTTCTCCACCATCACAAAACTTGTTTATTAGTGCTGGGTTACGATTATCTGAAATGTGAAACGAGTGACAAGATAATAGAGGTGCTTCAGGGACTTGCCTTGCCAGCTGTTCATTTGTTTTCGTGTGGGTGCCCTGCCGCGTTTGTACAATTACCAGTGGTGGGCATATCAAGAAATACTTTCTCACAGCAATATTTTTACCGGTTAAAAGTTCATAATTAACATGCTAGAATTTGTCGCAAGAGTGTTTCGTGTACATACTAGATATTGATAAAGATACAATAAGTCCTGAAAATTCGTTATCAGTTTGTACTGACTAATCAAAATTAGTTGAAAGTACGTAATTCTACTAAGTACTGGTGACATAATGGTTATAGTATAGGTCATAATATTATTATCAAATTTAAATATTATTTGCAACACTCAGGAACGAATAAAATATGTAGTCGGATGTACAAAATATTTAAAATCAGCTACCTACAATATGTATGCAGGCTCATACTTGCAAATTGTGAGTCATAGTTTGGACCTCCTGATATCCTTGAATGTAGACACGCATATAAATATACAAAGTTAGATCATCCCAGGGAAAAAAGATGGACATATACCTGCTTCTCAGCGATAGTATTTATCTTAGATACATATATGAGATACGAGGTATAGATTATATTTTAATAAGGGTCAGGTAGAAAATATTTTTGAGATTACTAGTTTCTATTGTTGTATCTTCGTCAATTTTAAACGATTTTTTTTATTGTTTCAGGTATGTACTGTGGACTAGAATGTAGATGATGATTATATAGTAAGTAATTAGTTTAGGTTACTGTAGTGAATACATAGATTTGTTTTTCTTTTACACTGTATATATTTGTATGTTACATCAGAGTGTGTACCTACTAGGGCTTCCAATCCCGGACAATATACAGATCCCGGAATTTCGGGATTAATTTTTTTTTAACCATTGATCCATGAAATAAAATGAAAATTGCCGGATCTAAACGCCTGGGATGCCTAAAGTTACTAACTAAATCCAGTGAATAAGAAACGCCTAAATTATAGTTTAATGGTCAATATCTTTTACCCCGCAACTTGATCAACGTTTTCAAATTTTACCTTACAAGTAGAAAGCCAAAATTGACGGTGTAAAATGCAAAAGGTGCGTATTGATGTCAATAATAAACAAAATGTAAACCTTATTAGATAATAACTTGCCCTTGCATCTGAAATTTGCTCGAAACTTTTACATTTTTGTAAAATGTTTCAAGAATAGTCACGGCAAAAGAAATTGTTTTATCGAGTCAAATTTTCATTTTTTCATGTTGGTGTCAATAAAACATTTGACGAATTTTTGTTTTCTTCTTTAGATAAAATTGGATAAGTTTAGAATTCATACGTCATAGATATTTATTATGCAAATAGACTAACTGTTTGCATTCTAAATTAAATGATTATTGTTTACAAAAAAATAAATATAATTTAACACCCAGTTCTAAACGCGTTTCAAGTAAAGACGATATTTATTGTTCAAAATTGATGAAATATTCAGTGCACGTCCTTAGAATATTAAAGATTGAATTTCTTGTCATGAAAAAACTAATATTATACTTGAAAGTCTTTCGATTTTCTCAAAGATAGTTCAAATAGCCCAACCTACATTATACAAATATATTTTTGCACTTTTTGACCAAAATTTGTCCAGTAAAAAGCGAAAAATGCGAGAATTGGCGATAAAAAATGTAAAAAACGACCATATTACTGCTGTCACAGCCATCACAAACTCGAGATGCTTCGTACCTATATATTTCGTTTTTTAGTTTAAGTTAAAATCCTTAAACTGGAAGAAAAATTTCGATGTATTTTATTACCTATTTACTAATTTTATATTCGGTAGTACATCACTGAATACTATGAGTATTTTCTGTTGAGGGTATAGTAACTAAAAGGACTTGAGCAAGTTGAAAAGGTTTATGTTTTTCCTCCATATTGAAACTATATCTACTTCTCGCAAAATATGTTCTTCTTATTATAGTAACGTTGGTGTAAACAAACATTTTATGCTTGATACTTAGTTAATCGGAAAGGGTGCTGTTATAGACTGAAATTCATACCTTAAAAATAGCAGCTTAATTGATTTATTGTAGGTCAGTACCTAATAAATAATTTAATTTTAACTTTTTCTGGATCCCGAGGTTTAGATTTATAATTCCGGGATCCCGAAAAAGCTCATTATTTGTCGGGATCCCGAAATCCCGGGATTGGAAGCCTTAGTACCTTCATATAAGTGTAGTACAGACGAGGGAGGGAGGGGGGCAAAACAGACCAACTTTAGATAAAGAAATAAAATACAGAAATTAGCATGACGCAATCTTTTCTTTTAATGCTCGACAGTAACGTTAAATAAAGAAAAACGAATTATTTGATTATCTAGACATAAAATAATAAAATGGTAGCTTAATAAAAAAAAACACAAACTTTTGAGTGTAGATATCAAAACATTTCACCGATTTCCAATTACTTAATTCCTCAAAAAATACTGTAACTGAAACTAAATGATATATAAAGAAATCAATCAACTGACAATTATGTATATAGGTACAAATCAATCTGTAAGTTTTTATTCGTGCGTGATTCTAATGCACCTGTTTTCATAGAATGTGAACCTGAAAACAGAATTTGTTAAAAGATTGCAAAGAAGCGCGTTTTTTTTAAGTTAGGCACAATTCAAAATGTCTATTTTCAGATAGTATGAAAAAAAGCATACCACAATCATTTGCGACTGGAAATTGTGAATAAATAGTTTTTTGGAAAACAGTAGAAGAAAGCAACATCTGCACTGCAACGTGAATACACTCACAATACATCATAATTATCAAACAATCTGTCGCACACAATCGATTTAATCAAACGGGAAACGGGTCAGCTGATAAGATAAAGAGTGCCAAAATATGTGATCTGAGCGTCGTTCTTGGAATGTTAAAACGTTGGTCACATTTGTTTTCAGTAGATAAGTTTTATATGAAATATTTTCTGATTAATAGTTTTTGAGATAATTGTCACACAAAATCAGGAAATGAACCCCATAAGATATTGAATCTTTACCACATTGTAAAAGAAAGCTTAAACTCTTTATCTAACGTTCAGTGTTTTCAACTAAGCCCGCATTCGTATTTAGCACGAGCAGCTAACAAACTATTACCTATAATAATCACTTATCAATCCATCAAGAAAGTCTAAATAAAATATATTCGTCACTGTAAAATAGATAAATCTCTTCTAGTACTTTTCTCCATTCAACATTTATGAATGGGTTTACAAAACGACACTCTTATAAACGATAAAACCTTAATCCGATTATGTTTTGTTCCGAGTGATACGACCACTCCAACAGTAGTAAATTTATACAATATTGGTCGTGCTCCTCTTAGCGGTGGACAAGAAAACACGCCTGGTATAAGAAAAAGAAAGAAACTGGACCGGCCGCCTCTGAGTTCGGAGATCGAGAATTTAGATGTCTGAATGAATGGTAATGCCCTGAACCTGTCCCACGGCATGTTCTCGTTTTGTCTTTCGGTGTCCATTTCAATGGGTAATCCTTAACGATGTCGCTATACCGGTGCTGGATGCTGCTCCAAGGCATCATACGTCCCAACGCTAAACTAACCGCAACCGGTATGCGCAACAAACGACCCTTTTTGCTTCCAATGCATGGCTTTTTATACCGATATCATGCCAATACACGGTGTAACTTATGGGCTTATATCGCTGTCTTGGCGAAGATCAGTTCAAATAGTTCAAACGCTAAAGTAGCTTTTACTTTAATTCTTTTGAATTAAGTGCAATTTTTCAATATTTGCAATTTGTTACAAAAGTTAATAAGAAATCTATGTTTACACTAATTAAAATTTAAATACGTAATAAAGTAAATAAAGGTTTGATGTTAAATCTAACTGATCGTTTAAAAATGTTTTATTTTGGTGGATCTCTAATTGTTCCAGGAGATCCATCTTGTTCGCATAATCAATTTTGTGACCTGTGTTCAGAGTATGCTGACAAAGGTTTGACGACGTTTGACTGGCGTGTTCCTTTAGTATTTTCTTTAATGTTTAATTTTTAGGTTAGGTTTTATTTTGTATTGTTCTGAAGTGAGGTTCTTGCTTTGTAGATTTAGAATTGAGCATGGATTAATAATCCGAAACATGTCTCCTAAGTATATAGCACCATTACAGTAAGTTTTATTAATTGTATTTTTGACAAATTTCTGGGAATTTGTCGTAGACTATATTTTGTTATTTATTTAAGATCTAACGTATAATTGAATTGTATAACTTCTACAAATTTTCTGTAAAACATTTTTGACTATTTTTGATTATATTTTGTTTCGAAATTCTAAAGTTAGTCAAAATGGTACTAGTTGTCGATTGGTTCTTAATTTCATTATCATATTGTAATCAATAATGGTTTTTATTTCGGAATTAATAAGAGCAAAATTGTGCTTGAATTTTTTTGTTATATTATTTTATTTAAAATCAGAAATATTCCGGCTAAGGGAATGGTTCGATTTTATTAACTCATAACAAAATTTCTTTTTGGAGAATGTAGTACAATGCATACGTATGTGACTATATAATCCCCATCATTATACGCGCCAATGATTATAATGACACTAGCGTTGTATAAGAATGACAGTTCGTTTAAATAATGACTTCATTATTTGAACGAACTGTCGTCATTATTAATTCTAGTCTGTCAAAGCCTACGTGGATGACAGTTGTGAGACAGATCGCCTCTCCATCATTCTAATATTTAAAATATTTGATATAAAATGCAATTTATGAGTCGTAGATAAAACGTCGTATTCGACTCGCACACAACGGATATAAATCGCTCGCATATTTACACGCTCGCCTACGGCTCGCGTATACACTTTATGCTCGCGATTTATATCCTTAGTTATGTGCTAGAGTTGACAATTTGGCGCAAAAATATGACATATACCTATAATAGGGTTTCCAATTCGAAAACAAAAAATAGTTTTTATGAAAAACAGAAGCCAAACCGGTTGTTTTAACAAAATAATTAAACCCTGGAAGTTAGTCGATGTAGGTCAACGTACTGTTGTAGAAAACAGGGTAGACTGCTTTTTAATTTTTCCATTTTTGTTAGATGTTATATGATCAGAAACACAGTTGCATTTTTATTTTTACATTTGCAAAAAGAGCCGGTTGCTCCCGACTGTAAATAAATTTTGCATTTAAAAAACTATCGAAAAACATTTATTTTGTATTACAATAATTTTGCACTCCACACTGAATTACATAGTTTAATAACAATAATCGTCTTAAAAATAAATAATCCAAGTTGAAAATCTGTTGAAATTGAAAATCTGCGAATTTTTTTGTGATCTCATTTCAGAAGTATATTGGTTAATTTTGTTATGCTCTTATTTATGTGTGGACTACAAAAGTTTGTAGTTAAAGGCATTAAAATTTTCTTAACTTAGTTTGTCAAAATAAGCAAAAGATTTGCAATAAAAATGCGGGATTTGTACGTAATTAGTCGTGCTTGCTCCCTTAAAGGCTCAATTTTTTTCTCTTTGGCTTACAGCCCCTAAATGATGATACCATATGTAAAAAACCGGATGTACATTTTCCATGTGTTGCTTTCAGAGAATCTTAAAAGGTATTCTTAATTGGGGCTTCACAACCACCAAATAACATTTTTTTTATTAGAAGTGCGGGATAGACGAGTTACATGACATGCAACGGCTGTTTTGCTGGCTCAACCATCCCTCCACAACGAAACAATTTCAACATCTAACATCGAAATTCATATAGAATTTGCACTGTTAACTAATGTTGACATGTTGTGTATGGTATGTGCGCTTAAGTGTGTATTATTAACACTATTCATTACAATTTTCTCTATAATACACATAATTAACACCAGTCATTATTTACTATTCGAAATAACCTATAATATAGTTAGGTGTATTACCTGGTACAATCTATTTGATAAATGCGCATATTAGCGTCCTCTCGTGACTTATATTTGCATAACAAATTTTCCTCCGCATTCATTATAGTACACAGGTGCACACACGATTACGACACAATCCTTCGACTGCTACGAATGGCTTCACGCACAGTACGACATGACTTGCTACGAAGACGTGGGCAATAAAGTGAGCAAATGCATAACATAACAGCGTTGGCTTTTGTGGCGAGTTTCTCTACATAAATAAATAAATAATGCCTAC
Source organism: Melinopterus prodromus (assembly GCA_964023965.1). Classification (NCBI taxonomy): domain Eukaryota; kingdom Metazoa; phylum Arthropoda; class Insecta; order Coleoptera; family Scarabaeidae; genus Melinopterus; species Melinopterus prodromus. Next base: position 19,948,393 of record OZ030393.1, read on the forward strand.
CTAAAGTTTGTGATTGCGATTTAGCCTTTGTCGATCTATGGAGTGAAATTATGAGTCAATGTAACTGTCTTTTGACGTGTTGCAAAATTTGCTATACGTACTAAAATGGATATTTAGTAGAGCTATGCTGGTGCTGTATGACTGAGCACTAGCAAATCTTACATCATTTTATTCTAAGAACGATAGAAAATAGGTCAGTTTACTCACTGCGTTTTTGCTCTATTTTTCTGATAAAAAAAAACAATAATAAAACAATTCTAGGGCATTTTGCACTACATTATGTATGCACTACAGCAGTGGTGTCGCAGCGGGCCACAAAATTCTGATTGATTCTGATGTTCCGCGGACCGCATACAAAAAATGTCAAAAATGTTATTGACTGGTAATACAATTTCTTGTCTGAATTAAATTTTTTATTCTGATGCAAAAAATAATTCTGATATGAAATTCAGCTGGTCGCAAAAAAGACACAACAGTTTTTTGTCTTATTGGAAGTTTTAATTTTACAATAAATAGAAAATACATTGTTTCTACATCTGTTTTCTGGAAACTTGGCATCACCTTTTCATAATATTTATTATGATCGTTTTAGAAATGAGGTCTTAGAAAAATCCATAAACCCACAACTAGGCATTTTAATAACATTTGCTTAAATTAGATATGAAAATCTAGAATAACAATTTTATTATGGTACTTAACCATGTTGCTAATACCATGTTGGACAATTTTATTAAGTTGTTAATTTTTGATATGTTGGATGACTTGCATCAAAATTTTGCATTTCGCTATACGCGCACGTGCAAACACAAGTTCGGAGAAAAATAAATAAAAAATTATATTGAGGATGTTTTTATCAAACATTTTCATTTGAACTTCAGAGTTACCTAAAAACTCAATTCACAAAGGTTGCTGATCAATGCTAATGTTTTACATTTTTAAGAAAATGATTCAAAATAGCTTATATAAACTTGACTTCACCTTCACATTATAGTCCGCTATTAAACCCCCATTCATATGATATTTACGAAGATATTTTAAGAAAATCTCAATTTTTATTTTAATTGTCCAAAATTTATACTAATTACTCTTCCTTTATATGTTTAAAACTGAGAAATCAACCCACATATTAATAAAAAAAATCTTCTTGTTGTATATCCTTTAAGAACGACAATAATGAAGTGAATCGAAAAACAAAATCTTCAGAAAATATTACTGTTTCATTCCAGTTATTTCTAGTTTGTTATAGCTGTAAAACGCTATATAGTGCTTCAAAGTACTTCTTCTGAAGAATTAGGCTACCAGTGAGTGAAAGAAACGTCAAAACCGAATAAATGGTTGGGAAGAAAATCCCAACCTTAAAAAATAAAAAAAAATTAAACATTTTTTATTATCCCCTAATTCTTTTCATCAGTTTAGTTCAGAATCCCCCCCAATCTCTAAATACAATAATGAAATATTTATTTTTTTTAATTCTTACTGGAAAGTGATAGAAAATAGCTCATTAACTTGAATATGTAGTATTCACATTTCACGTTTAACCAAATGAATACAAAAACCATTCAAACAATATTTACGAAAATATTTTAAGAACATTTCGAAACCGCTTTTTAATTTTACTGAATTTGTAGATGGACGCCTGGGCTGAACTTTTCGGTGAATGACATGATAGGGAACTTTAGACACATGATTCATATTTAGCGCCTAAACTCCTTGTGACAATTATTACATGTTCAGTAAGTTTCACTTGGACCATATATATTTACGAAAATTCCAGATTTTTAATTAGTTACGTTCTATTTATAGAAAGCCCACGATGTAATTTAGAAATATCCAAATCAAAATGTGTACTGTTCTGCTGTCTAATGAGTTGGAACTAGTGCCCATACACCATAAGTTTCATATTACTTTATCATACGCAGTATGGTAAAGTATTGTAATCGTGCCGAAAAAAAAAATTGGGATTTTAGCGGAAATAGGTCTTTTTGGGTCCCCTGAACATTTTTGACCAAGGTCCAAAAAAATGTCTGTGTGTGTGTGTGTGTGTGTGTGTGTGTGTATGTGTGTATGTGTGTACCAGATTTTTGTGACGATGATTCCGGAGAAACTACTAAAGGTATCGGGATGAAAGTTCAGATTTAGAAGTTTCATGACCAAACTGAGAGCTGAAAAGCTTTTGGTTCAAAACGGTCCAAAGGAACTAGCTATTTACTCTTAGCATTTTTCAACGATTTTGCAAATGAACCGTCATTTCTGTAATTTCGTCAAAATAGATAAATAATAAATTAAAGTAGAGGAAATTTTGTATAATTTATGTCTATAACATTTTGTGGTAAAATTAATAGTTTAGCTGCAGGAGCAAATTCTATTTGATCGAAATCGTGTCTGCATTAATAGTAGGTAGCCTGGATATTTGTCGACTTTTGACAGTATTCAGAACGTCATCGGTTGCGCAACGTCAATTCAACACGCAAATGCATGGAGACACACGCGCGCAAGTACGCTATGTGAAACAATATTGAAACATCTTGGTGTCATACACAAAGACAATGTGTATTTCGAGTGCGGATAGCAATGTTGTTTTGAATTTTGTAAGGATTTTGCAAATGAGCCGCCATTTCTGTAATTTCGTCAAAATAGTTAAATAATAAATTAAAATAGACGAAATTTAGTATAATTTATATCTATGACATTTTTTGGTAAAACTAATAGTTTAGCTGTAGAAGCAAATTCGATTTGATCGAGATCGTGTCTGCATTAATATAAAGTTAGCCAGGATTTGCCAGATATTTTTATTCCAATAGCAGTAGGTAGTGTCAAAGGCTGATTTTTTGACTATACGTACTGTCAATATCTGTTAAATCCTGGCTAATTCGTTTTATTTTAATGCAAACACGATTGTTCTCGATCAAATAGAATCTCATGCAGCTAAACTTATAATTTTATATATTGTATGATAAAGTCATGTGCCTGGCCACATCAGATTTTTTTTTTACTTTATCATACGCAGTAATCATGCCGAAAAAAAAAATTGAGATTTTAGCGGAAATAGGTCTTTTTGGGTCCCCTGAACATTTTTGACCAAGGTACAAAAAAATGTCTGTGTGTGTGTGTGTGTGTGTATGTCTGTGTGTAAAAGATTTTTGTGACGACGATTCCGGAGAAACTACTAAAGGTATCGGAACGAAAGTTCATATTTAGAAGTTTTGTTACCAAACTTAGAGCTGAAAAGCTTTTGGTTGAAAGGGGTCCAAAGGAACTGGTAGTTTATTCTAAGCCTTTTTGAAAGATTTTGCAAATGAGCCGCCATTTCTGTAATTTCGACAAAATAGTTAATTAATAAATTAAAGTAGAGGAAATTTTGAATAATTTATGCCTATGACATTTTTTGGTAAAATTAATAGTTTAGCTTTTTAGTTTATTCTAAGCATTTTTGAAAGATTTTGGAAATGAGCTGCTATTTCTGTAATTTCGACAAAATAGTTAATTAATAAATTAAAATAGAGACAATTTTGAATAATTTATGCCTATGAAATATTTTGGTAAAATTAATAGTTTAGCTTCAAGAGCAAATTCTATTTAATCGAGATCGGTCGCATCTGCATTGATATGAAATTACATAGTAGCCAGGATTTTGACAAATATTTTTTTCTGTTGTCACATTCGTAAACAGCTGATCTCATCAGAGGTTGGAGAACCACTATGGAACGTTGCCGCTGTAGTGCGGCAAATTATAAAATACAAATTTCAAATAAAGTAAGATCACCAATTTGATTGTTTGTTGATAAGAAATATCAGCCCGTCTTTATATCTAATTCTAAAAACGATACATTGAGCAAATTATAAATAAAGTATAGCGATGAGTGTAGTTTTATTTTAGTATGTTGGTAGGTATGTGTCATGAACAAATATAAATCTGTCAGAATTTGAATTACCTTTTTAAGGTGCGTTTTCATTAGTGATAATGGCAGTGGTAGCAGACGCCGTTATAGTATTTCCAATAGCAAAATTGATAGTGACTCATGTTTATGTACATGCAAACTAATATGTGTCATTATCACGATATGTAAGAAATACTATAATTTCGTATTCTACCACCGCCATTAGCTACTATTACCTACCAATCGGAACGTACCTTTAAACTTGACGTTTCGTCAAAGTGGTACCAACCTAGCATTTACTATACAGAAATCATTTATTTATTTTTTTTAAATACGTATTTCTTAAAAAGCAACACAATAAACGTTGATGTCGCTCCTGCCAAAAACTAGATAGCGCGACTCGCTCACATGCGATGGCGACACTCCGCCTTCGGTGACGCGCCGCATCACCGCTCGTCGCGCTATTCCATACTTTCGGCATTTGTGACATAAATAACTATTATTCTAATGACGTAGTGTAGGTAGTGTCAAATGCTGATGCTTTGACAATACCTACGATTTATCTCAATAGAATAGATTCCCATGCAGCTAAACTATTAATTTTATATATTGTATGATAAAGTCATGTGCCTGGCCACATCAGATTTTTAAATTTGATTGTATTGTAATACAAGCGAGGGCTCGCGGGCCGCACCAAAGGGCGTTGAGGGCCGCTCGTTTGACATCACTGCACTACAGTATCTACATTGTATCTTGCATAGAAATGCCAGGTGCCAACAGGTTCAACACCCGCTCAATAATTCCGCTGACATAGTTAAATATGATGCTGTATACATATTATTATCACCTAGTACAGTCTTTAAACTCTGAGCGTATGCGTCTTAGGTCTCAAAAAAATGATAACAATGTAACCTAAACAGAAACTGCGAACGTAAGTGGGAAATATAAACATTCCTCTGGACTAGAATATCGTATTTTTTTCTTGGAAATAAGATCGAGCCGACTACTAAACAGCTTCTAAACAATTCCAATAGCATGATTCACAGGCGATATAAAAGAAGGCTTACAGCATTTGACGTTTCGGCCTTTTATCTGACAATCGAGGACTTTAGGGTTTTGGTTAATCATAAATGATGAAACCATTGATGTCATAAGTCGAATAAGATAAAGTAGATTGTTGATATACTACAAGTATCAAAGTTTAATATTGCTGATGTTGTAGTATTGAATAAATGTATTTTTTATTGCCGTTAGCAACCAAAATCAAACAAAATCTGTGTCCACATCATAAACTTTTTGGTCCTTGTATTTCCTCAAAAACTAACCCACAATTCATAATTCTGTCTACACTCAGAAGTTAAATGATTATTTTTTTTTCAAGTTTGTTTAATTCCAACATGCAAATTTATTTGGAGTTCAAATGCTTGTTGTGGCCCAGTCAGCACTCAACAGTCTTTTTCTGTTTATATGTATTATATAGAGAAGAAAACTTCATTAAAAAAGTGTTGTAAATTTAAGCTAAGTAATCAAAATGTAATCTAACTTTCAGCTGTGATATATGGTATATTCAGATACACTTTACTAGTTTTACGATTTCATATAGAATTCGTAGTTTTTGCAATTGGAAACGCAAAAAAAAATTATAATGTAACTATTAAAGTAAAGAAAAATGAAAAATTTACATGTTTAGTATTTATGTTATACAAAATATCCACTATTTCTATGTATTTGAAAGTTTAGAATCAGGATCTACTCCACCAAAGCTTATAAATTAAAATTACTCTCCCCTATTAACTTGATATCAACTATGCTATTTTAAGTGAAATCAAAAAAATTTTATTTTATTTTTTATTTCCATGTATCAAAATACCTAAATATCACATTTTTTTGTATTTTATTATATATGATTCTTTACAACATCATTTCTGACCAATTAGCAGAAATGCCTAAATGTACCTAATCATTAAAAAAATAGGGATATTTTAAATTTATTCTTCAACCATGTAAAATTTTAGAAAACTGCGTGTGCTCTTATCCGCATTTGTAAATAAACATAAATAATGTTAACACTACGTTTATTTTTCATGTTTTGTCGTAAATGATAAATATAATTTCGTTTTTTCAGATTTTCCCTATTATTATAGGTAGCAAAACATTAAAACAAAAAATATTTCAGAAATTTGCATCTCTTTTTGGTGAACTTTGATCTTCTTGAACTTTTATTAGATTTATGAACGAAAAATCTACCAAAATAAAGGTGTGCTAATATATTATCAGGAGCATTTTATTAAGCTTTAAAAAAGGTGCCAATATCTCAAAAACAACTAAAGATAGGCACAGGGTACAGCAATGATGAATGATAGACCGCAACATATTCTTTCGACAAAAGCATGTATTATTTTCTTCCATTTGCAAAAAAATATTCTTTAACTTAGCAAATGATATCATTTGAGTTGCAAATTGTGCTAATTTATTAAATATTATTTTGTTTCACGTTCGGATTACCGAGGTTCGGATTATCGACGCTCTATACTGTACGATGTACATATTTCAGTTATACGGTCATTATGTTACTTATTAGTTAATTAATTTCCTTTTTTATTATTGTAAAGGATATTTTTTTGTGTTCCTTTTTCGTTTTCGCATTGATTGAGAAGTATTTTCTTTTTACATTTCTTCGTTTTGTTAATTTTTCAACACGTAACTTTTTAAGGAACCACAAAAACGTGTATGTATGGAAATTTTTATTCAGGGTTACTAACGGACCTAACGGTTTCTAAAAACAAACCAAATATGCGGAAAAATGTGGGCCACCAAGTATATTTACCTATCTAAAAGAAATCTGATTAAAAATAACACTTTAAATTAAAATGTTTAAATTTCATGTTTGAATTTGAATCCGAGTAACATGATGCTTTATAAAGTGAGTATTTACTAGGGAACTGAATAATAAACATACAGCATTGTACTTACTAATCAATAATATCCAGATTGCAAGTTGGAATTGGTTTTTCCAGTCCAATAAATCACAGTACATGCGGATTCCAGAGCCGACCGCCTACTATTTTGCATATTCATCCCCAGCGTAAATCGCACGTATCATTGCAATAAATCTGAATACGAAATGCTCCGTCGAAATTTACATACAAATATTGGCGATCGGTCAATAGCCAACCATACGCAAACGTATTCATTCATATCTCATTGATCTTTTCTGTGCTCTGCCTACTATTCGCTAAAATAAATCCCACACGTTCTCGCAACGAGATAGTCAATCGTCGCCGCGTACGATTATGTGTTTTGCATATTATTACGAAGTATAGTTAGTTCGTAGTATTGTACGGGTGGTTTTTGCATTGTTAATCAACAACTCCAGTGGTTATTGCTGATTGTGATGCATGTTAACTGGTACTTGGTGTTCTTCAGTTGGAAATGACTAATGTTTCTTTTGCTGTTTCTTGGCGAAATTTCATGCTATTATAGAAATATGAAATGAAGATGAATTTCCATAAAATATAGAAATAAAAACTATGGAATTTAATTTTTGAATTATTGTTTGAGGATTGTTTGAGATATTTCTCAAAAGCGGGCACATGGGTCTAGTGGTGGAGCATTGGTCTACTGAGTATAGTCCATTTAATAACCAGGAGGAATAAAACTAAACGCCAGGAAGAAAAACTAGGAAAAATCGCCAGAAATGTCACCAGATCTTTTAGCGGTATAGTTATTTTGAGGTTAAACGTATTTAATAACCCCAATAAATCTCTTATGGGTAAACCTATAACGATAAAGCTCCGACTTTGTAATATATCCGTAGTCACTAAAATTAATTTTCTCCGTCAGATTATGAAGTGACAAACGTTGATAACTTTGGAAACTCTCAACAAGTTTAATTATAATTAAATTGTCCACAATCGGAGTTTCGCATGGTACACAGTGGATTTTGCCACCCCTACAAACTAAACTAAATAAAACGCTGGTATTTGGATTGATATTTAAAAGCCACGCGACTTTCTCGGTTCGTATTTAGTCGTGCTGATTATATTATACTCATCACTGATCACATAGCGTACGTGCACGCGTGTTTCTCCTCCCCATCGCATTCTCCATGCATTTGCGTGTTGAATTGACGTTTCGGAACCGCTGCCGTTCTGAATTCTGTCAAAAGTTTCAAAATATCCTGGCTACCTACTATTAATGCAGACGCGATTTCGAGCAAATAGAATTTGCTCCTGCAGCTAAACTATTAATTTTACCAAAAAATGTTATAGACATAAATTATACAAAATTTTCTTTACTTTAATTTATTATTTATCTATTTTGACGAAATTACAGAAATGACGGCTCATTTGCGAAATCGTTGAAAAATGCTAAGAGTAAATAGCCAGTTCCTTTGGACCCTTTAGAACCAAAAACTGTTCAGCTCTAAATTTGGTCATAAAACTTGTAAATATGAACTTTCGTCCCGATACGTTTAGTAGTTTCTCCGGAATCGTAGTCACAAAAATCGAGTACACACATACACTCAGAATTTTTTTTGTACCTTGGTCAAAAATGATCAGGGGACCCAAAAAGACCTATTTCCGCTAAAGTCTCAATTTTTTTTTCTTCACCATTACAATACTTCATCATACTGCGTCTGAAAAAGTAAACAAACTGTTCTACAGTTACAAAATGTAACAAAAATTCCTTAACCCGTCTAACCTGGCGCGTTTACCTTACATCAGCATTGGCAATTTATTATGGCATTAATTGCAAGTTATTGGACTTAGCTGGTTAGTTAATATGTAGTACATTTATTTGACTAATGGAAACGTTCACTATATGTGAAAATGTGTGATCAAAAGATTTAGCCACGTGTCAGCCATACGATCATTGGAGTATGTCAAAATCTAGGGCGAAAAACCCCACAGTTTGGTGTTGTGGCTCGCATATAAGAAACATATAATTGGTAAATAATGAAAATTTAGTTAATAAAGTATTTCGTACAATAACTTTTCCTCCAGCAATACGCAAGCAGTTTCCGGTGGATGTTGTCACCCATGAGTTAGTCACTGAGATGTGGTTACGAGATTTGTTGACCTTTGCATTTTCGGAAATCATCTACATAATGTCAATTGTTGAAGATTGTTCATCAATTTCTACTAAACTCCATCTTCTCTGAATCCGTTGTTCATGTAGAACTTTAAAAGACTCTGTGGTTTTTTACGTGATTGCTGGTGTCACTATGGGTAGATGGGTAATCGCTTCTCTTCGTTTTCATTACCTAGCAAATGATATGTTTCTATTTACTATGTCAAAAACGGGGTTTTACAAATCCTTTAAAGTATACGAGTAGTTTTCTATCATGGCTGAGTTCTCCTCCTATCATGGTGAACTATTGTCAGGTGGTAAACATGTGGTCTGTGCTATTTAGTCTGAATCTACTCTGGACTTCTAGTTGGGTTCGAGGTTGTTGATTTTATCTTATACTTCATTTCATTGGTCCAAAGACACTTGCAATTATGAACAATAGTAGAGGTCCCAAGACGGTACCTTGCGGCATACCAAGTACTTGCGCAACTATATCGTAACTTCCTGTGCGAAGCTGGCCGATAGAGGACGACAGGTGAGACACCGTACGGTGCAAATATCTCTGTACAGGTCGACCCGGCACATCGTCCGCAAAAGGTAAAAATGAATCTATCGCGAATTTTTCTCCAAACAATCTCGCCGTCGTCCGAAATAGGCGCGGACAAGTCGTAGTACAATCTCCGACGCTCCGGCAGGCAATAAATTAGCCGGACATAGTGCTCGCAGCGCACCGTGGACGGACGCGGACGGTTCACTTTTAACAACCAGTTTCTCACGATCTCGAAACTGCTCGTTGCTCTTGCCTGGATGGCTCTGCTATGTCCGGGGAGTCGGTTTGCGAGCCGGAGACACCGGCGAGCCGCCGATAGCGGCTTTATGCTCTAGCCCAGAGCCGCCTTTTTAGTGGGTATATTGCACCGGTTACGGACAGCGGAGCCTCCTCAACCTCAAGGCTGATTCACATTACGGAAGTGCAGTTTTTGTAATATGTTGCTGGGAGCTGCTCGAGAAGTTGTCCACAACAAAATTTGCTTTTAGTTATATTATTTCTGACTGATTTTGTCTTTTTACATCACCTTTACACTAACTCAAAATGCTTCCTCTTAAGTCTTCTTATCAAGCTGTGGTCATGTTGTCGAAGAACTAGATTGCCTCAACATTAACCTGATGATAAACTCATTCTTCATGGTTTCTTGCATTTTTAGATATTGCTATCTACAAACTCCATTTTGAGGTCCTTATGTAATGGGTTTGAGAATTTCCTCGTACAAGGAAAGGCTATTATGTACTGACATGTGGAGTTCCTTCCAAACAGCTAATACTTCGCTCTGTGTCGATTTCTTCTCTTTTCTTATGGACATGGGTTTTCCAGCAGAACCTGGCGCCTAATTTCATTTCGAGGTACGCTTTAGCCATGGATGTGTTCTATGTTCTTGAACTGAAGACAACGCGTATTGAGTTTGTTAAGTCATTTTTTCTATGCCTAGAACCGAAAATAACCGAGAGATGTTTGAAAATTCCTTGTTTGTTCTTCATTACTGTTAGCTACAGCTGTGAGATCAGCAAAAGGTTGCCAAAGTATTTTTTTCTGATTCTGCGGTGTCGCTGGTGTCCTGATTTTATTTCAGGTCTTAGTCAGGAGGAGTTTTTATTTTTCTACAAACTTGTCGGGAAGGATACTTCGTAATTTATGGAACTAACCCTCATAGCAGCCTTTATCAACAACTTGTGCTATACCTAAAAAAAAAATAGCAGAAGGAACTCTTTTTGTAATGCTCTTTCGATAATGTTGAATGAACAATATGAACATTAGACATTTTTATTTCGGTGTGGTTAATAGAAACCTCTTAATTCTTGCTTCACTTTTATTTTAATTGATATATGGTACATGTTTCGGCTTAATATAGCCTTAAATTAACAAACGGAGAGAACAAAAACATATAATATAAACAACTTGTAACGATTTCTGTTCATAGAGGTGTTGAAACAATATATGTATACCTAACCGTCTTTGGCTTTAAAATTTATATAATACGGATAAAATATTAACCATGCAGCGTCTTAAACCAGAAATAAAAAATCTTGTAGCTAACATATGACGAAAACAACTGTAAGCAAATTAATACAGTTAGTTCGTTTTTCGTTTACATTTGGCCGTTTGCCTTTAGGATAATCAGTAGTTGATAGGCAAATAATAATATCAAAAGCATAGACAAGACAGTGGAATTTATAACGTAGAGCAGCTTGAAACCTTCAGTTTTAGTAATTAGAAAAAAGTTCTAAATAATAGCATAGTTCAAAATGCCGTGCTATTGTATTTCTGAGTCAGGTCTGCCAACAATGCCAACGTCAGACATTTTGTTTTATTTTGACGCACCGTAGTAACGTATACATTTAACCTCATGCTGACGCACTAGGCTTTGTGCAATTGGTTCATTATGTTAATTAATTTGCACTAACATGCTTACAGCAAAAGATTGCAAACCAGGTTGGCTATTCTGAAACAGATAAAGGATTATGTCCAGTTTATCCATCTCTTGTTTCTTTAAAACTTTGACTAACTACATAAGTTTAGAAAAAGATGAAAGTAGTGTAATAAAGTAAAAAGCGCCTTTAGATGGCACCTCTAGAGATTTCTACTATTAGTACCTCTAGCTGACGTAAAATCGCGTAAAATGTCACCACATAATAGGTAAAAAAGAAGAGCACAGGCAGACATAATCTGTGTTATTTCTGAACAATACAAAATTGTTTTCAAAACTTTAATCAGCAGTCTGTCAGTTTCCGTAGTCCACAGGACCACTCATTTGTATTAACTGAGATCTTTAATCCTGTTGTTGTGGTAAGCATGATTTTCTTGCTTTCTTGACCATTCTCCTCCACATGCATTTCTTCATCATATCAGCGATGAGCTTGTTTTTAAATGATCAGCAAATCTTTGGGGTTTTAGTTTGTTAATTCCTGACCCAACTTCCATAAGTTTTTTTTCTGATTGGTAGAATCTGGATTTTTGTCTTTTTGAGTTTTACTTGATAATGCATTAATGACAGAGATTTTCAGTGTTCACAAGAACGGCGATGACTATACACAGTTTCAGATACTAATAATTAGAAATCAAGTCAATTTGCTTTAAAAAGTAACCCGTCAGACTGTGCTTAAGCCATCTGGGCAGAGTGGGGTTTAAGGGCCAAACGTCTTCCCTGGTCGGGAGTCTACTATATTCATCACTTCCTCTACGGTTAGAACTCCACGTTAATCTGTATGTCCAGGTGCAACTACAATTCACCAGGTGTGGCATGGAAAAGCCTAATGATGGTCTATTGTAATCCTGATTAAGACTAGGTAATCAATATTCATTAATTCATTTTGAACAAACCATCTGACTCTCGACAAGAAATCCTTCAGTTTTCGTTTACCTCAATTGCACGAAATGGTACAACAGTGAGAATCGTCCATTGCTTTGCTGGCACATTATATGACGGACAGAGCACAACGGGCTTGCGGTACTCCCGACTACTAGCTCCTATATAGTCGTACGAGTTGGTTTTTTTTTTCGCTCGAACCGCCGACTGACGGTTATACGACCTGAAACAAAAGAGGTCGTAATGCGTATACTTCATATCGGACGAACCTGTCCATCCCATTGTGGATTTTAGAAGGTTATGACTCCTAACCGGCACATTAAACTCACTTAATTGACTCTTCTCAGTCGGACTCAATTAACTATGACTGTATTTATATGGCTGAGAATGGCCGATCTGAAAGTATAAAGTTTTATAGTGGAAAAACTGTTTAAAAGTTATGAGTTCCATAGTTGGTATCTTTAGTGTATTTGTGCAGCTTACAGCATAAGTTATATAATAGCTTCTTGTCAAACCAAAATTATTGGCTAAAATAATGGAACTTTGAAAAGTTTAAATTAATAGAATTAGTTAATAATAATTAATTAATAGGAACATAATATTGTACAAAATTTCATTTACGGCAAGAAATGGCACAATTAGGGAGTGTATACAAAGGATGTCGTCGTGGAACGTTGGATTAAGTTGAGGTTTGGCAATGGCTTCCGATGTCCTTAATTAAAGTTTGAAAGCTGCAGCAAGGCTGTGCTCTCGGCACAATAGCTTTGATCTCGAGTTTCGGTCGTTGGTTAATTGAATGCCGGGAACAACGACACAGCATGGAGCTTTCAATATAGGTTCACAGTGATTCAGGATTCGTTAAGCTCTGTGTGCAAGATCAAAGGATTAATTTGGTTCATTGGATGCTTATTTGAAACTTCTTCATACGTGTGATATTACTGAAAAAAGGGATAGTTCTTTTTATGCATTTTTGTTGAGGTTCGTAAACAATTGTCTAAATAACCATGAAATTATTCCTTCATTATGAAATTTGCAAGGCACTACCAATAAAAACCCCTCTTTTGACGTCCATTTTCTCGCAAATCTAGGGGCGATTTTTTTAACAACATCTGTTGCTGTCCTTGATTAATATGCTACAACTCATAAAAATTAGAAAGCTGTATGTGTTGGCGTTTTCCCAATTTTTCCAAACTAAGAAGAATTGACGCTGTTTTTGCCCCGTAAATTTTATTCGTTTAACTTTAGCAATTAATTACTCCGGAAATAATACATAGATTTGAACGAATTAAAAAGTAAAATCACCTGCGGAATGTTACCTTTCAATGTGAATTTTGTAAAATCATTGGATTAGTGCTTGACCCACAAAAAGCTATATTATGCAATGCCAGCAATTCCTTTATTAGAAGAGCTAGAATAATAAAATATAGACTGTAGGCTACCCACTAGTTCATAGGTTTAAAGTTTATTACATAATCATTGTTTATCTTGCATTTTCCCTACAAAAGATCGAGTTGAAGCACCTCATGATTGCTGCAGTTGACGCGGCGCTCTTCGGTCTGTGGGGCGAGCGGGGGAAAGGATCGACAGCGACGATGCCAGTAGTGGCGGATCGGACGTGCATTAGTTACTAGAACAGCAGTGTTTACGGACACAATACATATAACGACACGGCGATTATGCCTCGCCAAAGAAATTTGGATATCCGGCGACAGATTACCGAATTAAAAAATAATGGCAAAATGAGTCAATAAGATAACAGAACCACGAACAGGCATTTGGGAGTCTCATGGGAATTCTTGGCAATTTCAATCGAGTTTCGGGTATAGCATTTAAAATTAATGAGTGATCTGAAAAATATTCTATGTGTCTACAAATTTACGATGCTAAATTTGTAAAAGTTTTTTGATGTTTTTAAGTTTTATACGGTCAGAGCTGACGTTTGTAATATATGTAATATATCAAGAGTTGTATTTATTTTATATTGTTTGTGCATGTATTTAAATATTATTAATAAATAAGCTGTTGAAACTGTTATAATAGTTTGAATATTTATATAATAAAATCGGGCATATTTTTAAATAATTTTTGGCTTTATTAAGCAATATTAATTTAGTATTCACCACTAATCGGAAAATCAAATTAAAATATTGAGAAGCATCAAAATCCGCAGCTTTTTCTAAAATTGAGACATTCTTCATTTAAACGCAATTTTAATAACCCGTGTAGAATATTTTTTTTTACTTTTCTTCGTCTTTGTATTGCTATATTCATGAAATATATATTAGGCTGGCCAATAGAAGAACTATCAGATCCGTTTTCTGTGAAAAACAAAAGTATTATTTTTTGTTATCGTTGTATCAGTGTAATTAAATTAATAGACAAATCACTGTAGAAACTTATGTTTATCTACATTTACATACAGAACTTCTGTTTATATACACGCTCAAGTGAAATAGATGAACATCGTTACGTTTTTTCCAGTAAAATAAACACGAATAATTACTTATCTATGCGACATAATAAAGCGCTAAAAATACGTTTTATTTATGGCTAATATTCTTTTAGTTTACGTCAACTTTGTTAAATATAATTGGCAGCTATACTTCGGATGTAGAAAATAAAAATAACCTTTTTTAATTATTCGTATACGTCTATATGCAAATGGTCTTTTTTTCAGCAAAAGTCATACTGATAAAACGTTTCAGACGGACTTTTAAGAATTTGTTTTTTATTTCCTTCAAAAGTTATAGCCGTTTAAATATTAACAAAAGACATGTTATTTTTTATATTTACTTGTTTTGTTAATATTTAAAAAAGCAAATAAATTGCATACGTAACACAAAAAAAGTCTAAAAAAATACATAGCTGTAAGAAAGATATGTTTATGTAATTTTGGCCATATAATCAAGTTTTTTATATAGTCAGGTTTTTATTAGGTTTTGTTTATGTCCAAAATTCGACAAAAGCAAATCTAAAATATAGAAGTAGACTTTCTCTATAAATCTGATCGGTTGACATTAAATATCTCCTAATAATATATCTATCAAGGATACTACAACAATTAAATTTGATTTACATGCGTTCCCCTTTAATTTGTTTAAAAGAAACGTCGTCCGATCATTATGCAGATTACACGGTGAAGCATTCTCTACCATCTTCCATAGATTTACGAGGCAAAAAGATGACGACGACAACGACCGGCCGTCTAGTTCTATTGTTTCTCCGTATAGCTTCATCATCAGGTGGTAGGCGTGGCTCACCAGGCCAGGTATAATAATATCTAGGCGGCCGTGCAAATCTTCGAGCGGGCGAAAATTTAGAGGTGGTTGTTCTCGGTAGGTCTGGCGAAAAGCGAAAATTACTGAAGCCCGGAGCCGAGCGAATCTAGACCGGTCTGACGTGGACGTGGCAAAAGAGGCAAACTCTTCGGTTTTGTTGCCGGACAGGTAGTAATTTGGGCCCCTTTTGCATTATTTATGCATGCATCATCCGTCTGAGGATTTATCTCGAATTAAAATGATGCTGGAATGTTGATATAAAATACAGAGCTTTTAATTTCAACGAAAAGTGAACGTATAACTGTAGATGGGTTTATTATAAGACTAAAAAACATAAAACAAGAATGTTCTATCAAGTGTTATTTTGATATTGGGTTGGAGGATATACTAAATAAAGTTGATGAAATTTATACCATATAAGTACGTCAATACTTAATAGACATATATTATGTATACTACATGTACACCGCATAAATAATATAACGACTTATCACAAAGAGCGTTTTAATGTATTCATATAATAGCGGATATATGTTCAGCACTGTAATCAAGATATCCATAATTTAGATACCTCGCACGTTTAGAACATAAAATAGTTTATTGTCTTTACCTCGAAATTGACGTCGTCGCACATGTGGAGTTTCTCAAATATATGTATAATATTTTTGCTTTCAATATTATGTATGAGGAATACGAACTGAAGTATTTAAACCGATCTAATAAAAAAAATAAAAATCGATCCACTAAACAAAAATCTGATGTGGCCAGGCACATGACTTTATCATACAATATATAAAATTAATAGTTTAGCTGCATGCGAATCTATTTGACTGAGATAAATCGTGTCTGCATTAAAATTGAACTAGTTAGCCAGGTTTTGACAGATATTTTGATAGTCAATAGTATCAATCGAAGGTATTGTCAAAGCATCAGCATTTGACACTACCTACTGTCATCAGAATAATAGTAGTTTATCTCACAAGTGCCGAAAGTACGGAATAGCACAACGAGCGGTGATGCGGCGCGTCACCGATGGCGGAGCGTCGTCGTCGCATGTGAGCGAGTCGCGCTATGTAGTTTTCGGCAGGAGTGACATCAACGTTTTTGTGTTGCTTTTTGAGAAATACGTATTTAAAAAAAAATCAAAAATGGTTATATTTCGGTATAGAAAATGTTAGGTTGATACCACTTCTACGAAATATCAAGTTTAAAAAGCTAATTCAAATTCTGACAGATTTATATTCGTTCATGACACTGTAGATGACGTTCCATGCGGTTCTCCGAGTGTGACAGCGTGGTGACAGCCATAGACATTTCTGTGGTGACAGCACAAAAAAAATATTTGTCAAAATCCTGGCTACTATGCAGTTTCATATCAATGCAGATGCGACCGATCTCGATCAAATAGAATTTGCTCTTGCAGCTAAACTATTAATTTTACCAAAAAATGTCATAGGCATAAATTATTCAAAATTTCCTCTGCTTTAATTTATTATGTAACTATTTTGAAGAAATTACAGTAATGGCGGATCATCTGCAAAATCCTTGAAAAAGGCTTAGAATAAACTACCAGTTCCTTTGGACCCTTTTGAACCAAAAGCTTTTCAGCTCTAAGTTTAGTCATAAAACTTCTAAATATGAACTTTCGTCCCGATACCTTTAGTAGTTTCTCCGGAACCGTCGCCACAAAAATCGAGTACACACATACGCACACACACACACACACACACACACACACACACACACACACACACACACACACACACACACACATACACACACACAGACATTTTTTTGTACCTTGGTCAAAAATGTTCAGGGGACCCAAAAAAACCTATTTCCGCTAAAATCTAAATTTTTTTTTTTTCGGCATGATTACAATACTTTAGCATACTGCGTATGATAAAGTAAAAATGTGCCAAAAACCAGTATTTATCAGCAGCACTATATAAGATTTACCATGTGGATTGCTTTTATTACTGTCAGAATAAATGAAATAATATGTTTTATTCCTAATAAGTTAAATCTCACTGTTATGGAGTCAGTAAAATCTTCAGTAAAAATAAGTAAAAACATTTTTCGTGTAAAAACTTCTTTGGAGGAATTTTGATCCATCACCCCTGAGAAACTACAAAGCTGAACATACCACTGCAGATCATATATGCCAAAGTGAAGGTATCCAAAGTGTGGCTTTAGAAACCACACTTGAAATCAATCACAAATCACATTATGACAATTATTCTACAGAAATGCAATCAGGACAATATTGCAAAATTACACGCAGCCATCCGGGGATATGCAGGAACTAGGTCGAACTAGGTCCCAAAACCCCAAAAATATTTTACAACAAACGTAGTTTTAAACATACTTCAAAAGCTGAAGACAAGCAGTGTAAAACTGGTCTGAGAATAAATAGTTTTGTTATACAATTTAATAATTCGTTGGTGAAATTACTGTCTTTTTCTACAAAATTTGTAGCAAACGAAAATGATGAATGGTCCATCAATTTCGATAAAATAATTGCCACATTACCAAGTCCGATCCTTGAAACTCAAGGAAGAAAAATAATTTAGTCTTTCCGAGAAAATTCTGTTCTTTAAAATTAATTATTTTTATAACCTGAATATCCTGTAAATAAACTTTGAAATAGTGGATACATGATAAATGGATACAAAAATAGAACAACAAAAATATCTATAAAAAGTTATCAATCTGCAATAATTGTTTACAATTTCCCTACCTGGCACTGTACGACTTTTCTCTACTAGGTACTCATAAATTACATTTCTTATAAATTATACTGCTAAATTTTGGTGGCTGATAGTTGTGGTGTTTTATAATAGTAAAACACATAATTGTGATCATACTTGCTGGTAATAATACACACTAGGAATTATGTCCTCATCGGATACGTTCATCATGAATTACATTTTTACATTATGTGGTCGTCAAAAAATGTATTACATTCAATTATACACCTTAATACATGTAGCTGTCAAACTAACATAGGTCGCTTTCTGGTTTTTAGTGATGTATGCATGGATGGACTATTTTGCCATATTAGCCATAGAAAAGAAGCTTCACTTCACAAAAATTTCAACAACATTACTTTCTCATGCATGTTTGTGTAACCTCTAGCAGGCCATGGCCAGAATAAGGTGAGTGCGTTAGGGCTTCTAATCCCGAACAATATACTGATCCCGGGATTTCGGGATTAAAGATTTTGTAATCCCGGGATCCCCCCGGGGTTGATCCTGGGATGCGGGACTCATGAAAAAGAGCGAAAACTGCCCGATGAAAACGCCTGGGATGACAAAAGTTACCAAATCCAGTCAGTCAGTAAGAAACGCCTAAAATATACTTTATTGGGCAATCTTTTACCCCAAAACTTGTTCAACGTTTTCAAATTTTACCGTACAAGTAGGAAATCAATATTGACGGTTAAAAGGTGTGAAACTGTGCGTATATTAGATAATAACTAGCTCTCAACATCTTAAATTTTCTCAAATTTTGCATTTTTGGATAATCTTTCAAGAATGGTCACGGCAAAAGAAATTGTTTGATCGAGCCAAATTTTCAATTTCCCATACTGATGCCAATAAAATATTTGGACGAAATTTAGTTGTCTTCTTTAAGATAAAATTGGATAACTTTAGAATACATTCGTCATGGACGTTTATTCAAGTGAGGACGTTATTTATTGTTCAAAATTGATGAAATATTCAGGGCACCTTCTTAGAATATTAAATATTCAATTTCTTGTCATAAAAAAATTAATAATATATATTTGTTTTATTTAAGTGCACTTTTTGACAAAACTTTTCCAGTAAAAAAGAAAAAGGCGATAATTGTGTGTTGAAGAAATGTAAGAAATGACCAAATTACCGCTGTCACAGCTCATCACAAACTCGAGATGCTTCGTACCAACATATTTCTTTCTTTAATTTAATGCTTAAACTGGAAGAAACTTTTTCGCTCTATTTTATTATCTATTTACTATTTTTATATCCTATCACTGAATCCATGTAAAGAAATCCGCCACAATTTTTTTTATTTATATTTTTGTTTTTTTTTTCTGTTTTTTTTGTTCTTTTTTGTTCATTGGTAAAGTAACTAAAAAGACTTATGCAAGTTGAAAAGGTTCATGTTTGTCACCATATTGAATTATATCTAGTTCTTGCAAAATTTGTTCTTCCTATTATAGCAACATGTTGGTGTAAACGAACATTTTATGCTTGATACTTAATTTAATCAAATCGGATCTCGGAATCCCGTAATCCCGGGATTGGATGCCCTAACCACTTCCCCTTAACCGCTAAGCGAAGCTTAAATTTAAGCTACATTTAAATTTAAGCATGTAAACTGTACATAAATACAAAAAGTAACTCAAAAATTGACTGTGACATCAATTTCTAAATAGATATATGCCAAATATTTTCTATACAAAATAAAAGGAAATAAGAAAAATCATTATAATAATATCTTTCAAATGATAAAAATAATATGTAATACTTTAATTGAAATTAGTTTTTTAATGACATTTAAGCTGCATTAGCTTTAAGCATCACTTTAAATGTTTAAGGAAAACTCAGTTATCACAACCAGAATTCAAAAGTCTACTCTTGTACGTAATTCAAACCAATTTTCAGAAATTATATTGTGTAATTCTGCCGACTATACACACATACACAGATATCGAATATGAATTACATTATTCATATCTATAGTAGAGGTACGCAGTACAAGCGAGAACATGTTCCATCACGACCAGAAAAAAAATACCAAAACCATAAAGAAATGAATAGGAAATATGCACTTCCATTGTAATTTATTGTTTCATAACATAAAATAATTTACGTTCTGTGATATTGTAATGATTGTAATAAATCAAATTTAACCGTGACGGATCTATTCAGAAAGAAAGTCGAGGTGATACACGTTATTAAGCAAAACCAAAAAATCAAACAATAAGCACGGAACCGCAGCATTACAAATTTCCATCTTCTCGAATCCTCATACCGGATCGTAACACTTCCTCGAAACCCCTTTTGTCACAGCGGTAGACCTGTGTAATTTTCTATCAGACTCGGTCCATTTCACAATCTAATAATCCAGAATACCGGTGTGTCGCTGCACCGGCAACGGCGAGACACCGCAAGACCGTTTTCGCGTCCGCACAACACAATTCGTGTAAAGCAGTAGAAGTAGAGGAAAGACCGCCGCAGTCTCCGTGTCGGCCGTGTAAAACAAGTTCTTTTGGTGAATGAAACTGAGAGATCTCCGAGCGGTGATACCTGCCAGACGGCGTGACCTTGCTAGCTGCTGGCAATGCTTGCTCGTAACTTAAACTGAGCTGTTCCCACACGATCCACAGCACAGATACGAGGAAATATCTTTGGTGAAGACGGAGAATAAGGAAGAATGAATGACGGAAGGAACCCACGGGAATTACATATGCTGGAATATCAAAATGTTTCATATGATGGAAACATGTAATAAAAAGACGTGAAATGGCTTGATGGATGGTGGGAAATCCAATGGGGAAGCGATTATTCGGATTGTTATTTATGATGCAGTGTGTGTCAGTTCAATTAACGAAACCCCATGGGGGTACCTTAGCACCCTGGTTTTTATAGGCTGGATGTCTAGTGCGTTCTAGACACCTTTAGTCTTGAGCAGGGAATGTAATTTATCAACGTCATCTAGTATGAGGAGCTTGTTTTATTTTTGATTGTCGTATTCTATTTTCTTTTTATCGAGGAAGGGCTGATGTAACTTGCTTGTGAAGTCGTTTCCATCTCCTGGTGCTATATCGCTTTTATTAAGCAACCATATGGTTGGTAGATAAAATAATAATATATTATCATTTATTACTGTTTCGTATTTTATTAATATTACTATTAACGAAGATGTGGTCCTCACAATGGACATAACAAAATCGTCTTTGTTAGACATAATGGCGTGACACTGTGTTGATACAAATTCTAATTTGTACTAGAAAATATCTATAAATAACTTCCTTCAAAACACTTAACGTCAGAAAGAGTTTATATAATGCCAAACCCAATGTAACTAAACAATTTTAAACAAAACATTATTCACGCTTTTACGATTATCTTCTTGGTATTTTTGATAGTTAAACAACTGTTGAAATTTGACATAAAATACATTTTTGTTGGTTTTGTAAAATATTTGGAATATTATTTCTAAGCTGTTTTACACTACCGAGAATTATAACGAAAATAATAGCGAAAATAATAGCCAAAAGTTTTGTCGATGAAAATCGGACGTGTAAAACCACTATTTTATAACGAAAATAATAGCGATAATTTTTGTGAGAAAAATACCACACTTGCTCTATTCACCGCGAGATTGTGCGCGATAATTTGCGCATTTCGTACAATTTACGATTATATTGATCTGCCCGCGCAGTTAACCTCAAAACGCTCAAAACAGTGATAGCAGGGCGGCGGGGCGGCGTAAGCCGGGCGGCGGGGGCGGCGTAAGCCTGGCGGCGGGGGCGGCGTAAGCCGGGCGACGGTGGCGGCTTAAGCAGGACGGTGGCGGCGTAAGCCGGACGGCGGTGGCGGCGAAAGTCAGGCGGCGGGGGCGGCGGTGGAGGCGTAAGCAGGACGGTGGCGGCGTAAGCCGGGCGGCGGGGGCGGCGTAAGATGGGCCGCGGGGGCGGGCGGGGTGGCATGCTCGTATTGTGCATATTGCCGAGAAAGAATCGTTGTTCTGTGAGGATTTATTACAGCTGCATTATGACGGCGTGGACCCGTGCCGAAGTGGTGGTTTTAGTTGAAGAATACAGAAAGTGGCCAATTATATACAATTCGAAGTCCGTAAACAATAAAAATCGCCACCCCAGAAAAACGGCATTGGATGCGATTATGATTATGTAAACACCTATGAAAAATGCAAATACATTACCTTATTATCTTCTATCATGCTTTTCTTCCCTTTCCTTATTAGAAATACAACCAACGATTGTATAGGTAATGTTTATTTTATCCAAGCTTTGTTTACAACGGCGTATATCTAAATATTTACTATAGCATGACTACATTAATAGCGAAATCAATTGCCGTGTGTCAAACAACTTTTAACTATCGTTCGAAATTAATTTGCCAATATTTCTCACCAAAATTATAACGATAATTTTGGCTATTATTTTCGTTATAATTCTCGGTCGTGTAAAACAGCTCTAATACTATTCACACACTGAAACAAACAAAAAACTGATGTGGCCAGGCGCATGACTTTATCTACAATATTTAAAATTAATAGTTTAGCTGCATGAGAATCTATTTGAATGAGATAAGTCGTGTCTGCATTAAACTTAAACTAGTGACCCAGGATTTGACAGATATTAGAATGAAAATATTTGTCAAATCCCGGCTAACTAGTTTCATATCAATGCACATGCGACCGATCTCGATCACATTGAATTTGATCTTGCAGCTAAACTATTAATTACACCAAAAAACGTCATAGGCATACATTTTTCAGAATTTCCTCTACTTTAATTTATTATTTAACTATTTTGACGAAATTGCAGAAATGGCCGCTCATTTGCCAAATCCTTGAGAACATACAGTTCATTTGGACCCTGTATGACTATGTATGATAAAGTAACTAGATACAAAGGAAATATATATTACCAAATATCATATCTGGATATGAAAAAAGGAAATTGTTTCGCACTTGGGCTCAAATGGTCTTAATGAGTGTTAATTTTTGTACCAATATGAAATATCCTTGGTGCAGGTAGAAAAAGGACTCTAAAACAGCTTTGTCAGACATAATGGCGGGACGTGGGATACGAACATAAATATAAATCTGCTGAAGATTGAGTATTGTAGCTACAGTGTATGACATACTTAAGAGTGACACTCTTATATATTGTTCTAAATCAAATTTTTTATCCGATTTCAATGATTTTAGTTTTCAAAAATAGATTATGGCAACACGCTTTTTATATCATTGATATTTTTTAATGGCAACCCCATACTTTTCTTATTGATTATGATCTTGAAATAAATAAATCAGAAAATTTCGAAAAAACTAGGGTTAATTGATAATTTTTGTTTGAGAATGGAAATCGAATTGAAGGTTTTGGTAGATGCTTTACACTAAGTGCGAATATGAGCTGCATACCACGGCAATTTATTGCGTTGTTTATTGTTTCTTTTATGCTATAAAAGCTTCAAAAACATTTAGAACTTCAGATAAACGTACAAAGTTTAAGGTTTTTAATGAGACCCTCTTGAGGTTTCTAGAGCATTGTGTTCAGCTGGCGTAAATTTGTAAAGTTGCCAATACTGCGCATTTTGACACTTTGACTTAACTGTTTTCAATTATCTTAAACGAGAGAATTTTTTTAGTCTTGACATGGAGGAGTCTTGATCATAGTCTGGATTCGTATTCAGGGCAGATACGATATCAATGTCAGGCCATAAAATATGTCACTTATCATTAAAAGCAGTTTTACACTGTCCAAAATATTGGCCCAGATGTTATACCGTGATATCCAAAATTACCTTGGTCAAGGGTGGTCATGGATTTTAAAATAATTGTCGCAGCTCCCATCGTACATTTATCTCAATCATTTTTTGAGTGTCAAAATCTGTCACAAGTAATATTTGTAACTCGATGATGATGTCGTGTAGCTTGACAATTGGCAGAATTATTTCAAAAGGATGATTTAATCTATGACAACCGTTTTACATTCCATGGCAAGCCGTGACCTTGATAATTTTTGATATTACGGTAGAAGAAAATAGCTGTGATTTCGTACATGAATTTGGATAGTTTTATTTTTGTGTGTATGATACTATACAATTTTTTGGTTACTGTGATATGCTCCGATTCTGTGCTGTACGCATAAACTTTGGTTTTGTTCTAATTTCAATATTGCAGCATTGTTATACTAGCTGATCATAAACATAACCCCATAATTGTGCCTTATTGAGGTTATGGTCATTATTTATTTAACATCAACATGGACGTATGACAAAAGCTCACTTTATCAACTGCAATGTTATTGATTGTTATATTGAAGAGAATTGTGCAAAAAAACATGAAGAGAAAAATCAATGTATAGTTGGAAAAACGTTGCAGGAGAAATGGGTGCAACGCAGAGACGAAGAACGGGGTACTTTAATTAAATATGCTTCGTGCAGCAATTGTTGACAAAAGATCCTGAGTTTTATAAAAAAATTCGTAGAATGGACAGCATGAGCTCGCGAAGCCATTGTGCGCAAGTCAGAAGAAATTGGCTAGGATATTGGATGGAATTTGGGACACTTTGCTAATTTCTGGCCAATTTGGGAAGTTAGTCCATACTCAAACAAATTTCCTGTTTGATACAACACAATTTACATTGGTAAAAATATTATATAATATCTGGGCTGATATTTTGGACAGTCGAAAACAGCCTTAACACAATCAGTCTACACAAAGTCTACACAAATCAGTACGAAAAATGCGGGGCTGCCATAGTTATTATATATTTATTTTAATTTTTGATGACGTCAGCAGTCAGCTGAAGACCGGAAGTTGAATTTTACCCAAAAGTCTGTATTCTTCCAATAGAAATCGTCGTTAGATGATTTTTAAAAATGGCTAACCATCGCAGAAATGTCCACATTATTTCATACTGTATAACTCTGCTTACTGTATATATAAATCGAAAACTCTTATTGCGCGTGGGTCCGAAAATGACTGAATATATGATGTGAATATATGAGTGAGAAAAAGTTGTGCATTTTTATTTCAAAAGCCCTAGACATAATATATGTATGTACGTGGTCCGGCTTGTTTTAATCCCAATGTCAAAGTCTCAATGAGTTTGGAAACTAAAACTAAAATCGATTTCTGTTTTTTTTAAACGTGATGGCTGTGATTTGAGATTGTTTCTAATGGAAATAATTTTGTCATTGTTAAAAGACAAAACGGTGTAAGCGGCATTTTTTTAAAATGACGAAATTGTTGGTGCTGATATAGAAATATTATAGTTTTTATACCAACGCAAAATCAAACAACTGGAATTCCTTAAGTAATCGCGCAAAAGGTTATAAGCAATAACTTGACTGATTGTAAATTGCATATGTATCTGAAGCAATTCATAAAACCCTGTTTTTATTGTATTATATCCTATATAAGTAAACATACCATTTCTAACAGCATGTTTTTCTTGTTTTAGGTACGTACAACTACACCATAGTGAATGATCAAATCATAAAAAATCCTACCCAAAAGGTAAAACAGGTACTTACTTAGTCTATAATCATCCAATATCCACTTCAATCTTAATCTGAAGCTTATAGAATAATCCAAACAGCTTAAGAGAACAAACATGCTAAATACCATCGTACTTAAAAGGTATTAACAGGCATTTGCACTAGAACACCTCCTAATCCTTAAAATAACAATCCACCACGAAATTTCAAGAAGAATTCAAGAAGCTTAACAGTAGTACAAAAAGAATTCCCAAAACAATAATTTTCGCATTCTACCCCGTAACCTACAAATACCTACGTAGAACGTATAGAAAACTCTCATGGGGTGATAAAACGCCCCATTGTACGATCAAAGGTGGCGTTAAATCGTTTTTCAACCTAACCCACTATTCACGAGCTGTCAAGTATGCCATGAGTAGTATTCTTTATGCGGGTTGGCGGTTCGGGGATGGGTCCTATAGTTCTCGGAACTCGCCCTGATGGCGCTAGTGACGTCGTTCTCTATTATAGATATCACCGGGCCGGGTCGGCCGCTTTAAGCACGTCTTGACGAGGGTCACACCCCTGACGTAAAAATGTACCACCCTTGAGAGGTGGACGTGTTGTGACGTGTTAATTTCGGAACGTATCCGTATATTTGCGGAGAAATTGCTGAGCTTGTAAATTTGTGGCGAAAGAATGAATGGGGTTTTCTAAAATTGGAGAACGGAAAAGCTAACAAAAAGTTTTTGTATGGCTTCTCCCATTGAAGAAGAATTGAATTCCGAAAAAGTAACCATAGGATTTTTCCCTAGAGGGCACTTATCCCACGATCTGTTCCTTTTCCAGAAAAAAAAATCCGCCCAAATTTGAGAAAAATCGGTTGAGGTTAACACGTGCTACCGAGCACCTCATATTTCCCATTTAGAATACATTGCAAAAATGTATCTCTTTCCCATTTTTTTTTTCACGATTCAGATTTTAAAAAAAGTTGCGAGCCATTATCAGAAATTGTTCAGAACTTTCCAAGGAACAAATCCACAACCACTAGTTTTTTGTTCACCACCCCCACCCTCCCCATAGTACCCTAAATTTGAGACAATAATTTCCTCAAATTTACAATTTTACAATGTTACGTGTTTTATTATTTTTTTTGGCAGAAATTATTATTATTGGATTATTGACATATTTTTTGTCATTTATTAACTAATTTGAAGTTGTTTAATCAATTAGCATTTGTTTAAACAAATATGTACAAAGTAGCGGACATTTTCTATTTTTTAAGGAAATTATTATGAGGATGTTGGCATTTTTTCGTCATTTACTAACTAATTTGCAATTGCTTAAACAAATACCATTTGTTTACAAACATATATAATGTTACGGACATTTTTTGAGAACTTATTATTAGGTTGTTGCCTTTGTTTGTTATTAACTAACTAGTTGCAATTGTTTAAACAAATACCATTTGTATATAATGGACCTGACGTATGTTTTTGGCAAAGATTATTACAGTACAGCGTCGATAAACCGAACTAATTAGGACCGAAGGTGATTCGGATTATCAAATTGTTCGGATTACCAAATATTTCAGCTCAATAGTAGAAAATAGGAGTATTGCATACAAGATAGATACAAAAGCAATATTTTTCTGTACACAGGAATCGACAAAAATGGCTGTTCCCTCGGTTACTCAGTGATTTATTTTTTTTTTTCAGGCGTTCGGATTAGCGAACGTTCGGATTACCGTGGTTCGGATTATCGACGCTCTACTGTATAATATATTTCTTATCCTTTTTCTTTTTTGCCAAATTTGTTAACTAATTTTCAATTATAACCTATAATAATAATTAGTGGTGCAATCACATTACTGCTGGTTTGACCGATATCATAAAACCTCCAAAATTACAGAAAAAAAAACAGGAATTCTTAATTCTAAATTCTTCAACCCTGTTTCCCAAGCAATACAAACTAACATTGTATATTATTGATTAAACAATTACACATTATGAACAATGAAACAATAATAATTTCTACAAAAAAACAGAAGAACATTGAAAATTTTTGTTTAAACAAATGGTACTTGTTTAAAGAATTGCAAATACGTTAATAAATGACAAATAATGCCAATAATCTAATAATAATTTCTGCAATAAATATAAAAAATATGTCCGTAAGAATGTATATATTTGTTTAAGCAAATGGTATTTGTTTAAACAAGATACAAGTTACAAGTTAGTAAATAAAGGACAACAAATTCCAACAATCTACTAATAATTTGTGCAAAAATATCGAAAAATATGTCTAATACAATGTATATATTTGAGTAAAACAATTGAAAATTAGTTATTAAATGACTAAAATTCCAATAATCTAATAATTTTTGCAAAATTAGAAAAATATGTACTTAACATTTATATATCTTTGTTTAAACAAATGGTGATTGTTTAAGCAATTGCTAATTATGTACTTAATAAATGACAAAAAAATCTGATGTGGCCAGGCGCATGACTTTATCATACAATATATAAAATTAATAGTTTAGCTGTATGAGATTCTATTTGATAGAGATCGGTCGTGCCTGCATTAAAATAAAACAAGTAGCCAGGATTTGACAGATATTTTGATCGATAATATTGACAGTAGGTATTGTCAAAAAACCAGCGTTTGACACTACCTACTCTCAGAATAAAAATAATTGTCGCGAATCCTGGCTAACTAAATTTTAATGCAGACACGATCTCGATCAAAAAGAATTTGCTCATACAGCTATTGACGAACTTACAGAAATGGCAGCTCATTTGCAAAATCCTTGAAAAAAATCCTTTTCAGCGCTTTCAGCTCTGAGTTTGGTCATAAAACTTCGAAATATGAACTTTCGTCCCGATACCTTTATAAATCGGTTACACACACAGACACATTTTTTTGACCTTGGTCAAAAATGGTCAGGAAACACAAAAAGACCTACTTCCGCTAACATATAAATTTTTTTCTTCGGCACGATTACAATACTTTATCATACTGCGTATGACAAAGTAAAAACAAAATGTAAGTACGTAGGCTTTCACGGCCTGAATCATTTAGAAAATAAACTGCTTCCGGGTTATGCCGTGTGTCAAGATTTGTAAATGCTATTAATTTTAAACTAGTTAATAATTGATAAATAACCTTAATAATCTAATATTAGTAAATTATTCCAAAAAAATAATGAATTACATACTTTTATAAAATTGTAAATTTGGTAAAAATTTTACCTCATGTTTAGGGTACTGCAGCAGAGGGCGGGGGCGGTGAAAAGATAATAGTGATTGTGGATTTGACCCTTCGGGAGTTCTGGACAATTTCTGATACGAGAAGTTTTTCAAGGTTACAAAGTGCTAAGTTTGTAGGAGTCTATTTATGGAAACCAGTTTGACAAACTCAAATAAATTGCAAATATATTCATACAATTTTAGACGATGAATCATTCATTGACATCACTATAGAAGAAAGTTAACCTAAAAGTACATATCTCATCCAAGGCTATGTATATGCATCAACTTGATGTCTTCTTAAATGTAGCCATGAGAAAGAAACGGCCATACATCACAGTCCGTCGGCCATAACAAAGGCGAACGCCGGCGGTGAAGCCGTTACACAGACATGAATTTCGAACCAGTGCCGTATCTATTAAAATACATTAGAACGAAGACTAATGTCGACCAAGCGAAGCATGTAACGCACTCGTTAACCAAGCTGGAAAACAAGTTCCGTTTCCGAGAAATGTATGCATGCAGCCGCCAAAACACTCGTAAATTAATTATAATTTTCAATTAATGTTTTTAATTAATTTAATTGAACGCTTGCGTACAGCGAGATTCGATCTATAGAATGCACGAGTACACCAGAAATAAGAAGGAAAAGAACGATGAAAGGAAAGGCGAAAAAGCGAACTGCTTGGTAAAAGATTTATTACTTGGGCATAAATCAAACGCGAAAGAGTTAAAAATGGGTCCGAAGATTGGTATCTCACTTTGGGTTGTGTTCACGTATCGCGCGCTGTTACCGCGATAGTTTATGGCGTGTAATATAAATTAACGTTACAAATTTTTAATTAGCCGGTAATCCATTCGTAAGGGGTCATCAACGTATCTTAAACGGGTTTCTTGTTTACTGCTATATAGTAATAAGAAGAAACATCACAAGCTAATGGTAAAGTAGCTGTGACTAATAGGGTTGCCAGATTTTACGTATAAAAATTAGAAAATTGTCGATAAAATTGGAGAACATTGATAAATTTTCTTGAATGTGAACGAAAAGCGTATAGATTTTCAGTAGATTTCTTTACACTAAATATGACTTCGTGCGTGAAAGTTTCATATCATAGTATTTGTGAACAAACTTTCAAGATTTCAGGTAAAAGTACATATGTAAGGTTTACTATGAGGGCCTTTTGAGGTTTCTAGACGATCGGGTTTATCCTTTTTTCCATCTCGCATCCACTCATAAAACGCGATAATTCGTATTCGTATTCAGGGATTTCATTCTATCCAAAAAAGCATTTAGAAGTACCATTCACAGCATCCTTTTTTTCCCAGAGTTATCAAAATTTTTGCAAATTTCAATGTAATTTTTTTTTTTCAAAACGTTTTATATGTAAGAATAAATATTGTTTCCTTTACCATTAAGATAAATAAACGCTTTTCAAAAATCAATAAAAAGGAATATACGGTTTCGTATTAAAAAAAAATCATCAGCTAGAAACAACTGGTCGAAAATTGAATCCTGTGTATCTTGATAATATTGTGTATAACTCAAAATCAACGAGCAAGTTGTAAAGAACCCTCCCAGAGATTTTATCATATCCTCATATCCTTATGTTTATGACTAATTGTTAAATCCAAAATATCAAAATTGAGACTATTTTCCCAATGTATATGGAGAAGATTAAAAAAGGACAAAAACTACTAAAGGTTAACATGTTGAACTTATATGTATTTGGTAATTCATTCTGTGTAAGCAATGGTAACAATTTCATTTTAATATTGACAAATATCATACAAACAAAAAAGTTTAAAATCCATTCAAAAAGATACTTTCAGAATAAATGTCACATACTATAATTTCAGTCTTAAATAAATGGTATTTTTAAAGGAGAAAACTTTATCTTTTACAATTTATTTTAGTTTATTTTTATTATATTAAATTAGATACTAAATCGGAAATGCCTGAATAAGTATTTTGAGCGTTTTCACCTTTTCAAGCTTTATTTCAAAAAGAATCTGATGTGGCCAGGCACATGTGTTTATCATATTAGATATAAAATAAATAGTTTAGCAGCAATATTCTATTTGATCGAGATCGGTCATGTCTACATTAAAATAAAACTACTAGAACTAGACAGATATTTTGATTATATTGACTGTAGGTATTGTCAAAATTTCAGCGTCTGGCACTACCTACTGTCGTTAGATCTGACAAATCCTGGCTAACTAGTTTTAATGCAGTGTCATAGTCATAAATTATTCAGAATTTCCTAATTAATTATTTAACTATTTCGACGAAATTCCAGAAGGGGCGGCTTATTTGCAAAATCTTCCAAAAATGCTAAGACTAAACCTCCAGTTCCTTTGGACCTTTTTCAACAGAAAGCTTTTGATCTCTAAGTTTTGGTTATGAAACTTCTAAATATGAAGTTTCGTCCTGATTCCTTTAGTAGTTTCTCCGGAATCGTCGCCACAAAAAAACGGGTGCACACACACACGCACCCAGGCATTTTTTTGGACCTTGGTCAAAAATGTTCAGGGGACCCAAAAAGACATACGGTTACAATACTTTACATACTACGTATGATAAAGTAAAATGACGCGTGAAAACCTAAAAAAATACATGCTGTTTTTACTATTATAATAAACAATAAATTTTAAAGACATATTCTAACTCACGTTCATTAATATGCAATTCATAGTAACAAACTGATTTGCATATGTGGTTTAGCCTAAATCCGCATATTCTTTCGGATTATGTAATAACCAGTAAGTAGGGAATCCCGATGGTACACCTAAGATTATGACGCATCATTAAATCAGCTAATAAAAGAGCTGTATTTGAAGTGTATTCAAAAATAGTTAATATGCTCTCTGTTATAATTATTGTTAGGGAATGGCATGTTTAGGCCGTGTATTATCACTCTGTTTTAGACAGTACCTACAAAACTAATTGAAAAGTCGCTAGAAGATAGTACACGCATATTTTAATAATAATTAATTTAATAATGTGTTTTACGTGACATACTGCATGTATTACAATTTTTATATAACAATTGGAAAAGAAATTTAAAACTGGCAGTCACAGAGTGAATGTTCTCGATTCATAATGTTAGCAAAACTATTAATATTAATCAAGTTACTTTCAATTATATTGTCACTTTAATGCTCCACTTATAATCTGATGTATACTATAACAACAATAAGATTTACTTAATTTGATTTCTCACAGGGTGATGAAAATTATGACTTTGACAAATGTTCGTTGTTGGCACCATAAGGTTCGGTACTTCCGTGTGTGGCACCCAACAGTTAAAACTAAAATACATAAAATAAGTCGGCCTATCTAAAAGCGTACGTGACAAAGGAGGCCTATAGTCTGTATGTCGCACCTGGAACCAACTCGCTTGTATGTGCTACTGAATTCTTGACATTGAACTTTCGTGCTCAAAAGTATGCCACCACTAATAATACATTACTCGGAACATGGTGTTTACTGGGAAACAGCCTGGCAACGACAGACAAAATCGCGCCATACTTTGCATTCTGAACCGATGACACTGTGACACAACACTAGGTACTTTCCCTTGTTTATAATAATAAAAAGTAGAATTAATAAGAATTCCATAACAAATGTAACATATGTATTTAATTACATAACTGTTGGCGTTCCGCTGTGTTGTTTTTACAACAACGCACACTAAGAATAAACAAGCGTCATTATTATATTTTAATACACAAAAAACTATTGGATACATCAGCAGAAAATGACTAATATAAGAAAGAAAATGTAGGAAATCTACAGACAAAAGTCAGAGGTGATAGTTTGCATTAATACATAATAGAAATAATTAACAATAACAATTAACGCATCTTCAGTCGCATTTGCTAGCGGTTGTAATGATGTAAGTAACGACTTTGATGTTGGATTGAAATTAAATTATATTAATATCGACGTAAGATAAATTGAAATTGGGCGCAGGTTGGATAGACAATCAATCTTTAAATTCCTCAGGCATTATGTAGATGTCTGATTAATATCTGTATTGAAATGCCTATGACTTGCACTGTATGTAATAATAAGATGCTACGTATAATGTTTGTTCACTATAGATTAATCGCTTCATTTTCTTATATCTCGTGTAAATTATAGTGAACCTTAGTGACCCATACAATTTTTTTTTTCCAAAATTATGCCCGCGCCTACCCTGGAATTTGGTCTACGTACTGAAAAAGTAATTCTCTCCAAATTTTAAGTCGATCGGACAATGTGAAGACTAGAGCTTTGTTTATGCAAAATAAATCTGATGTGGCCAGGCACATGACTTTATCATACTCTATATAATATTATTAGTATCAGGTCCTGTGCGGCGTAGTTGTCTCAACGACGCCGACGTGCACCATAGCTCCTATAAAAATAAATAGAAGTTGAAATTTGATTTTCAAGGTCAGTGAAACAGATGGAATTAGTTGGAGGCTACACCAACATTTAGTAAATAAGGTTGAAAATTGTCAAAATCGCTGCCGTTTGAATTTAAGATCGATTTTTACAGCTCTTTTCGGTTTAAAATCGTTATTAATAATATAATTATTTAAAAGTTTCACTTATTATGAGGTTCTCTATGAGGTCTCCAATAAAAAGTATTTTCTCTAAGGGAAAATAGAATAACTTGATACTATACAAGAGAAGGTAGAAACAGGATACTTTTTAAAACTCATTTTCTATATGAATTCATTGAAATATAATAATTTAATCAACATTAGCACCTAGATCTATACGTTCTCTCTACTGTGTCCAAATTTCACATTCCTGATTTAAAGCGTTACCGAAAATTATCATTTGAATAGGCACATCTCTTTGAGCCGCCTTATTGCAGGAAATTTTGCCCGAAGAATACCATAAAACCGTTAAACTTGCGAGAATCAAAAACTGTTTCAGGGGCTGAGTTTATACACTCCAAGGTTACAAAATATGACAGAAAAAAAATAAATTTTTCAACCGATTACATTAGAACCTCCCCTTAATAGTTTACCTGCATGAGATTCGACTTGATGGAGATCGGTCGTGTCTGCATTAAAATAAAACTAGTTAGCCAGGAGTTGACAGATGTTTTGATACTATTGACAGTAGGTATTGTCGAAACACCAGCGTTTAACACTACGTACTATCCTTAGAATGAAAACATTTTGCAAATAAGCCGCCATTTCTGTAATTTCGTCAAAAGTGTTAAATAATAAAATGGGTAAAAATTCTATTTGATCGAGATCGGTCGTGTCTGCATTAATATAAAATTAGTTAGACAGGATTCGACAGATATTTTTATTCTAATGACAATAGGGAGTGTCAAACACATATGTTTTGACAATACCTACTGTCAGTAGTATCAAAGTATCTGTGAAATCCTGGCTAACTAGTTCTATTTTAATGCAGACACGACCGATCTCGGTCAAATAGAATCTCATGCAGCTAAACTATTAACTTAGTACGATATAGTCATGAGTCTGGCCACATCAGATTTTTTTAACAAACTGTAATTGTTTTTCAGATCATCTACAATTTTTGTGGCCCTGACAAAAAAAAATGTTGACAAAATAAGAAGCACCCTAGTCTAAAGTAATATCTAAGAAATATCTCCTCTTTTAAACTACGTTTGCGTTTTGGGAGTTGTTAGGGAAAATATAAAAAAGCCTTCCGTTTTTTGTTAAGGTTTAAAAATAGAACGTTTTCTTATCAACAGACACTAAACTGTGATAAAATTGAATGTAAGCAGTGGCTTTACTAAGAAGGCGTGGGAGTTGCTCCAGGAAACCGAGATGAAATTACGTATCTCAATGGTGCTTGACGTCTGAAAATATATAGAGGCCATATTACCCACCGCACCGTCGCGAAAAATTAGAGCTATTTGCTTCTTAAAAACATGTTGATGAGTTGAAAACCTTTGACCAAAAACGTCTGACCGACTTGGAACTTATAAGTCAGTTTGCTAAGAAACACTCGCTGCAATTGAACCCTAATAAGTCGTGTGCAATCATATTTGTGTCAGAAAAGAACGTTTGTAAATATAAAAAAAGATTTCTTTTTAACATCGATGGTGTCGCCATTCCAATTTGCGGTGAAGTATAAAATCTGGGTTTAGTCATGGACAATTCCCTTAGATTCGAGAAACATATTCAAAAATGTATCGGTCTAAAATGGCTTTATCCACAGAGAAGTTTGTTTAATACTAAAAACAAGAAAATGCTCTGTGATACTTTAATTTTAAGTTTCTTTAATTAAGCCAATGAAATATACGGGCCTTGCTTAAAATCCGATACTTCGAGAAGAATACAACGCATCCAAAACTCATGCCTTCGCTCTATTTACGGTATTAGAAAAATTGATAGAATTTCTCACAAACTTAAAGATGCAAGCTGGCTATCTATGGAGAATAGAAGAACGCTTCAAATGGGATGTCTAATACACAAAATCGTTCTTTCTAAAACGCCTTTATATCTGTAGAAAATCAATTTTCGAAGCGACATGCACAACATTAATATTAGGAATAAAACTATGTAACTATCCCAAGTCACAACTCAGCCTTGTTTCAGAGATCCTTCACTTTAACGGCACACAGAAATTATAATAACATACCGCAATTTGTTGAGGGAAAAACAACAAAATGTTCAGGAAACTTTTAAGAGAGCATCTAATCAATGCCCAAAACGCAAGTTAAAGTATGTCATAGAATTTACAAGCTTTTTTATTTATTTTTCTTGATGGTTAAGCTGAAAAGGAACTTTATGTTGAGCCTTCGCCATCATTTGCTCTACTTTAGGTTATTTTGGGAATTTATTTTATTTTTTCTCTAGTCCTGTTGTACGCTGTTAATGTTACGTTTCCTTAAAACTTGTACTGTTTATTTGTTTTTACTGTATTGAAGTTTATTTTGGAGCAAATAAAGACAATTTATTATTATTATTATTTCAATTAACTGTAGTATATCTACCTACGTAACGCAAATCCATTGGCCAAACAGTAATTGAACAAATTCATTACCTCAACACGACCTTTCCATGAAATGCAACCCTATTTCTGCATAATTAATTCAGGAGGAATCAAGTTGATTGCCAACTGTAATTCATACCATAATTGCACACCGTGTGGATTCAAGGGCTAAAATAAAACATCCCACCGATAAATTGGTAATCGATAGGCCCCATGGCTCGCTAAAGGTCGACTTTATGTAAAACGATTCCATGTAAATTACGAACGATCGTATAATTAATACTCGGAAACGCCGAAATAACTATTTCAGGGAAATAAATTACTCCGTATTGATTGATCACCTATGTTCTGTAGAGGCGCGCGCAATATCACGTAAAAGGATCATAATTTTTCCGTCACGTATATTGCTGTATCCAGCTTCTTCAATTTCGCAAAAAAGCTATGGTATGAATTATGAAGAAAATAAGAAACTCCACTGTACTTAATTGGGTAATTGCTAGTAATTATCTGTAAGGATTCTGGTGATTATATGTATTATAAGTTGTAATGGAAGGTAGTTAAATAAGGAACATGAGTATCTGTTGCATCGTTGCTTTGAGGTCTGTAATTTCGCTAATTGTCAGTTTGTGAATTGTGGTAGTTAAATTTATGGTATGCGTATATATTATGTAAATGAGCGACGAAAGGGAAATATGGTGATCGAACAGTAATGAGAATAATCCCACATGCAAACGTTTTATTTCAATTTACTACCCACGATTTCAGTTATTTTCTACCTTGGTTGGAAATTCAAGGCGAAATGAATTAATGAGGAACTTAAGGGGGCTGGCGAGGTTTTCAGTATTTTTTCAAATAAGTTTTCAGTAATAAGTAAAGATTTGTTTGTAAAAAACAAATATTGAAGTAATAAAGCAAGTAATGTCCTGGAATGAACAAATTAGTGGTTAGTACTGCTACACAATTGTCTGTTTCGCTATTTTCACAAATACAATAAAATACAACAAATCAGCATACCAAATAAATCATATTTTAAGTATCATCCATCTATCTTAATCGGTTTGGTTCATTATCTTTTAGTATAAATAATATGGAAAGTAGATATTCACAATTCAGAGGTTTATTTTCAGATTTTTCCATAAGTTTTTTGAAGACTAATACAGACGTCACTTAATTAATTTTAAATGGCAACCTATATTTTTTATTTCCAATTTTGGTAGAATTTTGTAATATTTATTCAACTGGATAAAATTTTCAAAAGCTTATATCAGAAAAAATAGAGAAAAGCAGCCTTAATGTTTATTAGTCAGAATTCATCAATCGGACGAACCTAAATATCCGCGTGTAAAAGATATAGAACGTTGTTTGAGATTTACAGTTGTCAAGGCATCACTAAATAAAGTCATAGACGATTTAAATGACTACAAACTATTCGATATTTTGATTTTGACCAACTATAAATTAACTCCGTACCTTTTTATGGCTTATGAATACTCTATGTATTTCACGTACATTGAAAGTACTTTACTTTATTAGTGCATCATAAAAATTGCATCGTTCACAGGAACTAGAATGCTGTGACGTTGATTGTGTTGTTATTGGTGACGTTCGCAAACACAATGTTCCTTTAGCTGCGATTGTAGCCATAAAATCGTCGCGTCGCCAACACATGGCGACAACATTTTTTATCGCGAATAACCTTTAGGGCTGTTTTCTCGATTTTTCTCTTATAAAAGTTATTACAAATTGTGTACCGTTGAATAAAGATTAAATAATCGTAGTGAAATAAAAACTATGTAGGTGTCCATTTAAAGAAAATGTCGATGACGTCATAATTCTTACAAAAATCATTGGAAAATTCTTAGAATAATATCGTCATCAGTACTATAATTTTGATCGATATATAGGGTTGCCAACATTGTGCCTATGCCGACCCGGAGAAAAATAATTATATTATGGAGCATAAGTTTAAATTAATAACAGCCGCCACAAAAAATGTGCGGCTTCGACACATAATTTTTCGTAACTCGTTGGTGTAAAATTTTGATATAGGTAGTGTAGAAAACGATGAGATCTAGATGCTAATAATTAAAGTAAATTAATTTATTTCATTAATGCCTAGTAGATTTCCCTCTTTTTGTTTCTGCCTCTTATTGTCGATTTTTTTACGACACAACCAACATGAGACAAAATGCGAATGTTACCACCTAAACCAAGCATAATTTTGATGTACTGGGAGAACTTATTTTAACTTTTCATTTTATTCCGACAACATTGGCGTTTTGTATAAACCCCCATAATAAATGTGTCTCTAGTCAAAAATGATAAGTATATCTCTCAGTCTTTGTAAATATATAGTCCAACTAATAATAACATTTTCAAATAAAAGTATCGCTGTCGTCATCTCCATGATTTAAAGAATACTCTTTTATGGCAGACCAGTATGATACTATTCTGTGAAGTGCCTTTGACAAACTCAGACATATTGTTAGGACATTTCTTATCATCTGTACAACATGCATATTAAAATAATCAACGAAAGTTCGAAACATATTTTGTTAATTAATATATCAAAGCCATTTTTGATATTAGATTTGTCTAAGTCTATGATCATCGAGGCAGGATACAATCTTCTGCATTCGTCGTACCGCTACAGAATTCCTACTGTATTCACTGGACATTCACTGGTCACAAAATCTAAAAATGCTACAATTGCTACTTTCAAAGTTTCTCACATGCTCTCAAAAAGTAAAATTAAATTGTTGTGAAGATTGAGTAATAGAATGCTTCTTACGTTGAGAAACATTCCTTTCCTTTTTTCAAGAAAAGTCGCTGCAAACGATATGATTAGATTAAACAATTACTGTACATTATCATAATTTTTTAAAGATATTTACATGTTCCTACTCTTTCTCAAAAGATCGATGATTAACAAAATTACCATGTTGGCAACCCTACATAGAAATATGCCAACATTGCGACAACATTTATTTATCACTAATAAACTTTAAGGCTGTCTTGTCGATTTTTCTCTTACAAAACTTATTACAAATTTAGTACCTCTGAATAAAGATTTAAAGAAAATGTCGATGAAGTCATAACTCCTACAAAAATTGTTGGAAAATTCTTAAAATAATGTCTTCATCAGTTCTATAATTTTGATCGCTAGAACTCTGTTACTATTTTGCTATAGTACAAATACCTTCTCTTGCGTGCAAAAATAACCGCCCAACTAAATTGCATGTCAACTTTAAAGTTAAGTAAAAAATCTTTTGAATGAATTGTTAATTTTGTATGATTTTTTCTTTTAATTGTATGTTATTTCCCCAACAACAGCGCTGGGATAGTACTCTTTACATACATTTTAATTTTAAACATATACAGGGTGTATAACTTAAAATAGATTTATGTTATTGAAATTTACAGACACATTATTTTCTTTTTAATAAAGAGCTACAAAGAACAGCAATGACATGACGCAAACGGGTTAAAAGCGTAGGAAATTAAAAGCGTCACTTATTGAGATTTTCTTGCATTACTCAACTAATGAGGAAAGCAATGTTGTCAAAAAACCTGATTTTATTGTTCGCAAAAACTTTTTAATAACTGTAATAATAACTAATAAAGGAAATTTTGTATAATTTAGTCTCTGACATATTGTGATAAAATTAATAGTTTAGTTGCATGAGCAAACTCTATTTGATCGAGTTTGGTTGTGTCTGCGTGTATAACTAGTTATCCAGGATTTGACAGATAATTTCATTCTATTAACAGTAAGTAGTGTCAATCGCTGATGTTTTGATATATGCATAGAATCAAATAAAATCAAAATATCCGTGGCTAACTAGTTTTATTTTATAGCAGCCGCGACCGATCTCGATCAAATAGAATCTCATGCAGCTAAACTATTAATTTTATATAAATATAATATGATAAAGTCATGTGCCTGGCCACAACAGATCTTTTTAAACTTTTTTCAGATTGTCTGTTTCTTTACATTACACACATCTTTCCATTCTAACATTATTGATCAGACAAGAAATTTCTCACAGAAATCGAAATATCACCCCGACGACTTCCACAAATCGCAGAATAGCGTCAATTTCCTCAAATTCCGCCTCCTCCCACCAGTTACGCGGAACTCACGGTATCATCGGGTATCTCATCACCTTCTGAGAACGTATCACGCCTCCATCTACCGGTACCATGTTACATTAATCGTTTAATAATAAGCTCCGTCCTCGCGTACGTATTGTATCATGTCCGCGAGCCGTCGTCGTTGGTCTCTCAGATCTCAGTCGGCCATCTTTCTGGGCCGACCGGCCCGAAAAAAGAGCGGCAGCCTTTCCACGAACGATTACTCGCGTTTTCGACCGACCCATTAGGCTTCCGAGCACCACGCGAACGCTGTTGTCATGTAGGTATACAGTGTGTCGAAATTTTGACGATTGAAAATCTAATTTTTATATAATTATTTTCTATTTAAAAGGGAAGTAATTGTCATTACTTGTGATTGGGTTATATTCCATAACACTACATAACCTACAAATGCAAGCGCCGGAGCTGACCGACATTTCATTATCCATGGTTTTAGTACCAGTTATACTACTGTGTATTATCCACCACTGTGTAAAACTCTGAAACGATGTGGTAGCAAGCTGGCATTAACTGACGAAGCTGATTTTTTCATAGATTATGGTGAGCAATTATGACGTCTGTAACAAAAGTATTTAAGTAAGTGCTGTTTGTAAATTGACACTTGGCCGCGTTTTTCAATAGAAGTTAATTTGAGGCCAACACCGATCTGAATACTCATTAGATATTCACTGAAATTGCTGTACAAATACTGTATTAAATATTGATTTTTAACGGTAACTGGATGATACGTCATTAAACTGTCAATTTACCGGCAATGTTTCTTTCCTAAAACTTTTGTTTCAGACGCTATTATTACCGTAGCTTTTATATAAACTACATAGCAACTTCTACATGGTATGATTGTGCACTAAAATATCCAAAAATAACTCTCTCAGCACTCATATACATAGTAAAGTAACTATATACATCGAAACATAAAATTTATATCTCCGTCTCACTTTGTTGGAACCGAGACTAAACATTAGTTCTATAGGGGAAGCGCAGTATAATTCTGTAATACGTATATGCTGGCTCCCGTCACTTCAGCCTCAGTTATAAGTTAATGAACTTAAAAACGTCCTTTAGTTTCTACACATTCTACAAATAGCAAGAAATTCACAAAAATTTACAGGACCGATATCTGCTTTCCTGGAAAGACGATACACAGTAGTTGAGAACGAAATGTTAGTTATAAGTCTTCTTCATCTACAGACAGATCAATGTGTCAATATCAACAGAGACCCGCTACAAAAATTCGCTAAAATGGTAAGAGAAACTTACAGTTTTGTAAATTTTATTGAAAGGTTTTTATATACATTTATCAATATATTTACACATTAATCCACAGTACATATGAATGTTGCGCTTTAAATTATTAGATCATCTTCAAAATTACTTTCCAATGTGAAACTGCCTAAGGCTATCAACAAGGGCTTCAAATCCTGGACAATATACTTATCCCGGGACTTCGGGATTAAAGATTTTGTATTCCCATCAAAACAAAACGAAAATTGCCGGAACAAAACGCCGGTGCTGCCAAAACTTACCAAATCCAGTCAGTAAGAAACACTTAAAATATACTTGATTGGGCAATATCTTTTACCCCGAAGCTTAATCAACGTTTTAAAATTTTACGTATAAGTCGAAAACTAAAATTGTCAGGTAAAACGTAAACAGTGTGCGTATTGACATCAATAATAAACAATATTTAAATTCTATTAGGTAATAACTTGCCCTTGCATCATAAATTTACTAAAAAAATAATTTTTGTAATATCTTGTTTAATCGAGTCAAATTTTCAATTTTTCATATTGATGCAAAATAAAACATTTTAACGAATTTGTGTTATCTTCTTTAAGATCAAATTGGGATAACTGTGGAATTCATACGTCATGGATGTTTATTATGCTTGTAGACTAACTGTTTGCATTATAAATAAAACGACTATTGTTGACAATTTTTGTTCACTATTGTTTACAATTTATTGTCAGCCAGACTTTGGTCGAGTGGTAGCGCGCTTGGCTATCAGTCTGGGGGACGTTGGTTCGAATCCAACGCCCTGCTTTCAGATTAAGGGTTTTTCTGTGGTTTTCCTTTACTCCACGACGAATGCTGAAAGTCATACAACTTAAGACGTGCCACAGACGCGGGCCATAATAATGATAATTCGGGCCTGCCGATGCCCCCGTAGTGGCGAAAGCTGTTAGGGGATGTTAAGGCGTTGATTATTATTGTTCAAAATTGATGAATATCCACTGCAACATCTTTGAATATTAATATTCAATTTCTTGTAATGAAACATTTAATATTATATTTTACGTTTGTTTTTTATCTGTTTTAAATACAACCTGTATTTTTTTGTTGAGGGTATAGTAACTAAAAAGTCTTAAGCAAGCTGAAAAGGTTCATGTTTGCCTCCGTATTGAATTATTATCTACTTATTGCAAAATCTGTTCTTCCGATTATAGCAAAATGATGGTTTAAACGAACATTTTATCTTTAGCATATTATGTTGATTAAACTTTAGCATATTATGTTGATTGGATTAATTTATTACGATTATTTCCATCGCTAGTAGTGTCCGATATTTGCCGTTTTTGTCGTGCTAGACTTATCATAAATTGTGGTATATTGCAAAAATTGAAATTAAATTACGACAGGTACGGGTTCTAAATTCAAAAATAACCTCAATACACAACAAATTTCTGCATTCCATCTCGAATTCATCTACTGTTTTATTTTTGAACTTCGAGAAACAACTAGAAAGAACCCCATACAAGCCTTCCTATGTTATGCTCAGAGTTAGTGATGACTAGAGCTGTGAATTATATGCACTAAAAAACAGGGATTCATGCGCATACATATGCATATATTTTGTAAATTATAGGCACTTAATCTGACTGAATATGCGGACATTCGTGATAGATTAGCTCCGCGGTACTTTTGGTTTGAGACGCTGTGATGTTATTATATTCAGTACTGCCAACTTCGTGTTACTGTAAATTTTAAAGGAGTTGATATAGAATGCCAACAGTCGCGAATTTTTGAGAACTATGCAAGTGACGTTTTATGCAGGCCATTTTGACAATTTGATATAAGTACAGTTATTGTTGCTAAACAACGCATTGTGTTGAATTGCGGCGCTTGCGCATTGTATTATTGGTTTGTGATGAACCCTAGCAAATTAGTAAATTAAGAACGCTTAAATGGCTTGAAATATGTTATATGTCAAAAGACTTTTTCAAAATGGAAGCTTATAAATCGAGATAACAATAGAGCCTAATCGGATTTGGAACACACTGTATCCAACATATAGGTATTCATCTGTGCAGTGTCAAGTAACGAGATCCATTACTATCGAGTCTGGTGGACGAGATTTGAAATTGATTTTTTGAATAAGCCACCGACAGCGGCACGCAGTGGTGGTGGATGATAGAAAGCGGCTAATTGAAAAGCCGTCACAGGGCGATTGCGACAATGAGCCGATGCTTTTTTGTTCCGTGGCCCAAGCGGGAACAACAATGACGGCGCTGGATCATGTCGGCGTACTGCGTCTGACGAAGCCGATGCTGTTCAATGTGTACGTGTAATGGAAAATTGAATATGGGGGCTTTTGTTTGATGTCCCAGTTTGGTATATTAATTGAGAAGAATGCTTGTTTGTATGTGTGTGTGTGTTTTGTGAGGATGTGAAGTGGTGGTGGGAGATTTGGTAATCAAGGTTGTTACATGGAGCCAGTTATTCATACATAACAAATGAAAATACCAAAATACAAAAACATTTCCGAAATGACTATTACTTATTATGGTTTATCGATGATTATTTTATAAATTATTTAATTTAGAAAGAGCTTTTCAACAAAAGTTGTTTCTCTTGGAAATAGTTTTGCAGTGATTACCACCCCACAACATAGCATTCCATTTGAAATACTGAAATTCTGAGTGCCTCTGAGTTGCCGCTGTTGAATTCTTCATGTAAGCTTATGCCATTCTCGTTTTTTTTTTTGCATTGCAAACAGTTTTGAGCGAAGCAACTGACAAGTTAATATTTGGCTTCAGACACAGTATTTATTTCTTACTTACCATCATGCATAATGTTTTAAACGTGTTGGGTGATATTCAACATGATTTCTTATGTCTTGCAAATACTTAATTTTCCAAATCCAGAAATAATAGGAAAAAGCTGAAATGTTGTGGGCAGTTTTTGATATGCAAAGGTGGTAACAAACAGGTGCCGGTGGGATGTACATTTAAATAATCATATTACGGTTATTGATTTTTTGATAAGTATGTATACGGGCGAGTATACCACAATTCAAATTATGAAAAAAAGTATAAACTTTTGTGTGTAGATCTTAAATAAGTCCATATTTCCACTGACATAATATAAAAGGAAACATAAATCGAAGATCATTAAGAAACAACAAATATCGATCAAATGACTGCCAATTCTGTTATGTTTTTATTGTAGAGTCAAAAGTCAGAATTGGCATTTTGTCTAGTTTGAGATTATCATGGCAAAAAATGCAAAACTGTTTTCTCAGCATTTGTTTTTCTCGTTTTACTGAAGTTGTACTAAAGTTAACTAACTAAACTTTT
Source organism: Melinopterus prodromus (assembly GCA_964023965.1). Taxonomy (NCBI): domain Eukaryota; kingdom Metazoa; phylum Arthropoda; class Insecta; order Coleoptera; family Scarabaeidae; genus Melinopterus; species Melinopterus prodromus. Next base: position 19,993,169 of record OZ030393.1, read on the forward strand.
AGATTCTCCAACAAAAATGAAGTAAAAATCTGATGAGGCCAGGCACATGATTTTATCATACAATACATAAAATTAATAGTTACGCTGCAAGAGATATGTGATCGAGATCGATCGTGTCTGCATTAAAATAAAACGAGTTAGCCAGAATTTGACAGATATTGACAGTAGGTGTTGTCAAAAATCAGCATTTGACACTACCATCATTAGAATGAAAATTTCGGCCTAATCCTGGCCTAACTAGTTTTTATGAAGACTCGGTCTCGATCAAACAGAATTTCCTCCTGCAGCTAAACTTAATTTTACCAAAGAATGTCATAGACATAAATTATAAAAAAAATTCTCTACTTTATTTTATTATTTAACTATTTTGACGAAATTACAGAAATGGCGGCTCATTTGCAAAATCCTTGAAATATTTTTTGAAACATCTAGTTCTTTTGGACTCTTTTGAACAAGTTTGGTCATGAAACTTCAAATATGAAGTTTCGTCCCGATACCTTTACTAGTTTCTCCGGAATCGTCGCCACAGAAAAGTTTTTTGTTTTTTGGAAACGACATTTTTTGTGCCTTTGTCAAAAATGTTCAGGGGACCCAAAAAGGCATATTTCCGCTAAATTTTTTAATAATTGGTTGTTATTTGTTTGATATTTTTGGTTGTTGGTCTTTGCAGTAATTGGAAATCTGCCATTGCTTTGACATCTAGACACAGTTAACTAATTATTCATCTAAACACGTTAATTATTTATTTTATTATACCGCCACATTTAGTGTGGTAGGGTATATTCATTTTGCCTCAACGCCCTTAAGAAGGCGTGGCAGGTATAGAACTGAACTAATATAGCAAAGTCCGTCTGTCTGTCTGTCTGTATACATGATAACAGCCGTAATTTTGCAGCAATCGATCTGAAATTTGTATGACTTGAAAAGATAAATTGTTTAAAGGCGTTCCAAAAGTAGGTATGAGAAAGGCTGTGATATGCAAATTTGTTGAAATGAAATAACGGTAACGTCATTCTTATTTAGAAACTTCTGAAAAGGTGCGGAAAAATTATACTGGCCAAGTAAGAAATATACAATTGGGGAAAATGTTTGAAACATAAAAATCCGCCTGTAAGATAGTATTTTGTTTTTAATTTGGCGCAGTTTTCACGCATTATAACTCAATATTACAGCAGAATAAAAAGTGCCACAAAGTACTGTTTCTTCATAGAAAGTATTATTATAAAATCAACCAAAGAAGAGTTGTAAATGTTTGGATTTTATATCCAATTTTATAATTTAAATTTTGATGTCGCTTGGGGGCCAATCTACGGAACTAAGTTTACTCTATAGACTTGTTTGGTTGCCTACCAATTTATCCACCATATCCATATACACTTCTCAATTTTCACCTCCTACCATGTGTGTGCATTAGCCATGCTCTTCTTCATGTGATTGCCAATGCAGTACAAATATTGCTCACAACATTAAAAACTCGGATAAAACTTATTCGTTCTTCTGGTCCACCAATCCCTGGGTCCACTCTTCCTTCCACTTTTCCAATCTTATTAGACCTGTCCATGTTTCACTCCTCATTTCCAACAATTCTCTTCGAATTATGATAATTCTGCATTTTCAACAAGAAAATAACTTTGGGATAGAATAAATGCTATAAACATGTGCATAGCACCGATATAGGCAAAACTGGGAGAGCCTGAAGGTGATTCATCGCTTAAAATCGTATGAACCAAGATATGAACGTACCGCGTGAATTGGTTATTAGCTGTGTATATTAAGTTGCCTACTAGGTAGTTCGTTCAAGATTAATATTTAATTATTAAAAATACTGTCATTTAATTGTGATAATTGTCCTATCTAATTTATATATCCATCATTAGCATGTTTAACAGAAGCAAAGTGAAAACATACCAACGAAAACATCTTGTTCACATCACACGTTCGCGCTCGAATTGGAGGTTAGGTTGCTACCGCTGTCATTCGTTCTTATGGTTCTAAGAACAGATGTACTTTTTTGTCTTGCCCATTTAAATTATACAGCAGACGTATGAAAAGTATGCTATTCGTTTTAACACGCGTCAATATTTAGAAATATTCTGTAACGTATGTCTAAAATAACAGCTGAAATCTATGAATAATCTTCAGCTCTCCCAGTTTTGCCTATACCAATAAATTGAATGAATTTATCAATTCTTGTCTACACGACACACCTGCCTAGCAACCAGGCGTGCCCTATCGTCCAATCATCGGCCACCTACGCGCAAGCACGTATCCACGTCCTGTCCCATGGCCGTATTAGCGCACCTACGGCTTCCTTCCTGTGATCAGTTAAGGAACACATCACGTCCAATCCATTGTTCGTTCAATTGTTTCGGGTGGACAGACGCGCCTTGCTATCATCCGCGGACATCTCTTTCTGATGAAAATTAATAAAAAACAAAGGGAGAGCTGCTTCTTTTCGTAGAATCCGAGCAGCGGATGATGAAGATGATGATGGACGTTCACATGCTCTGTCATTCTTGTTAAATGGGGCTAAGTATGCGGAGCGACTATATGCTAATCATTCTTAGAGTTCGGGCGACCTGCTGCGATCCTAATGTTCGAGATTAGATTGGAGTTTGAAGAACGTTTGTGGATCAGTTAGGCGGACATTGTTCCATTGTTTGCGTGTGACGTGTGGTTTGTATCTGGGGATAGGTTGACAAGTTGTGATGATACGGTATTGCGTCGGGTATTTATGTTATGCGAACGGTTAAGTTATGAAACTTAAAGCTCACGTAGTGGCAGTTGAAATTCAATTGTCAGTATTGCTGTTTTGGTGGCAACTAGTTGTGTGCTTTTTGGATGTATGGGCCTATAGATAAATCAGTGAGTTAGCCTATGTTCAGTTAGTTTCCAGAATTGTCGTTTAACATGCTACCGATTTTCAATCAAATGATGGCCAGAAGTGAGGAACCTTATAAACGTGTTTTTTTACTATTTTAATTGCCGCTTCCCATGACCCACCAAAGTGAGAAGAAAGCCGTCGAGAAGAAAATCTTGTTTTTAAATCCTTCTCTACATCATCAATGATCATCATTATCGAATAAAGATTGGATTCGATCTCCCTCGTAGGGCCAGAACTCTGAATTTTACTACATATATAAATCAGAAGGTAAACCACGAAGGGTAATGCCCCTCTGGAAAAAGTGTAATCGAAAAAATTCCGACTATTTAAGAGGGTAGCTTTAGTGCTCATGTAGATAAATTATTCTCGAAGAGTTACGGTCATTTATGAACATAAGATTTTACTAAAACACTTAACAACTCTTTTGAACACATATCATTACATGTCACAGATTAGACGGTGACAACGGTTTATAGTATGTCTTTCTCCATAGAATTAATTCAATCCGAAAGCAGAAATTCTGAATTTTGTCTAACTTTTGATTTTTTATTGCCAGAGTTTCAAAAGATTCAGGTGAAGACGTGGATCTTTTGAAGCTATTTTGTTTAAGTAAATCTCAGAGATTTCAAATTGAAAAATAACGTTTGTTTATAGCACATTAAACAAAAGCTTTACCAAACGTCAGATTTTTGCAAAGGTTTATTAATATAGGCAAGGATTATACGTATAGGCAACTCTCTGGTGCAGATTTGTATTCTGCGCAAAGAAATCTAACGAAAACGCCTATTCGCTATTCATTCACAACATTTATCCACATAGCTATCAAATAATCCTAATTTTGAATTGTCTTTAGTTCATAACAAATGATAATCTCATATAAATCCAATTAAAACAATTAAACAATGTATTAAAATCTAACTCAAATAAAGGATTGATAAGTAAACAATTATAGAAAACTATTTAATATACCAATCAAATATTCTAATTTTTAATTGTCTTTAGTTAGTAACAAATGATTATCTCATATAAAGCCTTAAAACTATTGTTATAATTACAACAATTAAATACTGTATTAAAAACTATAACTGAAATAGAGGATTGATAAGGTCGGAAATCGAATTGTTATATAAAAATGTGTAGTTTGACTAATTTAACGAATTAAAAACGATGCACACTTTTACACCAGGAATTAGATTCAAATTATTGCAGACAATGCCATACAAAGTATTGTTTTAGTTCAATGTGTTGTCAGAAGTTATCAACTGTTTTATAGAATTTATAGACATTAAACAAATTGTACGAAAAGAGTTTCCATAGAACTTTTAAAAAAGTTTTGATTCTAAAATAGTTTATCTCGATTCAGAAGTGCTTTGTGTGTTATTAGGTACGTCAGATTCTCAGAAATTAACACTGTGGTTTTTGGGCCAAAGATATTTTTTAAAAATTTATTAAGTTGTTCTGATTTTATGGCATGCTTATTAGTACATATTTTAGCGTTAGATATTTTACAAATTACGGCCCTACTCTACACGCTATTCTAGGAGTTACATATCACTTTTTTATATGCAATTAAGTTGACAGCTATCTACGTTACATAGAAATAATACATACAAATATGTTTTATGGCAGACAATTTAGATTTTCCTACTATATTTAACATCCATCCAAATTGAAAACAATTTACAGGAATGAAGATAGAAACGATGAGTCCATGTTTATGTTTCATGCATGTATTTGTAATAATATACTGACTATAGCAGTAGCTGCAGGATCAACGGACTTTCCCTGAATCATACTAATTTCCGTTCCCACTAGAAACATCATTCCATTCCTATTTTCATACACAAGCCAACTGATTTAGTATCGAGTACATCTGGTCAACTTCGATTTTTAATCAGTTCAACAATAGACCGAAAGAGCCCATATAAAGCGCACAAACAATACCATTCGCAGATGTCGCTACTGCAGCTCTCCGTGAGCGTGACCTTTTCGTATTCAGTGCGGTAGGAATCAATTATAACTGTTTGCACGTCAGTGTGGTAAAACGTGCGACACGAGGTGGATTTCTGGAGAAAAGCGCAAAAATATTGTCTTATTTTCAGGTTCAGATTCCTGGTAAAGCGCGTGGTTGGTGCGACCACTAGGATCTTTCTTTGCATTGGTCGCCGCAGCTGGCAAAACTCAACTGTCATCCGTCGTTGGCGATGATGATGCTCCACTTTTATCCCAACTATTCGCGCACTCGACGTTTCGCGAGAAGTTTCAGCCTCTCAGATGGAGATGTGTTACATCACGAGGCGGTTTACGTAACCTGAAACTGAAGGCATTTGCGGATTGCTTCGCAATTTTTACCTAAATAGTCGACGTGCTCAACAGCAACTTTGGAATTGTTTACTTAATAGAAATACCTTACATCACTTCTTTGTTTTAGTATTTTTGTTTGTACGAACAAAATTTAATTTAATTTTTATTACAATTCAGCGACATACATCTTGTTAGCTGAATTTTTTGTTCCTGGATGCATCCGTTTTTATCGAAGAAGGATGAACAAGGACAAAGGCGTTTACACAACTATCGAGATTTCATGAACTTCGGTTTGAATTATTTTCCCAAACGCAACAAATAGCACACTAAATTATAGATTTTAACAAAGCAAAAAACAGGTATTTTTTGACGCAGTTAGGTGTGCCCCGCGGAGTAGTTGAAGAAAGCATATTCTTGCTCATAAATTAATTACGGGCACTGTCCGCCATCTTGGATTTTCTGTTTTTGTCGATTTGCACGCGTATTTTGGGTTTCCCGATAAAAAACAAATTTGTAGAGAATTAAATTATCTGATTTGTCAAATTTTTTGTTAATATCATATAAATACAAAATGATATAAATAATGTTGGTAACAGCAGGCTGTTCCAACACTAGCGTTGCGACATATATCTCTATCTCATCCGATGTAGTGCCACTGGACACACTACGCATGCGTCAAGATCGTGAATTTGATTGGCTGGATTGGATCCATATGCTGCCACCAGCTGTCACATGTATAAGGTTATGTATGGGCTGTCAGTGGTTTGGCGTTAGTGAGTTGAAAATAATTGTGAAATCCTCGCTAAGTTTTAATGCAGACACGATCTCGATCAAAAAGTATTTGCTCACACAGCTAAACTATTAATTTGACCAACAAATGTCATAGACATAAATTATACAGAATCCTTTCAAATGCTTAGAGGACACATCCAGTTCCTTTGGACCCTTTTGCACCAAAAGCTTTTCAGCTCTAAGTTTTGTCATACAACTTCTAAATATGAACTTTCGTCCCGATACCTTTAGTAGTTTCTCCGGAATCGTCGCCACAAAAATCGAGTACACACATACACACTGCGTATGATAAAGTAAAAATTATTTATTACTAATAATCAGAAAAAGTGTGTATAATTAGGAGTGTGCAGTTTTCTAAATTTCGGCCAATTTTATTAAAAATAAAGGCATAAATGACAAAGTTGTAGAGGACTCAATTTCCAACAGCTTCTGTATGAAAAACTTTATCGTACAACGTGTTAGATATTTTTAATGAAATTAGAAACACATCTTATAAAATTATAAATTTTTTGATTTTGTTTTAAATAAAATCTGGAATTTTTACAGCTAACAAAACTTATTTTATAAAAATTTAGACCGAAAAATATTTTTCCTTGTATGCCATGTACTGTTTATTTTCATGGAAGCTCCGAAATAAAAGATTTAAATTCAATATGTCATAAATACTTACGAAAACTGTATGTCAAATACATAATTTTTTAAAGGGTCATGCTTTCAATTTCTGAGATGTGGAGACGTTGTCAACAAACAACCACGTTACGTGCAAAGTTTTCGAATTTAATTAAATAAAATCCAATTTGACAACTTACAACAATAATTTTTATGACAATACCATGTGCTATTTATTTTCTAAAACCCAGATTATATAAAAAACAGATTTCTATCATAAATTTAATTCCCTCATTGTCGTTATCGGCTCACCCAGAGAAAAGATATAAAAAGCATTAAACCTGAAAGGCGCAACTGTAAAAAACTGATAGTGTCTGCTAACAATTTCGTGTTTTGCAACAACCCGTATGATAAATCAAAGTTCTGATTACAGCTATGGTCTTTTTAGGACATCCAAACCGTTTGGGATAGACTCTTGGGTATCTTGCGATACACTGTGTACTGTAGAGCAACAATATTACAGTTTTTTTCTCGAAAGACATTGTCTGTCAATTGACACTTGGTCATAAATTTAATAAGTTTAATTTAATTTTTACTAAACCGTTCCACTTGTCAAAATAACATCAGCCAATGCTCACTAAAATACCGGTCGAAATTGTTGCCCATTCTATTGCAAACAGTACCTATTCAATTGAATATTGGTTTTTACGGAAACGTCATTTAAATGTCAATTTACGGACAACGAATTTTACCGCAAGCTTTTGTTATATACGTTATTATATTTACATTAAAACTCTTCCTTTAAATTTCTCTCAAATCATACCAAATATCTCATCCTCTTTCTTGCATCATTTTATTAAAACACTCTCATTTACATTTCCAATTTGTCTTAAAACGAAATACATATCCGGTATGTTGACGACAAACAACGCCCGAAAACTACATCGCAAACATTTGCTTAAATCCCGTCGCTTAGAACGAAGAAGAAAGGTTTTACGACCGAGAAATTCCCACAGGTTCGGCCGTAAAGTATCCGTGTTTGCAGGCCAAATATTGATCTGAGATTACCGGGCCCACAGACTGGTGGTTGCCGACAGCACAAAGGAATTATGATCGAGTTGTTGACCGAATACCGAAATAGTAATAATCCCGTTCGAATTATGTATGCGATATGTACCTATCTCTCATCGATTGTTTTATTTATGGTCCGTTTATTACGTCATAAGGTCACTCACTCATTAGCGTTGGAAATTTGGTTGGACATGCACCGTTTACTGATCTGGTGATACGGGCGAATGAAGACTTCTTGTGAAGTTAGTCTGACCGAAAATCATCTCGATTGATTAACAAACAATGGCGCAATTTGCTGAGAGTTCACTGACTGTTTGGTTAAGATTTCCAGTTTTTTTCAATACCTCATAAGTACAGCTCATATAAAGACATGGTGATAATAATACTTTTTTTCTTGTGTTGAAAATATTGAATTTACGAGACTGGTTATCAAAATGAAACCCTGAATTGCACTAAATTAAATACCCATATCTTTTAGATTTTATTTTCTCAACCATAAAAGCTTCTTTTTTATACTTAAGCAACACCACTAACTAGGAAAATCTTTTGATGTGTAGAACCTAATAAGAACAGGTTTTCTCTATCTTATAAACAAATATCACTTACAATTGGCTTAGCCACTATACATTTGTATGCTGATGATCACTTGATACAACTGTGTCACAAACTAGCTTAGTTGAAACACTTGGACCTGGAATGAAATTACAGACAATTTTTAAAATAATCGGAGAGATACCTTTAACTCTGTATAAACGTAGAATATGTATTGACAATCGAAAAAAAAAAACGTTGTTTTGATCAGTTTTCTTATTTTACAATTGTACTATTTTAAATGATACGATACAATGTGTTAGACCAGGGGCATATTTCATAAAACTACTTTGCAATTTGCAATTTTTCAAAAGTGCTGTTGAATCTTGCGTAGCCGGGTGTCTCTACTCTGCTCATTGATTCGACATTCGATACTTCGTCCTGTCTGTCCTACATAGCATGTTCAGTATTCAATTAGCTTTGAACAAGCGAGCAACATGGTTCGCGAAACGTCAGCATTTACAAATCGTGCACACGGCATAACCCGGAAGTAGTTTATTTTCTAAATATCCTAATAAATTCACCCGTTTCTAAAGACTAATCTATAACATATTGGCTTTTGACAAATAAAATCCGTTTTAATCACAAACGTCAAACCGAATCGAAAACTGTGTTTTGATTGGACAGAGTTATTGCATTTTCCTGGCTAGCGCTGAAAAGTGTTCATTACAGGCCGGGCTCGGGCTGGCTGGCAAATAGCATCTTTCGTGTCTCCATAGAGACGCGAAAAATACATTTTTCTACTTTGCGTTCGTTATGAACTCATAACGAAACCGGTTTCGGTGTCGTTATGAAAACACTAGGTCATAAACATTTGGTAACTTTTAGTTTTCCAAGATTGATGAAATTGACGTCAAGTGTCAGATAAGGCTGACATCTCAATCGCTATTGGCTCGCCTTAGTCGTGTTTGTAAATTGTACTACAACTACCAACTATTGAAGAAAAAAATACTCTAGATTGTAAGATGACAACCGCAATTTTTGACATTTATGTAAAATTAATGTCGCAAAATAGAAAAAATAGTATATAACACTCGTTTTATAAGACGCATTGGCGCACTCGTTCCATTTGGGCACTCCTCGCTACGCTCGTCGTGCCCAAAACAACTCGTGCGCCAATTTTTGTCTTATAAAACTTGTATTATAATATACTATTTCGCATTGTGTAGGATAAAAAATATATTTGATGTGCTTTGCCAATTTTCAAGTTGCTAATTGCAAATTGATAAGAGTAAACATCCAACTACTTTGGACCATTTGAATACAAAGCTCTTCAGCTTCCAGTTTGGTCATGAAACTTCTAAATATGAAGTTTCGTCCCGATACCTTTAGCAGTTTCTCCGGAATCGTCGCCACAAAAAACGGCACACACACCCAGACATTTTTGTGTGCCTTGGTCAAAAGTGTCAAAAATGTTCAGGGGACCCAAACGACATATTTCCGCAAAAACCTCATAACTTTTTTTCGACACGATTACGATACTTTGTCATACTACGTATGATAAAGTAAAAATAACCAAAAATGTATGATTTTCACCACTGATTTAAGAACGGTATTGCATAATTTTTTGTCATAATTTTTAACTATACAGAAATCCATCTGAGGCTTGTTTTGATATTTTTATTGGACTATTTTAAAATAGGTTGTGTTTTTATTCATAAAACTAACTCTGTACGTTAAATATATTTACTTTATAATTATAAACGTATTTTAATCAATTTTAGCAACAGTTAACATTTAAAAATCTAGAATGCAAACTTTCCTTAACAAAGTATGTCATCTCTCTCATTTCTATTCCAACACTTCCGCACTGAAATGTCGAATGTAATAACGTTGTCAACGTTAATGGTATACACCAACGCGACAATTACCTTCGGAATGCAGCAGGTCTTTCTAAGAAAAGTTATTATTCCCGTATGTTAGAATTGAAAACTACGCAGAACGAGAAATTTGCAATTCGGAACGCACGATATCCACATGAATTGTCACATGCGCGTTTAACATTTAGATTAATTATATTGACGTGCAAATCGTTGCTAACAAATAGTGAAAATAACGATTACTAAGGCATTTTTCTTAAATCTTGCGAACGTCGACCGATATTCTTAATTGTATTGGCATTTTGCGATTATTTCATGTCATTGATTACCGTCCATATATTGGTCATTCCAATGACCAACATGATTTTATTAAAAAATACAAACAATGATAAAACGTAAAATTGGTTAGTATAATATTTGTAACACACAATTTTTCTACAATTTTACAGTTTTTGAATAAATGAGAGTAATGAAGTAAACTTTTCTTTTTTGTACGACTTCTTTCACGTACGACTTTTTTTAAATTACTAAATTGACAATTTCGTTCTGACAATCTGACGTTTTGCCGACGACACATCCTTATTAAATGTATTTCGCTTAATTGGTTTAGCAATTAATTGCTCTGTAGCAGATGTACTTCGTGGAATCGATGTCATTCACCGGTTCTACTAAAAACCATTCAACATTTTCGACCACATCAAATCCTTGGGTGGCCACAGACGAGACAGCTTGCATTTTTAATTGATGACATAACCTTTTTGAGAGTACAGACAATATACAAATACAGGCACAGTAACCGACACAAATACTCTGTTCTACAACTTTAAATATCAAATATGAGTGAACTTGAATTCAAACCACACAATAAAACAATAATACTCTTATCATATTCTACAAAAGAAAAAACGCCCAATTTGGTTGCGCCGAAAGTTGACGCTATACCTACTTATTGCAGGATTGTGCGTTGTCGCCATGATATGGTTGTTCCACCCAGACAGCCTTTGCGAGTCGTCAATTTGCGAGCCTACCTCAGACTGATGTTTCTTTTTATTTTATGCATGTCCAACCGAGAGAGAAGTGAAAAAGAAATACATACTTTAACATCCAAGTAAATGCAAGACATGCATTGAACATGCAAGAAATCGGTCATTTAACAGCCGTTTTACACTACACAATTCTTGCACAGGAAGTTACACAAAAAGATAGTAAGTAAATGAAATTAGTAAACAAAAAATGGTTCAATTCCTAGACAAACTACTCAGCATAAGAAAATACATCACAATTTCTGTTTAAGATGTTGTACCTAGTTACTGCACAAATTGTGTACTAAATTGTGCACTAAATTGCGTAGTGTAAAACGGTTATTAGAATAATCAATGAGCAAAAATGTGTTAAAAATGCAAATACATTTGTTAATAGCTATTTTCCCGCAATAGTGCACATAAACATTATATATTATCACAATAAAACGAACAACTATTAACTACTTTTCTGTAAAATTGTTCTTACAAAATCCTATATTGAGTTATTTGTATTTATATTTTGGTTTCGTTGCTTTATTCTACAGTCCAACGGTAAAACGCCGTATCTCCATATAAAAAATCGCTACAATTTTTGTGTTTTAATGCAAAAACCACGCACATTTTTTATATTCTAAAGAATTTTACCTAATAATTTGTACGTAAAACAGGCTAATGTTTAAGAGAAAACGGAAAATATTTCAATCAATGTCAATTTTGTACATACGACACTTTATCGTTGGAAGGCAATATTGTTCAATTTGTATAAAAACGATGGAAGGTCATTCATTGACATTACCTTGTATTCTGTATGTTTTAAACACCAATCTCCAGAAATATCAACCATTGATTTTGTTCAAATGGGTCAAAAGGAACTGGATCTTTACTCTTAGCATTTTTCAACGATTTTGCAAATGCGCGGCGCAGTGATTTCGTGATTTCGTTGATTCAGTGATTTCGTGAAAATAGTTAAATAATAAATTAAAGTAGAGGAAAATATGGATAATTTATGTCTATGACATCTTTTGGTAAAATTAATAGTTTACCTGCATGACCAAATTCTATTTGATCGAGATTGGTCGTGTCTGCATTAATATAAAACTAGTTACTGGATTTGACAGATATTTTCATTCTGATGACAGTAGGTATTGTTAAACGCTGATGTTTTGACAATACCTACTGTCAATAGAACCAAAATATCGGTCAAATCCAGGCTATCTAGTTTTATTTTAATGCAGACACGACCTATCTCAATGAAATAGAATCTCATGCAGCTATACTATTAATTTTATATATACTATGATAAAGTCATGTGCCTGGTCATTTCAGATTTTTTATAATTCCTTAGAATATAGAGCCTTTTAATATACGATTTTGTTAATATTTCAAACGGCTGTAAACTTCATAAAGAATTGAAAAGCGAATAAGTCCATATAACTTTTTACTCAGTAGAAAATTTACAATAAAAAAAATGTTTTCGGGAAAAGTAGGATGTCATACGATATCCTGGTTCAGCATTTTCTGTTCAATGAGTTATGTCTGACGACATTGTGACACTTCTTTGCCGTCTCGCGACTTATTTTGTTATAACTTTTCTGTCTCTTGACATGTGGGTGCCGGTCGTCATATAAAACGGCACAATATTCATACTTCCATTAGATTCTATTCTATTCTATTCATACTTCCTTGTCAGGCAGCAGATATTTTTCAAATGTTACTGTTGTAAAATTTAACTGCTTTTTAAAGTTGCACAACGGTGATAGATGAAAAGTTGTTATCAGAGAAATGCACATGGGAACAGTCAGAAGAATATAATGGAAAAGTTAAATCATAATTTCAGTATTTGAGACCAAATATAGGTAGAGATACAAAAATAGTTGGTGATTTTTATATATGACATTGTATATTTTTTATTTAGATACTCTATTTATTATATTATATTAATGATTTATTATATTTAATATTGTATCTAAAATATGAAAAATGTATAAGTAATCATTCACAGAACACTATGTTTTTTTGAAAGTGAGAATTCGAAAACCGTTTTCTTAAACTTTATGTATTGCATTCGCTTTTCCTTTATTGTATTAGCAATAATTTCTATTTGTTTCACTTTCTAACCAATACCAAGTAACAATAGTTCAAAGAAATGAATGAGAAAACACCTTAGGCCTTAGGAAATGTATACCTTATTTAAAATATTATGTGCCTATGAAAGATATTATTCAGGTGCCACGAAACTACTAAAGCTTCAAATGAAGTTCCAGTTCATTAAAGGACCACCGAAGCGTGAGATTCAATCCAACGGAAGCTTATAATTTGTGACGTCGATCCACTCAATTAGAAAATCTCGCTAATGACATGTAACCGATTCCGTTTGTAGTGATTCCGGATTACCAGGATACCTCCCCGTCATCTATCTATCATTTCCGTCACAATTCCCAATTCACAATTGAAAATATTCCGCTAACCAACATCCACGGATGTAAATTTACTGTATTCATTCGCGAAAATTGCCATCTCTAGCTACCATATCGAATCGCATTTTGCATTTCACGATGCTTTCTTTCGCGGTATACCGGAAACGGTTCTCGGAGGATAGCTGTGCCGCGTGCATAATGAACTTAACCGTTGAAATTACTAACATTTTCACAAGTGTGACGGTTATTTTGGTGTTTACGTCATACGTGGATCTGTAAGTTGTGCGTATGCACTTACTGTTTACAGGATATGTGCTTTCGGACGTTTAGGACTTCCGCTTCCGTTCGTCTATTGTTCTCATTGGTCAACCGCTACGCGTCTTACACGCCCGCTGATGTCTTTGTTGAAATTTTAGTTGAGTCAAGAAAAAGTGGAGAAAGTGCAGCTGCTTTAAAATTCTTAAGAAAATGCTGTCGTATTTCGTATTGTACACGAAAAATATATTGATATTATATTTATTTTAGGCAATATAACTAAAAAATATGATACAGACAAAAGAAGCCATTAGTACTGATTTTCTGCCACATTTTTCACATTTTATTGTGAAAAATGTTTTTAGTTTCTAATAATTATTTAAGGATAGTGTTTCCACCCCTTTCTGTGATATAGTGATTTTTAGATTTCCAAATGAAAATATTCACACTCGGTGTAACACAACTTATCCGAAACATTTTAAAACAATTTAACCAGATATGCTTCCTTAATATAGTAAAAGGCCGATTTGTTTAAAAAAAGTCGGATGAAATTCCAACTCTATATTTTGTTATTATTATAAATAATGACACCTGTACACCTTAGGATGCTTAGATAAAAAAATCTTTGGTTGTCAAAGCGGCATCTTTTCAAAATGTTACACAACTTTTCTATTAATAAAAGAAAATAATATATGTAAGGGGTGCTACCAGCGAACAATATCATCATTAAAAATTAAGTGATTAATTAATGAAAATCAATAAACCTTTTTCAACTTTTAAACTACCTACTACAATAAATTTCATTCTACAGAGGGTCACGAAATTCGATGGACATCGCTTAACCACCAAAATACGACCAATAAGTGTTATTAAAATAAGTTCAATAAATTCTTAAAATCCATCAATTCTCTGGAAAATGTCATTATAGTTATTGGTATTCTATTGCAGTCGGGTTTTTGTAATTAGTTGACATACGTTACTTTTACTTTTAACCAGACGATATGCAGACAGAGACATATCTTTGATGAATTGTACATATAAATGTTATTCAAATTATTTTACACTACGCAATTTATCACGCAAAATGTTCTACAACTTTTAAAGCAATAAAAAATTGCGTGCAGTGCCAGTAACAATAGTGTAAAACCGCTATTATACAGTGAGAACACAAAGTATTGAAACATGACAAAATCTCTAATTCGGTTTTGTTATTTAAAAAAAGGTCGGTTTTGAATTGCAAAATATCTACACATATTTACCGTAAACTAAATTTCCGACCTTCAATGGTTTTTGAATTAAGACGGAATCGACATATTTTTTAAATGACTCCATTGGCTTA
This sequence comes from Melinopterus prodromus, assembly GCA_964023965.1. NCBI lineage: Eukaryota > Metazoa > Arthropoda > Insecta > Coleoptera > Scarabaeidae > Melinopterus > Melinopterus prodromus. The sequence goes on from OZ030393.1 coordinate 20,008,273, forward strand.
ATAACAGCATATAATAGTATGATGGCCGTACATTTTTGAAAATTTTCTAGAAAAAGATAGTTGTAAATTAGTGTTACATTGTGTATTTTATACTGATTTTGAGGTTTCTGGGAGATTGAATTCAGATGGCATATATTTACTAATGTTGCTAAAATTACTGTTTTGACATTTGACGTCAGGTTTCGGGATGTCTTACGTAATTTTGAGTTCGCATTCGTATTCAGGGCAAATAAAGTTCCAGAGTACATTTTATATCCATTTACACCCTCCATACTACTCAAAGTTATAAATATTTGCAATTTCATTTCAATTATGGTCTCTAAGCTTTAAATTTTCTTCCGCTACCATTAAGACAATTAAATGTTATATTAAAATAACTTTCAAATATGGGATTGCCATTACATCAAAATGTGTAGTTTTATAGTAAAAAATCGACGTATTCAAAGACGTTTTTTCTTAGCCTTAGATTGATCTGCAATCCTGTAGAACGTGGCTGTTGGAAATGGAAACTGCATAGGCGATTATGATCTATTCTTTGCCAAAATCGCAAAGTTGAGTTTTTTAATCACAGAGTCATGTTGACCCTACATCAATTATTTTAATATTTTGTCTTGAAAAATAAATATTGTTTTTTTAACAATTATTTTATATATTTTGTTTGTATTCTTGTCGACTATACCTCCCCCCACATCTCCCGCACTCTTGTGCGACTAATCTGGCAACCCGGGCTGTTATTGTCAACAGTAGCTTAACTTACTTCAGTTGACAGAAATCCAAGCTAATTTACCGTCAATTCTAGTTATGCACATTAAACCAGTCAAACGCAACATACAATCGATTGTCGGTTTAATACATAAACTTTACCAGTAAACTATTGGCAATAAAGATTAAAATCGTACGCTGTGGTGTGAAAATTGCGTATATCCGTTCTGCAAAAAAGAACAGTAACTATATTTAACGTGAAAATCTGACTACTCACCACCGGTCGGCGGTGTCCTCTTTTGTTTTTTGTTCCAAGAACCACCACGAACACGTTAATGATGACTGTGTACTCTATATAATTACCAACACCGCCTATACACATTTTTCTGGTCGCGGCCTTAGCAGTAACACGAGTTTGTAATTAGTATGGTGTCGCTCGGTACACGCTGATAATATAGATTAGTTCTGACAACGTTAAATTAAAACTGCTCGCTGAAAAAGCTTCCGTACCTGGAAAAGTGAATTAGCTATGCCTAGTCTTTTATTTTATTTTAAAAGCTTCCTCTCTTTCGAGAATAAGTACAGTGTAATTGTTTAATTAAATGGGGCCGCATCTTTTAAATAGATGGTTATCTATGATAATTATTGGAATTATATTTGCATGACTGGTGCTTTGAAGCCTGTTTGACGCCCTGTAGGTAGGTAGCATCAGTAACGTGGTAAAGCTAATCAGGAGTAGACATAGCCGCAGGCTATGGTAAAGTAAAGAATGACTATAATTTTCCCATGTTTCTGCGAATTCTCGTTTCAATTTGCCACTCTTTAAACACTTCCATTGGCTATCGTAAGTAACCTTTAGTTTTTTTTTTGCATATTCATGGCAAAGTAAATCAGCAAAAAACTATTACGAGTAAGTGTTCGTCTGAACGTGTTGAATAGGTACAACTGTTTGTTCTATGTGTTATATACAGTGTGCAAAATTCACTTTTGTAAAATCTAAACAACATCTCAATAATGCTAACGAATTGGAGGAATATATAATCTTATAAAACACTGTATTGTCATATAATAAATAAATAGTTAAACAATGATTGTCTGAGTTTTGTGGGCATAAAATTTTAAGAATAATCTCCAATCAATGTAAAAAACACATTAAAAATGAATGTTTACTAGAATGAGCTTCTTCTCATTTGATTCGAGCCTATTTTTTCAAACGCCATCTTTTCGAAAGACTCTATTATCTGAATAGCAATATTACAGTGTGTTTTCATCAAATCAGTGCCAACAATTTACAAAACTGCTTTAATTGCATTTGTTTGTTCTCAAAAGCTAGAGTCAATTCAAGATTTATCTCTTCAGCTTCAGAAATTTTTTACACTACAATTTTTACATTTTCTTGTGCGTTTTTTGGCACTAATTTTCTCAAAAACTAGGCTCAATTCACAATTTTTGTCTTCAGGTCCAGATTTTACAAAAAAGAACACAGAGGAAGCAGTTGTTCCTTGTTCGATTTCTTAAATGCAAGACAAAACTAAAACATACGTTTTTCACTAAAACTGGACACAATTCAAGATTTCTGACTTCTACGAAAATATCACGCCATAAGAAGTATATAAATTTAATTTCTTTTTTAACAAATAATAATTTTTATTAATGCTAAACACAAATTTTATTCATTTTACGTAACTTAACTTGACAGCCGGAAGCAGCCACTAAATATTGTTTTCTTATAATAAAAAAATCTGATATGTCCAGGCACATGACTTTATCATACTATATAAGAGATTAATAATTTAGCTGCATGAGATTCTATATTAATCATGAGTATTGGTAAAACATCAACTTTTTACACATTTTGACACCTACTGTCATTAGAATAAAAATAGCTGTCAAATCCTGGCTAACTAATTTTATATTAATGCAGACACGACCGATCTCGATCAGAAAGAATTTCCTCTATAAATTTTACCAAAAAATTTCATAGACATAGTATACAAAATTTCCTTAACTTTAATGTATTATTTAACTACATATTAACTATTGACGAAATGACAGAAATGACAGCTAAGTTTGGTTATGAAACTTCTAAATATGAATTTTCGTCCCGATACCTTCAGTAATTTCGCCGGTATCGATGCCACAAAAATCGGGTACACACAAACAGACATTGTTTAGTACCTTGGTCAAAAATGTTCAGGGGACCCCCATACTGCGTATCTTTACTTTACATCTTTACTTTGTTTTCTGGTCAAATAAACTATTAAACAGGCAGCTGTTGAGAAAGAAACAATTTTATAGTTTTTTTTTACAAAATAGAAACAAGTTCAATTTTTAACTGCATGTAATCTATTGGCCTATATGGGTTTTATTAAGTCAAGAATACATCTAAATAAATTTGCATACAAAAATCTGTTTATTTATAAAGTCTATTTTAAAAGTTGATGTCATTATGAGACATTATTATACTCGCTTTGGCGCAAATATCTTTCGGTTAATTATACGAAAAAATCTGATGTGGCCAGGCACATAACTTTATCATACAATATATAAAATTAATAGTTTAGCTGCATGAGAATCTATGTTATTGAGATAAATCGTAGGTATTGTCAAAGAATCAGCATTTTTTTATATTTCTGTATAGGAAATGTTAGGTTGGTACCACTTGGACGAAACGTCAAGTTTAAAAAGCTAATTCAAATTCTGACAGATTTATATTTGTTCATGAAACTGTAGATGTCACATCCGTACCAACATACTAAAATCGCTATACTTTATTTACAACTTTCTCAATTGGTCGTTGTTAAAATTAGATATAAAGACGGATTGATATTTCTTATGAACAAATAATCAAATTGCAGGTGATCTCATTTTATTTGAAATTTGTATTTTGTACTTTGCCGCATTAGAGCGGCAACGTTCCATAGCAGTACTCCAACCTCTGATGAAATCAGCTGTTTTCGAGTGACAGCACAAAAAAATATTTGTCAAAATCTTGGCTACTATGTAGTTTCATATCAATGCAGATGCGACCGATGTCGATCAAATAGAATTTGCTCTTGCAGCTAAACTATTAATTTTACCAAAAAATGTCATAGGCATAAATTATTCAAAATTTCCTCTACTTTAATTTATTATTTAACTATTTTGACGAAATTACAGAAATGGCGGCTCATTTGCAAAATCCTTGAAAAAGCCTTAGAATAAACTACCAGTTCCTTTGAACCCTTTTGAACCAAAAGCTTTTCAGCTCTAAGTTAGGTCATGAAACTTCTAAATATGAACTTTCGTCCCGATACCTTTAGTAGTTTCTCCGGAATCGTCTCCACAAAAATCGTTTACACACACACACACGCACACACACACACACACACACACAGACATTTTTTTGTACCTTGGTCAAAAATGTTCAGGGGACCCAAAAAGACCTATTTCTGCTAAAATCTCAAAAAAAAAATTTGGCACGATTACAATACTTTACATACTGCGTATGATAAAGTAAAAATTTGCCTCAAAATCTGATTTTGATTACTTTTTATCGTAAAAGTTAAGTTATTGGAAATTTGAAATCACTATAAGTTAGGTAATCATTATGGCAAGCCATCTTTTATGCAAATTTATTCCAATGAATATCAATATTACAAAAGTGTACAAAAGTCACGTTACATATCCGAGTGTTATTTATTTCACTGCTTTGAGAAAAGGTTTAGAGACCCAATATTTGATAATATGCCGAACCGAAATTTTGTAGTATGCCTACCAATTTTAGCAAACAGGCTCTACTTCATGCTTCATTTACGTTAAATAAAGAAATAATTTCAGTTGAAAATGTTGAAACTAATTTCGTTGAAGACCTATTCAATGATGATACTTCATACGACCTCTTTTTCTTGTGCTGTTTCTAATATTGGTACCAGCTTCCTATTCTCTTTAAGTCCTTGCCGAGTTTGAACAGTGCATTTACCGAATATTTTAATTATAAAAAGTTTGTTTTGTTTCCTGGACAAAGACCTCTCCGACTACTATCTAAGTTCATATCGCTCATATTGCTTATATTGACCATAGTTTTTCTACTTATTTTCTCTTCTTATGTAAATCCACTGTTTTCCAAGTTGATTCTGACCCTGCTGTGACTCTGCTGTGATCACAGTCAAAAGAGTTTAGTTTTTTTACGTTATATAATTGCTTTTCGGCAATTTTGATGGTATGGATTGGAGCATGATCAAGATGTCTTAACACATGAAAATTCACTTCTGTTACGACCAAAATCTTTCATTCTCATCAAGAAATGCAAAAACAGCATTTTTCGTAGCTAATAATGTAAGAATTGCAGGAAACACTACACAATTGTCGGAGAAATAATAATAGACACCGGGTATTCGTTCTGACAAGGTTTAATTGAAACTTCTTTGGTAGCTCCTGGAAAAGTGAATTAACAACGCTTACTAGGCCTTTATTTAAAAGCTTCTCACATCCTCAAGTAACCACACACCATAATTGTAATTAAACTGAAACCACTTCTTCTACCAAACATATGGATATCTGTAATTATCTAGATTATCTTTGGATGACTTGGCGTTTCACTATACGTACGCCTAGAGTTAAGTAATCGTAACGTAATTTTATTCATTCTTTTTTGTTTTGTTTTAGGAGGAAAGACGGTGTTTTCAATCCATGGCCAGGCACCGTGTCCACGTTTATCTTATACCCGAAGAGTGCTAATCAGACGATCTTTTCAGTCGGGATAAAACTGCACGATAGGGGCAACTATACTTGCATACTGAGGAATGACAGCGTCGTCATTGAACACAAGATTCAATTGGAAATATACGGTAAGAATATAATATGCGGATTCAATTTGTACGATGAGGGAACTCTGCGGTCGTTAATACTGTATGAAATGGTGGAATTTCACGGAATTACAGCGTGTTAAAGCGTGAAATTGAGATTTTTTAAGGAAGCAGAAAAAATGTGGTCGATTAAAATTGGTATCTTGTGGTCGTTTAAAATTTTAAATATTTATTTCGGCGTGAAGAAATATCAAGAATTCATCATTATGATCGTGTCATATTCTGTAGAGTCATAAAATGGGTCTATAAAACTCATAAATAATAGAAAGTATAAGTATGAAATAGAAGTAAATACCATAACTAATTCTACTTATAGGTAGATAGGTACTGGACCAAAGATTCTTTAGAATGCATTACAGTTAAATACCAAATTTGACTGAACGCCACAATGAAAGAAAACACGTAAAATTATCGTACAACCAATTTATCAGAGGATTCTTATGTCCTAAAGTATATTCCGATACGTCTAGGAATGAATGATGTTTATTGATGACTGCAAATTAACTATTATTAATAAATCGGTGATTAATATATTAGCAGCAGCGTTAAATATCATGATAACATTATAAAATATTAAAATTCAGAGGTAGGATTCGTCATTTTTAACAAACAAAATAATAAGAAAATAATAAATATAAATTCGCATAATAAAATCACGGTTTTGTTGCATTTGGACGTTACTTGTTTTTAAATATCAACACAATCCCATTTCTTTTTGTGTCCATTTCATAGTGTGCAATTTTATTGCTGTTGAATATTGTTAGGAAAAAAAAAATCACTCTCTCGCAACTCACAAATGTAAGAAGCACTTGATTGTATAGCTTATGTCCCTCAAATGGGGTATACTAAAAGAGAATACATGCAATAATAGCCAATAAGATAAGGGTGATGAAGAATTATAATTTGTCTTGTGAAGATGGAGCCCAACATCAGTTTTTTTGGAAAAATATTCTACTTATTTGTAGTTCAGCTTATGATTATTTAAAATCAAATTTATACTACATGTAAAATAACCAGTATAAATCGCATGTAAGAAAACCACAAAAACAACAAAAAAAATGTATGTACTACGAAGATTTGCGTATACAATTAGAGTAAGAATTAGTGGTTTTTGATTCTAATTTTGTATTTATTTTGAATATCTTACGCGATATAAGTGTCATGCCAAACCAACACATTTTAAATTTTTTGTTTAATATTGGATATGTTATTTTTGTCTGAAAAGAGGCGCAAATGTCACAAAACGAAATAAGCGTTATAAGATCACGTCATTTTTCTACATTTTATTGTAATCATACTGCAGTATGATTTGAATACAAATAAATATATGCTGCTTTCACATTGTGTTGAAAAACAGTACATGTCCAAGATGTTTGTTTTAATCATAGCTCTGATTATAATGACAATGTAAATAAAATTTACAGTGATCGCTTAAAGTATGAAAAAATGAGAAAATCTCTGAGACGGTATGTTACTAATAATACACTTTTCTGTGGAGAGTCGAATTTCCGACTATCAATTGTTACTGAGTTATGACGTCATCGACACTTTTTTAAAACAGCAACCCCCACTTTTTCTTCCTGATTTTGGTAGATTATTTAGTTGTCCTAATGGCATCGAAAATATTGTATGGCCTTACATAAGAAAATTTACGAGAAAAATACAATTGAAAATTGTAAAATTTTATAATTTCGGGGAAAATAGCTTTAGTGAATTGAATAGGAAATTGCGTGTTGCGTAGAATTAATTGCCGTGATAATGAATCCGGCCTCCTAAATTATTTATCGTGCAATGTTTGTGCAATGCTTGGAGACAGCGTTTCCACAGAAGTATTTTTTTCTAAAAAAGCTTAGATAGTATCATGATGTTTGTAACTTCAAATTCAGCACGTTCAGTGCCTCAAAAATATCAGCTAGAATGCCAATTTGATCTGAAAAGTATTATCAGCAAATGCTTCACATAACTGTTGTTTTTTTCCTGCTGGTTGACAAATTGCTATACTTCCATCCTTAATTCAAACAGTCTTGATAGCATGTTTCCTTACTTTAATAGCTATGTTTAATGATTTGTAAAGTTGTGAGGAAGAGTTTTAGAATTTAAATTTTTGTCTTGGAGTAGAATTTTTGTCTGTGCTCTCACGCCACCCTTAACATTACTCTACGCCCCCAAGGGGGCGCGCCCCCCAGTTTGAGGATCACTGCTCTAGACTGTGCTCGAGATACTGAAGCAGTACAGTTACGTCAACATTACACAACGTATCTCAGACTCAAGTGTTGACCGCAAAGAAGTTCCTGTTCAGAGAAATACAGGTAATCAAATAGGAACGCTATGTGTAATTCTATTACACAGTATAACTACTTCATTATTATCAACAAAGTATACATCGTCCACATTGTGTCATCACACAACAACGACCACTGATTTATCCATTTACCCACGTCATCGCTCGCCATAATAATACGATCACACACAATAACCAATCATTTCGCGAGAGAAACTGAAATAAACCCCATCTCATCAGTCATCACTCATCATCCTCCATCCTACAGAAAACCACCAACAACGCATCTCAACGAAGAATTTAATTACGTTCCCCGCACAGAATGGGATGCATAGGGAGATCAGTTTACGCACGATTTCCCCGAATCGTCCGCATGCAATTTCTGTCGCGAATTGTCATCGCCGACGTACGGCGCGCCGCGCCGGCCGGCGTGATTCGCCACACTCGGCCGAGCGGATCGCTCGCGCGCCACTACAAAGGGTTCTGGGAACGCGCAGCGACAGCAGCGCCATCTCTCGAAACGCGGCGCATATTATATTCATACGGTTCCGAGTACGGTCCATATCGACAGCCGTGCAGAATCTCTTTTGCAACGCGGTACAATCAGCGCGGCCAGCCGGTTGTAGTTCGCGCTAGTCCTTCTATTTGCTGATTTTTTTATGGTCGCGGATTCCTGTGCACGCATCGGGTCGTTTCTATTGTGTCATACACGTTCACCACGAGCTTTTGTGCGGAGGAGAGACGAGAAGCGTTGTCGGGTTGAGGAAAAATGAATATAAGGAATTGGGGCAATATAAAAGGGCGACGAGATGCTTTAACATGGATAGATGAATGTAAATTGAATGGCAAATAACGGAGTCTGTCTTGTTTGCATATAAAAAGCGCATTTCAACAGAGATTTCAACGCATTGATTAAATGATCAATTGGCAATTTTCTTGGCTTTCGCTCCAGACACCACAGATTCGATTTTGTCATTTTGCGCTCACACACGACATATTTTTCGGTTTCGCCTCAAAACTCACGCGCAGTTCCTACTGATGATTCTTCTTTAACAAGCAGAACCAGTCCGAAGTACATTAAAAAAAAGCTCCTTGAGATTCAAACAAATTACGCAAAGCCGTAAATAATCACAATAAACTCCTATGAGTTTATTGTGATTATTTACCACAAAATGTAATTTTCATTAAACAACAATGTTTACTAAAACTTTCAAAAAACTGGTTATTAACAATTTTCATCATATCAATTATTTCCTATATTATGTAAATATTCCATGTTTGGGGCACGAGGACCGCTATCGACGAGGCCAGGTGTTTTTTGGGCGCTGAATCCGAATTTCTACTTTGCTACGCGGATATGGCTTCACAACGAAAATCGCAAAAAACCGCTAGTCCAGTCATTACGTCGGATAAAAACGTGTTACAAATGCAAATGAACCGTGAAGGCTAAAATTTTTGATATGCCGTGGGGGCGGCCTAGAAAAGCTTAACTTAAAATTGTCGACCAAGATTTCCTGTGTGCATTTACCGCCACCTTGAAAAAAGGGTTAAGTTCGGTTTTTTACAATAACTCGGTTTTCCGTTGACATACGATAATTTTAAACGAATAGTTTTTTGTTATTATTCACGCCCTACAATTTAGGTCCTATACATTTTTTACCTATTGTTCATGGTTATTGAGATATCGACAGAAAAAGTCAAAAATTTAGGAAGTGGAATTCGTTTTTTGCTATTTTCTCTTTTCTCGTGATACATATCGAAAAATTGTCTAGTATAAAACTTGTAGAGCGTGTACAGACCTGCAATCTAGCTTGTTTTATTTTATTCCTCCGTTTAAAATTACGACCTCTAGCGCGCCGCAAAGTTGACCGCAAAATGTCAACATTTATCAACACTCTAGAGAAAAATCCGGAGCTACAGTATTTAAGCAAGAAAAGATCGATCCGGAGGTTCTAATTTGTGCTGGAGATCGATTCCTCATCGTTTTATATGGCAACAAATAAGTTGAATCACCTGTCACTACTCCTACCAACAAAAAGCACAGTGCGCCAACAGATTTTCCGGACATATCTACAAGTACAAACGTGGCTCGGATTTTTCAAAAGTCCTCAGGAATGGGGTTAGGGACAGACTAATTACGGGCTGGAACCAATTTGCACCACAGCCGAGCCCGCTCCACCTGAAATTTTAAAACTCATTTCGTGCAAATGTAAAGGAATGTGTGAGACTGCTTGTGGATGCAGAAAAGCAGGTATTTGTTGCTCTGTTATTTGCCTGCATTGTAGTGAGAAAACATGCAACAACATCGCCAAAGTCGACATTCTATTCAACGACGACGACGACGACGACGACGATGATGAGGTTTTGACCATCCCCGCATCATTTCCTGCGGTACGAGAGTCTCCACAACTCGGAGAGTTAACCAAGGAAGAACTTCTTCAGCCAGGACCATCAAAACGACGAAAAATTTTAAAAAAGGGGACCCCTCAAATATGATTTGTACAATAAATTTCATGTCTTTGTTTCATAATTTGTCTAGGGACTTACTGACATTACGGCGCGGCGCGCTTGAGATCGTAATTTTGGTCGAAGAGAATTAATTAAAAAAAAGCTAAATTGTAGGTATGAACATGCTCTAAAAGTTTCATTTTTTCGATATCTATCGCGAGAAAAGAGAAAATGGCAAAAAACAAATTTCACTACATCAAATTTTGAATTCTTCGATCGATACCTCAATAACGATGGACGATAGGTAATAAATGTAAGAGACCTTAATTGCAGACCGGTACAAAAGCAACAAAAAATGTGTTAATTCAAAATTGTCGGAGCTCAACGGAAAACCGAGTTGTTATAAAAAAAGCTGAATTTAACCCTTTTTTTAAGATGGTGGAAAATGCACATAGTATATCATTGATGGACAATTTGAAGTTAAGCTTTTCTAGCCCACCCACACGTCATCTCAAAAATTTTAGCCTTCTCGGTTCATTTGAATTTCCAAATGTATATAATGAGTGGACTACTCAACAATTTCGACTTTTCTTCAGTTTTTTGCGCAAAACATAACGGTATGCACTTTTCGACTTTTCGACAATTTTATAAAGAATATGAGTTTTAGATCGATTTTTTTTTTATTATGGCTTATCTCAAAAGTTAAGAAACTTGTCATAGAGATAAATATAGCCCAATCGTCTTAGAATAGCCTACTGAGTCGGAAAGAAATACATATTTGCCAAAATTGCATTTTTATTCTGAAGACATCAACGATGCGTGAGCCGACGACCAATGCTCAAACTACTAGAATTCCCACCGAACTAGGTTTTTACCATATCTTTGCCGGAAACCGAAAAGAACATTTGCAGTTCTTTTCTAAACTGATTTTCTCTGAACTGATTAATACCGCTATCTCTACTGATAATACACAAATAAACAAATATGCGAAAATAAAGGGTTGTGTCTTAAAGTTATACGCGGTTTCATCTAAGCATTGTTTTATGTGAGCATCAAACAAAGAAAACCCTAGCAAAATAGAAGGACAACCCATCTCAAAAGACGGGTTTTTGATTTTTGATAGGCAATAATTCATTTTCAAAGAGGACCAAATTAAATTTTAGTCTTGAACAAAAAAGCTAATTTTCAAAAACAGGAGTATATTGCGATAAATACCAGATGGTACACTGAAGAGAAAAAACAACTTATATGACTTCTCCTTTATAATTCGCTCATTACAAAGAACATAATCATAATTCCGCCATACACCCAACATCAATCTCAATCTGCATAAACGGCCATGTAAACCAGCAATAAAAACGCACCGGAGGATTCCACCGCGCAAGAATTAAGGACGACAGCGGCGACAAACTCGCTTGGATCAGTTTTGTCCAACTGTAATCGATACGACCGACATCGCCGACGGTCCATCGGCATCGATGTGGCAATATTTCGCGACCACCTGTGAGCTTCTTGCTTTTATTACACGAGAGAGCATGACGACAACAGCGGAATTGCGTGTGCGTCGACATGACTGGCATTGTGCGGCCTCCGCCCCTGCGGGCTTGCACTGCACGCCACCTGGGCGGAGACGGCGGAACGCAGATGTTCTCCACCTTCTCCTGGTATAGTGAACGTTGTAGCAGTAGGTATGACGCCTTCAATTGGAAGATTTTGAAAGGGGAGTCGACATGCCATGACATGTGTAACTGACGTAACAGGGGTGGTGATATGTATTCTACATAACTCTCCAGGCAGAACTTTTTTTGGGCGACGTGGACATGACGGTTGTTATTTCCTTTCGTTCTACTCAATTGGGGGTTGCCATTGAATTGATGGTAATGACTGGTATTGGTATGTTCTTCCTGCAGGAGAACGTTGACGAAATGTATGGAAACTATGAGTTTCGAGGACAAACGTAGCAGATGATTTAGTGAAAGTGTCATGGGAGTCTTCTTTTCTGAAAGTGACCGGGGGCTGTTTTCTAAAATTATCTTGGTATATGGGGGGAAAGTGACCACTAGGGTGGTTCATAAAGCATTGCAAAATTTTTTGTGAAGATAGAAAGCAACGAGCTCCCCCAAATTGTTTCCAAATCCAAAAAGAGTGGACACGTATTTTTCGAAATTTTGTTTTTTAATGGTGACTGCGAAGGTCTTAAATTGCCATGGAAAAATGCATGGGAAGAAGACATTTTTTGGTATTTTTCAAATAATTGTTCGGGGTTTGAGAAAACTTAAGATTACTTAAGGATTTGTAGTAAATTGTACAAATGTATTAGAGAGAAATTTACTTACCCTGACTGAACAGCGTTAATTTTTTATTTATAAACATTTGTCAGTTAATTTCCATTTGTTTAAACAAATTCTATTTATTTAAATAATTCGTTTTTCTCGAAAATACGTCTGAGTTGTGTTTTCTGAGTTCGAAATGGCAAATTATTATCTTCGAGTGACATTATCCATTTAAATAATTTCTCCCTATTGTATAAACAATCAATATTCATTTTCAACGTTTTTCCTAATTATGATAGAAAACTCAGAATTTTTGTGAATTTAACTTTTAAATTTCATGTTTGAGATATCTTGCCTATATAATATTATCTAATACACCCACATTTTTTAAACAAATACCATTTGTTTAAACATTTTTTTGCAATTCGCGTAAAATTAATTTATTTTCTAAATAGGTCTGACCAACTGTTATTCTCAAGTGACATCATTTATATATTGGGATGATAACCATTGTTTAAATAATAAAATATTATTCGTTTTCATTCATTCGAAAAAATTGAATTGTCCTAAATCATTTGTTTGGAAAATTGGAGAGTTACATTCCTTTTAAAAATATTAAATTTTCTAAAGTCAACCAATTTTTATAATCACATTTTGTTTTTCCATTTCTTATTCTGATTTCCTGCCACGGTGTGTCGCATAATGTGGATTTGTTGCTGTCTGGAAGCTGTTGTCTGTACTCTAATTTGATGAACTATTGAACAAATAAAATTTTATTATTTCAACAATGGAAATCATCCCAAAATATAAATAATATCACTTGAGAATAACAGTTGGCCAGACCGATCTTCAAAAAATAATTTTAGTTGAATTGCAAAAAAATGTTTAGGCGTTTGTTTAAACAAATGTTGGTTTATTAGATAATATAGTATATCTCGAGCATGAAATTTATAAGTTAATTTTACAAAAAGCTGATTTTTACCATAATGAGAAAGAATGTTGAAAATGAATTATAATTAATTCTTTAAACAATTTGAAGAAATTTTATAATGAATAATGTCACTCTAAGATAATAAACTGCCATTTAGAACTCAGAAACCTAAATATTCCACTAGACTTATACCAATGATTTCTATGAGAAAAAAGAGAATGAACTGATTAGAACGGTTAATTTTCTGAAAAATGTTAATTTTTTCAATTGAGGGTAGTTTCAGGGCATTATGGGGGTGGGTTTGGGGCGTCAAATCCATATGTATGATAGGTCAAATCTTCTTTTTAAAGTCCTATGTAAGTCCTATAACTTTAATGTTAAGTTTTTCCAAACCCCGATCAATTATTCAAAAAATAACAAAAACTGTTTTTAGCTATTTATTTATTACATATTTATTATTTTAAAATGTTTGTGACTTCCTTAAGTATAATTTATGCCAAGTTATTTGTAGGAGGTTTGATCAGGTTTATAAATTTAAGGTCTAGTAATTTATCGAAACCAGTTTCCTCAAGAATTTTAAGATAACCGTTTGCAAAGAAAAGCTAAAATTTTCTTCGGAGTTTCCAAACCCTAATGCCAAGAATGTCCAATGAAGAAAAAAATCACAAATGTATGTAAAAAAGACAAAACATTTAGATACCCTACAAAAATAATAAAGCGACCGAATAGAATTTTCTAAGTAGACTGAAATTAATGAATGAGAAAAACTAGTGCCAACGAAGTGGTACTTCTTCACTGTTAACCGCAAGACCAAAATTTCCACTCATTCGGTTAAAGATCTTGTCCAACATCAGATGTAAAACACTTGTCCACTTCACAGAGCTGTCAAATGATTGTTTGCTTCACACTTTAAAAGTTCAGAGTTCATGCTTTCATTTGAACGTACCTACCAAGAGGATACAATTTTTCTGTGTTTTTCTTACATTTTGAGAACTTTTTTTAATATCGCGTGATGGAGACCAATAGATACTGGTTTGTAATACCTGAAAAATATTGGTCATGAAATGGTCATTTCTCTCGATCAACCACAAAAGTTTAAAAAAATCTCCAGTGTTATTAACATAATATGGCCATGGTGACTTTGACTTAGAAATTACTTTGTAGATAAAAACTTTCGTGTAGAATCTAATAGCATTCTTTCGTAGTTATACTTAGTGACCTCATCTCTACACAAACAACGAAACCCTTCCCATTATTAACTTTAACGGAAACCTGTAATCAATAACGAACAAGAATGGAACAGACAATTTCAGCTAACGACTTATTGTTCGTTTTTCCCAATTAAGCTCTCCATCCATTTCAAGTAAATTGTATTGGAAACCTACGCCGATACCTACCACAAATAACCTATTATTGATACAATTTTTATATCCGATATTTCGCCAGCTGTATCTCTCCAGAGCGCAAAACCTGTCGGGATAAGCCATTGTACTTCGATCGCATTTCCCACGCACTTCCGGTTGAAAAATTCGGCCTCCACCGGCCAGTGGGCGAAATATCTGGAGGACATTACTAGCATACGAGAGACTCTCGGGTTGGCAACGTGTTCTTTCATACAGACAATAGCTAGATGTGGGACTGGCTCGCTCCCACCTGGTGAAAGACGCGGATATATTAGATATTATTATACGCTGCATTACACACACTGCACGGCGGATTTCTCTCCTCTACATTTTGAATTAGCCATGCATAAATCTGAGTCGAACTATAAATATATTTTGCGACGCAAACGTGGACGTTTCTCCGAGGAAATTGCATATTGTTGTCCTGGTATGGGCATAATCAAAATTGAGTGTCAACAGTGAAATTGTATTCCATTGTGTGGTAATCTAAAATCAATAAAAATAATTACTAAATACTACAATAGGAAAGTTGCTCTACGATTTGCTCTGATAGTTTAGGACAATTTCTTTTAGAAATTTAATCTTTTGCGTATATCTATTAGTGGAGCTACAAGCTACAAGAAAGTTTACCACTTTTTATTTGCATCTTTTAATAAACTACTTGTTATCTTAAAAGATTAAAACAAATCTGGCAAAATAACTTTAAAACTTTAGTCGTAGAACCACAAAAATACCGTCCATGTATGTTCGAGTTTTTAATTGTAAATAAACTGGGTTACTTTGATGTAATCTTTTAAAGAGGTGATTGAAGAGGAATTTAGAACCTATTTAATCAACATTACCCAGATATGTATTGACAATTTTCTATACAATTTTTAATTCGTATATTATTATATTCGAAAAACAACATGAAAAAAAATGACGTTTTATCATAGTCTAGTCAATATCTCAATTTGGTAGGTAACACTCAATTTGGTATAAAGTGCTTATCATATTGAAACTAATCTAAAAGATTAACCATCATTTTTTTTCTTTGCTCTGCTTTTTACAAATTTCACTGGTTCACTAGTTCAAATGGTTTAGTTCTTTTTAGTCTTCTAGATTCTGGTTGTCCAGTAGCTGCATGGCCTCTACGTTGACATGAAGGCTTAGGCGAGATTCATGCTTAGTGGCGAATCTTTTTATCTCTTGGATGACGTGTGGGACACTATAGATCATGATGCAGGTCACTATTCCGTATGTACCAAGGAGCGTTAACCATATTCCTTAGTTCTTTATTTTGGAAATTCTGGATTCCTTGTATATTAGAGTTTTTCGCGCAATCCCAAAGCTGGATGCCGTATAACCAAATCGGTTTTAGTGTTTGGTTGTAAACTTGTAGTTTGTTCTGTACTGACAACTGAGAGTTTCTTCCCAGAATCCAGTAAAGTTCTCTGTATTTAAGGCCAAGCTCTACTCTCTTCTTCTTAACATGTTCTTTCCACTTTAGTTTTCTATCCAGAGTCATACCCAAATACTTTGCAGTGTTCGCATATGTAACTATGGCGTCGTTAATCTTGACATGAGGTATGTCCTCGATTCTTTTGTTTATTTATTTATTTATTTATTTATTTATTTACATTTGGACACACTAACAGGATAAATCCCAATATAAGTGGCCCCTGAATTACATACAAATTAAATACACAACAATGCCATACGTGATACAAAGATAAACAAAAAACAAAAATGGTATCGGTTATCGGTCAAGAACCAAAGAAATACAAACTCTAATCAAAATGAAATATAGCGACAATGTGCGGAAATGGTAAAAATAGTAACAAAAAATGTAAAAAATGTAACGTTCTCACAAAAAGCAGTAACGCAGCAGGGCAGCCCTGAGTCGGTCGGTGGAGCACCCGAAGACGTCCAAGTCTACGCGATTGCAAGCAATAGCCATACGATTAATCGGCGAGTTCCGATAAGCGCTCGTACGCGGCAGTAGCGTGACAAAGACATCACGGTGTCGCAGGTGTCGCACTCCGGCATTCAGGCAAAGTTGGCTCAAAATAATTGGCGCGTCATATTTGCCGCTCAATATCTTTGAAGCAAATAAAATAATTGAGCAAACTCGCCTGTCCTCCAGAGTGGCGAATCTAAATCGGCGACACCGCGCCGAATAATCAGGCGCCTCGATACCAAACTTAGTGCAAAGCCGGCGAAGAAAGCGACGCTGGATCGACTCAATGCGATTGATGTACGTAGCATATTGAGGGGACCAAACGACACAGCAGCAAGAAACCCGGGTGTATACAAACGCGTAATACAAAGCAATTATAGATTTGGGATCCCGAAACAAAAAAGTACTTCTTAAAATAAAACCGAGCATCCCATAGGCCTTCCTTGTCATTGCGTCTATTTGAGCATTGAAAAGAAGTTTCGAATCGAAAACCACACCCAGGTCCTTAACGCTAGAAACTCGTTCAATTATAGTGCCATCAAGATGATAATCAAAGTCAATATTTGTCTTGTTTCTAGTGAAAGTAATGACGTGACATTTACTTATGTTGATATTAATAAAGTTACCTCGGCAGTATTCCACAAGGCTATTCAAATCTTGCTGCAGATTAACACAATCATTGTTGTCCCTAATTGTCATAAACAACTTCATGTCATCAGCATACATGAGGAACTTGACATGCTGTAAACTGTCTGATACGTCATTTATGTATAATAAAAACAAGAGCGGACCCAAGTGACTGCCTTGAGGAACTCCAGAAGTAACTGAAATGCACCCCGATTTAAACCCGTCAATAAAAACTTGCTGTGAACGATTCTTAATATACGACTCGACCCAGCGCAACAAATCTCCCACAATACCAAAGTCGCCCAGCTTCGCCAATAAAAGATTGTGGTTTACTCTGTCAAACGCCTTTGTAAAATCCGTATAAATGGAGTCAACCTGCGTCCCGTCGTCCATTGAGTTCAGAATAAAATCGGTGTATTCAATAAGATTAGTCTCCACAGATCTACCAGAAAAAAAGCCGTGCTGTTCTGTTTTTATCAGTTGTTTAGAATTAAAGAAAATTACTTTGTACACAAACTTTTCGAGCAACTTACCAAATACTGGCAATATTGATATCGGACGGTAATTAGTGACTGATGTCTTATCTCCGGCCTTATGTATTGGGATGACGTAAGCTGACTTCCAGATATTGGGAAAAATGCCCTCAGTTAATGATTTATTAAATATTATTCGTAATGGAATGGCCAGAGAACTAGCGCATTCCCTCGCAAAAAGAGGCTGAATTCCATCGGGCCCAGCTCCCTTAGCGCCGTCCAAAGAACGCAAGGCTGACTCCACCGCGGCAAGGTCCACGCAAAAAGAAGTTACAGAGCAAGGCACCGAGCAGCCGCCACGACGGATATCGGAGCCCCAGGCATCGTTCGTGTAAACTGATCCAAAATAATCAGCGAAAAGATCGCATATTGCTCCACCGTCCGACGCCTCGACGCCTTCATAACGCATCAGCGAGGGCATGACACGATCCGCATTACGTTTGGACTTAACAAATCTCCAAAACAATTTCGGATCGGCACGCAAATCAGTCTCGGTCTTAGTTATGTACGTACGATAATCAGAATCAATCAGGCTCTTAGAGCGCCTCCTTAACATGCTGAATGTGACATAATCTAACTGGTTTCCATATTTTTTCCATTTTTTATGACATGTATTTTTTTCGCGAATGGCACGAATAGCGCCCGATGAAAACCAGCACGGAAAGCTTCGAGGCCTTTTTCTCAATTTCGGTACGTGAGCATCAATGCATCCAAATAAACAATCATAAAAAATTTTTGTTACTTCGTTAGTATCACCGATCAAAGTTGACGCCCAGTCAATTGCCCTGATTGATTCCTCCAGGTTAACAAAATCAGCTTTCCGAAAATTATAGTTATGCACCGCGCCAGGACCAGTCAACTTTTTCGTATGAGTAAAAACTACTTCGAACTCGAGGGTAACATGCGCTCCGTCCTCCGGAACCAGCGGCGAAGAAGAGACTCTTAACTTAGGTACAATATCAGAATTACAAATCACAAAATCAAGTATGTTACCAAAAGCATTGGGGTGATCATTGAATTGGTTAAGACCGTTTAATGACAAGCAATCTATAAAATCCGCACCTCTTCCCGCAGCACCGTAAGCCGGAACGCAAAATCCGAGTGCATTATTAGCTGTCCAGACAATTTCCGGCAGGTTGAAATCACCACAAATCAGATAATTATCATTTGGGAATCGCTCAAACAATGTATTTAAGTTGGAAACAAACAAGTTTAGTGCATCGACATTACGGGGGGGAATATAACAACAACATATATGCAACTTTCGTGAATTTGACTCAATTGTTACCCATACCGCCTCCTCGCCACTTGTCCAGGACGGGCGCGCATAACATGCAATAGATTTAGATATGGCAACAAGGACGCCACCACCACGCACATTAACGCCATCCGTGTCAGTAGCGCGATCTCTTCGGAACACTGTGAACCTACTGGGACAGAAAAACTCACTCGAACTCACATCCGGCAAGAGCCAAGTTTCCGTCAAACAAATAATGTCCGCGACCGAATTCAGAGCATTGGTAAAAAAAACACTGGATTTCCCGCGGATACTACGGGTGTTCTGGTAATAAACGGATAAAGCCATAACACCAACAGTAACAACAATGCGAAGAACATGATAAAGACGATTTAAAGTTTGTCGACCATACCGTGCGAGGATATGTGAATCGGCCGCGAGCCAGCATTCCTTCGAACGTAGATTTTGCAGTTCTTGGTCCACACAAACTCATACGACTTATCCCTTGCTTTCTCACGCGCAGCCCTAAATAGCAATTTGTTTTGCAATGTGAGGTGCTCATTAACGTAACATGCCTCCGAAATGCCGTCCACCTTCAATCCTCTTGGAGAACCCGGTGGAAGATTACGTCTAGCTGTTATTGCACCAGCCAAAAAGGTGTCGCGAACTGAACGATTATTAAATCGAACAACAATAGCTTTCGGCGCCCGATCGGATGAATCGTGGTGAGCAACTCTGTGAACGGCTTCGACAGAGGCCAGTGGATCAGGTACATTTAAGCACTTGCTGATTTCTTTAATTGTATTAAGCAAATTTTCCCCATCCCTAAGTGGAATGCCGCGTATTTCAAGATTATTGCGCCTGGAGTATTGTTCCAACTCGTCGACGCGCGCCGTAAGCTTAACGACATCGCTCTTAATTGCCGTAGATTCATTAGACAGCTTATCAATAATTTTTACCTTCTCCGACAATCTCTTCACATCAGCTTCGACATCAGTC
Organism: Melinopterus prodromus; assembly: GCA_964023965.1. Lineage (NCBI taxonomy): Eukaryota > Metazoa > Arthropoda > Insecta > Coleoptera > Scarabaeidae > Melinopterus > Melinopterus prodromus. The sequence goes on from OZ030393.1 coordinate 20,028,493, forward strand.
AGCTGATTTCCAATAAAATTGATTGAGTCCTTGATGTCCGTGTAGTCAGACTTTAGGGCTCGCATATCCTCCCGCATAAGTTTCATCTCAGTGTAAATTGTTTCTAATGTAATTGGCTCCAGGAGAGAAGTATTAGAGTCATCATTCCGCTCGGGAAGATTACTCCTTCTCGGAGCGCGGCAGCCCTGGCATCTCCATGTCCGACCCGGGCCAGACAGCTCGGCGATATCCAACTTGGTAAGCCCAAGGCACTTGCCATGGTACCAGGACCGGCAGATGTCGCATTGGATAGTGGGCGTGTTTCTGCCAACAGGCTTTCTGCAACTGCCGCATGTTGATGGCATGACCTTTGGACTCGGTACCACTCGGTGAAATTGAAAAATAATCAAAATCGGCCAAAGGCACCCACAGATACGATGAAACTGCACCAAAATCAGCACACAGACTCAGTCACAGCTGAAGAACACACCACGCAAATCTCAATAATTAACTCCACCGACAACCAAAGCAACTAAAGATTACTCAAACCAAACTCAGAGAACACAACGTAACACGTGAGGCACTGCACTATTTATGTTTGTAAAGTTAATGCAGACAGATTTCAGTTCGTTGAGCTTGGTCTTCCATTTTTTGGTCCATTTATATATTTCATTACTAGGTTGTTGAAAATAGTTGGGCCGACCGCCATTAGAGCCGTGTCATCTGCGAATGTGGCGAAAAACCTTATCGAAAGCTTGTGCCACATCAAGAAAGATTGATGAGCAAATAAGTTTTTCTTCTAATGCATTCTCTATGATATCTGTTATTCTATGGAATTGATCTATAGTGGAATGCTTTTCTCTAAAACCAAATTGGTGATTAGTAATTAGTTTCTTTCTATCAATGATAGGTTTCTTTCTCTTTAGAAGCAACTTTTCAGTTTTCAGAGCTTTGATATCATTGGTAACAATGATATTGGGCGATATGATTTGGCCTCGTTCGGTCGGTGGTTTGGCTAGTTTTGGTACCATGATAACTTCTGCTACTTTCCAGGCATGTGGGACGTATTTTATATGGGTACCTTTTTATTACTAGAGATACATTTTCGTGTGTGCTTATTTGCTTTGTTATAATCTTATGAAATAAAACCAAAATAACTTAATCCATCTTAATTAATAGCGAGAAACTATCATATATTCTTATTATTTTTTTTATTGGGGAACGAACAGGTTTTCAGATCTGTTTTTCTGACTGAGACTAAATCTAAAATCTAATAAACTAATAAACAGTTGCAAATTTGTAAAAATTTGAAATGATGCAGTCCATTCGCTTCACCTTAAGTGATATATTTTCATTAAATATTTGTCTCGGTAATCTCAGCAATAATTTAGTTCGTTTTCTTAACGATGTTAATCGCATATTCTCCATTATGCTTATTGAGAAAAGCATTTTTTTTTTCATTTAAACATACGATATCTCAAATAACCCTAAAACTAATAAAACACAACCAGCTTCATCAACAAAAATTACAAAATACTAAATACTGCGCCATTGTGTTGACATAAAATTTTTTAAGTACCCAGAAAAGTCACACAATGCCAAAACGATTCGTCTTTGATCCGTATTTTTCTCTTTTGCGCTCTTTTGATTTTAAACATTCGAGAACAATGTCACAACATGAACAGAAAGCTGTACATTATTGAATTAGATAGTTTACTTATTCTCATAAAAGGCACAAATCAAAATATGATGTTTTTCGCGAAAAAAACTTTTTGCAAGCACTTGACACAACTAATAATGTAATCTTTGCAGATCGGTAACCTTAAAATAGCTCCTAAAGGACCAAAGATAAAATGCCACTTGTACTGCCTCGCGGATTTTTTTTTTGTCTGAAAAATCTTCTGCAACCCATAATGATGAATTTTGAGATGTGTCACTTTTCTTGTGTACCAACGGCGTGTGCTTTATCATACTAATCACAGTTGAAATCCGAATGGTTTCAGAGATTTAAAAAATAATCAATAACGTCATTTTTTAAATATAGCCATAATTTTCTTATTTGTGGACCGATCAAATTGCCGTTTTGACACTTTATAGACAGGCATTTTTGTATATATAATTACATTATGTCAATTAAATTTTATTTGCCGATGAATTCGCTGGAAACAGATAAAACTTTTGTTTTTGTTAAATATTCGGGTTCAGCTTTTTTTCTGAGTAATTTGAACATATACCGTATGTTTAATACAATGGAATAATTACTGAAAATTAATGTTATTGAGAAAATCTGAAAACGTATGTTGTCTACTCATATGTCAAGTGGCAAACATTTTTCAGAACTTTATATAGTCTTAGCACGTATTTTTTATTCAATTCACTTTGTTTACTTACTTCTTTTATTTAGTGATAATTTTTAAAAAGATCTATGTAGATATTACTGAGAAACCTAGTTCAAAACACTAAAACTATTTTAGTAACCCATTTGGAATGAAATAATGTTTAAAAGATTGAAAAGGCTGTAAATTTCAAAATCAGCGGCCCTTCATCAATATGCTAATAGTTTCCACGAAAAAGCGTTTTCATGGAAACAATAATTTAATCGTACTTTCATTGTAAGCTCTCAGAGATTCCTTAGAAATTTAGATTTCGGAGAAAAACCTTATGGGCGACCGCGAACACGATTAGCTGATTTATATTTCCTGCAAACAGTAGAACCGTCACTTTTTACGTTTACTTTCAAGATTTATGCACGTGTATTTTCAGTATTTCGCCTGAATTATAATCGTAAATAGTCTGTACCTACTCTAAACAAACACTACCGGCACTAATGTACCTACATTCATACATATCTTCGGATGTTTATAACATTGATTAAGTTACAACCATTGCGTTTTTATGTTTATCTAAGTAAGATCGCATAACTAAAAATTCCTCAAATTTATTATAAATTTCAACGTACAACGCTAATAAATTGAACTTCAGGTTGAATAAAGCCTCAACTGGCAAATAGAGTTATAGCGGTACTAAACTTTTTGTATATCTAAAAGTTGCACAAAACCCTATGCCAAATATCTCTTTTTTATTTAATATTTGCTTCTAAGACTATGGAGGTTTTTGCATCTATGCAACTCGGATTGCGGAATATTGACAATTGTTTTAGAAAATAAGAGTGAATTAATAGTTATTTAACCAACAAGTATATTAAAAAGTGCGATTAATGATCGACACTGTTTAACGCACGAGCGATTAGCGAGCTTTTTAATAAATGATTTTCTATTCACTAAATATACTCATAAATAAACGATCGATGGAAAACATACAAAACGATTAATTGCTCTTTTTTGTTTCAGATGACGACAATACACCAGCTGAACCGCAGGTCACCTATGCCCCACCGCAAACAGTTGAAGTGTCGCTGGAAAAACCAGTCCGACTATTCTGCGAAGGTTTTGTAGGAAGTGAGTAATAATTATTTAGTATAATAACTTCCAGTGGCGTGCCGTAAAATAATAATTCATTCGAAAAGTTTAGTTTGCCATAATCTATTGACATGAAACGCCATTATATAAAATGAAAAAGATGTACTCAATATTCCACTTGTGTACCCACAACTATCAAATGGCATAGTTAATATACATACATGTTCCTTTAGGTTAATTTTACTCATAATTGAAAAAATTTATCATTAAAATTACACCTACATTAACAATTAAACTAGTTTTTTTAGTATTTACCTAAAGTATTGGAATTTTTTTTTTTTCAATAAAATAAAACATTTTATTTCATCTGCAATTTAATATTATAATTTGAAATAAAATTTTACTTATACCATGTAGGCTGTGAAAAACTATGGTAAAGAAGTTATTAAGGTATCTGTAATCATGATAATGGAACGCTTCTTACTTAATCAAAGCCTAATTGTGCGAAATAAAATTAAAAACACTTATTGAGATATACAGTTTTTATTAGACTACTGTTTTTCCATAAAAATGCCAATAAAGCAAATAGGCGCTTTTGATTAATTTATTTGCGCTGAATATTAATCTGTGCTTGAAAGTTGCATATCGCGTCTGGTTATTGCGTTGTTTAGTGTTTCTTTTATGGGAGCTCCCAGACATCACTTAAAGAATCGCTGTAAATACTTCAAAAACATTTTTGACCAAACTTTCACGGAAAAGTACGAAGCGTAAGGTTTACGTTTAAGGTTTTAAGATCCTTTCGAGGTTTTTAGGACATTCATAGCTGGTATCAATTGGCAAAAATATGTTCATGTTGTTTTGACATTTTCATCTCACCTTTTCCTTCCTCTTTTCAATGTTTGAGTCCGGAATCATCTTTAGAGCAATAATTTTAATTAACACACATTTTCATACAGGATTTACAAACTCCATGTTTCCCAGAGTAAATATTCTGCAATAATCAATGGTGTTTGTCCCGAAAACGTTCTTGTGTAAGACCACATACGCTATTGCGGCTTGCCATAAAAAAATGTCCAGTAAACCAGAAGCAATTGAAGGTCGGAAATTGAATTTTACATAAAAATGTGCATTTTGATACTCCTTTTTCTAAAATAATAAACTGTCTCAGATTTTTTTTATTTTTGCATACTTTTCGCTGATCTATATTTGAAGCAATTTTGATATATTTTCTATTGCCTTTGGGGTACTATCAACTTTTACATTTTTGTGTTAACACAATCTAAAAAATATCTAAAAAAGGGATAAAGAGGGAATTTTAAAATTTCACCAGGTACTTATAGCTATAATTTACAAAATAAAATCAGGATGTCATATCAACCTTTTAAATTTAGAAACTTTTGATCTTAAAATTAGCAATCATTCTCGGATTTCCTTAAAAATGAAAATATCGTTAGTCTCTCATATATAAAATGTACTTCTAAACATTGTAACTAAAAAGCGGAATGGAAACAAAAACCAACAAACAACGTTTTTTTCATTTCATGTCTCACGTGAGTTTTGTACAAAAATCTACAGGGTCTTTATTATATCTTAAAAAATGTGGTCAAAGATTCGTAAAAACGTACAGATATAACCTAAAAATTGACAATTCCTAATTTATTTTGTCATTTACCAAACAAAGGTAATAAAGCAACTAACAAAACAGCAATACTATATTTCGTTACTGAATTTCTAAAACATAATCCATTACCTTAGATACGTAATAGTTTGTTCTTCTACTCTCAAATCGTACCTCAACACAACACGCCACTGATAAATTCGTCAATACTAAACTCGAACAGTTTCGATAATATCAGCAAAACTTATTTGAAATCCAATCAACAAACGTCAACTTTTCATTCAAGTACAAGCTTCTGAACCGTATAAAAAAACGCCGTGCGACCAGTATATAAATCTAGAGGTCTGGCTAGCATAATAGATCATCTGTCAGGGCGGAAAAATCAGTTAGCTGTCACGGATATTAATGGTCGTTGGCCGTACAAAAGGTGACTAGATTCATCGGCCTAACAACGCTATGTTATAAAATGTGGCGCGTTATATGCAAGTTGTGTGGCACCTATGGTGTTTTGTATTGTGTTCTCATGGATGATATAGGTGGACTTTTAGATGGGACGGTTTGATTTTTTTCCATTATAAGCAGAATTTTGGCTAGGTCATCTTTCCTAGGTTTGAAGTGACCGATGATTGGAGGTGAGATCTATTTAAAGCCTTGGGGAAACGTTTTGACTGGTTTCAATGGCCAGAAGTTGAGCCTGGACGTAGCTTTATTTATGTAACTATGTTTACTATGTATTACTGTTTGATAATAATATACATGTAAATCGAGAAAATGTTTTATGTTAGGAATAATGGCAAAAAATATTAAATTATACATTTCGTTTGATATTTCTGATACTTCTTTCTTTTTTTCACACCACGATGACACCAAACTAATTGACAGTGGCTCAATCGAAATCTTAAATTTTACAATTTATCTTATCTCATTTCTATCATAATATAGCATATCCAGAATAAGAAATATTTCTGATGAATACAAATAGCTTTTTTGATACATCTACCCTAGCAAGAAAGATAAAATAGGCCTAGCTTCAGATGGTTTTACGGTATATTCCGCCGGTATATTTCCTATTTTATCAAAGACTTTTATGTTTTGAGAACTACCCATTTTAATAGTTATATGACGAGAAAGAATTACAGTATTTTGTTTCATAATTTTAATAAATAAAATAATAAAAAATGAATTGATATTTTATAAAAAAAGAAAAGAAAAATTATCCTTTTGCAATTATCATAAATTTTCTTACCACAATTAGTTTAGCAAAAAAAAATAATCCATAAAGTGTAGACACCAGAACTCATGGGTTTCCAATTATTTAGTAGATCAAAACTACAATAATAGAAACTAAATGAAATAGAAACAATTGACAACTGATTCTGGTGGGCATTTTTTCTAGAATCTGAAAACAAAAATGGTGAATTGAGTATAGTTTTTGCAAATCATTAAAACAAAACTAAACAATGCGAGTTCTTTTCTCAAACAGTAGACACAATTAAAAGCCCCTTATTTCATATTCAGAATTTAGGGAAAAAGCATTCCAGAATCGGTTGTTCGATTTTGACTGTTGACAAATAGAATGGTAAAATAAGAAACTCCCTAATGTAGGGTTTCACTTTTAGCATTAGAAATCAACTTATATACGGAAAAAAGCCTTTTTTGGACTACAATTTTGAGCTAGCTGCTGAATTAGGCTAAACCAGTAAATTGAAACGGAAACTGTACAAATTAAAAACAATAATAAATTGTACCTACATAATTAAATCCTGACGTCATTCAGTTTATCTAGGGTTACCATCTCTATTTTCTGTTACAGTTTTCCTAAATTTGTGTTCCACACAGTGAATGATTGGTTGGTTGTTCTATTACAATCTGGAGCATGTTTATCTAAACAATAATGTATGTAACGATCTAAAAATTAAATTTAAAGCATTAAAGCATACCAACGTAGAAAAAACAACAATGTTGGCTCGAAATCTATGTGGTTGCAAAATGTGTATACATATAGATCATAGATAGCAATAAGAAAATTTGCTCTTAATAATTTAGTATCATGGTATATTAACTGCTCACTGAACAATTAACACTAATAAAATCCTAAAAAAATATATGTTAATAAAATCGATCACATGCGTATTGCAAAAGTAAAACTAAAATATTTAGAAATCCAATATACAACAATATTGGACGTACGTTTATATTAACTATAATAACTGATATAATAAATGATGCTTATTATAATTTTATCAACCTGCTTATGCGTTTGAAACATGGGAAGTGAAATACCCCGTATATCTGCAAACAAAATATTTAATAAAGCTTCCTTTCTAAACCAACAATTATTATAGAAATACCATTTTACACTATAATTTCCTCGTTTGCAGTTCCTTCAGTAATATTTTTGCGTGTACATCATAATTTCAGGTATGCGAGTCCTCATTTGAATATTTGACGAATCCCTCATTTCGCAAGCGCTTAAAACTTGAAGCAACTACGATGCTTCCACTATAATTTACCTCTGACATTTGTACTTCATTAAAAGCTCTTTACTATTTATTTCCATCGTTGAATATTTCCATACTCCGCACGGAAAAACTTTGTAGTATTTTTTTACTCTATAATCTTGATTTTTACCCGTGTTACTGTTGGGTTATATCATTAGAATTTTATGATATATGGAAAGCATTATTGATTTCCTGTCTGGTGTGTGGTTATTTTTGGTCTGAAGAATGTCGACGCTCATTCTCAGTTCTACACAGAATTTACAAGAATCTTCGTGCTGTAAAAAGTTTAATTTTTAATTTAAGTTTTTTGGTTGTATAACCACAATATAATCCCTGGAAATGTTAAATTATGGGCGGTGTCAGTCGGCGAATTGGTTGGTATTTCCGCTGTGGTCTGCGAATGGCAAGGGTAGGTTATAAATCGTTTCGCTCAACCAGTATGTAATATACAGACAATGATCTCATTCGTGAAGATACTGCATCCCATTTAATCTATCTATCCTTCTCCACATTCTGGCAAAAAGATAGTTTTTCATCTATTCATTTATTTGTATATGAAGTTCTGTTCCTTTCTTTGTGGTATTATTCGTGCGGCATTTAAAAATATTTTGTCAGGACAATCTATAGTTTAAGTAACACAAACTATTCTAGAATTACGAAATTTAAAATAGCGGGTCCAATATGGTTTTTTTGTGACGCCAGTAATTATTTGGACTAAAACCAATTGAATTTCAAAATGACAAACATAAATTCCTGATTAATGTTTAGAAACCCGTTTGGCCAGTTTTTTTACGTTGCTGCGGATGTGAGACCAGGGACCCCAAAACCCTCCAATGCTGAAAATCAGTAATATGTTGCCATATTGCATCGAGTATCTTGAGTACATCACGTTTGGGATGTTATAATACATGACATTATTCGTCGATGTGAAGAAAAATGCTTATAATTAATTCTCAAATACAAATAATATGTATTGAATTTGTAGAGAAATGTTCATTGACTTCAGAGGACGTGAAGATAATGAATTGTACTTAAGTAACCTTGTTAATATTCAAACCAATGTTGACAATTACGTCAATACGTTTGAAGTCCTGAACAGTTGTCTGCTAGATCTGTTAAATTTGCTACCCTACTATATGTATAATATTAATATTCTCATTGGTCGGACTATAATAAGACAACACATTTGAAAGATATTCACTTACTCAGGACTTATTGGTGTTGTGAAAATATCAGGTTTCCATTTGGCACATATTATATTAATGATCACAAATCGTTGTTATGTCACAAACAATAGACTACGTACAGTTGGGTAAATGAGTTTTGAACAGGAATGATATAAAAAAGGATTTTTTTATTTTAAACAAAACAATCATGTTTTTTAACTAAACAATGTTTTTAAACAACTTGCAAAAAATACATGTTTCAAACATGAATGAAAACATGTTTTAAATAAGGAATAAAACTTGTTTTAAACATGTTTTAAATTATGCAATGTTTTTATTTGTGAGCATTTTAATCGGCGTGTTGTCATTCGTTATATTACTTGCTACCACTGACATTGTACATATTACTATATTTTATGAAAAACAACAAAAACTGTTCAAATATCGGTAGTTTAAAATACATTTATATAAATATTTGTTTTAAAATAAACCGTTTTAAACAAAACAACCCTGGTTTTGAATAAGTTTGCAAAAGTATTGAGCCCTATACTTGAACGCAACATTGAAATAAAATGTGTTATACTCCTGAATCATAAAATATTGGACTTTCTATATTTTCTACTTCTAGATTTGAACATGAACGCGAGAGAAAGGGAAAAATGTACCCGATTATACCAGTGTTTAACTAACGCCCGTCTTTCTAATTTTATTATTTCTAAACCCCTGATACAACACATATATACGTCATTTATAACCTAAAATCCCGTCTATAGGTTGATTTTTGTGTCTTTCTAAAATTGTTTGCAAAACAAAGCTGTAAACAAGATTATCACGACAACACGATAGGAAGTTTTTTTTTGTTCAGTTGCCAAAGAGTTAGGAACCTTCAAACACAGGGCTCAATACTTTTGGCAACCGATAGTAGGCATTTAACATTACCAACCAATTGAGATACTATATATAATATATATGTAGTATTGCGACGTTTTATAAATACGGATATAACCTAAATTCACTACAGTTTTCGTTGTAAATATATTTTTAGCCCAACCTTCACCTTATTTCCCCTATTCTCCGCATGAATAACAAACGCTTAGAGAAGAACTGCGCCAATTAACCTTTCAACACCTTGCATAGAACCTCATCCGAAATTGGTTCCGGGGAATCGATACTAATGAATATAGCGGCGTATAATTTCTTCGGCAAGTCCTGTACTTTTCTCGAATGACCACGACGCATTACATCCAATTACTATTTAATTAGTCGAAATGCGGCACGGGACGCCACCGGCACAGCCGCCGCTATGCTAACGCGTGACGCCGTTAACATTGTGCATCATTACCTATGAATATGTGTGTATGTCTTGTCTGTTGTTGCACGCAACCGTCCGGAGTATAGACACTATAGACAGAGGAGATAAACATAACCTCCGAATTCTAGAAATCGAATTTTTCCATTACACACTCGGATTTCCCACATCGAGCGCAATTGAACTTTGAAATCGGTAAAGTGTTTCCAAGAAAGTTGGTAGATTTTCGTTGTTTTATGTTTCTTATTTTCCAGTTTGGATTAGTGGTTATTTTAATTTTAAATGATACAGAGAATGTTTAGATGTTTTAGAAGATAAATGAATCGTTAACATTATGAACATACATACATCACTAGTTTGCTTATTAAACGGCAAAAAATATGAGACAATAGAATAAGAAAGTGTGATACAGATTGTTGTCACATCATGATCTGAATGAGTTGTGAAGCAACATTTATTGATTCAGCTCATATTTTAGCTATTTGTATTACATTTAGTGTTAGTAAGTTAAAAATTACATAACGTGTTAGTATCGCGTTAAAAAAATAACAAAATTAATCACGCCACTTTTATTTTCCTTTTTACTTACGATATTTTGTTTTGTTTTCAGGAAGGTACAGATTTCCTGATGCCAAATACGACGTTACTTGGACAAAGAATCACACAGCAGTTTCCGGGCCAGGAATACGCACACAATATGTAGAACGGTAAGAATTTTGATTATTATATAAATAAATATCCATATACAGGATATAACCAAAATAAGCGGAGAATAGTGTTCACCATATCAAAATAAAGTAGTTTGTTAATTATTATAATAGCCTTTTGAGGTTTGTGTTTGGTACCTACTTTTGAAAACGAAAGCAGTTTCGTCTGAGACGAAGAAAACCTGTAAGAAAGAGAAAAATCACGACACAAAAATTTCTATGTAATTACTTAAAATGGATAAAAGTTCCTTTTGTGTATTTTCTCAACAATCTACTAGTTATTCCTTCCGGTTCGGATTTCTTCTTAAATAAGAAATTATAAGGAAATTAATAAGTACGTAGGCTTTCACGGCCAGAATCATTTCGAAAATAAACTGCTTCCGGGTTATGCCGTGTGTCAAGATTTGTTAATGCTAACGTTTCGATAACCATGTAGCTCGCTTCTTCAAAGCTAATTGAATACTGAAGAACTACCAAAAAATCTACCTTATATACCTGTATTTACATCTCACTGCGCACATCTGGAGCTACCGCTCCTATGTGCTTTTCCACCTGACCGCGTTAGGATCAATTTCCAGACCCTACTAATGTCAGTACCTCAGCTTCTCTAATAAGCCTTCGATGATAATTACCCACCCTTGCCAACACCTTCACGTCATCAAAAATCATTGTGGCGAAATCGGCGATTCCCGGGAATCGCCAATTTCTTCATGGAATTGTTTGAAGGAAAAACCATTAGGTCAAGTCCTTACAAACCCAAGCATTGGGTCAGATATGTTGATGATACCTTTGTGGTTTGGCCGCACGGTAGAGATAAACTTACTGAGTTTCTTAGCCACCTGAACAATGTTAGTCCTTCTATCAAATGCACGATGGAAATAGAAGAGGACAATCAGCTACCATTCTTTGATGTGCTGGTACACTGAACGTCAACGTGTACGCGTGGACATAGTCTACCGTAAGAAGACAGATACCGATCGGTACTTGAAATCGGGTATCACGGTAAGGTACAGAGCACCAGCAAACGTAAAGTATCTTTTGTCTAACCCAAAGGATATCACACCACTACTGAAGACCAAATGCGTATACAAGATAACATGTGAGTGCGGAACATGCTATGTAGGACAGACAGGACGAAGTATCGAATGTCGAGTCAAGGCGCACAGTAGAGACATCCGGCTACGCAAGATTCAACAGTCCGCTGTTGCTCAACAGCAAATTGTAATAAAGAAAGTTGTAATAATTGTAAAACTACGCCCTACAAAAAAAGCCAAAATTTTTGCTAAATTTAGAAAAAATCTATTTGTTTTTATTGCCATCGGAATACGGTCACATGCAAAATTTCAATTTGGTTGGAACATTTTTCCAGATTTTTGAGGATTTTCCAAATTTTTATATTGATTCGTTCAATTGCATGCAAATGTATTACCGGGGAAAATTCACCGGAAATCGGTCGACGTGCAAAATTTCAACTCGATTGGACCAATTTTCCAAATTTAGATTTTTAAAATTTTGCGTTTGTTCATTGATTCATGCATTGTCACCTGAAAGCTACCCGCAAGCTGAATTTTAACTCGATTAGACATTGAAAAGTATGTACAATATCGATTACAAGATTTGAAGTAACAAACAAAAAAACAACAAGTGAAGTTAATACAATAAAGTGTGTGGTGGCGGGTTGTGTACAGCAAAATGGAAATTAAACATACAAGTGCAATTTTTTTCGTAAAATAAAAGAAGAAGAATTGTTTAATGTTTATATGTATTTTGCTATCAATCGATTTTTGTATAATGTTTGGTTCTAATTTTATTGATTATATTTATTACAATTATAAGTATGACCTGGGACATTTGATGACCTTATTGTTTTAATTGATTAGAAATGGAATGGTAAATTAAATCGCTTGTAAATCTTCAGAATCGTGTTTTTCCGCACCTAACTTATACAACCTACGATGAAATAATTGCAATTTAGTTCCTAATTTGCGTTCAATAATCAACACTTGACTTCGACAGCCATTGTGGTGTGACGTAGATGCGCGAACAAAACTTAAAAAGCAAGCTATGATTTGAATGAATATTGAAATGGCAATTTGTTAAATCTTGACTTGACAGTACCTCATGTACATTCATCCTCTTGAATCTTTCAACAACAACATGATACACTTCTCCAGAACGCGAAAAAAATCTTGCGATCCGCGCAAAAACTCCCAAGACTGGCTAACCCAATTAACCTAGAGTAAATCACGGCCGAGTCTTGAATAGTTTCTCCTTAGAACGACCCATCGAGCAAATAACCGTGGCCATAACGGCGAGGGGAATTGTTCATCTCGCCTCCGGTACACCGGCGTAATTAATTTATTAGTTTTCTGAGACAAAAGAGTGCGCCAGCGCGACCGAACGTGGCGGTGCATCGCCTTTGTCGTCTTTGTCCTTCTGTGCTCGCCGCTATTTTTCCGCTACAAATGACCCAAGATCGTCAACGTATCGCGCGGACTGTGAAGTTTATACCCGTCGTTTGAAGGTAAAATATGCTTTGATGATATGTCCGTACGCACAGGTGTCCAAGAAGTATACGGTCATAGCAAACAATTGTATAATTACCTACAACAATGGCATTTAGTAGACGAGAAATTTATTGCTTATATCAATGATATACAATATGCAGCTGATTTCGATTTTGTGAACTTGTTTGCCGATGACACTTTGGTCGCTGTGCAGCACAAGAACTTGGAAACTGCGGTACATAAGATGAATATGGAACTTTCAAAATTGTACAAATATTTCCATGACAATAAACTCATATTAAATTCAAATAAATCAAAAGCAATGATATGCACCGGGAAATATCAGTACTCACATATTGACATTGCAAATATCAAAATATCAATTAACGATGTCAGGTTAGAAATTGTGGAGCATATCAAATATCTGGGGTTTGTTTTGGACAGTAGTTTGACGTTTAAACACCACTTTGAATATATCACTCGCAAAATATCCAGGAAATTGTTTTTCTTTAGTAGAGTTTCTCAATGCATTTCTATGTATACTAGAATAAGAGTATTTTCAGCTATAGTTCAGCCGCACTTTGACTACTGTGCCAGCATATTGTTCCTTCTCAGTAATAATCAGATAGCTATGCTTCAAAAAATGCAAAACAGAGCCATGAGAACAATACTGCGCTGCAACCGTTATACTCCAATTGCGTTAATGTTGAGCACACTAGGTTGGCAAACAGTCGAAAATCGCATTACCTACCTCACGATGATCATGCTTTTTAAGATTCTGAACGGATTGTCCCCGACATACCTTTCGGAATTTATAACATATAATAGTGAAATACATTCCTATTCGACGAGGTGCAGAAACGATGTTTATGTAAAGGTTAGTAGGACTAGCAAGGGTGCCAATTCACTTTTTCATAAGGGATTTGTAAAATTTAACAGCCTGCCTTTAGCCCTACGGGAATTGAGTAGCCTGAGCACGTTTAAAGGTCAATTAAAGAAGCTCCTGTTATGAATTGTATTGTGATAATACCTGCAATGTTGTAAATGCTTTAGTGAGAGTTGTATGTCATATTATTTGTTCAGTGTTTTATGTATTCTGAGTTTATTTCTTTGGTGTAGTAATATTATATAAGTACTTTAGTTAATTTATATTAGGTCTTCTATTTTCAATAAATGTTATTATTAGAAATATTAAATTTGGTCTTCCGAAAAATTCAACTTTGAGGAAAACTGATAGCAGGAAGATTAATCCTAAAAGTTATTATAGTCATAATGTTCTACAAGATGGGGAAATTTGGACAAAAGGACTTCGAACATTATCTAAACGAGGGCAAGGTATACGGAAAAACTCATAGTGCCCATCAAGCAAAAACAAAAGACCAACATTCTTGCAACTTTTCAAATTATCAAATAGTTTATGCATTTCTGTACAAACAATTAGTTTTTAGATCTTAACAATAGTATATTCCTACCTTATTCCAACCTTGTTCATAGAAAACACCTTGATAACCCTGGATAGAGAAGATAGTAGGAATGGTCCTAGTCAGGAAACTACATATAGTCAAATAAAATTGTTACTATTAACAAATCAAAATTGAAAACAGTTTTTAAATACCTGGGCTTCACAATAACACAGGATCTTGTTACGCTTGTCGTGTCCAAAACAACTCGTGATCCAATTTTCGTCTTATAAAATTTGTATTATAACATAGTATACTATATTATTGTCATTATCTAAGTCTTTACTATCTAAGTTTAGACTTCATAGGTTAAAGTTGTTGAGAATGTAGTTTCATTGTAGTCCATTCTGGCGTTTTCTGTACCAGTTTTTTTTATGATCGCGCTTTTACTTACTTTAGAAACATCATATGGAGAGGTATATACACTCTGGACAAAAAGCGGTACAAATTTTTAATCACTCGTATTTCTAATAATATTTGGTCTATTCAAATATTTCTATTAAAAACGAATTGCTTGTAGTGTGAAGATTGAAACCATACCATATTCGCAATAACAGAACGTTTCAATCCAAACATATGTTGCTTTATGCTTGGGTACCAACATTTCTGATAATATCGGGTCAATTTCATGTGAAATGAAAGGTGTATTAAAATCAATGGGTAAAAACATTTCTGTTGTTTTTGTAAAAATGGGCACTATGAGATCTTATAGCATCTTATACTGGCTGATTTTTTTCTTGTACTGGATAAAATATTTAAACAATGTTTTTTTTATTGTTTTTAATAAAAACCCGTGGAATATGACGTTTGAAACAAAAACATTGCAACGGCAAGAGACTCTAACTGTGTACTTGAGTTATCTTGAAAGATCGTGGAGAAACCATTGGTGTTGTTATGGGCGGCATGTTTGATTTTATCATTTTAGGTGGTCTTATCATCAGTTTTATTTATATCTATCACACTTGTTGTTTAAGATGTAATTTTTTTTTGTTTTTGCTAAGATTGAATCGGAGCTGGAATCAACGTTTTTTGACTATGACACATCACTTCAAACCAAGTATTCTTTTTTATTATTATGTCATGTGTAAATAATGGGCACTTCCAACCTGAAGCCAGGCTGAATACATTGTGTTGTTCCCTTTTTTTAGTTATTTTTTATTTGTAGATGTAATTTTGACGTGAAAAACGAACAGCAAGGACCTGACCATCAGACAATGAAAGCAAACTGCCATAATTTTAGTTCAATAAAAAACAATGTTGATTTTAGTTCCAAATCACTGCGTAAGCAAAATTTTACGTTTTTGTTGCAAAAATCTACAGCCCAATAATTGTACAATATCCTTCAATATTTCAAAATAAAACATGGCGCCCATAAGGAAACTAAACGTTGACCATAGTTTCTCCACCATCTTTAAAAATACTCAAGTTCACAATTGGGCTTTACGAGCCTATGCAATGGAATGTTTCTTTTTATCTATGCAAACGTCCACTTCAAATGCTTATTTTTTGAGTAAAAGCAGCAAAAAAACGATGTTTCAAAATATCACCCTGTATACTAAAAGAATTACCGTGTATACGATGCTATAAAATCTCTACTGTTCCTTTTGGCCAAAAGAAAGCAAATGTCATTACCTACTAATTTCATTACACTTTTAATTTCACATTAAATATACTCGATATTATCAGAAATGTTGCATAGCCATACATAAAGCAACATTACAATGGATTAAAACGTACAATTATTGCAAATATGGTATGTTTTCAATCTTCGCAATATAAATATTAATTTATCAAAGAAATGCTTGAATTTACATAATATCTTTGGAAATATGACCAATTGAAAATTTGTACCGTTTTTTTGCCCACAGTGTATATTACCAGTGTAACACAGTTTAACCAACAACTTGTAGCAGTACATTGTTAGCTACCGATAACTAGCAAAGTCGACAAATAATAATAATAATAATGTATGTATAGTAAAAGAGTATAGATATACAGAGAGCTCGTAAAGTATGGAAACATGCCAAAATATCTGAAACGCTTTGTTATTTAAAAAAATATTTATTTCAAACAGCAATTTTTCCTAAAGTTATCAATATTTTACAATTTTCATTTGTCTTTTATAGAATATGATTGTCCTAAAATTGCTAAAAGTATCAACAAATGTCGCTTTTTAACTCTATTCATTGATGTTGAATCAAAAAACGTTTCAGATTGAACTTTGGTTCGAAAAGAACTATCCTATGATGATACCTAAACCCGAATATTGCTATAAACCGAGTAGGCACTTTGACCCTTTACTTCAATCGCAAACCTAGCTTCCCACAAACCAAGATATTTCATCATTTTATTTATATTTTAATTCATCAAAAATTTTCTAAACTTTAAACCCTAAAGTCCTCTTTCAACCTTACTTATCAGCATTATAAGAAAGCTGTATAATATGAAACTACAGTAACTGATATCATACAAAATTGCATCTCTATGACACTTCTCATTCTGTCCTAACCTCACATTTTCCGTTGTCGACGATTATTATCGTTTATTAGCATGCCAAGCCAAGCCTTTAGCGGGATAATTGATTGCCATAAAACAATTAAGAAGAGAAGTAAGTCAGCCGGTTATGATTCGCATTATACATATCAATTACGCCGAGGCAAGAAGACAAAAGACGAACGTCGAGATCCTCGACGGTCGGCATTCGCCTCTGAAGCCGAAGACGGACGGCGCGGAGGTCTGATCGGCCGCATACTTACGGTTCGCGTTTTTGCGCCGCGAAGAGCAACCATTACCGGTCCGTCCTTAGGAATCGCGACTAATTATCTATAATTACGCTTTTTGCGAGTCCCCATAAGCTCACGTGTGTACCAGTGCGACTTCGCTGGTCGGCCGACGCACACATAGATGCACAGATCATGCACGCACACGAGAACGGCGACCACTTGTAATGATTCGATGCCAGCAGATCCGTTACATCGCTAAACGCATTATACTTATACAGCCGTCCCATTTCTGATTGTTATTCTTTGCTGAAATGTTATGAATTGTTGTGGGTAATGACTATGATTTGCCTCCTCTGGTACAACCCAGGGCCTGTTACGGAGTTTTAAGTCAACGGATCAAAACGTGGAATATTGGTAGAAATGTGTAGTTTACAGAAGTTACTGTGATCTTTTCTTTTGTGTACCCTGGTTTTGAATGGATTTTTGTTGTATACCCGAATTATACTTCAAAGTTTATTTTCTCTCAAACTGATGCGTGATGACTGATGCTTTATTCAAACTTTACTTTGCGCCCTTGTGTAGGTACAGTACGCGCTTTGCAATAAGCCGTTTGGTCAAAATTTGCACAACCTTGGTTGGGCGTACCATCTACCGTCACGTGCCATCTTTACTATTTTTTTTGTTCTAAAGAACAAAGGAGTCATGAAAACCGAATCAGCGAACTTTGAAAGTTATAACAATTGTAAGTTCATTATGTAAGAAATAAAATGTAAATGCTAGAACAGCTGGAACGAAACCAGTCCAGGTATTTGCAACAGACTAACAAGTCGGCTATGAAATTCATAATAAAACAGCCCAAAGACAGCAACAGAAAAACATGTAGGGGAAGAAGCGAAAATTGAAAGAGTCATGGGAAAAGAATTCCAGACACGATACAGGCAAGAGATGATAGAGAGTAAAGAAAAGTTTGAAGGGACGGGACGGAACGTAGAAACGAAGAAAATGCAATTATGAAAGAAGAATGGAATAACGAAAAGCAACAACTATCAAAAAACATGCATTTGGTAGAAAGATTGGCAAATGCCAGAACATAAAAAAAGGATTAATAAATCTTCTGTTCGTTCTTAAGACCCTTTGTTTTCGCTGTTTTAACCAGTTTTAAGTATGGCTATGGTAATATTAACAAAAATAATATTTTAATGCATCATATAGACGATTTATGATCAAAAATCATCAAGTACATTCAACTGAAGTTCACCCCATTTGCAAAGTTTGGGAGGTCCTTAATGGGGAGGAGAGAATGTAAGTTTGAACCAAATTTTCAGCAACACGGTGGAAAAGATAGAGAGGCTTTGTGGGACTTTCTCCTCTCCCTAATATGCCTTGACCCACTCTCTCCTATACGACTAGTTCTACCTCTCCTAAAACGCGTTTTCAAATAAAAACGAATTTTTCAATGTAACTTCTTAAATAAATAACGAGTTTGGCTGGATGAAAAATATTTTTTGGATAGATAAAAATTAATTTCTACATCTTTGGCTTTTTCAAATATAAAACATCTAGCATCTAACTCATGATACAAAAATAGATTTTTTTATTTAAGTACAACTTTAACCCAAACATTATAATTGAGATAATACAACGTAGTTGCCTGAAATGTACTTATTTGCCCATATTACTGCTGCCCGGTGTAGACAGCAGACGTCAGGAGCTTTTAAAGACCGCCTATAACTGGTGACTACCGATTGACGTTGGTGGGGGACTGGTTGACGCATTCCAGCAAAAAAAAACGGCGAAACAAAATATTTCGTGTCGGAGTTGCGATGTTTTTACAACGGAGCGTAAAGGTGGTGGAGTATTTCGTTGTTTTCAGGTTTACTGAACACCTTTTCTTTCATTGGCGCAGATGTTTATTAACGCAATTTATTATTGCATTCAGGAGTATAGGAGTGTAGAGTGAGATATACCAAAAACCGATTACATTTTGCAAGAATTGTTCAAAGAAAAAAGGCAAAATAATGAAAAATAAGGCAGTTTTCGGATTTCAGGATATCGATGGCATCGCTGCAATACCACGTATCATCTGGATTAAAGTATAGGTGGTATTGCAGCTAGCCCATCAAAATATATTATGTTGAAAATGACCTGACCTGAAAGGCGTAGTGAGAAGGTCAAAAACTAATACAAAAGATAGAATTTTATAATTATTATTATTTATAAATATAAATATAAAACATAAGCTCGTGTCCATGGCGAATTCGCAACTGCTCGGGCTAGCGACTTCATGTAGCAACGCCAGCAGTGTTGTTGGTATTTTCACTCAATGGAGCGGATCGTTTCAAAAGGCTTGTTTTTGTTTGATTTTGTTGTCCTGGTCATTAAGAAATTTGAATTATTATTTATTAAGATTTCCCTAGGAGTGTCAGTATTTGTTAGTTAGATAATATAGTTATTATTTTTGTAATTTATTCAATTATTGTGACTGATGCTCTTGGGTATTACCGGTTAATCCAGTCCTTAACTGCAAAAAAAATATATAAATATGGCTGAACTGGCGGAACACTTTCTTTACAGATGGTTGGACTAAGCAGACATTGTCGCGCGACATTTCGGCTTTGTCACAAAATAACCAAGCTTCTTCGTGCTAGCATCTTTGATGTCGAGAGTGCCTCGAGTTTGACGAAATCAGCCTCACAATGTCTCCTACTAACACTAAGAATGTAAACAAACTGACCACGTGCGACTATGATTAGACTATTCCATCCGACCTAGGATTTAAATAAATAATGGTAACCGGCAACTGTATTTTTTGTTTTTTTTTTTGCTTCTGGTTGTGCCCAAAGACATAAATGCAGGATGGCTCGACGCGCATTTTGTCTGAAGGCAGCCATCGACCGCATGTAGCGCATAGAAATGAATTATATAAAGGGATAGGAACACTGATATCAGAGGAGCAAACTGGGAGGAAGTTGAGGATCAGGATCAAAAGAATCGATCTAAATCTATAACTCTGGATGGCACAAGTACAAAGATACAGACCAAAATCCAAAACGATTTATGTTCAGGTAAAGCAAGGTACAGACTGGACACCAATGGAATAGTGGATGAATATCGGCACGCAGAAAAAGAGATGGAGTGAGGTAATATTGTGGCTTTTCTCGCACTGTTTGTTGAACACCTATTAGATTTTCATAAAGAAGACTCACTATAAACCAAAATAAACATTAGAAAACGTCAACGTATCAAAATAATACTGGTAGAAAAGATTTACTGAAAAATATTGAAATATGTGCGTATTGGAGGTGGATAAAAAAAGGTGCCGATAATCGAGATATAATAGGCTTCGGCGGGCCGCTCGAATTTTGTCTGTGGAACCGTTAATTTTTATAATTTGTTTTCTGAAATTTTTACAGTGTATTCTTTAAATGTTGTGCAATCAAAATCACTAATTTTAAAAAAATGTTACACTAGAATGTATCCTTAAGTATAGGATTTGCTGCACGTCATGAGCAATTGTGGGCGAATAAATCTCTCATGTGCCACCAATATATTTCCATCCCTGATACAACGCCCCTTATCAATTATTTACTAACAAATCCTCCCCTATATTCCCGTGTTGTGCCCTGAGCGGTGATTATTGCGTCGCAGACGGTTCACTTCCGGGAAGAATGCCGTCGGTCGTCGGGAAAAGCAGGAAACAGGCGCGCGATTATGCATCGGATGAAGTATAGAAAATTCCGCGAAACCAATCGATTTTCCTTAGCAACAGCCCGCTGTTCCTGGAAACAAACTTGCGCACACCAAATCTAAGCAATCTTAGATACTAAGAGAGAAGCGCGCTATCTATTTGTGTACTTTCCGAGTAATAGAGGGTTTGTAATAAACCTCATGGTTAGGCCATACATTTCAATTATTATACATTTAACGGTTTAGATCTTATCATTGCAGGGGTATTAGAGAATTTTCTGTTTCTAAGTTGTTGACAACAACTTTTCGTTCTCCTTCAATCTCTTCTGTAAAGTAGCATTTACATAACAAGCTACGCTGTTGACGAATACGTAGGTCCAGAGTAGAGTACACAAGAAATTGGTTCCAGCGTGCAAAGTGGTCCAATCTGGAGCCAATTTCCTGAGTAATCTACTGTGGAGCTACGTAACGTCAACACCGTAGCTTGATTGTAAATGTACCCTAACTTGAATTACTACTGAATAAAAAGGAGCGTTTCATGTGAAACTAACTTGGATTTAAAACACCTATCCAATGATATATGGTTTTAAAAGAGCTATCTTATGTTACCTCATATGACTCCTTTTTATGTAAGGATACATCATTAAATTTAGAAAAAATCCTCCATATGTTGGATAGAGAAATATAACGTCCCATCTGAAAAACCAAAGTCGACTTACGCCTGTCAAAAAATATGATGGCTACTGGGTTTGTACCTATCTCCACTAGTTCATACTATAAAATAGACAATTTCGTTGAATTTTTGGTTCATATCGATCGTATGGTTTCATCTGTTTATTTATTTATTTTATCTGACAAAATGGATACGTGGTTCTGCTATTAGTACATATCAGTAAATTCTCGGTACACGGGCGCCATATTAATAGTTAATTCTGTGAAATTGATATTTGGTATTATATTAATTAAAATTTGAACACGGCCCGGTGAAAAATAATAATTACTCGCTCAACAGCAATATCATACCGCGGCATCAACCACAACTCTGTATGTTCGGAATATATGTGAATATACAATATAATCCTTTGTTTGTTATAATTCTAGTGCTATATATACACCAACAAACAGCTCTCATAATAATATAATACTGTACAAATACTGTGAAATTATGGGCTGAAATTAAAAAAATATATATATATTTCAGTAATTTTATTAGTTTTTATGAAATATAAAATGTTTTTTTTTGCACCTTCTTGAACCTTCTTAGAAACATTCATCCAGAAACAAATATTAATTTTAAATAAATATGAATTATTATGTTGCAAAGCGTTATGGTTTGTTGTCTCCAATCATACTAGACCAACAAGCCCTAAGGGCTATTATTGTACACAACACTACTTTTTTGTTTCCCTAAACTTCTTATTAGTACCTAACTAGAAATAGTATAGTAATTGCCGTGCCACTATGCTTCTTAACTTTTCCTTACCATAGACGCATGATTTGTAAGGTGGATACATTTGTAAGGTCTGCCAACAGTGCCTACGTGAGACATTTTGTTTTGTTTTGACCTATTTGAGTAGCGTATAGTACGTTTAACCTCACAGTGACATGCTACGCTTTGCACAATTGGTTTAATTTATGTAAATTAATTTGCACTGACTTGTTTACAGCAAAATATTGCAGAATGAAACCGGCATAAACTAAACAGACAACATAACCTTAAATGGTTTAGCTTGCACCAGGTTGGCTATTCTGAAATAGATGTGTGTCTAGTATTACGGCCGGTGGGTGGCGTGTGCGAAGTGTGCGGTGCACACAGGCGCGGGATAAAAAGGAGCCTAAGGCTGGATTTTTCAATGCCAGTTTAAATCGTGAACTGAGTTCAATTATACAAAATCCTGGCAAACCGGCATTAAAAGCCCCACCCTAAAAGATCTTTAAAATAACTGTGAGATGTGTGTTTATATTAAAATTACTGATGATGATTAAAGAGTGATGATTTTTCCAAATGCAGACTTGCATTAACTTTACCTGTTTTAACTTTTAGATTTGCAGTAGTAAAAAATGCGTGCTAAATTAATTTGACTTAAAAATATATACATTACCAGTAAAATGGAATAGTTTCGCAATTATATCCGTTTAAAGGCGAAATCGCCGTCAGTGAACATCCACTACTAGAAGAATTTGCAAAAAATAAAGCTGGGAGAGTCATTTCAAATAAATATACAGTTTGTCTCCTCGGATTAGAGTACAAAGAGGGAACATATGTTCACTGTAATGTTTTAAAAATTTCACACCCTCAACCGTATAAAGTTTCCAATTTAATAGCCTGGCTGTATTATATGTCATGTGTAATAGCTAGAGTAACCATATAAACGATTACCTACGTGTGTCATTAATAACAATAATCAAAATTAGATTCAAAGTATTATTATTATTAGTAGTACTGCCATAAATACATTTTCTTCATCACATCGCAAGCTGTTAACTTGATATTTTTAATTTAAACATAAATATGAAAATCTATGAAGACAATATTCAAAATAATTTTGTTGTTGTTTTTCTTGCACCGCCTTGTATTTAAACAACAATACTCGGAAGTTAATATAATGCCATGGCATAAAACCTCATCTAATTGTAGTAAAGATTTTAAGGGGTTCTTTAGTTATTTTGATTTGTTAGCCTGCTTTTAATTGTTTGGTACTTGTTAATAATACATGTTAATACTTTTTCAAAAAATAGACGTTTTGTTATGTGACATATGAATTAAGAAATGACGACAATTTTTATGACATTCCCTAGTAGTGTTCGATTCTGCCAATTGACAATTATAAAATTTCAGATCTCTACTGTTTTGTTTTTTTTTATTTCAGAGATAACACTCCTTCTTGTGTCGCGTCGCAGGCACTTCACAAGTTTTTAAGGAATTGAGCTCATCAACTCATCAAACTTTTTAAAAGAATAACATTACTTTCTAAAAAAGAGTCAGTAAAAAGTTTCATATGGATTTTAGTTTGCTCTTATGATTATTCATTTTTATTGTTTTTACTTATAAATGTATTGTGAATATTGCAAGCGATTGTAACTTCTTAAGGAACCGAAAAAAAAAACAAATATGTGTCTAGAAAATAATTTTGCGGGGAAAAAGTAGTCACACCTTGTTAAAGGAAAATATTTTAACCGTGCCATATAACCGATGGAACGATAACTGAGCTTTTTCCGAAGGGCGCCAATTTTTTTTTGCACACACTAGAAAAATATCACGCGCCGGCTCTGAGTATACCCAACCCACCTCTTGTTTCTTTAAAACTTTTTTTTTCTAATTACTAAAAGGAAGTTTGGATAAAGACGAAACTAGTGTAGTGTAGAATAGCCTCAACAATATATAGCGTTTGTGTTTTTTATTACTTGTATTTTCTCCTACACGGTGTAACTAAAACCATAAATATTACAAACTACTTCAATTATAACTTATATAGACAGAAATATCGGTTTTAAGTTACGACTTAACATGTCAGAGCAATTATTCCTTCCTTTGTTTACATACTGTATGCTATTCTACATTGTCTAGTAGTCCACAAGTCCGGTATGTCGGGATTATTTTCAGGCCACACATTGTATAGCCATGAAGCACTCGTTCGTTATGTTAGATATTCTCATTACTGTAAATATATTCGTGCCACATTTAGAATGGCTTAGAAATTTTTGTACAATTTGAAATTGCATCGGCTTTTCTTGATATTCGCAGTATTCAGTTTGCTGCTTGAGTCATTTGTTTGTACATATTCAGTTTTAAAAAAACTGAAAAATGCTACTACATAAATACTATTATATTGTGCATACAGTATACCATACAATGTGAGCGATTTGAACTAATATGTTCATCAAAGAAAACAAACTTTGTCTTACTTGGAACGCTTTTTACTTTATCATACGCAGTATGATGAAGTATTGTAATCGTGCCGAAAAAAAAATTTGAGATTTTAGCGGAAATAGGTCTTTATGGGTCCCCTGAACATTTTTGACCAAGGTACAAAAAAATGTCTGTGTGTGTGTGTGTGTGTGTGTGTGTATGTATGTCTGTGTGTGTGTAAACGATTTTTGTGGCGACGATTCCGGAGAAACTACTAAAGGTATCGGGACGAAAGTTCATATTTAGAAGTTTTGTGACCAAACTTAGAGCTGAAAAGCTTTTGGTTCAAAGGAGTCCAAAGGAACTGGTAGTTTATTCAAAGCATTTTTGAAGGATTTTGCAAATGAGCGGCCATTTCTGTAATTTCGACAAAATAGTTAAATAATAAATTAAAGTAGAGGACATTTTGAATAATTTATGCCTATGACATTTTTTGCTAAAATTAATAGTTTAGCTTCAAGAGCAAATTCTATTTGATCGAGATCGGTCGCATCTGCATGGATATGAAATTGTATAGTAGCCAGGATTTTTCAAATTTTCGGTCTAATGACAGTACCGTCAGTGTCAAATGCTGATGTTTTGACAATAATTACTGTCAATCTACTGTCAATAGTAAAAAGATTTCATATTGTAATACCGTGTATCTCAGCGTGTCCAAACTGCATGTGTTCTGTTTGTTTTTGGTTTGAGGAAGTATGATCATGTATCGAATGGGCTGGGCAACTTTGGATGGTTAAACATGGATAACAGTAGGGTGTTTCATGCAGCAATATTATATCATAAGTTGCTATCCAAGAGGACCCCGCAATACCTCATGCGGAAGATACGCTGTAGAACGGATATCCATAACCATAATTTAAGATTCAGGAGTTTGTTTGCTCCACCTGCCCATCGCGCTGAGCTGTATAAACGGTCATTCTCTTACCAGGTCAGTCACTGGGTCTCAGGGAAGATATGAAAAAAATATTGTTAACCAGTTTTGTGGGAAAGGTAAAGTATTATCTGTTTGCTCAACAGGGGGGACTTTAGGCATTGAGCGCACATCGGAGGCTGCTTTAGTTTTTATTTTTTATGGGCATGTGCGATGTTTTGTTAAGTTGGATTTGCTGCAATTACGTGTAATTAGACTCAGTATTTTTTGTTTTTTTTTGTTTTGATAAGTTCTCGGAATTATTGTTATATTATTGATACAACTATGTCTTAGTTCTAGTTTGCGTAAGGGGCTGAGTGGAAGAGCAAGGCAATTTGGAAACAAGTGTGCTGATCTCCGCCCTAAAATAAATATTATTGTGTTGCATTTAATATTGTTTTGTTAATAAAGGAATTATTTATTTATTTAATTATTTATCTGTCAAATCCTGGCTAACTAGTTTCATTTTAATGCAGATACGACTGATATCAATCAAATAGATTTTCATGCAGCTAAACTGTTAATTTTATATATTGTATGATAAAGTTATGTGCCTGGCCACATCAGATTTTTTATTTAACTGAAAACTTATCACTGAAAAGCTAATCAAAACTTGGTTGTGGGTTCCAACTTCAGAAACAACATAAGAAAAGTGGGTCTGTATTTGCATTAAGAATATCTCTAAAACTAATTTCGATTAAAACTTTTTTCTTTTAACAAAGCAGCTTACTTTGTTAAAAGAACAAAAGTTTTAAGGTAGACTCAAGATTCGTTCAATTTAACATTTATTATAAAGAGTCCATCTTTTGGCTTCTACGACTAAAAATAGGTTAATTAATAAAGAATGGTTTTAATTCTCAGTTTCGACGGAAATTGCACAGTACCTACGCACACATCTGTCGGTCAGATATTGCGTGATCAAAGTGACACAAGGGCACAAGCGATTTCGTGTAGTGGAAACGGTTGGACTAATTGCAAATTGCGTTGCCTGAATTTCACATCATAATTACCGGCCGAGTTCGGGATCATGTCACCAGCGCTACCTGGCGCCTGACGTTTCACTTAAATCATTAAAATATGGTATTTCGACGACAGAAGGTTTCAAGACCAGATAAAATACGGTTCGTACCTTTCCGTGACTGATTAACCTAATGATACATGTTCGTTTTGTCTTAATGCGCATCGTAATTGGCTTTTTTACGGCCAGGTTTCGACGTATTACAGTCACGAAGATAACTTAATAAGTACCATATATACAAAACAGAAACTTCGTTATCCATGTTTTAGGGATTTTCAGACTTATAAGGGCAAGTTTAATTTGATCATAACGTATTAAAATGTAAAAAGTATTTAATCACATCATGTTTGGATATTGTTTGTTAATGACAGAAAATGCAACAACAAGAGTATATTAACTGACGAGCACACAAGTTTTACTCGAACCGTAGGCGAGTGTATAAACATGTGACCGAAACATAAATATGACGCACCTGCACATTTCTAACAAATCGCTGACTTAAGTAGTTCCTTCAAATAGAAAACTATTGCAAAATTTCGAACATTCTTCAGTATATCGACAAATGTGGAAGAATGCGTTGTGCGCGTTGTGAAAGAGTTAAATCGAATCATTGAATACCTTAAGAACTCAGATTTGCACTGACCCTCTTTATGTAACACAGACTGTTATGGTAATCTGTTCCCATACCATACAGCATTATTCTTGAAATTATTTTGAAGCAACAGTTCTAGTTAAATGAAACATTGCTATATCCGTGGTATGGCACTTGCGTCACTTTTGCATCTATGGATTGCTATAGGACATTCGATTTTTACGATAAAAGAACACATTGCGAAACTAAAGAATTTATTGAATTTTCAGTACGCGTATTAGATTGTTTTTCTTTGTAGTCTATTAAGGGTCAGTTGTGAAAACATCGTAAGTCCGAAAAGAAATATTTCGTTGCAATGTTTTTTTTTTTGGGGAGTGCTCAGCTTGCCCCCCCCCCCCCCCCCCCACCAACATCAATCCGTAGTCACCAGTGATAGGCGGTGTTTAAAGCTCTTGACGTCTGGTGTCTCAACCGGGCAGCGTAATATGGGCAAATAAATACATTTCTTGCAATTACGTTTTATTATGACAATTATATGTTTAGGTTAACGTTGTACCTAAAGAATCTTTTGAAATATGACAAAATCTCAAGAACGATTTGATATTTTAAAAATCCTCGAACAACGTCGATTTATAATTATCAAAATACACCTTATGATATCAAATTAATTTTATTACCTTCAATTGTTTTTAACAGGTGCCGTTATCGAGATTTTTTTTAAATGACAACCCTAAATTTTTTTTAATGAATTTTACCGATCTTTTAATTGTTTTAATGGTAGCATAATAATTTTATGGCCTTACATAGGAACATTTTCGAGAAAAAGACAGTTGAAGGTTATGAATTAAAAGTGACAAAATCTCCGGAACGGTTCCACCAAACAATTTATT
Organism: Melinopterus prodromus; assembly: GCA_964023965.1. Lineage (NCBI taxonomy): Eukaryota > Metazoa > Arthropoda > Insecta > Coleoptera > Scarabaeidae > Melinopterus > Melinopterus prodromus. Next base: position 20,056,889 of record OZ030393.1, read on the forward strand.
ACTTAGTCTAACAATTAACAGAGAAAAAGTTGATAACAAAAATAACAACAACAAACAAATAAACCGGTCAAATTTAAAAGAATGTGTTCTTGTCAATGGTTGAGAATCCTCATAAACCAACTAGAGTAGTTGCAGTAGAAAATGCGATAATGTTTTGTTATCTATTTTTTCCTTGCTAATTTTTAGACCTATGTAATAAAGGTTTATGTAAATATCAAAATATACAGGCTGTTCTATTTCAAATTCAAAAGTTTGGAGTTATATCTCAGAAACTGTAAACGTTGCATCAACGATAATAAAGCAAGTGACTTCAGGATTGCAAAAAAATTTATTCCAAAATTTCGTTAAGTTCGAACGAGCGTTCCAGAGATTTTGTCACTTTTACTTCATTATGATACCATTAAGACAATTAAAAGATCTGCCAAATTCATTTAAAAATATATAGGGCTGTCATTTAAAAAATAATTGATGACGTCATCTGTTAAAAACAATTGAAGATAAAACATTTATTGATATCATAAGGTATACTTATTATAAATCGATAATTATAAATCGACGTGTTCGAGGATTTTTAAAAAAACCAGACCGCTCTTAAGGTTTTGTCATGTTTCCGTACTTTAAGCACTGTATATTTGAAAAAAGCCAAAGATGTAGAAGTAAAGTTAATTTTTATCTTCTCAAAAAATTATTTTTCGTCCAGCCCAACTCGTTATTAGAAGAAACTAAGAAGTTGCACTGAAAATTTCATAAACTTTGAACAATAAATAATGTTTTTATCTGAAAACGCGTTTTCGGAGAGGTAGAACTGGGTCTTAAAGATGCAGTTCTAATCATCATGGTTCTAATAATCATTTGCTACTATGTATAGATATGATATTCGTATAAACAGTACTTTTACTGATCAATGCTATTTGATAGGCATTTCGTGAACAGCAGAAAACATATAGACGAACAAAAACAACTGATAAGATGATGTGTATTTAATGAGCCCAGTTCCGCGAAATATTTTTAAAAGTATGTCTTAATTAACAACAGTGACATTACTTGCAACTGCAGGTACATCTGTTAGATTTGGTTGTTATTTAACAAAATGGCTATCAGGGTCATTAAAAATGGAATTATGTATGTAGTCCTCAAATCAATGTATAAAAACAATTGTTGCTTAATAATAGACCAAGACCTGCCAGGTTTTTAAAGATTATAGGTGTATTTGTGCAAAATTTTAAGCCATAAAAAAGTCAGGTGGGTTCATCGTTCACTAGGTCTTAGTGTATACATTTATATTATAATATCTTGCGTCATTTACATCTCCTGTCATCATACTACCATAGAGTTCTAGTATTCTATAATATTTTATAAGTTCAGTAAATCTTAATTCTCCTTCACATACACATATCATGAACCTCTTGAGGCTTAATTACCTACACTACAGACCAAATGTTCATCACGTTTATTATGATACAGGCAATTTTCAAAAGTACCTATGTATTTTTAACTCGCAAAGTTACATAAAATCCTACTCAGTTTGTAATGACAAATGATGTAACGTATGATTCATCGGTTTTACTACAACGTTTATAAATAACAAAATCGAGTATTATTTACCAATTCTTGTTTTTTTTTTGTTTCAGGGAACCTGTAAATATTGGTGCGTACTTATTCATAGACAGGGTACAACCGCATCACTACGGTACTTACGTATGCAGCATCAATAAGCCCGGAAAATCGAGGGTATTCCACGTGGAACTACGAGAAAAAGGTAATTAACGAATAATTGCACAGTTAACCACAAAGATGCCATCTAACGGAGTTTACCTGTAAACTAGCGGTGTCGTCATCTAATTCTTTATTAACCTTGGCCAACTTGACTTCATTTGACACAATAAACATTTTTTTCCGCTTGCAACTTGATCGTCTTTTTTTATAATACACCAGGTGTGGAAATTCCAAAAATAAAATTACGTAGGTATACATAATTTTTATATAAGTGAATCTTAGTTTTTACGTAAATTGTCCTTGAGCTATTATGAGCTATGTTTCTTATGCACGTCATGATTTATGTCTGGGATTGGTTTGTACCATAATTGTTAGCTATATAAAATTGCTTACCTATTTTGTTGTAAAATGTGCAACCTACTTTCTCTATTGACACTGTCTAAAAATTTCTAAAAATTGTTAAACACGTACCACAGTTCATAGTGTTATAAGATAATTTAAACACCAAATTTTCACACCTGCGCTTTTTGGGCTATATGTATAGGTACAGTCATGGAAAGATGTATGTTCATATCGCATTGCAGAATTTGAATCGAGCATGTCGGTTAAAAATAATGACCTACTTATTAAAAAAGAAAAACTCTATCTGAGTTGGACACACTGTAGGTTGGTACTGTCATAAACAAAACACCAGTATCCTTATTCATGCTCTTTAATTGAATTGTTTGAAACTGGTGGCTTGTTTCTCTATTTATATAGGAGAATATACAATAAACCGACCAACCGTCCCGATTTTTTGAATATTTTAGTATAATTTCTAGCATTTCTTAAGACACCAACCATCGAACTATCATAATTTGATTAACATAGGAACGTGTAACATCATCATACGCTAATAATTTACAAAAAAAATCACTGATGTATTTCATATTCCTTTCAAATAACATGCAATACTTTCCTTCAATTGTAGGTTAGGGTAAAGAATTTATAAATAACAAATCGATTTGAAATTTACGTAAAACTGAAAAAAAATAACAATTTCTTTAAGGACAACTGTTTTCATTATGTGGTTAGAACCGCTTCATGGGTTTAGTCAATCGTGAATCTTATTGATAAACTGCATCTGAGCTCTAGACTGGTTGAAATATATTGCATGTATGTTCATATTTTATAGTCATACCAATGCAGTGCTATACACTGAACGAAACGTTGTCTCAATTCAAAGCAACATTTGTTAATCCAAAACAAAGGTTTTATGTATACGCAATGGATGTTATACATATTTGACTTAAGAATCTGTTCTTTTAAATCAAACGGTTGGGTAGTTAGATTAATCGGCTCACATTCTTGGATTAAGCATTCACCTACTTCTGTTAAATATGAACATGTTATTATGAAAGCAATAATATTGTACATGGAATGCAATTAACTTATCCAAAGAAGAAAATTGTTATTTTCCAACTAGACATTTCGGATATTTCTACGTCAGGTACATTGACGGTATTGGACGGTATACCACAATCACTGATGCTGCATCGACATGTATGCGGTTATATGCCCTCTAGGAGCCATGTATCGGCATCTTTCACATTATTTTCAAAACAACGACTTTTTTAAATCAAAACAATCGTTTTCATAACGCAAATATTTAAGTAGTTTTATAATATATTAAAGAAATATTCTTATTACAAGTGTGTGTTGTTTTAAAACAAACTAAGAATGTCATTTTCTTAACATTAGCCAACCATTTCCCTGTGTGTACACAGAATACCTAACATTCAATTTGTATTATACTTATACTAAAATTCGGATTGAATTTTTAATTTAACCTAATTGATTTTCATTGATTTAAAATTGTAATCGATACTTACTTGTAATTAATTATAATCTTATAACCTTAATATTTGAGAACAATCGGCTTACGCACACAAAACAAACAAAAAACTGCTGTATTACTTCTTTGGGATCTGTCCATCTAAGACATATATGTATTTATCTCGTGTCGATTATTTTTAATCCTCAATAAAAGGGTGGGCCGATTTTTTTTTTAAATTTAAAATTCGGGAATGTGCAATCATGGAAAAAGTGTGTGTTAATGAATTAAATAAAACACCTATTTTTTTATTTTCATGTTTTGAACTGCCGCAAAGGCTAAAATTATTTTATTTTTGAATATTTTTTTTATTTTTTTAGTATGGTGTAGGTAATAGTAATAATAATAATCCACTCCTCAACATCCCCAACAGCTTTCGCCACTACGGGGGCATCGGCAGGCTCGAATTATCATTATTATGGCCCACGTCTGTGCGGGTCATTTACTCCTCGGCGGATGCTGAAATCCAAACAACGTAAGGCGTGCCACAGACCATAATAATGATAATTCGGGTCTGGCGATGCCCCCGTAGTGGCAAAAGTTGCTGGGAGATGTTAAGGTGTGGAGTATTATTATTATTCCTATTCATGGAGGTTCCTATATATCATATTTTAAAAAAATAAATAAAGAAAAATTACATTTGCTTATCATCAAATTAAAAAAAAAATTAAATTAGGTGTTTTATGTAATTCAACAACTCACACCTTTTCCATGATTGCACATTCCCGAATTATCTCATAATTAAAAAATAAGCAAAAAATGAAAAAAATATCAAGACTATTTTAGAAACTAAATTATTGGCAATCATTTGGGAAACCCCAGTATGGGATCTAACATCGGAAACTTTTCTGTCGGCACAAAACAGCACAACCAGAAAAAACACTTCGATGCTGCTGATAATATTCTTTATTGGTGAAACAAATGAAGGAAAAGAAATGATTAAGAGTGAAAACAGGGTTCATTTGCGTATCATTTTTTGTGGCAATCACTTGCTGTTTTAGTCTATAATCTATATAGTTATTGCTATTATATAACCAAATGTTAAATACTTGCGACACAGAAAAACTTACAACTGAACTCCTGCAAGGTCTGTCTTATTTTTAACGTCATATACTTCGGTAATTATAACACTAATATACTAACGTTATATATTTATTTGTTTTGCAGTTCCATACGTGTACGTGAATCCAAATCCAGCACCAGTAAAGCAGATACTCATAGCCGCTATATGCATCTCCATGATCCTAGTCCTCTTAACTTTCATCTACAAGAAATACAGTCTTGTTTTACGAGTATACGTCAAGGATCATGTTATGTCAGCTATGGACAACTTACCTTACAACAACGATATACTCATAGTGTACTCATCAGATGACGACGAGACATTCGTCTTTATGCTGATGAACATCCTGACTACCCGCTACCACTACACGTGCAGCATGAAGAAACAAGAACATTTCATCGAAAATCGTAAGTGTTAATAATATCTTGTAATCTACAATCCCTTCACTTTACTTTTTAGTGAAACAATGAAATTTGTAGCATTCTGTGGGCTTGGTCATTTGTGTCACTTGTTGATTGTACATTATGTCTTTTATTTACAGGATGCACACCATTAAATGAAGAGATTAGGCAATCCCAACATATGGTAACGGTGATATCTCCAACTACACTGGAAAGGAACTGGACGGCAAAGCATCTCTACGCGTCATTGAAGAATCTGGAACACTTTGGCACGAAACTCACATGCGTTCTGCTGGCAGAACCTCCGAAATGTGATATGGTGAAGAATTCAATTGGAGAAACTCTGACTACGTTACTGAAGAAGATGAACGTGATCCAATGGACGAGAAATCAAGAAGATAATAATAATAACTTCTGGCTGTCGCTGCGACTCAACCTTCCTGCTATTAGACGCACCGGTATGAGCGCAAATCTCTCGTAAATGTGTATAAGCAAAGACTGCGAGAGTTGGTTTTCGGAAAAGAAAAATACGGAGCCAAATTTCGATACTTAGTGTTGTAAATATTTATTGTGAACGTTGACAAATTTTGATGATAAATTCTGTGCTTTCCTGTTTTATTTAATATTATTTGTTTTTTTACGTATACGTATATTATCGAACTAGTATATATTCCGAATGTCTATTGTAAATTTATTTTACTTTAAATAAATACGATCTTGTGAGAAGAACTTTTTTGTTTCATTGTTGAATTAATTTGTGATTTGGTTTATTTTTCCATGATATTCTAACAAAAGCAATCGAAAAACAATAATTTGTTTAGTATTACTTTCTTCGAATCTAAATTACCAAAAATTCTAAGCAAACCTGAAAAATGGTACCCATTTTATGACGGACTTAACAACCTTTTGAAGTAAACAACAGTTTATGATCAATGACATGCATGTTTTTAGTCCACATGACCTAATTTTATAATACTACGAAAAGGATCTAATCCATGGTATGTAATGTATGTATGTTTTTATAATTATCATTTCTCAAGCTCTGAACGAAGGAGGTTACAAGCCACTCCAACAACGGACTGCGGTATCACGTTAGTCAACATGTTCAACAAGGACCTGTTCTCTGATTGCTGTCAGATGTCTTTCATAACAAACAAATTCACCACAATTCACTGTTGCTCTGGTTTAGAAAACTTAAAGAATCAAGTTTTTATATAATTAGAATAATCAGTGATGTTTGAAGCTCGAATATGTATGTAATAGTAGTTAATAAATGATAACAGTCGTTCATATTAATTTTCATTATAAATAAATTGTTGTCAGGGAAGAAACACTAACTTTTGATTCAGATATACCTACTGGGTAATTAAATTTCGAGGCTCACCATGGGGATCTGGCTTATTAGTGGAGATAGAGCCTATGTTTACATTTGGCAAAGTTTCGTATGTTTGTGTTGATCAATTATTCGATAAGAAATTTAAGCTATCATTTTCATATTGAAGATATCCGCAAAAAACTGAAATGTTAAGATATCGTTTTTAATTTTTTATTCAAAACCAAGAGTAGCTAGACATTTGAAACAAAACCATTCTAGAGCTACTTTTTAACAAGGAATGCAGTGTTATTTTTTAATTTGAAATAACATCATAGATGGCGGCGTAACCATCATGGCCCAGTTTTGTTTTTCTTATGGGATCGTGGAGCTTTCTTACTGGAGCTTGGTTATAGATACCGCCCGACTCGTTGCCAAGCAATGTCAACGAAGTGCACTTGGATTAAGTGCACTTAACATTATCTTAACATTTCAGTTTTTTGCGATATCTGCAAAATGAAAAATGATAGCTTAAATTTCTTTTCAGATAATTGATCAACACAAAAATACGTAACTTTGCCAAATTTAAACATAGGATCTATCTCCACTAATAAGAGAGATCCCCATGGTGAGCCCCGAAATTGAATCACCCGGTATATTTGAAAGCAAATTAAAAAAGATTAAAGTTGATGCAATTAAGAGAACTAATACAAAAAAACTAACTCATCAAAATAAATAAATAATGCAATGAAAAACCTTTTTGTCCCTGATTAAACACCAATATTTTTTTTGGGATGACTGGGCTAAACAAGTGTTCTCTATTAGACCTTTTTTTGTTCTATATTTCGCCAATACTTGTTGGCTACCTCAGGAACTAAAAATTTACACAACTAACAAACAACAAAAGATGTTAGAAGCGGTTTGTACATACCTAATAAATGGTCTTAAAACACAGCGACAAGCATGGACGTTAATAACATTTCAACTAACATAGACAGAACGCACCACAGCGGTTACGGACTTTCAAACTAAACTGACGGGTGTGGACCGATGTCCGATGAACTACTTTTTAACAAAAAAAAAACTGAAAACCCCCAAACTACCCCAATAAAATATCGCAAAAGATTCTATACTCTATACGACAAGATACTGTGACAAAACCCGCACAATCAAATCAACGAACTAGTGTAAAAACGAATTGTTAACAAAAAGCAATAAATTAGTCAAAAACAAACAACACTTTAAAAAATAACGCGCTTTAATCGCTTGCATCGATATCCGTTTCATTAAAAACCCTTGAGTGGTTATAATCCAAATTCAATAAAAAAGCTATAGTTGTTGCTTAAGTTTTCGGTGACCGATCGCAAATTCATGGCATTAGTAGTCTGGTTTATAGCTATCATATCTAAAAAGAGCCTTCCTCGGAGATTACGTTTCTTGAACACTATACTAATAACGTTGTCAAAGTCAACATTATGATTTCCACCAACAGCATGTTGAGCCAGTGGGCTAGTTAGCTTATCATTTCTTGTATCCGGTCTATGTTGGCTCATCCTGGTCTTCAACCATTTACCAGTCTAGCCCACAGAACTTTCTACACATCCAGCACACGGTAAACAACATTAGAGATATAATCTCCAGGAGTTGGAAGATTCAATAAGGCAGGGATAAAATTGCTTTTATAAATTATAGTTTTACCGCATCCTTTTCAACGATGTACGTTTGCAAAATAACGTTGTTGGGATTGGGGAACCATAGTCACAAAAATTAAACAATGCAATCTCTTAAAGTGATTATGACTTTCTGAGCACCTTAACCAAAAACTGAACAACGAAACTGAAAACAGTAGTTGCATTGATCACAGACCATTCGAAATCAAATTTAGAATGAAATTATGATAAGAAAGTGTCATTTTCGCGCCTCTTGGGAAGATGTTAATTGCCCGCTAGGCGTGTATGCACAACTTTCAAGCCTAGTGGCGAAAGTAATTAGTCACAATTAAGCCACCAGACGCGTCTCTCAAATAAAAAGAATGCTTTCGATTCGGTTTGACGTTTACTATTAAAACATCAACGTTGCAATTATTTGTCAAAAACTAGTCTGTCAGTAGTTCGTCTTTAGAATGCTTTAGAAACCGGTAAGTTTATTACGATAACGTTGTGTAGAATAGAAAATGTTGTCTGATTCTTTTCCGGAACGAGAGAGGGCTCGCCTCGCCTGTGGCTCTGCTGTGCACTTTTCTATGCTTCTCTCACTTTCTGGGCATTGTAGACAATTGACAATACTATTACCGGCCTGCCTAAAACTATAAAATGTATACCAGCCAGCGGTTAAGATCTGAGTTGGAATAACCAACATGAACATATTGTAGTCGATGGGTGGTTTTCAGTCTTCTGAACTTCTCATTTCGATTTAGGGTTACTAGGTGTCTAAGATTTCGCAGGACATCCTGGATTCAGCACTACATGTTTCGCTTCCTGCGTAAGACCCTTCGCAGGATGCTAAATGTCTCCGAATTTTAGGGAAGAGTGCATTAGCAATAAAGATGGTGTCGGTCTGGACGCGCCTTGAGTGTATCCAGCTCTATGTACGCGGCCGACCAATCACAACACTATATACTCGGCTAGCCGCGAACCAATGTGAGCCTATTTAACGATCATATATCCCCTGACTGGTCAGTTTGAATTTTTGCCGCTGATGAGACCGTCCCATCTCCTTCTAATGCTTGAGACACGCCCACCGTGCAGGTTATAATTTGATCACGGCGCCGAGGCGTGCTAGGTTACCCTACACGTACACCCACTTTTAAAATTAAATTTACTTTACACCCGATTGAGCAAAAAACAGTCTGTAATTTGCGGGGTAGTATAGTTTTATTGTTTTAATAAAATGGGGTACAGGTTCATGGGCGCCCGCAGAGAGGGGCAAGGGGGTGCACTTGCACCCCCCTGGCTTTTGATATAAAAGGGGAAAACCAACAAGAAAAAATCATGAAATACAAGCTAATTTATAACTACTGTTAAAAGCATTTAAGTCTTAATTTAAAAAGAACATAATAATAAAATAATTAATAAACTTCTGAATAAACTTCTGAACTTCTGAACATAAAAAATTCAATTAAAAAAATAAACAAACAAGTGACAACTGATTATGTTATCAATTTTTGAACAAGTCGGCTGATTGAAATATGTTTGCTATTCGAACGGAGATTATCGCTATTTAGCAAAAGTCCGACCGACAAAGGGCTACTAGGTCTTCTAATTACCTACAATATTGGGTATGATAGAAATTTATACAACAGATTTTGTCATAGTTATAAACATTTTTCTTTAGCAATTGTTTGAAATATGTTTGATATTCGAACGGACAATATTGCCATTTAAGGGTTGTTGTCCATGGGACAAAACTTCGAGCGTCGAAGTGCTACTAGGTCCTTTAATTACCTACAATTTGAGGCATGATAGAAATCTATGCAAAAATTTTTGCAAAAGTTCTGAACATTTTTCTGGAGCTACTGATTGAAATACGTTTGCGTTTCGAACGGATATTATTGCCATTTAGGGCTAGTTATCCATGAGGCAAAACTCCGATCGTCGAATGGCTACTAGGTCTTTTAATTACCAGAATATGGGGTATAATACAAATTTATGCAACAGTTTTTGTCATAGTTATAAACATTTTGCTTTAGCAACTGTTTGAAATACGGTTGATATTTGAACAGACATTATCGCTATTTATGGGTTGTTGTCTATGGGGCAAAGCTTCGAGCGTTGAAGGGCAACTAGGTCTTTTAATTACCTACAATTTGAGGTATGATAGAAATTTACGCACACAATTTCTGCAAAAGTTATACACATATTTCTGGAGCAAGTGATTGAAATATGTTTGCTATTCGAGCGGACATTATCGCAATTTAGGGCTAGGTGTCCATGGGGCAAAACTCCGATCGACAAAGGGCTACTAGGTTTTTTAATAGCCTACAATATTGGAAAAATAGATCAATTTTAAATACTTTTATCTATACATTCAACCTCCTTGTTTACGAGCATATGTTTGGCTCCGAGGTGCATTTTATTGATATCAACCAGATCCTTGACTGCAACCATTTCACTCCCCATGGTTTGCACATGACAAAACGGGGAAAGAAACTCTTGTTTAGAACTATTTATGAATTACTTAGGGGAGAGGTTGAAACAAACCATTTTGTAAATCTCAACAACCTCATAAATATTACCATCCAACCCCTAAATGTCGAGAGTGATGTAGCAGATTGTGTCTGTATTGCCGAACCGATTTTGGACCTTGAGCAAGATTTAGATAGTGGTTTAAAAGACAATTCACCGACGGTAGCATTGTAATAATGCATATTAATGTACAGTCCATTTTCAATAAGCTAGATAGACTCGAGCTCTTGGTGGCCGACTCTATACCAGATGTGTTATGTATTTCGGAACATTGGGCTACCGAGGATGCAATCGGCAGTGTGTCACTGGCTGAGTTTGCTATTGTCTCTAGTTTATGTCGTACCACTAGAAGACACGGAGGTCTTGGTCTTGATATACTGTAGAGAGAACTTATTTGCCGTACCCATTGACTTATCAGCTTTTTGCGATGAACTTAATTTTGAATGTTGTGCTGTTAGTTTTACATATAATTGTACTGTTAAATATGTAGTAGTTTGTATTTACAGATCACCCAACGGCAGTTTTGATGTTTTTATTGAGCACCTTACAGCAGTCATCAATCTTGTGATGGGTGATCTCCCAAATTTGATATTGTGTGGTGATTTAAATGTTGATGTCAATGGGGGAACTCGCCAATCAGCAATACTAAGGGATATTATTGAGTCATATGGGCTGATTGGTGAGTTCTCCCATCCAACCAGAGTTGTGTTTGACGTCCGCGGCAACAAGACCGAGTCGACGCTTGATTATATTTTAACCGATCTTTCTCGTGATGACTGTCGTTTTTGTGTTTTTGATGCGAACATCGCTGACCACATGGGTGTCCTAATGGAAGTGCGTGGTATTACCTCCCATGGTAAGGTCAAGACAAGTGATGTTCGTGCTGTGCGACGGGTGACATCGACTGATTTGTCGCGTTTTTGTAATGCGTTGGATAGTATTGACTGGGAATTGTCTTTGGCTGACAATTCTGATCACGCTTTCGATTGTTTTATGAGTACTTTTTGTCTCAATTATAATATGTACTTCCCATTGAATGTTGTTAAAATTGGTGGAAATGGTAACAAACCCCAGAGACCCTGGATTACCGGCGAAATAACCAGGCTTGGCGCCGAACTAAAGAATATGTTCTGGTTGATGAGAAATTGTGATGTTCCTGGTGTTCGCGAAAGTTATAGGACTAAGAACGCGTTTTATAAAAAAAAAATTATTGTAACAAAGAGGAGAGTTTTCGACACTATGATAAGAGAGGCACCAAATAAGACAAAGAAACTCTGGCAGTGTGTGAATGATCAGCTGGGTAGGTGTGGGTCTGTGAATCGGTGTGTGTCTCTTTGCATTGAGGGAGTAGTAATCGAGGAGGGTGTGCAGGTTTGTGAGTGTTTCGCTAAGTATTTTTCATGTGTGGCTCGTGAACAGTTATTGATGAAGTATGGTCCTTCAGGCCAAGCATCGTGCACTTCGATGGGTGTACGCGAACACAGCCTTTTTTTCTATCCGGTATCTGGTGCAGAAGTCTTCAACGTCATTACGTCATTGAAAAATACACACAGCGCCGGACTGGATGATGTTCTTGTGAAGGTGGTTAAGGCTGCTGCCGATGTTTTGTGTGAACCTCTTGCCAGTTTACTAAACACCTCTGTAATGAGTGGATGCTTTCCATCGGCACTAAAGATTTCTAAAATAATACCAATCTTCAAAAAGGGGGATCCACAAGCAATTGAAAATTATCGGCCAATAACAATTAATAGTATTTTTTCAAAAATTATTGAATCGGTAGTTAATAGGCGGTTGTTGGAGTTTCTAGGATATTTCAACATCTTGGTTGATAATCAGCATGGATTTAGGCAAAATAGATCAACTGAGAGTGCGACCGTTCAATTTCTGCAACATGTGAACTCTTATTTAAATGCTGGCATGTATGTGGTTGGTTTATTTTTTGACCTGTCTCGCGCTTTTGACAGCTTGGAGCCGCGCTTTGTTATGGGGAAGTTGCACGACTTGGGAGTACGCGACCCGCTCTTGGCATGGTTGCATTCATTCTTGACGGATAGGCGTATAAAGGTCATGATGCGCGGATCCGAATCTAATACCGCAAATGTAGATGTTGGTGTCCCACAGGGGTCTGTTCTGGCACCCGTTTTATTTCTCTTGTTTGTGAATGACCTTCCCTTGTGCATGTCCGATGTGCGCGTTATTATGTATGCCGACGACACTTCAGTAGTTGTATCCGCCAAGACCCCGGAGCTACTTGAAGCCAAAATAGTAAAAACAATTGAGTCTTTTGTCGAATGGTGCCGCAAAAACAGGTTGGTGGTGAATGTTAGTAAGACGGTGTGCGTGCAGTTTTCACAGCGAAGATTTGTAGATCTGAATGTTGGGGGTGATGTGTCTGTATGTAAGAGTGTTAAGTTTCTGGGTACGCTGCTGGACCAGGGCTTGGGTTTTGGAGACCAGGTGGCTGATGTGTGTGCCAGACTCAATCGTGCATTTTTTGCATTATTGAGACTAAAATCATCTATGACGACGGCCGGTCTATTAAGCGCATATCACGCGTTGGCGTGGTCAATTATGTCGTATGGCGTAACGTGTTGGGGTTGTGCGGTCGACTGGAAGCGGGTCTTTTTGATACAGAAACGAATGGTCCGTTTAATTTATAATCTGTCCCCGCGTGAATCGTGTAGGAATACTTTTGTATCGCGGGGCCTATTGACGTTTCCGAGCATCTATATATACAGAGCAGTAATATATGTTAAGAGTAACCCGAGCCAGTTTCCAGTACAGGATCACCAGTACAACACAAGGCGTACGGGCTTGCTGGCGTTGTTGCCTCATTCAACCTCTCTTTTTGAAAAATCACCTCAGTATTCTTTTGTTAAGATGTTTAATGCCTTGCCGAGGGTCACCAGGGGCATCACAGGTGTTAACAAGTTCAAGTTGGCGGTCAGGGAGCTATTGGTAGAAGGGGCTTACTATTCCTACCAAGAATATCTTGACAGCGCGCCAAGCTATTGATTGTGATCGTTCCGATATTTGTTATTTTTGCATATTTGTGTTTGATTATTGTGACTTGCCGCATCTCCTTAATGTAGCTACAGTGGACTAATAAACTATCTATCTATCTATCTATCTATCTATGGGTTATGATAGAAATTTATGCAACAATTTTTGCGAAAATTATAAACATTTTTCTTTAGCAACTGTTTGAAATACGTTTGCTATTCGAACGGACATTATCGCCATTTAAGGGTTGTTGTCCATAGGCAAAACCTTGAGCCTCGAAGGGCTACTAAGTGTTTTAATTACCTACAATTTGAGGTATGATAGAAAAGTATGCAGAAATTTTTGCAAAAGTTATATACATTCTGCTGGACCTACTGATTGAAATACGTTTGCTTTTCGAACGGACATTATCGCTATTTAGGGCTAGTTGTCCATGGGGAAAAACTCTGATCGTAGTAGCCCTTTGAGGTCTTTTAATTACCGGAATATGGGGTATGATACAAATATATGCAATAATTTTTGCAAAAGTAATAAACATTTTTCTTTAGAAACTGTTTGAAATACGTTTGATATTCGAACGGATATTATTGCTATTTATCGGTTGTTGTCCATGGGGCAAAACTTCGAGCGTTGAAGGGCAACTAGGTCTTTTAATTACCTACAATTTGAGGTATGATGAGAAATTTATGCAACAATTTTTGCAAAAGTTATAAACATATTTTTGGAGCAACTGATTGAAATATGTTTGTTATTCGAACGGACATTATCGCCATTTAGATCTAGTTGTCCATGAGGTAAAACTCCGATCCTCGAAGAGCTACTAGCTCTTTTAATAACCAACAATTTGGGGTATGATAGAATTTTATGCATGCAGCCAGTTTCACAAAGTTATAAACATTTTTCTGCAGGAAATGTTTGAAATACGTTTGCTATTTGCACGGACATTATCGCCATTTAGGGCTAGTTGACAATGGGGAAAACTCCGCTCTACGTGTTTTAATTACCTATATTTGGGGTAGGATAGAAATTTATGCAACAATTTTTGCAAGAGTTATAAACGGTTGTCTTTTTATACCAAAACCGGAACGGTAGCTCCGGTTTTCGTTAACTCTATTTTTTTGAGTTGGGAACTCTTAACCCAACCCATGGCCGGTTTTTGTTTTGCACCCCCCTGGACATTTTTCTCCGGGCGCCCATGTACAGGTTCAATAAACAAAATTGGTAAGTGTATAACAAAATTTCTCTACAGTACCTAATCTTGTTAATTTGTAATTCTCACTATGTGCGTCCAGTAGTTAAATTATATCTTCTTGACTATTTTGATAGATGCTGATAAGACCGACATTTTAAACAAATTTTGCCCAATGAATCCAACAGAATCAAACAGTTATTTTTGATATTTTGTTAAAACGTTGCTAATTAAAGCAGAACTTCAAACAAAGAGTTCTACCTTTATATGCACTGAATAATGTTGCAGTAAAAGTTGCTAACACACGTCTGTTTTTTATGCATCCAGTTTGGATTCCATAGCACACAATTTGAAGTATATGGTAGATTTTTTAGATATATACGTTATAATGGCCTACATTTAGTGGTACTATTTGTAGAAAGCATAATTTGTTTTGTTAGTTACTTCAAAATCTATAGTAATAAAATAATCAATCCATAATTTAATTTTAAAAGGTATGGTGTAACTCGTTCCCTCTGTTGTTGAGCAGCACAACTTCAAGCTTCACAGCACCGACCACAGATGTCACCACATGAAATCAACAATAACCTATCCGACATAACCTAACACGTTGACATGAGAGCTAACCTAAAATCTTTGAAAATGACCGCAAGCAAATGTCCATTAATTTTTAATGTAGCAACAGAATGCAAAACCACAAAAGCCAGGGTAGCGAAGATGTCTCTTCCACACAGCGATGTCGACACGCCAGTGTTTATGCCTGTAGGAACTCAAGTAAGCGAGTTACCCCCATTTCTTTGAACGAAAGTATCATTACGATTGGTTTTTAGGGCACATTGAAGGGTCTATTACCCGAACAGTTAGATAATTTAGGATTACAGATTATTTTAGCTAATACTTATCATTTAGGAACCCATCCAGTGAGTTGATATCCTATATTTGTAAACCCGAATAAGACTTAACCTTAAATTTGTAGGGCCCGGAGATATTACAGAAAGCCGGTGGTCTACATAAGTTTATGGGTTGGAACGGATCGTTATTAACAGATTCCGGAGGCTTTCAAATGGTTTCTCTATTGAAATTAGCAGAAATAACTGAAGAAGGCGTCAAGTTTCAATCGTTGAACGAAAACAAATCTGAAGTAATGTTAACCCCGGAACGGTCCATAGAAATACAGAACGCTATCGGTGCTGATATTATAATGCAGTTAGACGATGTTATTAAGACTACAAATCCGGATAAAGCAAGAATTGCAGAATCAGTTGACAGGTAAAAGTATATAATTAACGCCATCTAGCGGTCGGTAGCTTAATTATTTTTTGAAATTGCAAAATTAGGACTACTAGGTGGTTGGATAGATGTTTGAAGTCACACCAAAATCCAGAAACGCAAAACATCTTCCCCATCGTCCAAGGAACTCTATTTCCTGATTTACGGACGAAAAGTGCTCATGATTTAATTGAACGAGAAGTTAGAGGTTATGCTATTGGTGGTTTGAGGTTAGATATATCGGACGAAAGTTCACATGATCCTAATGCTGTTGAATTTTAGTGGAGGAGAGAGTAAAGACGACTTTTGGAAAATGGTGCATCTATCAACCGATATCTTGCCAAAAGACAAACCTCGGTACTTAATGGGTGTAGGATTTGCTGTGGATTTGGTGGTTTGCAGTGCGCTGGGTGTTGACATGTTCGATTGTGTTTTTCCAACAAGGACGGCGGTGAGTTTGAAATAAATTACTTTCACGACTAAAATTATTCTTAAAAAAGTTAACACGTCATGTTTGTACGAATGTTCTTGTATTTAATAAACTTGAATAAGAGTTATTTTGCATTTTAGAGGTTTGGTTGTGCCCTAACGATGACCGGTCAACTCAACTTAAAACAAAAGCAGTACAAGAAAGACTTCAACCCGATCGATAAAGACTGCACTTGCTCGACATGCAAAACATACACACGTGCATACCTGCATGGTATTGTAACTGCATTGCCAGTGGCATGTAGCTTATTGACAGTCCACAACGTTGCCTTCCAACTGCGACTGATGAAGAGCATCCGGGACAGTATAAAAGAAGACAGATATCCGGAATTTATCAAAAGCTTTATGGACGGTATTTACCCGGAAAAGGATTACCCGCTATGGATTGTAGATGCTTTAAGCGCAGTAAATGTTAAATTATTATAACGTAAATTTTACACGTAAAGAATTAGTTTCATAAATAAATTATAATTTTATATAATCGTTGTGTATTTTAAAATTAAATAATCCCTATAAGTAGCTTTATTACAAATATTGTAAAATGTATTTTCTTATATGTATTAAAGGATGTTTTAGTTGATTTGGAGGCGTACAATCACATGAACTCGTCGGAGTCGTTGCCATAGTCGTAGGCGTCCATGTTTTCCGGTTTCATCAAAGTCGTGTAGCTTCTAAGTTCGCTCTCCTCTGTTTTGCGTTTTGCCTCGTCCTTTTCCTTTTCTTGCTTCTCACGGAGGAGCTTCTTCTTGTCTTCTCGTTCTAGCCTGTCCCTCTTTTCTCTTTCCGCTCTAAAATCTAGACACATATAAATTTTAAAATAATTTCTATTTATTATGATGATAAACAGAATTAATGTTTTAAATTATGCAGAAGTTATAAGCTATGGTTGAAATATGTACCATAATAAAATATATCTCTCTGAGATATACATGAAAATATATCTCTCTGAGATGTACATATAGTGATATGATATATTAGTCCGGGAGGTAATAACAGAAATTTCCGATTCATTTTCGCAAGCTTCATTTTTTTTGTATGAGTTAAGTGTGTAATGTATAATAGTAATCTGAACGTCTGCCGGCGCGCCTCCGCGACGGGGTTACAGGAGGGTTACAACCCCAGCAAAAAAAATAATTAAAAAAAATTATAGCTACATACGCGAAACTGATTGTATGTATTAGTTGAAACATAAGAAGCTTAGAAAATATCGTCTGCCACTTAAATTCCTCACCAAAACTCGTCTGCCACCCAAATAAGTAAAATCGAAAAAAAAAAAAAAATGAAATATGTCCGCAAGTATGAAATTGATTGAAATGCTTCTTTTTATATCAGCAAAACCCGAAAATAATAGTCTGCCACTAATAACATTATAAGGGGTTATAATAAGGTGTTCTAACCCTCCTGTAACCCCCTGTCGCAGAAGTGCGCCGGCAGACGTTCAGATTACTATTATACAATACACACAACGCATACAAAAAAAATAAAGCTTTTCTGGAAACTGTATGTCTGTATAGACTTTGATCGAGAAACTGTATAAAATGGTTCTTACTTTTAATGATTTATTTATTTATTTTAGTGATTATCATTCTTTTAGATTTTGAAAAAACCACCATTTCAAGTTTTTGAAGTACTTACAAATAAAACTGCGTACGTAGGTACAATAATTCAGTCCGATTATATTTTTTTAGAATTTATATTCTCTATCTTTGATAGCTTAGTCGCACAGACAAAAAAAATCACAAATTTAACAATATATTTTGAATTTGTTTTTTTTTTTTTAGTCAAACATCTGATTTACTTTGTTTTAATAATAATACTATAATATCATAAATGACATGATTTGCTGTTGATATGTTAAAGCTAAAAAATCATTAGGTATATAATAAAATTATAAACCCCTAACCACAACAAGTATTTTAGAAACCTAAATACGTATTTCAGCAACTATGTTGCCATCTTCAGTAGAACCTAAAAAACGAAAAAGAGAGATTAGCACTTCATAGTATCTTTACTGGATATTCTCCAAGCAAATCACTAGTGGAAGTGAAATCACTTCCACTAGTGATTTGCTTGGAGAATATCCAGTAAAGATACTATGAAGTGCTAATCTCTCTTTTTCGTTTTTTAGGTTCTACTGAAGATGGCAACATAGTTGCTGAAATACGTATTTAGGTTTCTAAAATACTTGTTGTGGTTAGGGGTTTATAATTTTATTATTAAGTTCACCACAGTCTCCAAAATATTGTTATTAGGTATATATTGAAAATAGCCTTACCTCAACATTTAGAACTTTCCACTAAAGCCGATAAGACCTTGATGGGTTCACATCTCATTTTTCAAGTTTTGTTTTGCTATATTCTTAACTATGATAAACAAGCTTCACTGCATAATTACAATTATTCTGTCTATTTAAAATAATCCAATTAAGAAAAACTAATCTTTTAGAAACAAAGTTTTTTAAATATAATTAATACATACCAGGATGCTCTTCCTTCTTAGTTTTATTTAATCTATTAACAATTTCATTTATCCTCTTCGAAACTTTAACCTTCTTAACCTCCCGATCCTTATGGAACCCGACTTGCCCAACTTCCATACCTTGCGTTTTTTTCAAATTTGCCCACATGGTGTACACAACGTCGATATCGTTCATCTTATTTCCCATTATACTGTTTGCTTTCACAAGCTGCGCAGCATCTTCCAAAACAGCACTAGGAATATCCTCTATCGTTTGACCCTAAAACACAAACGATGTTTTGATACCGCAAAGAATAATCGTTCGAAACTTTACCGGTTTAAGCCGTAAATATACGTGGGCTGACGATAATTTATCAACGTGGAACCACACATCTTCAGGCCAGCCCCATCTGATAAGATCTTCATCTGTAATTTTCAATAAGAATGTGATAATATGGGATATTATAGGTTATGTTTTTGTTGCTTACTCTCGTATTTATCGATTCCCATAAACAAGGTTACGGGTGGTTGGACGATCTCGCTTAAGAAATAAAACACCATGGTTATTTTATGTATTTTCGAGTAAAATATACGGTGTTGTGGGCTTTTGTCGGTCCAATTTAAAATATGTCAATACGACCACATGACATGTCATTGAACAAAACGACAACCTAAAATTACCAACCATGTTTGAGTTATTTTTATTTCGCCCGGTTGGTGACAATAGTTAGAGTGAGTATGGTTGCGTGCAGGTAGGGTTACCAGGTAATTTTCATTCCAGTAATTTATTGACCCTCCCGAAAAGAAAATTTATAATAAAATTGTGATACTCAATATTGTGAAATAGAGGGTATTTTTAAACTCCTTTTCAGGAATTAAAAATCGCAGAAAAGGCTAAATGACTTTCCTAAAAAAGTATTAATAGATACCTCAAATTTTCATGAAGCATTTTACATTGTGTTATAGTTTCATAAACTAGATACGAAAAATATGTAAAACTCACGACTAGATGGTAAAAATTTTGCAATTTAAAAAAGAACACAAAAATTACAATCAAATAAATTAAAAAATTGGTTGGAAAAAGTAGGTGTTGCCGATTATGAATACTAGGTCATATTTTGCAAAATATTTTCCCTAATATACAGAGTGTAAATACGAATAATGAATAATTGCTACAGCCTTAAACTATTGTATTTTTTTAATTTCTTATTGTTTAAATAAACTGTTTTTGTTTATTCTACCCCAAATTTGTCAACTCTACAACAACAAAAAATAAATATTGCAAGGGACAAAATAGTTCATTTCTGTGACAAGATGTGCTAATAATAAAAATTATAGTTCATAAAATTTGTCATTAAAAAGTAAAAAGACACTTGCCCTTTCTAAAAGTAACCGTTTCAAGTTTCTTGTATACAGCTTTATTATACATGGTGATTCATAACTCGAGGCTACACATTATAAGTGAGGATTATAAGTTAGGATGGTCCTCAACAAATTCTGATAACTAATGAAAAGATGAAAATTTTGCCGATCGGACTTTTTTCGACATATTTGACACTACTGGTTTGTGTCCGCATTAAAACAACAATTAAACAATAAAACAATAAACAGCCATAAACGATAGAACGTGAAAAACAAATTCATATTGAAAATAATAAATGATTATTGACATCTCAAAATAAATGAAAAGTAAGCTTGCTATAACATACATACCAGCGGTCAGAAAAGTTAGTAAATTAGTTTCCTGTGTCGCTTTATTTACACATTTTAAAGTTTAAACTATATATCAAACGTATCCACCTGCAAACATTTTTATAGGTGGGGGGTGGGTGAATTGAGCATTTTCCGATTACGTCGGAAACTATAATTTTTTAAAGTAATCTGACTGATTTTTCTTATCGACCGTAATACAAAAAAGTACTTGTGTCGTCATGTGGTCCTCATGTGTAATTTCCGACCAAAAACGTCTTTCTTAAAAATTAAAAATGCAAATATATACGTTATTAGGTACTACCGGTAAAAGTACACTTAAACATTATTGGTAACGACCATGGTAACGACAATAAAACAAACAGCTTTTATTTTAACTATTTTTCTCTAACATGAACACAATTATTTCATGTTTCAGACGTTCAAAAGACGATACTGGTTTTATTACAAGTTTGTATTAGCAATTTGAGTATTGCAAAAACAAATTAAAAGCAATCGTTCTTTCTGGTAATTTTTTTAATATTGTATGCGACCGGTTTCGGCTGTAAAACGAATAATCTTCGGGCAAAACATCTAAAAATTCAATAGAACAATTTAGAAGAAAAATTACAAAAATTTAAAATTCAGACGGGTGAAATATCGCCTGTTTCAACACAAGACATAAAACATAACATCCCTATGCATTTATTTATCCCTGAATTGCAGTAATGTTTTTTTTTTTTGACAACCAATGTAATAGCCGTTTTACACTACACAATTATTGCGCAAGAAGTTACACAAGAAGATAGTAAGCAAATGAAATTTGTAAACTGAAAATGGCTCAACTCCTAGACAAACTACTCATCATAAGAAAATACATCACAATTTCTGTTTAATATGTTGTTGTACCTACTTACTGCAAAAATTGTGTACTGAATTGTGCACTAAATTGCGTAGTGTAAAAGGGCTATAATAATTTTCTGTTAGTTATTCAAATCTGTTTAGTTTTTATTAATAGCCGTAAAGTTTTAGAAATCAATATTAATTATTTCGCTTTAATTTGTTTTTATTCTTAATGAATTTTTATCTAGGGCGACCAGGGTTAACCCAAAAATTCGCCGATAATTTTTGTTTCAAATCAACGTTGTACAATACGTGGTTCCCCGAAATCAAATTTGGTGGAGCCCCACAACGGCCACAACGCTCTACAACACTGTTCTGATATAAAGCTATCTAAGGACTAGTTTGGACACAACGATTCGTGACACATGTAAGCCCCAATTAAAGCAGTAAAAAATAAAAGAATTTTGTATTGGTCTCAAACTTTCATCATACAAAAGATATAATCCAATTAAAAATGGTCCGCATCCAATCACTCATCTCTTGGCCTTCAGAGCATCATTTGTTATTAGACCAAGGTTGACTTCATCCGTTTCCAATTTATGGCACCATTAATTGGTACATGCAACAAACAATCATCTTCAATTACTATTTACTTATTAATTACGCACTCGGAACAGAAACAGATACCTATGTATGTATACAAGTAGAGCATCAGTAAAATTTATAATGGCGTATGAGTTGAATTATAGTAATAATAGATCCTTTTCCATAGTTATTTATATCAATTAAATTTTGTATGCTATATAGTGATGCGTGTAGCTAGAAAAAAAGTAATATAAGTATAAAGCATTGATATCGTTTGTCAACTAAATTTATTGAAACTATATTCCAGGTTCATTTCTTCTTTAAAAAATAAAATTTGCAATTTTTCAATGCCGCATTCTTTCAAACTTCTCACTCAAGATTGTCCTTTCTTTACCATTAATCTCTTCAGATTTATTTGTTGTTCTTTTCGTGAGGTGTACCTCACGTAAAACGGATAATGTTCACCATAATGCTTTACATGTTTGACATTCTCCTTTTATACAAGATTTAAGAGATGCGCGCACACAAGTGCATCAGAACAAATTTGCTTTAACGAGAAAACCGTGTTTGCACAATTTGCATTGACATGGCGCGAACAATGAGGAAACAGTGTTTGCGTAATATGAGAATCTCAGCGGTCAACGGCGTTCTCAAGAATGTATGCAGTATATGTACAACGTACCAGACGCACTAGATGAGCACTGGATTTATTTAAATACCGCCTGTTGACACAGAAACTTGTTTATGTTGACGTAAGGAAGATTTAAACTCCAGTTGGCACATAGATAATCGCTATTTAATCTTTGCTTCGCTAGGGAATACATATCTCTGTTTTAAGAAGAGTTTAAAGTTATTTAAGAGAGACCATATTCGTTTTTGGATGGGGCCAATCAAAACGAGAAGAATGTATATAATTTTTTCCTCCGTACTAGTTTAACAATACTGGTACAGGTAAATATTTATAAAAAAGATTGTTTCTCATCTTTGAATGAAGATGGCGAAGGCGCAGGGCAATCTACAACGCAGATTGTAGTAATTTATTAAAATCTAAATAACTAAAATGATAATTATATAAAATAAAAGCAATTTAAGAAATGGTATATATCTGGCAAGAATCAACTAATAAAAACAAAGAAGAAGAGAGGTACACGGAAGGATAACAGCTGCATTGTTAATGTACATTGCACTGAAGGACTTCTGAAGAGTTAATTATTAATTTTGTCCAGGAAAGTCCGCACCATATGGACTATTTTTATTATCAATTTCTCAGAAAATTTTGTTCTTTATGAAACTTGACGGCTTGTAATAAAACAAATGGGTGTAACCGTCAAATATGTAAATTTCGTCTCACACCCTATGCAGTAAATCAACCGCACATAACATACAAAAACTGAACAAATATCACCTTTATAAACCAAAATTTATAAGTACACTAACGGCAGGAGACTATGGCATCTGGTATGATTTCATTATTATCGGTAAACGTTATTTGGAGATGTCGTTTAGAAGTAAAATTTATATTGAATTTGAAGTCACACACCTATTCTGAAATTGTTTTTTTTCAGGTTTTTTGGAAACTTATGCGATAAATGTTAGTAAATGCCAGTGATAGGTACTACAAGCTTTTTAAATCTATTTTATTTAAATTTGAATAAAATATTTATAGTTTTTGTGATTTTGGTATGAAACGTAATGTTTATTTATACCTATCGCAAAATGACTCATTTTCTGGGTGCGAAGTTGATGTTTTCCAACTGGTCATCATCGTGTCTGCGTGTAGTGTCCGTCCTGTTCCATGCATAAATACGTTCTTCGAGAAATTCATAGTCAGCATTATTTAGAAAATTTTTGTGGAATGTTTTGGATGCATTGTTGCATAGCTTCCTCTATATTCTATAATTTAGAGTCTAGCTGATCATTGTTTGTGTACTGTC
The DNA here is from genome assembly GCA_964023965.1 of Melinopterus prodromus. Taxonomy (NCBI): domain Eukaryota; kingdom Metazoa; phylum Arthropoda; class Insecta; order Coleoptera; family Scarabaeidae; genus Melinopterus; species Melinopterus prodromus. The sequence goes on from OZ030393.1 coordinate 20,080,896, forward strand.
TTCTTGACGTAACAAAAATAAATCTAAAGGTGAAAACGCCCAACGCTGGCCAAATTTCTGGTTTAAAAAGTTCTAGACGGAGTTGACGTTGTGTTACCCGTCTAATTATCGACATATTGTCAAATATTGTCAAATAAAGTGTTCAGGAACTGAAGATTGAATTCTACATTTAATCTGCATCTCTGGCCCGGAAAAGAATCATTTTCTCAGCTTGATGCACAATGTATTATTTTTTAGGAATGTTTTACTGCTGAAAAGTTACCTATTGTAATAAGAAGAACAAACACTAAAAAAATAAAATCGTCCGTTCGCGCATCGTACTTAAAGTTAAAGTTATTATCGCGCATTTTTTGTAAATTTTTTAAGTTAGTTATACTTACTTAATAGAATGCTTAAGTTTTTTGTGCTGATTTTGTAGTTTAAATAACGTAAATAAATTAAATTCTGACCAATAATCTATTTTTTTTTTCGTTTGCGCAACGTCAAAATTAACTAAATATTTTAGTTCGCGCAAGCGAAAAAAAAAAGGTTATTGATTTTAACTTAATTGATTTAGGTTAGCTACCATAAAACAAGCATAAAAACTAAAGCGTGTTTATTAAGCAAATTTTAACTGATAGTCAAAGAGAATGTGCGATTTGTGCAACTTTTCATTAACTTTATGTACGGTGTGCGAACGAAAGATGTTATCCGATTTAATTTTTTATGGCGTTTTACTTCTTTTTACAATAGGCAACTTTTCAGCACAAAAATAGCAAAAAAAAACAAATGCAAAGGTCCCTGGTTCAAATCCAGGTTGTGGCTGTAACTTTTGATTTATTTAAAATTTACATCTCGCCTGTATGTCACCATATTATTAGCAAAAATAAATATTATTCATTTATTCTCAATAAAAATGTACATCATGTGCAGGGTGTAAATGGTTATATATGAGTCTGAGCAATTTGGAAAAGTATATTTTATGCAGTATCCTCATTGGTCGTATTTAAAAAAGCGTAATCCTTTACGCTTACGGGCAAAGTTTGCATTGTTATGCTGATTTTCCACCATTATTTTATTAAAAACATAAATTAATTTTTAAATTTATTTATTTCTCTCAAACACCACTTATGTATGTACAATAGGGTGTATCGTTTTTCTCAAAATTCAAAATTTCAAAAAATGGCGCAATTGATAAAATATTTAAGTCTCCTGCAGAAGGCCTATAGATTATAACTTTGTTTAAGAATTATAATTTTATTTCAATATAATATTAAGTTATTTTTCTTTTTCAAATACAAAAAGTTTAACAATAAGGTAACATTATTGTATACAGAAATATATTACTCTAATACAACATTGAGATCGCCTGCAGTTATTTAGATTCAAAACAATTTTTAGAAAAACAACAATTATCGTTTAATTTAAAAAATATGCTTAAATGTTGATAAAAGTTTATTTGTCATTACATTTTTTATTATTATCGGCCATATGAGCTTCGAAAAAGAAAAACCTGTTACCTAATATTTCATTTTAAAAAAATATGAAAAAAATTCGAATTTTTAAATAAAATCATAAACTTTAGGTCTTCTGCGGGAGACCTAAATATTATTCAATTGGGCCATTTTTTTTCCTAACACATAATTATATAAAACAAACAAATTAGCAGATACGTCATTTTGTCTTTAATAGTATCCGGAAACATATCGTTTAAATTTGTAAGAACTTTTGAAACATTATAGACATTTGCCAAATATTTGACATTTATATGTTTATATAAACAAATACGAATTTTAAAAAATAATGAGTTTCTTTTTGTTTTTGTACCAGATTTGCCAGTCCATCTAATAGAAAGCTGAAATTTTTAAAACAAAAGGAAACGCCTTCCATCAGACACAGAGATTTTACTGTCTGTTTGACGTATAATCAATTACGATGCATCTAATTTACATATCAGAATTCCGTATCACCTCCATCGCATCAATTTCGCCAATTTCTCAAAACGAAAGTGTGCACAATATACGGCATAATATTAGTTGTGATCTACTTATAAAACAGTTTCTGTAGCTCCGAGGCGCGGAATATTTGGTCTATGCGATCATTTTATACTGTATGGCATTGTACAAACTAGGAATACACTTTCATGCCACATCTATGTGACCTCAAATATCTATATAATAATTACTTTGATGTCCCCTATATACGTACAATATAATTCAATCCACTTGCGAAGTCACATTCTAAATTGAGCTATCTAAATCAAAATATAAATGTAAATCTCTATAAATAGCTGATATCTATCGAACTATAAATGCGTTTGGAACTCACTTTCCAAACGTTGCCTGTCAATTATCAAATTCCGATTAGGCGTCTGAAGACACATCTTCTCTGATGTCCAGTTTATAGACGTCATAAAATGCGGCGCGACATTCAAAGTACCTACATAAATAAAAACCAATATGACCTCTGATTACTATCGATTTTAACGTAATTTGCTGTGAAGTTACGCGTATCTATCGTTTAGGTAGCGAATTGTACTCAAATCACTAATAACGATTGTGAAAAAATGCAAGGACGAGAGTGATTATCCTCAAATTGGTTCTGATTAGTCAATAGCCTTTCAATGTTGGAGAAGATAAAAAAATGCGGATGGCCGATCGTAAAAGCCAATTATGGGAGTTTGTTAATGAAATGTTCGTAGTCATATTCAATGGAATAACTAAATTCGGAGTAATTTTCTCTGTTAACGATGATATCGGGGTCAAAATTCCTCCATATGCCTAAAGGATTTAAAGCATGTACTTCCGATGTTGAGTTGCTATTTCTACGTTTCGTAGTACATCTGTTTTCAATTCCTTGCTTACTGGATTGGCTACTGGATATTGATAGGTTTGTGGGTGGCTTAAAACTGAAGATGGATAACTGACAGTATTTTTTATCCAGCTGGAAGATTTTTTAATCAAAATTGTATTTAATGTAATCAACAACTTCAGCTTATTCTTTAAAAAATTGATAACTAAGAAAAAACCAACAACTCTATCAACACAATCTATTAGCCACATTGAAATGCACAAAATGACAAATGTCTCATCTCCGAAATCCAATTCACTAGAAAGTCCATTGTGTTCGGAAAGTCCATTGTTTCTAAATTCCAATTTCTCGAGAAAAAGTTATCCTTTATAATGAGTTTTAGTTGGTCAAAAAATTGGACGAAAAGCAAGAAATGATTAAAATATTAGAGATCTGAAATGCTGGTGTCAGGAATTAGAATCAAACTACTACAAGGCTATGTCCTAAACAATTATTTTTACATTTTACATGTGACGTTATTTGACTACCAATTGATATTTTAAACCAGAATTTGAAAAATTATAAACTACTGAAATGATTCTAATTAATATTAACATAAACAATACCTACTTCTTATTGTAAAAAATTCTTATTAAAAGTTCCAATAGTTTTTTCCAGGTAATTTATTCACAGAATCCAAGAAGCAACTGAAATTAAAGGTAACTAATGTATAATTTTCGTGTTTAGTGCAATTTTAATCAGTTTAACGGACTTTGAAAACTTTGATGATTTTAACATTATTCTTTATACTGAAAGCACAGGTTGTGCCTCAGTTAATACTAGCAATAGTCAGCATTATATAGCAGCTGATAAAATAAGAACAAACGACAAGAAACAAAGATAAAACATTAAAATTCATAAGTGTTTAATTTTGTATCTGAACTTAAATTATATTGAACATTCTTTCTCTATGACGTATTAAATTTCATTGTGAAAAGTGATACTTTACTGATAAGCAAATTTAACAATGTTTTGTGTTGGAACAACCTTGTGTGTTAAATCAATACTGCGACTATAGCTGTGATATTGCTAGGATCAAAACTTCAAATCATCAGCGTTAATAATAATAATAATAATTAAAAAAGAAAAATCTGATGTGGCCAGGCACTTGACTTTATCATACAATATATAAAATTAATAGTTTAGCTGCGTGAGAATCCATTTTATTGAGATAAATCGTAGGCATTGTCAAAGCATCAGCATTTGACACTACCTACACTACGTCATTAGAATAATAATTTATGTCACAAGTGCCGAAAGTACGGAATAGCGCGACGAGCGGTGATGCGACGCGTCACCGAAGGCTATCTAGTTTTTGGCAGGAGTGACATCAACGTTTATTGTGCTGCTTTTTGAGAAATGTGTATTAAAAAATAAATAAAAAATGGTAATATTTCTGTATAGGAAATGTTAGGTTGGTACCACTTTGACGAAACGTCAAGTTTAAAAACCTAAGTCAAATTCTGGCAGATTTATATTTGTTCATGACACTGTAGATGTCACATCCCTACTAACATACTACAATAAAACTACAGTCATCGCTATACTTTATTTACAATTTTCTCACTTTATCGTTTTTAGAATTAGATATAAAGACGGGTTGATATTTCTTATCAACATGCAATCAAATTGGTGATCTTATTTTATTTGAAATTTTTATTTTGTAATTTGCCGCACTAGAGCGGCAACGTTCCATAGCGGTTCTCCAGCTCTGATGAAATCAGCTGTTTACGAGTGTGACAGCACAAAAGCATATTTGTCAGGATTTTGGCTACTATGTAGTTTCATATCAATGCGACCGATCTCGATCAAATAGAGTTTGCTCCTGCAGCTAAACTATTAATTTTACCAAAAAATGTTATACACATAAATTATGCAAAATTTCCTCTACTTTAATTTATTATTTAGTTATTTTGATGAAATTACAGAAATGGCGGCTCATTTGCAAAATCGTTGAAAAATGCTAAGAGTAAATAGCCAGTTCCTTTCGACCATTTTGAACCAAAAGCTTTTCAGCTCTAAGTTTGGTCATAAAACTTCTAAATATGAACTTTCGTCCCGATACCTTTAGTAGTTTTTCCGGCATCGTCGCCACAAAAATCGTTTACACACACACAGACATACATACACACACACACACACACAGACATTTTTTTGTACCTTGGTCAAAAATGTTCAGGGGACCCAAAAAGACCTATTTCCGCTAAAATCTCAATTTTTTTTTTCGGCATGATTACAATACTTTACCATACTGCGTATGATAAAGTAAAAAATCTGATGTGGCCAGGCACATGACTTTATCATACCATATATAAAATTAATAGTGTAGCTGCATGAGATTCTATTTGATCGAGATCGGCCATGTCTACATTAAAATAAAACTACTAGAACTAGACTAGAGACATTTTGATTATATTTACAGTAGGTAATGTCAAAACATCAGCATTTGACACTACCTACTGTCATTAGAATCACAAAATCTGACAAATCGTGGCTAACTAGTTTATATGCAGTACGAGCGATCTCGATGAAATAGAATTTGCTCATGTAGCTAAACTATTAATTTTACCAAAAAATGTCATAGTCATAAATTATTCCGATTTCCTCTACTTTAATTTATTATCTAACTATTTCGACGAAATTCCAGATATAGCGGCTTATTTGCAATATCTTTCAAAAATGCTAACACTAAAACTCCAGTTCCTTTGGACCCTTGGTTCAACAGAAAGCTTCTAAATATGGAGTGTCATACTACGGATGATAAAGTAAAAAGGTTCTGGTTTTGATGATTAATATATTATATTGGCTTCTAGCATATATATTCTAGCACTATATTTTCGAGCTTTACGCCGTCTTCAGTGCTAACTACAAAAGTTCATAAAGAATTATGCTCAATATTCCAAATAAGTTTTAAGGTTAACATACCGTCTTACAATATTTCTTGTATTTATTCGCGAAAACATAACATTGCTATCCGCACTCGAAATATTGTTTTTCAATATTGTTTCACCTAGCTCCTCATGGCAATTCTCCATGCATTTGCGTGTTGAATTGACGTTTCGTAAACGCTGACGTTCCAAATACTGTCAAGAACTTCAAAATATCCTGGGTACCTAGTATTAATGCAGACACGATTTCGATCAAATAGAATTTGCTCCTGCAGCTAAACTATCAATTTTACCATTAAATGTTATAGACATAAATTATACAAAATTTCCTCTACTTTAATTTATTATTTATCTATTTTGATGAAATTACAGAAATGACGGCTCATTTGCAAAAACGTTGAAAAATGCTAAGAATAAATAGCCGGTTCCTGTGGACCCTTTTGAACCAAAAGCTTTTCAGCTCTAAGTTAGGTCATAAAACTTCTAAATATGAACTTTCGTCCCGATACCTTTAGTAGTTTCTCCGGAATCGTCGCCACAAAAATCGTTTACACACACACAGACATACATACACACACACACACACACAGACATTTTTTTGGACCTTGGTCAAAAATGTTCAGGGGACCCATAAAGACCTATTTCCGCTAAAATCTCAAAAATTTTTTTCGGCACGATTACATTACTTTACATACTGCGTATGATAAAGTAAAAATACTTTAACACGTACAAGTAAATACTTGTGCTGGAGTACACTCAAACTCAGTATGGAAAATATCTAGAAAAACAATAATTAGAATAAATATAAATTCCGTGCTTCCTATTTTGCCTGAATTCGTTCGAGAAAACAAATGCCGGCTGCAAAAAAACACGCTGCAGTATTTGCACTTGCACACAACTGAATGTACAATGTACATTGTACATGTCGAAAAATTTCTCAGGTTTCCAAATTCTTTTTTTTGTCAGAAAATATAATAACAGGAGACAATAATGACAACCTCGACCAACAAGAAAAGAGATCATTCATCAGATCTAAACCCGAAGAATGCATATAATCAGATATTGTAAATTATGTCTATTTTTAATCTTTTTCACAGATTTTTTCTAAAACAAGACTCCACATTCAATTCTTGTCTTTAGATTTCGATTCTACGGAAAGGATTCCAGAATCAGTTGTACTTTGTTGTATATTTTTTGTTGTTGGTCAATGTAATCATTTGTCTATGAGTCCCCTTTTGAGTCCATTATAATAATAAAAGTATTACCAATTCTGCTGTTTATCTAACATCTATCTATAAACAAAACTGACCCTTATTATTTCATCATTTTAATAGCCTGTAGCGATCGCAAACCATTTTTTTGTTCAAGGAATAAGTACTGTAATTGCTTTGCTGATCATATAACATTTTAAAAAGGTACCGCTGAAAAAGTTCTCAGCCATATAAGAAGCAAAGTTTAATTTTTTTGATTGAAAAAAAAATATCCCATAGATATAAGTCAATTTTGAATAATAATAGGCAATAATTTTTTATTTAATTTTTTAAATCAATATTTCTTACAGCAAGCCTCGGAATCCTGGTCTAACCCCAGCTGGAGGATGGAAATCAGTAGTTTGCACAATAATGTTATCAACTATATCAAAATTTCAGTTATGTCCCACATCATCGTAATGTGACATTTTACATCTTAGATGCCGGGGCAAAAACTACTTCTTAACGCCCACGAGGGCGTTAACGATTATTAACGCCCGCGCGCGTATTAACGGTTGCCATATATAGTTATATAGAGTGGTTATATGACGGTCACCCTCCGGGCATTACGATCTGTGTAATGCCCTTGGTACATAAATAACTATTATGTCCCACATGATCATAAAGAGACATTTTACATCTTAGGGGCAAAAACAGTTACTTTATGGCCGCGAGGGCATAGAGGATTCTTAACGCGCGCGCGGGCATTAAGCGTTGCCACACACAGAGAAATGTTTAAGACATTCGTTGTCTTGCCGAAATTTACTCCAAACAAATCAATAAAGTTTTCAATTTAGATGAGCTTTTTGAATCAAAACTCACAAATTTCTCCTTTAAAGCGACAACATTTTGTTTCCAAGTAAAACTATATTGCATAATTTTAAAAGTTCTTATGAGTTCTTTTAAGAATATAGTGTTTTGCATTGAACAATTCAATATATTCCAATGAAAACAACTATTGCATTGAAACAAGATCATATATGTAAAATATGGTGTTCAAAACAAGTAAAATTAGTTGGTTGATGCAAGAGACGTTTTGTGTGAACCAAGTAACCAAATACTTAGTTTAAAATATCGGGTGGTTTCATTGTGCGGAAAACTTAAGAGTTTGCGCGGTTTGTGGCACCAGACTGACGCGACGTAGAACGGCGACAGTTTTTAGATACGCAGTATATGAGGACTACATTCTCCAGTCTCAATCACAACCCTCACAACGTTAACTCCATGCAAATATATTGGTTATAGTGGTAAGCAGTGTAGCTTTGATATACGCTTGATTGTATCTGCAGTTTTGTGATAATGGACAGCGTGGATGATTTTTCAATGTCATTAGATCATCTTAAAACGATATTTGACAGTAAGTATATGCATATATCTACTTTTTATGCGAATGTTAATACACTATGTGCATTCTATGTTTTATAGACCATAAACTGTCCATAACTGTCCAAAACATAACAAAACTTACAAAAGAAGAGGTAAAAGAACTTATTCCGGCTATTGGAGATCGGATTGTTTTCCGGGAAGCGGTGAAGCTAAGAGGAGATTTAGAAACATCTGAGGTGAGAAACCGTATTATAATGGCCAGTTGCAGAAAGGCCCTTCAAGTCTTATTGACTGCTTAGCTCTTAACTGTACTAATTACTTTTTTTGTATTTTTGAATGTATTTTTTTCTTTTATAACGATTTATTGGGTTTATATCAGTATGACACCTACTTGTTTGAAATGTATTTTTATTTTTATAATAAATTAATGTATTGGTATATATGAACTTTTTTTACCCATTGTCTTTGCTACATGACTAAAAAAATATATGTCGTACAAAATAATTGCTTAAAGAACTTTGATGTAATAGCACATATTATGTTTTGATTAGATTTGTCAGCCAGAAGAATTATTCTTGCTAGTAAATATGATTAAGAAAGTAATGTGCTATTATAATCGTGTAGTTCTTTCTGCATTTGTTTTGATAGACTTATTTTTTTATGTAACCTTTGCAGCAGCGGTAGATAGTTTTAACAAAACAACAAAAACATTCACTTCAAATCAATATATTATGTTGAATGTAAATTACTATTACTTACTTTGAATTTTTAACGCACTTCGTTTAAAATGACAGTTACTTGCTTTGAGAACAAAATACTCTATTCAGAACACTAACGGTGTTGAACCAAAATTACAAATCTTTCTCTGAAACATTGGTTCTTTCAAGCAAAATAACCTATTACTTATTCTGATAGCTCTATTACTCTCTTTAAGACATCATATGGTTGAATTAAAACAATATTAGTTTGGTCCAAATGTTGAAATATTCAAAAGTTTCATTCAAAACAACATTATAGTCCTTTCGAGTTGATGACTATTTGGTGCAAGTCAACAGTTTACTCGTTGCAACTCAATTTATCTCGAATGAAGCACTTAACACATTTGTACTGAGAAAATATTGTCTTGGTTGAAGTGGATAGTTATTTCGCGGATATGGAAATCAACCGTTGTTTTGATGCAAAAGCAATTTTATTTGAATTGAGCATTCCTTTCTCTGTGTGCATGGTTTATATGTCAGATACACCAAATATTTGACATACAAATTGTAAATTTTAAATCGACAATGTCAATTAGTGGCGATTAAGGTTATTCTGTTGGACAATTTATTAATTTTCTGCATTGTCACTCAACTCCGATTTTTTTGTATTATTATTCAATACAACGGAGGAACAAAATCATTGTAGGACATAAAATTTTGTATGTAACCCGGGCGTTACTTGATGTTTATATCGGGCGACTTAAAAAGCTCGAGGGTTGATAGGCCCTCGTGCTTTTAAAACGGGCACCCTCGGGGCATAAACATCCGTTTAATGCTCTTGGTACATAAATAACTTTTCTTACTTTAAAGCGTTACCGAAAAGTGCCAATTAAAAAAATACATATGTATTTGCAGGAAATTTTGACCGGAGAATACCATAGGGTGTAAAACCCTGCAAAAAGTATTGAGTTCAAAAAGCCGCTTCTGTGGTTATCATACACGGTTTCAAGATATGCAGATAGAAAAAAGTACTTCTTCCGACCTGTTATATGAGAACCTCCCCCTAAGAAAATTGAAAATTATTAAAGAGTTCAAAAACTGAAGGTAGTTAAAGTGTGTTACGTATATATTTTTCGGTGTAACTTCCTTTAGCAGCTTTGGGAACACACAATTCAGTATGGTACATTGTACATGGTAACAATTCAATATTTTTAACACATTGTTTTATCACTTCCTTCTTGTACTGACGCGCCTGAATAGTTGAATAGCCTGAAAGTCACGTAAATTTACCATAAAATAGCATTACGTCAGAGGATTATATTTTACAGCATAATAATCAATTCCTAATTACCATCAAAGATTGCGTAAAAACAATACCAGGCACGCAGTTAACATTTACAAGTAGACAAAACACGACCAACCGAGCCGTGTAATTACTAAAACTACCGTCATATTAACCGTACCCGCTTCCATCCCAATAAACAAATTACATATTTATCTGACGCCGAAGACTCTTAAAATAAAATTATTGCACAAGACAAACGTTTCTAATTGTAGACGTGCATGTAGACACATGTAATTGGGGACCGCGTTTTTTTCTGCTGGTGACTACTGCAGAAGACACAGTCTAGAGGCTTGCACTGGAGAATGTGTTGTATATGAACTATTGCAAAAGTAGTGATGCAATTCCAAAAGGTAGTAAATCTGCGAGCGCGCGATTTTTTAATTGTGCTTGCGGTTCGCGACACCGACGCAACGAATGCCTTTTGTCGGTCTCCAATCATTTTGAGAATATTTTTGCTGCGGTTACTAGTCGTTGGGCAACAATGTATTGAGGAAAAGTGGCGGTTGTGCTTCAGAATATATTAGCATAAGTAGTTGCAAAATTTATTCTTACTTTGGTATTTAGGGGAAATCTTTGTTCTTCCATACACACTACAGACTACAGAGTGAGGTAATCGTTGGTGATAACTTGAGTACGGGTTTTAAGCATTCTGCTTGGAAAGTTTTAATGTAAGCGGTTTAAAAAACTTATGGATCCCGAAAAATAAAGCATTTGGCGCTATAATTATTTTGCGTATTTTGCTGTTTTCCAGAATTTTGCATATATGTGCTTATATTGCCATATCTGTGTTTATTTCAATTTTTTACGGAATGTTTGCGCTGCTTATGCCTGTTTTTAGCGGGTTAGTGCGACGATGACAAAAGTAACAACAAACATACATACTCATACACGACGAATGGCTGGCGTCAGGCTCAGAATTGTGATTGATGTATTTCTACACGTCGGTATGGTCTGCTCATTTGCTTCTCAAAAATCGCCACTGCATTGTGATATATCGGCTATAAACATGCTCAAAGCGCAACAGTTTTTCGTCTTTGTAGTGTATTTGATATGCCAAAACTTAAGACTAAACGGCTGCCTGCCACATGGCAAAAATATCCCGAATTATTCAAAACAATAAAATATTCTGCAAAATCTGCATAAAAACAGTAGGAATTGTTTTGATTTCAAACCTACATTGTTATATTTTGTAGATTTATTAAACAGTATTAACATGAAAATATTTAAGTTTAACATTCACTTCTTAGCGATACTACAGTGTTACATTGTTTCAGTAAAATATAGTAACTAAATTCTTTATTTGTTCAACTATTTGGAAATATAGAGACAATTTGGACTAAGAAGAGTGTGTCACGTGATTAAATCTGCGCCGACAATGCAACCACATACGCACACGCGCAATTGGGTATAAAACCACATGCTTCTTAGTTCAATTAAGTCTCTCAGAGGCAAACAGTATTAAGTTAAATAGAAATCCTATGTACATACTATATACCTATGTATTAAGCGAAAATATTTGTTATTTTTTTAAGAAAATATATAGCGTTTACTTATTGTGTATAGTTTATTTCTTCAGTTATACCAGTTATACCTCAAAAAATACACATTAGCACGCTAATAAATCACAAAATGAGGTCGCTATACATTAAAGATACATAAAAAAGGGGAAGAAGGGGAAAAAAGACGGTATAGTAGTAGTTTCCTTTTCCCCCCTTTTTTATCTTTAATGTATAGCGACCTCATTTTGTGATTTATTAGCGTGTTAAAGCATATTTTGAGGATTTTTGTTTGTAACTTTTCGTTGTTGCTGGATGTTTTTGTTGCTGCTATTTCTGGTTGGAAGGATGGGTCCGATGACCGTTTCCCGCCAGTATCAGCTGTACGCTCGCACTGGCAACTTATGTTTAATATACCGTCACCTGTGTTGTCACCAAGTGTAGTTATGTTTTGAGACTGTTATTTGGTAATTTATTAGGTTCTGTGCATTGTTGAAGTGTTGGTTAATATATTTGTATCTTTGTTTTATGTAGTCCCTGAGGAAGCCACAATTATTGGCGAAATATTGGACGTAATTAAAAAGTCAAACAAACAACATCTTCAATTGAGCCCCGCTAACCCAAGATTTAATTAACAATACGTGTCAAATCAACGGTAAAAAAAGTTCTGCACTGGTTTTATAAAGAATAAAGCATTGTTGTCAGAAAAGTCACAGATAGCACTTCATTCATCTTCTTGCAAGGATTGTTTTTAGCTTTTCATAAAATCATTTTGGCTTTTCACTAAGTATGAATGCAATAGTAGTTTTTCTAAACCGGTCTTCAATTATTGTAAATATTCATCAACTGGGGATATCATTAGTTGCAAAGTGGCTCTGTCGACGTTCATCCATTGTCTATAATTGATTCGTCGATCAATTGTGTTGCACCAGGACATTCAGAACATTGTCCAAAATAACAATTTATTGATGCTTGAATAATGAAGAGCATCAATGAATCAATGCATCAATGAATGAAGAGCTCATTATTCTTTATATTTGGATGCGGAGGCAAATTGAATGGACTGAAATATCTATCGGTTCGAAATTTAGGACGTTTGATACGGTTAGAAAACTTTATTGAAACTTTTAATGAATAAGCATTTTCAGCACCTAATAAATAAGCACTTCAACTCCCTCTGTTCTTAAAATCATGTTGAACCAGCCTGCTGTCTGCGAGAGGTTCAAGAACGTCGCGCACACGCCTGAAATAGTCGCTTGCTGCGTTTTTCATTGAGTTTCGACACGCCGCGCGTGACTCACGTCAGATAAATTAAACATCTTTTGAACTATAAGAGACTCCATCCTAGAAAAAAATGGTGTTTGTACGCAAAAGTGTAGCAGATATTATATATATATATTATTTTATGTACCTATATTTTATTACTATGTAATAATTATTTAAAAAATTCAATTGTTTTAATTTTTTTACATGTAAATTAAAATAATGATTGTAAACAGTTATCTAGCAAATATTTCAACTTTTAAAAAAAGAAAAATGGGTCCGATATGATTACTAGAACCAAAGATATTGAATTTTGTTGTGGCAAGGTTTGCCAAATAATCGTAAATAATCCAAACTTAAAATTTTCATACCTGTGAACATATTTTTTTTTTTCGACTAAATCCTGATACAGGTATAACCTTACTTAGTGCATACAGCTTATAAAAAAAGTTTAAGCCAAATCTAAAATGTGTCGTCATAAAAGGTGTACGATTTGTAAAAGGACTCATGTATCGTAGTTTTTAAATGCATGTTAGCAATAACAATATGCATGGTTGTTACGTTTATTAAGGAGCTTTATTAAGGATATTTCAGTATAAAAACGAAACAGCAAAATATTTTTCTTATTTAGGTATTTACTTTTTATTATTGTTATCTTTTGGGATGTTTTTCTTTCTTACTATTTTTAGCAATTTTCTTTGCAAACTTCAAAAAGATATCCTCTAAGATACATAAAGTTTCACGTTACAAATTTATATCGACCAACTATAATTAAACAATAACCTTAACCCCGATCCAGCCACCATAATTTCTAGTATGTAAACATAACAAAATAAAGTAAAAATCTGATGTGGCCAGGCACATGACTTTATCATACAAAATACAAAATTAACAGTTTAGCTGCACGAGAATCTATTTGATGAGATAAATCGTGTCTGCATTAAAATTAAACTAGTTAGCCAGGATTTGACAGATATTTTGATAGTCAATAGTATCAATAGAAGGCTGTTGTCAAAGCATCAGCATTTGACACTACCTACTGTCATCAGAATAATAGTTGTTTATCTCACAAGTGCCCAAAGTACGGAATAGCGCGACGAGCGGTGATGCGGCGCGTCACCGATGGCGGAGCGTCGCCGTCGCATGTGAGCGGGTCAAGCTATGTAGTTTTCGGCAGGCGTGACATCAACGTTTTTTGTGTTGCTTTTTGAGAAATAGGTATTTAAAAAAAAACAAAAATGGTTATTTTTCTGAATAGGAAATGTTAGGTTTATACCACTTCTACGAAACGTCAAGTTTAAAAAGTTAATTCAAATTCTGACAGATTTGTATTCATTCATGACACTGTAGATGTCACATCCGTACCAACATACTAAAATATAACTACACTCATCGCTATACATAATTTACTGTCTCAATTTATCGTTTTTACAATTAGATATAACAACGGGTTGATATATCTTATCAATCAAATTGGTGATCTTATTTTATTTGAATTTTGTATTTTGTGCTTTGCCCCACTAGAGCGGCAACGTTCCATAGCGGTTCTCCAACCTCTGATGAAATCAGCTGTTTTCGTGACATCCATAGACATTTCTGTGGTGACAGCACAAAAAAATATTTGTCAAAAATCTGGCTACTATTTATTTTCATATCAGTGCAGATGCGACCGATCTCGATCAAATAGAATTTGCTCTTGAAGCTAAACTGTTAATTTTACCAAAAAATGTCATAGGCATAAATTATTCAAAAATTCCTCTGCTTTAATTTATTATTTAATAATTTTGACGAAATTACAGAAATGGCGGCTCTTTTCTAAAATCCTTGAAAAAGGCTTAGAGTAAACACCCAGTTCCTTTGGACCCTTTTGAACCAAAAGCTTTTCAACTCTAAGTTTGGTCATGAAACTTCTAAATATGAAGTTCCTTGCCGATACCTTTAGTAGTTTCTCCGGAATCGGATTCACAAAAATTGAGTACACACACACACACACACACATACACACACACACACACAGACATTTTTTTGTACCTTGGTCAAAAATGTTCAGGGGACCCATAAAGACCTATTTCCGCTAAAATCTCAAAAATTTTTTTCGGCACGATTACAATACTTTACATACTGCGTATGATAAAGTAAAAAGAAAGAACTAACAACAAAACCCAAACACAGAAAAACAATAATCACAAGCTGGCTAAGAAAGTGAACGCTACCAACAATTACCAACGCAAGTACTCAAGCTGCAATTTCAAACTAACTGATTATTACATGGGAAGGGTGCGGGTTTCCATTTCACTGCAGCGATTCGAAATTAAGACAGCACTCGTATAATAATAATTCAATTGTCTTTTTTCATGGGACCGCCGACGTAGCGCAGCGAATTATCCGTGACGATAATCCTCCAGATGAGGTGAGAAGTTTTCTCATCCGCATCGAAGGGAAAGTGTAAGTCGGGATTTAGGAACGCACTTAACTACAGCGCGACAATGCCGCTATGACTATACTAATGGTTAATGGCGGCGTACTGTAGCATGGAAGACAATTATTGCGAGAGTAGTCATAACAAGATGGATGTGTATCCGTGAGAACATTTTTACGATGTTTGAAAGTCGTGCAAAAACGATTGAGTAATGCACCTACGTATATTATAAAGTAGACACACTACTAAAGAATACTGTATAGCTTCTATGGAAATTATGCAGTTTGTTTGAAGTTAATGGAAAATGTGTACAATGTGTAATATACCTATTTGTAATTTAATGCAGATATGCAAGCTATCTTATCGACCAATAAACCAAATAAACAATACTAAGGTAATACGACATTCACAAAAGATTTCAATGCACGATCAGAACCTGATCGTCTACGACAAATATATCCGTTGTTAATGGATCCCAGCTTTGGTTAATTATCAAAGTACACAAAATTACACCACATTTAGTTTCTGACCGTTTCTGACTTATAACGTCAACGATATTTTTTTTGAATGGCAACTTCATATTTGTTGTCGTAATTTACAAAAGTTATAGCGTTACATTTTTTTTTACGATTTCAGTTGAAAGTGCAGCGATTAAGGGTTACTAGGAGAACATTTTGTGATTTCTAGGAACATGGGTTCAGGTGGTATAAATTTCTAAAAACATCGTTTTTCTTTTCAAAAATCTTGATCGATAGAAAATTTTAGGGCCTAGACACGTTTACCTACACTTAGAAATTAATATTCCTTAATTACTCCACAAAGTGTCTAACTTTCACTACCAACATATCATGTTCAAAGGTTCATCAGCTACAAGAATTTTTCTTCCAAATTTCAATGGGTACGATGAGTCTATTCAGTGCCAGGATGTGATAAAATTATCAAAATCGGTTAAAAAGTACAAAAGTTATTGTACATCAAAGTTTAGCAAAATACATATCCGGTACTTTGTGCTCGCTCGATTGTACGTATTTGCAGATTGTTATCCAAGAAGAATGCGTTGGAATTGCATCTTTCTAGAAGTGGACATTTATCAAAATCAACCTGACCAATAGCAGAAAACCAGTTCGAAGAGATCATGCATACGGTAAGTTATTGTATAATCTTGGATGCGAATACAAAAGTAGGTACCTATACTGGAAAGTAAAAGTTGACATGTATCAAAGAGAAAAACTAATGATACTGTTTGTTCCTTTTAATTTATATATTATAGAATTTACCTACTTGTATAGATATACCTATTGAAGGAGTAAGGTAGACACTAAACTTAAGATCAAATAACTCAAACTGTCCATAGCTTTCTTTCCTATATAATATTACATAGTAATATAATTCTTTACCGACGGTTTAATATTGAGAATTATTTACAGAAATATACTAACTAGTATAAAATAAATATGAATGTCACAATGTAATTCATGTATACCAAAAGAAGAATACCAACAAGAAGCAAATAGTTCGACGCCATCGTAGGATAAAAACCTCCTAAAATATCACTTTATATATACCATCGTTTTATTTAATAGACGCTTCTACTTCTGGTTTTCGATGCTCACGGTGTGCTCGCACATTTCCCCCCAGGACGGAATTAAGTTGGGAACAGCTTTGTAAAAGGCGCAATTAGTATCAAATGAAATATAATTGATAAAACATAGGTGTAAGAATGATATGCATTCATTGAAAACTGAATAATTATATGCAAGTGAACATGAAAACCAAAATACCTACAGTGCTTTTAGGTTAGGACGGTTCAGCAAATTTACCAAAGTACCTACGTAAAAACAGGTACATCCGCGGCAAGCTTCCTTGAGTGACACGTAGGTACAGAAGATTTCATGTTTAAAGCCGAAATTGGTAATTTTACTTGGAAGGCGTATTTTCTGGGGATTTTCAGCAATATAATATTACCAGATTTGACAGCGGCGGCAAGTCTTCTGCGCTGCGCATGCTGTCTAGCGTTTTCGGTCAGAACTAGAAGATAGAAATAGTCAAAATTACCAAACATGAAATATAAAATACAAACCAGTATTGTTTTAGATTATCTAATTCGTCCTAATTAATACGATATATGCATTACGCAATATTCTCAAAAGATATATCTATGCTCGATTAGAGCAGGAAGCTCATACAACAATATCGTATATATATAGTAAACAACCATAGTTTAGCGTAATAATAACTTAAACTGTTAAAATCGACTAAAATTAAATCGTCTGTACTAAACAGTTATGTTCTAATGTGTTTAATGCACTAATGACTAAACTATTCGGAATGCACAACAGATTCAAAAGAATTCGATGCTCAGTTACACTATAGTAACCTCATACAAAATATATCAGTATTTACCATTGTATTATGTTATTATAGTATTTATAAATAGTTATAGTTAACAGAAATAGTTAAAATCGACTAACATGGAATAGACAATACAAGCTAATTATATTCTAAAGTGTTTAGATCATCAAATTATACGTTAGGTATGCAGAACATACCCAAAAGAGTTTTTTCAATTTTCAATAACTAGCTTTTTCAGGAAATCTGCAAATAAGTTTTTATAGGTATCTATTATCTTGATAACAATATTAAAATTATGTAAATTCCAAACTAGCAACAATACGAATTACTAATGTGTATAATATATATCTTTTTAACTTTTGACAAATGCGTCACACACAATACTTCATGACAACGCTAAAGACACTACAAGAAACACAATATCCGAGAAACTAATGACAGACTCTTACAAAATATGGACAACAAAAATATATTTTTATAAATAGGTAATACTTAAATTAGATGCATCTGTTTTAAAGTTACAAGTATTTAATTTATTAATGAAAACCATTTCCAAAAACATTTTATTACGTTTTTTTTTACAAAGAACTAACATACTAACATTTTCAAAATCAAATTTATGGGTTTTCTCCAAAGCATGTTGAGCTAAAGCACACCTTAATTTACAAGCTTTTAATCTGATTTATGCAACAAAACTTCTTGTTTCTAAATATTTCTAACAACCCCCGAATTTAAAATCAAATGCGTTTTATCTTTAACAACACAAAAACGACCACTAGATAATTTTCAACAAATTATATTTAGCAAATCTAAAAATAAAGTTATCTCATTTTTAAATTAGACGTTAAACCCATTATACGAGTATCTATAAGGAATTAACAAAAAAGAGAATGATGTTGTATAAAAGAAGATACATTATAGTGATGACTTCAACCAACTTGAATGCGATCGCGAACCAAATGATAAAGAAATATGCAAATCCCTTAAAAATATAGAAAGCAACCTTTTTAAATTCTGTCTAAACTAGTATTGAAACTTTATTCTGTTCTGTGTTTTAGTGCCAAAACTGTCCTAATTTTTCGATTAATGGGATGATTAGAGAAAAATTTAACATATCTACCAGAATTTGTAGCTTTTCTAAACCAATCTAAAAGCATAATATTTTCATCTGTCCTAATAATATTATAATATAAAAAAAAACGCTACAATCGTTTTCTTCTTCAACAGTAGGTAACTGAAGGCTTTGATTAAAACTATTAAAAAAATCTAAACGGTTTACAATGTGATCCTCAAATAAATTAATAAATTTTCATTAATTTATACAATATCATCAACATTTTGAAAAGAAAATTTTGGAAAATTCTTGATGGATTAATCTGTACCTAACATTAGTGACTATCGGTTTATTTATTGATCTCCAGGAATAGAAAAGTATTTTCGTCAATAAGAACATCGTGCGGTCAAAAATGAATTATTTTCTTTGTGGTTTTCTTTCGCATTTCGCACGTAGGTGTCAAAAGAACGTTAAGGCAAAATGGAACGAAGCAAAAGCCGAAAACAACTTGTTAGCCATGTAAACACCCACGTTACTATATGCGCAAATTAACAGTCTGCTGTAAAAAACATCCTTCGCAGCATTAGTTATTCGACTAACATTATCTATTTAAGCAGTCGAAAAGTAAGCACTTTTTATGGGCATACGGACATACGGCTTTCGAATATCACCTGCTGGAACTTTCCATTGTACGCGCCAAAATTAGATACCATATTTCATTAACAATACATATCCGAAAAGTAACCTATATATGACTTCAATTCATATTTATTATTAACCTCGTGCTAATAAATTTATGATATCTAATACATATATAATAAAACTGTGGAGAAAATATTACAAATGTGTGTAATTATACCATAAATAAATGTTTCTACTTATTTCCGAAGAAAGCGACACAATATGCAATCTATGTGAAAATTGTCCTATTTCATATGGCCCCAAAGCAATGGTTTTCAATAACAGCTTGTCTTGTTTCGATACGGTTACTGTTTCTTGAGTGAGATACAATTTTAATTACCAGAGAACGTGCAAGAGAACTTATATATATTTTTCTGACGTTTTCTAACAATTTATGTAATTGGACATTCAGATCTGGAAATGAAACCGTTTGATTGTTATTTTATTGGCATTGATAGAAGTCGTGCATATACAGGATGTCTCAACAGATGCGGGCTCGGAAGATTGTGCCACTGTTAATGAAGCTATTTTAAAACTGATTTCACTCGTATATACAGAACGCACATTTTAAAATAATTAGCGCATATACAGAATGTTCCATAAGGCAGTACCAACCCAAACTTATGTTTTTCTAAATGAAACAACCTAGATTTCGGCACATTACCTACACTAAAACTTTTTGATCTATTGGCATTTTTTTGGGGAAAATAGCAATCAAAGAAAAAATGTATACCAGTTTTTAATTTTATGGCGAACGCGTTGATTATGATTAAGTAAGAAGCGTTCTATTAGCGTGATTACCTACCATATCCAAATTGTATACAGGTGGACATATTCTGCAAGAAAATATAGCAAACAGTTTTTCCTAAGAAAGTTATTCTTTTTAAATGGAACACCCCGTATCTAATTAATTTTTTAATTCTACGCACCGTTCTGCACAAAAAATACTAGTACACACCAGTGCTAAAGTAAACAATTGCAGAGATAACTAGTCTTCTTCATAAAAAATTGAATTTTCTATCAATAAGTGGCTTCTACACTTACATTAACCATTACACCAGCTAAGTATTTACCTAAATTACTGCTTTCTCGCAAGATTTCATCGTTTTTTTAATAAAATAAAACCTTTTATCACATTTGCAATTCAATATTATAAATTGGAATAAAATTTTACTTAAACCCTGTGGGCTATGAAAAACTTGCTACAAGTTATTAAGGTATCAATCAGTGGTGGTGATATTGTTAGGATTGTTAAGTTAGATTTGGGAAATATGGCGAACTTTTCCCAGGAGGAACTAATTGACATGGCGCGGGTTCTTGGCGAAAGCAACAAAAGCTCTTTACTGGCAAGTAGAGTTGACAGATACCACTGACAGATACGTTAATAGCTTCCTTAGCACAGATTTTCCTAGCCTGCAAGGTATAAGTAAAATTTTATATCAAATTATATTAAATTGCAAATGTGATCAAATGTTGTATATTATTTTAAAAAAGAAAAAATTATACAAGAAAACAGCACTTTAAGTAAATACTTAACTGGTTTAATTGTTAATGTAGGTGTAGAACCACTTATTGATAGAAAAATCGATTTTTTTATGAAGAAGACTAGTTACCTCTGCAATGGTTTACTTTAGCACTAGTGTGTACTAGTACTTTTTTGTGCAGAACGATGTGTAGAATTCAAAAAAAGAATTAGATACAGGTTGTTCCATTAAAAAAATAACCTTCTTGTAGGTAACGTTATGTTTCATTGTCTTATGACACTTATACACTGGCATTTTAATGGAAAGACAGCAGTCTAAGAAAAACTGTATATCTCAAAACGTGTTATTTAATTTTATTGCGCACGCGTTCTATTATCGTGATTACCTACCATATCCAAATTGTTTACACGGTGGTCATAATCTGCAGCAAAATATAGCAAACATTTTTTCCTAAGAAGGTTATTTTTTTTAATGGAACAACCTGTATCTAATTATTTTTTTGAATTCGCTAAATTTATATTTAGCGATGAATTCACAATTATGCCGAAATATAGGTTGTTCCGTTTAAAAAAAACACAAGTTTGGGTTGGTACTACCTTATGGAACACCTGTAAACACGCTAATAATTTCAAAATATGCGCCTCAGTGTTCTGTATATTGTATATACGAGTGAAACCAGTTTTAAAATATCTTCATTAACAGAGGCACAATCTTCCGAGATCGCACTGTTGAGACACCCTGTATAGAGCTGTTTAATAACTGATTTTATCTACGACTCTCATAAAACAAATTTATCGTTTACGTATCTATGAGTATACAGTATAAACTCCATAAACTTGTTGATATCCCATGCCACTTGAAGTCTTATATAAAATATAACAGATATTTTGTTATATATTTTTATGTGCCACATTATTAGGTAAGTCTATGACGCACAGTGCACATTATCTTTAACTTATATTTATTTTTATTACCTATTAGAATAGCCTGATGATGAATACTTGAAATCGACTGTTCTAATATAAAAAAAATATTTGTTATCTACGACTCACATATAATAAATTCATTGCATACGTATCTATGATTATATAATCCCCATCATTATACTGTCGCACTGTTAAAATCTTTCAAAACCTACATGGATGACAAGCCACCATTACAATTACATATAAAATATTTGATATAAAATGGAATTTATGAGTCGTAGATAAAGCGTCGTACTGGACTCGCATACAACAAATATAAATCGCGTATATGCATGCTAGCTTACGGCTTTCATGCTCACAAAAAAAAGCAATTACCGTCTGCTAGCTGCAGACAAAAAATCTAAAAAAAATTTAAGAGGTTAGGGTTATATTACTATGAATGGTAATTATAATTATACTATAATTATAATAAGATAATATTATTATTTATAATATTACTTACTTATAAATTGCAATAATTTTGGTTATTATACCTATAGCACTGCAATAAAATTCAGATTTCAATCAATTCCATTTGCTAAAATCATGCAATGAATCATTCATATGTTCTTGGTAGTTCACATATGTATAGTATATTGTCTTTTATCAAATACTATTTAATTATAAAATAAGTAATTAGGATACTTCCATATTATCAACGATGTGTCAATATTTCATAACAAAAATTGCATTACAATTCTTCTCATGTTTTTAAAGATATTCGTTCTGCAAACTTTACTAATTATTATTTACTTTACTTTACCTTATTTACTAAACTCCATTATTGTTAACACTGGTAGTAGGTATCAATGACAAAAATATGGATATGATTATAAAATTGAAAAATAAAAAAGAGATGTTATAGATTATATAAATTATGGAAACATCAAAAGTTCTTGAACGGCTTAAATTTGTTAGAGCTTCATACATAACTTCTCACGCTCATGTCTTCGCCAGTCTTACGATTTTATTATGAAATTTTTGGGGATCATTCTTAAAACATAGTGTCTATAATACTAAACAAAAGTACTAGATTTTGTACTAAGATTTGTCACAAAAATTTTCGAGTAGGTATGTACGCACAATGGAAAAGAAACTAACAGTATACAGTTTCAATGCATGTCATTGCTCTGTTTACTAATCTCTTAGATCCCATTACACCTGATTCATCGAGGTGAACTCCGATAATAACCATTCGTCCGTAGCATTCCACACTAATAGTCAACGAGAAAAGAAATACTGTTCACAACTTTCCCCTCTGCATATATTAAGGAAAATAAAAAAGATAAATATATGCATACTCGAGGGGGAACAATTTTCGTAATGCCCAGTTGATGATACCTTAGAGCTTTTGACTGTAATGCGATGCACAGACATGGCATAGACAATATAAATATTACTTTCCTTATATACCTGTGGGCCGCATACCTCTGCGAGGCAACTCAAACACGTTTACTTTTCTCTTGTAATATTAATTACAGCGTTCTATGGAAGCGGTGCTAACCCGTTCTATGCTGTACGTAGTAGGTCAACGGGTTAATTTTCGTAATTGAAGATCTTCGAAGCATGATTTACTGTCCACTGAACCGGACAATACTCGTTTGAGGTCCTCATTCTAACTATACTTCGGTGATAAACGGTCTCTGTTGTAATCTGATTTTTAGAGAATCTGTAATTTGTGCTATCGTATGTCTTCATCGACAATCATACTTTAGCACTTTATTAACGCTTGAAGTGATGTATTCACATCGTAACAATTGCCTGGTTATGTCTATCTAGCATCAGATTTCGTATTGTTTTGAATTTTTTATTGAATTCTAAATACGGCGTCTTTTTTCTATGTCGATATACACCGTGTCTCGAGCAATTGATTTAACGAATTTTTAATATGGTATTATGTATAGTGTTTGTACAAAAATCGACTTTTAAAATAACCGGTTTTCGAATTCCCAATTTCCAAATTAACGGTCTTCGAATTTTCGCAGGCAAAATCAATACAATGTAGCAATCAATACTATGTACGTACTTAAAAAAACAAAATTCGGAAATAATAATTTTTAATATAATTATAATAATAATTTAATATTTCTACTTTATCATAACAATACAAAATATTGTAACCGTGTCGAAAAAAAGTTTTGAGATTTTAGCGGAATTATGTCATTTTGGGTCCCCTGAACATTTCTGACCAATGTACAAAAAATGTCTGTGTGTGTGTACCCGTCTTTTGTGGCGACGATTCCGGAGAAAGTACTAAAGGTATCGTAACGAAACTTCATATTTAGCTGTTTCGTGACCAGAAGCGTTGAAACAATTTTTGTTCAAAAGGGTATTTATTTTTATTGTTGTACTCTGTAATGCTAAAGTTTTCGCCTTATTTTCTGCGTAGCTACTTTGATACCTAAACCACACGACACAATTCTATTTTTCTGGCAATATTAGGATGCCATGAAGTATAAATATAGTTTAAAACAACTCAAATTATTGCATTTTTACTTCAGATATTATATTTACTTTGAGTGTGTATTGTGTGTATCGAAATCGTACAGCACTTACAAATATGTGAATAAAGCAATATTGAAGTATTGTAATCGTGAAAGAAAGAAACATGAGATTTTAGTGGAAATGGATCTTTTTGTGTCCCCTGATTAAATTTGGTACAAAAAAATGTCTGTGTGTGTGTGTGTGTGTATGTGTGTAGCCGATTTTTGTAGTTAAAAGCTTTTGGTTCGAAAGGGTCCAAAAGGATGTTGCATCTAAGCAAGGATTTTCAAGGATTTTGCAAAGAGCTGCCATTTCTGTAATTTCGTCAAAATAGTTAAATAATAAATTAAAGTAGAGAAAATTCTGTATAATTATGTCTATGATATTTTTAGGTAAGATTAATAGTTTAGCTGTATGAGCAAATTTTCTTTGATCCAGATCGTGTCTGAATTAAAACTTAGTTAGCCAGGATTTCGACAATTATTTTCGCTCTGACAGTAGGTAGTGTCAAACGCTGTTTTTTGACAATACCTACTGTCAATATTATCAATCAAAATAGCTGTCAAATCCTGGTTACTTGTTTTATTTTAATGCAGACACGATCGATCTCGATCAAATAGAATGTCATGCAGCTAAACTATTAATTTTATTTATTGTATGATATAGTCATGTGCCTGGCCACATCAGATTTTTTACTAGTAATATTATTTGACGAGCACATAATGAAGGATATAAATAGCGACCATGAAGTTCATATACGAGCTGTAGGCGAGTGTATAAGCATGCGAACTACGAATATTATACCTTCCTTAAAAGCTTACATTTTATTGTTTTTCATCTCCAGCGGCTTCCTTATCCACAAATAAATTTAATTAGCAATAAAAAAAAAACTCCCGTAAGATAGCAATAGGTTTAATTTTAGAATATTAACTAAGTACCTACGATAGAAATACTTACAAGCGTGCACTGGGCATTGTTAATATCTTTTATAAAAAATAACTCAGTATATCATCAGGAAAGACTTCAATACAAAGTCAAGAGCGAAACCCAAGACCAGTAAATACAAGAAACAATATTACAGGGACTCACATGATCGCTACACAATTTTGTTACGTCTAATTAATACTTTAAATTTCATCATTTAATTATCATTTATCTGAAGAAACACAACAGCTTTCACCATCGCTAACTTTCAACATGAAATAAAAAAAAACATAAAACACTAATAAACGAATTAACGGGCGAATTATTTCGCAAACCACTCAACCTCTCAAATGCATAAATGCATCGTATAAGCATCGTCAATACCACCAGCCATTTCAAACGATTTCATCTCGAAGGCGATCGCCAATTAAGTACCCAGAGATAGTAAATATAGCATAAATAAAACTCCATACGCAGCAAGAACAGCCAACCTTGCAATTGAGACAGATCACAAGACACGGGATGGCACAGAACTAATTTGTCCTCTAGATGCGCCTATACCATTGACTTTCACGATTTGGTCGTCTTCTCATGTGTTCTGGAAAAAAATGCAAGGTAAAGTCGGTATAGCGTGAATATCTTATGACTGTATACCTATACAGTTACCACTCTTTTTGTGCCGTTTAAAACTGTGTTTTGTGCTATTATTATTGGATGGGTTCTATTCTTAGAAGCATGCGTCCCAATATGCAGTTTATACTCGTATATGCATATACATGCATGCGCGGTCGCAAAAAGATCAAATTGGCTTATAATCTCTATTGTTGTGTGGTGCTTAGGTCTTGACCTAAATGTAAAACGTTGTACTTGGACGACACTATTAGAACGATGCTAATTTTAAGTGATTTGCAAATTAGGTTTGGTCTTGTTGCGAGTTTTTTCTACAATTAATTCTATAGAAGAACTGGTCACTTATGCCATCATACAACATTGATAGATAACAGACGTAACAGCAGAAAAAGTATGTGTAGATACTCCACCAAAAAAAAAAAAAAACAATCAAAATTAATTTATTCAATCATATTTATTCTGTAGCTATTATTATATGTTACTTTTGGCTTGTGCTTGCTTCTTTATTACTTATTTTCACATATTGGATTAACATTGGCTTATTATCTGTTATTTTTTAATGGTCTTGCTTGTTATACATTATATGTTTCCGCGTAAAACGTATTTTAACAGAACTTAAATACACCATGTTGTCGACATCTTGTAGTTTAAAAGTGGCAGTTATACAGGGTCTCCCACGACGAGCTGCCATTAGAAGTATATGGAGAATCAAACGAAATGAGAGATTGAAAATTTGTGAACTTATATTATTGGACACGATCGTCTCACCTAAAATATTTTGAGTTTTCGGTTACTTCCGGTTACACCGGAAATGATGTCAACTTTTATATTTCAAATAGAACATCCTGTATTTTATCGCATCTTTGAAATCCTTCATATTTTTTATTAAAAAACTTTTAAAAAACGGTTACTTTCAATTACTTATAAGTTATCTCCTGTGACCGTTGGAAAAAACTTGTCCGGCAAAATTGTTGTGAAGGTAACGTATTATCGACACATCGGTAGAACTCTTGTAAATGTTATACAGTGTGTTCAAATTTTAAGATCAAAGTTGAATTCGAGGAAAGTACTCAAAGTCGGTTTTCTCACATGGCCACCCTAACATATAAATACATTTCTCAATTCTATGGAAAATTTTAGATCAACTTTGTGTACATTGTCCTATACCAAAAAAGTATTTGTACCTACTCAAATCGAGCTTTAAACATCACAGTAGAAATAGCATACATTGCCAAATCTAGATTCCTTTTGAAAACAACTGAACAATTTGGAATAAACAGAACTTTATTAAACAAGGTTTTTAGGTCATTTTTTATTATAATTAATTTAGTATTTATAAAATTATAAGCCTACATAAATACACAATATGTATTAAAAATGTGACCTATAGGGATACCAGGACAAACTGAAAGACATCAATGGGTTCCTGTTAGGCCAAGTTATACTGGTAAAAACAGTCACACCCACAAACAAAATACATATATATGTTGGCATCGGATTGGTACCACAAATTACTGATGCCGAAGAATCTACCAATAAATATTTCTGAAAAAAAGTAAAGATGAATACATGGTGTAAATAAAGGAAGGAATAATATATGATCCCTGAAGTAAGTTGAACAAATTCACATAGTAAAAAATTATATTCGGACATCTTTAAGTTTCTACAGCATGGGGTTCATACGCTATAAACCACAAAAAAATCCCAAAAACATTTTTTAACAACTTTTTGTTTTTAGAAAATCTGATGTGATAGGAAACTGTTGAGGACGGATTCGTATTCAACACCTTGTAACTTTCCATTCACTAAATCCGTGTTCCCCAAAGTTATCACTATTTTCCTAACATTTAATTGACTTTTACTTGACAAGAGTTTATAGAACCAGAAAACGATGATGTCCATTTTTACCATCGTTTTCTGCTTCGGAAATTTTCCAGCTGAGGTAATTTTAGATGTCGTGATGTATAGAAACCAATTAGTCACTTAATATTTGATGAAACGGCAAAGTGCAAAGCAATTAAAATAATATAAACGAAAAGTAGAAAAGTAGATAGGTAGCACGTCGAGGAAAGCAAAAATGTAAATTATTAGATAAATAATTACACACGTTACAGTCTCAGTGATTAATGCTAAAATATTTGGTGCGAATATTATGTGCAATTATATACGTGAAATTGGGATCCGCAATAATAAATCATGAACTTAGAAAAACATATTTTCACTTCTATAAAATTGCCTATTAAGACAAAAGCTTTCTCTACATTTTTTCGGCTTACTATAAACTGTTTTCATCAAATTGCTGAGGACGGCGTAATCCGGCGAAAATCGTTGAATATTTTTTTAATTAATTTTAGTCGCACTGACTGTAGAAATTATACTTTCATCTTTCGGCCACTGTACACTTGCAACCTTGATAATAAATATAAATGTACTACGTACATATTTTAACGTTTTATATTTTATATAAATAAATAATAATAAATAAATAAATAAATTCTTTATTGTCATTAGATCTTCACAGATATCGACATTGTCATACACAGGTTTAGGCAACATTATCTCAACACACCATCATACATTACAACACAAGATAAAAAGATAATTCACAACTAAATAAGCAACAAACATGATTATAGATGACAAACAGAACATAGATCCATGTGCATTCTAACCGCGGTGCTCTCCGCGGCTCACAAACTCATCCACCGAATAAAACGCTTTGTCAAGCAGATACAATTTTGTTCGCGAACGAAATGCAGAGAAGGAACCCGCGGCCAGTATTTGAGGTGGCAGCGCATTGTAGGCACGTATCATCATATAATACGGCCCCCGTTCGTAGGCTGTTGAGACATGCCCGGGTATGGCAAGGCGAGATGCACCTCGCGTACGCATCGACTGAGATAAATCCCCATTTCTGACAAATTTCGGTAAATTCTTTCTGCAGTAGCAAACCAGTCGAAAAATGTACAAAGACGGCAGAGTCAGAATACCCTGGGCTCTGAAATGAGGCTCACAAGATTCACGGTACTCCAACCCCAGCATTAACCGTATACACCTCTTCTGAAGCACAAACAATGCAGACATACTATGCAATGAGGACCCCCACAATATTATACCATAGCTCAGTACCGACTCAATGCAACTAAGATAATATGTTCTCATAACTTGGAGTTCCACAACATACCGCAGTTTATACATTGAGTAAACCAATTGAGCCATCCTGTCACGGACTTTAGTTGCATGAGTATCCCATTTCAATGTACAATGCAAGTGTACTCCTAAAAACTTAACCGTATCGCTTAAAGGTATCGAGGATCCAACCGATCTCACAAGAATGGAGTGGCTGGGAGCACTTAATGTGAACTGGAGCAAAGCAGTCTTACTCTCGTTAAGCAGCATACCATTTGACTGACACCACAATTGCATGTTTCTCACTGCTCTTCCAGCCAACGCTGCCAGTTCTGCAATGTTCCTGTGTTTCACAATCAATGTGGTGTCGTCCGCGTATTGATACAGGTCCCCAAATGACAGGTGTGCTGATAGGTCATTCATGAACATCAAAAACAACAGCGGCCCCAACACCGAACCCTGAGGGACACCCACTGTCATCATTGACTTCCGCGATGAAAACTTCCCGGTGACACACACCGACTGACTCCGCCCCGCCAAATAAGACCTCAAAAGATTCAGCGCAACTCCCCTAACACCCAACGTCTCCATCTTCGACAACAGCAATGCGTGATCTATCATGTCAAAAGCTGACGACAAATCAAAAAATATTCCCGCGACGTGATAGCGCTGGTCAACAGACGTCAGTGTTGCCGTAATTGCCTCAAACAGAGCCACCTCGCATGATAGCCCAGGCAGAAAACCGAACTGGCTTGGTGAAATTGCAGAATTCGCCGACCAGAATTCATGTAACCGGTTATACAAAACTCTTTCAAACACTTTTGAAAATGCCGGCAAAATAGATATAGGACGATAGTTTTCTATATCATCACGGGCACCACGTTTATGTACCGGAAGCAAAATTGTCGCCTTCAATCCATCGGGAAAAATACCCTGCACGAACATTAGATTGATTAAGTGAGTGAGTACGAGTGATATGAGTTCCGCAGATATTTTAATAATATAAGGTGGAATGCCATCAAGTCCACATGAAAACTTAGGTGAAATAGAATTCATAACGCTCAGTACTTCCTCGCGAGTCGCTGGGTACAGAAAAACGGTCGACGCAACGCCAACACCATGTGGCAGGGCGCGGAACCGCTCATCCGCACCAAGGTCCCGCGATTTCAAGAACTTTCCGCGAAATAACTCCGCGACTTCATGAGGATCATCCACATTGACCCCGTCACCAACATTAGTCAGTCGGATAGGTCTCACCCCAGTCGCGGTAGACGTTTGCCCCCTTATTATCCCCCAAACAGTGCGAGTTCTGTTCTTAGATCGAATTACTTTGGTTTCATTATAGTGCCGTTTTGCATCTCTAACAGTTTGCCTCAAAGCGTTTTTCCGTCTTTTGTATTCGTTCCAAAGTTGTGGTTCATCAATACGCTTACAAACAAGAAAAAAGTCCCTTACATTATCTGACTGAGCTCTTATATGCTTATCGTACCATGGATGACCAGATGTATCACGCGCACGAACTCTTGTCAGCGGAAAATGACTGTTAAAGTAATAAGAGTAAATGTTCATAAAAGTGTCATACTTCTTATTTACATCCGCGTTATCACGGTCGTCAAGAACGGTCTCCCAGCCTTCGCGCAACAAATCATCCCCAAACGCACGAATTGCATCATCTCTATAGCGCCTTGTATATCTCGTGCCTTCGACGGGCGGTCGAGTAACTTTCAAACCGCATAGCAAAGCCACATGATCGGATAACCCCGGGTCCTCTATCCAACACTGCACCTCGTCTGCCCCAAAGTTCGTAAAGACATTATCCAGACAACTATTCACTCTTGTGGGCTCACTGAAACATGCGGACAAATTAAAAGACACAAACATCGCGACAACATCTCCACTCGCACGAGACCCGCGATCAAAACGCACATTGAAATCTCCACAAACAATCACCCTGTCAAACTTTCTACATACAACTTCTAAAAGATTGGTCATGCCATCTATAAATATATTAAGGTCACCCGTAGGTGCCCTATACACACATACACATAAACATTTTTCACATTTATTTTTAAAACTGACACAGCAATACTCAAAATGGCTCTCGATGGATTCAATCCTGAATAATTCAGTTTGCATATTAAAAGACTTGTGCGAATAAATTGCACAACCTCCTCCCCTAATATCGGAGCGGCAAAAACTACTGATTAACTCATAGTCTATCAAATTTTCTATCGATATCAAATTCATCGTAAGCCAATGCTCGGTAATGCACAGGAACATGATCTCTTTATTAATTAGATACAAATCCATTAATTCCGTCTTGTTGCGCAGGCTACGTACATTATAGCATAAAAAGCAAACAAGATCAGAAAAACTGGGCTGCATATTCTCTTGCACAACAGTGTGCGCGTTAAATGGTTCGTGAGAATCACTACAAGGAGTCCCGAAAGGAATGACAGCCGATCGACCCCACCTCGCCATCCAGAGGAACTATAATTATTAAATTATCCTCATTAATAGATAGCAAGGTGGTACCGCCTGTACAGCCACCCAAACGCCTGTCGACATCACAGTCAATGAACCCCAGTATACTTTTGCATACTGTTTCCTTTCCAGAGGTTGTCAGATGCACACCGCGAGTTTGTATATCTTTGTATGTAAGAATAGAATTTATGTCAATAAAATTAAAACTGACTGGCAAATTTTTCCACAAATAATTGTACATGTTCATGTTAAAGTCAAAAATCTTCCGGTTCAAGTGGGGGTGTGAAATTAAATATGGAACCGACGTCACGAACACATTAGTGTGAGTCAAACATGCAAGTGCACGCACAACATCAGCTTCCGCCAGCCGCTTCCCCTGAAGAATATCATTTGTTCCGGCAACCACAACGACATAGTCCTCACTTCCATAATCCCTTGCCAATGCCGTTACATTCTCGGTAACCTGAAGAAATCTGGCACCTGGCTTAAATATTACCTCAACCCTTGCATCACATCGGCGTTTAAATATATTTGCGAAGCCACGACACTGACTATCTCCCAGAAACATTTTGTTATCTATCTGTAACGAATATAGCACGGAGAAAATTGTCTGTATACGCACAGAACATTGTATAAAGTACATACAGATACGAAAAGAAGAAAGCGTCTGTTTTACAGCAAAGTTGGTAGCAACATTACACGATATTTCTACAATTTTATAGTAAATGCATTTAAGTACGTAACTTCTTTCATAAAAATTAGTGCAGGATGTTTTACTTATTTAATTAGTCTACACCGTTAGCGTTACATTTTTTTTTTTTTGATTTCTTAGCTCGTGAATAGGATACTCCGACTAGAGAGGTTCCTAGCACGTACGGTTTTCGTATAAGTTGATATCACAATGGCAAAATTTAGATTTTGATAATATTGTAAAATTATAGCGGTTTAACACAATGCTAGAAACTAGAAACTTTAAAAAAGTCTTAAATTAACCATTAAACTTTGTACTTTTACTTAATATCATCAGAGAATGTACAGACCATTGATTTTAGCCCTTATAAATTTAGCCCTAAAAATTTTGATGTTAGTGTCACACACATCTGTAAGTATTAATAGATGACATTGCGAGTTGCAAAAACACTTGTTTCTAAAGTAACTAACCAATAAACATATTTATCTACGACTCACATATAATAAGCTCATTGCATACGTATCTATGACTATATAATCCCCATCATTATACGCACCAACGACTATAATGACACTATCGTTGTATAATAATGACAGTTTGTTCAAATAATGACCTGATTATTTGAACGAACTGTCATCATTATACAACGCTAGTGTCAAAGTCTGTCAAAACCTACGTGGATGACAGTTATTTGACAGTTCGCGTCGCCATCATTGACCAATACATTAAAAATATTTTGCATAAAATGGAGTTTATGAGGCGTAGATAAAACGTCGTATTTGACTCGCGCATAATGGATATAAATGCATAAATCGCATGATTACATGATTGACCAGAATGACCATTTCTCTACTTTCAATAGTTCTAAAAAATCCATTCTGGATATCTCTTGTATCCCACGAGGAGTTTTGGAATTACTTTCCCGGATGCAACAGAGTTTTCATCAAAGAATTGGGACACAATTTTCAAATCATTATCATCCATATAACTTAAGCCGAAACCCAGTTCTGTATCTCCAGTAGATGGTTCTGGTTCGTCTATTTCGACGTCGCTGTTCATTATTTTTGCCGAAATACATATCGTTGACAAATTATAACGCGTCTTCTAAACACATCACTACACTTGTACTTTACGTATAACTATAAAAAAAATATGTAGAACGTGCCTATTCAAAATCTTTAACATATTAGACACATTGGCGGCGGGGGGGGGGGGGTCAACATTCGTCACCCAAAGTGACAACAACACAGCTGATCACCAGGTGTGTAGATTTGTGGAAGAAAACGAGCGCAGCGTTGTTTAAAACTTTACCAGCGCTTATCTCGGTAACCGGTTTTCGCACATAAACCCCCTTTCCGAAGACCAGGTCACATATATATATATATATATATATATATATTAAACTCAATATAAGATCTGGCCACCCTAATTATAACTGACCAATTTGCGATTTGTAAATGCTAAAGTAATTAAAGTTTAAACAAGTATTTTCACAATTTTCAATTAATAAAATCTAACTAAGCTTAAACCTAAAGTTTTGTATCTTGCATGTCGAACTTGCCCTTTGTTTCACAAAGGTTACCGACCCCTGATTTCGAGAGAATTTTATAGGTATATAATTTTATACAGGACACCAACGTTGCCACTATCTGGTGCATCAGCCAGAATAGATAAAAATCAATTTCGATCTAAAAATTCGAACACGAGTCTCCATTACTGACAAATTACCGACAACATTCCAAGCATAGCCCATTCATCACCTTGTACCATCGCCGAAATTAGTTGTTCACGACCATCCCACTAAATTCCGCCCAATTTCAATAGAGATCACCGTACCGGACGACTATCTGGACCACTATTTCGCAATAGAAATTCACGGCAAGAGCATCACGATCCCAAAAACCGAGACCTTTCTAAAAATGAGACTCCAATTAACCCGCAAAACCAATTACATCATCACAGCGATTTGCCATCAGCAGCGTCGTATTCGATATGGCATCGGCGAATCGTGATTTTTTTCAACCATTTATTTAGTGTCAATGCCAACCTACCTTCGGATGGACCAAGGTCTCGACTCTCCCCGCGAAAAGGAGAGGCGTCGGAGTGGTTTTTATACCAACGATGCGTAGCAAATGGCATATTTCTGCATTGATTGCAAAAAGAATAGAGTTTTAGGAAAGAAGGATGAAACAACTACATAAAATATTCTCAATGAAAACATAACCTTTCCACATAGAATATGCAAGAAACAAAATAATATCGGCATTGAGGCGGTAATTAACAATGTAATAATTTGTTTAAATAAAATGCATTTAAAACAAAACAAAAATTAATTAATGGAAAAGCACTGCTTTTTGCCTATAAAAATCTTTACTATGACTGCGTTTACATCGGGCGCTTGCATCCGATCGAATATGGATCGACTTGAACTTGCTTAAAAACGTCAAGTCTTATCAAATCGACATTAAAAATTGTCAATATCGACAGGTAAAGGCTTGTCAGTACATCAGCTGATATGTGTCACATTTTGAGCGTCTCAAAGGCTCTCCAAACGAAAATAAATTTCAATCCGATCCAATTCGATCGGATGCTAGCGCTCGATGTAAACGCACTCTAGTAGTCTTGATATACTGTTTAAATTTACAATTGCGATTGTCAGCTTACAATTTAGAGTAGTTTTATTTAACAGTTGGTAGTTGTGGTAAAACTGCTAAATACGATTGAGGTGAGCCAATAACGATTGAGACGTCAGCATCATTTCACACTAGACATCAATGTCACGAATCTTGGAAAACTGTATAAGTTACTAAATGTTGGTGATCTAGGTTTCTTTATGAGTTTATAACGATCGCAAAGTTGAAAAAGTTTTTTTTTCTACTCCTATTGAGGAATGCATTGATTATCATGGCAATTTATGATAAGTAATACTAACCATTCCCCACACACATGACAAATATTTCATTCCTGGCTCCTCATACCCCGCCAGTAGTGAGAAATATTTCAAGTGACAAAAGTGACATTTTACATCTTAGATACTGGGACAAACACTGCCCGTGCGGGCATTAAGGATTGCCATGGTTATATGTAAAATATATCAAATATTTGTCATTTAAAATGTAAATTTTAAATCGTCAATGTCAGTTATTGGCGATTAAGGTTATAAGTTTGACAATTAATTGTCTGTATTGTCACTCATTTCCGAATTGTTTGTATTGTTATTCAACTCCGTAGATACGCATGTTACTTAATAAAGTAAAAATATTTATTAATATTATTCAAACGGAGGAACAAAACCATTGTGGGACAAAATTTTGTATGCACCTCGGGCATTACTTGTTATTTATACCCTCGGGCGACTTAAAAAGCTCTCGGGCCTGTCGGCCCTCGACCGTTTTAAACGGTCGCCCTCGGGGCATAAACATATAACGTATAATGTCGTTTGTACATAAATAACCTTCCTCCATGATAAATAACTATTATGTCCTACATGATCATAAAGTGATATTTTACGTCAAAGATACCAGGGCGCAAACTGTTTCTTATTGCCCGCGCGGGCATTAAGCGTTGCCATGGTTTATATGTGAAATATATCGAATATTTGTCATTCAAATTGTAAATTTAAAATCGTCAATGTCAATTAATGGCGATTAAGGTTATTCTGTTTGCCAACTTGAGTACTTATTTATTGATATTAATAAAAAAAAAAATTGTAGGACATACTATTTTGTATGTACCACGGGCATTACTTGATGTTTATACCCTCGGGCGATTTAAAAAGCTAGAGGGCCGATAGCGGTCACCCTCGGGGCATAAACAATCGTTAAATAAATAACCATTTTTCTTGGTGACTTTTGAGATATTGTTTAGAACATAAAAATAAAGCTGTTCATATAAAAGAATTGCTTAGCAGCTTGTTTTTATTTTTGTAGAAAAGTGGAAAAATAATACATCACTTTTATCGCATATTATACTACAATCATGATAACAGTGCTCCAAATTGATAAATGTCTTTTGTTAAAAATGATCCTGCTGTAAAGGTATACAATATTTATGTCACCATTAAAAGACAATTAACGGATCTATCAAAATAAAAGGAAATGTGCACTGCCAGTTAAAATCAAATTGTAAATGAAGTCAAAAGCAACGATTTTTTGCACAATGATCTTGTTTAGTAAATATGTATTCAACCTAAAAGTCAACGTTTGTTACAAACAATAAGCTGTTTCAATTTTAATGGATGTGTTCCATACATAGCCGTATGTCTATGTCTATGTATATGCAAAATAACTAGTTTTAGAAACTGTCCTATTCAATTTTTTAGCAGTCTTTAAAACCAATTCTAAATTCAAATCAATGTTTCCTAATATTGTTTTCATGTATGTACTTATTTATAAAAGTATGAACAACTGGGAATTAAATATTAGAATGAAATATTTAATTTTTCTAGAAAACGTCATTATCTATAAAGAGCCCTATGTAACATACTGGATGGCTGGGAAATTTGCTCTATACTGGTATCAAATTTCCTGAATTAAATTTAAAATTTCAATAGGAAAAGTTATTGTTGGAAAGTTGAAAAGCTAAAGCTCATTTTTATTGTTTGCTTTTATTGTTTATTCTTATTTTGTCGTATTTTTCTCAACGGTATTATTACTAACAATAAATTTTGACAACTGAATTTAATAACGTACGTAATGTATGTATAATGTAAAAATCTAAGAGCTACAATAAGCGTCCTTTGAATAAATAACTAAGAAACCCCCTCTTAACTAATGTGCAGGTTTTTCACACAAAAAACGTAGTGCACAAAAAATATACAAAATAGTTTTGGTTCTACATTTATTTAGAAGGATTTTCCATATTTTGTAATTAATAAAATTACGTTGTACAAAATTAAGTTACGATAGATTGTAACATCACAAGCAGATTGTGAATTAAATTAGTATTTTGAGGACATAATCTTGTAGTAGATTCGTTTGAACCCCTGGCTGCAAAATTTAAGATCACTTCTAATTGCGGAGGTGCCAGTTTACAGATCCCTCTGACCTGGACCGATATCTGACATTTTTGAAAAAAAAAAAATTAGAACAACTATTTCCTAGGGCATTCTTAATTTAAATACACAAATTTGTGATTGTAGAGAAAATTTCACAGTTTTGTATTTTTCGACTAGCCTGTAGGTGTGGTAAATAAAAATTCTGACTAAGGACATATGTCCATGGACATATAAAGCACCCAAGATGAATAAATTTTTAGCATCAATTATCAGTAGTACCCACGAATAGTAATTGAAAGGTGTTTGTTACAATATTTTAGGTTAGATTTGGTTTAGTTTATTGTGGGATTGGTATGGTCGTAAATTTAATTATTATGAATAAAAAACTTTTGCGTCAGTAGTGTATAGAGTACAATACACGTTTTTTAGTTTTAATTTTCATCATTTGGCCACGCCTATAATACCTATAGTATGCACTATATTTTTACAATAAATAATCATTAACATTATAATTAATTTACAATTCAAAGATAAAGATAGGTATTTGTTAAAATCATAAAAACACTTGTGTAATTTACCTCGCTCTGTCATTTCACACGTGAATGGGGCAATAAACAGATAAAAATAACAATAAAGCGTTGGCAAACCAGGATTTGAGTATATTATTATTATTGTTCGACGTGTGTATGTGTTTGTCCGTGAAGACTTGCACCTCATTGTGTTCTTTTATTATTAATTAACGCTCGATCGCATATGATCACTTTTATTTTTTACCCGTGGTAATGAAAGGCCCCAATGTCACGAGCTATTCACATATGCGCCTCTCGGCCCATCATGATCAAGTGGTAATTGGTACACGCATATTTGCACAGTAATTTTTAATTATTGATGTTACGGTCGGAAGAATTAGGTCGATCTTCACCAGCAGGCAATTAGTTTCATGACTGCATGTTACATCATCGAGAGTAGATCTGACTGTCAGAATGTTCTTCAACAACGGTCATTGAATTAACTATTAATTATTAATTGAGGTTTCTGTTTAAATACAGTGCACGCCGCTTATTGTAATCACGGTTAATGTTATCATCTATCGGTTATTATTATCACTTTTGCCAAAAATGGGACGGCCGTATATTACCACATAGGAAAAAATCTGATGTGGCCAGGCACATGACTTTATCATACAATATATAAAATTAATAGTTTAGCTGCTTGAGAATCGATTTTATTGAGATAAATCGTAGGTATTGTCAAAGCATCAGCATTTGACACTACCTACACTACGTCATTAGAATAATAATTATTTATGTCACAAGTACCGTCACGTGAGCGCGTCGCGCTATCTAGTTTTTGGCAGGAGAGACATCAACGTTTATTGCGTTGCTTTTTGAGAAACATGTATTTAAAATAAAATAAATAAAAATGGTTATATTTCTGTATAGGAAATGTTAGGTTGGTTTGACGAAACGTCAAGTTTAAAAAGGTAATATAAATTCTGACAGATTTATATTTGTTCATGACACTGTAGATGTCACATCCGTACCAACATACTAAAATAAAACTACAGTCATCGCTATACTTTTCTACTCAATTTATCGTTTTTAGAATTAGATATAAAGACGGGTTGATATTTCTTATCAACAAACAATCAAATTGGTGATCTTATTTCATTTGAAATTTGTATTTTGTAATTTGCCGCACTAGAGCGGTAACGTTCCATAGCGGTTCTACAACCTCTGATGAAATCAGCTGTTTTCGAGTGTGACAGCACAAAAAAAATATTTGTCAAAATCCTGGCTACTATGTAGTTTCGTATCAATGCAGATGCGACCGATCTCGATCAAATAGAATTTGCTCTTGCAGCTAAACTATTAATTTTACCAAAAAATGTCATGGGCATAAATTATTCAAAATTTCGTCTACTTTAATTTATTATTTATCTATTTTGACGAAATTACAGAAATGACGAAAATCGTTGAAAAATTCTAAGAGTAGACAGCCAGTTCCTTTGGACCATTTTAAACCAAAAGCTTTTCAGCTCTAAGTTTGGTGATAAAACTACTAAATACGCACTTTCGTCCCGATACCTTTAGTAGTTTCTCCGGAATCGTCGTCACAAAAATCGTTTACACACGCACACACACACACACAGACATTTTTTTGTACCTTGGTCAAAAATGTTCAGGGGACCCATAAAGACCTATTTTCGCTAAAATCGCAATTTTTTTTTTCGGCATGATTCGCTTATACGAATCATCACATCGGATTAAGTTATCACTTTTTCTTACGACGGTTCTTGCGTTGAGCAAGAAAAAAGCAAAATAATAAAATAAATAGTAAAATCAAATAAGCTGTGTTTGTTTTTGTGAATCGAGCCGTCATTCGTTTTGGCCAGTTTTGTCAAGTCAGTATATGCGCCGTAACTAGCGCGGAGCGTCCTACAGAAGATGAAATTTGTGAATCTGTAATGTCTTCAATCTCCCAAACCGAATGTGAACGATAGAAAGTGGACGAAGCTACTACAGAAATATTGCCAGCTCCAACAAATAAAGAAATACGGAATGCTTTAGAAGTTTTACGTCGTGTCCAGGCATATCGTTAAATTTTCAGCCACATTACGGGTACGAACTCTACATAAAAGCACTTCTTCCCAACCACCTGAGACAAACAAGTATTGAGGATTATTTCTAATTTTGTTTGTGTACCTATACATACCTCCAGTAAAGCTTCAATATTTTTTATTTTTTTTTATGAATACATAATATGTATGTAATAAAATTTTTCTTTTTCTTCGGTTATTATTATCAATCGGTTATTGTTATCAAAAACCATAAATCCAAAAATCACATTAAGCGGCGTGCACTGTATTTATACCGTATCTTAGTATAAAAAATCTGATGTGGCCAGGCACATGACTTTATCATACAATATATGGAATGCGTTTTACGTCGTGTCCAGGCATATCGTTAAATTTTCAGCCACATTACGGGTACGAACTCTACATAAAAGCACTTCTTCCCAACCACCTGAGACAAA
This sequence comes from Melinopterus prodromus, assembly GCA_964023965.1. Classification (NCBI taxonomy): domain Eukaryota; kingdom Metazoa; phylum Arthropoda; class Insecta; order Coleoptera; family Scarabaeidae; genus Melinopterus; species Melinopterus prodromus. The sequence continues at coordinate 20,121,320 of OZ030393.1, forward strand.
CAAGTATTGAGGATTATTTCTAATTTTGTTTGTGTACCTATACATACCTCCAGTAAAGCTTCAATATTTTTTATTTTTTTTATGAATACATAATATGTATGTAATAAAATTTTTCTTTTTCTTCGGTTATTATTATCAATCGGTTATTGTTATCAAAAACCATAAATCCAAAAATCACATTAAGCGGCGTGCACTGTATTTATACCGTATCTTAGTATAAAAAATCTGATGTGGCCAGGCACATGACTTTATCATACAATATATGGAATGCTTTAGAAGTTTTACGTCGTGTCCAGGCATATCGTTAAATTTTCAGCCACATTACGGGTACGAACTCTACATAAAAGCACTTCTTCCCAACCACCTGAGACAAACAAGTATTGAGGATTATTTCTAATTTTGTTTGTGTACCTATACATACCTCCAGTAAAGCTTCAATATTTTTTATTTTTTTTATGAATACATAATATGTATGTAATAAAATTTTTCTTTTTCTTCGGTTATTATTATCAATCGGTTATTGTTATCAAAAACCATAAATCCAAAAATCACATTAAGCGGCGTGCACTGTATTTATACCGTATCTTAGTATAAAAAATCTGATGTGGCCAGGCACATGACTTTATCATACAATATATAGAATTAATAGTTTAGCTGCATGAGAATCTATTTGACTGAGATAAATCGTGTCTGCATTAAAATTAAACTAGTTAGCCATGATTTGACAGATATTTTGATAGTCAATAGTATCAATCGAAGGTATTGTCAAAGCATCAGCATTCGACACTACCTACTGTCATCAGAATAATAGTTGTTTATCTCACAAGTGCCGAAAGTACGGAATAGCACAACGAGCGGTGATGCGGCGCGTCACCGATGGCGGAGCGTCGTCGTCGCATGTGAGCGAGTCGCGCTATGTAGTTTTCGGCAGGAGTGACATCAACGTTTTTTGTATTGCTTTTTGAGAAATACGTATTTTAAAAAAATTCAAAAATGGTTATATTTCGGTATAGAAAATGTTAGGTTGATACCACTACGAAATGTCAAGTTTAAAAAGCTAATTCAAATTCTGACAGATTTATATTCGTTCATGACACTGTAGATGACGTTCCATAGCGGTTCTCCGAGTGTGACAGCGTGGTGACAGCCATAGACATTTAGCCATAAATATTTGTCAAAATCCTGGCTACTATGTAGTTTCATTTCAATGCAGAGGCGACCGATCTCGATCAAATAGAATTTGCTCTTGCAGCTAAACTATTAATGTTACCAAAAAATGTCATAGGCATAAATTATTCAAAATTTCCTCTACTTTAATTTATTAATTAACTATTTTGTCGAAATTACAGAACTGGCGGCTCATTTCCAAAATCCTTCAAAAAGGCTTAGAATAAACTACCAGTTCCTTTGGACCCTTGTGAACCAAAACCTTTTCAGCTCTAAGTTAGGTCATGAAACTTCTAAATATGAACTTTCGTCCCGATACCTTCAGTAGTTTCGCCGGAATCGTCGCCACAAAAATCGTTTACACACACACATACATACACACACACACACACACACACACACACACACACACACACACACACACACACACACACACACACACACACACACACACACACACACACACACACACACACACACACACACACACACACACACACACACACACACACACACACACACACACACACACACACACACACACACACACACACATTTTTTTGTACCTTGGTCAAAAATGTTCAGGGGACCCAAAAATACCTATTTCCGCTAAAATCTCAAAAAATTTTTTCGGCACGATTACAATACTTTACATACTGCGTATGATAAAGTAAAAATGGAAATATTTTATTAATACAAGATAAGCAATAAGGCAAATAAATGTCTATTTATTCCTAAATTAGTATAGTCTTTCAGTTTAAAGTAGTATTCAGTCTTTCAGTATTCCTATGGAATATGACCCAAGGAACCCAATGGTGCATTCCTATTTTCCCTAAAACTGACCTAAATACTTCAAAACAATTTTTGAAAAGTGTACATTACTTTCCAGGATCCACCATAAACAACATTCATTTTGTTCCACAGTTCAGCCCAGATTTGAGCGATGATTTCTTGCCAAAACCCGGTTCATTTCTATCATAAGCTAAACACCATACTTTCTTTCTTTCCATAAGTAACCATGAAGTTGTAAGCTGTCTTAACTTATTGTTAACTTTTTTAGAAAATTGTGCAGTTTATTTAAATTTTTATTTTTTGTTAATTGGGTTCATAAACGATATTTTTATGTTGGCAACCCTGATTGCGACTTTTGGTAATGAGCTGGTGAAGGGCGGCGACCGATGATTCTAACCTATCCATGCAATAGTCAGACATTCTGTCCTCCAATTTTTTTCTTGTGACAAGTAGTTTATATTTTAAAATTAATAAAATAACTTTATTAGCTAACTATGTTGAAAAGAGATATAAAAAATATTAAAACAACCGAGGCAAGTGTAAAAACAAATATCGACCCGGAAAAATTGAAGAAAACGATCGCAAAACGTGAAGAATAAAGAAATACACCACCTCACTTGACAGGGAGGCAAATTCTACTCATGCATGAGTATGAATGTTGAGTAGATTTCTGAAGAGACATTTTCATAAATTTTGAATATTGAGTAAATACCCAATACTCACCGAAAAAAGAATGCTTTATACAGAGCAGCAAACGCAAAAAATGCGTTGTTTTTTTTCTGTAATTTGGTTAGAAATAAAGAAAACGTAAGAAGTTAGCAAAACAAGTGGTTCAGAATAAAAATTACCCATACATAAGCACCTACAGAACAAGTTTTGCAAAGATATAATTTTAGAGAAAAAGTATGAAGTTTACCTACAAATGGCTGCTAATAGTAGGTAACTATACTAAGTTGAAGTATTGTCTATGCGCCACATATTTAATTTGTTTTTGTAACAATTGTTATTCTGACTATGGGAGACTGACTAGCATGATACTAAATTTAGAAGTCTGTTAAAAGGATTCTTTTTGAAAGAGATAGGTCTTCGCTCATGCTGAAACTGAAGTTTTGTATTTTAGAAAATAAATTATTAATATTTTGTGTTGTTTTTTATAGAATGATTTGATTACTATATTGAAAATGACATTAGTGAATGGTGGTCCTATTTCCCCGTGGGTGGATAGACCGCAACATTGATAAAACTTCAATTCTAAATTTCGTTAAGATTCTTTCATTTAAACGGATGTTTATATAGCAAAATAACAATACTTTCGATTTGTAACGTTGGTTTTCCTTTAGTCTATATACTCGACAATATAACATCAAATGTAAAGAATGGACCTTTAAGCCCCGCCCTACCCTATCTAACTTGCACTACGTGTTGTTACAAATATCAAACATTTACTTGTGAAGACATTGTTGATAATTTATGACTAAATATTATTAATATATTAATAAAACTTATATGATCCTAGGTGTAATATAGAGGTTTCCCATAATAAGAAAAATAATAAATAAAAATTTAATTTTCTTTTCGTTTTAGATTTTCTAAATATTGCCTAAGAAGTTGTACAACGCCTAAAACACTGAAATGAAAATAAAAGATAACAGTAGAAATAAATACATGGTATAAACATTTTTTTAAATTGCTAAACTGTGTTATGTCAAATATTTTAATGCGCCAAGCGATAGATACTAAAACATGACGTATTCTGTCTTCAACGCTCGATCAGAACACAAAACTCATTCAAAAACATAAATTTGAAATTGAGTCCTTTTTTGTGCGTACATGTTACGTACATTCTTTATTGAAATAATTTATTTTGTGGAGCTTCTTATTAATTTCAAAAGTGTAGATTTAAAAATAAAACAAACTTTTGTTTCAGTTCACTTCCTCTTCAAACCATTCAGAGGTTATTATCAATACACCCTTTTTAGCTATATTTCAATAACCCTATCAATTGACTACTATACAGTTGTACACTCTAGTTAACAGAAATGCTTAATAGGCAAAATGTGTTACGTTTACGTCAAACCAATCCCAGAAATAAGTCAACCAAATCAACAATATACACAAAACTGCAAGAGAAACACGGAGTAAAAGTAAAGCGGTACAGCATTGTGTATTTTTTCAATCAACACTAGTAACGTGTTCCATATACTTTTTTCGCGTACGCGCATTTTCACGTTTGCTTTTTTCGTGCTAAAAATTTTCTCTTCGCATTATCTATGTCACCGTGAGGCATAATACACGATGGCTTCAGGCGCGCACTCCATTGTATATACGCAATGCAAATCATCACTTCCGTTTTAGTCGCGCGCTGGAGGCAACGTGCACGCTATGTCAGCGTCTTCGGCGAAATATTTGAGACCCGGACTCATTGTAATTCAATGCTAATACCGAATGAAATGAAAGTACCAATTTACATGAACATACGCATGTGTGTATGTCAATGGATATCTTTGGTACCGCTTGATTGATTGTGGAACCCCCAGTGAAATTTTCATCGCTTCTATAACGAATGAAGCGTTTATCGCATATCAAATTACATATCTGTGTGTCTTTCGCATCCGCTAAATGATTTTACTTGCAGTTGTAGGAAATACATAAAGAACATTGTTTTATTAATTGTTTCCGTCTAGCCAATTACAATATTGTGTTAATTTGCAGAATCAGATAAGTTCATACATATTACACAATTATATTTACATTTATTTACAAGGTCATGACAAATCATTGTAGTCAAAGTAGTCCGCGCATGCCCATATTAAGATTTTTTGTACTTCGAGTTCGTTGTAAACTCATAATGAAATCGCTTTCGGTGTCGTTATGAAAACACTAGATCACAAACTTTTAGTAACTTCTAGTGTTCCAAGATTGATGATATTGGCGTCAAGTGTCAAATAAGGCTAACATCTCAACCGCTATTGGCTCACCTCAATAATATTTGCGAATTTTACCACTACTACCAACTGTTGAAGACAAAACTGCTCTAGATTGTAAGATGGGTACAGCAATTTTCGAAATTGATGTAAAATTAATGTCGCAAAGTAGAAAAAATCTGGTGTGGCCAGGCACACGAGTTTATCATACCATATATTAATAGTTTAGCTGCAGGAGATTCTATTTGATCGAGATCGGGCACGTCTGCATTAAAATAACACTACTAGAACTAGACAGATATTTTGATTATATTTACAGTATGTAATGTCAAAACATCAGCATTTGACACTACCTACTATCGTTAGAATCACAATATCTGACAAATCCTGGCTAACTAGTTTTAATACTAGTGTTTTAATGCAGTACGAGTGATCCCGTACGATCCCGAGATTTTGCTCATGCGGGTAATTTGGTTATTTTACCAAAAAATTTCATAGTCATGAATTATTCGGAATTTCCTCTACATTAATTTATTATTTAACTATTTCGACGAAATTCCAGAAATAGCGGCTTATTTGCAAAATATTTCAAAAATGCTAAGACTAAACCTCCTTGTCATACTACATATAATAAAGTAAAAAGGTTATTGGTTCTGATGATTAATATATTATATTGGCTTCTAGCATACTATATTTTCGGGTTTTACCCCGTCTTCAGTGCTAACTACAAAAGTTCATAAACAATTATGCTCAATATTCCAAATAAGTTTTAATGTTACCATACCGTCTTATAATCTTTCTTGTATTTATTCGCGAAAACATAACATGGATATTTGCAATCGAAATACACATTGACACCAAGATGTTGCACTGTACGTGCGCGCGTTCTCGCATTCTCCATGCATTTGCGTGTTGAATTGACGTTTCGCAACCGCTGACATTCTGAATACTGTCAAAAGATTCAAAATATCCTGGCTACCTGCTATTAATGCAGACACGATTTCGATCAAATAGAATTTGCTCCTGCAGCTAAACTATTAATTTTACCAAAAAATGTTATAAACATAAATTATACAAAATTTCCTCTACTTTAATTTATTATTTATCTATTTTGACAAAATTGCAGAAATGGCGGCTCAATTGCAAAATCGTTGAAAAATGCTAAGAGTAAATAGCCAGTTCGTTTGGACCCTTTTGAACCAAAAGCTTTTCAGCTCTAAGTTTAGTTATAAAACTTCTAAATATGAACTTTCGTCCGGATACCTTCAGTAGTTTCTCCGGAATCGTGTCCACAAAAAACGGGTACACACACACACACTCACACATAGACATTTTTTGTACCTTGGTCAAAAATGTTCAGGGGACCCAAAAAGACTTATTTCCGCTAAAATCAGTCAAATCGCGACGTATTTTATTAATTCAAAATATGTACTTCTGATATAAAAAACATTAATGGCTGGTATTTTTACCTACCTACAAAGTCCTCAATAGATATGTGACAGATCTGTCAGATTTGTGCCGCTATTTTAGCCCGTTAATTGAGATGATGGCACTGGCGCGTCTCGAAGGTAAGGTGAGCGTGAACATAAGGTCGCGACCCACCTACCTCCGACACATCTTCTCATTTATCAAGCTAAAATAGCGCAAGAAACATTGACAGCTCTGTCACATAACTATTAACGACTTTGTAGATAGGGGAAAATACCAGCCCTTAGAAATATAATTAATATGATATCAATACATTCGAATATGTACTTACAATGTACTATGCGCGCAAAAAGAAGTCGTACACCTTGTAGCTTTGTAAATGGTTCTTTTACAATCTATACGCTGTCATTTTGACATTAATCATAGATCAGAGATATGAAACATGCACCAACTGTTAAGTTCACAAGCCAGATTTCATGATGTCAAAATTCGCTGTACGACTTTTTTGGCGCACATAGTATATATTTAGTAAAAATAAACAACGAACAACAAAAACACCGAACTAAGTATCAAAATGGTTAATATTTTAATCTATAGGTATAAAACAGCTGGTTAGGTTACTTTAAACTGACGCGATTCATTGATCTATAGCAACAACCACAGCAACCGCCTTGTTTGATTTACTTCGGTTATGTTAACTTTGAAACGCTTGTCATAACTTTGATTGGGCGAATTTTGTAATAAAACGTACTATCTTAAATCGTTAGAAGTATTCAAGTTCTACACACCAGAATAAACCAGATTCATCTTCTTTTCTATCTAAAACTCTATTTAACTCTACTAGTTCCTGGCCTAATAAATGCGCATATCATACAAATAGAGCAAATTGCTCCATGTAACGACATCGTAGAGCTCAGCAGTTAGCAAATTTGCAAAGCACTCACAATTATGAACCTACTATTCTGTAAAATTACTGAAGTACTTCTGTAATTTAACAAGAATATGACAGTTGGGACATCACTGTAACGCTGCTGTAAAAAATGCAATTTTATTGTCAAATATGAAATTATACGTTTTTGCGTTCAGCATACCTTCGAACTAAAAATAACTAAAATAAATATGACATTTCAAATTTTGTACTTTAAAGAAAACTTACTAGAAATTATCATCCTCGATTCTTTTAGCTTCACATCTAAAAGAAATAACCATTCATTATATTTAAAGAAAATATATAGAGAAAATGTTGGTTTAGTTTTTCAAATGCATACAAATCTTGAACTAAATTTAGCATGAAATTAGTACTATATATTCCAAAATTACTATATACTTATATATTATTAAATTAGTCATTTTATGAAAATAACAAAAGGCTTTTTGTCTATTGTTACTTGTATGGCTAAGAATCACCGTTCAGAAGTACTAAATACCGATCTAACAGCACCAAATAAATCACCAAAATCACGTTAGAAACACTTAAAACTCCACTAAAACAGCTCATAATCTATAATTTATTGCCTCCGCATTCTCAATTTTATAACTAGACACCTTCAATCTTTTACAAGCTTAATTTCAATCAACTCGACATCATCTCGCCCAGTCTTCACTCACATAATATCCCAAAATACATAATAAACGCTTGTAATAATCACATGAAGAAGAATCATGTTACAACAATGTTACAACACGTAATTATCATCGTTTCTCGTGTGATCATTATTAAAAAAATTAAAATTTCCAGTATGTGATAGTGATAGTGGGCAAATGTCATCCATCGGCAGCGACGTGGTCATCGCGAGAGAGGTTGCCCCCCAGGTTAGGTGGGGGGAAGATGCCCCCCTCGGATGGACGCCCAGCCACTAATGTAGGTTAAGGAGTCGTGGGGATGTAGCACGGCTATATACAGAGGTCCGAGCTGTACTACTGTAGTTCAAACTGTGTTGTTTCATTACTTACTTACTGCCTGTTCAATAATTTCACACAGGTGAGTGTTTTTGATTTTTCTCTCTCATATCAAAACGAACAGACTGCGCGGTTCTTTCGTTTAAGTTAAACAAATGAAGTTTGCCAATCGATAGGTACTGATTGTTGAGTGATTCTGTGATTATTTTTTGTGCTAAAGAAGTTGTGTTTATTGTGCAGGTAGATGGAAAGTTTAATCAATTTAGATGGAATAATTATCAATTATTATTAAATATGTACAGTTTATTGTCATTTAAATTAAATAATTGTATCGATTGTTATTAAAAATGTATAACGTCAAATTAATAATATTATATTAAACATATCAATGACCCGAACAATTATTTTGTACACTGTTAATATAAAATTAATTGTGGATATTGAACTAAAATTGTTTAATTGTGATGATCGGAGATTAAATATTGTATTACAGGAAATATTGTAAAGTATAGATGTGAAATATTACTACAGAAAGTATTCATGATAATTTATTTATTATTGTTATTGTTACATATTATAAAATAAAAAATAGTTAGCAACACAATAAAACAAAAGATTAAGGAACAAGTGTTTTATAACCTGATAAATAACTACATATTTCGCAATTACTTACTTAAATTAACCAGTATGAATACAAAAGGTAATAGTAGTGAACAAATTCCAACGTTATTTTCTCGAAATCTCATATGAGTATATATCACATGAACATAGAACATGACAAATGATAAAGAATGAAACGAAAATCCTGGAAGTAAATAAGTATGAAACAAGCTAAAGAAAACTATGTTTTGTTTACTTATACACTCCTTATACAGTATTATTAAAGATAAAAATTGTTTAGTAGTTCTTTTAAATTTATCACATATTTTTATAAGATTTACACATTTTTGGTTGGCTAAAGAGCTAATAATCACTTTTCACTCTTTACTCTTACTTTACGATATAAAACCAACGAATAGTAAATTTATTGAGAAGCCCATACATATACGCTCGCCTACAGCCCGTGTATAAACTTCATGCTCGCGATTTATATCCGTTATGTGCGAGTCAAATACGACGTTTTATTTACGACTCACAAATTCTTATTTATGTCTAATATCAACTGTCAACCACGTAGGTGTTGACGGTACCTTTCAATAGAGAAGTCAATATTCAAAACAACTGCCATGATAATTCAAACCTACAGTCATCATATTTATCGGCGTGTATCCAATATTAAAAACAAGATTTTAAACGTACCTTTTGAAATATTTGATTGAACACTATAGTCACTATGGCTCCCACTACCGCTCGTTATAGAAGAGCTTGAACAAAGAGACACCGAGATCAAAACGATTTTGAGATTTCTACTGATACAATCAAAATCTATTTTGTCAGCCACTAACGGCGTTATTCTATAGTTTATATTTCAGGATTTTGGAATTACAATTTTAGTTCTCCAAATGTACAATACATGAACGTACTGTTTTTTTATCTGACGGAACTAAACACGGAAATAATACATATTCAATATTATAATGCACAAAAGCTGATAGATTCTGTCTTTTATTTCAAATAAAACATATCCAATGCTATAAACAAAGCATGCTATAACCAGTGGCAGCTAGTGAGAGCTTGTAGTGGGGAGAGCTTCAGGAAACATAGTAAAAAAGCGATATCAATTGATAGATAATTAAATAATAAAACAATAACTTTCATTTTATAATGACAAGAGCCGCTACTAGCTGTTTAAATTTTTTTTTAATTTAAACACAAACTAACACAAAAGAAAAACTAGCAAGCCATAACATTGTTATTAATCGTTTCAGTAAAGGGAGGCAAATCATTTGTTTCGTACAATTTAATGTTTATTTTACCGTCAATAATATCTTGTGTAGAATTATTTTTCTTAATTGAAAATACATGTAACAATTAAAAGAAAGTTTAGATAGCTTATATTTGCTAAAGAATTTGATAGTTTTTCGTAAATAATGCTGGAATTTTATTTGGTTGTACTCATCTTATTATTTCATTCGTCCAACATGTCTTGTTTTAAGAACTTCAAGTACAAGTTTGCAATTTTAAATGATGTTATACCTTGCGGCAAACGGTGAGAACATAATATGAGAATTTACAAAAGAGTACTCGAGAACATGTTCATTCATACGTTGTTTCAAACTCAGACAGCCAACCACCACGTTGGTTCTCCTTATACAGGATGTTTCTTAATAACATGCTAATATTTAAGGAGGCTATTCTGGGGTACATTATGAAGAAAACAATCATATCAACATATGTAATAAAGGTCGTAACTTTTGAACTACAGGGTGCTAAAGTTTCAAAAGTAAAGTTGTCATTCCAAAATGTGTTTAAATTACTTTAATTTTATAATTTTACCGTTTAAAAATTGTTATCTTAAATATTTTTTTAAGTTGTTTTTTCTCGTAAGAGGTTTAGAGATGCAAATGAATTAATTTTATTTTTTTGTGCGATAGCTGTTCGGTAAACAAAAAAATCAAGATACCAAATTTGGTAAGAAAGGAACGAGGATTTCAGGAATAAATTTTACTTTACGAAAATTTAGCACACTGAAGTTCAAAAGTTAACGCCTTAACGACATATGTTCATATGAATTTCTTACCTAAAAATGGACCCAAGAATAACCTCCTTTAATATTAGCATGTTATTAAGAAACGACCTGTATAATAAGCAGTAACATTTAGATAAGTCAAAAAGTTATTAAACGTAAAAATGCGTTGGGTGTCAAACTGTACTTAGGTTTAACAATTTTTTTATAAAACGCCGTTAATATTTTACGTTTGCTATAATAGTGCGACGCATTCAATCAATTTATATCTTTTTATTACTTTATCTTGTTACATACAATATTGAAATTTACCTGCAAACTAATATTTTAGTACATTTGGTCTGATGTTCTTCTGAAATCAATTAATCCTCTGGGACACGCCATTACACTTATTAGTGTAATAAAAGCGTAAATTTCCTGTTAAAAATTACTTAATATTGTTGCTATTTTTAGATTAAAAAATTAAATGCTAGATAGAAAAACAATTCCCTTGATTCTATTGTACTCAGAACATTAATAATAAATAGATCTATATTAAGTTCTTTGCCTATTATTGGTTTGTGCCCAATACTGAAATTTTGTCATTCAGTCATTGAACTATTATTTCTCCAGGTTCTTCATATGAACTGATTTTCCAATCTTTTGTAATAATATAATTCATTTTTTGAATACAAGAACCTGTGTCTAACAACCAGTTTAAAAAACGCCAAACCCTAGTGTATATATTCAAGATTTGAAACACACTGCTGAACTACGTGATCATTTCCATAAATATTTTACTAAAGTTTTATTGATTGAATTACTAGTATGTATTACTTTTCTTCATTGCTATTCAACATAGAGCATAGTCGAATATCACTCAAGTATGAGATATACGCTAAAAATATGCAGGTACCTCCATGGCACAAACACACCATATAGCCTTCAAATCATTGCATAAAACATAATCGCATATAATAATGTATTTTATTTGTGTAAACGACTAATTTTGCAAAATTTACCATGACACGCTCACTTTCATATAAAGAAAGTCACCATGAATTATTATTCACGATAATCGGAGATCGTCCCAGTATTGTTTCACATTCTCCAGCTTTATTGATAGACAGAACACCTGCTCTCATGCTGCATACCACAATCCTGTAAACGTGCAATTCCGTCAAGTAATGTACAATCCAACTTACAATTTACTATTTCTCCTTTTTCTTCGAAAGTTTCACACAGTTCTCGCCGTGAATTGAACAGTGCAGACCCATTATCGTCGACATTTGCACTCCATGAACAATGTGGAAGATACACCAACTACAAGTTCCTATATAGTGAAACTGCAAGTGCAGCAAACATCCTTAACTTTCCATTCTCCTTTTCAACGGCTATTTACCAATGATTTTTTGTTTTGTTTTGTGAGATTCCGTTGTCTGCGGTTAGGACGGTTAGGAAAAGTTCCTGAATTGATTAGATTTCATGGGCGTATCGCACGCCGGGTCATAAGGAGGCAAATAGAAAGTGCAAAGAAAAGTCGCAGCCAGCACGACTCTATCATGAAAAAAAAATGCCAACCGCGTCGGTTGAAAACGATAAGGCGCCGTGGCGATTAATGGAACTAAAGATGATTTGCCGTGAATTTTTGATGGCCTATTGAAAACTGATTATTGAATTCGATTATGCGTTGTGGAAAAGTGTAATGATGAGTTTTAGAAATGGTACAAATGAGAACTGGGAATGATATTCAACTTTAGATATAATTATTGTGAATAAGACAGAATGGTTTTGAGAATAGGTGTGTTCCATTAGTGGGTATTATATTCATTTTATTTTCAAAGAACTTTAGACTTGGTCATTGTTTAACAACATTTATTTCATTTTCTCTCAAGTTTTTCCTCTTTATCCATATTTATTACATGTAAAATTAGAAATCTATGAGTGCATATTAACACAATGCAAAATGATGCAAAATCGAGAATTAGTGTAATTTAATAAATAAATAAAAAAAATAAAGATGATTTTTTATTAGTTTTACTTCAATAAATTTACATACCACAGTTAATAACAGAAAAAACTGTCAATTCTCTGTTGAGTCTTGACAGACTCAACAATGAACAAAATCTAATAAGTAATAACTGTTTCTGGTGTGCTTTTTTTCGTAGAACTTGAATCTGAATACATAAATTTCGACTTGAGGCAAGTTTTTGAGATAAGTTGTGCTCAAAAACATAATTTGGAATTTCTGCTTTCAGATTCAGTTTGTACGACAAATAAGCATACCAAAAACAGTTTTGACTTGTCCGATTTACTTGTTTGTTGGCCAAAATAGTCACTAAGATTATTGTATTTTTAAAAAATTAGGTAGTTACTTCAAAATATGTGAAATGCTCAAATATCTAGACTCAAAAGGTAATAGATTATTATTATGGCTTAAGCTAATAACTGTGGTATGTAAATTTATTGTGGTAGAAAAAAGCAAAAACTTTTTTAGTAATATTAAATGAATTGAAAAATAAATTGAATTGAATGTTAAATTGAAACGGGTTAATAATATGTTTTGATAGATTTCAAATTTCACAGGAATTAAGTCAGTATGTATATTGTTTCTATATTAAGGACTACACAGTAAGAGTAGAAAAAATTTAACAAGTATTTTATGATATCTTTTTGATGTAATATTGTCTGTCTTATATTTTCTGATGTGGTCGAATGCACATTTAACGATTTAATAGATAAAATTTCAATTCTTAAAGTGGGTATTGCAATCTTAACGTTCGTGTTGGCCCAAAATAAAACCAGCCTGTATGCTTTTCATAAACCAATAGTTTGAATAGAAATTAACCCTTCTTAAACGCGCAGTTTGATACATTTTACGATTAGTTTCGACAATTTGTCTGTTCGACTTTTCTACTACAAATTAGATAAGTTTGAACGAGTTTCTTCGAGGATCTAGTTATTAATAGATCTGAGAAGATATTGTCGATACTTGGCGTTATTGCATGCTTTGGCATTGAGAAGGTCAAAGTGGTTTATCAAATACCTATACCTTGTTTTTGTGTTTAATTTTCAGTTTAAGGGTACATTCTGTACAAAATCTTTAAAAAAATAATTATTTTTTAGTGTTTATTTTGATTGCACAACATTTAAAAAATATACTGTAAAAATATTAGAAACAATTTCTCAAGTTAACGATTCCAAAGCCAAAATTCGAGCGACCCCCCGAAGCAGATTATATCTCAATTATCAGAACATTCTTTACACACCTCCAATACTTACAATTTTGAATATTTTTCGGAAATTGTTTAAACGCAGTTTTCTTGGAACCATGGAAACAATTTAAACGCAGTTTTCTTGGAACCTTGTTTTGTTCGGTGGTTGACACGATTTGGCAAAAACTAATGGGGCCGATTTACAATATTCTTGCTGCATTGTATTCGCAGATTGAGTCACTATCGCGTAAACCGGTTTCATCGAAAGTTAAATGTTATATCCAACTTTTTTTAGGAAAAATAATCAATTTTTTTTTCGCTGTTTGTAAATTTTTTCTAAAAGTTGTCTTTTAATAATCCTAATTTGCGCGATAGCGAGTCAATCTGCGAAAACAATGCCACAAGAGTTTTTAAATCGTCCCGTTAGTTTTTTCGAAATCGGGTCAACTACCCAACAAAACAATCTTGTCCACTCATATTTTTATCGATATCTCCAAAACTATTAAGCTAATAACAATAAATGCTACGTTATTTTAAAGAGAATAAATCTGGGTATACTACAGAAATTAGAATTTTTGGAAAATATTGGAAGATGTGGAGGTGGGATCTTGGAGGTGGCTAAAAAAGGTTCCAATAATCGAGATATAATCGGCTTCGGCGAGCCGGTCGAATGTTAGCAGTGGAATCGTTAATTTTTCGAATTTATTTCTGGAATTTTTAAGGTGTATTTTTTAAATGTTGTGCAATACAATTATGTAATGAAAACCGATTAATGTTGGAACATTAAATTTTATTTGTCTGATTAAATAAACAAGCAGAATCTTTATTTCGGAGCTGAATAGTTATTTATGTACCAAGGGCTGTTTTTGCCCCGAGGGTGACCGTTTAAAAAGATTGGCCGATAGGCCCGAGAGCTTTTTAAGTCGCCCGAGGGTATAAACATCAAGGAATGCCCGAGGTGCATAGAAAATTTTATGTCCTACAATGGTTTTGTTCCTCCATTTGAATAATATTAATAAATATTTTGACGTAATCAAGTGACATGCGTATCTACGGAGTTGAATAACAATACAAACAATTCGGAGTTGAGTGACAATACAGACAATATTGTCAAACCGAATACCTTAATCGCCAATAATTGACACTAACAATTTAAAATTACCAGTTGAATGTCAAATATTTGATGTATCTGACTTATAAACCATGGCAACGCTTAACACCCGCGCGGGCATTAAGAATCCTTAATGCCCTCTCGGGCATAAAGTAGCTGTTTCCGCCCCGGTATCTAAGATGTGAAATGTCACTTAATGACCATGTAGGACACAATACGTATTTATGTACCAAGGGCATTAAACAGATGTGTATGCCTCGAGGGTGACTGTTTAGAAAGATTGAGGGCAGATAAGCCAGAGAGCTTTTTAAGTCGCCCGAGGGTATAAACATCAAGTAGTGCCCGTGGTACATACAAAATTTTATGTTCTACAATGGTTTTGTTCCGCCGTTTAATAATATTAATAAATATTTTAACGTAATCAAGTGACATGCGTATCTACGGAGTTGAATAACAATACAAACAATTCGGAGTTGAGTGGCAATAGAAACAATATTGTCAAATATTGTCGAATAACCTTAATCGCCAATAATTGACATTGACGATTTAAAAATTACAATTTGAATGACAAATATTTGATATATTTGACATATAACCATGGCAACCCTTAATGGCCGCACGGGCGTTAAGAAAGCTTTTCCCCGGTATCTAAGATGGAAAATGTCACTTTATGATCATGTAGGACATAAAATAATTATTATCAGGTTCTTGAAAGTGTAATGGAGTTCTCGAATCAAATCGCCGGTGCCGCTAATGTCAAAAAACGCAGACAATATACCGAATTCCGTATCAAAATAGTTAATATAAACCAACGGGCCGTTTGGTTAGTTTCAACTGATGTTATTCGTTGATCCATGGACATTCAAGAATCAAACCTGATCTTCCCGTTGATGCCTGATGATTGCCAAATTACTGAAATGTTTTATGTGTTGATTACTGTTCTCTTTCGAAACGTTTTCCTTCAGTAAATTCATGAATCGAGAATCGAAATGCGTGGTAGTGAAGAACCACTACTATTCACATTCCTAAATGACCAACGTTCACTCTTCATAACAGGAGCAATAACAATCACGACGAAGAGGCTATTCGGTCAGTTTACAATCACAATTATCGTTATTATTACGATATACTGGCCGTTGCAATTACCGCACCAAAAAAGGGGCACCGCATAGGTCACTGAGGTACACAATTGGAAAGCAGACCAATACACCAGAATACACCTATTAGCCGATTCCCACGAGTTACAACAACAGTCCAGAGACTCATCCATTCCCATGCTAGTTTGAACGACCACCACAGTACCATGACGTAACCTAATCATCAAGAGAGAGATAGAGAGGACAAACTGAAGACCAATCTACCAGGAAAAGACGCCGATTGTTTCGTAATCTCCGTTTTTTATTATCTCAAGCCCAGTTGCCACACTTTTCGGTCATTAATTGTCGGCTAGTTACAATGAGACTCTGGGAGAGGATCTGAGAGTATCATCATGGTAAATTGTAATTATCTTAGGAGATAGAGTTGAAAATGTATACCTATTGGTTGGTATACGATGTTACGCTTCACATGGTGTCGCAATAACGTAATTACTACATATTGTGATTAAATGGTGCTTTTATGTGTAGCTATGGAGGATGTTACTGTTTATTGCTGTGTAATGGTGCCTTTATGCAACATTACTTCTTAGGGATTTAATGAGCGGTGTCTGATATACCGTTTCCCATGGCGCTTATCTCGTTCGTTCTGTGAAATCGTTCCTGTAGAATCGTAGATGTGAAAGTATTTCTCAAGAAATTGATGTATTTACTCATCATATTTTCAAATTCCTATTGAAAAAGTGGCGATGAACAGCGATTTACATTAGGTACATTATCTTTTAAGCACACGTCAGAAAAATCCTTATATAAAAGACTTATTAAGTAGCAATATGGGACGCCGTTATGGGACAAACTCGTGGTTGTAGAATTCAGGTCGAGTTGTGTCAATAAGTAAAGTGTCAGAAATTGGCACTAAGAGTTTTGACGAGTTGATTTCTCCTTAAAAATAAACAAACGGTACGGAGGTCATAAAATTAAACCTTTTCTTCGCGGTTTAAATACTTGTTGATTAACGCATTTAAAAAGTGTGCCAATGGCATAACATCTCTCTCAAGAGAAACGACATTTATGATTTAATTTGTGTTAATTATGTTATGGGATATTGCTAATATGTAGAAATAATGAGGTTTGGATTGCAGAAACGTGAGTTACATTGCAAAGAGTTGTAAATAAATCAATAGGTCACAGTGAATCTCAACAAAAAAAAATAAAAACAGCAAAATGTAATCACATTTCCTAATTGACTAAAAAATCTTATATTAAAATAATAATGATGACGTCATTATTACGTAATTCTAAGGAGAAAGATAGACTTTGTGAAGTAATGTAATTGAATAAATAACAAATAATATTGTGAAGTAATTTTCTGTTAATAGTTATAAAATAAACCAAGTGAATAGCTTGGAAATTAATATTATAAACGTATTCATAATCACAAAAATTATTCCTTTGTATTAATTATTCCATGATAATAATTATTTACATTGTACAGGGTGAAACTTCACTGTGCATAAGAAAAAAATTTCGCGGTAATTTCTAATTCAAAGCACAAAAGAAAATCATAAGAGAGTAAAGCAAAGGTACAAGTTCATAATTTCTGAACTAGACGTATATATCACACACTATTTCAAATTTTATCATTGCATTTTTGGTCTTAAGCACACTTTATGAATTATTTTTTCTTAAAATTTGGAAATGTCCCCTTTATTCTATAACTTAAATAACTTAAAATGGGTGGGTTCTAATATTGAAATTTAACGACTTCGTTTTCGTTTTACACAATATTCTATATTTTAGCAATTTTGTTACTCATTATGTTTCGCTTCCAGTGCGATTATCTGGGAAACAATTTTTTTTTTGTTGGTGATATACCAGAAAATCAATTTTAATAATTGATAAGACAATTAACAAGAAAAATCGTTATAGTTTTTTTTCGTTGTAACTATAGAAACTTAATAAAAAATCACGACTTCATCTACGTTTCACACGACATTTCATATTTTAGCAGATTTTGTATCATTATATTTTCCTTTCATGGCTATTATTTCGAAAACAAACATTGTTGAAAAATATAGTAATTGTCTAAATACAGCTGATAAAAATTTGCTATAAAAGAAAACTGTAAGCGTCAGAATGTGTTGTACTTTGTACACAACTACAATACAATTATTTCTGGCAAAATTAACGCATCACAAACAAATTTTCCCAATTTCAAAGTTTATTTTCTCTCAAGCCGCTCTGCTACAGATACTTTATCCCGCGAGGGCATTAAGGATTCTTAATGCCCGCGGACATTAAGGATTCTTAATGCCCGCGCGTGCATTAAGCGTTGCCATGGTTTATATGTCTGATACATCAAATTTTTCTCATTCAAATTGCTAATTTTAAATCGTCAATGTAAGTTATTGGCGATTAAGGTTATTCTGTTTGACAATTAATTGTCTGAATTGTCACTCAACTCCGAATTGTTTCTATTGTTATTCAACTCCGTAGACACGCATATCACTTGATTATATCAAAATAATTATTAATATTATTCAAACAGAGGAACAGAACCATTGTAGGGCATAAAATATTGTGTGTACCACGGGCATTACTTGATATTTATACCCTCGGGCGACTTAAAACGCTCGAGTGGCTATCGGCCCTCGAGCCTGTCGGCCCTTTGTACATAAATAACTATTATATATTCCGTCTATCGTTCTTCTAACTAGGAACTATAGTTATCTAAACTGGCTAATAATGTCGAACGGTTTTGGATGGTTGTTGGTTTTGGATGGGAGTGACGTAGTTCTAGCTTTTTGAAAGAGCAGAAGGGATTCTAGAACTTTTTGACATATTGTCGGACAAGGTTTTACCCTGGTGGTCATTGGCATTTTATACTTATCTCCGGTTTCTACACGGAAGCCAAGATGTATGCCAGATTCATTATTGAACTCCAGATTTGGATCTCTTTTAACAGAAAAACAAACGCTAAATTCAATAATTAACAAATAATCCCAGTTGTGGTGCTGTGTTGTCATTGTGCAAATAAAGAGAAACTAACAATTTGAATAAATCACATATATTTTGCTACAAAACGAAGAAAATTTCTGTGTAAACATAGAAATTAACAGCTGACACGTTAATTTTACTTAAGTTGGCTTTGTTATACGCAGTTCTCAGGACCCAGGTCACCACCAGGTTTGATGTCCTCTGCTATCCCAAAATGCTACCTCTTTTCCAAGGTTTCAACAGATTTTGCTAACAATAGACCAAGATATAGTATCCCCAATTTCTCGGTAACGAATGATAGGAAAAGTGACTCTCTTTGAGTAAGGTGGTCCATGATATTGACTACGCTATCGTTTAATTTCTCCTTCACACTCGACACTAAGTTTGTGGTAAACATGTTGAATGCTGACGAATTTAACAATAAGTAGTCTGACGTTCGTTTTCGGCTCTAATATGGATGACTTTAATCTCATAGGTTGTCATGTTTGTCCCAAGTTGCTTCTGTGTTGATTATCTTTTTCTTTTCGGAAGATTTTCTTCGGGAATATTGTGCCAGACGATCAAGATTTTGTTGAATCTCCAAAAGTGATCTTTTGTAGGCGTTATAAATACCTAATTTCCACATACCTTTGACTTTATACACAGACTATACTAATCAACTCAAACCTTCACCCTATTTGTCATAAATCAATCTGGCCGAAGCCAGCATTGGAACAATGCAAACCTAATCCGTCTTCACATCGTAATCGTTCGATAATTTGTTACGAGAAGAAGTGAACCTGTCTTCTGATTCGGCTGAACCTGAGCCGGAGTGGCCGATCGCGGGCATCTCCGGTTCGTGACCGTGAAGAAAGCCGGCCACCAGCTCTTTCGTGACCCAGATTCCTGGAGGCAGGCCAGCGGAAGCAACAGCAGAAACAAGTGACGACTACGACGACGACGACCACGACCACTACCATCCGGGACAATCGTCGCAATGTGTCGCCCGCTGACATAGTACGTGTCAGGCAAATGATCTATTTTGGAACGCGTGCCATCCTGATGAGACAAACGATTGACGTGCCAAGATTTACCGTTAACTGCTAGGTGTGTAAGGTCGGATGGTTGGATGGCTAGGCGTGAAGATTGAGGAGGATTTGTCATCTGATTGAATGTTGGTTTCAATAGGTTTTCTTTCGAAGAGGCGATCTATACCAAGAACGGATACGCATAACCTATTCATTAAATACTGTGACGATGGTAATGATTTGCTAATTGAGAGTTGAACAGTATTTCTAGTTGCCTGGCAGCCTTACAAATTTTAAAAAAAATGTAAAAATGATGGTGCTCAGTGATCAATCGGAATACTAGATTATGAATATTTGATTGAAAGATTTGTGCACCGACTGAACTGTAGGGTAAGGTGGGTCAAAAAAGGTCAATACTTTTTTACGGAACGCTGAAAAGTTGCCAATTGTAATAAGAACAAAAACACCATACAAAAATTAAACTTGTGTGTCTTTGGACAGGTTTGGAGGCTTTGGCCAGGCTCGAGGCTTTGGCCAGGTAGGGTGGCGTTGGCAATTATTGTTAGAAATTTGTTTTGTTAGTTTAGTTCAGATTTTGTTGATATTTCAAACATTGAGTGTATTTTGGTTCCTATTAATATTTTGTATATTATATTGTATACATATAACCTTAATATAAGTTACATGATACTTTCTAACTATGGCCAAAGCCATCCAGTCTGGCCAAAGCCACCCAAGATAGCTGATACAATGAACTTATGAACAGTCGTCGATAGTTATGTTAAAAGATAATAGAGTGTATGTCAGAACTACGATCCACTTATGGACCCAACGCTTTAATTGTCAAAAAGGCTTAATCATCACAACAACATATTATGTTGTATAATATGTTATGTATAACAATATATGTGGCAAAGAACGCAACTTCTCGCAATGACGTCAACGGATAAATGTCAGTATTTTTGTCTATAAGTTTGCTTTTCAAATAACAAAAGTTCGTTCAAGAGATTTTAGAATGACAAAAGCAACTACAGCATTATTGCATAATTTTTATAATAATAAGTCTTGAGAACATTGAGACTGCTATGAGACATACATAAGGTAATCTTGTCTTATGGGTGTGCAGCGTGCAGTAATTTCTAACTAACGGCACCTCTTATTTTGGCTAAGATTTTTCTTTTGAAGTAGTATACTTTTTATACTTTAAAATAAAAAAAAAACTGGTTCGCTATCGCTTGTTAAGGCAATGAGAAATAAATTAACTTTGTATTAAAAAAAATATTTACACTCTGGGCCAAAGAAACGGTACAAATGTTCAATTACTCATATTTCCAAAGATTTTAAGTGAATTCAAGCAAGCATTACTTTGAAAAACTGACTGCTTATGTTGTGAGGATTGATAACATACTATATTCGCAATTCCACTTCTCTTTTGATAAAAACAGCAAAATGCGACTTTCAGAATTTCACCGTGTATATAAAAAAAACAGCCTGTATACGATGCTATAAAATCTCTACTGTCCCTTTCGGCCAAAAGAAAACAAATATCATTACCTACTAATTTTATTACACGTTTCATTTCACATTAAATTGACCCGTTGTTATCAGTAATCTTGCATATCCAAACATAAAGCAACATAACTTTGTATTTAAACGTTCTGTTATTGCGAATATGGTATGGTTTCAATCTTCAAACTACAAGCAATTTGTTTATCATACTGCGTATGATAAAGTATTGTAATCGCGCAAAAAAAAAATGAGATTTTAGCGCAAATAGGTCTTTTTGGTCCCCTGAACATTTTTAAAATAAATATTTGAATTTAGAAAATAAACTGCTTCCGGGTTATGCCGTGTGTCAAGATTTGTTAATGCTGACGTTTCGCGAACCATGTTGCTCGCTATGAGTATTCGCTATGAGTATTCAATTAGCTTTGGAGAAGCGAGCAACATGGTTCGCGAAACGTCAGCATTAACAAATCTTTGTCACACGGCATAACCCGGAAGCAGTTTATTTTCTAAATGATTCTGGCCGTGAAAGCCTACGTACTTATTTAAATAACTGAATTGACTAAATATTATTGGAAATACGACTGATTAAAAATTTGGGCCGTTTGTTTTTTTTGCCCACTAATAGTTTAGTTTTTTACATTAGTACGTATCAAAAGTTTAAAAAGTGCGCACTTTGCACATTTTCTTAAAAGCTAAATCAATTCATAATTTCTACCGTCACATTCAGATTCTACAGTTGTAATTTGTTCGATATTTGTTCCTTGCTGGTCAGTATAGGACATGGTATTTTTAGAAATTTAAGTAATTGGACTGCTGTTGTTCTGCTATGAACACTCAAAAGTTGTGATTTTTTGATTAAGTCAATAGTTGTGGTATTTTTACGTAATTTTAACAATAGGTAGCGATTCCGGAATTTTTTTTCATTGTTAAAAAGCACTACTTACATTTGCGTTAATAATTATATAGCATTTTCACAAGGTGCCGTAAGATTCTGTATAGTGTACACGATTAACACTAATAGTGAAGAAACTTTTTTCAAACAAACAAAATCCCACCACCAACACTTTTGTTTGCCAACCCAAATTTGGAATTTCGAATGACACTATCTACTTTCAGCCACAACATTTTGTATTGATGATATTGTATTGAATCTGTCCTCCTCTTTTCCAAAGATATTCTCATTAAACACAATCTGCTTTTAATGATAAATATGATCGAGTACAGACAACTCCTAGTTCAGACATGTCCATTTTGGAGATACCTATCTGTTTAACTTCAGAAGTTAGAGGATTGTAGTGCGGAACAGACAGACCAATGGGCGAATTATTGTAAATGGTGTGAACCTAACCCTAGAGAGCGAAATCGTGAAACAAACCTAAATTGAAATTTTACGGATTTTTCTAAAGATTTGACCCGTTGTGGACTGAAAAGTCCGTTGGTGTATAGCTGGCTAATGTTGTCTGAGTGTCTGACCAACTTTTAATATAATAAACAGCTGATCATGATCGGCGAAGATCCAAACCGCAAAAAAAGTGGATAAATCCTCCGATCACGTAGAAAACGCATTATCATAACGAGAAAACCGTCCAATATACAAACAAAAACCACCAACTTCGCGATCGGAACTTTCTCCGAAGGTGTCAAACGGAGTCAATGTCAATATCCTGCCCGATGTCGAACGGATTTTAACGGTGCAAGCGAGCTGCTGTGAGCTCGTTGACTCCGTCGGGGCGATTCCACGACCTCGAAACGAAACCAACAAACGCGTACCAATAACCTGCGTCGCAGACCATCGAACTCGTTTAGTCCTTTATTGCCGCAAAGTTGGCTGATTGGAATTGGTTCCAGCGATGATTCAACCGTTTTTTGGACTAAAATTTATCGGTGCGCCTATTATGGGAGCGCCCGTGAACTTGATTTTGGCGGGGAACTGGTTTGGAGTATCCGAGATCGTTGTTTACGGTTGAAAGTGTCGGTTAATAATTATGTGATACGTCATCTTTTATGGCGGACGTTATCCAGTTTTCTTCTGCGGTTAATCGATGGTATTTTACATAATGAGCTCTTGCTTCTGGTAGAGTCACGCAAAAGACAAAATGAAATTCCGCTTCTTCTTAAATGTCTTCATTGAACAAAGACTAATAACTCCATCAACTGAAAAACTACACTGTAATAGACACTTACTTTTTGTGAATGCAATGATTGACAAAATCATCCACCCAAAGAGAGTTCTATCGCCCAAAATAAAAGTTAGATTTGTGTTTCTAAACGTTTCACCCGTTGTGGCCATCAACGCCTTAAATGATAGATATCGTACTTCATGTATAATGCCCATGTTCAAACCTAGATTCTAAGCTAGAGATTATGATTACTTGCTTCTGGAAATATACCGCCGAATTGCGGTAGTAGAAACTTCAAAATTGTCTGAAAATAAATCTTAAAATATGTAGCTACGTAAGCTCTTTATAACTTTGTTCAAGTAAGGTTCGTACCAGCGCTGACAGCATTTCTTCATGGTGCTTCAAAGAAGACAAAAAACATTGACAGACAATTGAAAATTAAGATATTATATTGTCCTGGCGTCGCGCAGAACCTCAAAACAGTCAAAACTAATATTAAAATTGTCTAAAGTTTCTAAAGTTGGTACCATCTTTGTACCTTCTCTACTTCTTTGAATCCATTTGAAAACGTCAAATTAAATTAAATTTGCAAAAGTTGATGAATTTTAATGTAAATGTGTATACCGGGTAAATCGGATATACCGGAAAATGTTAATAGACAAAAAATGCCATTCGTTTGGATACTGTTGAGGTTAATATAACTTCCGGTTTTTCCGGAAATGACGTCATCATTGAAACTTTCAATGGCACCCTCTATTCTTTATGTGATATTTTCAATCAGGATGACATTCTGAACACAAAACATATCGATCATCAATTTTTATCACCAAGGCAACGCTAAAATAACTTTTTTGAAAATTGAAAATTATCAAATAAACACTAAATCGATTTTGCCAGACATTGCATTACTAGCGCCCTCTAACGTGGTACCCAATGGTCACACCCTGATTATTCGATAGAAAACATCTTTCCGATTACAATACATGATATTTTATTGAAATTCTTAGCGCACACATGCTGTTAGAAGCAAGGAAATCGAAAAAATATTGTCCTAATGATCTAATGTAGAAGGATTCCGTGAGGCGATACAAGGTGAGGTGATTGTAGCGTTGAAATAAAAAACGTTCTTCCTTGTAGATATTTTATGTAATTTTCTTACTACCGGTTTCGGCTAATAGCCATCATCAGGCAAGCAACTAAAAAGACAATAATAACAGAGCATAAGCATCATAATAATATAAAGAATGTTCTTAAGTGAATGAAAAAATATAAAACTCACATGTCAGTTTAGGGTTATTAAAATAAAAATAAAAACATGAGATATGTATTCAGGCGACGGGCAGTGCAGACGTATTGATCAGACGCATTGCAGACTAATGATCTAAGTCAGCGCACAAGGCAACGTCACTCAATGGACTACTCGAAGGAAGTACCCTGATTATGCAAAGAAAATTGCTTTTCCGATACAATGATTCTTGATATTCTTGATATTTTTCTGATAATCGTAGCGTGAAAATGACGTTTAAGGATACTTCCTTCGAGTTGTCCATTGAGTGACTTTGAATTGTACACTGACTTTGATCATTAGGTCAATATATTTTTCGATTTCCTTGCTTCTAACAACATTTGTCCGCTAAGAATGTCAATAAAATATCAAGCATTTGCTATCATTGTAATCGGAAAGATGTTTTCTATAGATTCAGGGTGTAACCATTGGGTACCCGTGAAAAGAAATGACCAACTGGCAAAAAACAATTAAATCACGGTAGAGGGCGCCAGTAATGCAATGTCGGGCAAAATCGACTTAGTGTTTATTTATCAATTTTCGACTATTTTCATCAATTCCTAGCCACGTAGATTAATACACAAAAAAGTTATTTTTGCGTTGCCTTGGGGATAAAAATTGACGAACGATATGTTTTTGTGTTCAGAATGTCATCCTAATTCCGGAAAAACCGGAAGTCATATTAAACTCAAGAATATCCAAAAGAATGGCACTTTTTGTCTGTTAACACTTTCCCAAATTTCATTCGTCCAGATTTATAAACAACCAAAATAAACGGGAGGACCTATGGCGTGGGTCACCCGGTATATCTATCAGTAACAAGTAATAAAACTCAAATCACAAAACTTGTTTTTTAACAAACTCTACTAATATTAATCAATGAAAGCAAAATACAAATTTTACAAAGAAGAAACAACAAACAAGAAATTGACAAACAAGTAATTCAGTTGTTTAATCTCAATTGTTCTTGAAAACTCTTAATAAATAAACTATTGCAGAATAATTTAGGAAACAATTATAAACTTGCTCAATAAACAAAAAAAGGATATACAGGAATACAAGAATATGGGTGTTTTGTCGAAATTTGTAATTCGCAGATTGATTCCCGTTGTTGTAGATATTACTAAAAACGGAAATATATACATAAACATAAATAAATTTCCACCAGGAAACGTATTCTTGCACCATATTATATGCTCAAAACTAACAGTTGAATACCACAGAATCGTTACTGAAGCATTAACAAACTGAACAAAAGAACCATAAAAATCCGATGTTCCTCATACTGCCATTGATCTTTTGTTGAATAACTTGACAAACCTGCCACGAAGGACAACGTTTCATACATGATATACTAGAAAAATTCTTCCTTTCTTTCAGAATGCTGCGAGAAATCATACTCCTGATTGTAGGAGCCACAATGGTCCTAGCCCAAAGAAGATTAGCCCTTCCAGACCCAAGAAGTTGTGCCAACAGTAAGTACTGATATTAATCAACATCTTTAAACAAGCAATTGATCATTTTATATCATCGCCATGAGTTCATCCTTTGCTTTGAACCTGTCTCTTCAAACTGAATAAGGAATCAGTACAACCGAAGAGCATTTCTTAATAACGCAATTTACTTTCACCGTCTGTTCCGTGGCGTACCTCGTTTGTCTTAATAGAGTTATCTCCGGTGTAAGTTGTCAATTACCATCCATCAAATTCAGCAGCGGCAGTTATAAATTCCGAAAACCGTATTTGGTTGGAAGTGTTGGAACAGATTTCTACTAAGTACTACTCTAAAAGCAATTCTCTAATTTCATATGCTCAGACAACAATGCAAGAGACGGAAAAGTTCATTGACCATGCGTATAATTAAACAAACAATAATCTACCATTGTGAGAATTACTGAAAATCATGTAATAGCCATTGTAAACCTGAATACAATTACGTTGATTACATCTCTTCGTCTGCTGCTTTACTTTTCATTCGCTAAATGCTAGGAGTGAGTGATGTAGCTTTCGGTTTCAACGTAAACAATGGCACAGCGGTATAATATTGCATATACCATGGTGCCTGCATCTGGCACCATCTGCAAACATGGGAAATTACGTAAACACTTCACTATAGCTAGCTAGGCCATTCGTCTCCATGTTTGTATGTTGCATTTTGCAATGGCAAAAGTCACGAGACATTATTTTCCATTGTGCGCGCGTTTTGACTGCAAATTTATTGCTCGGAATTGAGGTTAATTTCTGTTGGGCATCTGATGCGGGATTTTTTTTTTTTTTGCTTCAATCGGAAATGAAGAATATTAATCTTTTGTCGTCAAGATTAGAATGGTAGAATGGGCCAGATAAAATTAGGAGGAATAGATTTAGGAGCACCGTTAGTTGGTTTAGTTTTTTCACCTTTTACTTTTTGACAAATTAAATCGAATGATAATTAATGATTCTATTTTCTGGCACTTTTTCTTAAAGTGAAGGGAGATGTTCTGAATATATAAGTGGAGATAATAAATAATATAAAGCAGTACATAATTTATATGATTTTATTTTGTTGTAGTATCCTAGCATCTGGCATCTAGCCTAGTTACCAGATCTCATGTTTCATATGAGCCTCATCCATTTTCAAGAAATGTCATACCTCATATTGACTTAACAAAATTTCACTGCAACCTCAAGCGTAATTTAATTGGTGTTTTGCCAATGAGGTACTTTTTCCCGTGTACTTCATGGGTACATAGGAATTACACCAAATACTTGATACGTATATTTTGCTGAAAATTGTAGTGTGTAAATGTCATTTAAAGCAGGAAAATAGAAAAAATATTGGGGTAATGGTCAGTTAGCGCAGTGAACTACGGTTGAATGCTAACATCAGAATTGGACAGTTCTTTGGCTTATTGCTTGAGGTTCTTGCCAGGTATTTTCGATTATTATAGTATATTATAATACAAGTTTTATAAGACCAAAATTGACGCACGAGTTCTTTCAAATGGAACGAGTGGACCAATACGTCTTGTTATATACTATTTTTTCTTCTTTGCGACATTAATTTTAAATAAATTTCGAAAATTGCGGTTGTCATCTTACAATCTAGAGTAGTTTTATATTCAACAGTTGGTAAAAGGTAAAAGTTGGTTGTAAAATTCACAAATACGATTGAGGCGAGCCAATAGCGATTGAGATGTCATCTCTATTTGACACTTGATATCAATTTCATCATTC